>CM053790.1:549183819-550658819 GCA_028749045.1 Cupressus sempervirens | reverse complement strand
TTTTTGGAGATTATACTCCATTTTTATTTTACGATGCCATTTTGGGTGATGCTGAAACTTGCAGTGTTGGCCAATACAAAGTTGTTAACTGCCAAATCTCTCTCACCTTTTGTCATGGGATCAAATTGTCTGCTCTGTTAGCTCTGGGTGGTCAAGTAAACCCTATCCCCAATGTCATCCTATTCCCTTCAGTGCTCAAACATTCTCGAGCATGCCAAACTGGAACGTCCCTAAGGGTCACTAAATGTTATAGGGCTACAATCTTTGATGGGGCATATCTCAAAGCTCGTGTGAGGTATGGATGTGATTCTAGTTCTTATAGGACCATATTGTGGAGGCCTATAATAACCTCTCTCACTTTTTGGAGATCACACTCTATTTTCATTTTATGATGCCATCTTGGGTGATGCCAAAACTTGTAGTGTTGGCCAGTACAAAGTTGCCAACTGCCAAATCTCTCTCACCTTTAGTCATGGGATCAAACTGTCTACTCTGTTAGCTCTAGGTTGCTAGGTAAATTCTATCCCCAACCTCATCCTGTCCCCTTTAGTGCACGAACATTCTCGGGCACGCCGAACCAGAACATCCCTAAGGGTCACTAAATGCTATAGAGCTGCGATCTTTGACATGGCATATCTCAGAGCTCATGTGAGGTATGGATGCAATTCTAGCTCCTACAAGATCATATTACGGAGGCCTACAATAACCTCTCTCACTTTTTGGAGATCACTCTCTATTTTCATTTTACGATGCCATCTCGAGTGATGCTAAAACTTGCAGTGTTGGCTAGTACAAAGTTGCCAACTTCCAAATCTCTCTCACCTTTCATTGTGGGATCAAATTGTCTACTCCATTAGCTCTAGCTGGTCAGGTAAACCTTATCCCTAACCTCATCTTGTCCCCTTCAGCGCTTGAACATTCTCAGGCATGCCGAACTAGAATGTTCCTTAGGGTCACTAAATGCCATAGGGTTGTGATCTTTGATGGGGCATATCTCAGAGCTCGTGTGAGGTATGTATGCAATTCTAGTTCCTATAGGACCGTGTTGCAAAGGCCTACAATAACCTCTCTCTTTTTTTGGAGATCACACTTCATTTTCATTTTACAATACCATCTCGGGTGATGCTAAAACTTGTAGTGTTGGCCAGTACAAAGTTGCCAACTACCAAATCTCTCTCACCTTTCCTCATGGGATTGAACTGTCTACTCCATTAGCTCTAGGTGGTTGAGTAAATTCCAAAAGAGTGTCTGAATCTACCCATAGAATAGTTAGATTTCAACCTAAGAGGAATTTAAGTCCAGAAAATTAGAGTAGGAGACCTATAAGGAATTCTATGATAGTCAACATTTTGTACTGTATGACAATTGGAGGGTTAAACCAAGAGTTGATTCTCAATTAGTTCAACATAAGGAAGGTGTCCCAATAGATACTTGGGGTTGGTGAAGCCATTGGTGAAAAGTTACAGTTATTGGCTTGGAATAGGGCTAGTGTCCCTAAAACAAAAAGGTGCAAGATCTTGATTGGAGAAGTACTCACCTTGGAGGAGTTCACAAATGACCCTATTAATTTGGATAGGCCAAAAAAATGATATCCTAAAGGAGTAAGATATTAGGAAGGCTACAAGTTTAGTTTGGTAGGTTAGGAAGAAGAAAGTGCTTAAACCTCACTTCTTGCTCAACATCTCTGCATTAGTGAGGGGGAGATAAAGAGGATAGATGGCTACATAGATATGGAAAAAAAATAGATATGGAAAAAATAGAATATAAAGAGGTAGGGAATAAGAGAGAGTGAGATACAATGATAGAGTGAGATAAAAGGATAAAATGAGCCAAAACTACCAAATTGCAATGCTTGAATCCTTCATTAGAAAATTGACACCCAAATTTGAATACAAGTCTACAAAACAACATGTTCCTTCCACTTGTCATACTCTTTTATTTCCTTTTAAAGATGCTCTATGATTTTCCATAACATGCATTGTAAATTCATTAACAAGTATAGCTCCCTCTTACAAGTATCTTATGTGTCATCTTAGATTCTTCTGCCTCTCATGTGAGATATCTCTCTTTCCTATACATCACAACTATTTATTAAACTTTTATTTTTACCTTAATCTAGTTACTATAAAATAATAACAACACATTCCAATCAATTGGTGATTATGTTACAATCATTAATGTATGAAAACTCATAAAACTATCAGTGATTATGTTACATTAATGATTTTTAAAATATAAGTAACTCTATATCTTGTTCAAATACTTTAAAATTTGATGAAGTTGTTGGTGTTATCCTAACCGAAGAAATGCAATAGAAAAGAATAGGTGAAACTTTGACCTCATTAGGTTCCACTTTAGACGTAGAGAAAGAACAAAGAACAAGGGAAGAAGGAAAAGGGACTTCACATGAAAGGTCATTAGGGAAGTCAAAGAAAGGACATTCTCAATCTAAAGGAAAGAAAGATTGTAGGTATTGTGGAAATCCTAGTCACCTAAAGAAAGACTATTGGTCTCGGAAAAGAAAACAAGGAGATGAAAATGAAGATGGCAGTAAGGAAGCTAATGTTGCAAGTAATACTTTACAATATGCTTTTAATCTTATGTTTGGATAATGTTAATGATTCCTAGGTAATAGGTTTTTGGGCTTCATTCCATGCTACACCCCATAGAAAATATTTTCAAGATTATGTTAAAGGTGATTTTGGATAGGTATATTTGGGTGATGATGAGCCATGTCCCATTATCAAGAAAGGAAAAATAAAGATCAAGTTACAAAATGGAAATGATTGGATATTGTATGAGGTAAGGCATGTCCCTAATTTAAGAAGAATTTAATTTCTATTGGACAACTAGGTAGTGAAGGATGCATAGTTATATTTTCAAACAATAACTAGAAGGTCACTAAATGTTCATTAGTCATAGCTAAAGGTGTAAAGGTAGGAACATTATATTTGTGTATTAGTAAGACTTATTCTACCTTAGCTTCTATTGATAATGTTAATGTAGGGAAAGCTATGATAGATGTTGCCAGAACATATTTAAAAATGTGGCACCATAGGATTAGGCACATGAGTGAGAAAGGGATGAAAATCCTTCACTCTAAAAGTCTATTGCTAGGACTGAAAAATATTGATTTAGATTTTTGTTAAAATTGTGTTTATGGAAAATATAAAAGAGCCAAATTTCTCGAAGTTGGGAAAAGAAAAGAAGAGTGAGAAGTTAGAGCTAGTGCATTTAGATGTATGAGGACTAGCTTAGGTATCATCTCTTGGTGGCTCTCATTATTATGTTATTTTTATAGATGATTTAATCAAGAAAACATGGGTGTGTTTCTTGAAATAGAAATATGATATTTTTGAAACATTTAAGAAATTGAAAGGTTTGGTTGAGAATGAGACAGGAAAGAAGTTGAAGTGTCTCAAATCTAATGATGGAGGTGAGTATTTTAGCACACACTTTGAAGATTACTATTCTATTAATGGAATTTGATGGTAGAAGATAGTTCTAGGAACTCCAAAAGAAAATGGGGTGTTAGAAAGAATGAATAGGACAATCATGGAATGTGCAATGAGCATGAGATTACATGTTGGTTTGCCTCTTCATTTCTAAGTAGTGTTGTAAACACTATTGTTTATTTGATAAATAGAGGACCTTCAACCCTTTTGGATAGTCATATTATAGAGCAAGCATGGACTGGGAAAAAGGTAAATTATTCATTTTTGAAATATTTTGGTTGTGAACCTTGTGTTCATGTTGATAAAGAAAATAGAACCAAGCTTGATGCTAAATCTCTAAAATGTATCTTCATTGTATATGGAGTAGATGAATATAGTTATTTCTTATGGTATTTTGAAAATATTAAATAATTAGAAGTAGATACATTACATTCAATGAGAAGGTCATGTATAAAGAATAGTACAAGGAAAAGAAGCATGAATAGGTCAAACAAAATGTGTGGTGTTGGATGAGACTCCTAAAATTGAAAAGCCACTGGCACCCAATACTTAGCAAGAATAGGTTATCCCAAAAACTCTTCTAAGTGTTATATTTTCTACAAGGTCAATTAGACCTCCTAAAAAAATTTCTCCTTCTTTGTATTTCATATTATTGATTGATTCTAGTGAACTAGAAGAATATGAAGAAGCAATGCAGCTGGATGCCAAACAATAGTGGAAGCTAGGCATGAAGGAGGAGATAGACTCCTTGTTGAAAAATAAGACTTGGGAGTTAGTCCCTCTACCTAAAGGAAAAAGAGCCTTTCCTAAAAAATGGTTTTATAGGTTGAAGGAGGAAGATGGAGGAAAGAAAAGGTATAAGGCTAGACTTGTGGTAACATGTTTTACACAAAAAGGGGTATATATTTTGATGAAATATTATCCCCTAATGTAGAAATGACTTCAATTAGAAATGTACTAAGTCTTGTGGTTGTAGATGACTTGCATCTTGAACAAATAGATGTCAGGACAACTTTTCTCCATTGAAATCTGGAGGAAGAAATTTGCATGCAACAACTAGAGGGATATGAGGTCAAGGGTAAGGATAATTTTGGTGCAGGTTAACCAAAATGTTTGTATGGCCTAAAGTAGGCACCTCATCAATGGTATTTAAAATTTGATAGTTTCATGACTGAACAAGTGTACCATAGATGTCATTCTAATCACTATGTATATTTTAAGAGATTGGATAATGGGAGTTACATTATCCTGTTACTCTATGTTGATGACATGCTTATTGCTGGGTCTAATATGCAACAAATAAATAAACCTAAATAGGAATTAGAAAGGTCAATTTCTATGAATAATTTAGGTGTTGCTAAGAAAATCCTTGGTATGAGTATTACACAGGATATAGGAAAAATAGAACCTTGAATTTGTCCCAAAGTGAGTATATAAAGAAGGTGTTGAAAAGATTTAATATGTAGGATGCAAAAGTAGTTAATACACCTCTTGCTAGACATTTAAAATTGACTAAGGAAATATTCCCAAAGGCACAAAAATATGTAGATAAAATTTTTAACATCCCGTATTCATTAGTAGTTGGTAGTTTGATGTATGCAATGGTATGTACATGGCCAGATATTTCTCATATAGTGGGATTTGTTAGTAGGTATATGAGAAATATAAGTATGGAAAATTGGAATGATGTCAAATGGATTCTTCATTATTTTTAGGTACTACTACAAAGGCATTATGTTTCACAAGATCTACTTCTACTCTAACTAGATTTGTTGACTTTGATCTAGTAGGAGATATTGATACAAGGAGGAGTAGTATAGGGTATGTTTTCACTATAGTGGGTACTGCAATCAATTGGACTTTTAGATTACAATAGTTTAATGCACTTTCAACCATTGAAGTTAAGTACATAGCTATTATAAAATCTAGTAAAGAGATGATTTGGTTATGATGTTTTTTGGAGGAATTGGGTTAGAAGAAGGAAGATCGCCCATTGTATAGTTATAGCCAGAGTGTCATTCATCTTGCAAAGAATTCTTCTTTTCGTACAAGGACAAAGCACATACAACTTAGATACCATTTTATAAGTTCTATTTTGGAGGATGGCCAATTGAGGCTTGAAAAGATTCACAAAAGTGAAAATCCTACAAACATGTTGCAGCAGAGTCCCCTTCTAGATACCCAAGGTGTGTTCCTTATAGTTACACCAATTTTTCACAACCATACAAGATAGGACTCCACTATGTGATTCCCACTACCCACTCGCCTTGGACTAGATCAAATTCAAAGTCTAAGACACCTCCTTGAGGCCTAACAAGACATAAACATAAAGGAAAAGTTTTCACAGATGAAATAGGGCTTCTTCAAATCTTAGATGTAGTTTCTAAATTTTTTCATACACAAATCCCCAATATGTAGAAATTAACTTACTCACCTAAAAACTCCAAATAGGGCTAGAAGGAGAAGCTAAGGATTTGTGAATGCAACCTTCTTGTAATTCCACCACATAAAGTCTTAAACACCTTCAAACATTACAATCCTTAAATTAACAACCCCCAAGTTAGGACTCTTGACCAACCTCCCAACTCAAGTTGTTCGCAAAACTCTCCTAGGCCTAATAGGGATAATTAGGTTTCTTTTCCAAAGCAACTAAAAGAAATTAAAAGCATCTTCCAACCAATCCTATTAGAATACTTTAGGAACATGTCAAAATATCTAAGTCCAAGTTCGTATGGATATATTCCACACATGGGCCAAGTTGTTCCACAAAAACCCAAAACTTGACAATCACATTTAGATGCCTATCCAGAGGGTTTAGTTTTTTCTCCCAACATCTTATGCTTCCTATTCTAAGACCCAAATAATCTTAATTTAATTACTCTCCCCCTTCTTTCTACTAAGGCTTATCTTTTTCCCATGGTGGAATCTCTATGAAAGAGGATTTTTCTCTCAAAACTCTAGTTAGGGCATCCCTGTGACCAACAAGCAATCAAAATTTGATTTATCCTAACCAATAACACTTGAAGATCTAAAACCACTTGAAAATCCTTCATAATAACATTCTTCAAATTTTACAATCCTTTAGAGTTGCATGTGAATCAATATAATTATGTACAAGTAGTTACTTAGGTAGTTTTAATTGGAAAATAATATAATTTTATTGATTTGAAATAATGATTACAAAGATTCTTCTCTTCTATGTTGAGAAACATTTCTCAACCTTATTTATCTCATTCCTGAATAGTTCCAACCAATTAAAATGGTTGTGAATGTTGGGATTCAAAAGTTTCATTTTTTGCACAAAAGTTATATTATGCAACATTGACAACTTTTTGCAAAAGTTGTCAAATGTCTCCAAGATTTACTAAAAATTAATCGTATACCCTTCCTAGGATTCACATAAGGTTTTAACCAATAAAATCTTATTATTTAACCTTCTAGACTATCTTATCCTCATTCTACCTAGAAATTGTCCATAAAATGACTAAGGTAGACCATTAGGTTTATAACACACCTAATGTCCCCTTACCTTACAATTTGGACATTGTTTCTAGTATTAGATTCTAGTTCCAAATCATATCCAAATGATTTTTGTGTGATCCCCCTAATGTGATTGCAATGGTGTATTGGAAGTGTTCTTGCACCATACTTCCAGGGTGCATTAATATCAAGTCCTCTTGAGATAAACTTTTGCAAACTTAGGCCATGCTTCTGGATCTCTTGTTCATCCATCCATACAGACTCCTCCTTAGGACTTCCTTGCCATTGGACCAAACACTTATTGTATGAATTTTTCTTGGTTTTTTTGATGACCTCGGCGCCCAAGATCCTTTCAAGTTTTCTTGGTTCATGGGCTGGTATCCCTACAACATCTTCTTATAGTTCTTCTAGTTGCACTTCTAATCCTACATTCACATTATCTTTATATGGGGTTAGATCAAAAATATTAAATGTGGGGGGGATACCAAGGTGTGAGAGCACTTCTATCTCATAAGAATTTGTTCCATGCTTCTTCAATATCTGACAAGGTCCTACTTTCTTCATGAGTAGTTTGGTATGCTTTCTCTTTGGTAACCTCTCCTTCTTAAAGTATGCCCAAACCAAGTCTCCAACCTACAACTAAACATCTCTTCTATGTTTTTCCTTAGTGTACTTATACTTCTCTACACTCTTCTCAAGTGTGAACCTTTTTGAGTCATGAATTTCCTTCATGCTTTCTACAAACTCCTCTCCATGAGCACTAATTGGAGTGTTGGAAGGTAGTTCCCTGAGTTCTAAGATACCTCTTGGATTCTACCCATACATTATGTGAAAATGGCTCTTCCTTGTGCTTCTATTGAAAAAGTCATTACATGATTTTTTTTCTTTTGGTGAGAGTGACTCCCACTTGTCTCCATACTATTTTTTCAAGCATCTAAGTAGGTTTTCAAGAGACTTGATAATCACTTTTGTCTTCCCATCTTTTGTGGATGGTAGGCAAAGCTAAAACTCATACTAGTTCCCAATTTCTTTCATAATAGCCTCCAAAAGTGACCAATAAACTTCACATCTTTGTCTAATAGTATGGTTAAATGTAAACCATGAATTTTGACAATCTCCTTCAAGAAAAAAATTTCAATTGCTAAAGCATCATTGATACTTTTACAAGGGATGAAGTGGGCCATTTTACTAAATTTTTCCACTAGATATATGCTATCATTTCCCTTCTATGATCTAGGTGATCCCATTACAAATTCCATGTTACAACTCTCCTAGGGCCTTATAGGAATAGGCAATGGTTGGTATAGTCCTACATTAGTGGATGTACCCTTGGCCCTTTGATAGATTATACATGTTTCTACAATCTTCCTCACTTCACTATGAAGTTTCCTCTAGTAGTAGAACCTTCTTACTTGTTCCAAGATATTATCCAATCCAAAATGTCCGCCCATGTTTCTCGCATGATTTTTTCTTATGATGTTCTCCCTTATAGAACATTGTGGAATGAAAATTTGATGCCCCTTGAATAGTAGCCCATTTTTAATCATGTATTCATCATATTTAGTGTGATAAGCCTTAGAGAAGTCAGAGAACACCTTATAGATGTTTTTAAATTCATTATCATCTTTATACATTCCTTTCAAGGAATTGATCCCTATAATTTGGAGTTGGATTTCTTGCACAACTAGATTCCTCCTCCTTAGTGGATCTACCACCCTATTGGAAACTCCCTTCTTGTGTTTTATTGAAAAGGTGTAGGGTTTAATAGATTCTACCCATTTCATATGTTATTTGGCTTTGTTTCTCCTAGCTATTTAAGAAACTTAAGGTTTGGTTGTATGTGAAAAGAAAAAAATCTTTTGGAAGGAGGTAGTGCCTCCATTTCAATAACTAGAATAAGACATATAGTTCCAAGTCATAAAAGGAGTATTTCCTCTTGGATTCATTCAGTTTCTGACTAAAAAAGGCTATTATCCTCCCTCCTTGACTCAAGGGAGCCCCTATAGCCAAGTTAGAAGCATCACATTCAATAGTAAAATTTTTCTGAAAATTAAGGAACATAGGATAAGTTTCTCCATTACGTTCTTTAGAATTTGGAAGGTCTCTTTTGCATCCTTGTTCCACAAAAACATGCACTTCTACCCACCCTTTATTGTCTCAAGGATAGGAGCATAGAACTAACTGAAATCGCTGATGAACCTTCTATAGAAAGAAGCAAGCCCATGAAAGCTTCTAATTATAGTCATGGTCCTAGGGGAAGGCCAACTCAAGATGGCTTCTGCCTTCTTAGGATCCATTTTTATGTTACCTTCTGAGATAAAAAATCCCAAATAAACAAGCTCTCCCTACATAAAAACACACTTGTCTAAGTTTATAAACATCTTTCTTCATGCAATCTCTTCAACACCAAGTTAAGATGTTCTATATGTTCCTCC
Source organism: Cupressus sempervirens (assembly GCA_028749045.1). Lineage (NCBI taxonomy): Eukaryota > Viridiplantae > Streptophyta > Pinopsida > Cupressales > Cupressaceae > Cupressus > Cupressus sempervirens. Next base: position 550,649,449 of record CM053790.1, on the reverse strand, counting down.
TTACTCCTAGTGAAAATAAGGATGTCATCAAGGTATACTATGAAAAAAATTTCAAGGAATCATTTTAGAACCTCATTCATTAGTCTCATGAATATGCTTGGAGCATTAGACAAGCCAAAAGGAATCACTCTCTATCCATATAAGCCCTCACTAATTTTAAAGGAAGTCTTCCATTCATCACCATCCCTAATGTTTATTTGGTGATAATCACTTTTTAGGTCTATCTTGGAATAATACCTTCCTCCCCCTAGTTGGTCTAATATTTTTTTTATCCTAGGCAGAGGGAATCTATACCTAATATTGATTTGATTTATTGCTCTAGAATCAATTCACAATCTCCATGTACCTTCTTTCTTGGGTACGAATAGTGTAGGTACTGTAGACTGAGGCTACTATTTGAGATCAATCCTTAATCTAGGAGTTCTTGTATCTATCTTGCCATATCCTAATTTTTCTTTGCCTAGGGTTAACTTATATGTTGCTTTGTTAGGAAATGTTTCTCCTAGGATCAGGTCTATGTTATGACTTATATCTTTGATTGAGGCAACTCACTTGGCAATTCTTTGGGTACAATGTCCTTATACTTTTCCAATAGGTCTAAAAAATAATTGAGACCTAAATTTCTAAAGGGCTTCACTTACTTCAAAACCTTCTTAGGCTAATCATCCTTAGGCAAAATGACTAGAGCATATCATGGAGCCTTTTCTTGTTTCACAACTTTTAGAAATTATTTTCCATCTAAAAGAATTTTTTTTGGATCCTTCTCCTCTTCTACAAAATCTGGTAAGGGTAAGAGAATTACCTTTTAACCTCTATGGTTAATGGTTTATGTGTTCAACTTACCATCATGGTGTTCCTCCATGTCATATTTCCATAGTCTCCCTAATAGGAAATGGCATGCATCCATTGGTACAATATCATAGAGAACTTTTTCCTTGTACTTTCCAATCTAGAATTCTACCCAAGCTTGCTCCTCTATGATGGTTTGCTTCTTCTTTATGAAACAAGAAACCTTATAAGGGTTTGGATGTGGTACCCTGATTAAATTTAACTTCTTTACTACCTTCTCAAACACTAAGTTACCAGTAGATCCACTATCAATTACAATCCTGCAAACTTTGTTCCCACACTTGCATGTGGTTTTGAACAAATTCTTCTACGGGGGTTCATGGGTGCTTGGTGCATTAAAATTGTCCTTCTCATAATAAGTTCCTCTCCCTCCTCAAGTGCTACATAAGATCCTTGGGCTTCCTCTTCTTGACTATCTTCTTCACTGACTAGGTTTTCTCTCCTATTAGTCTGATTCTTTGCCTTTTCAGGACACTTAGACGCCAAGTGCCCTAGTTGGTTACATCTATAACATCTTGGAGGTATTAATGATATTCATCCAAATCTTCCCCTTGAGTCTCCTCTTCTTCCCCTATGAGATCCTCTAGTATTGTTTTCACTAGAGGAATTGTCCTAGCTGGTCTCCCCATAGTCTTTAGGAGTTTTTCCTTTTCCACCACTTGTTCCACTTCCTCTATTGCCAAAATGTCTCAAATTTCTTCATTTCCCTTCTTGTTCTTGTTTCCTCATAATATTTTCCTCCACCTATAATGCAATTTGAAAGCAATTTTGGATTGTGTTAGGAGAACACATACTCATTTTGTCTTGAATATTAATCCTTGACCCTTGCATATACCTAGAAAATTTGACACACTCTAGTTCCATTAATTTGTACTTCATAGTGATTTTGTGGAACTCTTCAGTGTAACTAGAGACATCCATCTCCTTTTATCTTAGAATCTACCTCTTTGTGTGAAGTTGAATCTCATATTTCTTAGGCCTATAGGCTTCCTTTATTAAGGACACCATCTTCTTCCATGTGCTGATCTAGTTTTTATCTATCTTCACCCTCTCTGCTTGAGTGAAGTTCCACAAAGTTTAGATAGACCCCATCAACTTAGATTTTTCTATTTTCACCTTTTGATGCTTTGGTATCTCCTTGTAGTTAAAGAAATTAGTGAGTGCATCAATTCAATCCATCACTTCTTCTGGATCCATCTTTCCATTGTAGACAAGAAGACCAAGTTCACTATCCATGGTCCTTCTCTCCATGGATTTTAAAGTCTTAAGGAAACAAATCTGTTCTATAGGGATCTCTTCTTCTTCATCTTGCTAAGGGATTTCTTCATCACTCCCCTCCTTCTCATTCATAGAGTTACCAATAAATCCTTTCTTGACTTTTTCTTTTAATTTTTCCACATTTCTCTTCATTTGGTTCCTCTCAGCATCATGCTTTTTTTTTCCACTCTCAGTAGTTCAACATTTGTCATTCTGTTAGGAAGTTCATTTTCATTTTCTTCTCCACTATTTGACATGTTTGCAGCTTGTCTTTCTTTAAAGATCTACTAAGTTTCTCTGATACCAATTGGAGTAGGGCCCCCTTCTATATACCTAAGGTGTACCCCTTATAGTTGCACAAATTTTTCACAACCATACAAGACTAGACTCTGTATATGTGAACTCTGAGCCTTAGATCCTCACACACTTCAACATAGTCATTATCAAAAAGATCATCCTAGAATGAATATGAGATTATTCATCCGAGTAATCCAATCATTCAACCTATTTCCTTCTAACTAGAAGGATTTTTCCTTTTTTCTTAGAATGAGAAGTAGGCAACCAAACCTCTAGAATAAAGAATTTATAGCTAAATGAGAATGCAAATTATACTAGATGAAATGCAATTACGCTAAGAAATAAAAGAACATGCTATGCTAAATGAATGCATTTTTAAAATCTAGATGATATTGCAATCTATTGAAAATAACAAGCTATGAATATTATGAGAAAATGAGTGCACAATGTAGCATAAATTTGATACATTCAACTTGCAGCGTCCTCTTTTTAAATGAGGAATTGAGAGCTTCTCAAATAGAATCCAAGAATTGAGTGACAATTGAGATTAATTAGAATGGATCATCAAGATTGAAGATGAGACTCAGTCATAATGGAAACTTCTTTAGAGTTAACTAATTGCTTTTCAGTTCAAAAAGGAGTTGACTAATTGTTTTTGAGTTCAAAAAGGATTTGACTAATATAAATTTGAGTTGAATAAGGAGTTAACTGATTTAATTCTAATTCTGATTTTAGTTCACCCAAAGTTTCCATTTCTAAACAAAAGAGAATATTTTGGAGAGAATATTTAATCTAATAAAATAGAATATGACCTCATAAATGAATAAACTTTAATTAATTGAATAATTAAATTCAATAATTAAAAAGAGGAGATATTTTATTAAATCAAATGTATTTAATTTCATTGTACATTACCTAAAGAGGTAATTTTACTTTAATTAGAGTATGAACACTTATAATTAAGTTAAATTAAATCAATAGGTTTATTATAGCTAATTTGAATCGATACTTAGGAATTAAATAAATAGTGAGATTAATTCAAATTAAGGTTTTCTACATTTGACAACTAGGTCAAGTAGTGATTATCAGAATTAGAATTTTCTAGTGAAATAGGACTTAAGAATGATTAGTAGACCAAAATTGGTTATCATGGCAATATGCCAATTTTGGGTTATTACATTTTGCCCCTCTTTGAATGAATGTGCGAGCAACATGTTCATTCAAAGAAATCAAAAGTATGAAGTGTAGATCAAGAAATGAGATTGGTTCTAAAATTGATGATATAGAGCCAATTGATAAGATTTTAAAGGTTATCTCCAGAATAAAGCTTAACCTTAGGGGATCGAGATAGAACACCTAAATACTGAAATTGATAGCACAAAGATTGTCAAATTTCACAGAATTTTCCCCAGAATGAGATTCAATTCTCAGGAGTTGGGTTTACCTTGTCCTAATACCTATCCATTAAAATATAAAAAATTTAATCATGATTCATATAATTATCCCTAGAATGAGGCTTACTACTCAGTAGAAGTTAGGATTATCTCCAGAACAAAGCTTAATCTATTCCAAGAATGGAGCTCAATCCCCCAGAGTCCAAATAGATACTGGTCCATAAAAGATAGTAAAATCTAATCATGATTCATAGAATCATCCCCAGAATGAGGCTTGATCCCTAGGAGTCAGGGTTTAGACTGTCCTGATACCTATCCATTGAACTTTGACCAAAAATGTTATAACATGTGATCAGCTAATAAAAAGTTGAGATAGATAACATAGATGCTAGATAAAAGGGAGCAAGATGCCCTGAGTGATCAGATGCCCTGAGTAATGAGGACATAAGATTCAAATTGAGTTGAATTTCAGATTCAATGATGTAATCATCCCGTCCCCTCAGAAGTGAAATTGAAAGATGACACACCAAAAATGTGATGTAGCATAGTATGTTAAGAGATACTAAAGAAATCTGAGCTTCATATGAATATAGAAGAGAACAGAACAATCAGAAAAAAATTTGATGTCAATTTGAGGTGATTTCGAGGTCTAAAAGACCAAGTTTTACCATGTTGACCAAATTTGACTAGAGTTGACTTTTTCTAGAAATTTGGAAAATTTTGAAGTAAAATGCAATTTGAGAAGATTCTAAGACTTATAAAGTATTAAAAAATTGGATTGCACAAGCATCCTATCGTGTCGGTTCCAAAATTTTAAAATGCAATTTTGAGCTGTTTAAGTATGTCAGATTTGAATTGGACCCTAAAAATGGATTTAGAGTAGCCAAAGTAGCCAAGAGGGTGATTAATTGATCATTTGTGTAGTCATGGAGAAGTATGATACTTTGAAGAAGCCAACAATTCCTCATCACAAAGGTTTCAAGTAAAGTAGTGATACTTGTGCAAGGGGAGTATGCAATACAACCCTATGCTAGATGCAACCCTAGGTTTGGTTACTAAGCTTCAAAAAATTTCATCACTGAGCTTATAGAGAAACTCCATATGTTATACAATTCCCACTAACATTGCAATCATGGAAATATGAATAAGACATATGTTCTAGTTTTGTTGGGATTAAATGTAAGCATTCAAGGCATAAGAAGCCAGAATGACTAGAACATTTGTTCCTTTTAATGTAGCAAGTTAACATAGCATTAAAGCATAAACACTTGGATGACTAGAATGTTTTTTGCATGTAGACACACCAAACACACAAGAGATCCTTCTTATGCTAAGTGATCAATAAGTATTCTATCCACAACGACCCTTGTGTTCATAACCAAAGACATAAGTGTGTTAGATATACTCGCAGTGACCTGTACATTCACTTAGTAGGATGAGTATCAATATTTTTTGTAGCATATAGAGTTCATTCCAACAAGAAAGGAGAAGAACCAACCACACTAATTTATCCATATAAAAGGAGTCAAGGTACACATAGCCATCCAATATGAGATGGAGGCTCTTATAGTGGACACCCTTTTTATATGGTTATTTCAAATCATTGGAACTAAACCCACAAATAGAAAGAAAATAAAAGATTATGCCCCTAGTCCTTGCTTCTCTAGTCGATAGTAACATCATCAAGTTTCTTAAAGAGACATGATAAAGAAAAAGAAAAGAAACAAAGCAAAGCTCAACATATCCTAAGAAAATTTGTCATTTTTAGTTTATTTTGTGTATTATAGGATTGATGTCAAGTGTCAATGTTTAGAACATGTATGAAAGAAATATCTTCGGTAGGGTGACAACAGTAGATAGACATGGTTAGAACAACTAGTCACAAAGTCAAAGAGGAATCGTTAGGACAAAGAAACTTAGTAGGAACTAAGCGATAGTATACATACATAGTTAGAACAATTGGTGACTAATGTTTAAGAGATTATCCATGAGAGGAGTCTCAACAAGTGACACTAGTGATAGTAGACTGATGTAGTTAGAACAACTGGTGACTAATGCTTAAGAGATTTTCTATAAGAGGAATCTCTAAGTGACACTAACGATAGTAGACACATGTGATTAGAACAACTTGTGACTATCACGAGAGGGATTTTCTGTGAGAGAAATCTCAATAATGACACAAGTTACAATAGGTGGATATAGTTAGAACAACTAGTTGCTGACCCGAGAGATGTTCCATAAGATGAATCTCTAAGTGATACTAGCAACAATAGATAGACATAGTTAGAACAACTGGTGACTATCATGAGAGTTATTTTGTAAGAGGAATCTCTAAGTGTCACTAGTGATAGTAGAGAAACATAGTTAGAACAACTGGTGACTATCATGAGAGATATTTTGTATGAGGAATCTCTAAGTGACACTAGCGATAGTAAGTAGATGTAGTTAGAACAACTAGTGACTGAAGCAAGATAGATTCCTATGACATTGCAGAGGTTACCCCCAAGTTATGACAAGATTCAATCCATGGATACATGAGTAAAAACAACAAATGAGGAAAGCAATTGTACATGAGCCAAAAGATGCATCACAATATGTAGCATTGGGAACAAGAGGTTCATATTTAATAGGTTTTCACCTTCTTGGTAGAGATTCTTTTTTTTGCTACCATGATGCCTGTTTCAAGGTTTTCACCAATGGCACTTTTCTTGCTTTTCAATTTTTTTGTATTTTTGAATTTTACAATTTTTTTTGTATTACCAAGGCACCTATTGTTAGTTTTTTACCAAGGTAATGAATTTTTAGGACTTTTTGTAATTTTTAGAATTTTTTGAGGACATTTAAGTATGTATAGAGAGCTTCTAAGATTAAATCAGTTGTAAAGCTACTTCAGGTGGAGAGTGTTGATGGGCTCCTTGAGTGCCTCTCCCTTGGTTGTAGAAAGTTGGTAAGCACCAGATCCAAACACTGAATTGATTATGTATAGACCAAGTTGTTTGGGTTTGAGCTTCCCTTCTTATACTTATTGTTGTTGATTCTTAAGGTTTTCTCTTAGAATGAGATTACCTAGTTGGAAGTCACATGGCTTAACTTTCTTATTATAGCTTCTAGACATATGTTGTTGATAAGCTCAAAGATGATCACACACCACTTGACGACATTCATCTAATAGTTTTAGCTCTTGAAGCTAAGATATTATATAGTCTTCATTAGTAATGAGGCCCTTCAAGAGATTCTCAAAGTAGGAATCCTCACCTCAATGGGAAGCACAACATCCGCTCCATATACTAAAGCAAAGGGAATTGTACCCCTTAGAGTTTTGATACTTGTTTTGTAAGCCCATAAAGCCAGATTAATCTAAAGGTGCCAGTCCCTTCTAGATTTTCTAACTGTATGATGCAAAATATTAAGGATTGCCTTGTTGGATGTTTCTGCTTGACCATTACCTTGGGGGTAATAAATAGAAGACCAATGTTGTGTGATTTTAAACTTTTTGCACAACTCCTCAAGATCCTTATTTTCAAACTATCCTCCATTGTTAGTAACGATGGAGGAAGGTAGAGTATACCTACATATGATGTAATCCATCATGAACAAAGCTACAATTTTTTTATTTGTTATGGAGAGAGGGATTGCCTCTACCCACTTAGTGAAGTAGTTTGTAGCAGTAATGATAAACTTATGTCCATTTGAAGAAGATAGGAGAATCTGATCCATGAGATTGAAGGCCCATTGTTGGAATGGTCATAGTGTAAAAAATGGAATTGGATCTCTAGCTAGAGCATGAATCACATTCTCATGGAGCTAACATTATTTTTGGAACTTAGCATTTTTTATTGCCTCTTGCTCCATATTCAACCAATAGTAACCAGCTCTAATGAGTTTATGAGCTAGTGTCAATCCATTAGAGTGAGATCCAAAATTGCCCTCATGTACATCTATTAATACGTGCTTGCACTCATTGGGTTGTAGACACCTAAGGAGTGTTCCACCGAGACCTCTCCTAAACAAGTCCTCATCAATAACAACATACTGTGAAGCATTATGGATAAGGTGACGTTTTTCATTCCAGGTTAGATTGTCCAAAATGGTTTGGTCATGTAAGTAAGAATATATGTGATGGTAGTGAGATGAGTCATGTCCTACAATAGAACAAATAATCCTACATTTGAGAGAGTCATAGGTAGGGTAGAGTAACATTTCCACCAATAACTCCTGTTGAAGATCATTTTCTGGCATCTATAGCAAGGAAGCAAGAGCAGCCATGGCATTAACATATTTTTTGTCTACCCGAGGAACATGTTGAAAAGTGATATAAGAAAATTATTTCTTCAAGTTATCCACCATACATTTATAAGGGATCAATTTCTCATCCTTTTTCTGATATACATCATTGAACTGGTTGATTATAAGTTATGAATCACCAAAGATGTTCAATTGATCCACTCTCCATTCAACTACAATTTTCATGCCATTAATGAGAGCTTCATAGTCTACAATATTATTTGTATAAGGAAAAAAAATCTTGTATGCCTTAGGCAGTGAGTACCTTTGTGGTGTGATGAACAAGAGTCCAGCACCTGGTCCCTATTGTGTGAAGGAACCATCAAAGAACATCACCCAAGTTTGATGTGTAATTGTTATAAATGATTAATCAAAAAAGTCAATCTTGAGTGGAAGAAGACTCTCCAATGGTGCTTCTTCTAACTAATCAGCAATTTCTTGTCCTTTGATAGCCTTTCATTCAACATGCTAAATGTCAAACTCACTTAATATCATGACCCATAAGGCCAATCTTCCCATTAGAGCTTCATTGTTGAGTAAGTACTTCAGTGGATCAATTTTAGCAATTAGTTGCATAGTATGAGCGAGCATGTAGTGTCTCAACTTTTGACAAGTGAAGACAACTGCCAAGCAAGCTTTCTCAATGATGCTATAATTAATTTCATAAGAAATCAGTGTGTGACTTAGCTAGTAGATAGCTCTTTCTTTTTTATCATTGTCTTCTTGTGCTAGCAAGATACCCAAAGATGATTTTGTTGCTAAAATGTACAAAATAAGAGGCTTCTTGTGAATAGGAGGCATCAAGCTCAGTGGAATAGTAAGGTATTTCTTTATCTGTGTTAGGCTTTTCTTGCAATCTTGACTCTAGATGTATTTCACACCTTTATGCAACATCTTGGTAAAATATTGTTACCTATCTGCTAGCAATGAGCTGAATCTATGAATCAATTGAAGTCTTCCTTGTAAGCCCCTCGTCTAACTGATATTACGAGGTGGAGGCATGTTTATGATTGCTTGAACTTTCTCTAGATCAACCTCTATTTCTTTGGTAGATATAATGTAGTCAAGTAGTTTCCTAGATGTTACATATAATGCACATTTCTTGGGGTTAAGTCTTAGACTAAATTTCTCCATGTGATCCAAGATAGGTCCCAAATCTTGAAGGTGAGTATTGCATTTTGTGCTCTTGACTAGGGTATCATCAACATAATCCTCCATTTTTTTATGCATCATGTCATGAAAAGTTATAGTTAGTGCCCTCTGATATGTAGCACCAGCATTTTTCAAGCCAAATGGCATCATATTCCAACAGAAAGTTCCCCATGCACAAGAAAAGTAGTCTTTTCCTGATCTTCTAGTGTAATTTTGATCTGATTATAACTAGAAAATATGTCCATGAGTGAGTAGATTTCATATCCTACTATTATATCCACTATCATATCAATGTTGGGGAGTGGAAAATCATCCTTTGGATATGCTAAGTTCAGTTCTCAAAAATTTGTACAGACTCTGATAGATTTATCATGCTTGGAGACTGGAACAATGTTTGATATTCATTCAACATAATCAATAGCTTAGATGAAACCAACTTTCAAAAATAATTCCAGTTCAACTTTGACAAGAAATGCAACATAAGGATTCATTTTTCTAATTTTTTGTTTGACTAGTTTAACTCCTGGTGCAATGGACAAGTGATGCATTATGAGATCAAGATCTAATCGTGGCATGTTTGAGTATGTCCATTCAAAGTTTATCTTTTTCTCTTAGAAGAAGGCAATGAATTCCTCTTTTTCTTCTAGAGATAGTGGTTGTGCAAGATGTATCATGTAAGGATGTTCTTCTATTCCCAAGTTGATTGACTGTGTTGTCTCTATCAACACTAATGATCGTTCCTAAAAATGACTAGGAAGTGCATCAAATATCTCATCTGCGGGTATCTTAGAGAGGTTTTTACCTTGGACACATCTTTTATTTTTACCCTTTTTAGGTTCTAACACTACCACAATGTGGTTTTCACCATCATACCTTTTATTTCTCTTCCTTTTTATTGTATAACTAAGATATTTGATGTTAGATTTAGTCATGTTGACACTTTGTTCATTGATGGAAGACGTTACAGATTCGACAACATTTAAGTAATAGGAAAGAGCATATTCATTCTAGAATGTAGGGACTTCACTAAATGCATTACAATTCTAGTCTATGAGCTCAGGATAGGTGAGTGAAAGAGATTTGATAGGTTAAATAGAGTTCATGGTATAATCATTAAATGCTTAGACGAGGAGTGGCTTCACCCGCAAGCGTGTTTGAATGCCTCTGAGTTCTAACATCATTAATTGAAGAATCAATAAAACTAGTTGGATATGACTAATTCAACCTAACCCTAGACACTTCACCTACTTTGAGGAGATTTTCATAGACATGAACTTGATTTATATCTTTGTTTGTAGTTTCTTCTAAGAGAGAGTCAAATTCATATTCCTTAGAATTTGTGCTACATGATGATAGACTATAGAATTCTCCAATACTAATAGGGACAAATTCTCCTTCATCATGTAGATTTTTAAAAATGTAATCAATGCATAAAGCATGACTAGACTCTCCTTGTTCTTGTTGAGTAGGCTATGAACCAATAGTATCATCAGAAGAAACACTATCACCAGCCATAGTGCTGACATGTGGTATGAAATCATCAAGTTTGGCATAAAATTAAGCAAGATCATAAGGAATGGGATAAGGATCCTCATCGTCAAAATTGTCTTCATGGTCATCAGACTCGGCTTGTGACTCATTGTCAGATGAATTTTTAGGTTCTAGTACAAATCTGTTGATCCCTAGATGGAAAGGAATCTTCTTGAAGAATAGACTAGATGTATCTCAATTCCTCCTAGCTATCACTTTGACAAGATCAATTAGAATTTTTTTTTGGCATCCAATAGGACCAATTACATTGTAGCCAAATAATTTCACGATTTTAAGACTTGGACCATACTTTTTAGGAGTAATTTCAAGAGGCTATTCTGTGAGGTCAACTGGAGTTTCCTCTTTGTAGATCCATGCAGCAATAGCTCTATTTTCACTTTCCTCCTCAACAAGGATAGTAGCGTTGACAAATGTACCATTTTACTTGGTTTGAGGTATCAACACAAAAGGTCTCTTTGCTTTAGATGGCCTCCCATAATGATGGGGAGACTCAAGAAGAGATGTCAGAGATAAAATAGGTTCTATGTGATATTCACCCATTCCAATTTCTTTTGGCTTCAGTGACTACTCAATTTTATTTATCTTGTTATCATGATTGTCTATAGACTCCCTATTAGTGGGCATGAAGTTTTTAGTAGATTTTAGAATGTTATAGGTATAGCTAGTGCTTACAAGTATGGTGACTTCAAAGCTGTGAAATGGGAATTTTATGCATTGGTGATAAGTGGAAGGCACAACTTGCATCTCATGTATCCATTGTCTTCCTAGAAAAATATTATAAGCTTAGGGAATGTTCAAGACTTGACATGACCAACTCAGAGAGGTAACACAACAAGACCCAAGGATTTGCACTTGACTTTGTCATATGCTTTGATAGTTATCCTATGGTGAGGGTCAACAGACTCTTCAGAATATTCTAATTATCTGAGCAGACTAGTAGAGATAGTATTCAAACCATCTCCATTATCAATTAGCACATGTTGGACACATTTTTGGTGTATCATGACCTCAATGTGTAGAGGTTGATTATGTGGATGACTAAGTGAGTTGTTGTCCTCCTTAGAGAAGGAAATATAGTAAGGTGAGGTCAGATGACCTACCATAGATTGGAACCTCTTAAGATTAAGATCTTGAGGGATGTTTGCCTCATTGAGGGATTTGTCAAGAATCTACCTATGAGTAGGTGAGATTTTGAGCAATTCAAAAATTATGATTTGAGCATTTTTTCATTCTAACTAATTGAGGATATTGTAGCTAGTAGGCACAAAAGTTGTTACAAGTTTTGTTCCTTTTTCAAATGGACCAACAAGAGGTTTGTCTTCGTATTGTTCTAGCTTAGGAGTAGAAGGTGCAGGGCCTTTGAGTACTAACTTGGCATGAGAATGTGTAACAACATTGGCAAAAGTTTGTGATGATTCATTGTCATATGTGCTAGAAGTAAGACCCCTTAAGACAAATGGTGTCTTTGGTTTAGTTTTATCTTGTTTTCCCTTGATGGTGATGATGTCACAATACTCAACACCCACCAGTTCAACCATGTAGACTATCTCATCATCATCATTAGAGTATATATAGTTGACCTTATTGTTAGGTTTTTGTTTCAAGTTTTCTCCTTTTTTGTAGTGAAGGAATGGCTCCTTGAAAGCCTTTTGATTTGAGTTCTTGTTATGTCCATCCACAACACTATCACCATTGTCAATTAAATCTTGGATTTTTTTGCGCAAGTTGATATAGTCACTAGTTTTGTGACCTTTCTCTTGGTGGTATTCACAAAATGAAGTTTCATTCCACCATGGCGGTCATGGTTGTGGATAATAAGTTCGAGAATTATCCAATGGAGAAACGAGTTTTTTTTGTAACAAGGTCTTGTAAACCACATCCAAAGGTTCATCAAGAGGTGTAAAATCTTGTTTAGGGCATATAGTCCAAGATGAGTTTCTTGGTTTTTTTTGGATGTCTTGCTACATTCTTGGATGCTTTGAGATTATTTATAAGATTGAATGTTGCCTCGATAGGTTTAGGAGTAATGTTGTCAACAACTCCATCATGCACAATTTCTCAATTTTTGTTCACATATTTGGACATGTCCTTATTAGAGGTTGACGCTTTTTTATTGTCCTTCTAAAGGGTTAGTTTACCATTTTTGACCATGAATTCCTCTATCTGGATAGCTTGTGTGACCATGTCTTCAAAGGTAGGTAGTCCTTGAAGTTGAACTCTATACCCAAAATTAGGCAGAAGATTATCCATAAAGATATCAAGTTTTTCTATTTCTAGGATTTTGCATGAGTATGTGGTGTAAAGTTATCTCCATCTCTGAAGGAATGTGAGGAATGGTTCCCCAAATTTTTGTTTAAGGTTACATAAATCTTGAATGTTAACTGGGTGTTGTATGTTGTGAGAGTAACATTAGACAAACAAGGTAGCAATCTCATTGAATGTTTTGATACCAATAGCCAAGTGTGAGAACCACTCCATAGTCTAACCACCTAGAAGTCATGGGAATAAATACATTTTATATGTCTGATTATACATAAATTCCATAGAGAAGGCACCAAATTCCTACAAATGATCTTGGGGATTGGTAGTTCCAAAGTATTTATCATACTTAGGTAACTCAACTCCTCTCAAAAAAGGAGGCATGTCTATGCTCTTGTCAAAAGGAAATGGAAAAAGAGCATCTAAGGTGTATGTTTTTGTAGGTTTGTCTTTATCACACATCATTTGACCTAACTAGTCTTGCATGATTTTTAGTTTCTTTTGCAATTTGGAAGTTTTAGTTTCTTCTTTAGGTGTAATGATAGTTTCAACATCAAAGTGATGGGGCAGCTTGGTTCCCTCTTGGGAAAGTTTGAGAAAGTATTCGTCTTTCTCTTCATTAAGAAAGATTTCCATGACCTTTTGGAAGTTTTTGTCCTTACAACATTTTTCAACATGTTCAGGGAGTACTTCTACCTCTTCTTCATTCTCATAGGTAAAGAGAGGTTCCTTATCTCATTCATTGCTATGTTGATCTTGGTGTCTACTTTGTTCCCCATGTTTAGGTTCTTGATCAGCCATTGTAGCAATGTGACAAGTTTCAATGTTTTTTGGGTGAAAAGGTTGTTTGAATAAGAATTTAGCTATGTTGTTTGGAGATGTATGAAATTTGCTAGTTTCATGATCCTCTTCATACAAGGGATTCCTAGTTTGTTGTAAGTTTATAGAGAACATTCTTTGAACATGAGATGCTCTGATAGGTGAGGAAGATCGCAAATATTCCTCACTAGATGAACTAGAGATAGACTATGTATGAACTAAAAAGTGACCTCTTCCATGATTATGACTCCTAGCTCTACCTCATCTAGGTAAAACAGGATAAAACACATTTCTACTTCTTGTTGCCATAGTCATAAAGGAGGATAAAAAGTGAAAGCTTAGACATGGACTGCACTAGAATGTAGTCTCAAAATGAAAGATAAGCGTTTTGTATATTAAGGTACAAGTAGTCTAAGTAATGACTAGAATAGCCAAAGATTATGACTATCATGACATGAAGTATGACAAGCACAAAAGGACCATGAATAAGATAGATAAGAGACAATACTAGTTTGTGAGTAGGTTACAAGTTGTTAGCTAAGCAAGAAGGCACTATTTGACACTATTTGCAGACACTAAAGAGGTAAAATATTGCAGATAACAGACTAGATTTAGAGTGTAGATAGCTCTAAAAGAATAGGTTGACACTTTATAGACAAGATTCCACGTGAGGATTCCCAAGGAATTGCATGAAGAGATACAAAGAGCTGGGTGAAGATTCAAAACAACAATTTTTGCAAAGTTTTTCTTATGCGAGGACTTGTGCAGAGCCACATGAGGATGTGCTTAGACTAACAAAAGATAGGATTTGACACAAAAGGACAAATCTACAAGATCTGGCAGAAAAATTTCCATGGGACCACATGAGGAAATGCTGAGAAAAAGGTTCTTGCATGAAATTTTGAAAAACTAGGCTTGAAAACAAAGATCAGACTGACAAACGAGACAAAATTTTGAAGAGATTTTGCAAGTTTTGGATAGTTTTGGACAGATTGTTGTTTGTTTTGATAGATTTCAGATAAGTAGCAATACCATTTTCAAGTTTTAGACAACATTTTGGTTTTGAACAAGACAGTTTGTTTTCAAATAAGCATGGGAAGCAAGCAATAGTCAAAAACAACCCAACTGAGGACAAAGCAACTCAAAGGGGCAAGGGAGTTTTAACCTTTAGTTGGTTTGACAAGTTGGGACAGGTTTAAAGAATTAATAACTAACATGCTCTATCTCTAAAACCAAAAATGGTAGAGAAGAAAAAACCTTTGTCCCACAACTTATGTGCATGCGTGTACCTCACATAGCCATGTCACCCCACTAGAGGGCAACCATATTTTTGGTGTATTCTAAGGGCTCGATAACATATACACTGAATGAACACCCTTGTGGTAGGGTTCAAGAATGTATACCACCTTCCAATGCCTAGGTACATGTCTATGGTGAGTTCTATAGGAGAGATTCTTCTCCCTCCTTACACAAAGATTATGCCTCCTTTTTTAGGTGAACCGAGTAACAACTAACTAAGAAGTTTTTACTTGGCTTCCACTCATATTAAACCCCAGTGGCTTCACAAGTGAAGTTAAGGCCAGCAGCCCACACCAACATCTGTAAATGCACACACTTGACTAGCAAGACTAGGACTGGTGCCGACTAGTGTAGTTTACAAAGCCTCTTCTTGATATGTGATATTAGAATGAAGAAGAGGAAATTAATATGAATTTGGAGTCTTTTGCTCTACAAAGCTTTTTTATTAGAGTGAGGTGAAATCTTTGATGAAAGGAGTGTGCTCACTTGGGTCATTCTCGGAGGTTGGATCACTTTGGTAGGCCTTCTAAAGGTTGACTCATATTGGTGGTTCGGATCTAAGGGTCCAAGTTTCTAATTTCCCTCAAGAGGAAAGAGCATACTCCTCTACCTTATCACCTTGCCCAAACATACAAGACATGTTAATCACTGAGCTTAAATGATCCCACCCTGGCCCATTCTAAGACTTTGATCCTATCATGCCTTAAATTTATGAGATAAAACGCAACAATTTTTTTTATTTTTTTATTTTTATTTTTAAATTTTATTTTGTAATTTAAACAAACCAATAAATAATTAAGGTAAACCTATATATATATATATACTCCAAATAAATTTAACCCCATATATAAATCAATTCTCCTTATCACCCACTAATCTCTTAGTACATGATTAAATAAATATAGTTCAAATACTTGATGTAAATTTCAACAATTAAACATGTAAACTAATTATAAACTTTTGTTGACTTTTCCACTCGTCAACTTATCTAAAAGTCGTATTGATATGTAAGATAGGGTGATCATAGAGCTTTCCATAGAGAATTACACTACTAGCATCAACTATGATCAGATACTCTCTTTAGGGAATTCATGATTCATACCTTCTAATAAGAGGATAAACATTATCTTTTCACTAATTCCTAATTATTACTCAATTAATCATACAATCGAATGTTAGTTTGATGTAAAATAATTAATCTAATCCTATTCACTTAAGAATTGAATTATATATATCTCTTATTAATTCCAAAATTAATTAAAGCATTTTCCCAAGCGAATCCTTACATTTGTTTAGGTCGATTCAACAATACATTCAACTAGGTAGCAAGGTACTTATCAAGATCATCATCGAATAATCTAATCCTTACATTAATATTATATTTAACCCATAATCGAGTACTAAATCAACGTGTTTTCTAATTGTATATGTGAAATCATGGCCCCCTAAACATATTCACATTTACCTCTTATGATATACATCATTATGTTTATACAAAGCAATAGCAAGCTTCTTACACACATGGCAATACGAGGAGTTTAAGTAGGTTTTCTATATAGACTTTATATCTGTGTCATGAACTTCTTTATTCTACCTATCTTCTACTTCAAGGACTATCGATATTATCTACCTTTCAATCGCTCTTGTTCTTCAATCTATTGCTAACACATATACTTACCAATCTGTTACTAATTAAATCTTGACATCTTATGATGATTAGTATCGCTGAATCTACATTGCTTAAATCATTAAATGTCTATCAATCGACTTTATCCAATTAATTACTAACCACGTCCATATTCCTTTACTAACTCACAAGTGCTAATTTAAGACCACACCCTAATTTCAACAATCTACATGAAGAAGCAGGGGGAATACACCATTGATATATGCAAATTCCAGATTGTTATGATTGCCATTTACTATATAGTACACGTAACTTGCTCCGCTTTGATGCTATATTGAGTTTGCGTATAACATGGCTACGAGGAAGTTATAGCCTTACTCGTTTTTTTCAAAAAAATGTTAATTATATTCAAGGTAGCCTCACCTATATGTTTGTGAATATTAATATAGAAGTCACCACTTTTAGGTTCAAATTACTCTAATACATCCTATTTCAAATCTATTCATTTATTATTATTATTATTATTATTATTGTTATAATTTTGAAGAAGATAAATAAATTATTATTAACACCTTACATATTCATACACTTATATTCCTTTGTAGATAACATTATTCTTACACATACATAATATATTATGATGCATCATTGTTTTATCATTTATTAATATTATTCTCTTATTTCTCTAATTACATATAATTAGCAAAATATGTATCTTATTCCTAAATCCGTTACCCCAAACTGAATTCCAACTTACTACATCCCATTAGCTTAACCAGCAAGGCCCCTAGATTGGTCAAAAGACTTTTAATTTTCTCCATTAGAAAAATAGTAAGTATTACAATAGAAACTATACTAATTTATAATAACTCCTCCCTTAAATCTGAACAAAATTTCCCACTAAATCTTTTTACCACTACCCCATCTCTTATGATGTAATTCCTACTATTGCCACGTGCCTTATTTGTTAACATGATTTGGAGATTCCATAAAAGAAAAAACACAAACTTTCCCCACTTGACACTTGGTGTCCATCTTTTCTTACATGGTTACCCTGCTTTCTTTTTTTGTTTCCTTGCAACTACCCATCATCCCATGGGTAGTTGCAACTAAGACCAAGGTGGGCGGCTTGGGCAAGGCATGATTTAAAAACATTATAACATCCCTTGTGTTTTGCGCTTCTTTAAGGTTGAGCGCCTAGGATGGGACCTCGAACCTATTTTCATGGTTACCAACTAATACATGCTTCCTCCCTTAAATACCTACTACCTTAGAGGAGCGGGTCTGACAAAGTCAGAATGGTGCCCCACATGCATTTCAAAGCCCTAGAAAGATAGGCGCTTGGGCCAGTGGAAACAAAGAGTTTAAATTTATTTATTGTGTTACCTTGATTTCATTGGTTGGAATAGTGACGTTTTCTAGGGTAGCGCCTTGTACTATGGGAATGGGTGACTTAGGTTCTATAATAATCTTGGCCATAGTTTTAGAACATATCTCAATGCATTTGGAACAACCCTCGCCTTGGGAAGAAGCCAACTTGGTAAAGTATTTAGTTTGATTGCTGTGTTTGATGATTGAAAACAAATCTGCCATATCCCAAGTCGATTGAGGAGGACTAGCGCTTGGAAATAAGGAAAGGGTCGTTGGTACTTGAAATGAGTGAAGTGACTGACAGCGTGCAATAATATCTTGTGGGAAATACGATAATATGGTTATGGGATTTGTCTCATAAGTTTGTAATTCATTTTTACTATGATTGGATTATAAGAATTGTAGATTTAGATTTATTTTTGTTGTTTACTTTGAATTCATTTAGAATATGAATTAATTAACAATTTAAAGGGAAATACATATATATTAGTTGTAATGTATATTGTTTTTAGATTATTTTCTGAGGGTAGCATAGGAAGTAGGAAATTAGATGATAATTTTTATTTGATGATTAATAGAATGTTATTTGCAATGTAATAATGTTAGTTTCATTTTATGCAATAGTTTAAATTTTAATATTGTGATAATCTTATTTTAGTTTTAGAACATATCTCAATGCATTTTAATTGAGGAAGATGTGACAGAGGTCACATGACTCATATGAGTCTTCTCACTAACCATTTTTAGCAAAAACACTAAGCCATCTCCCCCTTACAAACTTGTCTCCTCTGATTTTGCTATATTTGATTTAGCAGAAACATGGAAGAGAACACATGTGACAAGTCCATTTTCGAATTGGTGGAAGAATGCATGGATAAAGGGGCCCTCTAGGCTGTCAATTCACTATCATGGATGGAAGAGAACACATGTGACAAGTCCATTTCCGAATTGGTGGAAGAATGCATGGATAAAGGGGCCCTCTAGGCTGTCAAGTCACTATCATGGTCAATATTAGGTCCCTAACGTGTTATACTATCACATGGGAATCTTATTTTCACATAAAAGACACTTTGGGACCACCTAATGACCTCTCAAAACCCTAGCCAAGTCCAAATTCAAATTTCCTTTGATTGAGACTCCTCATTGCATTTTTCTATGTGAGGTTAATTTGGGTACTACATTGGGGTTAGGTTTAGGTTAGGTTACTTCTTGCCAAACCTTGAATGACATGGCATCTCCACATGGACAACGCAAGTGTCACGTGACACACAAAACAACACATTACATTAAAAGTGACTTGTCTCCATGAACTAAGCTATTACACACTCATACAATTCACATATACAAAGTAAAACACATTACATTGAAGTTTGAATATTTTCCACTGATTCAACCTTGGCCATGTCATGTTTGTAGTAGTTTGAGCCTTGGTTCCCCGTTAAACCCATGGTCAAATTCCTGCACACTAAACCCGAACATCAGTAGTCTAAGAAAATCATGTAAGCAACAATAAGTACATATGTGAAGTAAATCATTTTCTCATTCAACATTAACTTGCATATATTTCATCATCTCAATTTAACTTTCCCTTTCTTAATCATTTCAAATATAGCATTCAAAATATTGAAATATCAAAACTTGGATATCACATTCAACATTTGAGTTCCATACTTCATTCTTTCTAATTAAATTATTATTATTTTTTCATTGTGACAAGATGTTGAGTCCACAACTATTGAATCCCAAGGTATGTGGGTTAGGTCTCAATGCATAACGCAATTTATCTTTTAACTCTAATTTCCACTTAAACATTACATTCTTATATTACAAGCATTTCTACCATTCAATTTTTATCAAAGCAATGTCAATAGCTTAAAACATGAAATAGAATCATTAAATACGTCAATTAGGTCATAATATGCAGAGGTAAGTGCAGATCATCAAAATGCAAATATTAAAATGACACAACCCTACAGTCTCAAAAGTGTATTAAAACATAGAATTAGAATCATTGTAATGTGATTATCTCATCTATACTATGACGGTTTGGTTGGGGCCTCACAGATCCCCTAAAAGGAAATCATTATCTCTTCATGAAAGGCTTCATTTGGGAGAACCACTAACTTTCTTTCCTTCCTCATGTACCATCTTTCAAAGGCTTTCAGGTTTCTAATTTACTCTTGGGCATCACTTACAAGTAGTAAAGAGCATACCCCCCTATTCCCCTGTTTGGCACCCTACGAAGTTCACAAGCCCTATTTATACTATGTGTGAAAAGCAATAAAAGAAGATATGACATTTAAGTGGGAATTATTAAGTCTTCGACATGTGTATCTTTGACAAGCGTCCTGTAATCACATAGTCAGTATATGTTTGTAGTGTTTAGATAAAAGGTATCCTGCAATCATATGACTATACAAATGACACCCTTCATGGCACTTTACAGTTATGAGGCACCTAGTTTCTTAGATTTGTTGTTGGGAGACAGTCGAGTACCCCGTGCAGGTGAACTATTACAGGAAAGTAAGGATATAGTTGCTACTCTCAGAGACAACATTGCTAGAGCTCAGAACCAGCAAAAATAGTATGTAGACAAGAAGAGGACTGAGCGTAGTTTTGAGGTAAATGATATGGTTTACCTCATGTTGCAACCATATAAGCAGTCCACTCTCAAGAAGAGTGGTATAGAGAAATTCAAGCCACGCTATTATGGACCATTCAAGATCATCAAACGAGTTGGTGAGGTGGCTTATGAGTTGGAGCTTCTCACAGATAGTAGAGTGCACAATGTGTTTCATGTATCACACCTCAAAAAGGCGTTGGGTCAGAATGTGATGCCTTCTGCAGTATTACCTCCCTTGGATGATGAGGGGAAATTGATCTTAGTCCCCAGATCCATTCTGGATAGTAGAGAGAAGTAGCTTCGCAGGAGAGTAATTAGAGAGTATCTAGTTAAGTGGAAAGATTTACCTATTGAAGATGCTACTTGGGAGGGAGAAGTGATTTTGCAGCACCCAACATTAAGATTGCTTAAGGTCAACCAATTTTAGGAGGGGTGGACCTATAATGTCCCATTTTTTTTGGAGGAATTAATTATAAAGTTATCAATAAAAAAAAAAAATATTACAAGGTAAGTTTATAAATTAAATAAATTTTTTTTTTTCTAGAGGTTATTGGAAGAAGCAGAGAAAAATTAAAAAGGGAGGCCGACCTATCAAGGAAAAAATAATAAATAGGCATTGAGGGCTCATTGCCTATCATTGGAATTTATTATTTCTTTTTGCTGATGTGTGTTGTGGAGCCTAGGGTTTCTGCAAGTAGTCACAATTGGCCATTGAGAACAAAAACTCTCAATTGGTATGCAATTTTGAGGGTGTGAAAGATCACCTAAATTATTGCAATTGTGGGAAGGATATTTCAGTCCTTTCACTTGTGCTTAATTGCTGGTTTGGAGTTTCTAGTGGAGTTGCACTTTCACCATATCATCTTCAGCATTCAGTCTCCACCATTTGACCAATCCAGGTTCTTCATTTCAATCTGTAGTTGCAACAAGTTCTCAATTGTATACAGCCAGGTAGGGTTTCACTGTAATGTGCTATGTCATAATGTTTTGGTGCTAAAATTTTCCATATCATTTGTAAAAACATTTGGTTTTCATTGAATGAATACATTGGCACTATTATTTTTTTTATTCCAGCAATATATTTTAGCAGTGTATTAAATTTAGGGTTTTGTTTAGTGGCCTATTGGTACGGGTCATTACAACTGATTACTTTTGAGTTCAAAAAGGAGTTAACTGATTTAAATTTGAGTAGAATAAGGAGTTAACTAGTTTAATTCATTTTCTTATTTTAGTTCATCCAAAGATTCCATTTCTAAACTGAAGAGAAGATTTTGGAGAGAATATTTAATTTAATAAAATAGAAGATGACCTCATAAATGGATAAACTTTAATTAATTGAACAATTAAATTCAATAATTAAAAAGAGGAAATATTTTATTAAATCAAATATATTTAATTCCTTTGTACATTAGCTAAAGAGGTAATTTTAATTTAATTAAAGTATGAACACTTATATTTAAATTAAATCAAATCAATAGGTTTATTATAGCTAATTTGAGTCGATACTTAGGAATTAAATAAATAATTAGATTAATGCAGATTAGGGTTCTCTGCATTTGACACCTAGGTCAAGTAGCGATTATCAAAATTAGAATTGCCTAGTAAAATAGGACTTAGGAATGATTGAATATACCAAAATTGGTTACCATGGCAATGTGCCAATTTTGGGGTATTACAGACTCCACTATGTGATTCTCAAAACCCACTCTCCTTAGATTAGATAAAATTCAAAGTCTAAGACACCTCCTTAAGGCCTAACAAGACAAAAAATTTAAGATGAAGTTTTCAAGGATGAAATATGGCTTCTTCCAACCTTATATTTAGTTTCCAAATTTTTTCATACCCAAATTCCCCCCAATATGTAGTTCAGAAATCAACTTACTCACCTAAAAACTCCAACTAGGACTACAAGGAGGAAATAAGGATTTGTGAAGACAACCTTCTTGGAATTCCACCACAGAAAGTCTTAAACACCTTCAAACATTCCAATCCTAAAATTGATAACCCGTACCAAGTTAGGAGTCTTGACCAACCTGCCAAACCAAGTTGTTTGCAAAACTCTCCTAGGCCTAATAAGGATAATTAGGTCACTTCTCCAAAGAAAGTACAAGAAACTCTGAAAATATTCCAACCAATCCTATCAGGATACTTCAAGGACATGTTAGAAAATCTAATTCCAAGTTCCTATCATTCTATTCCACCCCTGGGTTAAGTTGTGCCTCAAAAACCAAAAATTGGACAGTCACATTTAGATGCTTGTCCAAAGGGTTTAGTGTTTTCTCCCAAAATATTCTAATTCCTATTCTTAGACCCAAATAATATTAATTACATCCTCTCCCCATTCTTTCCACTAAGGCTTATATTTTTCCCATGGTGGAATCTCTAGGAAAGAGAATTTCAATCTCAAAATCCTAGTTAGGGCCTCCCTAAAACCAGCAAGAAATCAAATTTTGATTTCTCTTAACCAGCATCACTTGAAGACCTCAAAAAAATTAAAATACTTCATAAGAACATTATTAAATTTTTCCAATTCTTCAAAGTTGTATGTGAATTCGTATAATTCTGCACAAGTAGTTTTGTAGGCAATTTTAATAGGAAAACAACAAATTGTTATTGATTTGAAATAATAATTACAATAGATTCTTCTCTTTTGTGTTGAGAAAGGTTTCTCAACCTTATTTATGCCATTCCCAAATATTTCCAACAGATAAAGGTGGTTGTGAATGTTGGGATTGAAAAGTTGTATTTTTGCACAAAAGTTGCATTATGCAACATTGACAACTTTGACAAGTTTTTGCAAAAGTTGTTAGATGTTTCCAAAATTTACTAAAATTTAATCCTAGACCCTACCTAAGATTCTAAGAAGGTTTTAATTAATAAACAAACATTTTTTAACCTTCTATACTATCTTATCCTCATTCTACCTAGTCCATAAAATGACTAGGTAGACTATTAGGTTTATAACACACCTAATGCCCCCTTGCCTTACAATTTGGACATTGTTTCTATCATTTCATTATAAATCCAAATCCTATCCTAACACTTTGTGTTTGATCCTCCTAATGTTCTTTCAATGTTAGGTATTTGAAATGCTCTTGCACCACACGTTCACAAAGGTAGTCCCCAAGAAGAAGTTGGTATCTTTCTCAGCTTCTATTGGGCATTTGACTAATGATCATTGAGGTAATAGATAGAAAATTATTTTATCCAGTGGGAGTTTCACACTCTACATTATCATATGGTTTCAGTCTATAAGTGGGAGATTGTTTGGTGTGAAGACTAATCAGTCTCCAATTGGGAGATTTTCGATATTGTGGTGACTGATCATGTAGTGGGGGTTGATGTTGCGGAGCCTTCTCTAGTATTTGTTAGAGGTGAGGGTTGGTAGCCCTAAACATTTGGTCTCAGAAGTTTCGATCGAAAAATTGAAACTAATTCCTCCAAAAAAGTGCGGAGACCAAAAATCGTCTTAGAAGTTTCGATCGAAAAGGTAGACTTTTGATCGAATGTTAGTTTTGATCGAAACCCACTAAGTGCAAAAGTTTTGATCGAAACCATGGTCAAATTTCGATCAAAACTTGGGTCGTAGGTTTCTGCGCAGGTTTCAAAGTTTCAATCGAAACTTGACCATAGTTTCGATTGAAACCCTAATCTGCTTTAATAAATAGGGGCGCAACTGGTTGTCTTCTCATTATTTCGATCGAAATTTAGAGAGAGACTGGCATCCGCCTCATCAACCATCCGGATAAGGTATGAAACATTTGTTTTTTCCCTTCCTATGTTGTTTTAGTTAAAATTTATATGTTTTTAGTATTTAAATATATGTTTCTTTGTATATTTTATTATTTTTTTTGTATATATATATATTTTTTTATATATGTTTCTTTGTATATTTTATTTTACTGTTCATGCTTAAGCCTCTAATGTCATTGTGGATCTCTTAATGCACAAATAAGATATTTTTTAAAGATAAATTTTCATCCATATTAGATCTAAATAAATAATATTATCTTTTAATTTAAAGTTTATTTAAGTACACTCTAACTATTTTACCTAATCTAAACTCTAAAACTAGCCATAGTTCCATGACCTTTAAAAAAATCTCTAACATTAATTCTAACCTCAACTATAAGCTTTACTCCAATTTTAATCATAACTAAAATGCTAACCCTAATTTTTTTAAACCCCAATATAATTATTTCTCTAACCTAAGATGATGCTAAAATTAACTATATATCACTAATCCAAACCCTTACCATGTGATGTAAAACCTCAACTATAAAGCCTAATGTTTACTCTAGCCATAACCCAAACATAAAACGTAGGTATGTCATTTTAACCCAAACCCTATTCATGACCAACCATGATGTAAACCCTAACCTTAATTGTAGGGCCCATTTACCATTGCACCAAAAGCCATGATTGTTAGTGAACATGGAACACCACATAATTAACCACCTGTGGGCAGGGGAGCGTGTCGCATCACCCAACAATCTCCCCCTCGACGTGCATACCAAGTGCTTACGCGGGTCGGGAAGGCACCGGGGAGATTTGAACCCATGACCAGGCCAAAACTAGGCTCTGATACCACTTGTAAGGAAACTTGGCAATAAAGAATATAACCATTTCCACATAACCCATAATAGATCTAAAATAAACACGAAATTAAAATCCACATGCAAGAGAATAGACAACATACCCACAAAATTGTGACACAAGATATACCCTGGGAAACCCTCATTGAGAGAAAAAACCCAGCCTCCAAAAGCATCCATCACCATGTATTATTCAACAAAAAATACCATTGCCATACAACCATGGAAGCCTTCATGGCCATAGCCACAACCGAGCAAACTATGTGAACAAGCATGAATCCACACATCCCATGCCATGCTTTCAACTGTCACAAATGCTCCCTTGGCTAACCTGTCAAGCCTTGTCTCGCTCGACTCTTGCCTTTTGTCTTCTCCTTGTCACTCTCTTTTTTTTTTTCTCTACAACAACTACCCTT
Organism: Cupressus sempervirens; assembly: GCA_028749045.1. Taxonomy (NCBI): domain Eukaryota; kingdom Viridiplantae; phylum Streptophyta; class Pinopsida; order Cupressales; family Cupressaceae; genus Cupressus; species Cupressus sempervirens. The sequence goes on along the minus strand of CM053790.1, from coordinate 550,623,656 downwards.
GTGGCTGCTTATATAGTAGCAAGTCTCACAAAACCACTAAGTGGTATTACATAAACCATGTGCTACCTAACCCACTGACCCCACATTTAATATTGGGCATTTAATTCTTTTCCCCAATATTACATAATTACATAAAATATTTTCACAATGTTACAATACAACTCATCAAAAAATATTCCATGGGAATCTTTACATGTTGCGCGTCCATCTAGGCACAGCATTACATAACAAAATAAAATATAACAATATTATGCAATGTGTGCAATACCCATTATCTCAACATTAACCTCAAATAATATTTTCAAACTATATCTAAACCTCAACCCAACCAAATTCTAATTCTCTCCCTAACTAAGAGATAATATAAACACTAATCGTAAACCTATCCCTAATCAAAGCCATAACTCTAACCCTACATCGTGCATTATATGAATCCTAACACTGGCCTTTATTATAGCCTTAACCATAAACCATGACCTTAACTACAATCTTAATCATAACCAAAGTTATGCTAACAATAATCCTAAGAAAAGTATTTCTCTAACCTAAGAATAATTCTAAACCTAACTATATCACTAATACAATTTAACCTAACCCAAACCTTAATCATGATGTTAAACCCGACCTTGACCCTAAAGCTAAATATTAGTAGTAACACTTATGCTAGCCATCCCCAAAACTAACTATATTTTTATTCCAACTTTTAACTCTAATTTGCTAACCACGATTTAAACAACCACACCATTTAACCTCAATGCAAAACCCTAAACCTAAACTTTATCCTAGAGTGTGTATCTATATATATATATATGCACATATATAGATCTATATATGCATATGTGTCACGATATGTATATTTGCACATATCATGTGCACGTGTGTGTATATATATGCACACATATGGACATATACACACACACATGATATCTATATATGTGCAAATATACATATCATGTACATATACAAATATATCTATATATACATATATATGCACATATTTACTTCGTGGATCTAAATTACACTTGACAAGTTTATGTGCACACATATGTCTAAAATCTTTGAACATTCAATCTAACTTAGACAGAAATATAACTTGCACACATGTAGTTCTTAAAAGGTCCTTGAGTTACAAACATTATATATAACAACATGTGTGTTTTAAAATTTAGTTTTCTTATGGTATATGTTCATTTATGTTTTAGGACTTCTGTATATATGTACACATGTATGTGCATGTTTAATTTTATTAAAACAATTTAGATACAAGTTTTTTAATTTTGTCAAATTGTACATACATATGTTAATATAAATTTCAAGTTTATTAAATGTCATACATTTTAATTTTAATTTCCAGGTTTACACATTATACACGCACCTACATACATTGACATGGCTAATCAACAACCTTCTATCCCCCCCAGAGCAGCCTGTCCCCCTCGAGCAGCCTATACCCAGGCCCGAGCAGCCTATCCCAGGCCCTGAGCAGTAGCCTATCCCCCCTGAGTAGCATCATGTCCCCCGTGATCAGCTACCTATCCCACCTCAGGAGCTCTATGATCACACTAACTAGGAGATTCATAGACTTCAGGAATCCCTGACTAGTGGCACATGCTCTAGTGTTTATAGTGGTACATGCTAGAGTATCTTACGCAGCCTGACATTTATTCGAGATGAGATTCATGGCGCTGCCCCATATTTTGCACATACTATACAGATTGTCCTTGACAATAAGAGATGAGAGGTCTCCTCTGGTCTTTCACTCTAGGAGGTGCAGGGCTTGGTGCCCAAAGATGTCCTGAAAAGGGAATGTTTCCCTCAATATCTTTCACAAAAGTATGTGAAGGGGTATTCTCCCATTAAGTGTACAGATCCACAGATGGCTGCATTGATATACCCATGCTTCCTTGTTGCCCATGGTCATTATCCAAATAACGACCAAATTCTACTCTATTTTGCCCGACAGCTTTATGTAGAGGTTCGCTTATGCAGGGTGGTGAACTACATAGATTTACCAGGACATTTAGGAAAGGGGTGTGGTAGACTGGCTGATAGGTAGCCAGGTCGTCCCCCACTAGCACATAGATCTATTGTCAGAGAGAGGGCACCAACTATTTCCCCTGTGTTAGGTCCATCAGCTGATGAGGCCATGCGTAGCACTCAGTTATGTGGGGTCATTCAGGGAGTTGGAGAGATTGCAGCAGCTGTTAGATCTATTTCGAGTGATGAGGTTGGTCAGCATTTGATGTCTCATCGACGTTCCAAATCATCATGCTATGCTTCATCTTCAAGAGACTTGTACAGTGCAGCAGGCATCCCTTCAATAGCTAGCTTAGAGGGTCTCATTGGAGTGTTGGCATGAGATACTATGATTGGTCTGGCTGAGGATCTATTAGATACATATAGATTTGTATTAGAGCATCTTGGCATACCCATATCAGATGTTCGAGGTCGTGTCCATGGTAGTACTAGTACACATCCTCAACCATATTCTTCTCATTGATCAGGTAGTGGTCATGGTGGTAGTGCACATGATGATCCACCTACCGACCACTCTTTTGATCTAGAGAGACATATACATACCACAGACCCTTCAGCCAGTGTTACAGTGCAGGCTCAGAGTTTAGATGTGGGCCTTAATGATGTTGATTTGAGCTTGTCGACCATAGGATGGATGGACTTGTTGACATGTGATGATTCTACTTCTATGCCATCTCATCTACATACTCCACTTGGCTCATCATTATTAGGACATGTGCCAATCACCAGTCATGGGGCCCGCATAGATGTAGAGATTGACCTTGATGCGACGCAGCGAAATCTGGATGCATTAGTGGACACGATTGATGCTAGGCAGTCTGAGTATTATCAGATGCCACCATCTACACAGGTAAAAAAAAATTTGTTCATGTTAAAATTTCAATCATTTGAAACTAATTTAATTTAGACATGTGCATGTGTGCACATGTATGTATATCATGCATGTAGATTCAAATGTAATCATGTAGAGAAATTTTAATTTGATGTGTTTCATGTGCACATGTACAATGTAGGGGGACATGCCTCTTTTTACTCTAGCTTTGATGCCAGATCATGTTTGTCGTCGAGACTCATTGGATAATGTCAATAGGGGACAAATAATGTTTATTTATGTTTTGATTATGTGTACCTGTATTTCAATATCACTTTCTCTTGATTAAATGTGTGTATGTATTGATATCACTTTCTCTTGAATTTATATATAGGAGTCAACACATCCTAGTGAGCACCTTGATACTAGCCAATCTTTAGACTGCGTTGTGAGGAGGCGTGGCAATGATAGTCTTGCACCTGATGATCTATAGTTTTTTTTATCTAGATGATTTGTTCTAGACTTTCATCTAGAGAGACATTCATATATTAGATAGACACTTTATATACACACATGATGCATGTTATATTTATATTTGATTTGATATAGATGTACCTGGATTTACATGTCTACATGTGTGCACGCTATTTATATTTGATATTATCTTCTGATAGATCTCCAGATAGATACATGTTTTTGTTATTTGTTCTTGAGATGATTGATACATGTTACATTATGTTGTGGAATCTAATGTACATTATAGATCTAGATCTAGTATATTATAAATTGTTTCTATCTAAGATATGTAAGTAATTTATTTAGATATGTACACATGTTTAATATATTGATTAAATTTATATATATATATATATATATATATATATATATATATATATATATAGTTCATGTAATTTAAATGTCTGGTAATGTATCATGTATTAAATGTTCAAGTATCAGGTAATTAGTTGTACATAATTCCTAACTCGAGTAAATCTATAGAACTCATCCCTTTTATTTGTACACATATCCTAGAATTTTATCCCCTTAAGCCCAATGTTCTAAAATTCAAGTCCAACTTAAAACATGCACATGTCAAGTAATTAGTTAAATTGAAAGCTCACATGTCCTAAAATTGAAAGCACATGTCCTAATTAGTTAAATTAAAAGTGTACATGTGTTCTAAAATTGACAAGTTAAATGAAATAGAAAGTTCAATATAATAGAAAGTTAAATGAATTCAAGACATTGAGTTAAAAAAGAAAGAGTAGAAGTTCAATTTAGAAAATTAGTTATTGGACACCAAATTTCAAATTGATCAAATAATTGTTCAACCAAATTTGAAATAATTTGAACCAAATTTCAAATTGTTCTTGAGTTACATTTCACATTTTAATCATAGTGAAATTTTAATTTGTACACATATATCCTAGAATTTTATCAGGCCCTTAAGCCCAATGTTCTAATTCAAGTCCAACTTAAAACATGTACATGTTCAAAATTTAGTTAAACAAATCGCAATTTGAACTTGAAAGCTCACATGTCCTAAAAATGGAAGCTCACATGTCAGGTTATTAGTTAAACTGAAAGCTCACATGTCCTAAAATTGAAAGCACATGTCCTAATTAGTTAAATTGAAAGCGCACATGTGTCCTAAAATTGACAAGTTAAGTGAAATAGAAAGTTCAATATAATTAATTTTACACACTCCTAATTTCATCCCCTTAAGGCAAGTGGTGTTTGAATTTCTTTCCCTCAAGGTGCACATGTTAGGTAATTAGTGTACACACATACATATAAGTTCATAATTTCTATAATTAGTTACTTTATGACAATTTGAGTTCAAGACATCGAGTTAAAAATGAAAGAGTAAAAGTTCAATTTAGAAAATTAGTTATTCCACCAAATTTCAAATTGATCAAATGATTGTTCAACCAAATTTCAAATTGTTCTTGAGTTACATTTCAAATTAGGAGTTGTTTCTATCTCATATCAAGTGGATCAAATCGTTCTTGGATAACATTTAATATTTTCTCATGATCATCAATATGGAGCCTCCACTTACGTATTCCAGGTTCTTTGACTGGATGAAGAGTTAGACTAGTGGCAATAACATGGTTACTATATTGATGGACCTTATTGTTAGGTTGATAATCGGTGAAATGAATCCCATTTTTAAGTACTTTTATTTGCTTCAAATATGTTCCTTGTACAACAACAGAACCTACACATGTACACATTTAAAAAATACATCAATCTTGAATTTAAGTCAAAGAATCTGAATTCATTATAAACATAGATACTTGACATACATATATACATAATTCAACTATATACTAACCTGTGGGAAAAATAATTTCATCACTTATTTCAGTCTTTGTTAGCTTCTCTCTTTCCATGGTGCAACGTAATAAATAATAGCTAGCACCTTCTACATTTTCTGATTCTGCCATGACTGCAAAAACATTTCCTATGTATAGACTTATATATGTCAAAATTTTGGATACACATCATGTACATAAGTACATATTTATAATAAAAATTAACCAAAATTATGAAAAATGTATACATGTACATGATCTAGGTATATATATAGTTCATACATACCAAATCTGATCAATCCTGAAATATGGTTATAATCACTAGAAATCAATGGAATATCATCATAGTTTTCATCCTCAAACTCATTCATATTAATAACATCTAGTGGCACCAAAGTCCATTCACCCACATATCCACGTTCTTGATTAATGCAACCACCATATTCTTCATCAATACAATTAGGACAAAAACATGAGTATTCTCTTGTGTACAATGACCACACATTACTATTTGTACTCATAACTAAATGCAAAGATCGTGTCTTCTCTACCCTCTTGCATGCATGCATTGATCTTCTATCAACACCTGAATGTACACAAGGTCCATAATTTAGTTAGAGATCATCTAAGGTAACATATTAAATATAAATTTAAGATTCAATTTAAAAATATGAACAAATTAATTTATATATACCTGATACCTCCCAAAACACTCTAAATGGTATGACTCGATCCGCTTGTGATGATGTGTTATCTACATTTGTTGGCACCGAAAAATGTGTTTTGCACCACTCAACCACATCATGAGCATTATTAATGGTATATTAAGGCATCGATGATATCTACATAATGCATAAAATGATTTAGCTGATTTAAATTGTGCTACACATCCATCTGACCATACAAAATGTTTTTCTATTTTAATGTTTTTGTTTTTCAAATATTCAAAAAATGTCTTAAAACAATGTTCCACAAAATGTGTGTCATGTTCTTTGTCATCACTAATATAAAAGTGATACTCTTTTTTAATGACTTGTGCTTGATCTGTACTTTCCACACCATCTAGATCAATTTGTGCATGTTGATAAGACACTTGAACAATAATAGTAACTTGCTCTGTATAGTAGTATTCTACTTGAAGTTGTTTTTGAGATACAAAAGAGTAATTCTCTACAAAGTCAACAATAGATAGAATTGTTCTGAGTGGGAAAGTTTATCTTAGTGTTTGAAATTGTTCTGCTTGCCACTTAGCGAAAAATGCATGGTGTATATATTGTTGAATCAATTTACAAAAAATTGACATAAATTCTCCAGCCAATATCTCATCCTCTACATATTCTAACCTTGTTGATTCTTTTCCAGCTTTTGTTTCTGACTTAATGTACTTATATCTCTTACATTTTACCATCCTTGTCATATTAGTATCTTCTTCTCTCAAAGGAAATTTAGTCAAGTTACCACATGTTTCACAAGTTCCTCTTATGCAATCTATTTCGCCTATTCCACAATCATTTGGTTTGTCACATAAGATTGATGTTATGAATTGACTCAGTCGTTTAGGAAAAGTATTTTGAGAAGTTCCACCACTTTCTTCTATCATCTTTCAAAACCCTTCATAGTACATATCAAATTCAACATGATATTGACAACAACATGTTTCAAAAGATTTATTTATCTTCACAAAATAGGGCTTCAATCTTTCAAACATTGTTTGTCCAATCTTTATGTTAGGATTTAAATTACAAAATGAGAGATACAATTCATGTTGAGTGACATCCAACCAATGTTTTGCGTGTTGAATATATTCCTTAGGCCCAATCCTCTGCTTGATGATATCTCTTCTATTTGGTGAAGGACGAGTACTATCAATCCAAAATTGAATAACTAAATTCTTAACTATTTCCCCAATCATGTCAGATCGAGGAGCTCTACACATTAGTGCCCAATTTCCTTCTAATGTACTATCATTTAAATTGTTTCTCCTTTTCAGATAATGTAGTACTATCTTTCGACTATACCCAAAATGAGATGATAATGAAGAGATCTATCTATTTTGGGATGTTTTCTTACTTAAAATAGATGTCAGTATCACTCTTCGTGCAATGGATTTATCTGCAGATCTAGTTTTTTTCCCAATGGAATGTAACCCTTCCTTAACACTTTCAACAATATCTTTTTCTAGTTTAGAAGTCCTCCTCTTTTTTATACTTGTATCTATACCCAATAGTCTCAGTGGCTCTTTTAATTCATCTTTAAGAAGTGAAATTGATAATAGTTGAGTTTTCTCCACTGTTAATAGATTCTCAAATTGTGCAATTATGTCTTTAGACTTTTTATTCAATTTCCTCTTCGTAGTATGTGTAGGTTGATTAGCATATTCTCTCAATTTTTCCACATCCATTTCAATTAAATGATCTATGTTTCTATGATTAATTTTTCTCTTCAATCTTTGAGCTAAATTAACATTCTCATTTGTTGTTTGATCTCAGGTTGCACAAGAAAAAATGAAACAAAGTCTTAAGATACAAGCTCTTTAAGGGACATATATGTATACATATATACATGTTTAACTTGAGTGAAATATTATGTACTTGATTGAATTATCTAACCTTCAGATGGTCCTTGTTCAATATCCATTGCTTCATCTTCAATTTCCTCATGTCCAACATTTTCATCATCTACTAGAGTTGCACGTGCACGATATAACAAATAAAATCAAGTAAGTTTATAAGTGGAAATATCGCTCACTAAATTTAAAAATTAAAGATATGAAGTTTGATAGAGACCTAGAAATTTAGAGAGATCTATATTATATACTTGCAAGAGATGCACATGTACCTATTTGAACTTGGGATGAACCTTCTCCAATGTTAGTAGGTTGTCCTGGTTGACTATGTCCTAAATAAATTCATTTATTTAAATTTAATCATAATCTAATAAACCTTAATGGACTATAAATTATTAACATAATTGAATAAACAAGGTAATTCCCACACTAAATAAATTCATAATTTAAATTTATTCATAATGTAATATTTATCCTAAGGACTAAATATGGACATAATTGAATAAACCCTAATGGCCTAAATATGAACATAATTTCAAATAAACACTTAATATTAAGTTAATCTAGCAATGCTAACTTAAGATAAATATCATATTCCTAATTGGATTTAAACCCTAATCCTAACTAAATAAACTAATTAAATACATTGGAAAAAAGATTGTGCATATGTACGTGATCTAAGATAGTATCTTGCTAGCATTTTTCGACGATTTTCATCTTCTTGTTCCTTAGTTCTTCTTCGTGCATATTTACTTGCTCTTTTATCTTTATTGCCCATGTCATAAATTCTTCCTCCAAAACTCAAAAATAGGTTGAAGTTTGTCAAATATTTCTTTCTTCGCAATTCAAAAGCCAATAACTTGATTTCACATAAATGCAAATTGTAAAAAATGAAACTCATATTTATATACAATTTTTTTTTTAAAAAAACCTCCTTATTAGCCGACTAGGGAAAAACCCTAAGGAGCCGAATAGAGAAACACCCCTATTGGTAGAGTAGGCATGATCATACTTTCATAGTTTCGATCGAAACTACCTTGATAGTTTCGATCGAAACTATTAAGAAGTTTTGATTGAAACTATGAAAGTGGTTTGCTATTCGCTCATGTAAACCGCGAATAGTTTTGATAGAAACTAAGAAATTTAGTTTCTATTGAAAGTTTGCAAAAAAGTTTCGATAGAAACTAAGTTTCTATCGAAGCTAGCTAGATGGAAGCCCACATGAATAGTTTGAAGTTTTTTCAATGATTTCCTTTCTTCGGAGCTGAATTACTAGGTTCAAATGGAGCATTAAAGACCTGAAATTTTACATGATTGAAGTACTCTAAACTAGCTTTCTAATGACTATGAATTTGGTGCTTTTCAAAATTTTTAGGTATATATTTTTTTAACATGAATTAAATATAGGTTTATTATAAAAAATAAACTCAGATATTCGACGCTCATGGAAAAATAGTAAATATAAAAATAAAAGTTTTAAAAAATAAGTACGGTCTCCATATTTGAGTCACCTTTCAATCAAATTTTTCTTTCTAAAAATTGGGTAAATATGTAATAAGTTACATGTGTCAAAAGCCACGTATGTCTAAATTAGTGTTATGCCAACTTTAAACTACAATAAAATATGAAATACTAACGATAAAGATATAAGACCAACTCTACGGTTTAGGTATGGATGTTAACAAACTAAATTCGAAAGAATCACATTGATATCTATTGTAGAAAAAAAGTTATGTGTGTCAAAAATAGTGTCAGTCTTTAAAAATCAGGTTTTTGATATCATACCAATTTTCGTAGGAGAAAACATAATTCAATAAATTCAATTATATATATATATATATAATCTAGACACAAAATCCTAAAATACTCTAGTTTACTTCATCTTCAAATTCCTAACCGTTAAATGGAAATTTACATTTGAAAGTGAACGTTTTCTTGAAAATTCAGAGTTCAGTGTCAGTTTAGGAAAAAAAGTGTAGTCTAGGTTGTATTTACTAGAGCTGACCCAACTTGAATATTCTATTGCTGGTGCCAAGTAATCCAATCTTTACTTTGCTAAGGTCTAACTGTTAAATTTCTTATGTCCTTGCTTAGGGTCTTCAACATAACATGCATCCATGTCTTAAGCAATTTAACATACATTATATACCTATGGTAAAAGAGGTTGGTCCATATTCCATAATTATGACATACAAAGGGTGGTGTCTTAGAAATCTTGTGTAGCAACTTTACAATGGATAATCAAAAAGTTTACAGGTACATTAATTCTCTAGATGGTTTGTCAAGGATCCTCCTTGGTATGGTCATTTCAATAATATTCTTACCAACACAATTCACACGAAATTGCCTCAAAATTAACAAAAGAAACAATTTTTACCAAAAACAACATAGATGTGGCCACATTGGTAAATCCCAAATAACACAAGACATGTCCCTGAGGCACAATGGGACCAACATTAAGAAATCTAGTGAAATGTTAAGTGTCAAATTATTGGTAGAAATAAAAATAATATAAATGTAGAATTTGAACAAAGGACCAACAAGAATTCACATCAAATATCAAGTTCATAGGAATAACATGGCCATACCAGGGTTCCCTGATGGAGAAGAGGGGAAATTATTGTCTTATAGCACTAATGGCTTAGTAAGAAGTCTCATGGCCCCTATGTCTTCGAGTGCATCATCCTTAGATTGTGGCTTAATTGAGTGCACTAGCACACCTTACACAAGGTTGTAGTTTATTGCATATGATGAAACGTAATGGGTTAGGCTCCTAGTGTTGAACCTAATTGCTATGATACCAGAATGTCATGCCCTAAATTTATGAGATAAAACACAACCAATTTTTTTTTTTGGTAATTTAAACAAACCAATAAATAATTAAGTTAAACCTATATATATATATATATATATATATATATATATATATACACTCCAAATAAATTTAACCCCATATATAAATCAATTCTCCTTATCACACACTAATCTCTTAGTACATGATTAAATAAATATAGTTCAAATACCCGATGTAAATTTCAACAATTAAACATGTAAACTAATTATAAAATTTTGTTGACTTTTCCACTCATCAACTTATCTAAAAGTCATATTGATATGTAAGATAGGGTGATCATAGAGTTTTCCATAGAGAATTACATTACTAGCGTCAACTATGATCAGATACTCTCTTTAGGAAATTCAAGATTCATACCTTCTAATAAGAGGATAAACATTATCTCTTCACTAATTCCTAATTATTACTCAATTAATCATACAATCGAATGTTAGTTTGACGTAAAATAATTAATCTAATCCTATTCACTTAATAATTGAATTATATATATGTCTTATTAATTCCAAAATTACTTAGAGCATTTTCCAATATCACCCTTTAATAGTGCTCATTGTTAGTTTACCAATCTCCCAAGTGAATCCCTACATTTGTTTAGGTCGATTCAACAATACATTCAACTAGGTAGCAAGGTACTTATCAGGATCATCACCGAATAATCTAATCCTTACATTAAGATTATATTTAACCCATAATCGAGTACCAAATCAATGTGTTTTCTAATTGTATATATGAAATCATGGCCCCCTAAACATATTCACATTTACCTCTTATGATATGCATCATTATGTTTATACAAAGCAATAGCAGGTTTCTTACATACATGGCAATACGAGGAGTTTAAGTAGGTTTTCTATATAGACTTTATATCCGTGTCATGAACTTCTTTATTCTACCTATCCTCTACTTTAAGGACTATTGATATTATCTAACTTTCAATTGCTCTCGTTCTTCAATCTATTGCTAACACATATACTTACCAATCCGTTACTAATTAAATCCTGACATCCTATGATGATTAGTATCGCTGAATCTACATTGCTTAAATCATTAAATGTCTATCAATCGAGTTTATCCAATTAATTACTAACCACGTCCATATTCCTTTACTAACTCACAAGTGCTAATTTAAGACCACACCCTAATTTCGACAATCTACATGAGGAAGTAGGGGGAATACACCATTGACATATGCAAATTCTAGACTGTTATGATTGTCATTTACTATATAGTACATGTAACTTACTTCGGTTTGATGCTATATTGAGTTTGCGTATAACGTGGCTACTAGGAGGTTATACCCTTACTCATTTTAAAAAAAAAATGTTAATTATATTCAAGGTAGCCTCACCTATATGTTTGTGAATATTAATATAGAAGTCACCACTTTTAGGTTCATATTACTCTAATACATCCTATTTCAAATCTATTCATTTATTATTATTATTATTGTTATTATTGTTATTATTTTGAAGAAGATAAATAAATTATTATTAACACCTTACATATTCATACACTTATATTCCTTTGTAGACAACATTATTCTTACACATACATAATATATTATGATGTATCATTGTTTTATCATTTATTAATATTATTAGCTTATTTCTCTAATTACATATAATTAGCAAAATATGTATCTTATTCCTAAATCCATTACCCCAAACTGAATTCTAACTTACTACATCGCATTAGCTTAGGGTCCGTTTGGTTCTTGGAAGATGGCAGAAATTGGTTTTTTCAAAATCTGGATTTGAAAATTTGTGTGTTTGTTTCAAAATTTGCAAATGGAATTAGCATATGGGACTTCTAATTTTGCCTCAAAACCAGATTTTCCAACTTCCTAAAAAAAAAAAGGAATTGAAAATCAAAACCTGGTTTTGTTTTTTAAGGAGTGTAAAAATAATAGATTGGACTACTTTTTGAAATTTGCCTTCAACTCCAAGCTTACGCATAAAAATGTGTCATCCCATGCATTTTTCCAGTGAAACAAACAGTTTCAGTATAATCGGAAAAATCATAATGAAGATATACAAAACCGTGATTTGGCTAAACCAAGGTTTGTAGAAATTCGGGTTTTTTAAATTCCACGAACCAAACGGACCCTTAACCACCCGTCTACTCAGGCAAGGCCCCTAGACTGGTCAAGACTTTTAATTTTCTCCATTAGAAAAATACTAAGTATTACAAGAGAAACTATACTAATTAATAATAATAACAAACCCCTTAAATCTGAACAAAATTTCCCACTAAATCTTTTTACCACTACCCCATGTCTTATGATGTAATTCCTACTATTGCCACGTGCCTTATTTGTTAACATGATTTGGAGATTCCATAAAAGAAAAAAACACAAACTTTCCCCACTTGACACTTGTTGTCCATCTTTTCTTACATGGTTACCCTGCTTTCTTTTTTTTGTTTCCTTGCAACTACCCATCATCCCATGGGTAGTTGCAACTAAGACTAAGGTGGGCGGCTTGGGCAAGGCATGATTTAAAAACATTATAACATGCCAGACTATTATACAGAGGGCAACTTTTAGCCCTGCAGTCTAGTAAAGTAATAAATAATGGAGGGACGGTGGTCGAAGCTTTAATTTTTTGTACAGAGCCGCTTATTTATAATTCAGCTTAGCAGGGCAAAAGATCTGCGAATTGGGGTTTGTTGAATCAATATGGTAAAGTGTGGAAGTGATGGGGATGTCTTCGGCTGCTCGCCGGGTCAAATTGCGAATGCAATCTTACTTGTATCTGCAGTGATTCTATTCATCTATCTCATTTTCAAGGATGCATTGAAGAGCTTGAGGAGTAAAGCACATTGGATCCCTGGTGATTTTCTTGTGCTCAGCGCTTTGACAATCCAACTGCTGAACTTGATTAGTACTCAGGGTCAGCCGCTGAACTTGGAGACCAGACCCATTGAATTGAACGAGTTCTGGATGATCCACACCAGTCGAATTTTGTTGTGCGTTGTTATTGCTTATTTGGTGCCTGCAATGGCTAATCCGGGGGCTGAAGATTTCTGGGGAAAGATCACGGCTTTGGCAATTACTGTCTTTCTTCATATAATCACCCAGCTCTATATTCTACTTCCTCCTAAGTCAGGCAGCGTGACAAGGAGTTACCTGAGTCGCTTGTGGCCAAGACAAAAAGGTACTAGCCACCTGCTCTACTACATTTTGGCGGCGGTGATTTTGTCCTCCTTTCTTATGCTGGTTTTTATTCTGGGCTGCGCTAATATTGCTGGGAGGGGCATCGAGCGCGTTGTGGCGCAAAGGATCCCTATTATTCTCAAAGACCACGTACAGGAGGATCATCATCATCATCACCATGAAGGAGTGTTGAGTGCGGAGGAGATCACTGACGAAGATCATTGTTATGACTCTGATTGTGAGCAATGCTGGCGGAGGGTAGAAAATGCGGCGCTGAGAGCGTGGATTGTTGCACGTGCGTACTCCCTGGAATATATCATTGCCAGGTCGGTCTTGGCCTCCTCCGCCGCAATCATTCTTACATCTCAAATCGCCATTACCATGGCAGCAGGAGTTAGGACGAACGTCAAACTGGAGATACGCAATGTACAAGATCGGTTGAGGTTTAGTATGACTATGCTGCAATGTGTCTTCATTTTGATAGGATGGGCTCTGGTTCTGCGGAGGTGGGTTACTGCAGTGGCTTATTATGGGAGTTGGAGTAGCTGTTTTAGGATTGAGGATTTCTGGACGAGGCATCTGAGGGATTTGCAGCAGGCGCAGGAGAACGACCTACCGCAGTCACTATTGCTCAAGGCCAAAATTGATAATCTTGTTGCCACTCAGCCCACAAAGATCAGTCTGCCGGGAAAGGTATTGTATGGAGTGATTGCGCTCCAGTTGTACACGGTTTCCTTCAGCAAGGCTTGCTTGTTCTTGTCTCAGATACTCTTCCGCAACAAATTGACGGGTAAGTTAACGTCCACAGTACTATCACAGCTCATGAAGGGCTATGATTCAGAATATGTGGCTAGATTGCAGGGTGTGCAGATGTTAGGCGAGACTCCTGATAGCCTGTGGCTATCTAACCGCAGGTCTATTCCCATTGCCGTGGGATTCATTTCACAAGGCGAAAAGGACGGTGAAAAGTGTCAAAATCTGGTGGAGTTTGTGCGTACAAAGAGAACAGGGCGAGGTCTGGGTTTGAGTTGCTTGGAGCCGAGTAGGGCAGAGTCAGGATTGAAGTATGTATGCAGGAGAGGCACGATGGAGGGGAGTCAGCAATTGCAAGTAGAGCATTTCAGAGACGTGATGAGTACAAAGCCATGGAAGATGACATCGGTGGCGCTGTTGAGCATCATCGTTCAGATCTATCCAACTCGTGCTCAAACTGGCAGCGCTTCCACTTCTAGCTTTTCCCCTGAAAAGCTCGTTAAAGATTGTATGGAGGCATATTCTCAAGCGTGGGAATTCATGGATTTCATTGAGGATGCGGATACAGAAGCAGACAGAATCCCCAGCGAAGCAGCCGACGAGTACTTCCGTCGCTTGGAAACCAAAACCAAAACCAACAATGAAATGTCTAGCACATCCGAGCAAGGAGACAGAGGCGGATTTGAAAGTGTGACTGCAGCATTGTCCGAGCTTAAAAAGGAGTGTAAAAGCAAAACACAGAAGACGGGATGCATAAATGCCCCTCGGCCAAAAAGTAAGGAAAAAACAGAACAAGCTTTTCTGAACGGATGGAATGGGAATGACTCCACTGATTGGAAGGCAGAAGCATGGGGGACTGCTGTGTATGAGTTATGCAACAGCATTGAATGTAATGAAAGAACCGATGTGAACGAGCTACTGAGAGAATTACAGAGCTGCTTGGCGGATATAATAAACGAATGCCTAGAAAATATTCAGCATATCCTGTTGGTGAATTCCAGGAAATGGGCTGTTAACAGCGATGAGAGGAGGATTGTGAAGGCACTTTATATAGCAGGGAAGGCCAGTGTAATCGTGAAAAAGTTGAAGGAGAAGAGGGATGAGGCAATCGAGGAAGAAAGAGAGAGCGAGTCAGCAATAGTTTCAGTATAGTGGAGTTTGAACAGGTAGTCCACTTTTCTCTGCTGTTTCTCAGTCGTGATGTGGAGGGAAGTACGATGTGAGTGATTTGATAGGGTGCCTTATCTGTTGTTTCTTAGTCGCTAGTTCGCTAATGTTCAGATTGTATAAGAATAGCCGTCATTCTTAGTTCTCTAGTAAGTTGCTGCATAAGTCTCTATATTATGAACAGGATCTGTTGTGAAGGTTGTAGAACTTGGTCTCTTTTAATTGATGTTTTCCCAGGCCCGGCTTTTGAAGTGATGTATATGGCTTGGCAATATTGTTCTATCCCAGAGCTAAAATTCAGTGTGTAATGGTCTTTCTTCTCTTGGGATTTTTTTGTCTAGGGAACATTATGGAAGCTAATTAATTTGGTCTAACCAACCTAATCTCCTAGCATTAAGATTAATTTGAGCCCTCCTCACATCTTTCTTCTTTTGAATAATTGTCCACTTGAGTTAGATTCAACACTTCGACGCTTATGTGTAAAAAAATAAAATGAGATAATCATAGAATGAAGATCATAAAATCAAAATGAAAAAAACAATACTCACAATAGAATTTTAATTACACATTGCAATAAAGCACATTATATTAATTTTGCATTTAAACTATGTACCTTGTTTTCAGCTCTCAATACATAAGTTTCAATAACAAAATACCAAGAGTATGAGTTTGCAAACTCCGTAGAAACCAAATAAAAATAGACAAAATAATGTGAGATTTTGGAGTGGAGGGAATATGTTGCATTTTTCAAATTATATGAGTATAGAATATATGAGATTTTTTTTAAAGAGTTAGATCTTACTTTATAGTACAAATGTTTCTTGATTATGTGAGTTTTATGTCACTTTTAAAATCTATTTTTTTACCTTGATGATGGAACATAGAGTTTGATCATAAATGTTGATGTAAAAAGTTACACACAATTTGTTTAGAAGCATTTGTACTATACCTATGAATTGTGGAAAACATAGCTCTTATTGGTATCTATTTTGTTAAAATCATTTATGATATTAAAAATATATCATCGTCCATACTAATTTTTGTGAATCACACTCTTTTGATAATAAGTTTCAATACTAAAAGTCTTTATGACATTATCTCAAAAAATCTATTTTGGATTAGTATGCTATGTATGAGATAGATTAGATTCTCACTAATTTATGTTTGCATCAATATTTTGGATCCCTTCCATCTTGAAAACGTTAAGAACAAATTTACTTTTATCATCATATGATGAATCATAAATTTTGATATTTAAATGCAAGCTAAAACATAAACAATTCCAATAATATCTATAAATTGTAAAAATATGATATAATTAAAAAAAAATGACTTAAATACTTGAATGATAATTTTATAAATAATGTCAAATTGAAGGCTTGGTTCAATAGAGAAAATTTTGGAGAAAGAGGAGTAAAATTTCAGAGCTTTACAACCTTGTCAATTATTTTTCAATTTATATCGTATAATACAATTTATTCTTATTTTTCAAATGTTTGGTTAATGTTTAAATTTGTTGTATGGTAAATTTTTAATTAAAGCATGTACTAATTTGTAATGCCTTGTTATTTGTCTATACCACCTCAAGTGTAAATTCATGACTTGATTGATATAGATTTGATACATCAAATTCACTACATCCAATTCATCATTAACATTTTGCAAATAAATAAAAAGAATTTAAGAAATGAAATTAGTGTTCTTTCTTTATTCATTGTATCTCCTCTAAAATTTCCTAATACAAACTTATTTTTTATATTTATCAACCCAAATTCCATGCAACTTGAGAATATCTGACTTTTTAATCTTCTATTAAAAACGCACTTCGACGTACCTATTGGCATCATGACTACTAATAATTTTTTAATTTTCTCTGAATAACTTAGATATTCGTAGGGTAAAAGCGATATCGACAATTTGTTACCTAATATGCTATGTGAGAATGAAAGGAATCATCTACCAATTTGGAGAGAGAATATATATTTCCTTTTTGTTGTCGTCACCCCCCTGTTGTCAAGGCAATAGCAGAAAAAAGTGTCCACTTAATTTCGCATCTTGTATTGATCACCATTCCATGCTTTTTCCAAACTCGTGATGTGCGCTTCTCCGCGAAAATGGTATAATAATAATAATAATAATAATGCACTTTCGTTCTCAACGCCATTTCTTCGGAATCTCTTTTAAAAAAAATAGTAATGACCATATACGAAAAAATTTCATAAAAGATCTTGCCCTAAGAGTGCGAGTGATAGTGGATTTAAACAAGGGGCGCATGCGTCAAAGTTCCTACCTCCATGATTTTATGATTGATTGAAGTAGGTTTTGGTTAAAATATAATGTATTTAATTTAATAAAATAACAAATAAATAGTAATGAAAAATATAATATTATAATGCTAAACTAAATTAAATTACAAAGTAGTGTCAAAGTTTCTATCTAAAGCTTTTGGATTCAAATGAAAAAATATTTGGAGTATAAAAATAAATAATTAATAATAAAAATTATATATTTGTTTATATGGATTGATTATTACTATTAAATTAAATGTAATCCTAAATACATTCAATTGGTGAATTTTGATAAATGATTTTTTTGTTCAAGAAATTCGTGTGAGCACATTAGATTTTTCATGCAAGATACTTTAAAAATGTTACAAATGCTTCTAAGAAGATATTTGTTTACATAGTACGAATTTGATTTTAGGTTTCGGAATAGCCAATCTATCTTGATGAAAAGGCCATCCATATAACTTTATTTGACAAAAACATTCTTTAATGACTCTCCTTTGTGAAATAAATAGATTTTAATACATTTATGAAATGTTAATAATTTTTTCTTTATCAATTACAAAGTTATTTAATTTATTTATTTAACATTCTTTAAATTACCTTCTAGACACAATTAAAAAAATGATAGTTAAAAAGATTATTTGATACTAGATAGAAATCATAATAAAATCATGGTCGCAATTAAAAAAATATAATTAAAATATAATATTATTTTAATTTTTTTATAAGAACCAAAGGAAGGTGATAATCTAACTACTTCTATTTAAAAATCAAAATTATGAAAAAAAATAAAATTCAAATACAAAGAGATAAGATAGTGAAATTATATTAAAAGACATTTTTATTATAGATGTTATTTATTAAAAAAATTATATATTCTTTTAATTGAAGTATAATTTGAACTTATAAAGTATTACATGAAGTTTCAAAGTCATCATGTAAAATAAGATAATTTGGACAAACATAAAGTAATAAATATTGTTTTATATTTTAGTGACACATAAAATTGAGATTTTTATTGTTTATTCCAAAATCTCGAGGGAATTCATTACACCCATGAACAACAGATTCAAAATAGTAAAAATATAATGAATGAAGAGAGATCTGTACTAATTATATCGA
This sequence comes from Cupressus sempervirens, assembly GCA_028749045.1. Taxonomy (NCBI): domain Eukaryota; kingdom Viridiplantae; phylum Streptophyta; class Pinopsida; order Cupressales; family Cupressaceae; genus Cupressus; species Cupressus sempervirens. The sequence continues at coordinate 550,604,586 of CM053790.1, read as the reverse complement.
TGGTAAAATTGTACAAAGCAGCTAGTTCCAACTATCAGGAACGCCTGGCAAACACCAGCGTGTACAATCTTGTTTTCCAAGATTTGTCTACTTTGATGGATGCCCATCTATGTGAAATGTTGAATTAAGTGAGATGTTGAAAAATTTTACTGGAAATTCAATGTTTCTTAGAACTTGATGGAGTATGGCAGCATGAGCGGTTGGCTGAGGGTCATATGACGGATCCTGAATTGGCTCCTCCTCACCTTCGCAGCTATTCAATTCATTTCAATCTCATCAGGAAATGAAATGGGTTATAGAAAGAAGAGAAATTTGGATTAGTTTCATTTTTGGGGCACCGATTAATCTCAGAATTACATACAGACATAAACGTTGTTAAAACAAAATCAACTATAATGGCCAGGATTTTGCTGGAAACATCTCAAATGTAAACACTGAAATAATGAAGCATTATAAACAATTGATAACAGGGAATGCAAGAAGCAATGCTGCAGATTTGAAAATCGTAAACATGATTTGCAATTATACTCAAATACATAGCATAAGGAAACTTATGGAAAATCATCATCAGCCCAGGCTCTATTCAAACGTCTTCTCTTCCTTTGACCAACAAAACTGTTGATTGATATAGTATCAGCTGCTTCGTCACCTGAATCTATATTGTTCTCACCAGACACATTTGGCTGGCCACCATGCAACCTACTTGAGAGGTGTGATGCCTACTTAAAACTCTCAATCATGCTGGCAAGCCACCAACAACTTCATGAGAACCAAGGGGACTAAACATACGAAATAAGAAATACGCAGTGAATAATGGCCCTTGTGTAGCCATTGAATCACTTTCAATGCTTTGATCAAGGGGCATACCCTCTTCACCCTCAATAACATAGTCACCATGAACAATTGCATTTGGTATTGCTGTACGTATGGTACTAAGCACATCATTCACATCGCGCTGATGCTCTAAGCGCCACCAGACACGCTGGCGAGAAGGATCAATGTCAGCTGGCCTTATCCTTGGATGTTCACTTCTTGCATGCTTGCAAAAAAGTCAAATGTTTCTACACTATCACTTTTAAAGCAGTGTTATCCACATCAAGCTGAGAGCAAGTAAATTGTAGGAAAATCTGAAAACCATTGAAAGCTCCTGAATTACGAGATACATTGGGTAATTGCTAACTAGTAAAATCTAAATCAAAGTTTATAAGGGAAATTCATTAGATTAAAGGAAGTTAAAAGATTAAAAGATAAAGTCTTGAAAGTTGAAACAGAGTACAAAAACAAATATAGAATCAATTTCAAAAACCCTTACCATGAAAATAAAATGAAACTCCAAGGATAAAGCAGAGCCCAACTAGAAGGAAATTTGGCAAACAAAAGATACAGAAAAACAAATACCTGTTTATGCATCATCGTCATTCTCCATGCCAATTCTGAATCCTCATTCATGCATTCTCAAAAATAGCTTGAAATTTCTAGAAACCAACGAGTATATCCTGTAATTCAGTAATGCGTGGCATGCCTGAAGTTTCATATCTTGGATGGCGTAAGTGATTCAGTTTTAGAGATGAGATTGCTACAAAGAAAAAACTATTAACATAACTAACGAAATTAATTTTAACAAGGCCATAGTGGTAATGAATTAAAAACCCATGAAATATAACTGGCCTCGATGGCAACCTTACAGTTCATTTCTATCAGGGCACGACTACATTTCTGTTCAACAAACACAAAACTAGATGAACCAAAAGAAAAAGAAAATGCAAACAATTGAACAAAAGCTGAAATTCCCACCATAGACCCAATTTTTTCAACACCTGAAACTCTCCGAGAGAACCTCGCAGAAGAAAACCACGAATAGATCCTGCTGCCCTGGCTTCAGAAAAAGAATTGCATAAAAAGGGTTAGTGTTAATAGATAATTATAGGTCAGATTTGATGTGAGGGAAAGAATTGGACCATCAAAGTCAGGCGACGGAAGATAATATGGTGATCTTATTAGCCGAGTGATTACATCAGAACTCAAACAGATGAACGCCACTGACTAAAACATTAATTAATGTTTAATCAATTTTGAATTTGCAATCACTTGCCACCGATGGAGTACAGATGAAAAGGTTTGATTAGCCCAGATATGCAATGGTAGAGCAGTATTTATGGTAGAGTTACATATGCTAGCAAATTTATTAAATAAATGATGTTGGAGATTATTTAAAGCGATGGTGACCTTTTTTTGGAATTAAAGTTGGAGAATATTATTTTTCTCATTGCTAATTTTTATGAGAACCAATAGGATTGTAAATAATTTATATTATTAAATTCTAATAAATATATGGAAATTATCAAACTATATCATATGCAAATATGTTTGAAAATCTTGAAATTTGATTGGACAAAAAGAAATATAAGTGCATTCAATGAAAACAATAGTTACCTGCTGAAGGCAGGAACTAATAATTAATTCCTCTTATATTAAATGGCGAGGGTCCTCAACTATGGGAGAATATTAGAAAAATAAAAGCAAAGAATTTAAAGTCACCAAAATAATGACCATAAGAGTGTTACCAGTAGTTGATCACTTTACCTTATATTAAATGCTATGGGTCCTTTCGTGGAAAAACATTGGAATTTTGCAATGGAAGCTTTTATTAGTCCCGCCCTTCTAGGCAGAGACTATAGTTTTCAATTTAATAGCTTTTACATTAGTTTGCTTTGGAAATGGTGAAAATAAAATATTTTTACACGATTTTTTCTTGTGCTTGGTTAAGTATTCTATTTTCAATTTGATTTATTTGAAAACTATTTCATTTTTATGATTGAATCTTCATAATTTTACCAAATGTTTTATTACTTTTTGCAATCAACAAATTTATTTTATCACTATGAATGAGAGTTCCCCAAATAGTAGGCGGGCATATTTATTAGCATGCATTATTTTAACACAAATGGAGCGATATTATTACCTCTTACTAATTTATTAACTCTCACTACATTGAAAAGTTTTGAAGAGCATATAACTATTCAAATCAAATTCTTAATTTTTCTACATTTAGCAAGTTAGCCATTTTCAATTCAAGTTTGATATAAAAAACATGATTTTTCTTTTCAACACAAACTTTCATATGCATATGTCTATTCAAAAATTGTTTGTGTGGAAAATCTATTTTGAGATTGAAAAAACTACAAGATAATGAAAAAAAAATTATTATAAAGTATTTGTTATAACGATAAAATATAAATTTTAAATGATTTAAAAGAGTATTTATATTTTTTAATTTAATCATTCATTTTTATTATATATAATTGAATCATATTTTATATAAATTATTAAAACAAGAAATATATTGAAAAAGAACAACAAGAAACACATAATGTTATGGTTTGAACAAAAGATTTGATTTTCTAGCCTTGGCTACTTCCTTTGATTCATTCTTTTTTATTTATATTTTGCATTGAAATCTTCTTTTAACTCTATATTATAATAAGATTTGTGCCACACATCAAATGATTAATGTTAACATTGAATTTGTAATTAGTACTTTTAATTTTACAATATAGACAAATGTTTTTATTAGATTTTCTCTCTTCAAGTAACTATTTCAAAGCTTCATAATTCCCCTTTCTTACACAAGGTGGGAGACTACAGCTCAAAAGAGTTTTTTTTTTTGAATTTACATATCTAATTTAGATTATAGGCAAGTCTAAAAAAGCATGTTACCCTTGTCAATTTGGTAGAAGATTTGTTAACAAATTTGTATAAATTTTATAGCATGTTGTATATAATGTTTTCTCAATAAAAATAAAAATAAAAAAATTCTGGTGAGGCAAGACTTCTTTTTAAGAGTATAGTACTCAACAAATAAAATAAAGAATAATTTTAAAAAAAAATTATATATAGCACAAAAAAATGATTTATCAATAACAACGAACATACAAACAAAAAATGATGAAATGACATCAGTTATTTAAAACTCATGACATCTCATCAAAGACAAACAACAATGTTCACAACTTTTGATAAAAGAAACTCTAAAATAGTTGTTAGACAAATTTTAGACAATAGGTGATAAGAGATGACTATCTATGCATCAAAGGCTTATTGATTATTGATAAGATATTTTTTCTAATGTACTATTTAAATTAAATATTAGAATATTTTGTACTACTAAAGTTTAATATGACTAATAAATTAGAAAATGTCTTCTCGACAAGCATTTTGATGCCTACATGGAAATTCTATAGATGTATGCCTACTCTATGTCCATGATGTTCCTATTGTCCATTAGTTGCTTCCAAGAATCGATGGACATGAAATAAAATAAAAAGAAAATATATTCAAATTCTAATATGGGTGATTGATACCAAAATAGTCATTTTGAATTTTTAAGAAACAAAAATATTATAAATAAAAATAATTAATGTAGACTCTCAAGCCCAAATTAGATGATAAAATAGTTTTAGTTTTATTGTTTAAAATGATAAAAAATGAACACTTTGAACAACTTTAAAATGAACATCTCTCTCTCTCTCTCTCACACACACACACACACACACACACACACACACACACACACACACACACACACACACACACACACACACACGCACGCACACACGCACGCACGCACGCACGCACGCACGCACGCACGCACGCACGCACGCACGCACGCACGCACGCACACACACAAAACAACAACAACAACAACAAATAGACATGAGCACACAAGAGCTTGTAGATATTTTTTGCAAATATAACTAATTTTAATTGGTAATATATGCAGTGCAAAATTGTAGTTGTAACAAAATTAAACTCTATATTCTTCCATATACCATAAAAAATATCTATAAATGCTAACTAAAACATAAGTTTATTTTTAGAGGGAACTTTAAAAATAAAACTTGCCATCCATTGTGTGATTGTAGACGTTTCTTGTGTAATGGTAGAAATTTTAAAAGTTTACATAATTATTAAAATCGTTGAGTTCCATGAAAAGTATGTTAACTAAATTAAAAGATTATTTTATTGATATAATTCTTAAGTAAGGATAATTTATTCATTAGTTAACATATTTGATCAATTTATAATTTGAATATTTCTTACACCTAAGATATAATTTTCAATGTTTCTTATCATCAATAGTGAAGAGTGATGATGTTTATATTGAGAAGTTTATTATTCATTTTTAAAAGAGTAAGATATGTGTTTGCTCATGTCTATTGTGCAAACAAATTAACAACATGAAAAAATTATACTAAGAACAATTTGAATTGGCTTATGAGCAATATTATTAAAGTACATGATTAAATATTCTAAGAGTTTATTGGGGACTATGTTTATCATTTAATAAATTAGTTGTAATTGGCTACTCAATATTCAAAGGGATGTATTGACTAGATAATAAAAATAGTTATAAAGAAATGAAATGATGGATACATAGATTTAACAAAATATAGGATGACACATTCAAATAATTAACTATATGTTAAATTTGTGTAATTGATTTAAATAACTATTATAGTTTATTTTACCAAGTTTATTAAAAAATTAATAATAACTAATGGTACAATATATTATATTAAAAATTTTACTTAGGTAAAATATGTTTTGAAGAGGCCTCAAAATCTTGTTCAACTATAAATTTCATCAATTAACAATTGCAAAAGGGAAAACCCAACCAAATAATAGTCTTATGAGAGACAAAGAAACAACTAGGTACTAAAGATGAAATAGCAAAAAATTTAACCTGCAAGACGTAGATGCTTAATCCTCCAAACTTAGTACAAATAGATTCTAGAGGCTCGCTTAACCTTGGACATGATAACAAAGAGTTTTTGTACACTCCTTAACTAATGAGTTATAACCAAGATCTTGTAAGTTTGGATTTTTGAAGACAAAACATAGAATAGGACAAAAAAAAAAGCATTTAACAAAAACAAGAGCATAAAGAACCTCCCCTCTACCTCAAGAAAAGGGCAACCCACCTGAAAAGAACCCCCCATAAAGTGACAATCAATGTGGAAAACCACTAGTGATCAATAGAAAAGTAGCCCCACCTACATAATTGCACTTCACTTCAATACAGGAGTACAATACCTCAATAGTAAAGTTAAGAGGTGTGAAAACTATGAGCAAAAACAACCTCCACAAAATATAACAAAATGCCACTTTCATAAGAGACGAGTCTACCTCAATAGGAGAACCATGAAAAGAGGCAAGAGAGACACAAAATAAGAGCAAATGGACCACGATACCAAAGATATATAGGGTCAGCAAAATAAGATAGAATGAACCTCACATAGAGGCAGAGGAGTGGAATGTATGACTAATCAAATTTTATCATGAAAAAGCACTCAATATTACTCTACGAGCGAAACTAAATGATATAAAATTTGATCACTTTTATGGAAAGAAACAAGAAAAATTTAATTAATATTAAGAACAACAAAGAGCTGGAATATATTTAGGAAATCAATGTTCCGGTAGATGGTACATCATAGTACATGACAACAAACATTCAACACGCTTATCTAATTACATACTTTCAGCCGAAAATAATCAATACCCAATGAAGTGAAGGAGGTGGATAGAGTGGATCAAAGACAAACATGAATGCAATGATAAACATTCAAATCAATAAGCAAAACACAAAGACATCAAGTTGTGCTACAACACTTCATACTCATTAACATAACTAAACTCCATTACAAATCCTCAGAGATCTTTAGAATGCTACAACATTCTATCCACTCATGATCCACAATGAGAAACCCAAAATGGGCTGTACTGATCCACCATGATCAGATAAACATCTGATACCTGAATTCTTACATAATGCCTCTATTTATAGAGGTGAGAACTCTCACTAGAATACACCAAACATTTTACACATGTTATATTATATTATAATATTTCATGTATTAAAAACATGGGCGGCTTCTAAACTATAGCTGGGATGGCTGTTTAATGTGGATGGCTTCATTGTCTGATATTTACTCTGGACGGTGGATGGACGGCTGAGTTAGGCTGGACGGTGGACTGGTTGCCTATATTAATGGCAGAAATTAATACTACCAACACTCCCCCTTAATTTATGTCATTAATGCTACTGCATTTATATTGTTTTCCCTCATTATAATTATTTCAAGTTTTATGGCTTACTCCTAACCAATGCAATTCTGAAGTGGTTTCAAGCTCACCACGAACTTCTCAAACATTACACAAATGGTTTCAAGATCACCATAAACTTTGCACTCCAATGGTTTACAAACCAAGCATTCATTGGTTCTACTGACCATGAATCATCACTACAGGGAAATTATCATCACTTTGGCTTTTCTCCTTCTTGACCTGCATCAAATTGATTATTGAGTCCATATAAAAAGAAATCCATCTACCGAGATACATGGGTGCCCAGCCGCTGTACTCGCCAGTTCTATAGGAATCTTTTTCACATACATGGTTCATCAATATGTCAAACATAAAACCTTTAGGGTGTCGAGCACAACTGATAATGCACCCCATACATTCACATAGCCCATTAAAAATCATCACTAATTCAATTTTAATCACTTGGTTGGGGAATATCAATACAACCAAATTCTATTACATGACCACTATCAAGAACATCGTATCTTTCACAATTAGACAGACAAATTTTCACTTCCAATCCCAACACTTTTATCCAATCAGCACACACAGAGACCTTTGCATCATGACAACCAACTCACCACCAATCCAATGTACTTTTAGTTACTACAACCACAACTAAGTTCAATAACTATTCTATAACATCAAACACACATACTTAAACACAAAGACATAATAAACATTTCCATGATCCAAATCTTCCATGCCATGTGTATGCATTCTCTGGCACTCCCGCTTGCATAGAGATGCTCCACATGCTTCTAATTTATGACTTTGGCTTCCTTCTTTTTATGGCTTGCTTATTTGTCATCGTAGTTTCCTAATTTGTTCTTCTCTTTATTCTTGCAAGAGATAACATCAAATGTTGTTGCCTATTGGGCTACAATGCCACAACACTCTTCACCAGTTCTAAGCTCGTCAAACTCTCCATGATCTCTAGGATCATCTCCCATTAGCTCTGATACCACTTGAAGGAGGTGGATAGAGTGGATCAAAGACAAACATTAATGCAATGATAAACATTCAAATCAATAAGCAAAACACAAAGACATCAAGTTGTGCTACAACACTTCATACTCATTAACATAACTAAACTCCATTACAAATCCTCAGAAATCTTTAGAATGCTACAGCATTCTATCCACTCATGATCCACAATGAGAAACCCAAAATGGGCTCTACTGATCCACCATGATCAGATAAACATCTGATACCTAAATTCTTACATAATGCCTCTATTTATACAAGTGAGAATTCTCTCTAGAATACACCAAACATTTTACACATGTTATATTATATTATAATATTTCATGTATTAAAAACATGGGCGGCTTCTATACTGTAGCTGGGACGGCTGTTTAATGTGGGCGGCTTCATTGTCTGATATTTACTCTGGACGGTGGATGGACGACTGAGTTGGGCTGGACGGTGGACTGGTTGTCTGCTATTAATGGCAGAAATTAATACCGCCAACATGAAGTATATGAGACTTGAAGCTTGAAGCTTATCAGCATTAGCTGTAACATAAAACTAGGGAAACACTCAATGATAAGAAACGATTGCTAACTTGTTGCACGCTAACTTCTCCATGATTGCCTTAGCTTTCCCTGTTGTATACAGTGCTTTCGCCATCCGTTTTTCATCCTTCTCTAGGGCCCATTTCCTCGACTTCACTAACAGCAGTTTCTGGGTCTTCTGCAGGCATTCGTTTATTATATCTGCCAAGCAGCTTTCTATCTCTTTCCGTAGCTCATTCACATCGTCTCCTTCATTACACACAATGCTGTCGCATAAATTGTAAACCGCCCTGCCTGATGCTGCTGCTTTCCAGTCTATGGAGTCGTTGCCCTCGCATCTGTTTGGAACGCCTTGTTTTTTCCCCTTCTTAAGAGGATTTAAGTGTTGCAGCTCAGTAGCTTTCTTTTTGAGGTCCTCCAATGCACCATGCACGTCTTCAGGTGTTGCATGCCTCGAACTGTTCTGAGAAAAGGCTGTTTTAGCCATTACTTTTTGAAGAGCTCGGAAGTACTTGTCGGCTGCTTCGCTAGTGACCTGTCAGCTTTTGTATCTTCCTCTGCTTCCTCAACGAAATCTACAATTTCCCATGCTTGAGAATAGACCTCCAAACAATTCTTAACGTCCTTTGGAGGAAAAGCAACTCCAGCAGAAGTTGAACATTGTTCCTTGTCAGCCTTAATATTGAATGTAGAGAGATGAACGATGATACCGAGCAAGGAGACTGCCGCCATTTTCAATGACTTTTTACTATCGTCTGAGAACTGCTGTTCCGCAGCTAAATGTGGGTCCTTTCCTCGTCCTTGGGATTGCTGTCTTTCCCCGGCACTCTTGTCTTGTGGTTGCTGAGTGACCCATGGTTGCTGAGTGACCCATGGCGTCGGCTTCTTCTTGCACAGGAACTTCAAATCTGCATGAGGCTTGTGAGGGTCCAAACAGCTCAAACCTAGACATTTGGGCGTTCTCTTGTTGATCAGAAACTCAACCAGATCTTCACAGTTACATTCACCGTCCTGATTGCCTTGTACACTGAGCCTCTTAGCCTGTTCGATGGACTTGCGGTTAGACACCCACAGCTCTCAGAGCTCTCTCCTAGCATCTGCACCTCCTCCAATATTTTCCTATATTTTGGGTAGATTTCAAACACACACAATATGTGCTGTTCGAAAAAGAAGGTGAACAACTTACCCATCCATTTGTTGTGGAAAATCATCAAAGAGACGATCCAACAAGCTTTGCTGAATGAAACGAGAATCCATTGGAGTCCAATCACCAAAGACAATACAATACTTGGTACAGTCGATGTCTTCTTTTTGGAAACCAGTCGATCGATTGCCTTGTCCAGTGACTTTGCCTCTTCCAAAGTGGACTCCTCCCCCTGCTGCAATTCTCTGAGGTGCCTTGTCCAGAAATCCTCCATCTTCAAACCACTTCGCCAGCTATCCCATTCGGCTCTTCGGTGATAAGCCACTGCAACGGCCCACCTCAAATTGATAAGCGCCCAGGCCATCAAGATGAATATAGATTGCACAACCAATGCAACCAACTTGAATGTGTCTTTTTGACCTCCATTTTCCTTTTTCAGTACCTTGGCAAGCCCTCCCACGATCGTAATCACAATTTGAAACGTAACTATGACTGCAGAGGCGGCCGTCAAGGCTGATCTGGCCAGGACTGGCTGAACTGAGTAGGCACGCACAATTATCCACGCTTTGAGCACTGCATCTTCTACTCTCCGCCAACAGTAGTGACAGTGACGGCGATACTGCTCCTCCTCCTCCTTCTCTCCTCTTGCCGCAGCCTCTTTAACTGTCCCCCAGCAGGAGTGATGACTCGTCCCCTCCTCCTCCTTTTCCACTCTGAGCATCGCATCTTCAACTGTCCGCCAACAGGAATGATGATCATGACTTTCATCTTCCCCTGTCTTCCCCGCTCTCACCACGGCCTCTTCAACAGTCCGCAAACAGGAGTGATTGTGGACACGGTGGAGATGATAATGTTGATCGGCTCTGTTAACATCAATCTTCACATTCCGCCAGCAGGAGTGATGGTGAGGGGGATGGTGGGGATGATGAACCTCCTCCTCATCCGTCTTCTCAGCTGTTCCACACAACTCCCCTTCGCCTTGGAGAACAAGAGGAATCTGCTGTGCCACGATGCGCTCAATGCTTCTGCCGGCAACGGTAGCGCAGGCGAGAAAAAGAATGAGGAAAATGAAACAGAGTGATATTGTTGTAGCAAACACATAATACACAGGGTCTCTCTTACCGCTTGGGTCGGGCCATATTCGAAGGACATTAGGAATCCCACTATTATTATTATTTTTGACACTATAAAACTCAGACGTTACATGATGAAAGACAGTTATGACCAGAGCCGCCCACCTGACCCAAGAATGTTCGAGGCCACGATCGGCCATTGACGGCATGACACATGCTGTGAACACACACAAAATAGTTCGACTGTTATGGATCATCAAAAAGTCCTTCCAACGGGCATACTGCCCATCATTGCCAGCAGTGTGAGTTTTAATACTGAGCCAATGCCCCAGCTGAGAGAAAGTAGCCATTGCCTGATTCTGAGTGTTGAGCATGTTCAGCATTTGGATTGAGAAAGCGCTGAGCACAAGGAAATCGCAGGGAATCCAATGTGCTCTTCTTGTGAAAGCCTTGTGAGCATCTTTTGCAATGAGAAAAATAAATGAAAGCACTGCAGCCGCCATTAACGCGGTCTTCAAATGCTCAATAGGAGTTTGATGGTCTCCTAGCTTCTGATCTAAGATGGAAAAAGGAGCCGTGGGCGGACCATGCAGATCAGGCGACACCTCGAACTCATAAAAATCTGGTGGCTCATATGCGGCCATGTTCAATGTCATATTTAGGAACGCTTCCCTCTGCAGATAGCTCTTCGCCTTCGCAAGCTAATGTATTGAGTGACAATAAGAATCATCAATGGGCTAATTCTTTTATCCGAAAGCCATTAAAGAGTCTGGAACAGCTTCTCCTTGGAAAAACATAACATATATCTACCTCAGACTTCACATGTCTATGTACGTTCACTTTATTTTTACCAAGGAATCTATATTAACTAAAGTTCGCCATGTAAAATTAATGGGCTAGGGTAGCTATATATGGTTATTACAAGTCCGGGGAAAAAGAGACATCTTTTTATTATTGGATGTCACGCTCCCCTTTGAAATAATTGAAAGTCTTTCCTTTTTAGGACAAAGAAGTAAGTCATTATTAATGTTAAGACTTTTTATTAGTCCGTGTCTTCTAATGGCGAGGATTAATATTTCAACCATGTTGTTGTCTTGGTTAATATAGCACTAACAAAACTTCTATATAAATATGAAACTTCAATTCATTTCTAACAATTGGCTGATAGTGTTCATTCCTTTAGTTTTAGTGATATGCTGTAACTTGTAAATAGTAAAGTAATAATATTAAAATATAAAATAAATTTGTCTAATTATAACACAAAGATTTTTGGTCTTGCAAAAATCCTCGGAAGATGGGAAAATTGTGATGAGGATGATACCCACAGCTCTTCGCTATAACTAAAAAAACTTTGTCAATTAAGGCTACAATATGTCACCTTTTGAGTGGCTCACGCAATTAAGAATGACTAGTAAATTTTGAGATTTATTGACAACCTTGTTAAGACTACTTTGTTAAGAGATTTAATCCCACCTATGTGGGGTTCAACATGTTAAAGGATTTACAAAAAGTTCATCCATAGAACTTATAAGTTTGGTTAGAGACTATATGTGTGTGAAAAATGTAGACAATAGCAAACACACTTTTATGAATCCTTACACTCAAAATCCTTCAAAATAGCACTATGAAAAAGCAAGATCTCAAGAATCGACTCAGAGCTTCCTATCATCAATGTGCAAAAACCTTCAAAGGGTTGAAGTGGTGGCTCTCATATGAACATCGGTCTTGGTCTTCGCAAGTAAATCCAATGAAGAAAAGATTCAAAATGATCATAAAAATGTAAGATATCTCCAAGTCTCCAAGAAAGCTTCAAAAATGTAGAATAATAACCATAGCATAAGAAATCATGATATCAAAATGAAGAAGGAGGTCTCCTTTATATATCAATCCAAAGAGGCATTCCCAAATTGGAGGAAAAATGAAAATTAAATGAAAGGGTATGACCCACATAAGAGAATGTGCAATTAGCATTTAATTAAGAGATGTGGAGTGTAACACTCCATAAAAATTATAAGATGAGGGGTGTTTTTATTTAATTTAAATGTAAAATAATCTCTTCTCTTGCATAATAAAGTGTGTGATAGTTATTTAATTATTTCTTTTTAAAAAAAAATTGTTGCACATAAAATTAAGTGAGGAGGGGTTTTATTTAATGAAAAGGAAGCAAATTCTTTCAATTAAATAATGTCAAAAATTAAAGTGATGAACCATTTATTTAAAATAATTAAATAAATTAATTTCAATATAATCAAGGAAATTGATGTAAAATAATAATGATTAATTAAATAATTCAAATAATTTAATTTGATCAAAGGAAATGATGATGCAAATATTGATTCAAGCTTGACATAAATTATGAAATTGGAGCACCTAGTCAAGGTGACCATTTTTATGTGCTTACATTTGCCCCTCTTTGACTAATATGTGTCCACATACATGACAAGCACATTAAGTTAAAGAACCATTATATAAAGTGTGTATAAAGATTGATTTATGAAAAAAATATAAAGATTAAGTATCCAACTCTTGTTCCCTCAACATGCCATCAGGGGTCTTATAGTGCTTGGAACACAATATGGCCCTACGGGTCTTATAATTGTAGGTCTACCCAAAGAGTTTTCAAAAAATATAAAATTCATGAAATAATATAAAGGCAAAAGAAAAATATCGAAACCCAAAAAATGAAAAATCACACATTGACTTGCCCCAGGTACAATAATCATCTACCCCAAGCTAAGCAGAAAAAGATGGGTAGATTTTGAATTAGGTTTGCAAACAATGAAGCTCAATAGAATGTTCCTACCCCTCAAGATCGAAATTGAAATGACAGAGAGGCTAAACAAGAAAAAAGATAGATATGACCAAATTAGAAAAGGTTCATGATGAAAGATAAGAAAATATAGATAAAAAATCCAAGGTTAAATCACCAAGCATGAAAAGCATGCCCCAAATCAGAAGAAAGAAGGAGGGTGAATGAAAGACAAGAAGATGGAAAAAAGAAGAGGGAAAAATGCCTCAAAAACCATCAACTATGCAAGATAGGAAATTTCAATTGAGATCACAAACAAGTGATGTGTACTAAAAAAAAGCACAATCATGATCACAACTGATAGTAAAGAAAAGATGAAGGAGACCTCCAAAAGGTAAAAAATAAAATCAAAACCTCCAAAAAGATGAGGGGATAAGATGCACATTCATGGCCAAGATTAAGATCCTATTTTTAATCATCGAGCCAAGCTACACAACCTTCACTAGTTAGAACCATGAAGATATGAATGTAACTCTATCAGAAAGATCATACAATCATCACTAATCACTAAAGTAATTTGAAGATATGAATGTGATTGGAAGCCTACCACAATAATCACTAGTCACCAAGGAAACTATGATGATATGAATGGGATCTAGTAGTGTTGAAAAACACTGCGAGTCTTTAGATCAAAACCACACAAGCAAGAAATCAACCGAAAATGTGTCTCATGGTCCATAGTTCTCTCGATATATCACTTTTTTGAATTTTTTTTAAGATCCATAAATATGTATAGATGCCCCCAATAAGAATGGACATCAGGGATAGAACTTTTTAAAATGTAACACATTGATAGGACTAGGGAGTTGATCTACCTTAGGTGTAGACAATAAATAGCCACCTAATACAAAAACAACTGTAATAATAAAAGGACCCAACCAATTAGGCTCAAATTTTCATTTTTGAGCTCTATTTTTTTGTTTCTTATGAGTCTCACAGAAAACAAGATCTTCCAGTAAAAACTCTCTAGGGAAAACTTTATTGTTATAAGTTGAAGTCTATCAAGTTCCTCTCAATTTCTTTTGAATCATGTAAAGTTGTCCAATTATTGGAGAATCTGGTCCATGAGGAATATGTGACTTCAAAATCTCATTAACTATACTGGGTTGAGCATCATGAGCATGAGTCACATCAATACCCAAATCAACTATAGAAGGCTCTAAAAATAAATCCAATTCATACTTATTTGAATATGTTCTTTCATCATTATTTTACATATTTGAATCATTTTGAATTTTTGAAGTGGAAGCTTCATTAACCAAACCATGTTTATCTCCCCAAAGAAGATTAGTAAAAGGGATCAAATAATCACATATATTGCATTGATCAAGTATATACACTTCCTCATCTTCATCATCACCATAAACATCAAAGATGGGTCCATCATCATTTTCTTCTATGTAAATCCAATCTCTACCAAAAATTTCTTCTTCCTCTTCTTCCATAGGAAGTAAAAGTTCAACCAAAGTATCACACTCAATCTTAGTAAAAGAAGAAGGTTTCATCTCATGTGAAGGAAATTCATATGAATGAGGTGAAAATGGAAGAGTACCGATATAATCCATCCTATATTCCCCCTTTCCCATGTCAAGATATTTAATTTCATCTTCGCAAAGTTGGAAATCAATATATATCTCATCTAATTTTTTTGAAGAAACAACCTCAGATCCCTTTGTTTCACTGTTAATTGTCTTGGATTTTATCACACATTCTACAGATTCTTCAACTATCTCATCTAAAACTCTATTCAAAGGTATATGTGATTTTGCTGAAATATTATTGATAGCCAAAGTATTAACTCTTGAATTATACATCTCAATCCCATTATATCGAAATGTAACACATTGATGATATGTGGAAGGAACAACTTTCATTTAATGTATCCAAGGTCTACCCAATAAAATGTTATAAGAAAGGTACTAGTATCAACCACATGAAATAGAATGTCTCTCTCAACTAACTCAATCTAAATAGGTAAAACAACCAATCCTTAGACTATCTTTCACTGCTATCATAAGCTCTAATAGTAACCTTCTATCTAGTATTAATATCTTGTTTTGAATATCCCAACTTTTCAAGTATTCTCAAAGGACAAATATTCAACCTGACACCCCCATCTATCAACACACGTCTAACAAGAGTTTTGTGAATCATGACTTCAATATGTAAGGCACGATTATATGGATGATTGAAATCCTTATCATTTTCCTTAACTGCAACCATATTGACAACATTTTTTGCATTAGAATATCCATAATTTTGATTGGACTAAGTATAACTCACTTGAGCTTCCCCATTCTTAGATAATTCACCCTTTTTTGTACTTAGTCAATGGATCCTTATAAGCTTGATGATCATTATTAGTAGCATGACTAACACCATCAATTGTTAACTTTCCATTATCAATCAAATTTTGAATATCATGTTTTAACCTTTGACAATTTTTTGTAGTATGACCATTTTTTCTCTAATGATATTTATAATAGGCATTATCATCCCAACATGGACCCTTTACAGGGGGTGGTTTCCAATTATCAATCAAATTTAATATCTTGCTATCAACCAACTCTTCCAAAACATCCTCATAAGGTCTACTAACCTTTGTAAAAGTTCTTCTCTCTTGAGGATTTCTGTCATTGTATCTAGAATTAACTCTGGATTTTTCTCTATTATTTTGCTGAGAAGGTTCTTAGAGTTTCATAGCATGAACACTATCTAATAACTTGTAAACTACTTGATCATTAGACTTAGGTGCATCAACTACACCATCATAAACCACATGTTGATTCCCTTTATAAGAAGTACTCCTATTCTTATTTCCATTGTTGTAGTCACTCCTATTGCTGTTATGCTTGATAATTCCTTGATTCTTCAAAACATCCTCAATACGAAAAGTTGTTTCTACCATACTATGAAAAGTATCAAACACCCATTTGCCAATTTCATTTCTCAACTTAGGAACCAAATTAATCACAAGTATATCAATTTTATCTATTTTTTGGAATTTCTCTAGAGAATGAGAGCATAACTTTCTTCATCTTTGTAAAAAGGTAACAAAATTTTCTCCTTGATCTTGTTTGAGGTTGCATAAATCCAACACATAAAATAGTTTTTGAACATTGTAAGAGAAGTGTTGGATAAATTTTTTAACAAGTTCCTCAAAATTATTAAGTGGGGGAGTTATCTTAGTGAACAATTCCATAGCTTGGCCCTTTAATCTCCTAGGGAACAATCTCATAAGATAAGCATCTTTATGTGCAAATTCCAAGCTTAAAACATTAAATTGTCTCACATGATTACTAGGATCTCCATTCCCATCATACTTATCATAATGTGGGAATTTTGTTTTCTTAGGGAATTCAACCTTTAGAATACTCCTCTCAAAAGGTAGAGGACAAACACTTTGTAGAGTAGATGGATTCTTAGGTGGAAGTTTATCCATTAACATCTCCATATTTTTCTCAATTTGTTCTTGAAATGAAGGATCTTGTCTCTTGATATTCTTATCCACATCAAAATTGTAAGGTACTTGAACACCTTTGTTGATTAAATCCATGAAGTATTTATCCTTATTTAGCTAAATATATTGATCCATGTACTTGTGAAATTCCGAGTCTTTCTCTAATAAATCATAATCCACACCAAAACCATGTGTAGTAAATTGAGGATGTTGTTGTGAATTCCTTGGAGGAGACATTTTCCTTTGCTAATATCTAGGAGGAGAAGATGGTTGTCTCCAATTTCCCTTAGGAGATTGTGAAGGTGACATATATCTAGTAACTCTTGGAGGAGGAGAAGGAGGTCAAGAACCACTACCACCACCAAGAAAAAATATATCATTAAGTTTCTGACAGGTTATTTCATGAGCTTTCTTTTCTGCCTCATGCTATATGAATGCACCCATGTAAGCTTATTTTTCTTATAGAATACGTCTCTCTCTTTATCACCTCTAGGAGATCTAAGAGGTGGAGAAACATTACCACTTTGAGAAAGAATATCATTAACCATTTGTTGAGCCATATCTTTAGCCATATTTATAGCCATTTCTCTAGCTTGTGCTTCCATATACATCTTACTCACATTACTAAATCAACCATTAGGGGTTCTTGGAGTTTTGTTGAGAAATTCTTGAGATTTAGCCAAACTTTCATTGATTTGTTGTGTTACTTGTTTCTCTTGTTTCTCCAAGTATGCTATCTTTTCCAATTCATCTTGTTTGATTTTATCATCCATTGGGTGAAAATATTTAGGTGACAATCTAGGAGGAGTAAGAAATGGAGAGTAGTGCTGATTTCCTCCATGCAAATCTCTATCAAAATCATTTGCTAAGGTAGTTCCATAGACATCTTCATGAGCTCTGCAAGGTCCCAAAGGTTCAACTCCATGTTGCCTCAATAATCTATCATGTCATCCATGCTTTTATCTTTTTTTCCAGTGAATATCATGTCTTTCTCAAAAAGTGAAGAGGCCCTAGGTATGTTCAATTCACTAAGATGACTATGAAGAGAAAACTAAATTTATCTTTCTCCCTTAGGTGATAGATCAAAGTAGGTTGTTTTCCTTTATGTTTTTGATGAGTTGGAACTAAGGATAATTGATTAAAGTTAACTTGAGGTTGTTTACCATGACTCACTTGAAACCTAGTCGTAACTAGCATGAGAGAGAAAACACTAGCAAATAGGAAGACTCCAAGAACCGTTGGTTTCACTCAAGTGGGTAGTAAAGTAATCACTTATCAAATTAATAAGGTGCAATAATGTAACTGTCTATCACTCTTGTTAACTCAATTAGCTAATAGAGGTCTCATGATTGGTTAACACATGCCACTATTGGTCTTACAAATATGGAATTATCCAAGAGTTGTAACGTTCTATAATAAAAATGTAATAATATGAGACAAATTGATATGTTTAGACAAGTGAATATCCACAATCCAAAGATGAGATCAAAGAATCCCAAAGAAAACCTTCTCCACTAGGGCAATCTTTAAATTTGCAAGTTTTGATGTTGGCAACAAGATAAGACATGATTTACTAACTAAAAGATAACTATGATGCAAGGATCCAAAGTGACAACAATTTTAGATGCTCAAGATTAGGTCCACAATGGTTAAATCAACTCAAGAATGACAAAAACAAGATTACCCCAGAGTCGTATTAATAAATTGAGCTCTCCAAATGATGAATGTTGACTAGGAAATAGGTTCACAATAAGCAATGTGGTAGCTAGATAATAAACTAGAAAGTTGGACTTGGGGAACTCAGTTTTGATTGTTCTTTTTAACCAACTAAGATCAATTTCAAATTTATAAATAATAATCAGGCACATAGAACAACAATCAGGGATTTCAAAGAAATGTTTACAAGCAATGGGAAAGGGACAAAAAAAGCTTGCGCATGAACAAGAACAATGTCTTAGTATGAACCTAATCCCTAGAACCACTACTATCTATGTTCTCAAAATGTTTTCTAATAACATGTCATGCCTAACCTTACTCCTTCCTATTTCTCTTCATTTGCTTCAGTTTGTTGTTGTGATTCAAGTTCATTGCAAGGATATTATCAAACTTTGTTTATCAATTTATTAAATTCAGATAGTTGAGTTTTGGTATTGTGAAGATATAGTTATAGTGATCATTATCTATTTATGTCAGTTTATTGTAACAAGGATTTAGCTATTTTAAACTAGCTATTTACCTTGATTCATAGTGCATGTTTGAACTCAGAATCGATACTAATCTTTGTTTATCTATGTATGTTGTAAGGAATTTTATTACAGGAAGTTATTTGTAGAATTTCCAGTTATAATCTTTGTTTAAATAAAATAAAATTAGTTTGGATAATTGCTAGTATGCTGGATTATGAGTTGGATGGAAGTGAATTTAATTTTATGTTAGTTGCATGACTATAGCATTGAAGTAATATGTAATTTGGCATAGTATTTCTAGTTCGATTTATGTTAAGAAATTAACTATATTCTTTTAAGATGAGCATAGATATTTTATAGAGTTTTGGGGATTAATATATTTATATGCAACGTGTCTTTGCCATTATCATTTGAGTTTATTAGGGACTTTTATACCCTAAGGGTATCAACTTATGTGTAAATTCTTTGATATCTTGAGGGGATATTAACTACGGTTGACATTGCATATATAATATTGTATGCTATTAAAAACATATAGTATGCTTTCGACATTTGTGTTGAAGTTGTTTTATTGATATTACTTAAACCCAATTGGGTTTTGTGAGGTAAGGAAAGGAATTGGCATTGTGTTTTATTAGCCATTTGGCGGTGGCAATGAAGTAGCCAAGGTTACGGATCTGAGTTAGTTGCTATGATATTAAATGCATTTAATGGAGGTTTTATGATTTTGGAGTGATGGTCAGCCAGTTCTTTGGGCATTGTGTGAGTTGCCAAGTCTTGGCCGGAATTAGGTCCGTTCTTCTCTATTCTGGTAAACACCTGTGAGGTGTTGCTGGAGTCTCGACATTATGGCTTGGGTGAAGAGGTTTTCTTTTGTACCTGGGCATGGTAGAATTTCTCTTCAAAATTCGTTGTTGCTTATCATTTTTTATCAGTTGAAGTTGCTCTTGAGGTTGCAGGAGTTTGGCCAACTGGTAGTTTGGGTTGTTTGGACAGTGAACTTGGTTGCTAGGCATCATTTTGAGATTTTGCATTTTCTGTGATATTGAGGTAGGGGGCCTCTCTTAAACCCTATCCTACTTCTATTGTTATGATTAACTTTGAAATGGTTATGGATGATTAACTTTGAAATGGTTATGGATGATTAACATTGAAAAGAGGAACTAGCATAGAAGATGACAACCTGTGGTTATAGTGACATTGGCATTTTGTCAAACGGATGTCATGAAACTTAAATAGTATAATTTTGACTTAACATCGACATTCGTAGCAAGTTTTATTTGAGTTAACATCATTCAGTTGGTTACTGTTTAGTCTTTAAGTCAACATTTTTCTGAATAGTACAAACATTAGGAAATTTGTTTGATTTAAAAAGGGAAATGTTGTATTCAATTAAGTTTGATGTGACACGGTAGCATTCAGAATTAGAGTTAAACTTTGAATGTGGCTATTAATTGATTCTAAACAATGTGGCTGTTAATAAATTTTGAACAATTAAGAGTTTATAGCTGTATGTTTCTGTCAAGTGGTATATGATGTAATTCAGAATGCTAATCTCGTAAAATGATTTGATTATCAATTATTACTTATGTGAGATTTTACTAAGATGCATTTCTGTAGCCATTATGAAATGATATATTATATATATGTTTTGAAATAGAAACCTTTTATTATAAAGGTGTTTCAGTTCATTATTTAGATGGAATGTATATTTCTAGCAAAAAAAAAAAAGGAAAAAAAAAGAAAAAAAAAGTAGAAGTATGATATTGTTGATGGAAGCTCATTTAAAATAGAAATATCATATGCTTTTTTTGACTCTGAATATCTTAGCCAAATCGAAAGATTCATTTAGATGATTAAAACATCAAAATTGAATTATATAGTAATAGGGCGTATAAATATAGTTTAGCTGATTTGTGATAGCTTAATTATATTTATGTGGTCTTAATACTATAGTTTTGGACCTTGTTGCTATGATGACTTAAGTGTTACTTTCGATATTGACAGAGGAAGATAAGTAATTCATTAGATGAAGAATGTATCATCATGTGAATACTAATTTTATATTTGTTTCATGTACTTTCTTAGTATATCTGTTTGATGTGTATGTTAAGAATAGCTATAATGAGCATATATCAGGGTGGCTGAATATGATTTATCCTATTCACTTAATTAATTCAATGATAATTTTAAAATAAATTTGGTGGGTTAATTACATATTAAAGATAATCGGCCTTACCTATGACTTAAACCTAAACGGTTAAATACGGAGAACAAGGTAAACCTCTATTTTGTCATTGACGAGTATAATAAAGAATTTTGTTGTGTTGACTATGAGCATACCATACATGGATGCAGAATCTTAGTGCCATAACGATGACACCTCAGCATATATATGATTCATTTACTAGTTATTCTTAGTGCGAGTTTAATTTTGCATTGGAAAGTAGATGTTTACTTCTTGCATATTAATTTTAGAACTGCACTATGATTAGTATATCAGACATCTACATTTTGATTATGAAAATGTTAATCTAACATTTTGCAGGTGGATTACACTTTCTATTTATGTGTACTGAGCACTCTTATTTGTTTTTTTTTTTTGTATTCTCTGTGATTATAGGTACTTCAAATTTACTATCAAACTACTAAAGAGTGTTGTTGAAGTTCACCTAAATTAGAAATTTTTATTTGTAGAATTCTCGTAGTGGACATAGGCTTATAGAGATGATAATGTATCTCATTCTTATTCTGAACTCCATATGTTTTTGTATTTCGATGGAGATTTGTGTGGATGAGATTCTTTATTATTATGAGGTTTACGAATTGAGTGTAGAAATTGAAGTGTTTGGATCCATGTATTATGTTGAATGAATATTAAAAAAAAATTATGTACATTTTTCTTGTCTTTTGTTTCAAATATTTTTCTCTTATGCTTAGTGTAGCATTACATAACACACATATTCCTAGAAAATAAAATTTGGTAGCACTATGATTCTTAGTAATGGTCAACTCTACAACTCTTAACTCTACAACTCTTATAATCTCAAGTGAGCGGAATCCAATCCCAGCACACCAGGGTTTTGAGACATTCCGAGAGTTTAATCAAGCAGAGATGCTAAGGAAATTTGACAGCCCAACAAGAGACCACACCCATGGAGATTTCTTCCACTAAGAACATTTTTATAGTGGTTGTTGCTCCACGACAAAATTGGCTAATACCACTTGAGGTTATGTCAACATAGTTTACCCAATAAAGGGAGTGTCTACTATGGTTAAGCTTTACTAACACGAAAGAGTCACAATATGACCCACAGAGGACTTGGCTCAAATTCAAGGGTTCCAGTTTTCTAATGTACCCAAAAGAGAACAAAGAATACTCCTATAGCCTCTTCATCTCACCCAAATGTAGCCAATAGATTAATTGACATGTTAATTTGAAATCACCTCACTAAACCAAATGGGACAATGAGATGATATCAAATCTTTCCCTACCTACAAGGGGATCTATCATCAAGAAGAGCCTAGAGCCCACTCTCTCAAGATCCATAAATAGTGTTTATAGGTCCTAATTACTATGTATAACATATATGTGGGAAAATAAATCTATGTTCTTTCTTTCCTTTAGAGTAGAAATTAAAACATGATCTATGAAAGTAAGAAATCACTCAAGTAAGACCTACCAAAGGTTCATTTTAATGAAAGGAAACCAAATTTTATAGAGCTTTAAACAAAACATCTAGTAGTCCATGCAACTCTCTTAGTAAATTTTACCATACTTTAATTTTTGTTGAGCTTTTCGTGCAAGGAAGCCACAAACTCTCCAACAAGCAAGACAAGCAAATAGGCAAACAAGCAAACAAGATATGCAATGTATATTCAACTTATGCAAACCCTAGGGTTAGATCTGAAAATAAATTGTTAGGAGCAATGATAACAAGAAAATTATTCAAATTAAAACTCATATTATGCATTGAATCATGTGAAAAAATAAGTCTAAGCTAATCGTTAAATGCCCATTTTAAAAAAATTTGATTTTTGACCTAATTAACAAGATTGGACCTATGTGACATGAATTCAAATCCAAAACCCTAAATGCAAAAAAGAGACCCCTAGTAAAAAATAGAGAGCTTTACAAAAATGTTAGAATTTTAAGAAGTTCTTTTCATTTGTGCCCTAGGGATCTATTTTCTCAAAATAGACTAATTTTCATAAATCAACAAAATGAGCTATGATATTGCATTCAAATTTAAAACACATAGAATGGAACCATTTTATAATTTTAAGAAATTTCCAAAAATGTAAAAATTTCTGAAAAATATGATGATTTGCACCAAAAATTATTTTTTTATGAAAAATAAAGAAAAAATTATAAAAAATTGTAAATTCCTCAAAAAATTCTAATTTTTTAACTAAAGCTTCTTTGACATGTCTCCAATATGCAAACAATAGTTTAGACCAAAAATCCAAGCTGTTTGGGAGATATGATCAAATCTTTGAAATCTAGGGTTTTCTTCTCCAAGCAAATATGCATAAGGGGTTAGCTCCAAAAATATCGAAAACTAGAATGTAAAGGTGGGTTCCCCCATGTTGGGTGCCAAAAGATGTGTGTGAAAAATGTGAACAAATATAAAACACACTTCTATGAATCTATGCACTCAAAATCCTTCAAAATAACACCATGAAAAAGCAACATCTCAAGAATCGACTCATAGCTTCCTATCATCAATGTGCAAAGACCTTCAAAGGTTTGAAGGGGTGGCTCTCATATGAACATTGGTCTTGGTCTTCAAAAGTACATCTAATGAATAAAAGATTCAAAATTATCATAAACATGCAAGATATCTCCAAGTCTCCAAGAAAGCTCGAAAAATGTCTACAATAACTATAGTATAAGAAATCATGATGTCAAAATGAAGAAGGAGGTCTCCTTTATACATCAATCGAAAGAGGCATTCCCAAATTGGAGGGACAATGAAAATTAAATGAAAGGCTATGACCCACATAAGAGAATGTGCCATTAGCATTTAATTAAGAGATGTACAGTGTAACACTCCATAAAAATTATAAAATGTGGGGTGTTTTTATTTAATTTAAATGTAAAATAATCCCTTTTCTTATAAAATAAGGTGTGCGATAGTTATTTAATTATTTCTTTTAAAATAATAATTGTTGCACATAAAATTAAGTGAGGAGGGGTTTTATTTAATTAAAAGGGAGCAAATTCCTTTAATTAAATACTGCCAAAAATCAAAGTGATCAACCATTTATTTAAAATAATTAAATAAATTAATTCCAATTTAATCAAGGAAATTGATGTTAAATAATAATGATTAATTAAATAATTTAAATAAATTGAATAATTCAAATAATTTAATTTGATGAAAGGAAATGATGATGCAAATATTGATTCAAGCTTAACATAAATTATGAAACTGGGGCACATAGTCAAGGTGATGATTTTTGTGTGCTTAAACTACTTGGTTAAGGAATTTTACAATACCTTTGTAGAAACTCTTAAGATTCTTTACATGATACTAAATGACCTATATGTGTTCTACTTCGAAAGCTTGACATTCCATGCTAGGTCTTGAATTAATGATATGATCAATATAGACTTTCAATTGTTTGATGAATGAATCTTCTTCATCAAATGTAACATTAGACATTCATTCTTCAAATAGATTTAGCATTATGATTATAACTATTTTCTTAAAGTTTTTTTCCTTTTTTCTATCCAATTTGACATTTTCATCAAACATTCTTGCATATTCTTCTCTATCTTTGATTTTCTTCCTTTTACTCATATCTTTCTTAAGTATATTAAATTATGAGTTGTTCTCATATGTAGCTTCATCTTCATCATCTTCTTCTTCTACCACTTGTTTTATTTTTTCCTTTTGCATTAGTCTTCTCTTTCTTCTTATCTTTCTTCTCTTCATCTTTTTTCTTTTGTGTTTCTAGACTCTTCTTTGTCTAAGTCTTCTAGGGCTTATAAAGATTGATCATTGATCTTTTGTTCACATGTACCCATATCCCCTATGTCCTACTCCTCATCATTGTTCTGTGTATTACCACTATCCTATTATATCTTGGTGTTAGTTGGCTATGCCTGTAATGGAAAATATTGTTCAATTGATATTGTATTCTACTGATGCAAATCTTTATCTTGTTTATTTATTTCCCTTAATACTACTTTCCTTATTTACAAAGTTGGATTTGGAAAATTCATTGGTGGCATCAGTGGTATATTAACCTTCTCTTGACCTTATTTGTCCTCTACAGCCTTCTCAATGTCCTTATCTCCTATGTTAGTAGATGTGTTGATAATTGTGTCAACCTTTTTCCTTTTCCTGCTCAATTGTAGCCTATAATGGATCTTTCATCTTCTCACTCTCCTTAGTAATCTTGGTGGGTTTTTTTTGTGGATTTCTCAATAAAATATGTAATATTATTTGTAAACGTATCAGTCACACTTGGAGCATTTTTAATTTAATAATTCATTGTTAATGTATTATTAATATTTGAGGAGCTAGTCTCTCAATAGGCCTAAATTTGGTCCAAAGGGTTTAGCTTAGTTGGTTGAAGAAATGAACTCTCATTGTGGATACCCTAGTTCAAATCCCAAGAGGGACATCTTCATGGAATTATATGCTATGACTCTTGGTCTTCTATTGGTTTTATTCATCTCATTTGTAAGAAGTGGATTCTAAGTTGCGACTCTTGGTCTTCCAATTATTGTTTCTAGTGTGATTGCTTGAAAGGAGCTTGAATAAGTTGTAATTTTTACTCTTAACGAGCACCCAATATGTAAAAGATCTTAATATAAATAGGCCTAATTTTTTTCTTCATTCAACACTTTCTTCCATAATTCTACAATGTCTTATTCTAGCACAAACTTCTCATTAGCTAGAACCATAGTTGTCAATGTCTTTGATCTAACCTCTTTCTTGTACTTATCTATATACACTTCTACAAGATTCTTTGATAATTCTAGTAATATCTTCTCTAATACCCTTTTTCTTAACACCTCAACTCTATGGTACAATGAATTCTAGCTAACTAGTAATGCCTCATAAAGTTCATTAGGAACATTTTCCCTAACATCTTTAGGATATTTATTGAAACTTAGAAAATATTTCACAATAGTATCTAAAAATTTGGCAAAGGTGGTGGGATTGATTCTTCCAACCAATCATGTTTTGGTTATGTATTCTTCCATTTTGGTAGGGTTCATTGGTATCTTGAATTTGTTTCTTCCTATACACTTTCCCCAAGTCATAAATTTTCATTTTGAAGTAGTTTCCTCTTCTTATACAACTTGTTTTAAGATGGAAAGTAGAGTCTTTGTTGACTCTTGGTAGTTTTTTGTTCAAACACTTGAGGTTGTGATTTCTTCTTTGTAGGCATTTTCATTTTTGATGTCTTCTTAGACTCTTTTTCTTCTTTACCGATAGCAATTGGTGTCTTCATTTCTAGTTCCTCCTCTTTAGGTTCAATGTCTTTAATCTCTTCGATTGCTAGTAGGCCCCATGTCTTAGTAGACGTTTCTCCATTTTTTTTCTTTTCTTCTTTGCTGGTGTGGGAGGGGAAACTAATGGATTTTCTTCTCATTGCTTCTCTGCTCCTTCTAACACTTCAATCTAAGTACTACTTCCCCCTTCACCACTTCCATACATGGCTGTCAAATTCTCCAATATATTTTGTTTTTTCTACAAAATATTTGGCTTCTTAATATACAAATTTATGCATTTATATTCTTCCTCATATGTGCCAAATTTGTGGGCCACTATGTTTGTTGGAAAACTCAAAATATGATCAACAATAATATCTCTCTATTTAAATTCATAACTAAAGGTTGGCACCCTAGATTTTTTTGGTTCTACTAGTTGTATTCTACAAATTTTAGTATCTACAAGAAAACAAATAGTATCTTTTTACATCTCCACTACCAATGGGGGTGTTTGACACCATGTTTGCATTTTAACTTGAAATTCTTTAAAATAACCTCACATTATTTGATTGATTTCTTCTTCTAATTTCTCAATATAATCATTTATTTAATGAATCACTTATCTATCTACATTCAATTAATATCTTGATTCCAAGGAAGAAATTCTTATCGTTAAAATATAAACAAACAAGTAAAGATCCAAACTTAACCTCCTTTTTATGATTCTTCCTCAGTATCCTCATGTTTACAAATAGTTGGGTTCAAATCATGTCCCCCAATTCATAATTCTTTCCCAATTTGTCTTTCTCATAGATTGTATACATAATGCTATCCAGTATGTTGTTTGGCCAACTACACTGGTAGACCTTATGCCCAAAAATCATCGTAGAAAAGCTTGTTTCTATTTTTGTGATCTTATCCACTCCCATCAATCTTCTATCCTTTGATATTTTGGTTACCTTCATCTCATCCATGTTACTCAAGTATGTATAGTACATTATTTTCCTTCATCTAGTAAACTAATGACCATATGAAAATTTAGTTCTTTTGTGATTTGCACTGGCTTCTCCTCATCTAGCTACAAGAATTCTTTGTGCACATGACTTAATACATTTATGATCGATTCTTCATCGAGAAATTTTGGCATGTGTATCATCTTAAATTAGAAGCACTCCAATTTAATGAAGGTCTATCACCTATTGAATGTGATATCCTCAACCTCTTTGCACCATTGCTTCTTTCTTCTATTTTATGTACCTTCTCCTAGGTAGAATTGGGGTAAAATCTAATAGATAAAGCTCCTATTTTCATGGTGTTAAGATTGAGGTGGGATCTATCCTCCTAGGTCCTTCCTCCCCTTCATCCATCTACTTGGAATCTTCTTTTGGCATTGAAACAACTATATCTCAGACTCCATGCTTATTTTTTGGGATCTAGGACATGTTTTAGGATCTTGAAGGGATCTCCTAGGTCCTCTCTTCCCTTCACCCATCTACTTGAATCTTCTTTTGGGATTGAAAAAACTATATCTTAGACTTTGTGCTTGATTTTTGGGATGTAGGACTCATTTTAGGATCCCGAAGGGATAATAGAGTTTTTGGCCCCTGGTTGTTAAGGACATAATGCACCCCTAACCAATTAAGGGCCCACTATGACCCTAATGGGACAAATAGGGGTAAAATGCACCCCTAATGGACCAATCAAGGCTCCTATTTTCAATTCTCCATTCATGTCCTATTTTTGGATACATTTGGGGCGTTAATTCCTAGGCAAGTTAGCCTATAGAGTTAGTCAATTTCAAGATCTATATAAACCCTTGTGTTGTCTCTATTTCTTAATATTCTCATCCACATTCCATCAAATTAATTCATAAGAACTCATGTAGTAGCACTTAAGTTCAAGTATTTGTGTTCAAGCCTTCAAGTCTTCAAGCATTCATTAAAGTGTTTCTCCATTACAAATAAAGGATTCAAGTATTCATGAAATTTAAGGAATTTATTTGCAAGATATTTTTCAATCCATTCAAGGTCCTTTGTTGCATCTTCTACATCCATTTATCTTCATCTTCTTGATCCAGATCAAGCGATGAAGTGAGGACATTGCATTCAATTTGAGAGATCCTACTATTGTGAGATAAATTTGTAGATTTACTTTACATTCATGTTGTTTAAATTATTTCATTTTAAGGTTAATTAATAAATTAGGGTTTGAACAAGGAAAACAACCCCATTAAAAATAAAACCCCCTTTTTATTGCAGGTTGTAGATGTTAAATTGATGAACAAGTTACATATCCAAGTACCCTTTTTAACTTTCTTTAGAACTGCAAAATTAGAATCAACATCACACACATTTGTGATGAACCTCCTTATAGCAATATCGTGAGAATGCTCGAAATAACAGAATACAAAGTGATAGCAGAACTCAGAATGAATCTACTGATCGCAGGCCACTTCGAGGGGGTAACCTCCTTTGAGCAAGCTCAATACAATAAATTCGTCCGTGTCCATCAAGGGCCTCAACCTATTCTTATATACTGAGTACGATCTAGAAAAGTAATACTACCTATGCATGTGGGATAATAAAATATACTCACGGGACGACTTACAAAGCATATGCATCCAACAACACTACTCTAACAAAATAAACAGAAGGAACACACAGGTTCCTAACATCCCCTCTCCCTTAGCAAAAAAGCTTTGTCCTCAAAGCTTAAGGTGTGGAAATTGTTGTTGAATCTGAAGAAGGGGTTCCCAGGTAGCATCCTCTGGTTGCATGCCATGCCACTGAATCAAGACCTCAGAGATGGAGCGAGAGCGAAGCTGGCGAGTGCGCTGGTCAATGATTGCCACCGGCTCCAGGATAATGGATCCTTCCGTATCCATTTCAGGGAGAGTAGTTTGTGCTCTGACAGTGGTACCCAGAACTTTCTTTAGACAAGAAACATGAAAGACTGGATGAATGCGGGAAGAAGGAGGAAGTTCCAGTTTATAAGCAACTGAACCAATCTTCTGCAGAACCTTATAAGGCCCATAAAATTTTGGGGCCAACTTATGACGCCCTTTCAGCTTTAGGGAGGATTGTTTGTATGGCTGTAGACGAAGAAAAACCATATCCCCAACTTGAAATGAGCGCTCAGAACGGTGTTGATCTGCTTGCTGTTTCATCCGATTACGAGCCATGTGAAGATTATCCTGTAAGGTACGAAGAATCTGATCCCTGCTGCGGAGAACTATGTCAACTGCCTGGACTGGTGAGCTGTTGGGAGTGTAGGGAAGGAGCACTGGAGGTGCCTGACCATAGACTGCTTCATATGGAGTCATTTTAGAGGCAGTGTGGTAAGAGGTATTGTACCACCATTCAGCTAAAGGGAGCCACTTGGCCCACTGATGTTGCTGTTCGGAAGTGAAGCAACGAAGATAAGTTTCCAAGCATTTATTGACAATTTCAGTTTGACCATCAGTTTGTGGGTGATAGCCCGAACTCATCTTCAGTTTGGTGCCAGTTTTCTGAAACAGTTCAGTCCAAAAATGACTGGTAAAAGTTGCATCACGATCAGAGACAATGGAAGAAGGGAGTCCATGAAGACGAAATATCTGGTCCATGAAGATTTGTGCAACAGAGGAGGCAGTATAGGGGTGGCTGAGGGCACAAAAATGACTATATTTCGAGAGACGATCAACCACAACCAAGATCACTGTCTTGCCACCGGATTTAGGAAGCCCTTCAATGAAATCCATAGAAATATCAGTCCAAATCCGTGTAGGGATGGGCAATGGTTCGAGCAAGCCAGGAAGGAGGGTCGTTTCACCCTTGTGGCGTTGGCAAGTATCACATTCAGCCACCATCTGTTGAATCGTCTGCTTCATCCCTTTCCAAAAGAAGTTTCTCCTTGCTCGCTCATAAGTTTTGAGGAAGCCTGAGTGCCCTGCTGAAGGAGAAGCATGGAGTTCATAAAAAATAGCCTGATGTAGAGCTGGGTTCTGAGGAAGCACTAGCCGACCCTTGTATCGAAGAGAAGCACCATCCCAAGAGTAATGTGGTATAGCAGAAGGATTATTGGCTAGCTGGTGAATGATTTGAGATAAAGAAGAGTCACTGTCATAGCCTTGCTGAACAGACGCTAACCAATTGGGAATGGGCATAGAAATAGCAGAAAGGGAAGCTTGATTATCAAATGTGCGAGAAAGAGCATCTGCCACAATATTCTCCTTACCCTTCTTGTAGGTGATCTCATAATCATACCCCATGAGTTTGCTGACCCATTTCTGTTGTGTAGGAGAGGATACCCGTTGTTCCAGGAAGTATTTCAGACTTTGGTGATCGGTTCTGATGCAAAAATGACTCCCTAAGAGGTATGGCCGCCACTTTTGTACAGCATGCAAAATAGCCATCATTTCTTTTTCATAAGTAGAGAGGGCTAGATTCTTACCAGAGAGGGCTTTGCTAGTGAACGCAATAGGATGGTCATCTTGCAGGAGAACAACACCCAATCCATTGCCGCAAGCATCACTCTCAATAGTGAAGGGTTTGGAAAAATCTGGCATCGCGAGAACAGGTGTACTGCACATAGCCTGTTTCAGTTGTTCAAATGCAATCTCAGCAACAGGGGTCCAGGAGAAGGCATCCTTTTTTAACAGAGCTGTCAATGGTGCTGCAATTTTCCTGTAATCTTTGACAAACTTGTGGTAGTAGCCAGTCAACCCCAAAAAACCCCGAAGGCTCTTGAGAGTTTTAGGATGCGGCCAAGTTTTCATGGCATCTATTTTTGTAGGATCCACCCGCACTCCATGGTGTGCAACAATATGCCCGAGATACTCCACTTCCTCCTGGCCAAACACACATTTAGATAGTTTTGCACAGAGTTGATGATCAGAGAGAAGTTGCAAGACAAGCTCCAGATGATGGAGATGCTCAGCCCAAGTTTTGCTATATATGAGGATATCATCAAAGAAGACCAGAATGAATTTTCGGAGGTATGGTCGAAATATGGTATTCATCACTGCCTGAAATGTTGAAGGAGCATTCGTGAGGCCAAAGGGCATGACTAAAAATTCATAGTGACCATCATGCGTGCGGAAGGCAGTTTTAGGTATATCCTCCTCATTAACTCGAATTTGATGATACCCAGAACGAAGATCTAACTTGGAGAAAAAATGAGCCCCATGAAGTTCATCAAGAAGTTCATCAACAACTGGAATGGGAAACTTTTCCTTTATAGTGAGATGATTAAGTGCTCGGAAATCAATGCAGAGTCGCCATGACCCATCTTTTTTGCGAACAAGCAGAACTGGAGAAGAAAAGGAACTGGTACTAGGGCGAATAATACCTTGCTTCAGTAAGTCACGGACAAGTATCTCGATTTCGGTCTTCTGATGAAATGGGTAGCGGTAGGGCCTGATGTTGGGCGGAACACTGCCAGGAAGGAGCTGAATACGGTGGTCCTCTGGACGAGAAGGAGGTAATCCCACAGGTTCAGCAAATACACCAGAATACTTGTCCAAAATGTGTTGGAGATCGGCAGGAGTGCTAGAGACTGCTGATGGCTGCATCTGAATGGAATGGAGCTGAGCGATGACACCATGTGAATTCTTCTTAAGAAGTTTTTCCATACGGTGTGAACTGATGATGCTGAGAGACCCTGGTTGTAAGCCTTTCAAAGTGTGTTGGTGCCCCTCGGCTGAAAACTGCATCCAAAGTTCAGCAAAATCCCAGAGAATGGGGCCAAGAGTGCGTAACCATTGGGCACCCAAAACCACATCACAGCCACCTAAGGGTAAGGCAAACATGTCAGAGCGCATGTTATAATCTCCAATAGAGAGACGCACATTGCGACATTTCCCTTTACAAGGTAAAGTGCCCCCATTGGCAATCATGACTTCAAAGCTAGAGCAGGGATGGATAAAGCAATCAGCCTGTTTGGCTATGCGTGGATCAATGAAGTTATGAGTGCTACCAGAATCAATGAGTATAGTAAGAGGGATCTTCTTGAAGAAACCCTGGACCCGCATGGTTTGTGGAGTAGTGACTCCTGCCAAAGCATGGACAGATATCTCTGGTGGAGCTTCTGGTGAAGGAGGTTCAGGCTGGTGAGGCTCAACCTCATCATCCACTGTTTCCTGAGCATCTACATATTCTTCCAGTTCCGGTGGAGAATCCACATCCAAGAGATAGAGCTTTTGCTGAACACATCTATGGCCCCGAGACCATTTCTCATCACAATTATAACAAAGCCCTTTGTCTCGCCTGACTCGCATCTCTGTTTCAGACAAGTGCTTGATCAGAGTAGTTCTGGGAGCTGGTATGACTGGAGGGTTGTGAGAACCTGTATTTCTGAATGGAACAAAATTAGATCTGGAGCGTTGTAGAGCACTAATCTTGTCTTCCGCTAACTTAGCCAACCCAAGGGCTTCCATCATTGTAGTAGGTCGAAACATTTTGACTTCTGAGCGAAGTGCATCCTTCAGACCACTGACAAAACAACTACGGAAGAATTCATCAGACAAGCCCTCTGTGTGATTAGCTAATTTTTCAAACTCTGTCTGGTATTCTCTTACAGTGCCTGTTTGACGCAGTTTAGTGAGTGCTCCTGTGAAATCATCAAAGGAACTAGGGCCAAAGCGCTCCAAAATGAGGGTGCACAATTCTCTCCATGTTGGGCCTACATTAGCCTTGATGTACCAACGGAACCATTGAAGAGCTTCATGTTCCAAATGAAAAGATGCAAGGGGGACTTTGTGGTTATCCAAAGTATTATGCAAGCTGAAATACTGCTCTGCCCTATAGATCCATCCAGTCGAATCAGAACCATCGAAGCGTGGAAAATCAAGCTTTGGTCCACGGAAATTGCCAGAAGAGGACCCAGTATCTCCTGAATGGTTTCGGCTCATGGCTGACTGCTGAAAGTTAAGACCCAGAATTTTGTCATCCAGATCTTGAAGTTTGGTTTTGAGGGATGCCATTTCTTCTTCCATGATTTTTGCTCCTGTACGCGTAACAACCATAAAGCAAGGTTTTTTTTTTTTTTTCTTTTTTTGGAATGGGTAGAAGATGAGAAACAAAAACTTTTTTAGTTACGGCAAACTTGGATTTGGGTAAAACTCAGATAGGAAATGGGTGTTCGACGGGTGGTGGGAGACTATCTGGGGACAAGGGAAACAGAAAAATGAGGGTTTCAAGGGTAGGGAGGCGAAATGAGGTGAACAGTCCAAGAGGGATAAGGGAGCAAAATGAGGAATTGAATCTTGTGGCTCAGTTTGGTGGCGATTGGATGAGAGGTGAAAAAGATAGGGCAAACCCTAAAATTAGATAAATGAGGGATTTAGGGCTTTGATATGTAAAATTTGGGGTTGGGTCGCCAAGGAAGGAAGTATGCGAAATGATATTGCAGACGTTCTGCGGAAGTATGAGCAGAAACAGAAAGCAAACAGTCGACTTAGAAAAAATTCACTCACAGACAGAACAACTGAAAAGAGTTATTGCAATAACAAGAGATATTAGAAGTGAGAGGAACCTGAAGGCCACGACAGAAAAAAAATTTGATGTAATTTCCACCCAGCGAGCCCAAGAGAGTGCTCTGATACTAGATGTGATGAACCTCCTTATAGCAATATCGTGAGAATGCTCGAAATAACAGAATACAAAGTGATAGCAGAACTCAGAATGAATCTACTGATCGCAGGCCACTTCGAGGGGGTAACCTCCTTTGAGCAAGCTCAATACAATAAATTCGTCCGTGTCCATCAAGGGCCTCAACCTATTCTTATATACTGAGTACGATCTAGAAAAGTAATACTACCTATGCATGTGGGATAATAAAATATACTCACGGGACGACTTACAAAGCATATGCGTCCAACAACACTACTCTAACAAAATAAACAGAAGGAACACACAGGTTCCTAACAACATTCCATTAGGGGATACTAGGTTTCCCATAATGTATCAATGATGATCAAGCCACCATTAATCATCTAGTTGACCCTTTATAGATTGCCAAATGATTTACGTGTTTTGTTCGTTGTGCACTTTTAGGCTCAGATCCAATGATTTCCATTCATTCTCATCAGGACAACAAGCATAAAAACATATTCCAAAAGTTTTTTTAATCTACTTTATTTATTATTGGAACATTTTTACTTATATCTATCTCTATCTTCTCACATCATCCAGGGTTCTCAAGGATGGAGATATATTTTCCCCTATTCTTCCTAGACCTAGTTTGCATTAGTGCTCCTTACTTATTTGGTCAGCACTAATATTGCTAGATCTATTTCTTTAGAATTCGGAGTGAAAGTAATTATCTCCTTGAATTAATAATCTATGTTATGTAATGTTCATGGTCATGTGATGAACTTAGGTCCTAAATTCTTGATTCACATTCCCAATACTACATTAATTGGTGAACTTGATTTGTGACATTTCCACTAATTTTAGTGTTAGATTTCTTTTTCATTCTCTTGTGTTCTCTTGAGATACATATTTTCATTATTTATATCCCTTTAAATATATATTTTTGATTTCATAAGGTTATATTTCTTTTGTGTCGTGTTGCCTTGTTTGGTGTATGAGCTTCACTATTTTTAGTCCCACTTATAGGATCCTTGTTAGGAGAAGTTGTAGACTCATGGCTCTCTTTGATTTGAAATCCTCTCATCCCCATCTTAGGAACCTAGTGGCCATATAGTTTCTCATGATCCTAATCCATCTATAGAACATTACTCTTCCCACTCATCTCATGATGAGGATGAGGATTTAAGGGTTCCTCTTGAATGAGTTGATAAACTTGCTACTAAGATTGATAAAATGCATGAATTGCTTCTTCAAGAAAATCACAATATTGAGGCTATTGTTTCTTTTGATGCTCTTAAGAAAGTGATCCATAATAATGACCATGGTGCTAATATATTTCTTGGTCTTACTCACCTTGTCCATACTATGCTAAGCCTTTAACTAAAGTTGCTTCTGAAGTAGGAATGGCTCTATCTACTCATACTCTTGAACTTTCTTTGCCTATTTATACACCTATATCTAGCATTTCTACTTCTATTTTTCCTATTGTAACTACTTCTATTCAGTTGTTTAATCCTCTAGACTTAGTCATCCTACTCCTTCTTTGCATGTAAGTGTTTCTCTTATTTCATTTCTGACTTTACATCCTTCATATAATAGTGTTCCTTTCACTTATCCTATTCCATCTACTATGGTTCCTAGGTTGCACTTGTAGTTCCTTCTATTCTAGCTAATTTGTACACTCTTCCTAGTGTGTTGAAAGTTCTTGGGCCACCTACTTCCTCAAATGATTTCACTAACCTTAGTCTTGATCAAACTATTTTTTTTACAACAACAACTTGCTTCTTTTACTCACTCTAAGTTTAGTATTCCTACATGTGATATGGGTATTCCTTTGGCTTTTGACATTATCCATACTACTTCTCATCAACAAGATGATATGCCTCACCTTGACACTTGTATTGAAAAAGGTGATCCTATCACACATTGTAAGACTTTCCAAGTTCTATGTAGTGACTATGCTCATGATTATTAGGTTTTATTTGAGCTGTTTTCTCACACCTTCTATGATAAATCTTTGCAATAAAATTTCTCTTTTCACCTTATTTTATTTATTCCTTTTACAAACTTCTTAATTATACCATTGGTCCTTCTATTTATCTAACTAATTTGATGTATTGTAAATAAGGTTTCAATGGGAATGTGACTAGTTTTATTGTTAGATTTAAGAATTTGCATGCTCATGTTTCTTATTATGTGCCTGACATTCATATTTAGCATATATTTATTATGCACTTGTAGAAAGACATTAGAGATAATATTTTGCTTCCAAAATTTACTTCTTTTTCACAACTTTATGCAATGCTTCATCATAATCAATTGCAAGTGAGTCATTTTGAGAGAATGACTCCAATGGCTCCTATACCTATTGATAAGAGTGATGCTTCACCTATTCATAACAAAATTTAGAACTTAAAAAATATGCCAACATCAAAAAAGCCATGAATACAATAGATGATCAAGTACTTCTACATCTCAAAGTGTCATGAGTTCTTCCTCTATTTTTTTGATGAATTATGAGTTTACTCCTCTTTTGGAGTCTTTACATTCCATTAAGAGTAGGTTGGTTAGTGCTTCTCTGATTACACTTCCTCTTGTTAACCTGCTTCTTCCTTCTACTACATCAATTATTTCTCTTTAATGCCAAAGCTTTTTGTCAATAGTATCACCATCCTAGACATGATATCGAGACATGTTATTCTTTTAAACATAAGATTTGGGATTCGATTAATTATAATGTGTTATCTATTGATAGTCATGATACTAGAAATAAGTTTTTGGCACCTCCAATCAAAATCTTCAAATCTATACCAATCTTTTACCTCAACACACTACTAATAATATTATTCTCTACTAAAGTGCATATTTCTTATGGTGCCTTATGAGGAGAGAATGATAATACTCCTAATGTTATAGAAAATGTAGTACAACCTCTACCTCCACTTAAGAAAATAATTCCCTCTACATCTAGTCATCAATCTAAGCCTAATGTGAATCGTACATTTACTAGACTCCTTTTAATTTTTTTTACTAAAGCTGATAAGTTCAAAGATCTTGCTAGTCTATATATCACTACTCAAATTGCTAAATATCCTTCTTATATGTATGTTATTAAATAAATTTGTCACTATGATAGTTACTTCTGAAATTGACCCTGTTCGCCCTATGAATAGTGACAACTGTGCCAATAGTTGGAGAGATTGAAACTGATCACTACTAGATTACAATCTTCCTCTGCATTCAAGAGGGGAAACTCCCTCGTATGATGGGTGTATTTGATTTTTCAACATAAATGAATTAAAACTTTGAAAGATAGAGAGAAAGCTATTGATGACAAATGCACCACATGACTTCACAACTTTCTTGAATTAACATAAATTGATAATAAAGATAGTAAAGAACTATACTTGAAAATGATCATTATTACCATGCTGATTCATGATTCATAAAATCAAAAAATACCGTGAAAACATTCACTATAGAAAGGATCAATGGTTTTATGCTGCAAGAATCTAGATTTTAGAAAAAGAGCCCAAACAAATTTCTCATTTTATTTTCTTGCACCAATAACATAACAAAGAATTTCAATTTCAAAGACAAAATTTGTACATACTTTCCAAAATTTGTATTCTCATCAAAATTTTAGCATAAGTGTTCCCTTATTCCAAATTCCAAAAAGTCCCCCTTTACAAAGCCAAAATAAACCCTTATATAGACATTGAGATTAAGAACTACTCCTCTATGGTTAATAACTACTTCCCAAATACATGATTTGCGTGAGGTTAATTAACCTCTAAAAAATTAACCTATATGACCTGAAACTTGAACCTTAGACACGTCCATCAAATAGTGAGTATATGTTCATCATGTCTCCAATTTGTGTCTATATCTTCCAAATGCACTTTCCTTATGTGATAACATTTATTGAGAGGCTAGTCCATGCATAAACACACATACCAATAATACTAAACTCTAATATTTCCATCTTTCACCATGGAATTCTTCTTTTATGTCCTGTATGTACTCAAAGAGTCTATGGTGGTAGTCACCATAGGCTTGGAGAGAATATTTTTGCGTCATGATACATTTGTGCCTGACATCTAATTGATTTGAAACTTCTATATAATGACTTCCATGCTCATTTTCTCTATACTTAGTTGAGGTATTCAGTCAAACACTTGGAACATAGTCTATGCCTCCATATAGGCATATTGCGAAGTATGCATGGTAGAGCATAAAACTCATTTCAAAAATATTCTACCAAAACCTTATTCCCTTAAATGTATTTGTAATGAACATATAGTTTGGTCTCTAGTTCTATGATTTCATATTACTTCAAGATTTATTTATCAAGAACCATATATTAACTATCATAGAACTATAGAACTATACACAACTTTCTCTCTCTCCAAGACTTCGAACTCC
The DNA here is from genome assembly GCA_028749045.1 of Cupressus sempervirens. Classification (NCBI taxonomy): domain Eukaryota; kingdom Viridiplantae; phylum Streptophyta; class Pinopsida; order Cupressales; family Cupressaceae; genus Cupressus; species Cupressus sempervirens. Next base: position 550,565,802 of record CM053790.1, on the reverse strand, counting down.
TCACTAACTATTATGAAGAATCCGTCCATGTGTGATAATTATATAAAGAAAATATAGCGCAAGGTCATTCTTGTCGATATTAGCTTTGAAATAATTTTTTCTCGTGTGGAATATCTCAATTATTACAGAATTATGTGTTGTAGGCTAAGATGGTATGTGTGGGAATCTTTATCACAAATGGTATAGTTACTCCTTAATTTAGATATCTAACCATTTGATGAATTTGAATCTCATCTCCTAGGATTCTTAGTGGTATTGCATGTTGACATATCAGTCAAGTTTGTTATTAGTGACACACACTTATTTAGATTGTATATAGTCACCGAGCTTATTGAACATATTATAATGTTTGCCATGTAATTCAGTAGCCATTGAGTTTTAAAGTTGCTACCGAGTCCTTTGGAAAAATCCTAGTGGTTTATTTCAATATACACTGAGTTTATCAGTGGTTACCAAGCATTGCAATATCTATTGAGTTCGTAGTTCATGTGATGTGAAGCCAATGTTGATTGAGCTACTTTATGCTAACCAAGTGATTCAGTGTTTGTCAAATTGCACAATATCATCTGAGTCACCAGTGTAGATTGAGTTCAAGACTACTTGAAAGTGATCAGTATGGACTGAGCTTCTACATCTATCGAGTGCATGACAATACCAAGCATTGTCAGTGGATACCGAGTATCAGAACCTCACTGAGTTAGTCTTCAAAACTCAAGTGTCTTCATGAGGGTCAACTTTGTAATATTTGTGTTAACTTGTATCATGGCTGACTTTGTAATTATGTAATTTGGATTGGTATATATATGTAATGTATTATACCATATCATTACGAATGAAAATGTGCATGGATGCATGCAAATGTGGATGCAAAAGTTAAAGTTATAAATGCAGCAGCAAAAGAGTGAACTAAAAAGGCCATAACAAGGACCAGCAAAAACACATCTATCATAGAAAGGTGATTAGTAGACAAAGGAATCTCATTTAGCAAACCCAATTGCAAATCAGAGATCTACTACTGCTTTATCCTAATAGGTGAACTAGTCAAAATCCTTTAACAAGGTAGAAATAATAGTCTTTCATAAATCTCTTTATCGAGTGCATACTTCATTATATGTTTGTAAATCCTCTCACAAGGTGGACCTAGTAGTCCTAATTTCTCCTAATAGGAAAGATCATCAGAAGTGATCAATGTAAGCCTTAACAAGCCAACTTTATGCTATAGTAATAAAGTTTGTGGGTATCATCCCCACCGCAGTTTTACTTTCTATTTGGAAGCTTTTTTGGGTCACCAAATCTTTGTGTCAATGTGTTATGGATGCTTTCATGTTTTTAGTTTCTCATGCATGCAATTAGATAAGATGTGATGAAATAATTACTAATTGGATTATTGGATTAAGAATTGAAATGGTTAAAGTTTTAGAAGTTACTGATTTATCCCTCCCCTCTTAGTAACTTAGCATATTCTTGAATATTTCCCACAATTGGTATCAAAGCTGTGTGGTTCTCAGGAGAAAGTTTAACAACTTGAGCAAAGATCAAGGATATGGAGATATTCAGACTTGACAAAGCTATTGACAGTGAAAAGTTGGATCTGGAAATGGTCATTGCCCAACTCAAGAAAGTTAAGGAGCAACTTTCCCAATCCCTGAAAAGAAGAAAGGAACTTGCAAATCATATAAATGATCATCTCTACATTGAAGAAAGAATTGAAGACTTTCAGCCTTCAAGCAACTCAAATGAAGCAAATTAAGAAATCAATGAACTCCTAGAGAAGAATGGTTCCCTACAAGAAGAAGTAAGAAAGCTAAGAAGAGAGCAAGGGATTCAATTAGTAAGGTTATGTGAAGTCTTGGAACAAAGAAACAAGATAAAAGAAGAGATGGATGGAAGGAACAATGAAATCCAGAACCAATATGGAAATCATGAGCCTAAGATTTGAAAATGAAAGAATGAGGAATGATCTAAATTCTAAAAGGAAAATCGATGAAAGAATGAAAAATGATCTGAAATATGAAAGAAAAATCAATGAAAGATTTAGGAATGATCTAAACTCTAAGAAGAAAATCAATGAGAGAATGATGAAGTCTCAAGTAGACATGAATCAATTGAATGAACAAAACCTCTATAGGTAAAAAAGAAAAATAGGAATTGGATACAAAGAAGAAGGTGAATCTTGCAAACAAGGTGCTCAAAAGAATCAAAGACCTACTTGCAATCACTATGGTAAGATAGGTCATACATCAAACAAATGTTGGAGCAATGGAAAAGAAAAATTTAATGGAAAATGCTACAATTGCAATCAACATGGTCATAGGGCTAATGAATGCAAAGAGAAACCAAGATTTGAAGGTAATCGTCATAAATGTAAGAAACATGGACACAAGGCATCATAATGCAAAACTAAGACATTAAATCCTGTAGAGAAAATTGTGAAAGAAATATTTGGTTGGGACTACAATACTTGGTGTAGATGTCATTACTATGGAGAATTTGGACACATTGGTATGAATTGTGTTAAACATCATATGAGGAAAAGAGATACTACCAAAAGATGTTTCATTTGTATATAACTTGGTCATCTTGCCAAGAATTGTATGAATACTGGAATAATTGAAGATGAAAAGAAGGCAAAAGCTGATAGCATCAGAAAGTAGATGAGACAACAATGGATTCCTAAGTCTACTGAGGATACTAGTCCAAGCAATGATGGTCAAGTCACTCAAGAATTGGGTGACTCTACCATTTCTAATTAAGTTCTCAAGGAAGAACTAGAACCATGCCATCATAGAAGACATCTGAATTAGTTCTAGTTGAAAGGTGACAATATCCAAATCTATATACAAGATACAAAGGGATCATTGAGTAAGTTCAATATCAATTATTATCGAGTTACCTTCTCTACTGAGTAAGGTCGGGTCATAGACCCTGCCAAGGAATGTCGAGAGTAATAAAGGCACCTATGGTTATCAAGTTGTAAAGATGTCATCTAGTATTCAATTCCATATAGTGGATGATAGTCTATCAACATATCTACTTTCATACTAAGCATTAATGGTGAAATTTTAGCAAAAGGAATAGAATTGAATTCATTTCTTACTGTGAATTTTCAAGTGCTATTCTAAAGAGCAATTTTCAGTGTGATCAAAGCAACTAGAGAAAATTTCCAGCAAAAGTGTTTTGAAGTTCTCTCAATCTACCAAGTGAAAATGGCATTCAACAACAACAAGGTCAAGTGAGAACTTGACATGTTGGTTCATGGAGTTGAATGGAAAGTGCCAGATTTCAAGCCCACTCCCGTGGTTGCTAAAACCCTAGATCTAAGCAGAGCTCAATCCTAAATTCCTCCTAAGGTACTTCTTATCAATGACATTCATACTCATTTCAAATGTGTTATTCAAGAAAATGGCACTCTAGAAATGGATGATTCCCTAGGTCAGTTATGTGTAAATGGAGCCCTAAAACTCGAGCATCAACATCTAAAAGCCAAAGGGTTGACACATATCCCCCATATGCCCCAAGAATTTCAAATCAAATGGATTAGGTTTACCCTTAGCTGGGTGCATAACAGACAACTGTGGTTAGAACAACCAATTCTGATAACAAAGTAGATGATTCAATGAATCACTGGTCTCCCTATGCTAGCCAAAGCTAAAATGATGAAAACTTTAGGTCAGATAGAGTTGGAGAAGAAAACCCTAACTGAATGGGATGGTAGAGGTATGAAAATCAATAGTGTCATAGATGCAGAATTAAAATTTGGAATTCATGTTATTGCACACAAGATATACAGTTCAAGCTGTCTAAACAATGTGTCATGTGAAGTAGTGGATTTGGCATATAAAGTGGTTAAGAACAAATTGTCATATGACCTTGCCAACCTATTTTTGAGGTAGTTCAACAAAAAAATGGAAAGTATTAGAACATCAAAGAACAACCCGTGCAAGTTTAGTTCATTGTTAACCTACCTATTCTTTTATGTATAGAAGTTCTTCCCTTCTAAAGGCATTGTAGTCTGGAGAAAAGATGTGCATGTGCTTTACCAAATAAATGAATATATTGCCAAAATGGGTGAAAAATACAACAACATCATGGACAACTACTTCAATGTATTGAAGGAGAAAATGAACAATAGGTTTAAGATTCCAAAGAAGTTAGTTGAAGATTATAAGGATGATGTATGCTTCATGGTGGACAGTGACAAGGTGTATATGCAAGCAGTTAAGCCTAGAGTTGCAAGGGTGAAACATCTTGGCTATGAGGTGAACATTGATGAGGCAAAGGATATCATTGAAGCCCTTGTCAATGAACCACTTGATCCCAAGGCCCCTTATTTTGAAACTTATGATGAAGCCAAGGCCAGAACTGAATTAGAAATAAAGCTCCCACAAGCGATCAACAAAGGAAAGAGAAGGATAGCAAAGCTGAAATAAAGTGCACCTCTCTTGTTAATCGAGGGAAAAGGCGAGGATGTGGAAGAAGCAAAGGATGAGGAAAAATTTGAGAAAGAAGAAGAAGCTTTGAAGAAAAAGGGCAAGGTGATCATCACCAAGCCAACAAAGCCATCCACTACAGTCTTCACAAGGAGGTTATGAAAGAAAGGAGGAGACATTATATTTAGTAGACATCCACCCACCTTCTAGGATAGGCTAAAGCAATTAGGAGTAGGGATAAAAAAAATTAAATCATTAAAATATGAGATCAGAATAGCATAAGAGCAGAAGCAAGTTGAAGACCTGGTGCTGAATAAAATAGGTAAATGGAAATATTCACTGTATTAGATCACTTATGAAGTCCCCAGTGAATTATTAGAGAAGATAAAGCCAAGATGGGATTTTCTATGCAAACAATAAAATAAATAGATGCACAAAGCATGAGGTAGTTATTATTGAACATATCAAATGCTGAGGTGAAAGAGTCATTAAAGAAGAATGAAGAAAAAATGACACTAGAGTTTAATACTTGCTTGGTTTTGATCAAGGAAATTGAACATGTTGTTAAGAATGCTACAAACACTTGGAAAAATGTTGATCATCTTCATAAACCAAGTGAATTTCCAATTGAAGTAAGGAGAAAGATCAGGAAGAGAATGTTGAAGAAGTGAATCAGTTTGATAATGAAGAAGATGAAGAGGATCAAGGACTAGAGGCTACTGAGGAAGGAAAGCAAGATGATAAGGAGATTGACCTAGTCAAGATAGTTACAATAGTCATTGCCTCACTTCCTCACTCCCCGAGCAAACCATTGACTACAACAAGTATGGAGATAGCTTCAACAAGTTTGATTATGACTACTAGTGATACATCAAATGTCCAATCACTCTTTGTTCCAACTCAACTCAGCATATCACTAAAAGAAGTGACTTCCACTTCATCCATTGAGCTATAGACTCCTTCATCTACTGAGTTGAGTACTTCAGTTTTGACTTCTCCAATTTTGGATAATTTAGTTTTGAGTACATCACTGGGAAACACACCAATTTTGATTACTTTAGTTTTGGGTACTACAATTTTGACTTCATCAATTATGGATTCTTCAAGTATTTCTATAAGTTTTCCATCAGTTAGTACAGTATCAATTTTTACTGCAAGCCTAAGTATGTCTACCATTGTTTCTATTCCAGATATAAAAGCAATAAGTGCAAGGACAGTTGAGCCCAAGGTTCAATCGAGCACAAAATTTTTGGGGAAAGGAAAAGAGATAGAGGAAGACATATATTTAGATGAGGAAATAGTAATCCCCAATTGGGATATTTACAAGCTTACTCTAGATGAAATGCAGACATTTGATGAACTCCTCCTGAAAAAGGCTAAATAGTAAAGACTAAGAGAAGAGAGAGATAAAGACTATAAGATAATTGAAGATGCCAAGGACATTTTGATAGAGGCAATAGGAATTCAGGTTGATTCTTCTAACCCTATTTTGTATTAGCTAGCAGAAGTAGTCCAAAAGTTCAATGAGGACATCGATGGACAAGATAAGCTAGTTGAAAAGGCTGAAAAGAAATTTAATAATAAAGTGTTGGAGCACATTTCTAAACAAATAACCATTTATCAAGTTGATCTTCTACAATTTTGGTCAATCTTGAATTGTCCTGTTCAAATGTGTCATCACTTTTTGGGAAACTATGTGATGTCTCTGAGTATACAAAGGAAATAAAGGACAAATTGTCCAAAATATATATAGATTTAAAGGCTAGTGCCCAACAACTTTAACTTTACCCTAGTTCAAGCTCTACACATTTCAAGAAAATCAAATTTTTGTCAGAGGTGCAAGCTAAATTGCTAAGAGAAGAAGCAAGGATCTGATCATCATTGATTGACATACAAAATATGATCCTTCCAAACATGGATGCAATGCAAAAACATATTGTATAATAAAAAAATCTGATCCACGATAATAACTTCTCTATTGTGGACCATATGATTGAACTATCAACAGAGGTACAAATTGCACTTCATACATGCAAGGTCCTGCAAGAAAATTGGGATAAAACCTTGGCAATCATTCTCAAGGTACATTCCAAATTCTTATCCCATTTTGGTATTTCTATGTAAATAAGTTAGAATAAATATTTGGCGTTACTATCAAAAAGGGGGAGAAAAGTTACATTAGACAAAGCCATATGTTATGGGGAAATAAGACATGTACATAGAGAAACACATAGTATGAGGATAAATATGCTAAGGGGAGAATTTGTAACAAGTGTGAAATGATCAGTAAGACATGCTATATATAGAAAAAGATGTATAGTATACTATATATACCTTACAAAATCAATTTTGAAAAATCTCAAAAATATAGTATACTCTACCGAGCTAGTACGATGTGGTGATGGATACAAGGTATTTAGTTTTGGCTAGTAAGTGTTTTTGTCACTAATGCCAAAGGGGGAGATTGTTGACATATTAGTCAAGTTTTTTATTAGTGACACACACTTATTCAGATTGTATATAGCCATTGAGGTTAATGAATATTTTACAGTGTTTTCCATGTAATTTAGTAGCCACCAAGTTCTACAGTTACTACCAAGTCCTTTGGACAAATCCTAGTGGTTACCAAGTAGATTCAGTTAGTGTGAAGTCTAGTAGTTTAAACTATGCATTTCAGTATATGTCAAGTTTACCAGTGGCTATCAAGCATTGTAATATCTGATGCAGAGCCACACTTTGGAAAACTCTAGAGGAATCAGTCACTCAACTGAGTTGCTTCAAGGGGCATCTACAACCTTCAGGATCACACATGATATATTATAACCACCCATTTTGATTTGAACCAACTGTTCTTATCATTATTATTATTATGAAAACACAACCAGAGATACCTAGACTCAACTCATAAGACTCCTATAACCATCCACTAGATTCAAAACTTTGAAAATAAATCCCCTCAAAATTTTTTTCTTGCTGCCTCTGGATAGACCTGCACTTAGACATGAATAACTTTTGAACTAGAAAATATTTACTCAATCCAACCGTTGAGATTTGGCGTAACTAGGTTTTAAACAACATATAATTTTTTTAGAGAAATCCAACAGTTCAAACCGAAGATATTGACCATGTATCAGAGTACATTTTTTTGCAAAACATTGCTTCTTGCTGTCTCTAGATAGGCCTGCACTCAAACATGAATAACTCTTGAACCAGATCAAAACTCTTCAATCTCTTTGGTGAAGATGGGCGTAATTAGGCCTATAATAACATATCCAAAGCTCATGAAAATCCAACAGTGCATTTGGGAGATATTACCCATGCACTGAGAATAATTTTTTGCAAACATACCGAATTCGACCCAAAACTAAAACTTTTTAATCTTCTACAAACTATCAACTTGTTTCTAGTGAGAAGATAAGAAAAATCCGTTCAAAACTCAGACCATCGAAAACTTGCACGAAGACAAAGTAAAAAAACATTCCATATCTCTCCAAATTCAATTCGTGTCTTACATAGCCGACTGGCTCACCCTTAAAACTGACTTTCTTTTTTTTCTATTAAAGGATGTGAAACGTTTTCTTCTTATTTTAGAAAAGAAGAATGTCTTCTATCCAAAAAAAGGACAAGAATCTGAAACGTTTTTCTACCAATATTAGACAGTCATTTTCTAAGTCAAGAATATTCCAAAAACTGCCTACTACTTATTATTGGATTCTAAAAATCATTAAACACTCCACCTATGAACTAAAAAAAACTATTCTAATTAAGATCCACACACCTGGTCCTATGTGGCTATATCTAGAGAGCTTATCGAACTGCTACTCTAGGTATGCCACCACATGTAGGACGTTATTACAAACTTCAAAAACTAAAAGCATTTAAAACATAACATTAAATTCCCTATTAAATTTTCAACAATGTTGCCTCCTATAGCGTTTCTCTTCTCTGCCACTGCAGCAATATCTTCCAAGTTTGTAGTTCATGTGATGCAAAGCTAGTGTTAACCAAGCTACTTTATGCTAACCAAGTGATTCAGTGTTTGCTGAGTTGCATAATATCTATCGAGTCACCAGTGTATACTAAGTTCAAGACTACTTGAAAGTGATCAGTATGGTCCAAGCTTCTACGTCTATTGAGTGCATGATGATGCCAAGAATTGATAGTGGATTTTGAGTATTAGAACCTCACCAAGTTAGTCTTCAAAATTTGAGTGTCTTCATAAGGGCTGACTTTGTAATATTTGTGTTAACTTGAATCATGGCCAACTTTGTAATTATGTAATTTGGATTGGTATATATATGTAATGTATTATACCATATCATTGCGAATGAAAATGTGCATGGATGCATGTGAATGTGGGCACAAAAGTTAAAGTTATAAATGCAACAAAAAAAGAGCAAATTGAAAAGGCCATAACAAGGAGTAGTAGAGACACATCTATCAAAAAAAGGTGATCAATACACAAAGGAATCTCATCCAGCAAACCTAGTTGTAAATTAGAGATCTACTACTACTTCATCCTAACTAGTGAACCAATCAAAATCCTTTAACAAGGTAGACCTAATAGTCTTTCATAAATCTCTTTACCGAGTGCATACTTCATTGTATGTTTGTAAATCCTCTCACAAGGTGGACCTAGTAGTTCTAATTGTTCCTACCAGAGCAGATCATCAGAAGTGATCAATGTAAGCCTTAATATGCCAAATTTATGTTGCAGTACTAAAGTTTGTGGATATCATCCCCACCCCAGTTTTACTTTCTATTTGGAAGGTTTCTAGGTCACCAAATCTTTGTGTTAATGTGTTATGGATGCTTTCATGTTTTCAGTTTCTCATGCATGCAATTAGATCAAATGTGATGAATTAAGTACTAATTAGATTATTAGATTAAGAATTGAAATTGTTAAAGCTTTAGAATTTATTGATTCACCCCTCCCCTCTTAGTAACTTAGCATAGTCTTGAATATTTGCAACAATTGCACAATTAGCTCATGGGCCTTCATGCATCACACATTCATTGTCTTCACACTATGATGCTGATCTTGTATATAGTGTGATGATGCAATAAGAGATGATTGTGATGACATCTTAGTTAGCTTCGAAGGAAGATGATGCGGTCTTCGCTTTTCTCCAAGAAATCCCACTCGTTTCAGAAAGCATCAACGAGCTTCTAGTGACTTTTCTTGTTGTGCGCTCAATTCCAAGGTGAAAAAGCTTGGCTTATTCACAACTAGTTGTGTTTGGATGAAAGTTTCTTCATAACCTCCATCTGATATTGCTCTATTAAAACATCCCTCTTCACATTGACGATTCAATTAGTTTGAAATTGATTTACTAACACCATCTAATATGTCTCAGGCCGGATTATAGTATTCTATCATAGACTATTTAATGCATTGTGTCAAATAGTTCGCAAGTCTTCATGCATTATTATATCTTCTTAGTCAACTATTCCAAGCTATCTTCAAAGATTAGGATTGGTAATTCACTACTAGTAGGTTGATGGTCTTAAAGGCATGTGATAGTAATGACATTGTTGGAAGCATGAATGTTGATGATATTCCTATGGAGGAGTATTGTAGATATGTTATTATGATGATATGTTACATACATGACTAAGTTTTTCATTGATGTCAACATAGCATTTTTCTATGGTATCTGACAAAAGAATAACATAAAGATCAAGTCGGTACGAATGACTAGTTGAGTATTCTCATTATTTGAGGTTATGAGAGATACTTCTAAGTATCTAGTATATGTAGTTTATGTCAGATGAAGAAATGATAAGTCTAGAAGAAGTTATGTAAGTTTTGGTGATGTTTTTTCTAAGATAGATTTTATAAAGGCACGTTCTAGTAAACTTGTTATATCTCTGAATAGAATTATTATTCTGAGAATCAAGGTTGAGGATGTGTAGAAGACATGTTGATGATTGATGAGGCTAATGATTGCCTCTATTTTATGAAATTTTTAAAACACTTTGTTTAACATTGTTTTATTTTCATCAAGACATTTGTGAACTCATGTTTACCTAAACCAATGATTAACCTATGGGTAGATAGTATGTCATCTTTTGCCAATATTATATATATATAATGTAGTATTTCATATAACTATCAGAATGTGTGTTCTTATATTTGAATTCAATTTGATAATACTTATTTGCAAATATCTTTTCATTATAACTAACCTATTAGCAACGAAGTTGAAGATGATTGGAAGAATTCAAGGATGAACATTGAAGATAGCCAATAGCATTCAAGGAGAAAAGACGTTAAGGTTTAGCCACGGTGAAAAAGTTATTATGGTACCAAAGGACATGGCTGTGAGTATGGAGGAGCTATAAATACTTTCTACATTATTTGCATTTATTATTATGTCAAAGTGGTTGTTTAGAGTTTATTATTCCCACCTTGAGCCATTATCTTTTCTTCCCGCCTTGAGCTGTTATCTTTCCTTCTTTTTCTCCTGTAGATTTATAGCTAGTTTGTTTGCTTTTCTATTTTGAAATAAGTGTCAATCTTCTATTTATAGTGATCAAATCAATTATGTTAGGGGTTAGAAGAAGAAAGTTTATAAAAATAAACTGTCAACTCTTGCAGTGAGTTGTTTTTATAGTTCTATGTATTGTTCCCATGTAATGAATTTTTGAAGTGTAGTGAAATAGTTTTTGGCTTATATCCTATGTTAGTAGGTTAGCAGAAGAGAACCAAGGGGGTCCACTTGGGAGGTGGATTAGATTAGAGTAGTATAGATTTATTTCCAAGAATTTTTAGTATTGTAGGTAGAAGTTATAAGTTCCTTCCTATAGCATCATACTTTGTGAATGTTCCTATAGCATCTATGAGAATAGTTATAGTAGATGAAATGAGTTGGAATATATGTTAGCATTTCATTGCATTTCTAGTATTCATTTTAATAAAGAGTTAAGTGTGTTAGTTTCCTGCAGCACTAGTGTAGGTTCTTTCTTTGCATTTTACTTTCCTGCACCATAAGCATAATGACTCATTAAGAGACCTATTGCATTGTTGGAAATAATCAAGACTAGCTAGGTTACTGAGAGGGGAGGGGTAAATCAGTAACCTCAAAAAATTTAAATTAATTCACCACTTAATTCATTCACCATTAATTCATCTAATCTACTGCATGCATGAGAAAAGATAAAGATTCATAACACATGAACATAGAATTTTGGTGACCCAGAAACCTTCCAAATAGAAAGTAAAACTAAGGTGGGGATGGTACCCACAAAACTTCACTACTATATGTAGGACCTAGAAAATGGGCTAAATGCATAACATACTATGAGAAAATCACAAAACTCAATCAACATATGTTAGGACCCACTAGTCTATCATGAAAGCCAAACTAATAAAGAAAGCAATAGAAATCCCCTCTTTCATTTGTAGCTCCCATGTCCTTCTTTCTTCTCCAAATGATGTAGCTCCAAAATTTCCTATAGTGCACACAAAATTGAAAAAAATGACTATGATATGGATAATTCCATGAGAATACTTGAAGTTGTGATTTAAGCTTTGAGAGAAAATGGTGTGAAAATTCAAAGAAGCTAAGGATCTAAGGACTTTCAAGACAAAAATTTCCAAGGACCGAAAATGAGAGAAAGAGCGCTCATTTTATAATGAGCATGGAGGGTGAGAGCATTGAATTTTTCACCCATAGATATGTGATATGGTAAGAGATTCCTTTGAGAATCCATGATGCATATGACAAAATATGCCAATTGTATGATTCTATGACACATGCAAGTCAAACTTGGCTAAATGTGAAAGAGAATCTATGATGCATCATAAGACACCTCAACCCACTTAAAACCAAGAATCTATGACAAATGAGCCAAATAGGGACATGTGTAAGAAATAAGAATATTTGATTATGACATATCTTACCAAAGTGTCAAAGGAGAATCCATGAGGTGTCATATCCAAGTGTCATGATGATGCAATATTTTATGGAATATTTGAATTAAAAGTCCTTTTTATTCCACAAAATAAGAATTAGTAGAAAATGGAATTAATGATGGAAAATGGAACTTAAGAAATTAAGAATTTCCATGGTTTGCGAATGATGAACCAATTAACTAATAAAATTAATTAATTAAGGTGGATAATTAGAAAGAATAATAGGATTAAATTATGGATTATTTAATCCTATAGAGAAAATTAGTAAATGATTGGCCAAATTGAGTAGACTCCTCTTTCTTCATGTTCTCCAATTCCTTTCTCAAATTGAGGTTTTTCTTTGCAACTGGCTCCTCTTTTTTCTTTGCATTCTCCAATTCCCTCCTCAATTTGTGGATTGTGTTAGTGCTTGCAGTAACACTAGACTCCGTTCTCTTTGCATTCTCCAATTTCTCCTTCAAATCACAAATAGTTTTTGCAATTGACAACTCTTTTTGTTTCATATTCTCCAATTGGTTATTCAAATTGTGGATTGTGTCTGCAGTAGACTCCTCTTTTTTCTTCTCATTCCCCAATTCCTTTTGCAAATTAAAAATCATACTTTCCCTAGACTCCACTTTTTTCTTTTCCTTCTCCCAGTCATCCTTCAAAATTTTATTTTCCTTGGTAGCAGATTCCAACTTAGTTTTCAATTGATTGATGACCTATGCACTACTCTCTACACATTTGAACAATTGCGCAGTAGATGCTTGTTCATTCTTAAATCTTTTTTTGTCACACATCCAATTCTTTAGTCAAATGTTGCACTTGTTCATTCATATTTTCTTGCTAGACAATTGCCTCTATAGGAGAAGATTTCTTTATCCTGTTTTGCAATTCTTTGAACCTATTATTTGCTGCTTTCTCCTCCGCCTTCACATTATCAAGGTTTGCTTGTAACTTTTCTATTTGTTTTGTAAGCCTTTTCTTTTCCCTCTTCGCTTTTAGAAGTGTAGAGTAGACCATTTTGTTGCTCTCTTTTGATATATTGATTTTGTCAATATTTTTCACTTTTGACAAATCCATTTGAAGACTGGTAACTTGTATATCGTTACAATTTATTACATTTTGTGGTGGATTATTATCTCTACCAAGGGGCATAACAGCCATGAAGTTCATCATTTCATTGTTTGGATCATATGTTGGAAATATTCTGTTAGTAGATCCCTGACATTCAGCAACTCCATCACTTTTCAAAGTCTTCATAATTTTCCTATTTCTTTTGCTTGTCTATTCAAACTTTGATGCAAACTCATTCAAATTAAAATCCAGATTTTTTGACATAATTGAGTGTTTGAAAGGTGAATTATCAACTGTATCATTGAATGTTGATGCTCCTCCATCTCTAGCTAAATTTACTCCACCTACAACTATATTTTGAGGATTGCCAACATACTGAAGATGGCCCATTCCAAATCCTAGCATTTTAGGACCATTTTCAAGGTTTTGTACAAAAGCCATTGGTGCACACATTGCTGAAGTAACTGCTGACATTTCTTGCGGTGTAATTGTCATAAGTTTTTGTTGTTTTGCACAAGGTTCATCCATGCTAGTGCCAGTGGGATCAACTACAAATGGATTTGAAAATTTAACAAATAATGTGTTTGGATGACCTTTAGAAGTAGAAGTATAATGTTTTTTTGCCTTTTTAGATGAATCATCTTTAATCTCGGAGCTTCCAATGATTGGTTTACTTCCTCTTTTGGGTGGGTTTGGTATTGGAACTGGATTCCAAATCCCATCACCACTTGTACCAATGGGCCCTATACCTACATAACCTATTTTTTGTATCATAGTTGCTCCTTTACCATACATTTGTTTAGTGGAATCACTCATTTGAAGTTTAATAATATCTCTGCCCCTAGTTGACCTGGAATCCTCAATGCCTTGAATGTCAGTATTAGACTAGAGGTCCTTCTATCTTTGAATATCACTATCATAGAAACTCTCAAGTTGATATAGTACAGTTAGATGCTCTTTATCCCAATAAGTGTTGAAAAGGTCATCCTCATCAATTTCCTCAAAATTTGCTAATGTCTTTGGTTCACCCAAATTTTGTCTCATTTTCCAAAACTCAATTATCTTGGTTTGACACCACATTTCAGATATGCATGCCTCTTTAATTGCTTTTGGCATAGACTTCTTAGAAGGTTCAGATGCTTTCTCATAGAAATTTAAGTATGTTAGAGGCCCTAATTTGTGTGACTCTGATATGTACAATGTCATAATTTGGGATGACAATTGTTGCATTGAAATATTATTATCTGCTGCATGTTTCTCCATCTCTTTCTTAACCTCATCCCATGAATCCTTGCTTTTAAACTTTTCCATCAATGGCATCTCCTGGTGTTGATATTTTCTCACAGAGTTCCCATTGGCAATAAGTTTTGTTTTTATTATGTTCAATGGATCATAATTTCAATGAATAACAAAATGAAAGCAAAAAAAAGTTACCAATTCATTTGCCACTTTGAAAGCCTTTCTCTCAAATGTGAGGCCTCCAATTGCGAAAGGCAAGGAAGGAAATATCATTTTATTTTGTTGTCCACTAAAAAGTTCATCTGCACTCTCCATCTACCTTACATATTCCAGTCTAAAAATCCTTTCTGTAACATGCATTGGAAGTTTGCAGGGTTCAACCACTGAACCATAAAACCTTAAGACAGTGTACTCTTCCATGAAGAACCAGTTAGCCAATTGAATTTGACTTCCCAATTGAATGCAATCTTTACAAGACATAGGCAATCTAGGCATT
This sequence comes from Cupressus sempervirens, assembly GCA_028749045.1. Lineage (NCBI taxonomy): Eukaryota > Viridiplantae > Streptophyta > Pinopsida > Cupressales > Cupressaceae > Cupressus > Cupressus sempervirens. The sequence goes on along the minus strand of CM053790.1, from coordinate 550,550,660 downwards.
GTAGTGCCTATAATTTTTTGGTAAATAGGTGCCAAAAAAAAGTCTAAAAAATGGTTGTAGTTTTTATTGTTAGCAGTCATCCTCATCTTATGTGTCCACTCATATACTTGACTTGGTGTCTCTAATTTCTTCTGGATTTTCTCATCAAACTTATAGACCTCAATATCAAGCTTGTTGTTCTCTATCTCAAATATTGGGGGATGCTTTGCTAAAATAAGGTAGCACAAGTAACTTGTGAACCTAAATGTCTTCGTCTTGCTTGTAGCTGTACTTTGTTTAATCATTAGTAATTGTTGTTGCATAGATTCAACAATGTACTAAAAAAAATCATATCTTACTGCTACATTATCAACTGACTGACCTCGACAATGGATATTATAAATCATTTCAAGAACACTGGCCCCAACTTCCTTGTTACTTTCCAATCCCAGGCAAAATGATAACAAAAAATAGTATTCTGAACCCATGGCACAAAAATATCATATTGATAAGGAGGCTTATGGTCTTTTTCCAGTGTAATAGTAACACTACTAGTGGACGCTGAGGGTATTAAACCCTTAATATATGAATCTTGAAAACTTCTTTCTAGCTTGTCATAAGCCTGAGCTAGTTTATCCAAGTCAATGTGCTCATTAGAGCTTTCTGTTCTAAACCCTAACCCTAGGTCTAATAGAGTGAAAAATTCACTCTCAGTTATTGATAAAATTTCCTCCTGAGTGTTTTAGTTTACAATTGCCTTTCTATTTTCATCATAATTTTGAGTGCATAGCATTATAATTTCAAGGCAAGGGAATACTTCAAGTACAACGAGGTTTGCTAATCCAGTACTAGAGCAGCTAGTTTATTTGTATATGCACCAATACTGCTATTATATTTGTAATAAATTCTGCCCTTCTAGGGATCTTTCTACTTACTAAACAATGAATGTCTAATTGCCATGATTCTAGAATCTCCATGGATAACAGGATAAAAAATATCATGACATTCATCGGTGAAACCTGGGGTTTGTAGCACTTGTCTGAGTTGTATAATGGTGTTCTTTTCCTTTATGGGTGCACTCATTTGGGAGGTTTTTGAGTTTTTTTGCCCATGCCTGGCTGCTACTGGTTATTAGACTTCAATCCCTATTCAAAATAATTGTAAAGTGTAAACCTAAGACAATTAAAATCAAGATTTTTATTGCTGCAAATTGCAATGGAATTGGTTTGAAAAAAATGAAATACCTAGAATTGAGATTGGATAACTGGTGTTGTCGTTTGATACCCAAGTTTCACACTTTTAGTCTTCAAAAATTAGAACACAAAATGGAATTTTGTCAGCTTTTAAAAATTTAAAATTTGAAAACCCTATGGCTATTCTATTAGACTCTCATCTTATAGTTCCAGAACTCTCAACTTCATACTCTAAAAAGGTAATACTTGAAGTTTAATAGTTAAAATGAAAGTAATAAGAAATTAATGGTTTTAACTTTTATATACAATGTACATCTAACCATAATAAATTGTCAAGACTCAAAATCAATATTAAATAATGTAGTAATATACATAAGTTACACGTGTCACGATTCCGGATGCATCTTGGTAGATGGGAAAGCATTCCCCAAATTAGCCTGAAATTCATCTTGGGCCGTCGATCTATAGACTATCAAATGGTTATTAAATTTATTATTGTTATTATATTATATTATTTAATATAATATTATATATAATATTATTTATATATTATATTAAATACTATAATATAATGATAATAATAATGACCATCTCAATCTGATAGATTGAGATTCATCTCGGGCCGTCGATGACTCCAAAATTATAATAATAATAATAATAATAATAATATTATTATTATACCATATAATATTTATATAATATAATATAATATAATAATAATAATAATAATAATGACTCGAGTCATCAACAAAATTATTATTATTATTATTTATATAATAATTATTGACTCAAGTCATCGACGACTCGGGAGGAATTTCGAGCCGATTTGAAGAATCTTTTCCCATCTGCCCAGATTCATCCAGAATCATGACACGTGTCATGATTCCAGATGAATCTGGCAAAGATTCTCCAAATCGGCCCGAAATTCCTCTCGGACCATCAATGACTTGATGGTTCTTAATAATAATAATAATAATATTTATATAATATAATAATAATATTTATATAATAATAATATTTATTATAATAATAATAATGACTCGAGTCATTATTATTATTATTATTACATTATATAAATATTATATGGTATAATAATAATAATAATAATAATATTATTATTATATAAATAATAATATTATTATTATATAAATAATAATAATAATAATATAATATTACATAAATAATAATAATAATAATAATAACAATAATAATAATTTTGTCGATGACTTGAGTCATTATTATTATTATCACATTATATAAATATTATATGGTATATTATTATTATTCTATTAATAATAAATATTATTATAATAATTATATTAATAATAAATATTATTATTATATTATATAAATAATAATAATAATAATAACGATCGAGTCATCGACGGCTCGCGAGGAATTTCGGGCCAATTTGGGAAATCCTTTCCCATCTGCCCAGATTTCGAATGAATCTAGGCAGATGGGAAAAGATTCTCCAAATCGTCCCGAAATTCCTTCCAGGCCGTCGATGACTCGAGTCATTATTATTATTATTATTATTATAATATTATTATAATATTATATGTTATAATTATTTATTATATAATAGAACATATACTATACTATAATATAATATAATATAATTATAGCCATATGATATAATCTTAAACATATAATAAAATATAAATATAACCATGCAATATAATATAATATAATATAATAATAATAATAATAATAAATTTAATAAAATATCTAATGACCATCTTAGACAGTAGACTTAATCTGATAGATCGACGGCTCAGGATGAATTTTGGGCTAATTTGGGGAATCTTTTCCCATCTGCCCAGATTCATCTAGAATCGTGACACGTGTCACAGAATCCACAATTATCTGAGATAGTCATACTCATTGTTATTATTATTATATTATATAAATATTATATGGTTATAAATTATAATTATATTATATTATAGTATAGTATAATTAATTATATTATATGTATATGATATGGTTAAAATTACAATTTAAAAATATAATTGCAAATGCTCTATTTTTATTCATATTTATTATTTAGTTTCAAAATTAAAATATAATATACTTATAATATCTATAAATTATTAAAATTTAACATATATTGAAAATTCTGATAATTGTTTATAAACTATTCTTCATCATTTAAAAGATTTCATAATGAAAAAAAATTAGGAATAGGTGACAAGATAGGTATGAAATAAAAATTTGACACATAAATTTGAAACAAACTTACAAAGTCGTAGACTAAGAAGAACAACAATTTGAGAAGCCAAAAACTATTGTTTTCATTGATAATATTTTAGACTGTACAATATACACAATACTGGTTCATAGCTTACATATTCAAAATAGCTGATTAAATCACTAATTAGCCTAGTTTTACTATTTCATAATTTACAAAAAAGGGCAGGGCCCAATCCAAAGAAAAATACAGATATCTTGAAAACATTTTTTTGGCAAACTTTTGCCCTAATCAAAACATTTAAAGGGCCAAGGAAATAGGGAACATTGAATAGGGAACCAAGGAACTAGGGAGGCTGGAAGCATGAGCGGCTAAGCAGCTGAGGGATTGAAGCCTTTAATCAAAAAGGTCTTCAATTCCCTCTGCAAGGAATCTATTGGAGAAGATGATGTCATTGAACTCATCCAGCCATGTGAAGTCTATCTCGCTAACGTCATCATCCAACAACAACCATTTTCATAGAAAATCCCTTCCAAGCCGCACCCACTTCTGATGGCGAGTCAGTTGCCATTCGTTCATGCCAAGCAAGAAAGGATGCTTATGTATAATGCACCCTATGCCTTCCTCCCAACACTTGTCTGCTACATCTGCAAAAGGGATACCAATGCCTGGCCTCGGTACCTACTTGACCAATACAATAATTTTGACATCATCTTCTAAAAATGTTTCCTTAAAAACCTTATGTATAAGCATCAACATGTCTATTTGCCTGCCTCCAAGGTCGAGAAGAGATGCGAGGAAGCAGTAGGTAATATTTGTGGACACACGGTACCTCTTATCATTTCTCAAGAATTCATGACTGAGTACCATGTATATAGCATGGCAGATAAAAGGACTTTGGCCATCTACCTTGCAAACCATGGCAAGGACATCATCAAAAATTTTGCCCAGAAAGGGCTTTTGTAGAGCCATATTAGTACATTTTAGGTGAATTGGCGTATCCATGTCTATGAGTCAAGAAACTAAAAACTCTGAAAAGTGCAACTACAAACCAAATTTAGAATATAAGAAATGATATAGAAAGAGGAATTGAATAGCCTATTTAATGGCAGATTGCAATTGCAACTTGCATCTCATTCTTTGGCATTTGCGATCTTCAATATCTTATTTTTTCATATTTCTATTTATTTTTAAGTGTGTGAAACATCGAAATGTGCTGACATTAATGTTGAATAGTCAATAGTGCCTTAAATGATTAATGATTTCCATGCAAACTTTTTCACGTGTCTCCATTCCAAAGAATTACGTGCGATTCCAAGTCTTTTCAAGTGAGTGGCCCTGAGATGCATCTACTATCATTGATCTCTAACTAATCAACGGTCAATAAAACTATTGTATTTACTATTAACGTAACAAAAGTGGCGATAGTCAACTTGGTAATTGTGACACTGACGTAATGATGTTATGACATTATTAATAACACACCTAAGATAGTACACAAGTTGAAACTTGAAAGTGACTACTCAGCAGTCAGTACAGTCACTAGCCAATACATGTGCAAATTTCACTTTTAGATTAAACAATTTTTTAGTTTACCACTGAAGATTTGCCAAGACCATTAATATTCATTTTTGTACAAAACAAGTAATTCACCTTTGACATTATTAATACATTTTTGGCAAGGGAAAAAATAGCCATCATTTATATATCCGTTAGTGAAAAAAAACATTAAATTTGTCACATTTAAAATGATTTTTTGCTGGGACAAGAAAAAAATTGCCAACATATAATATTTTATTTCCCTATATGGAACAAAAAAATCACACTTGATATTAAAATTTTCCTGCCCCCAAGATGTTTGATTTGCTAGCATTTTAGGCTTTTTTTTCGAGAGGGGTTTCTTAAAGTTATCCCTGGTGTTGATGTGAATTCTTCTCAACATATTTTGCTAAAATTGGAAGAAGCAGCTAATAAGTTAAATGAGGATACTTCTGGTCAAGAGAAGTTAATAGAGAAGACAGAGAAAAGGTTTGATAATAAGTTGCTTGAGCACATTTCAATAAACTAGGTAGAACTATCTACAATTTTGAGCAATCTTGAACATTCTTTTTCCAATGTGACATCACTTTTTGCTAAGCTTTGTGATGTTACTGAGTTTACCAAAGAGATAAAAGAAAAACTGAATAAGATTGATGTAGCTATGAAGGCAAGTGCTCAAAGGCTACAGCTTGACCCTAGTTCAAGCTCATCACATCACATTAAGGTGAGATTTTTGTTAGATATGCAAGCAAAACTGCTAAGAGAGGAAGCTAGGATTAGTTCCACATTGATAGATATCCAAAATATGATCCTTCCAGTTATGGATACAATGCAGAAACTTATTGCATATTAAAAACATTGGTCTAGGATAACAATTTTTCTATTGTAGATCATATGATTGAACTTTCTACAGAAGTTCAAGTGGCACTCTCCACCTGCAAAATTTTGCAAGACAACTAGGATAAGACATTGGCTCTGATTCTCAAGGTACACTCTAAATTTCTCTCACATTTTGGCATCTCTATTTGAATATATTGCATATCTCTTTGGCATTATTGTCAAAAAGGGGGAGTAAGAGATGATAAAAGAATCATGGAGACAATAAGGGATAAAATAGATTGATTTATTGTAATGGACTCCCCTGGATGTCCCAAAAAACTAAACCAATTTTTTGAAAAGAATTTTGCCAAACAGTTTGCATTCAACCTCTTATTTCTCCGTTTAATGTTTTAAACCCCTTATAACTCCAAAAATCAAAAGTTTATTTGTTTTTTGTGTTTTATGCATGGAACTTGGTATCATACAACATAAACAAGAAAGAAACTACAATAATATGCAAAGTGGAAATGAACTACTGTAATAAAATGTCAATTTTAGAATTCATAAAACCAAATGCATGATAGATTTATCAACTTACTAATTACTTCAGCAGTATTGACATAATACTCCTACCCATGCTTTTGAACTTGTTGCTACAGTGCTTTTTCCTTCAATCAGTCCACTACCTTCTTAATATCATTCCCTCAAAGTGGCATAAGCGTCGAAAAAGTAGTGAAGAAGATATGAGCAAAATACCAAATCTGCCTGTAGTTGGAAATGCAACTAAATTGCCTGATAATGAAGCCAATAACAAAGAATTCCAAAGGCCAAACCCCAAAGAATGACATCTAGAATGTTACAAGAGAGGATAGACGTCCTCAAATGCCAAGAACGGAGTAGCAACTCACACACCAATTTCTTCTCATATTGAACCTATCTAATGAAGCCACAAATGCTTCCTTTTGTTCTATTTCCAAGGGTCCGCTCAACTCATATCAGCAATGTGGGATAAAAGATGTGTAATATATAAAACATATATTAAAATACCCCTTATGTCTCCCTTGGGTACACATACCCATAAAATAAATATTAAAGTAACACTTTAATATTTTACAATTAAATTAGGCATTACTTTAATAAAACTTCAAGCATTAAAATGTATTAGCAATCGAACTCCGAATAATGCGAGTGATAGCTCATTGGAAAGCTCTCATCGAGGAGTATCAAATCCAATCACCAAAATTGACCTGCACTGTGTCCTGCCAACTTACTAAAAATAGTAAGTATGCCTGAAACTGAGTAAATCAACTTCATTTTGGCCCAAATTGAAAATGACTAGGCCAAAAAACTTTAAGATCCCATTAAACCCTTCGTTAGCCCTTGGGACCATGTAGAACAAGGCTAACGCACACACACTTGGTCAACTGCTAAAATGGGGACATTACAGTCCGCCCCCCTTGAAATTGCTTGTCCTCAAGCAATCTTAATCCAGCCTGCTGAATAACCTGCTTACTCTCCCATGTAGAATCTTCCTGCGGCAGCTCTTTCCATCTGACCAAATACTCCTTCACTACCTTGTTTCTAAGCTTCCTCTCTCTGGTGTCCAGAATAGCCTCGAGTACTAACACAAGCTTCCCCTCCTCATCCAAAGGGGGTAAATCTACAGAAGGCACTACACTCTAACCAATGGCTTTCTTAAGCCTAGACACATGAAACACATTGTGCACTCGATTTCTCTCTAGAAGCTCAAGCTCATAGGCAACTTTTCCCACTTTGCGAATCACCCTGTAGGGACCATAAAATCTAGGTTTCAACTTTTTAGCTCTACTCTTCTTGAGCGATGATTGTCTATATGGTTGTAGGCTTAAGTAAACCATATCCCCTACCTCGAAGCTATGCTCTATTCAGTGCTGATCAGCATACAATTTTTTGTTGATTTTGGGCCTGTTGTATATTCTCTTTGAGCACTTTCAAGATGTCCTGACTATCCTGCAATAAGTTTTTAGCTTTGGGCACTCTACTATCCCCCAAAACTAAATCCATGAAGCTAGGTGCTTCATAACCATAGAGTTCCATGAAAGGAGTCATCTTGATGGACATATGATAAGTGGTGTTATAACAATACTCTCCCATATGTAACCATTTGATCCAAGCCTTTTGTTGTGCAGTTACATAGTTCCTCAAATATCCTTCCACCCATTTATTCACAATTTCTGTTTGCCCATCTGTTTGCGGATAATAACTAGTGCTAGGTATAAGATCTGTACCACACAACCTAAAGAACTCTTGCCAAAAAACACTCATAAACTTACTATCCTGGTCACTGACAATGAATCTGGGTCACCCATGTAACTTGAATATCTCTCTAAAGAAAAGATCTACCACCTGTGTTGCTGTGTAAGTGGGCAGAATAGCAAAGAAGTGAGAAAACTTCGTCAAGCGATCCACCACCACATAGATGCAATCCCTTCCCTGCACTCGTGGTAAACCAGTGACGAAGTCCATCAAAATACTTTCCCATTTCCTATCAGGAATGGGCAAGGGTTGTAATAAAGCTGCAGGAAATGTGTGCTCTCCCTTATTCTATTGACAAACCACACACTCCTTGACATACCTCTAAACATCATCCTTGAGCCCTTTCCATGAAAACCGCTCTCGGATCTGCCTGTAGGTCTTGAAGACCCCTGGATGTCTAGCTATGGGTGCATCATGAAATGCCTTCAATATCACCTCTCTCAAATGTGATGACGAAATCAAATAAACCCTGTCCTAAACTCTGATCAATCCATCTATCACCTCATAGAGATCATCCTATATGGTACCTGAAATCAATCCAGAAACCCAAGCATCTCTGACATACTCTGCTATAATCCGATCTCTCCAATCTCCTAAAATCTCTACCAGAGCACATAAGTGAGATCTTCGAGATAAGGCATCAGCCACCACATTTTTCTTACCTTTGAAAAACTCCATGTCAAAGTCATAAGGCTACAATTTAGTCACCCATTTTTGTTGCCGATCATTAAGATCACGCTGGCTCATGAAGTATTTAATACTATTATGATCAATCTTGATCACAAAACATCCACCTACCAAATATGATCGAAATTTGGCCAATGCATGCATTATGGCCAAAATCTCCTGGTCATAGATAGAATAACTCTTCTCAACTCCCCGGAGCTTCCTACTCTCGAATGCAATGGGATGCTTCTCCTGCATCAATACTGCTCCAATCCCATCACCTGATGCATCACAATGAAGCTCAAAAGGCTTCGTGAAATTTGATAGAGCTAGAACTAGACATGAAGACATTACCTGCTTGAAATGCTCAAAACATCTTTGTGCTGCCCCTGTCCACACCAAGGCTCCTTTCTTGGTAAGATCTATCAAGGGTGTAGCAATCTATGAGAATCCCTTAACAAACCTCCTATAAAAACCACATAAACCAAAGAATCCCTTAAGCTATGTAAGGTTTGTGGGAGTAGGCCACTCTACAATAGCCCTAATCTTTTCGAGATCAACCTGAATGCCATCTGCACTAATGATATGCCCAAGGTAAAGGAGCTTAATCATGCCAAACTCACATTTAGATTCCTTGGCATACAATGACTCTCTCTCCAGAATAGATAACACCTCCTCTAGATGATGTAAGTTCTCCTCCTAGGTCTTACTAAAGACCAAGATGTCATCAAAGAAGATCAAGACAAATCTCCTCAGTTGCTTCCTGAATACCTGGTTCATACAACTTTGAAATGTAGTGGGTGCATTGGTTAGACCAAATGGCATAACCCTGAACTCAAAGTGGCCATAGTGACATCAAAAGGCTATTTTCTCAATGTCCTTTGCTCTCATCCTGATCTAATGGTATCCGGATCGCAAATCAATTTTGGTGAAGAAGCATGCCCCATGTAACTCATCAATCAGCTCATCAATCCTAGGAATGGGATACCTATTTTAATTTTTTTTCTTATTCAGTGCCCTATAATCGATGCACAGGCGCATCGTCCCATTGTTCTTCTTTACCAATACTACTGCTGAAGCAAAGGGGCTCTTACTGGGCCTAATATGCCCCATCTCCAACAAATCCTTAATCGCCTTCTCCATCTCATCCTTGTGTTTCTTAGGATGATGATAAGGAGTAATCATAACTAGTTTGGCTCCGTCCTCAAGCTCAATAACATGTTCCATCCCTTTTTCAGGAGGAACCCCATGAGGAATATCGCTAAATACTTTAGCGTGTCTATCAAGTATCTTCTAAATATCTGGTGGATGAATCTTTTCTTGTGGCTCTGGTGAAGTTGGCATAATGTAGCACTCTGCCGCCCACTCTATGTCATCATGATGAAAAAGTCTCTACATTCTCCTCAAGGACACTACTCTGCAACCTCCATCTGAAAGTCCTCTAAGTACCACAGCTCTACCCTCATGCTAGAATCTCATCTCCAATTTTGCTAGGTTGAGTGTGAACTCAACTAGTGAAGCCATCCATGTCATGTTGAGGATGACATCATAATCTCCCATGTCCACAACATAGAACTCATCCTCCAACTCGTAGCCATCTCCAAACCTGATGTGAAGATTCGATATCTTTTGAGTGCATAATAATTTATCACCGTTAGCCACCATGAATCTAAACCCATCATGCTCCTCTTTCTGTAACCCTCTCCTGGCTACCAACTGTGCATCTATGAAGTTATGTGTAGCCCCAGTGTCAATAAGAGATATCACTTTCTGCCCCTAGATAGTACCCCTAACCTTAAATGTGATTGCCTTTTGGGCCCCTATCAAGTGTGCCAAAGATCTATCATCCTTAGGAATGCTGCTCTCCTCTATAGTGTTGCCCTCATCTGAATCAGAGTGTTGATCCTCCCCCTCTGACTCTGACTCTTCTGCTGAAAAATACTCCATTTGATTTGCCTTAGCCTTGAGAGAACATTTATGAGATAAGTCCCAAGGCTCTCTACAATGGAAGCACAACTTCTTCTTTCGAAGTTCATTCAAGGTTTCATTGTCTAGTCCTTTTGATCCTTCTTTGGGTTTGCTATACTCTTTCTAAAGCAATTTTTTGTCTTTGTCCTTGTGGTAGGAAGAATCTGTTGAATGGTTTTTTCCTTTGTATACCGAAGGGGCTAAATCTCGTGCCTTGTTAGTTGCTTTAGCTAAGGTGAGTGGATCATGTCCCTTCACCCAACCTTGTAATGGATCAGCAAGACCATCACAAAATAACACCACCAATCTCCTAGGAGAGATATCAGTAACAAGTATAGACAAGCATTGAAACTTGACAATGTAAGCATCCATAGAACTTGACTGTTTTAACTATGCTAGCTCCTTAAAATGTAACTCGAGATCCCTAGTGTCAAATCTCTCAATCAATGTTTTGTTGAATTCCTCATAGGATGTAATCTAATTATGCCCCAAAGTCACCATGCCATGATGCCACCATTCATGTGCAACACCATCCAAATGCATAGCCGCATACTTGATAGCCTCCTCCTCAGGCATAGGATTTAACTGCAAGTATGTATCTACCTTCTGCACCCAAGCTCGTGCAGTCATCTTCCCTGAAGCATCATAATAAGGTAAAGAAAGTTTTCCAACTTTCTTTCTCAGCTCAAAGTTTTGATTCCTCCCTCCTGCTCTAGGCATGTGTTTCATCCTCAAGTCCATATAATCTCTGAGGGAAATATCTACTTGAAACTCTGGTCCACTAGCCTCCCAGTCCCTCCTGAACTGATCCTGTAACTCGGTAATCTGCGGTTCATTTACTGGTTGAACCAGATCTCTGGGTGGGAAAGTGGGTAGAAGAGGTCTTGAGCTCGCATTTTGAATTGGGCGTGCAACGAGTCCAAAGTTATCAGCCTCATTCTCATTGTTGCTTTGTCCATTATTACCATTAATGTTATTCTTAGGACCATTGTTGTTGCCTTGGCCTCCATGGTTATTGTTTCCCCCATTGTTATTGTTTCCCTCATTATTATTATTTCTGTTGTTGGCATCACTTGGATTAATATTGACACCCATCTGTCTAGCCATGAGCTGCAACATCATGTTCATTTGCCTATTCTGCTCCTGCTGCATATGCTGCCCCTGCTCTAATGTATCTAGTAACTGTTTGAACATTACCTCCTCCTGATTTGGACCGACATTCTTGCCTCTGCCTAATCCTGTATTCCTATCATCTCGATCACCCATATTGTTGTCCTGATCAAAGAATATCTCCTCTATGTCTGTATGGCTGGATTCAATGTTCACCTGCATGGATGTACTAGACTGTTTGCTTTGCAATTCTGAAATCCTATTTTGTCTTGCTCTGGTATCGCAGAAATTATAAGGCCCCTGTCGCCTGCTCAAACATAAATGCTTAGCTTGTGTTTTTTATTTATTTCTAATTTTAGTGTTTTGACATTTCGTCAAACACTTTTCCCTCTATCCGACTGTTCCAAATTCCCTATAAGACCTCCATAGGATGGCAGGACTTATAGCTCTGATACCACTATAATGGAAACCCCTGGATGTCCCAAAAAACTAAACCAATTTGTTGAAAGGAATTTTGTCAAATAGTTTGCATTCAACCTCTTATTTCTCTATTTAATATTTTAAACTCCTTATAACTCTGAAAATCAAACGTTTATTTGTGTGTTGTGTTTTGTGCATGGAATTTCGTATCATACAACATAAACAAGAAAGAAACTACAATAATATGCAAAGTGGAAATGAACTGCTATAATAAAATATCATTTTTAGAATTCATAAAACCAAATACATGGCAGATTTATCAACTCACTAATTACTTCAGCAGTATTGACATAATACTCTAGCCCATGCTTTTGAACTTGCTGCTAGAGTGCTTTGTCCTTCAATTAGTCCACTACCTTTGTAATATCATTCCTTCAAAGTGGCATAAGCGTCAGAAAAGTAGTGAAGAAGATATGAGAAAAATACCAAATCTGCCTGTAGTTGAACATGCAACTAAATTGCCTGATAATGAAGCAAATAACAAAGAATTCCAAAGGCCAAACCCTAAGGGAATGACGTCTAGAATGTTACAAGAGAGGATAGATGTCCTCAAATGCTAAGAACGGAGTTGCAACTCACACACCAATTTCTTCTCATATTCAACATGTCTAATGAAGCCACAAATGCTTCCTTTTATTCTATTTCCAAGGGTCCGCTCAACTCATATCAGCAATGTGGGATAAAAGATGTGTAATATATAAAACATATATTAAAATACCCCTTATGTCTCCCTTGGGTACACATCCCCATAAAAGAAATATTAAAGTAACACGTTAATATTTTACAATTAAATTAGGCGTTACTTTAATAAAACTTCAGGCATTAAAATGTATTAGCAATCAGACTCCGAATAATGTGAGTGATAGCTCATTAGAAAGCTCTCACCAAGGAGTATCAAATCCAATCACCAAAATTGACCTGCATTGTGTCCTGCCAACTTACTAAAAATAGTAAGTATGCCTGAAACTGAGTAAATCAACTTTGTTTTGGCCCAAACTAGAAATGACTAGGCCAAAACACTCTAGGATCCCATTAAACCCTTCGTTAGCCCTCAAGACCATTTAGAACAAGGTTAATGCACACACACTTGGTTAGCTGCTAAAATGGGGACATTACATTTATGTACAGAATAAAAAGGATGAAAGACTATGTCTATACTATGTCATATGTATAGGGGAGATATGTACAAATGTATATACAACAACTTTACAAAGATCAATTTTGAAAAATCAAAAAACTAGTATGTTAGTGTACATAAGTCTTGGCTCATAAGTGTTTTTGTCACTAATGCCAAAGGGGGAGATTGTTGGCATTATATTATATTTGTCATTAGTGACAACACTTATTCAATTATGTATAGTTACCATGCTCATCACTCAGTCTATAGTTTATACCAAACATTCAATGGTTGCCAAGTAAGTTCATCAGTTAACCAGTTCACATCAAGCATTCCTAAAGCTACCGAGTGAGTGTGCAGTCCTATAGTGTTTACCGAGCAGACAGTTATCACCAAGTAGATAGTGGTCACCAAGCTTCACAGTGTTTACCAAGTCATCAATTTGTGTGATGAGAAGTCAATTTCTACTGAGTGATGGATGTGTAGTGTTTACTAAGTGAAATCAAGGTAAATGAAGGATTTAGTATCTACCGAGTGACATTATATCTACCAAGTCTCCAATAGTTGCCAAGTTCAAAGCTACGTTGTGTGATCAGTATGGATCGAGCTTCTACTTCTATTGAGTGCATGATGATGCTGAGTAATGCAGTGGATGCTGAGTATCAGAAGTTCACCAAGTCAGCTTATAGAACTTGAGTTTCTACTATTTGGCTAACTTAGTAATATTTTTTCTACTTGTGTTTTAGTCGACCTTGTATTTGTAAATATTGGAATGGTATATATGTAATGTATTGTACCATTTACAATGTATGACTTAATGAGTATGCATGAGCATATCAAGAAATGAATACATAACATTTTGAGAAAAGTGAATGCGAATCAATAGAGAAAAGTATTCAACAAGGTCTATAAGGAGTAGTAAAGATATATCAACCACAAAAGGTGATTTTTACTTCAAGGATTTATTCAGCAATCAAGTTGTAAGTCAAATCCACTATTTCATCCTAATAGGTGAATTAGTTTTCTAAATCCTTCAATAGGGTAAACATAACAGTCTTTGTTTAAATCTCTTAACATAGTGCATACTTCATTATATGTTTGTAAAACCTCTAACAAGGTGGATCTAGTAGTCCAAATTGCTCTTAATAGGACAGATCATCAGAAGTGGTCAATATAAGCCCTAATAGGCCAACTTTATACTATAGTGTAGATGCTAAAAAAATGGTCTGCATCTACGGTTTCATCACTTCTTCATACTAATTTGTCCCATTTTCTCATTCTACTAACTTCGATCTTTTGGCTCGGGATAACTTTAAGAAACCCCTCCGAAAAAAAAAAGCCTAAAATGCTGGCGAATCCAACATCTTGGGGGCAGGAAAACTTTAATATTGAGGGTGATTTTTTTGTTCCATATAGGGAAATAAAATATTATATGTTGGCGATTTTTTTCTTGCCCTAGAAAAAATCATTTTAAATGTGATGAGTTTAATATTTTTTTCACTGATAGATATATAAATGATGGTTATTTTTTCTCTTGCCTAAAATGTATTAATAATGTCAGAGGTGAATTACTTGTTTTGTACGAAAATGAATAATAATGGTCTTGGCTAATCTTCAGTGGTAAAATGAATTTTTTTTAATCTGAAAGAAAAATTTACACATGTATTGGCTAGTGACTGTACTGACTACTGAGTAGTCACTTTCAAGTTTTAACTTGTGTACTGTCTTAGGTGTGTTATTAATAATGTTGTAATATTGTTACGTCAATGTCACAATTACCAAGTCGACTATCACCACTTTTGTTATGTTAATAGTAAATACAATAGTTTTATTGACTATTGATTAGTTAGAGATCAATGATAGTAGATGCATCTTAAGACCACTCACTTGAAAAGACTTAGAGTCACATGTAATTCTCCGAAATGATGACACGTGGAAAAGTTTGCATGGAAATCATTAATCATTTCAGACACTATTGACTGTCTGACATTAATGTCAGCAGATTTCGGTGTTTCACACACTTGAAAATTAATAGGAATATGAAAAAATAAGATATGGAAGATCGTGAATGCCAAAGAATTAGATGCAAGTTGCAATTGCAGTCTGCCATTAAATAGGCTCTTCAATTCATCTTTCAATATCATTTCTCATATTCTGAATTTGGTTTGTAGTTGCACTTTACAGAGTTTTCAGTTTCTTGAATCGTAGACATGGACAAGCCAATTCACTTGAATGCACTAATATGGCTCTACAAAAGCCCTTTCTATGCAAAATTCCTAATGATGTCCTTGCCATGGTTTGCAAGGTAGATGGTCGAAGTCCTTTTATCTGCCATGCTATATACATGGTACTTGACCATGAATTCTTGAAAAATGATAAGAGGTACTATGTGTCCACGAATATTACCTTCCACTTCCTCATGTCTCTTCTCGACCTTGGAGGTAGGCAAATAGACATGCTGATGCTTCTGCGTAACATTTTTAAGGAAACATTTTTAGAAGATGATGTTAAAATTATTTTATTGGCCGAGCAGGTACCAAGGCTAGGTATTGGCATCCTTTTTGCAGATGTAGAAAACAAGTGCTAGGAGGAAGGCATAGGGTGCATTATACATAAGAATACTTTCTTGCTCAACATGAACGAACGACAACTGACTCGCCATTGGAAGTGGGCCTAGCTCAGAAGGGATTTTTTGCAAAAATGGTTGTTGTTGGATGATGACATCAGTGAGGTGGACTTCACATGGCTGGACAAGTTTACTGACATCATCTTCTCCAATAGATTCCTTGCAGATGAAATTGAAGACCTTTCTGATTAAAGGCTTCAATTCTTTGGCCACTCAACTTGCTCATGCTTCTAGCCTCCCTTGTTCCTTGGTTCCCTATTCAGTGTTCCTTGTTCCCTTGGCCCTTTAGGGAAAAAAATGTTTTGATTAAGGCAAAAGTTTGCCAAAAAAATGTTTTCAAGATATCTGTATTTTTCTTTGGATTGGGCCCTGCCTTTTTTTGTAAATTATGAAATAGTAAAAATAGGCTGATTAGTGATTTAATCAGCTATTTTGAATATGTAAGCTATGAATCAGTATTATGTACATTGTATAGTCTAAAATATTATCAATGAAAACAATAGTTTTTGGCTTCTCAAATCATTGTTCTTTTTAGTCTACGACTTTGTAAATTTGTTTCAAATTTATGTGTCAAATTTTTATTTCATACCTATCTTATCACCTATTCCTAACTTTTTTTTCATTATAAAATCTTTTAAATGATGAAGAATAGTTTATAAACAATTATCCGAATTTTCAATATATGTTAAATTTTAATAATTTATAGATATTATAACTATATTATATTTTAATTTTAAAACTAAATAATAAATATGAATAAAAATAGAGCATTTGCAATTATATTTTTAAATTGTAATTATAACCATATCATATACATATAATATAATTAATTATACTATACTATAATATAATATAATATAATTATAATTTATAACCATATAATATTTATATAATATAATAATAATAACAATGAGTATGACCATCTCAGACAATTGTGGATTCTGTGACACGTGTCAAGATTCCAGATGAATCTGAGTAGATGGAAAAAGATTCTCCAAATTGGCCCGAAATTCATTCCAGGCCATAAATCTATCAGATTGAGTCTACTGTCTGAGATGGTCATTATATATTTTATTAAATTTATTATTATTATTATATTATATTATATTATATTATAATATTATATTACATGGTTATATTTATATTTTATTATATGGTTAAGATTATGTCACATGGCTATAATTATATTATATTATAGTATAAATAATTATAACATATAATATTTATATAATATAATAATAATAATGAATCGAGTCATCAATGGTCTGGAAGAAATTTTGGGCCGATTTGGAGATTCTTTTCCCATCTGCCCAGATTCATCCAGAATTGTGACACGTGTCACAATTCTGGATGAATCTGGGTAGATGGAAAAAGATTCCCAAATTGGCCCAAAATTCCTCCCGGGTTGTCAATGACTCGATAGTTCTTATTATTATTATTATTAATATTTATATAATATAATAATAATATTTATATAATAATAATATTTATTATAATAATAATAATATTTATAATAATAATAATATTATTATTATTATACCATATAATATTTATATAATGTAATAATAATAATGACTCGAGTCATCGATGAAATTATTATTATTATTATTATTATTATTATTAATATTTATATAATATAATATTATTATTATTAATAATATTTATATCATAATAATATTTATAATAATAATAATAATAATATTATTATTATACCATATAATATTTATATAATGTAATAATAATAATAATGACTCAAGTCATCAACGAAATTATTATTATTAATATTTATATAATATTATGTCCACATAATATAATAATAATATTAATATTGTATAAATATTAATAATAATATTATTAATATTTATATTATATAAATATTAATAATAATATTATTAATATTTATGTTATATAAATATTAATAATAATAATATTATTAATATTTATATAATATTATGTGGAAATAAAATTATATAAATAATAATAATAATTCTATCAATGATTCGAGTCATTATAATAATAATAATAAATATTATTATTATATTATATGAATATTAATAATAATAATAAGAACCATCAAGTCATCGATGACTCGAGAGGAATTTTGGGCTGATTTGGGGATCTTTTCCCATCTACCTAGATAAATTTGGGTAGATGGGGAAAGATTCCTCAAATCGGCCCAAAATTCATCTTGGCAGATGGGGAAAGATCCTCAAATTGGCCTGAAATTCCTCTCAGGCTGTCAATGAGTCGAGTCAATAATTATTATATAAATAATAATAATAATAATAATTTCGTCGATGACTCGAGTCATTATTATTATAATAATATTATTATATTATATTATATAAATATTATATGGTATAATATAATAATAATAATAATAATAATAATTTCGCAGTCATCGACAGCCCAGGATGAATCTCGATCTATCAGATTGAGATGGTCATTATTATTATCATTATATTATATTATTTAATATAATATAAATAATATTATATTAAATAATATAATAACAATAATAAATTTAATAACCATTTGATAGTCTATAGATCTATGACGCAAGATGAATTTCGGGCCGATTTGGAAAATTCTTTCCCATCTGCCAAGATGCATCCAAAATCATGACATGTGTAACTTATGTACATCACTACATTATTTAATATTGATTTTGAGTTTTGACAATTTATTAGGGTTAGATGTACATTATACATAAAAGTTAAAACCATTAATTTCTTATTACTTTCATTTTAACTATTAAACTTCAAGTATTACCTTTTTAGAGTATGAAGTTGAGAGTTCTGAAACTGTAAGACGAGAGTCCCATAGAATAGCCATAGGGTTTTCAAATTTTAAATTTTCAAAGACTGGCAGAATTTCATTTTGTGTTCTGATTTCTAAAGACTAAAAGTGTGAAACTTGGGTATCAGATGACAACACCAATTATCTAATCTCAATTCCAAGTATTTAATTTTTTTCAAAAAAATTTCATTGCAATTTGCAGCAATAGAAATCTTGATTTTAATTGTCTTAGGTTTACACTTTACAATTATTTTGAATAGGGTTTGAAGTCTAATAACTAGTAGCAGCCAGGCATGGGCAAAACAAAGTCAAAAACCTCCCAAACGAGTGCACCCATAAAGGAAAAGAACACCATTATACAACTCAGACAAGTGCTACAAACCCTAGGTTTCACCGATGAATGTCATGATATTTTTTTATCCTGTTATCCATGGAGATTCTAGAATCATGTCAATTAGACATTCATTGTTTAGTAAGTGGAAAGATCCCCAGAAGGAGATAATTTATTAAAAATATAACAACAGTCTTGGTGCATATACAAATAAACTAGCTGCTCTGGTTACTGGATTAACAAACCTCACTGTACCCAAAGTATTCCCTTGCCTTGAAATTGTAATGCTATGCACTCAGAATTATGATGAAAATGGAAAGGAAATTGTAAACCAAAACACTTAGGAGGAAATTTTATCAATAACTAAGAGTGAATTTTTCACTCTGTTAGACCTCTAGGGTTAGGGTTTAGAACAGAAAGCTCTAATGAGCGCATTCACTTAGATAAACTAGCTTAGGCTTATGACAACCTGGAAAGAAGTTTTCAAGATTCATATATTAAGGGTTTAATACCCTCAGCGTCCACTAGTAGTGTTACTGATACACTGGACAAAGACCATAAGCCTCCTTATCAGTATGATATTTTTGTGCCATGGGTTCAGAATACTATTTCTTTTTTATCATTTTTCCTGGGATTGGAAAGTAACAAGGAAGTGTGGGCCAGTGTTCTTGAAATGATTTATAATATCTATTGTTGAGGTCAGTTAGTTGACAATGTAGCCGTAAGATATGATTTTGTTTGGTACATTGTTGAATCTATACAATAACAATTACTAATGATTAAACAAAGTACAACTACAAGCAAGACGAAGACATTTAGGTTCCCAAGTTACTTGTGCTACCTTCTTTTAGCAAAGCATCGCCCAATATTTGAGACAGAGAGCAACAAGCTTGATATTGAGGTCTATAAGTTTGATGAGAAAACCAAGAAGAAATCAGAGACACCAAGTCTAGTATATGAGTGGACACATAAGATGAGGATGACTGCTAATAATAAAAACTACAACCATTTTGTAGACTTCTTTTTGGCACCTATTTACCAAAAAATCATAAGCACTACAATTCCTAGATTGCCTGTGTCTTGTAAAGATTGCATTCAATTGGGAAGTCAGATTCAATTGGCTAACTGGTTCTTTATGGAATAGTACACTATCTTAAGGTTTTATGGTTCAGCGGTTGAACCTTGCAAACTTCTAATGCATGTTATAGAAAGGGTTTTTGCACTAGAATATGTAAGGCAGATGGAGAGTGCAAATGAACTTTTCAGTGGACAACAAAAGAAAATGATATTTCCTTCCTTGCCTTTTGCATTTGGAGGCCTCACATTTGAGAGAAAGGCTTTCAAAGTGGCAAATGAATTGGTAACTTTTTTTGGCTTTCATTTTGTTAGTCATTGGAATTATGATCCATTGAACATAATAAAAACAAGACTTATTGCCAATGGGAACTCTGCAAGCAAATATCAACACCAAGAGATGCCATTGATAGAAAAGTTGAAAAACAAGGATTCATGGGATGAGGTTAAGAAAGAGATAGAGAAACATGCAGTAGAGAATAATATTTCAATGCAACAATAGTCATCCCAAATTACGACATTGCAAATATCAGAGTCACACAAATCAGAGCCTCTGACATACTTAAATTTCTATGAGAAAGCATCTGAACCTTCTAAGAAGTCTATGCTGAAAGCAATTAAAGAGGCATGCATATCTGAAATGTGGTGTCAAACCAAGATAACTGAATTTTGGAAAATGAGGCAAAATTTGGGTGAACCAAGGACATCAGCAAATTTTGAAAAAATTGATGAGGATGATCTTTTTAGCACTTATTGGGATAAAGAGCATCCAACTGTACTATATCAACTTGAGAGTTGTAGTGACAGTGATATTCAAAGATAGGAGGACCTCTAGTTTGATGCTGACATTCAAGGTATTGAGGATTCTGGGTCAACCAAGGGCAGAGATATTATTAAACTTCAAATGAGTGATTCTACCAAACAAACATATGGTAAAGGAGGAACTATGATACAAAAAATGGGTTATGCAGTTATAGGGCCCATTGGTGCAAGTGATGATGGGATTTGGAATCTAGTTCCAATACCAGACCTAGCCAAAAGAGGAAGTAAACCAATCATTGGAAGCTCTGAGATTGAAAATGATTCATCTAAAAAGGGCAAAAAACATTATACTTCTACTTCTGAAGGTCATCCCAACACATTATTTGTTAAATCTTCAAATCCAGTTGTAGTTGATCCCACTGGCACTAGCACTAACACTAGCACTAGCATGGATGAACCTTGTGCAAAATAGCAAAAACTTATGACAATTACACTGCAAGAAATGTCAGTGGTTACTTCAGCAATGTATGCACCAGTGGCTTCTGTACAAAATTTTGAAAATAGTCCTAAAATGCAAGGATTTGGAATAGGCCATCTTCAATATGTTGGCAATCCTCAAAATATAGTTGTAGGTGGAGTAAGTTTAGCTAGAGATGGAGGTGAATCAACATTCAATGATACAGTTGATAATTCACCTTTCAAACACTCAATTGTGTCAGAAAACTTGGATTTTAGTTTGAATGAGTTTGCATCAAAGTTTGAACAGACAAGTGAAAGAAATAGGCAAATTATGAAGACTTTGAAAAGTGATGCAATTGCTAAATGTCAGGGATCTACTAACAAAATATTTCCAACATATGATCCAAACAATGAAATGATGAACTTCATGGCTATTATGCCCCTGGGTAGAGATAATAATCCACTAAAAAATGTAATAAATCATAACGATATATAAGTTACCAGTCTTCAAATGGATTTGTCAAAAGTGAAAAATATTGACAAAATCAATATATCAAAAGAGAGAAACAAAATGGTCTACTGTACACTTCTAAAAGCGGAGAGGGAAAACAAAAGGCTTACAAAGAAAATAGAAAAGTTACATGCAGACCTTGATGATGTGAAAGCGAAGGAGAAAGTAGCAGACAATAGGTTTGAAGAATTGCAAAACATGATAAAGAAATCTTCTCCTACAGAGGTAATTGTCTAGCAAGAAAAGATGAATGAACAAGTGCAACATTTGACTAAAGAATTGGATGAGTGCCAAAAAAGATTTAAGAATGAACAAGCGTCTACTGCACAGTTGTTCAAGTCTGTAGAGAGTAGTGTCTGGGTCATCAATCAATTGAAAACTGAGCTGGAATTTGCTGCCAAGGAAAATAAAATTTTGAAGGATGAATGGGAGAAGGAAAAGAAAAAAGTGGATTCTAGGGCAAGTATGATTTTTAATTTTCAAAAGGAATTGGGGAATGAGAAGAAAAAAGATGAGTTTACTGTAGACACAATCCACAATTTGAATAACCAGTTGGAGAATATGAAACAAAAAGAGTTGTCACCTACAAAAATATCAGTGATTTGAAGGAGGAATTGGAGAATGCAAAGAGAATGGAGTCTAGTGTTACTACAAGCACTAACACAATCCACAAATTGAGGAGGGAATTGGAGAATGCAAAGAAAAAAGAGGAGTCAGCTGCAAAGAAAAACCTCGATTTGAGAAAGGAATTGGAGAACACGAAGAAAGAGGAGTCTACTCAAAGTCTCCATGATTTGAAGAAGGAATTGGATAGTGCGAAGAAAAAGGAGTCCACTTCAAAGACAATCCATGATTTGAAAAGTGAACTCGACGAAAACAAGAAAAAAGAGGTAACTACTGCAAATAAAATCCAAGATTTGAAGAAGAAATTGGAGGATTAGAAGAAGAAAGCAACTGAAGTATTGGTAAATCTCTTTGATCAGAGATTCCACTTTACTTACACAACCAAAATTGCTAACAATTCCAAAAGCTAGATTCATTCGATGGGCCATGCAATGAATGGGAATAACATAAGGTGCCAAATCATTCTTGATCTTTTTGCAAAAAAAGACTTTATGACCTTGCATAACCGAAGCACCATCCACTCCAACACACACCAACTTTTTGGCAATCTCCATGCTATCCAAACCTCCAGATTCAATTAAAGTAGTCTTTAATAATTGATATAAGTTTTCAGCTGTCGCACTACGATTCAATTTAGCAACAGCTATTAGAAATGGTTGACGACAAAGATTTTTTACAGTATAAACATGCATGCACGCCTAGGAAGTATTATCAATTGTTGTAACTTCATCTAGAGATAATGCAATGAAATCTAAGTTTTTTATAGATTCCTTCATATCTTCTATTTCAACCTGTGCAAGACATTTAGCCCATTCCCATCCACTGTTTACTGACTAGTGACTATTAGGATAGTTTTGTGTTTTCAAAAAATGCAATAATGTAGTCATTGTAGGGTAGTCCATCATAGGGCATCCTCTAATCAATATATAAAAGACCACACTTAATTGAACTACTTTTACCATATTTTGTACTTCTGTTGCTTTCCCAATGAAATCTTCAATGGAACTTTTTACTACAGAATGCTTCTCCCGTATTTGCTGGTGTAACTCGTATATTTCTACATTCATGATATGCAGATAGTTCTCCTTTGTTTTCCAAGTTAGCATAGATTTTTTGACTCCATCTATAATTTCCTTCTTATAAACTTTACCGACATGCTTTTCTATGGTATCAATTTTAAGCTGCAGCCTCTTCTCCTTCTTTGTAATCTCTATGCAAATCTTACATCTGCATTCTGTAGGAGGCTCACCATCATTTGGATTGGGTACTAGTTCAATGAACTAGTACTTTTCCACCCATTCTAACTGAAAACTCCTTTTGGACAGATCCCAACGAGATCGATCTTTCTTTGATTCCAGTTTTCTTTTCCCCTTTCGTGCATGAACCTAATTTATGGATTCAATTTTGGTTTTCTCAACCGACTGGTCTGGGACTGAATCCAACTCTATAATCTTAGTTTGTGACTCCCTACTCAGGGGAAGTTCCTCCAGATCTTGTTCAAGTTTTTCCTCGACTGAGATATTAGGTTCACCAACTTGAACTTCAATACTGTTTGAGGGTCGAACTTGTGATGAATCTCCTTTTTTAGTAAGCACTGGAGATCTAAATTGTGAATCTTGTAGGTTGCCAACATTTCCACCACCAAAATATGCTGCTATGATTCTGCATTTTGGTAATGGTGGCCTCTCTTGGATTTCAGGGATCCGACCCCTCTTGTTTGACATGGCAAACCGATAAAGGCTGCAAAAAAAATCAACTTAGTTGTTGAACAAAAGACTTAACTACTTTGACTACATTTAATAACAATAATATGATTCATTCTCAAAAAAAGGGTACTACTACTATAGTACTACAGTCTATGGTACTACCCAATATAATTCACAAACCTAATACCTATAGGCTATTCTAGCATGAGAGATGTCCAATCACCAGTAGACACTGGACTGTGAAACTAAAAAAATAACCAATACCACTTACAAAATAATTTAAAAATCACTTGCCTTTCATAAAAACTAGAGTCCACGAGTCAATGGCCAATGCACTTAGCACTCTAAAAGTTTGACAACAGTAAGAAATGCCAATCTCCAGACCAGAAAATAGTGAATTGTGTAGAATAGTAATTTCTTATAGTTCAATCTAGGTTGGCAAATTAGGCAGGATTAGCAAGCAAGAATGTCAAATGCAGGAGAAATGCACCTTCTGATGCAAGCCTATAGTAGGAAACAGTTGGCTAAATGGGGTGGGTGATCAACACACATTGGTAAAATGGTTGGCGACACCCAACCTAAGGGAAAATTTATATGGTTGTAGTAATGACAAAATAATGTCGGCCAATAAGAAACAACATGGAAAGGTTGGCGATATGTTTAAAATAAATCTATCCAAACTATATATTGCATTGGCGATTGCACCGATATTTTTGACCAATCATGTGATAACTAATGGGCGACCACCCTGGGTGTTGGACCCAAATATGATAAATATTTGGCAACATGGTTGGACCCAAATATGATAAATATTTTCCAAATGACAATTGACCCATCAGACAGGATCACCAAAAGGCAAAGATTCACCACTAAAGTAATCCCTGATCAACACCTATAGCCTCTGTTATTATATTCTTAGCATATTCAATTATTTTAAATTCTCTATCTCTTTCAGCTTTTAGTTGTTTCTACCTTGATTTTTGTTCCAAAAGTTGACTAACCAGTCTCATTTCATCAATTGTGGTAGTGTCCAGATCCAACTTGGGAATGGAAATTTCCTTGTCCAAATCAATATGATCATCAATTTCCTTACCAGTAAGTAGAAGTTTTAAAGGAGTCCTTGGTTTTACTTCTAAGCTTACTTCCATGGACTTAGAAATAGGAACAATTGTTGAGATAGCTGGACTTGTAGTAAAAACTTGAATGGGTCCAACTGAAGGAAAATTAGAAGAAGTGCTAATTGGATCCAAAATTGATGTGCTATCCAAAAATGAAGTAACCATAGGTGGAGCACAAATTGGAGTACTTACAACAGAAGAACTAGCCGGAACAAAAGTTGGTGCTACCAAAGTTTTAGTAGACAAAACTATAGAACATGATGGTAAACTTACTGTACATGCTACTGATGAAGTTAGCACAATTGTAGAACTAGATGCTTCATATACTACTGCCGTTGTTGACGTGGGAGCTGATGAAGAGGGCTGCAACTTGGTAGATGAAGTGGTAGACACTTTCATTATAGATACCTGGAGCTATGAGGTAGCAAATAATGATTGAGAAGATGACACATCTAAGGTGGTTACAATCATACTTGTTGAGGCTGACTCCAACCCAAATGATGTAGCATTCTTAGGTGGAGAATGAGGAAGGGAGGCTATAACTTGTGCTACTATTCTCATTGGATCACTTTCTTCATCTCCTTCCTTGTCTTCCTCTTTAGCTTCATCCTCTTTCTCTTCATCATCATCTTTTAGTGCTTGATAACCTTTAGCATCAAAAGTGACACATGGAGTGTTATCCTCTTCTTCATTATCATAGTCATCATCATCATCCTTTATTTCTAGTGGTTCATCACTGGGTTTGTGCAGATGATAAACATTTTCCCACATAGATGTGGAATCCTTGACTACATGCTCAATTTCCTTTATCAAAATTAGACAAGTATGAAATCTCATCATCATTTTCTCTTCATTTTGTTTCATTTCTACCTTAACTTATACATTAGAAAGATTTGGTAGCAGTTCTCTCAAGGTTTTCTCAAATATGTCTTTTAGCTATCTGTTCAAATGATTGCCACCTAACCTTGACTTTGTCTAATAATACTGCAGGGATTTGTGAAGTAAACTGATTAGGAGATAATTTTCATCTTCCTAGTTTATCCATGGTTAGATCTTCAACTTCCTTTTGTTCTGCTAGAGTTTTGGATTCATACTTGAGTGGTTTGAAGTTATTGATTCCAGCACCTATTCTCAATTGATTGAGTCTTTCTTGAAATGTTGGAGGAGGCTTAACAAGCACAACTTCATTATCTCCTTTCTTTTTAGATCTCCTTTTGAATATAGTAGTGGAGGCTTTGGGTGGCTTGGTAATGATTAGCTTGTGTTTCTCTCTCACTGGCTCTTCCTCCTCAGATTCCTACTCTTCTTCTTCTTCTTCAGATTCCTCAATATCTTCACCTTTACCCTCAGTAATCATGAGAGGGCCACTTGCAAATTTTAACTTGGCTACCTTCCTCTTACCTTTGCTTATTTCCTGGGGTAGCTTGATTTTAGGCTCAATTCTAGCTTTGGCCTCTTCATATGTTCCAAAAACTAGTAGCTTAGGATCTACTGGTTCATTTAGCAGGGCTTCTATGATATCTTTTGTTTCAATAAAGAGGTTTCACTCATGCAATTCTAGGCTTGAATACCTCGATATACACTCTATCATAGTCAAACATAAAACATACATCATCTTTGTAGTCTTCAACTAGCTTGGGAGGAATCTTGAACCTATTCTTCATCTTCTACTTGAAAACTTCAAAGTAATTATCCATAATGCTATCAAAGTTTTCACCCATTTCTACAATGAATTCATTAATCTAATACACAATTGGAGTTTCTTTCCTCCATATGACTAATCCTTTTGATGGGAAAAACTTTTGAACATAAAAGAAAAGACATGTTAACAAAGAACCAAATTTATAGGGGTTGTTCTTTGATGTCCTAATATTGTCCATGTTTTTGTTCAACTACTTCAATAGTAACTCTAACATATCAAATTCAAAATTTTTCTTTACAACCTTATATGCAAAATCCACTACCTCACATGAAACACTATTCAAACAACTAGAGCTATAAATCTTGTGAGCAATGATGTGAATACCAAATCTTAATTCAGTGTTAGAAACAATGCTAATCTTCAGACCTCTACCGTCGCACTGAACTAGGGTTTTCTTTTGAAGTTCATCTTGACCTAGGGTTTTGGTAGTTTTGGCCTTGCTCAGCATGGGGAGACCCATAATCTTATGAATCATTTTCTTGGTGATCAATACAGGCTATTCTAACCATAATTGTCCATTATGCACACGACTGAGAATATACCTAATCCATTTAATCTAAAAGTTCCTTGGCATATGTGGGATATGGGTTAATCCTTTGGTCTCTAGATGCTTGTGCTTGGGTTTTAGTGAACCATCAACACACATCTCTCCTAGGGTACTATCCATCTCTAGGGTTCCAATCTCTTGAGTAGAACACTTAAAATGAGTGCAAATATCATTAATTAGAAGTACCTTAGGAGGAATTTGTGATTGAGCTCCATAGGGTCTAGTGACTCTGCAACTACTAGTACTATCTTGAAGCTTGGTGCTTTCCATTTTACACCTTTTACCAACATCTTAGATCCTCTTTTTTCCTTGCTACTATTGCTACTTTTGGATGCCATAGCTGCTTGGTAAATGAGAGAAATTTTTTGAACAAATTCTTCGCTGCAAATTTGCTTGAAATTTCTTGGATGCACTTGGAATAGCTCTTCTCTATGTATTTTGAAGTCGTAGTGAAAAATGAAGTCAATTCTACCATTTTTGATGAAATTTATCCATTAATGCTTGGTACCATAATGATGTAGTGTATGATGGACTATCATCCACTCACTATGCTTAGTAGAATCTTATGACTCAACGTCTGAACAAAACTTTTATTACTCCCAACCTAGCTCGATTGAGTCTATGACTAACCTTGCTCGGTAAGGCCTAATTTCATGTGATCCCTTTATATCTGAAATACTAATTTGGATCTTCTGATTTGTTTCATTTGGAACTACTTAAGATATGAATTGATGATACAATTCTAGTTTCTCCTTCAAGAATCTAATTGGAAATGGTGGAGTCACCCACTTCTTGAGTGACATGGGGCATCATTTGAACTATTTTTCTGAGTAGATTTGGGAATCCATTGCCATCTCATTTTCTTCTTGATGTTATCAGCTTTGGCTTTCTTTTCATCTTCAACTTTACCTATATTCATGCAATTCTTAGCTATATGACCAAGTTTAATGCATGTATAACATCTTACTATTGTATCTTTCTTTCTCAAGTGATGTCTTGCATAGTTTATGCCAATGTGTCCATATTCTCCACAATAGTGACATTTACACCAAGTATTGTAGTCCCAACCAAATATTGCCTATACAAGTTATTCTGCTAGATTGAATGGTTTGGATCTGCATTCAGATGCCTTGTGAACTTGTTTCTTGCATTTGTGACATTTACCTTCAAATTTTGTTTTCTCCTTGCATTTATTAGCTTTATGACCTTGTTGACTACAACTGTAGCATTTTCCATTGATTTTTTTCTTTCCATTGCTCCAGCATTTGTTTGATGTATGACCTAACTTACCACAATGATTGCAAGTAGGTCTTTGATTCCTTGGGGTACCTTGCTTAGAAGAGTCACCTTCTTCTTTGTATCCAAGTCCTGCTTTACCTTTTTGCCTATAGAGATTCTACTCACTTTGCTAATTCAATTGATCCATATCTACTTGAGATTTCATCATCCTTTCA
The DNA here is from genome assembly GCA_028749045.1 of Cupressus sempervirens. NCBI lineage: Eukaryota > Viridiplantae > Streptophyta > Pinopsida > Cupressales > Cupressaceae > Cupressus > Cupressus sempervirens. Next base: position 550,521,587 of record CM053790.1, on the reverse strand, counting down.
TTGAGTTTCTTTTCAAAAATTAGATCAGCTTTCAATATTTCATTGATTTTTCTTTCAATGATTAAATCATTCCTTAGACTTTCATTTTCAGATCTCAGATTCATGATTTCCTCATTTGCATTAGAGAGCTGATTGATAAGACTTTCTTGCTGAAGGGATTGATTTTGATTTGCATTGTTCCTTGCCTCCAAGTCTTCACTTGCCTTATTCCTTTATTCCAAGATTTCACACATTCTTATTGGCTGAATTTCTTGTTCTCTTTTCATTTTTCTTACCTCTTCTTGTAGAGAGCCATTCTTTTCTAGGAGTTTTTTGATTTCCTCATTTGCTTCATCTAAACTACTTGAGGGGAAAAAGTCTTCAATCTTTTCTTCAACATATTGATGTCATTCTTTTTTTTTGCAAATTCCTTCCTTCTTTACAATGAATGGGAAAGATGCTCTTTTTCTTCCTTGAGTTGAGCTATGGCCATCTCCAGATCTAGTTTGTCATTGTCAATAGCTTTGTCTAGTTTGAATATCTCCATTGCCGTTAATCTTTGCTCAAGCTATCAAAATTTACCCTGAGAACCACAATGCTTTGATACCAATTGTTGGAAATAATCAAGGCTAGCTAGGTTACTGAGAGGGGAGGGGTGAATTAGAAACCTCAAAAACTTTAAATTAATTCATCACTTAATCCATTCACCATTAATTCATCTAATCTATTGCATGCATGAGAAAAGATAAACATTCATAACACATGAACACAGAATTTTGGTGACCCAAAAACCTTCCAAATAGAAAGTAAAATTGGGGTGGGGATGATACCCACAAAACTTCACTACTGCAGTATAAAGTTGGCCTATTAGGGCTTACATTGACCACTTCTGATGATTTTCCCTATTAAGATCAATTTGGACTACTAGATCCACCTTGTTAGATGTTTTACAAACATACAATGAAGTATGCACTCTGTTAAGAGATTTAAACAAATACTATTAAGTATACCCTACTAAAGGATTTATAAAATTGATTCACTTGTGAGGATGAAATAGTGGATATGACTTACAACTTGATTGCTAAATAGATCCTTGAAGTACAGATCGGCTTTTGTGATTGATATACCTTTACTGCTCCTTGTAGACCTTGCTGAATACTTTGCTCTGCTGTTGATTCACATTCACTCTTCTCAAAATGTTACATATCCATTTCTTGATATGCTCATGCATGCTCATTCATTCATACATTGTAAATGGTACAATACATTACATATATACCATTCCAATATTTACAATTATAAGGTTGACTAAAATACAAGAAAAAAAAATATTACTGAGTTAGCCAAATAGTAGAAACTCAGGTTTTGTAAGCTGACTTGGTGAAATTCTAATGCTCAACATCCACTACATTACTCAACATCATCATGCACTCAATAGAAGTAGAAGCTTGTTCAATACTGATCACATAATGTAACTTCAAACTCGATAGATATAGTGTCACTTGGTAGATACTAAATCCTTCATTTACCTTGCTTTCACTCGATAAACACTACACATCCATCACTCAATAGAAACTGGCTTCTCATCACACAAATTGATGACTCAATAAACATTGTGAAGCTTGGTGACCACTATCTTCTCAGTGATAATTGTCTACTCAATAAACACTAATGGACTGCACACTCACTCGATAGCTTCAAGAATGCTCAGTGTGAATTGCTTAACTAATGAACTTACTTGGCAAACACTAAATGATCAGTATAAACTGTAGACTGAGTGATGGGCTTAGTAACCATACAAAATTGAATAAGTGTTGTCACTAAAGACAAATTTAACATAATGCCAACATTGCACATACTGTGCTGACCATTTCAAGTATACATCCCTGGGTTGACAAGATTAAATGCACCTCATAGTGGGAAAAATAATCCTTAGATTGAATACACTATTCCTAAGCATGGTGTTGAGCATAATTATTAGACACCTATTGTGAGGCGGACCATTTTTGGCATCATTGCTGAGGATGGTGACAAGCTAGGAGCATTCTTGAGTCATAGTTTTTAGTTAAAGTTTTTATAAATTTGTATTCTTAAAGCTTTCCTCACTAGTGTGAAGAATTGAATTGCATGCATTGAAGAGGAAGACAAATAGATGAATATGGCAGATTTCTTCCAAGGGAGTCTATTAATTTGAACAAAGAAATTGAAGAAGATGAAGTCGAGTTGCCTTTTGAAGACACAAGCCCTGTTTTTCCTACAGAATCATCCTCAAGAGTAGAACCTATACATACAAGTTGTCTTCAACCTTTTGCTAAATTTTGGCTAGTTTCCTTGATAATACTACTCTAAATCCACCATTTGTTAATAATCCAATATCCAATGTTCCTTTTTAGTAGCAACCTCATAATCTAATATCTCTAGCAATAGCACAACCTACTTTTCCATTTCCTCTCCCAAGCGTCATAAATACTGATAATCTCAAGAGTATACATGCAACTACTCTTCGAAAGTTTTGTGGCCTTGCAACCAAAGACTTTGATACTTTCTTGTTTGAATTTGATATACTCTATCATAGTTTTGACTACAACACTAATGCCCATAAGCTCAAATTATTTCCAACAACATTGAAAGAGTCAGTTTTATGATGGTTCATGGGCTTAGGAGCCAATGTAGTAGGAACTTGGAATGAAATGCAAGCTCTATTTTTGGATAAATGTAAAGAATATTGCAAAGCATTTGATTCAAGAGGAGATGATGTCTTTAGGATATCACAAAAGGAGGAAGAAACATTGGAAGACTATCTTTCATGTTTCTTGTATACACTATAGAAGAACCCTCATCATGTGTTGTCTGAGGATTCTCAAAAGTTAGTCTTTTTGAGAGGTGTGAATGATAACTGTCTAGAAGCACTAGACCTGATGGCTAGTGGTGATGTATATCAAGATTCCTAGGAGGAACTTAAGAAGATCTATCAAAACTATTCAAGGTCAACTATGAAGAAAGGCCAAGGGCCTCATTCTACAGTCACTAAAGGAATTAGCCAAGGTATTTCAAAGCTCGATATATCTAACCTATTGTCAGATTTCAAGTAGGACATCATAAATGATGTCACTACACATCTCGACACAAATGACTACAAAGAAGAAGTATCAAAAGCTATGTTACAACTAGCTGAATACTACCTTCATTGCTAGAAGCAAATGAAGGATTGCCAATGCAAACTAGTTGCAAGTATGGAGAACCAGCATCTTCCAACTGAGTATCTTGAGATAGATGGAGATGATGAACATGTATCTTTGGTTCCTCAATGCTAGCCATGGGCCCAACGTAAAGGTATGCCTTAGGACCCTTTACAAAATTCAAATTCATATGGTAATCAATAGAAAAATCATAATCCTCAAGGTCCCCACAATATCATCAACCTAATTGGAATAATGTTGGGCAAAACAATCTGCAACAACCCTAATGGCTTTAGAATTCCAAACCATTCTAGCCTAACTAACAAAATAATTAATGGTAGAAATAGTAGAACTACTGGCAAAACTAGAAGAACCAATGGCAACTACTCTAAGGGAATTAGTAGTCTACAAACCAATGGAGGGTACCTCAACAGTGGCCTAACCAAAATACTAGTACTCCACAATTACCACCCCCAGTTCAACAACCTACTTTAATTCCACTACCTGCAAATCCTAGACCTCAAAAGCAAACACAGTTACCTATACAACCTTAATCAAATCCAAATAGCCAATAGCCACAACAATTGATGTATATTGCTGATGCTCAACAATATCTTGCTTATGCTCTAAGTGTTGTAGACATACATATGAGATTTGGCACAACTTTACCAGTGCCTAAACTGCTTCTTATAACTAAAATACTAGATACTCCTGTAGCATTAGAACTCGTAGTCTCTAAAGAGGTTGAATCAACCAATGCCACTATCTCAGCCCAAGCTCAACCAATGGTGGAACCTCCTTTTCTAGAAAAGCTTATATGAAGTAAACTTGTACAAATATAGGAACAACCTTTTGATATTATTGATCAATTGAATAATATGCATGTCCAAATACCCTTGTTCCAAGCTATTAAAGATGTTCCAATCTATGGAAAAGCCATTAGAGATGCCTATCTGAAGAAGCCTGGAAGGAAGAAAAGGGACCCCACCACATTCCATATTGTGGGACAATTGGCTGACATTATGTTAGACAAATTGATCACCCCAAAATATTCTAATCTAGGTAGTCTAGTTGTGGATGTGAGTATAAATGGTCAGTCTATTAAAAATTCTTTAATAGATCTTGGTCCTACTATAAATGTCATGACAAAGGACACTATGAAGAATTTGAAAATAGAATGATTAAGGGCTACTCCAGCAATTCTGCAACTTGTAGACAGTTCTACTATCACCCCTGATGGGATGATAGAAAACATCATGGTAACCTTAGAATCTCTAGAGTATCCTTTAGACTTCATGATTTTTTCCCCCAAAGTTAATCTATCTGGTTACCCTTTTATCTTAGGCTAACCATGGTTAGCTATAGCTGATGCAAATATAAGTTGTAGGTTAGGGAATATGACCATATCCAATGGCCAAGCAACAAAGAAATTTGATTTATATCCTCTAGCATAGCCATTACTAGATTTAAGCACATCTGTTTGGCCAGATTTAGGGGATGAAGAAGAAGAGTTAAATTCTATAGCACAACTTATGATGTTACATAGACAATCTTTTCTAAAGCTACAGGAGGAAGATTCAGTACTTAAGAGTATTCTTACTAACAATTGTGTGGAAGTCACATATGAGGAATGTGATGAGAATTGTACTCTACTCAAAGAACTTGACATTCTTCATCCATTCTTACCATGTGAATTAGAAGCAAGTCTAATCTTTGAAGTTGTTATGATAGAGTCTACCACTACTATTGAGCTATCCATAGGTCATAATCTCCATGTTAACCATAAATTAACATCCACACAAATAGAATAGTTAACAAAGTTGCTTCAAAAACATGAAAAGGCTTTTGCATGGGACTATGGTGATATGAAAGAGTTATGTCCTACATTGTGCACCCATAGGATATACATCAATGAAGGGTATTACCACTCCGTCAACCCCAAAGAAGGATAAATCCTATCCTTATAGAAATAGTTAAAACTAAATTACAAAAATTGCTTGATGCTAGTTTTATTTATCCTATATTTGATAGTAGATGGGTGTCACCCTTGGTTATAGTGCCAAAAAAAGGAGGAAAAAGGAGAATTTACAGAAAATTGAACAAGGCCACAAAAAAGGATCACTTTCCTTTACCAATTAGAGATCAAGTTCTAAAAACTCTAACTAGAAAGAAGTATTTCTCTTTTCTAGATGGGTATAGTGGTTATAATCAAATCAATATTTCTTTTGAAGACCAAGACAAAACCACATTCACATGCCCATGGGGTACTTTTGCATACTCTATTTTTCCATTTGGTCTATTTAATGCTCCTGCAACATTCTGAAAAGCTGTTATTAGCATCTTTACTAATATATCACATGGTTATATGGAAATATATATATGGATGATTTCAAAACATTTGGAGTCACCTCTAAAGAAGAAATGATGAATTTTGAAAAAGTTTTGGTAAGGTGTGAAGAAAATAATTTGGTACTTAATAGTGAAAAATGTTTCAGGCTTATGCAGGAAGGTGTGGTACTTGGTCATTTTATATTAGCTACAAGAATACAAGTGGATCTAGTGAAGAAAGAGGTAATTCAAACATTGCCCATACCTAAAAAATCAAAAGATGTAAGATCTTTCTAAGTCATGCTGGATATTATAGACTTTTCATAAGAGATTTCAAAAAAATAGCTAGTCCCTTGCATAAATTATTGACAAAGGAAGCTAAATTTAGTTGGACACCCAAATGTAATGAAGCCTTCCTATAGCTTAAGAAACTTCTCACTACAACCCCAATTTTACAAGGCCCTGATTGGAATTTGTCTTTTCATATATATAATGATGCTTTTTACTATGCCATAGGTGCAATTCTAGGACAACAATCTCAAAATCTTGAAAATGCAATAGATTATATTAGCAAGAGCCTTTATGGACTAGAATTAAACTACATAGTGACTGAAAAAGTAGTAGTTTATGCCTTGAAAAAATTCTAGCATTACATAACTGGCTATCCCATATTTTTTCATACTGATCATGCAACAACTAAATATCTCATGAAAAAACCTGCTATAATAGGCAGGTCAACAAGATGGTTACTATTGTTATAAGAATTTGATATAACTATCATTGATAAGCTTGGAAAGGCCAATGTGATAGCGGATTATTTATCAAGAATCCATCATGATGAGAATAACATTACTCTGGTAGATGATGCATTTCCAGATAAGAATTTATTTCATGTTGCTATTCAAACTCCATGGTATGTAGACATTGCTAACTACATTGCAACTAGTAATATACTAGAACATTTTTCTTACAAGGAATAAAAGTTGCTTATAGAGAAAAATTTCCATTTCTCTTGGATAGATAATCTCTTGTTTTACACTGGACCTGATCAAGTTATGAGAAGATGTGTGAGAGAGGATGAGACATATGATATTCTACATGTATGTCATAATGAACCATGTGGAGGGCACTTTGCAGCAAAAAGAATAGCCTTGAAAATCTTGACAACTAGTTACTATTGGCCTACACTTTACAAAGATGTAGCCAACTACACACGAAAGTGTGATAAGTGTCAAAGGATGGGCAAACCAATAAGAATAGATGAAACACCTCTTAACCCACTGATGGTGTTAACACCATTTGACAAATAGGGCATGGACTTCATTGGTCCAATTGATCCTCCATTCAATGAGAAATCATATATCCTTGTGTTTATTGATTACCTCACAAAATGGATTGAAGTCAAAGCCATGAACCATGCTCATGATCACAAAGATGCAAAATTTCTATATGAAGAAATTTTTACTCACTATGGTGTACCTAAAGAACTAGTCATTGACCAAGGTACACAATTTACTTCTAATTTGATCTCATAACTAATGAAACAATATAACATCAGGCACTAGAAATTAAGTCCCTATCACCCTCAAACTAATGGGCAAGCAAAAGTCACAAATCAAGAGATAGAGAACATCCTAACAAAAATAGTTCATTTACATCGTAGGGATTGGAATAGTAGATTACTAGAAGCTATTTGGACATACAGAACATCATTGAAGAGTACTACAGGGTTCACACCATTTGAGCTCCTATATGGGAAAGTAACAATGCTCACCATTGAATTTGAACATAAAACTTTAAGAACTTCATTAGAGTTGGACATTGAACTTGTTGCAGCACAAAGCAAATGCTAGCCCTTGATGCTGGCTTAGATCGACAGTGATTCAAAATTTCAATAATAGGCGGCCCATCACAATGATCCTGACCAATGAGAAAATACCTTTTATTGCACGTGTTCTGACAAACCTAACCGCGACATTCAAAACTTTGGCACCCATGACATTGTTACTTCCTCGCATTTTGGTCCCATTGTGCCACAGGTTGCAAAGTGGCACGCCCACAATATTTATCTACCTCTCATCTTGAAAATGCGGGTATGCCTCATTCGTTGATCTCACATAGATCGACGATGTTCATAACTTGTCCTGTTCACTCGTACGAACATCTCCTTGTGTCTTCATAAGGGACAGATGTCACTTATGTGATTGCCCACATTTTGTAACTTCCTCACATTTTGAAAATGTGGGCCAGTGCCCTCCGTCGATCTGAACAAGATCTTCAATCGCCAAGACTTGCATTGTAAGTTTGAAAAGCAACTTTTTGGATTTAAAAATGTGTAAACCCTGATTACCTTAAACTTAAAACAGATTTAATCAAAACATTATTTCAAGTTTTCCTAAGGTTTAAAGAGGCATGCCCTGAGCAAGAAAATGAGAAGGGGCTAAAGGATTTCAAAGGACGTGGTGGATTTGTATAAAGTAATAGGTTCTTGATTGAATTCTGCATATTAAATGGGGTAGAAAGCAAATTTAGGATTTTTTCAAAATAAGACTTTGTCATATAACTCAAAATGACAAATATCATCATGGAAGGCTTAGGCAAACTGAATGAAAAGTGTCAGAGACATTGAACACCTTAAGGATCTCAAATGGACAGCCGAGTGCACATTCAATTATGGGCATTCATAGGGCTTGACTTTCTTAAAATTTCAAATGGATGCTCAAAATGGGAATGCAATTTTTAGCGCCAACAGGACCCACATCATACACATCCCTTTTCCTACCCTACATACTATGAGAATGAAAGTGAGTTTTTGGCCCTCATCTACTCTCTAGAGTGGGAGGTGCTTAAGGATAGGTTAAAGGAAGACCTTGATAGAAGGTTTGTTGCAAATTAGGAGGAGACAAGGCTCAATCTTTCCCAATTGCAAGTAGCTCAAGCACAGGAACCCCAAAAGAGGAAATTTTCTCACTTTAGATAGATCACTCCTCCCTTTTGTAGCATGAGAGCCAACCCCTGCTAGCCAAGAGGATTTGAGTGCTGCGGAGCATAATAACATGGTCAAGCACATTCCCTTGTACCAAGCACTATCAAGGGAATGCCTCATCACAAATCTAACTCTACAAAAAATTAACAAATTTCCCCTGGTCATGCTCATTCTAGAGCATGAGGGTGAATATATCAAAGAAGAGAAAACATGTTTTTCTCAAGAGAATGGTGTCCCAGTGCTAGAGAGCTTCTATTTTCTTAGTATTGGGAAGGTGCTTCAAAATGCAATAATTTTTTTGTCATGCTTGTGATTATTTTTTAGTTGCCCATGTGCATGAAAGAAAAAACCATCTTGTGAGGAAGGATAGCTATTTCAACAAGCTAATCAATGGCTTTGTTTGATCTTTTTATTTGTAAATGATTGTATATATTAGAGTAGGTGTTTTCCTTTCTTTCCAAGAAGTGCACGAGCAGAACTATTCCCTCCCAGATATAGAAAAATTTATAGTTTTTTGGTTGGAGAGATGGATTTTTACGGAGTTGCATGTGGGAAAATGCATTGTTCTTTGGGTGACTCCATGCCTAATGGATTCCTTAAGACCATTGATCTATGTTTAGCAAGAAAGAATCCTCTCTAAGCCACCAAGAATGTTGGCCATTTCCCCCCCCATTCAACCCATCATCGATAACCAATTAGAGAGATCTTCAATGGGCTCAGTTATTTTCATAGGGTTACTGTCATGTAATTTGGTGGGTAATAATTCATATTACCTTGATCCCTTCATTGATCGAGTTGACTCAGTTTGTTCTTTTACAAGGCTACAAATTGTTATTTTGACCAAGTTAGGTTGGTTTTCTCTTGGTCAAGCTAACTAGCTACGAGATTTGATGATTCTCATGTTTTCATAAGCTATCTACCCATCTTCCTAAAAGTGCAAGATGCTACCATGTGTTTCCTTTCTGACATTTCCTCACACTACATTGTTTCTTCAATTCTCTAAAGCCCAAAATTATGTCACAGTACCACACATCACCATTCTAGAGTTTCCTCACTCTGTAGTGTCTCCATGAGGCTCTAAGATTTAGAATTATACCATGTGGTAGAGGTCCCATCTTTCATCCCATTTGGGGATTCTTTCTGCATTTGGGTCGCTTATCTCATTGGAAGATCTTCATCAACAACCCACATGTTTTCATGAGATGGTCTTCTCATGTCATAAAAGTGTAAGATATTGTCAAATGTCTCCACTCTGACATTTCTTCATGCTATGGACTCTCTACAAGGCTCTAAAGCCCCAAATTGAATAATAGTCATTGGATTAGGAACATCTTGGGGTTTTTCTCACTACGTCTCAATCATCCATCTTGAAGGTAGGATTTTCATCAATGACTGCATCTTAATTCATCAATGGAGGAGATTATCGTTGCATCTAAGCCATTCATTTCAATGGGAGATCTTCATTGATGACCAACATTGAATTTTGGGGAAATCAAACTCCTCCCATGGTTGACCCTACATGTTGCAAGTGGATAGCACATCATGATATCCTTGCCCAAATTTTTTTTTGGATATGACATGCTAATAGGGCCTTTTCTTCAATGCCCAATGACTTCTTTGACCTTTTTCCATGATGAAAATGCATGAAATGATTATATTTTTGGTGATTTGATCTTTTGCAGTTGGAGGTATTGTTTTTCCCCTACCTATCACTTCTAGCATCAAATATTAGATTGCACTATTTGATTAGATTTCAATGTGATTCTTTAGTTATTGCTCACCTCTACAACTAACTCCACCTAGTTGGGGTTTGAACTCAATGTAAACATCAGAGTTATGCATGAACTATATAAAGGCAAGTCATAAATATATTTTCTAGGTTCTTCTCTATTTATATTTTTCTATAGTATTATGCTCTATAATTTTTGCATTACATTAATGAAATCTTTATTTCTTACCTATCTTGCCATTTATCAACTTGTTCATGTTTATTGACTTGTAGTGAGTGTTTCTTTCCTATTTTCTTGATTCACATATTTTATTAAGTTTGTTAGTAGTTGTTGCATAGTGAAATAAATTATCCAGTTTTCAAGATAGGATGGGAAGATAATTGAAATCTATTGGCATACTCTTTCGCAAAAAGATACTACTATCTACCCTCCATTTGAATTTGATATCTGCACTAACCATACCTAACTATAGCTTACTATTTGATATCTAAATTTGATTCTGTGTGATGTTTTTCATGGGAAAACTCACACATAATCAAATTTAGAAACAATAACTTACAAACTATAATGATTTGCATATATCGCTCTAAGGAGTAACAGGGTGACTAAAGAATAAGAAATAATACTATGGAAAAGTTCATTTTTTATTTTGCATTTGTATAAATATTCATGTCATATTAAAAAAACTAATTTATGAAAAAGCACAAAGTATATATTTTTAAAAATGTTTGCAAGCTCTGGTCTAGTATATATACTACACCTTTTTGTTCTCTGATTTTGTTGTTGATGCTTCTCGATAGAAAGTGGACATGGGTGTAGCTTTGAAAGGGATCATTTTCTATAGTTGTTCTATTTCAGCTTTCATTTCCTCCTATAATAAAAGTGTAATAGAGACAAGTTTTAGTGAGCCTTATGCACACAATATCAAGATAAAAAATTTATAGGGAACAATACTATTTAGATAATTAAGTAAGAAAATAAAACAACAATATATACATCTTCCCACAATTCTATGAAAATAGGGATGCTATACTAATTTGAATGAATCATATTATAATTTTCATAGAATCACAATAATGGCATACCTTTGTTTTTGATTGAATTTGGTTCATCTTAGCTTCCTTACATATTTTCTCCCAATATTATATAAAACAATAGTAAACCAAAATGTTGCAATCCAAACATTAAAAAACTATGGAGAGTGAATAGAAATGATAAAACAAATGAAAGGGGATAGAAACTAAACATTTTAATTTTGGCTAACCCTAGTTTGTGCAATATACTTTCAACTATTAACTTCATTAAACATAATGCCAAAAAATCCAAAGTATTTTCTTGGTGCCAAGTTACAACACACAAGGAACAAGCATACTATATAAAATATTGACTATGTTAGAAAAATAAAACAAGGTATCATAGAACAAGAAAAACTAGTATAGCACCCAAAAGAACCTGCACCCACATTTGTCAATTTTCAAGATGCACTAGTATCTTAGATGGAAACAGTTGAGAATTAAAAATATAAATTGAAGTTACTTAAAAATTGTTGACATATCAATCAAGTTTGTTATTAGTAATACACACTTATTCAGATTTTGTATGGCTATTGAGCTTATTAAATAGTCTATAGTGTTTTCCATGTATTTTAGTAGCTACTGAATTCTATAGTTGCTACTGAGTCTTCTGGACTAACTCTAGTGGCCACCGAGCATTCCAATGGTTACCAAGGGAATTCAGTTAATGTGAAGTGTAGTAGTTCAAACTGTGAAAAAACAAGCAGTGTAAAGTCTAGCAGTTCAACCTGAGCACTTTAGTGATTAATGAGCTTTGCAATTTCTACTAAGATAGCAGTTCATGTAATGCAAAGCTAGTGTTAACTGATCCATATGCAAAGATAGTGTTTACCGAGTGAAGTCATGGTAAACTAGTGATTCAGTTTATGACAAGTGACACAATATCTACCAATTCACCAGTGCAGACCAAGTTCAAGACTACTTTGAGGTGATTAGTATGGACCAAGCTTCTACTTCTATTGAATGCATGACAATAACGAGTAATGATAGTGGATGTCTAGTATCAGAACTTCACCAAGTCATCTTTTTGAACTTAAGTGGCTTCATATGGGCCAACATTGTAATATTGGTGTTAATTTGTATGATGGCCGACTTTGTAATTTTGTAAATTGGATTGTTATATATGTAATGTATTGTATCATATCCAATATGTGTGAATATGTAATTCATGTACATAAGTATGTGAGAATGTGAATGTAATCAAGAAGTAGATAAAGTATACATTGAAGGCCATATTAGAAAAGGAGCAACATAGACATATCCATCACAAAAGGTGATTAATACAATCAAGGAATCTCTATCAACAATTTAGTTGTAAGTCAAAGATCTATTGTTTCATTCTAATAGGTGAATCAGTCTAAATCCTTTAACAAGGTAGACTTAATAGTCTATCTAAAATCTCTTTACTAAGTGCATACTTTATTGTGTATTTGTAAATCCTTTAACAAGGTGAACCTAGTAGTCCTAATTGCTCCTAATAGGGAAAATCATCAGAAGTGATCATTGTAAGCCTTAAAATGCCAACTTTATTCTACAATATTGAAGTTTTGTGGCTTTCATCCCCAACCCAGTTTTACTTTCTATTTGGAAGGTTTTTGGGTCACCAAATTATTGTGTTCAAGTGTTATGAATGTTTTATGTTTTTAGTTTCTCATGCATGCAATTAGATCAATAAATGATAATTGGTATATTGCTATAAAGTGCTAAATTTGATAAAGTTTTAGAGGTTACTAATTCAACCCTCCCCTCTTAGTAACCTATCATAGTCTTAAATATTTCCAACAATTGGTATCAAAGTTTGTGGTTCTCAGGATAAATTTTAATAGCTTGAGAAAAGATCAAGAATATGGAGATATTCAGACTTGATAACACAATTGACAATGAAAAGTTGGATCTTGAAATGGCCATTGCACAACTCAAGAAAGCTAAGGAGAAACTTTCCCAATCCCTGAAAAGAAGGAAGGAACATGCAAATCAAAGGAACGATCATCAGTACATTGAAGAAAAAATTGAAGACTTTTTCCCTTCAACCAGTTTAGATGAAGCAAATGATGTAATCAAAGAACTCCTAGAGAAGAATGGTTCCATACAAGAAGAAGAAAGCTCAAAAGAGAACAACAAATTTAGTCAGTGAGGCTATGTGAAATACTAGAATAGAGGAACAAGATGAAAGAATAAATGGATGGGAGAAACAATGAAATCCAAAACCAATCCCTTCAGCATGTAGATCTTATGGATCAAATGTCCAATGCAAATGAGGAAATCATGAGCCAAAGGTAGATCAATGAAAGATTAAGAAATGATCTAAATTTGGAAAGAATAATCAATGAAAGAATAAAAAAAGAGTTGAGGTATGAAAAGAAAATCAGTTAAAAATTGAAAAATGACCTAAACACTAAAAATAAAATCATTGAAAGAATGATGAAATACCAACCTGACATGAATCAATTAAATGAACTGAATGAGTAGATTCTCTATAGCCAAAAGGGTATAGTAGGAATTAGATACAGAGAAGAAGATGAACCCTCTGAACAAGGTGCTCAAAGGAATCAAAGACATACTTGCAATCACTATCGTAAGATAGGTCATACATCAAACAAATATTGGAGTAATGGTAAAGAAGAATTTAATGGAAAATGCTACAAATGCAGTCAACATGGTCACAAGGCTAATGAATGCAAAGAGAAACCAAAATTTGAAGGCAAGTGTCATAATTGCAAGAAACAAGGTCACAAGGCATTAGAATGTAGAACTAAGTCATTCAATCTAGTAGAGGAAATTGTGAAAGTAATATTCAGTTGGGACTACAACACTTGGTGTAAATGTCATTACTATGGAGAATTAAAACACACTAGCATGAATTGTGTTAAACATCTCACAAGGAAAAGAGATACCACCATAAGATGTTTCTCTTGTATCGAACTTGGTCATCTAGCCAAGAATTGCATGAATACAGGTAGAGTTGAAGATGAAAAGAAAGAAAAAGTAGATAACATTTGAAAGAAAATGAGGTAGCAATAGATTCCTTAATCTACTGAGGAAGCTAGTTCAAGTAATGATGGTTATGTCACTCAAGAAGTGGGTGACTCCACCATTTCCAACTAGGTTTCTAAAGAAGAAATAGAACTGTGTTATCAAGATCACATTCAAATAGTTCCAATTGAAAAGTGACAAAGATCCAAATCAGTATTCAAGATACAAAAGGATCACTAAGAAAGATTATTATTAGTTATCACCAAGTTACCTTCTCTACTGAGTAATGTCGGGTCATAGACTATACTGAGCAAGGTCGGGAGTAACAAGTCACACATAGTTATCAAGTCATGAAACCTTAATTGAGTAATCAATTGAATAGTGGATGACAACCTATCGAGCATAATGTCAAGCATGATGCCAACCTAGCTACTTTTGTACTAAACATTAATGTAAAAGTTTTAACAAAAAACATGAAATCAAATTCAATTTTCACCATAAAAATCTAAGTGCTATTACAAAGAAGTGAATTCTAGAGATCAAGCAACCTCAACCAAATTTGTAGCAAGATTTTCAAGGGTTTGATAATTTATCAAGTAATCATGGCATCAAGCAGTAGTAGCAGAAAAGTGAAGAAAGGGTCTGAGATGTTGGTTTGAGGAGTTGAGTGGAAAGCACCAAACTTCAAAATTGCGCCTGCAATCGCATAAACCCTTGACCCAAGCAGAGCTCAATTGCAAATTCCACCTAAGGTACTCCTTCTTAACAATATTCAAACTCATTTCAAGTTTCCTATTCAAGAAATTGGAACCCTAGAAATGGATGATGCCCTAGGTGAATTATGTGTTAATGGAGTTCTCTAACGTAAGCATAAACATTTGGAAGACAAAGGTTTGACCCACATTCCTCACATGCCCCAAGGTTTTCAAGTCAAGCAGATTAGATAATTTCTAAGCTAGGTGCATAATAGTTAGATATGGCTTAAGAAACTAGTTGTAATCACCAAGAAAATGATTCATTGCATCACCCACCTTCCCATGCTCACTAAAGCCAAAACCACCAAAACCCTAGCTGAGTGGGATGGTAGAGGGATGAAAATCAACAATATAATTGATGCAGAAATGAAATTTGGGATACATGTGATAGCCCAAAAAATATATAGTTCAAGCCACCTCAATAGTGTATCATGTGAAGCTACGGACCTAGCATACAAAGTTGTGAAGAACAATTCATCTTATGACTTTGAAGATCTATTGTTGAAGTAATTCAACAAGAACATGGAAAGTATTTAGACTTCCAAGAAAAACCCCTACAAATTTGGCTCTCTATTCACTTGTTTGTTCTTTTATGTTTAGAAGTTCTTCCCTTCCAAAGGCAAGGTAGTATGCAGAAAAGATGTTCCTATACTATACTAGATTAATGAATACATTGCAAAAATGGGAGAGAATTTTGTTAGCATTATGGAAAACTATTTTGAATTATTCAAAGAGAAGATGAATAATAGATTCAGAATACCTAAGAAATTGGTAGAATATTACAAAGATGATGTTTGTTTCATGGTAGATAGTGACAAAGTCTACATTCAGGTAATAAAGCCCAGAATTGTATGGATAAAACCTCTTCCTTATGAGGTAAACATTGATGAAACAAAGGACATTATTGAAGCCCTAATTAATGAACTTGTTGATCCAAAGGCACCACACTTTGGAACATATGATGAGGCAAAGTCAAGGATAGAGCTAGAGATAAAGCTCCCACAAGTGGTTAACAAAGGAAAGAGGAGGATAGCAAAACTAAAATCAAGCACACCTCTAATGTTAATCGAGGGCAAAGGAGAAGATATAGATGAAGAGGTCTAGGAAGAAAGGAAATGATATTGTCTTTAGAAAACCTCCTCCCACTTTCCAGGAAAAATTGAAACAAATGGAAGAAGGTGCAGGCATAACAAACTTCAAATCCTTGAAGTATGAAACAAGATCAGAGGTAGACAAGAAACAGGTGGAAGAACTAGTGTTAACCAAAATGGGAAAATGGAAGTATTCACCAATTCAAATAGCCTCTCAAATCTCTAATGAATTATTAGAGAAAATAAAGCCAAGATGGGACTTTGCAATGCAAACAACAAAAGATATTTATGCACAAACCTTGAGGAAAGTGCTACCTAGCATGAAAGATGCTGAGGTAAAAGAGTCCTTGAAGAAAAATGAAGATAAGATGTCTCTTAGATTTAATACTTATTTAATTTTGATCAAGGACATTGAGCATGTGGTTAAGAATGCCACAAGCATGTGAAAGAATGTTTATCATTTGCATAAACAAAGTGATTTTCTAGTAACTATTAAGGATGATGATAGTGATGATGATGAAGAAGAAACTTATACTAAGCCCACACATTTTGACAATGAGGAAGTTGAAGAAGATAAAGAGGAAGAAGCTACCAAGGAAGAAAAAGAAGATGATGAGACTGAACCTCTAAAGATAGCAACCACAATCATTTCCTCGCTTCCTCACTCTCCAAGCAAACCAATAGCTACACCAAGCTCAGAGATAGCTTCAACAAGTTTTATTGTGATAATTACAGGTACTTCAAATGTCCAATCACTCTTTACCTCCACACAACTTAGCACATCATTGATAGAAGTGTCTACCACTTCATCTACCAAGCTATAACCTCCCTCTTCTTCAGCTTCTAAGTTGTAGCCATCAGCAATGAATATAGTGGCTTCTACAATTTTGAGCTCATTAGTAGTAAGTACTATAGTTTTGAATACAATAGTTTTGTCTACTTCAATTTTAGATTTAGCAACCATTCCTATTAGTAGTCCATTGATTAGTACTATATCAATTTTCACTACAAGTCCTAGTATATCTGCAACTGTTTCCATCCCAAATTCAAAGGCATTAAGCACAAGGACAATTGAACCCAAGGCTCAATCGAGTACAAGATTTTTAAGTAGAGGAAAGGAGATAGAAGAAGATACAGACCTAGATGAGAAAATAGAAATTACCAAATGGGACTTTGATAATCTCACTATGGATCAAATGCATATAGCTGGTGAACTCCTCCAAAAGAAGGCAAAGTAGAAGAAATTGAGAGAAGAAAGAGATAGAGAATATAAAATCATACATGATGCCAAGAACATTTTGTCTGAGGCTATAGGTATTGAGATAGATTCTTCTCAACCTATTTTTTTGCAATTAGCTAAGGCAGTCCAAAAGTTTAATGAGGACACTAGTGGTCAAGATAAGTTAATTGAGAAAGTAGAAAAGAAATTTTATAATAAAGTGCTTGAGCACATTGTTCAACAAATTGTCATTCAACAAGTTGAGCTTTCCTCAATTTTGACCAATCTTGAAACCTCTTGCACTAATGTGACATCACTTTTTGTGAAGTTATGTGATGTTACCAATTTCACAAAGGAGATAAAGAGAAAATTGAAAAATATTGATGAGGATCTAAAAGCTAGTGCACAACAATTGCAACTTGACTCTAGTTCAAGCTCTGCACATGATATGAAGATAAGATTTTTGTCAAATATACAGGTAGAGTTGTTGAGAGAAGAAGCAAGGATCTAGTCTACATTGATAGATATTTAGAATATGATCCTTCCTATCATGGATACAATAAAGAAACACATTTTTTACTCAAAATCCTTGATCCATGAAAATAACTTCTCTATTGCAGATCACATGATTGAACTCTCTACAGAAGTGCAAATTGCTCTATATACATGCAAGATTTTGCAAGAGAATTGGAATAAAACTCTAGCACTCATTCTTAAGGTACATTCTGAGTTTCTATCTCATATTGGTGTCTCCATGTAAATACTTTTTGAATAAATCTTTGGCATTATTGTCAAAAAGGGAGAGAGACTATGTATATTGTATGGGGGAGAATCATGCAAGGAGAAAATGTATATAGCAGAGGAGAATTTTGTAGATATGTTGTAAAGTATACTATATATACTTACAAATTTTTTTTTTTTAAATTCTCAAAATAGTATATTCTACCAAGCCAGTATCACATGGTGATGTATATAAGTTTTGGCTAATAAGTGTTTTTGTCACTAATGCCAAATGGAGAGATTATTGACATATCAGTCAAGTTTGTTATTAGTAAAACACACTTATTCAAATTTTGTATGGCTACCGAGCTCATTGAATAGTCTATAGTGTTTCCAATGTGATTTAGTAGCCATGGAATTCTATAGTTTCTACAAAGTCTTCTAGACTAATTCTAGTGGCCATCAAGCATCCCAGTGATTACTAGGGGATTTTAGTTAGTGTGAAGTATAACAATTCAAACCAAGCAGAATCAAGCAGTGTGAAGTCTAGTAGTTCAACCTAAGAACTTCAGTGTTTATTGAGCTTTGTAGTTTCTACCAAGCTAGCAGTTCATGTGATGCAAAGCTAGTATTAACTAAGCCATATGCAAAGATAGTGTTTACCGAGTGAGTCATGGTAAACTAGTGATTCAGTTTATGAAAAGTGACACAATATCTACTAAGTTACCAATGTAGACCAAGTTTGAGACTACTTTGAGGTGATTAGTATGGATTGAGCTTCTACTTCTACCAAATGCATGATTATGCTGAGTAATGACATTGGACGTCGAGTATCAAAACTTCACCAAGTTAGTTTTTAGAACCCCAGTGTCTTCATATGGGCTAACTTTGTAATATTGGTGTTAACTTGTATGATGGCCGACTTTGTAATTTTCTAAATTGGATTGGTATATATGGAATGTATTGTATCATATCCAATGTGTGTGAATATGTAATTCATGAACATAAGTATCTAAGAATGAAAATGTAATCAAGCAACATATAAAGTATACATTGAAGGCCATATCAGAAAAGAGTAGCAGAGACATATCCATCACAAAAGGTGATCAATATAATCAAGGAATCTCTATCAGCAATTTAATTGTAAGTCAGAGATCTATTGTTTCATTCTAATAGGTGAATTAGTCTAAATCCTTTAACAAGGTAGACTTAATGGTCTTTCTCAAATCTCTTTACCGAGTGCATACTTTATTGTGTGTTTGTAAATCCTTTAACAAGGTGGACCTAGTAGTCCTAATTGCTCCTAATAGGGCAGATCATCAGAAGTGATCATTGTAAGCCTTAACAGGCCAACTTTATGTTGCAATATTGAAGTTTTGTGGGTATCATCCTTACCCCATTTTTTTGGAAGGTTTTTGGGTCACCAAATTATTGTGTTCAAGTGTTATGAATGTTTTATGTTTTCAGTTTCTCATGCATGCAATTAGATCAACAAATGATAATTGGTATATTGCTATAAAGTGCTGAATTTGATAAAGTTTTAGAGGTTACTGATTCACCCCTCCCCTGTTAGTAACCTAGCATATTTTTGAATATTTCCAAAAAAAATAACTAAAGAAATTATAGAATAGAAAGTTTCTAAAAGTTAACTAAACAACTTAAATGACCATAGTAAGCTAAATATTACAATGTTAATTTAATAGCATTTTATAGTTTTTAACTTTCAAGGTTTTTTCATAGTTACAACTTACTACAATAGTAAAATACCAACAACTTGTGCTCTTGGAGTCCTTTTGTAGCTCAATGCTATATCTATTTACTACATCTCTCTTTTACCTTACTCAGAAGGTCACATACCCAAGTGAGTCTTTACTAAGAAATAACACTCTTACTATCATGAGAAAGAACTATAGCAATCTATTTTCTATTGAATGCACTCTCATTGGTTCTTGTTCCTATATTAGGCATATTCCACTATGGAACCAATATCTAAGAGGAGTTTGATATGGATATGAAATCAACATCATCAGCTTCACTATTCAACTAGTTATTGTTAATGATCATTGTATTCATTTTAAATTCATTTGTGAGAATTAAAGATGGAATTGGGATCCCAAAAATCCATCCAAAGATCTCCATAACCTAATTTTTGTGGTTCTTTTGAAGCTTTATTAATGTTAATATTTCATATGCGAGGAGATACCCATGAAAAAATCTATTTCTTTGTTCCCTCTCCATTTAATGATAATCTGCATATTGTTACCATGTTTACACTTCTCTCATTTTAAATGAATTTGTTGTTTTCATGAAAAAAAATTAAAAAAGTAACCCAACCTTCTTGGACCCTTACATGTAAAGTTCTTGTTTCCTAATATTTGTACATAAGTGGCCCTCTTTTT
Source organism: Cupressus sempervirens (assembly GCA_028749045.1). Lineage (NCBI taxonomy): Eukaryota > Viridiplantae > Streptophyta > Pinopsida > Cupressales > Cupressaceae > Cupressus > Cupressus sempervirens. The sequence goes on along the minus strand of CM053790.1, from coordinate 550,501,155 downwards.
AGTTGTTCTACTAAGATTTAGTTGTCTTTTTAGTACTTAATGTTGTATACAAACAGAGGAGGGAGAAGAAGATGATGAAGTCAACAACCTCTTCAAATCTAGGAAGAAGAGAAAGAAGGGTGTTGACCATACGCCTGAGGAAACTACAATGCTTGTTGAGTAGTTCATGGCTAAGCTTGAAGTTGCTGCTGAAAAAAATGCCAAACTCAATCATAAATCTAAACCTTCTATTAATAAACTAAAAATGTTACCTATGCTAAGATAATTGCCCATATGGGCATGACAATAGATCAAGCATTTACTTTCCTTTTCTTTTTTCCTGCTACTCATTAGGTATGTCTTTTTGGCTTATTTGGCTATCATTTTATCTTCTTCTCTTTGTTCTTAATCTACATCAATGCGTTAGATTTTGGCACTAGGAGATGAACCTCTACTGTAGGTTCTGCATATTCCATGTTGGCAAAATGGGCATTTCATTTTTAGTTCTCCTTTTCTTGTTTTATTATCAAACTTTGTAAATAATGGATCCATGACACACCATTTTCTATTTATCTTGTTATTTTCTTGGCAATTCTAAAAAATAAAACCGTATAAACCCTCCCTTGACTATGATGTATCAAAGAAAAACCAACCCTACAACCCTCGTCATCATTGGGAGCTTTGGAACTTTGGCAGACTATCATAAGATGACAAAAGCTTAGCAACTAATCTGTAAAACCAAAGCTCCTTTGCAAGTTTGGAGATTATACAAGCTTTATCTTGCTGGGTTTTTCATTTCTCCTACTATAATACATATAAATTTGTGAATTTTTCAATATACCCATTTGTTTTCCTTCTAGAATTATTATGGGTTGGATCATTGGCAATGAGTAGAAATTTCCATACTTCTTTTCATAGTATCATTCTATCCTTGCAAACTCATGGAAATTCCTTTTGTTTCTACTCTTACAAACTAAGAATAAGGTTGCTAGCTTCTATCTTTAGATGACGGCTTCACGATCTCTTTCTAATTTTTTTGTGATAACTAGAGGTTTCCATCATTCAAAAAACAAAAAGATAAAAAGGATTTTCTCTTTATTTTCAAGACCATTTCTTAGATTGGTTGTGGCCAAAGCAACAACTCTTGTCTGTCTATTAGATGATCTTTATGATGAATTCCTGACACTTGAGCAAGTTGAACTTGTTACCAAGGCTATTGTTCAAGGTTGGAACATTTCCATCATACAAAGTATTCCAAACAATTACAAGAGAATTACGATATTTATTTTCAAAAAATTACAGGTTTGTTTGGCTATGGGAATTCATAGACTCAAAAATTTATATTTTCTAAAATAGGAAAAATAGAAAGAGGAATACGTATTCCAATTCCACCTATTTGGGTAGAACAATAAATGCTCATTTTTGGGCCAAAATTTGAATAAATGTATTCCAATTTTATTCCTATTCCAATTCCAATTTGGTAAATCCAAACACATAATTCAAAATATTAAGAATATACATATGCTTATTCCACTTGTATTCTCGTTGCCAAAGTAGCTCTATGTGAATTGACAAGTGAGACAACTCAAGTCGAAGGACAAGACATGATATAGTTCATTACAAAAGTGGTATGCATACATTGCCCTAAATAATTTTTTGTTGAAATTATAATCTTATCTTGATTCATATGTTATGTAGAAATGTAGTAGTATTACAAAAAGGAAAAGTTTCATTTTTTTTCCATATTAAATATGAATATTTTGTTTTAGTGGGCTGAATATGCTGAAGTTAGTTTAAAGATGACAGAATAGAAAGAAGGTCAATATGTTCCAAACTATAATGAGTACATAAAGGTTGCCTCAACAACTAGAGCAAGTGGACTATTATCATTGCATCCCATCCTCCTAGCAATTCCTGATTTGGAAGATGATGATATCTATTGGATACAATTGTATATTTGTGTGTTGTCTTTGATATTACACTAATGTCACATTAGTTGTCAGTTAGTGCTTACCAAGATCACTTGGTCAGCAAGACAATTTTTCTTGTCTATCAAGTATTCATGGAGATTACTTTGCAAAGACTATGTCTACTAAGCTCACTCAGGTGTTAAAGGAAATTATGATAGGAAATGGTGTTAACCAACTTCACATGGTTAATGAAGGAAAGTTGGTCAGAGTCAGTGTGAATCGAGTTCACTTGGTTGCTAAAGGATTTTGCAAGTTCGAAATATTAACTGAGTGTCTATTGGTTAACATAGGGAATCATTTCAGGACTAGTTTTTACCAAGCTACGTTGGCTAATGAAGGATTTTTGTTAATTTGGGATATAGAATTTAATTATTTCAAGTCTTGATTCCACCTGACTAGGGTGATGATTATTGGTCATTGTAATTTTTATATAGCCAACTTGACAATCTGAACTATATAAATATAAGGTCAAGTTGTGATTTTTAGAGTATGCAAGTGTATTGACTAATTGAGAAGGACAGTGTGAGTGAACTTGAAGGATGGTCTAATATCTTTGTGGAGTAGCAAAGTAATATTTGATCAGGAAGGATCTAGTGTGAAGTTGAATAGAGATCTATAATCACAATTTCAATTGCATCATATTTAGGTCATTTCACTATTACTCTCTAACCATTGTACTAGTAATTCAAAATTTCTTAATAGAGTTTGTTTAACAGCCATTTGTAAATCCTCTAATAGGGTGACAGTTCCATTGAATTGTTTTAAAGACCTCTCGCAAGGCCACTCCTTATAGGGTGACTAAATCCTCTAACAAAGTCACACCTAATAGTGTGTTTTGTAACCTTTAACCAAGTTGGCTCCTAATAGTGCTCAATTTTGAAGAGTGAAAAATAGTAACTAGTTACATTGGTGATTTTTCCCATATGGGGTTTCCACATTAAATGTGGTGTCTCTTGTGTTCATTTCTTTTTCTCTCATGTTTGCAAGTTATTACTATTGATGTTAGATCTGGTAAAGTTAGACATACTCTGCATTTATCGAGTTACAACATTTTCAGTCTGTTTATCGAGTGATAGTAGTAATTAGTTTTATCAAACATCTAAGGGATCTATGAAATATTTTTGTGGTAACTATTTCACACCCCCTCTCAGTTACTCCATGTATATTTCAAACACTTCGTATCAGAGCTTTTGGTGCTTGCAAGAAAGGTTTCAAGGACCTAAGCTAAAGATTAGGATGTCTTACAAAAGAAAAATTCTAAAGGTTAATAGAGATCACTTTTTAGCATGGTAGGGACTTATGAGACTTCATCTAGCTTCCATTGGTGACTCAGGAAGCAAATATCTTGATAAAGAATACATAGCTCTGATTGGTACATTATCTGTTCGAGATATTGCTAAGAAAAGGAACCATCACACCATGATGATAGATATTGCATCTGCTCTTAGCTATGAAGAATTTGATGAGATCAAGGACTACAGAATTGCTTCTGAAATGTGGAAAAAGCTAAAGAAAATCTATAGTGGTGATGGCAATGTGAGGAGAGCCACAACAGAAAGCCTTAGAGGACAATTTGATTAGATGAGAATGAGAGAATATGTAAATATTGCCAAATATGTGGAAAGAGTCAAAGTTGATGTCAGTGTAATCAGAGCTTCTAGAGGAGACATCAAGGATGAAACTATTGTAAGTAAAGTTCTCAAAACATTACTTCCTATCGATGCAATTAGAGTATATGCTATTCAAGAAAGAAGGTGTGAGGCAAATCATAAGATAACTTTGGATGCCATAGTGGGAAGATTGATAGCTTTAGAGCTAGACAACTATGACACTTATATTCTAGCTTCCAAGAATATTGAATCTACATTCGAGGCAAAACTTTCACTTAAGGATAAAGGAAAGAAATAAAGGACATTCAGTTAGAAAGTGAAAAAAAAAATCAGAGGAAATTTCTACTAGTGATCTTGAAGTTGTTGAAGCATCGCTTGTAAGAAAATATTCTAGAGGTAGAGAAAAATACAAAAGTAAAATTACCCTAATCTATTTTTCATGTGAAGAAATCGGTCATATTGTTGCCAGGTGCCCAAACAAAGAAAGGAAGGATAAGAAGAAAATTCACAAGTAAAATGGTAAGAAGGATTTCAAAAATTGCAAATCATTCAAGAACAAAGGTAAGAAAACTAGTTTCATGGCTAAGGATTCTAATAATAGTGAAGATGAGATAGTTTACATTGCTGTAAAAGATGAATCTGATGATGAAGGAGATAAGATGGCACTTATCTCTCATGTGAGAAAAAATGATACATGGATCATAGATAGTGGATGTTCACAGCATATTACTAGAGATAAGACAAAGTTTGAACGCTTTGAAGACTATGATAGTGGTAGTGTAAGATTTGGAAACAATGAACCTTGTTGCATAAAAGGGAGAGGCTAAATCTCATTGATTAAAGAACTTGTATATGACAATGCTTATTGGGTTGAAGGACTAAAACATAATTTGATGAGTGTGTCATAGCTAATTAACATTGGATTCAAGGTAGAATTTATGCATGGGAAGGCAAGACCACTGGATGATAAAGGAAAACTAATTAGATAAAGCAAACAAACAAAAGGTAACCTATTTTATCTTGATCTTGGTGATTGATCATGTTTTATTGCTCAAGTTGAAGAAAGTTGGTTATGGCACAGAAGGTTATGTCATGTAAATTTTGATAACATAGTAAAGATAAGAAAATTTAGAAAAGTAAGAGGTATTCCTAGTTTGAAGAAACTAGATGTTGGTTTATGCACGAACTATCAAATTAGAAAAATAGGAAAGACTTGTTTTAAAAGAAAAAATTATAAATCTTAAGATATCTTAGAAATTGTGCATATTGATTTTTGTGGACCTATTGGAGTAGAAAGCTATAATGCAAAAAAATTCTTTATTCTTTTTGTTGATGACTACTCTAGCATGATGACTATTATTTATTTAAGAGAGAAGTTAGAAGCATTTTAGAAATTCAAATAGTATTTGCCAAGAGTAGAGAAAGAAATGGGAAAAATACTAAAATGCTTAAGATTAGATAGAGGTGGTGAACTCATCTCTAATGAATTTAACAACTTTTGCATTGAAAGAAGAATTAAAAGATAGGTATCAACCCCTAGAACTCTCGAGCATAATGGAATAGTTGAAAGTAGAAACAGATCCATCATGGATTGTGCAAGGACTTTAATGATTGAAAAGAACATTGCTATCAAATGCTGGAAGGAAGCTATCAACATTGTAGGTCATAATTTGAACCGAGTTCAGTTGAAGAAAGATTTAGACAAGACTCCCTATGAATTGTGGTATGGCTACAGACCCAATGTAAGTTACTTGAAAGTATTTGGAAGTAAATGTTATATCTTGAAAGAATCTAGAAAAGGCAAGATGGATGTAAAAGGTGATGAACGTATATTCTTTTGATATTCTTGCAACAGTAAGGTGTATAGATGTTAAAATCTATCTACTGATAAAATCATAGAAAGTGTGTTGGCGCTCAAAATTGCATGGTCAATTTTGAGCACTATTGAAAAAATCAGGCCTATAATTGCTTTGTGAAGCCTATGTACCTTGCTGTTGAGTTAATGCATAAATGGTGTTTAATGTTTCTAACACTTTCCATTCAGCCGGTCTACCTGTTCCATGAGGTTAAATCATCATTCTGAGCTATTTGGCGGAGTCCTTTTTCAAGCATTTGTCAAATTTGCAATTCTGCCCTAGTGTCAAACAGCGACAAGAGGCCTTGTTTGCATCTGAATATCTTGCACCCAGAAATGTGTCATTACTTACCACTTTGGAAGTATCTAATATCTATACCTAAGAACCTATGTTTTAGATTTTGAGTCATTTCGAGTCCATTTGACTAGGTTTTGAATCCCTCAAAGTGGGTCAATTACTGTTTTTAGTGCTTTTGCACTTTGCACCTAATTCTGGGAAGCCCTATTTGACTCGTAATAACTTTTGACCAGTTGACCCAAATGTTGAAATTCATTTTCTATCACATTTTAGACATCAAAGACTTGTTATGTTTTAATTTCCAAGTCTTGACGAATCTGTTTGATCAGTTTTCAAACGCGATTCCAAAAGTGATTTCTATCTTTTTACTGGTGTCAGCATTTGCAGATTTATTGGAACCCCTGTTCGTGATGTTATAACTCCTAATCCGTGATTGGTGAGAATGAATGGTTTGTTCCCCTGTATTTTCCATTGAAAATACTACAAGTGTGTCTGTTTGCAAGTCATGATAAATCCGTTTGTACACTTTTCCAGGGTCTTTCCATTTCTAAAAATCACTTTTCAGTCAGTGTTCCTAGTTGCAAAATTCCAAGTAGCCCACTTTGAACATCCGTCATTTCCGCCCAGTGATTCATCATGAGCCCAAATCACATATTCATAATATCCTCATGACAAAGAACCAGCGCCCCATTTTTCATCTTTCCAAGTGTCCATTTGCCCAATTTTCCAGGCCAAATCCAAACCCAATTTGTTGTTTTCTTACATGTTTTATTGCAGGTAAATCTACGAGGGCAACTTTGACATTGAATATATTTTGACTTGGAATTCTTCATGAGACGAGATCTGACAGGGTGCAAGAATGTGGAGCAGAGATTCAGTGTGCCAAATTTTAGAGCCTGGTCAATTGTTCGGGTCAATTTTTAAAGGCAGTCAATGGACCTCCTGACATTAAAATTAACAGTTTGTAAATTAGTGGTAAAGGGAGATTTAATGATCAATCTGTGGTCAAAATTGTTTCCAATCAGTCTGAGAAGGTCAGTGGATCAGTTTGAGGATGCAGTTGTCCGGGAACGGAATATTTTTTAGCCGGACCCACTTTGGGGCCTGGCTAACTTCATCAGATGAAGGACAAGACATTTGTGAAGACAATATGCTTTAAAATTAGGTCAAATGCCTATGGATAAGGCACTACTAAATCTCATGTGAAGTGATATTCGAAGGTTGTTTCTAATGCGACAATGAAGTATGTGCATCTCATTGATTTGAGCTTTAAAATGTGGCCTATTAAAACAACATACGGCCACATTGAAAGGCGCCATCAAAGAAAACTCATATTTGTAGATTGAAAGTTAATATGGGTGCATTTTATTTGTGAGGTAGACTACAAATTAGGAAAGAAATAAAAGACAGATCGAGTAAGAAGCAAAGTCAACGCTTTGAAGGGAAATGCCAATGGGTGAAGATAAAAATTTGCACAAGAAGCAACATGAGATGTGTAAAAAAGAAAGTGTCTCCACATTAAGTGCTCGGGGCATATAGGACAAAAGGAAGTATGGGTCGTTAACAATGTGACTTGACAAGAGGAAGGATGTTGCTGTGGGGAAGATCATGTTTATTGCAGAGGGTGGCCTATCAGATTGAGAGGCAATGTTTTTGAATCCTTGCGAGATGGTTATGGTGAGATGACATGTGATGCAATGGGACACCTTTGAACTTTTTCATGTCTCATATGCACAGAGGCATCTCAACTGTTCAGGAGTTCCATAAAACTTGTTGTATATTTTCACATTTGCTATTCTGGAGACCTACAAGGATGTTGAAGGTTGTAAAACCTAAGACAAATCATGCAAGGATGATTATTGAAAAGCGTGCTCCAAAGTCGGTTAAAATGCCAAGAGAATGCTAATCTTGCATGGTACAAAGACTAGCAATGTATTGAATTCAGTCTTGACTGACATATTTCATCTCAAAAGGGCTGGTGGAAATGCTATCAAATACGCTAAAAGGAATGGAGATATTTGACCATTTGTGAGCCGAGGTGAAACTTCCTTGGAATTTCTCTTCCAAAAGACTGATTGTAGTCTGTTCATTTTTTAAAATTTTTTTTTGCTCACGTTTTAAAGGAGCACCCGCAGTTTCAAGGGAGGTAGTGGCACCATAAGAGGCCCAAGCTGCAGCTCTAGCAAGTAAAAGAAAACATTGTTCATGCAAGAAACAAACCGTTGTCAGAGGAATAGAACCCATGCCCAGGGCAGAAGGAAAGTTCACGCCTAACAAAGAGGCAGATTGCACCAAGAGTAGTATCAATGCACAAAGAGAAAAGAGCCCCATAATAGAGGCAAAGCTAGATGCCATTAATAAGAGAAAACTGTTTAGCAATAAAAAAATGCAGAGATCTACGTTTTATGAAAAATGTCCACCAATGGTCTCATGTATTAGAAGAGTTTTAAGTTGAAAGAAGGCCCACGCTTCCAACAAACAAAGATGCAGCACAACACAAAGAAGACTCCCACGCATAATGAGCATTTTCAAGATTTTTAGTCCCACATATGGGCCACGAAAGGTTTTTACAGTCTATAAATAAGAGAGCACGCAAAGCATAAGGTGTCTTTTCAGAAGCACTTTTTAGAAGGCAATGTTGTTTGCACGTGGGTCCCAGCCCGTTGCATGATGATGTCAACATGTAGAAAGCATAATTTTGAACCAAGGTACATGCACGCTAATGTGGGGATGGAAGCCCCAGATTGCACCAAGTGTCATGATCCAAGGGTTAGCGCATGCTCGCAAAATGGAGTTGTACGAAGGTTAAAAAATGCGGGGATGCGCCTGGGCACCATATGGCACGGTGGGTCCCATAGGTGATGCAATGGCCAAAATGAGTAGTTCAAATGGAGGCACAAGATTTTGCCACGTGGCGAGATCCGACGGTCCACGCATCCCTGCAATATGGAGTTGTAAGGATTTAAGTAATGCGGGGAAGCGCATTCTAGACATGTGGCACTGGGTCCCTGCGACATTGATGTGGTGTCAGAGAGTAGTGGTCGGCCAATCAGAGGCTGCCACGTAGTAGAAAGGCTTGGTCAACAGAGGTTTGACCTCAGATTGGAAAGAGAAGGAAAATATATAATATTTAAAAAGAATTTTTTTTAATATATTTTCTTCAAAAAATGTACGTGATTGAGTTTTATTTCAAAAGGATGCATTTTATAAAGTTTGAACATTAGATTTTTAAATTTTTGAAATAAATTTAAAAAATCAAATGTAAAGACCATGTTTTTTTATACCAGAGGGGTCATTTTAAAAATGATTTTCAGTGGGTTTCCGATAAGCTAGATATGCACTCCAATATACCATCGAAATCAAGAAAAGATGAACTATTCGATTTCAGAGTCAGTTTTTGCACAGGTAGTAGCTGGTTGAAGCTACAGGAGGTTTTTTTTTTCAGGTACCTGAATTGCAACCATTTTCAGATCAGGAAGTTCAGATTTGATTTTTTGTCAAGGTAATGAGCTGAATATCAGTAAAAGGCAATGGAAATTCAGTTAGGGTCAAATTGGTTCAGATGTACTCAGTAAAAACTCATTTTCACTGGCTTTTTCATGGGGAAATCAGATATTTTGGTGACCCAAAAAGGTTTTATCATTTCAACGAAGATATTTCTCAAATTAGTTACAGTAATGACAAAGCAAAAATCAGATCAGAGGTGATGGAAGAAAGAGGTTGATCAGTTGCCAAGGGAAGGAATTCTGAAGGGAAACATGTCGACTGTATAATGAATTCGAGATTTATTTCTTTGATATATTTATTCTTTCTTCTTCTTTGAAAAGGGGGTTGTTGGTTGGTTTTGTTTTTTCCAGTTCTTGGAGCTCTGCTCAGGCTGTGAAAGCCACACACCCAACATTCTGTATGAACAGCACTGATATTTCACAGATAGTTCTATTTTCTTTGTGTAGTTTTGCATTTTATGTTATGCATTCTAATGTATCTTTTTTTAAGGGAATAAATACAAGTGTAGAATCATTTGAAGTTTTATTATAATTCTGTCTCTTTTCTTCTCTAAATGTGTAATTCTATATGTTCAAGAACAAAGAGCTTGAACCTATTTACAATTTCCCGGTTGTATGTTTGAAGTTTACTTGCCTTTGACTCAAGGAGTCATATAATTGCTTGCAATCTCAAGCAGGGTTTCAGATTCATTTGATGGGGATGATTCAAAGTATGGGATTATACTGAACATAGTTATCTAATTCATAAGGTGAACAAATCAAACAAGAATATCTCAATGTATGCTTATATGTTGAATGATGTTCTAGGATGTATGATTCTGATGTGTAAGATTGCCCAATGAATAAGGCACTGATCGTTTGTAGGATCATCAATTTTTTGCTGCATATTAGACATGCTATCTTTTCTCAATATAAATCAATCTTTTTCCCTTCATGTTGAAGTGGACATAAAAGTTTAAACCCTCACTCAGTTTATGAATAATATAGTTTTACACCTAGCTATTGTAGAATTTCTGTTGTTTCATAAGCCATTAGGAGATATTAGGGGTTTCATCTGCTATCATAACAGATTCAGTGTATGCTTTGACAACTGGTACGATATAAGGAATCTATAGGTCCACCCACCTAGGTTTTGCAGAGCCTAAAGTGCAGAAGGAGTATAGCCTTATAGTTGGCCTGGTGTCTGAATGGATGTGTTGATAATGGGAGTTAGCTGCCCCTAGATGTGTCTTGTTATCATCAGGGTAATTGGAAGTGGGTAAAATTTTTAAACACCAACAAAGTGCACATGTGAGAATTGATGATTTTGTAGAAAAGATTGAAAAAGAAAGAAAAAAGGAACTAGAAGATTACACGAGATTTGTTTACATCAAACCTAATACATTGCTAGATACATTTGTCAATAAGGAGACTTCATCTTTCGAGCCTAGTATAGTTACCAAGTTGCAAGAAGTTCAAACTGAGTCACAAGGACCTAAGTCACATTCTAAAGCTATCAAGCCAATGCCTACTGAGTCTAAGCAACCAAAGCCAGAAGTTGAAATTCAAAATGAAGACAATGGAATTCACTAAAGAGGAAAAGATCCTATATTGGCCAAGTATGTTAGAAGGAATCATGCACCTGATCAAACTATTGGAGATAAATTAGAAGGTACTATGACAAGAAGTAAGCTAAAAGGTACATGTTTACTTGCTGATTTTGAACCTAGAAGTGTTAAAGATGCATCGAAAAATGAAAATTGGATTGAGGCTATAAATGAAGAAATATAACAGATAGAAAAGAACAAAACTTGGACTCTTGTACCTAGGCCCAAAGATAAAAATGTGATTGGAACAAAATGGATATTCCAAAATAAGTTAAATGAAGATGGACAAGTATCAAGAAACAAAGAAAGACTAGTGTGTAAAGGATATTCTCAAGAAGAAGGAATTGATTATGGTGAAACTTTTGCTCTTGTTGAAAGATTAGAAGCTGTCAGGACCTTACTTGCATATGCAACACATAAAGAATTTAAGGTATATCAGATGGATGTTAAATTTGCATTTCTCAATGGTATTCTTGACGAAGAAGTCTACATTGAACAACTAGAAGGTTTTGTTGATCCAAATAAGAGGGACATGGTTTGTAACCTGCACAAATCATTATATAGTCTAAAACAAGCTCCTAGAGCATGGTATGAGAGGTTGCACAACTATCTTATACAGATAGGCTTCCAAAGAACTAACAATAATAGTAGTTTGTACATCAAGGAAGGACCAAATAAAAAGATTGTATTGCTAGAAATATTTGTGGATGAAACTCTATTTATAGGGAATGATGATCTATGCAAATAATTTTTAGAGCAAATGAATAAAGAATTTGAAATGTTTATGTTTGGTGAGATTAATTTCCTTGTTGGATTGTAAATATAGAAAAGCGAGAATGGTATCTACATTACTCAGTCTAAGTATATAAAAGAGATACTCAATAAATTTGAAATGGAAGATTATAAACCAATTGGAACCCCCATGTGTATTGGACTAAAGCTTACCAAGGATGATGATTCTAAAGATTCTCGGCAAAACCCAAAGAAAATCATATGATGGTAATCAAAAGAACCTTGAGATATTTGAAGGGCACTAAAGACTATGGTTTATGGTATAAACTTGGAGGAAATTTGGACCTAAAAGTGTTTACTGAGGTTGATTGGGTAGGAAATCTTGATGATAGAAAGAGCACAAGTGGTGGACCATTCTTTCTTGGTAAAATATTGGTATCTTCGATAAAAAAAAAAAATCAAAACTACACATCGTAATCCACAGCAAAAGTAAAAAATGTTGCATCAACACTAAATTGTTCTAATATTGTTTGGTTTAAATTGTTGTTACAAGGTATGAAGGTTGAAATCAAGGAACTAGTTGTCATGTTTTGTGATAATACAAATGCAATCAACATATCAAAGAATCTTGTAATGCATTCCAAAACCAAGCATATTTCTATAAAATATCATTTTTTCAGGGAATTGGTGCAGGACAAATAAATTAGATTGAAATATGTCCATACAAAAGAACAGATTGTAGGCATATTTACCAAGCCATTACTTAAGGATGCATTCTTGTATCTAAGACGTAAGTTAGGAGTCATTCCCCTATCTAAAGCTCACTAAATAAAGTTTTAGTGATGCGCCAATAGGAACCTAGTTAAAGATACTATTAGTTGAAGAAAATAATTAAGAGAGTATTGCATATGAATTAGTACTCAAGTTACATTGATACTCATTTGGTATGTGTTGTCTTTGGCATGTGTTGTCAAAGAGGGAGATTTTACTGTCATATCTTTCTAAAATTTCTTTGAAGAGATAGGCTATAATTCCTTCATAGAGGGAGATTACTACATATAATAGAAGTTTGTGATATAAAATCAAAGAGGGAGAAACTTTCTATTAGAGAAAGCCTTGTTCTCAAATTTCATTGTGCTATGACATGTTGTGTTGCCACCAATGCCAAATAGGGAGATTGTTGGATACAACTATCTAATTGTGTGTTGTCTTTGATATTACACAAATGGCATACTAGTTGTCAATTAGTGCTTACCAAGATCACTTGGTTAGCAAGATCATTTTTCTTTTCTATCAAGCATTTCTAGAGATTACCCTACAAAGACTATGTCCACTGAACTCACTTGAGCATGAAAGGAAATTTTCATAGGAAACAATGTTAACCAAGTTCTCATGGTTAACAAATGAAATTTGATCAGAGTCAGTGTGAACCAAATTCACTCAGTTGCCCAAGGATTCTATAAGTTTGCAGTGTTAACCAAGCATCTATTGGTTAACATAGGGAATCATTCCAAGACCATTGTTTACTGAGCTAGGATAGCTAACGCAGGATTTTTGTTAATTTGGGATGTGAAGTTTAGTTATTTCAATTATTGATTCTAGCCAACTAGTGTGATGATTATTGGTCATTGTAATTTGTTTTGAGCTAGCTTGACAATCTGAACTATATAAATATAAGGTCAAGTTGTGATTTCTAGAGTATGCAAGTGTATTGATTGATTGAGAAGGAAAGTGTGAGTGAACTTGAAGGATGGTCTGATATCCTTGTGGAGTAGCAAAGTAATATTTGATCAAGAAGGATCTAGTGTGAAGTAGAATAGAGATCTATAATCAGAAATTTAGTTGCATCATATTCAGGTCATTTCATTGTTACTCTCTGTTACCACACTCATATTTTTCCTTATGATATAAAGCATCCTATGCTTGAGTCATTACTTGATCATGAAGTCAAAATTGAATTTTTAATTAACTTCAAGTTCAAGTTTGCATCCTCCTTTTTTCTTTCATGTATCAAAATCCACATTCATTATCTTGAGTCAGTCCTTGCCAAGTTGAAGTCAAAATTGAAGCTAGAGAAACTCAAACTTCAACTTCCACTTCGGTATCATTTTTCTGCACTAATGTTATGTTTTAATGTAAAATTTCATCTTCAAATTCATTGGTGACATTTTACAAGGCACATGAAATAATAAATAAGCATATTTAAGAGGCACATGTCTTGATATGACAAGATTTGGGAAAAGGGTAAATTTGTCATTTCTTGATGACATGGAGTATTAATAGGCATGTAGACTTGACTGACATTTAATAAAAAATCACTCAGAAGGTCTTTTTGGGTGCACAACACATGAATAGTAATTATTATATTTACTTTCCATATCTATACTGAGATTTTCTTCATAAGTTATCACTTAAATGCACCTTTTAGCCATTTCATTGCTCATTCTACCATTTGCAAAAAGAAAATCTCAACGTCATCTGGTAGGAAGAATGGGTTACAAGATAAGATTTTTCAAACTATAAGTGCATCACCATTTTACTCTATGATTTTTCTTGTGCTAGCTTTTGTTTTGAAAGGTTTCAATTTGCATCTCCTAGACTATGTCATCCTATAGCAGGCCATGACATTATTTCACCCCAAAATACCCAAATTGAAAAAAACAATGTCTCCTTACCTCTTTACCTAAAATTTGTGACACATTTCTGGTTAAATAAAGCTTGACCAACTTAATTGAAAGAGCTAAAAATGCCCAATCAAGTCCTATCTATCGAAAACTAGTGAATAGTGGCTTGCTTGAAGTTGCCACATTCCCTGCAGCTATTGCATGGCCAGAGTTAGTCATTGAATGTGAAAATCACTATGATCCTAACATAAGATGTGTCAAGAAAATCTCATGGGAGGTAGTTGTCAAAATCAATAGGACTAGTGTTTACTCAGCCTTTAGGATCCCTCATAGAGACCCCTATGAAATATGGACATTTGAGGAGGTTGAACGCCTACATGCTGAGAGGGAAAATAGTTATGACAATAAAGTAGCATAGTCTTGGCTCCTAAAAATAGTATAAGGTGGTTCAAGGTTTCCCAAACTTTAACCATTGAATATTTCATCAAATAAATTATAGATATTGTACTTTTTTTGAACAAGGTCAAAGGAAATGAGCAAGCATTTCATTGGGAAGCATGGATGTGTTTCTTCTTCCAAAATATTTTTAAAGGGATAAGTTCATCAATTGGGCTAACCTAATTGCTAAGAATCTACATAAGGGTTTAGTAGTTGTCAATAATTTTGGTCCATTTTTCCCATCCTTTTTTCTAGTTTATGTCTTGGTAGCTTCAAAAGAATGGGAAGGCCTTTCATATTCACCATGGATAGATGAAATGTCTATTTACCTATACTATAGTGATCTCCAAGAGGTTGCTCAATGTAAAGAATTTAGAAGAGTAAACGATGTCTTCCTGGGAAAGCTAGTTTTTGAGCTTCAAGGTCATGAAAATAATAGACTATCAGAGGAAGCAATGCAAGCTATAGAAGTCTATGGCTATTCCTACATTGAACTCCCTAAATTCACACACATTAGAATGGGTGGTTATTTTGGTGAACCATTGAAGCTACCTTGATATTGCTTAGATCATGTTGTTTTCTCTGAAATGTGTAGACAGTTTGTCTTAGTGGTGGAATCTTTTGAAATTTCCAAGAGGTGTTCTATTTTATTTGCTATTGAAATTAGCCACTACAAATGCCCTAATCTAAAAAAAGCCATGTTGACAAGAGAAGCATTAACCTAGCTATGCTTCAAACCTTTTTTTCCTCGAGAAAATTTTGATTACATGAGATTTATCAGGGACGATTTTAAAAATGCAACTTCTTTCGTTCACATTTCATAGTTAGAGGATTACTGGGAAAATTGTCCTAATGAGCTTGAAGTAAGAAAAACTTTATGGTTGAGGCTAACAATTAAACAAATTAATAAATTTAATGTTGATCTTGATACATATGTGATAAAAGAGGAGGATTCAGAAGAAGTAATTGATCCATTTTATATTGATCAAGTTGAATGTATGTCTATTCCCAAAATTGATTAGGGTAAAAGAGAAGAGGATGATTTGTTCTCTCACACTAAGGATGTGCTGACTAGGACTGAGAATTGGCAAAAATCAAAAAATGATGTTACTCCCAATCCATCTAAGAAGTCCTTGAAAGACAAAAGTAAAAAGGCTTTTCAAAAGAAAAAATCTATAACTAACCAAAGTGTTCATGGTCACATTGCAGGGTTATTTGAAGTTGATACTGAAGCAATCCCACAATGACTTCAACTTCAAGTTCAAGTAGAAACTCTTAAAGCTAAATGGGTGACTTGTTCCAACTCAAAGAAAATGTTATCATACAAAAGCAAAGATATAGTGATAGTTGATTTGGAGGCTGCAGAAATCAAGTTTGAATCACCAATGGTAGACAATGTGCCAGAACCCTAGAAATCACTAGTAAACATTAAAAGTCAAGAGATAACCTTCACTTGAATAAGTTTTCCCCTATAGCCAAAAAGGGACTAGTTACACCCAAATGGTTGGAGGCCTCTATTGAAAGAAAATGGAGTATGGTGCCCCTTTCAATGCCAATTGATGATTTGGTTAGTAAATTTTTGGGAAGAACATATAAGATGAAGAAAGCTACAACAGAATCAAGAATCAAGTATGAAAAAAATTTAGAGCATTGCTCCGCTGAAATAGCCATGCCACTAGATGGGAGCTTACAAGAATCTCTAACCCCTCAAGATCATCAAATAACAAAGCTTGACTTGGGAAAAGGAAACCATGCAGTGAATATGAAGTTTTTCAAAGTTTCTAATAAGAATATTGCACATAGGGTGTGGAAGGATGGATAGGATAAACAAGAAATGAAGGAGACAATAAAGAATATTGAATAGTATATCAATGCCATCCTACACCTAGAGGCAAAGCCTATTAATGAAATGTCAGCCATAGTAGATGTAACTTCCATAACCAAGCAATAATTTCTTGATAATCTATAGAAATGCAAGGCAGTTGCAAAGACAATAGAGGAGTGGGTGCAGGGTGTCCTAGATGACACTGTGAACTAGATAAACCTCTTGGATAAGGATTCAAAAGAGATTTTTTCCGTCACCAAAAAGGTAGATCCAAGTAATTAAGGGTATGAAAAATAAAGAAATAATTGAGCAAAGGTGGTGATATGGATGGAAGATATCGAAGAATTTGGACTCCAACAATTTTAAGCTAAATATCCTATAGCCAATTTGGATAAGAAAACCTTGTATGTAATCAAGGATTGTATTGTGTGGAGGAATGAAGCATTAGTACAAGGTGTGACTAAAATTAAGGAAGTCATGTAGGGACTCAAAGTCATACATGAAATAATTCAAGGGGACCTCAAATGGTTTGGAAACACTACACAGGAAAAGAGGATGACTTTGTTGACCAAGCAGAGCAAGTGATCAAAGAAGTCCAAAAGAAATTCTAGGGGCTCTAAGACAAGAAAATGCTGACTAGGTAGGATTTTTTGAATGTGGCACACACTGAAGCCATGCTGATAATTAACCTAAAACACTTGGAAATGCACAAGGAAAAGATAGCAGAATTGAAGGAGAAAGAAATTTGGAAACAATAGCTCACTTACATTGGCCTACCTCATTAATCTGTTATCTTTGCATTTTCAACTTCCTATGAAGCATGGAAAGCAGAGAGGAATGCAGCTAGTGTGGATAGTGCTACTTGATCAGGATGCCTAGTTCTAGATAATTGTCATTTTTTTCCTATTTTTATTTTCATGCATTTTAGCTAATGTAGTTATGTTAACTAAAGACTATTTTACCCCTAGTGGGGTAATTTTGGAAACTTTCTAGCCCCATACCTTATATAAATGTAATAATTAGTATGACATAGGTGGAATCTCCAGCAGACTGATCAGAAAAACTACTTTTGTTTTATGTTTAATCCTAAGTTTTTGAAGATAGCATTTCAGATAACCAGCAAACATAAATAGAATTCTAAAGTTTTATTTTTCTAAAGTCTTTTGGAGGTAGATATTATTGTCTATTTATTTGAATCTATATTTCTAAAAATACTATTTATATTAAAAATTTTTTACTATGTTTGTCATTTATTTTGAGATTGCCTATTCAAAATTTGAGGAGCTAAGAGGAGAATTTCATTTGATCTACCTGCTTGTTTGCTTAACTTTTAAATTATGTGGATAATATTGATAGTTAAGATCAAGTGGTTCTTTAGCATTTAGATTTTTTTTTTATTGATGAAATAGAATAAGCTGATTTAGTATTTCAAAAACTGGTATTTTGAAAAGATCTTTTCTTTGGGGTAAAGATTGAATAGTTATTCTTTTGTAATAAAGGTAGCTATGCTTGTTTTTGAAGAAAACACTTTAAAGTAGTAGAGAATTCCTAAATATTTTTTAGGAATTCAATTTGTTGGTATACATTTTTCTCTGCTTTGAATATCAAACCATTTGAGAAAAATTGTTTACTAACAGCTTTTTTTGGCAAGTTCAATCGCGAAGACAAGAAATGGTTTTATCTCATCATGATGTATTCTGAGTACTTCAACCAACTTTAGGATTTGATAATAATCAAGAGGAAATTATTTTATATCTTAGTGCACAAACTTGGGAACTCAAAACAAGTCTAGAACAATTTACACAAGTTAATCAGGTACCTAAGAGAGAAGAAGAAAGGGTCAAACTTATTAGGAGAGTACCTATTTCTTAAGGAGAAATAGAGTAGCAGATGTTGATGTTTCCCAAAGGCTAGCTATTGAATTAGAAGATGTCCTTCTAGCTATAGGAAAATGTAAATGAGAAATGAAAACTTCTAAATCTCAACCATCTACTTCAGAAAAATCAGACCCATCAGTTTAGAAAATCATGAATGATGTGATGACTATTAAAAAGAAAATTCCTAAGATGAACAACCATTACCAAGATATTCCAAGAAAATATCCAGGACAAAGCAGATTTCAAGGAAAATTGATTACTTTACCCCCAAATCAGAAAAGATTGCAAATTGAAGTCCCACTTAATAAGAGTAACATGTGTGTTTTCCATCTTACCAATGATCATGAAGGAAGTACTTGTCTTGAGAATGTAAGATATTAACAACTTGAAGTAGAGAAGGTGGCCACAACCAATGTAATAATAGAGGAAGAACCTTTTGAGAAACCTCAAGATTTTGTAAGCTATTACCTTGAATATGAATATGATTTTGATAGAGGTAGTGACATCCTTTTAACTTTAGAAGAAGCTTCATGTTCAGTTTTAACCCGTGGACAAAGAGCTGCTAAATCTGATGTTCATACTAAAAATAATGAAACTCCTTTTTAGGCATAAGAAATAAAGGTTAAAGGGGAAAATGAAGGAAATTCATCATCCATATAGATAGCTATTCCTCAAATCTTGAAGAGGTTTGATTCTGATTCTACATTTGACATTATTGAGTTTTGTAAAGCATCCAAAATACAAATTTCCATTGCTGAATATTTAAGAATGAATCCTAGAGAACTTAATAAATTGATTAAATATGTTCATCAATCTCCCCCTGATGTAGTATCTAAATAAATCAATGAAGTCAAGATCTCAGGGAGTAGTGAAATGTTTGCCAATCAAGCAAGAGGATTTTCCTAGAGCAAGAAACCTAAAGTGCAAGCATCTGATAGTTGGGAAGAGATAGTCCAACCAAAAAATTTAGCCCTAAATTTTCCTTTGCCCATAAACCTAACCCATTTTATGTATCCCTCTTCCTTCATGGTTTTAATCTAAGCAATTACATCATTGATTCAGGTGCTTTTGATGACATAATGCTAGTAGCAATAGCAAAATCTCTTGATCTTCCTTTAACCAAAACCTTTGATAAATGTTATTCCATGGATTCCAAGTAGGTACCTTAAATAGGTCAGATTAAAGATGCCCAAGTGTCTTTAGCAACTTATCCTCAAAAAAGAATTAAGCTTACTATCCTAGTAGCAGACATTCCTACCAGTTATGGCATGCTTCTTAGTCGGACTTTCTATTGAGACCTAGGAGGGGAAGTCAAAATAGATTGGTTCCAAGCTGTTAGACCTATGGGGAAAGAAAAAGTAACTTTATTACCTAAAACCAAATCCAAATACACAGTCTTCTCATTCGATGATCCCAAATATCAGATTCTTTATCAAGAGATAGATTCTGCTAATTATTTGATTTTGTTTGAAAATGTAAAGACAGGTGAAGAATCAAAGGGAGAAGATTCACTGTGGACTTTGGAGTTCAATGGAAGCTGCTACTCAAATGAGTCTAGGCCTAGTGTGGTGTTGATATCATGTAATGGTCAAAACTTCCCTTCTTCTTACAAGCTTTCTTTTGAAAATACCAATAATATGACAAAATATGAAGCTTTTCTTTTGGGTATAGAAGAAGCTAAGAAAAGAAACATCAAACTGCTAAAGACAAGGGGAGATGCTAAATTAATAGTAAAGTAAGTTTAAAACATGTTCTTAGTGAAAAATCAAAGATTAAAACACTATAGGAATCATGTATGGGATTGGATCCAAGGTTTTGAAGCTTTTGCAATTGAAGCAATTCCCAGAGAACTAAATGACAAAGCGGTATCAACTTCTTTGTTGATGCCTCATCTTGACTTCATAATAGAAAATATTTAATTGAGATCGTTCATAGGCCAAGCATCCCAAACAATAACAATTCATGGCAAGTATTCAAGGATGATTCTTACATTAATGTTTTTTTATCAAAGTATTAAAAAGCTTTCTACTAATTATTTTGAAGGTTCAGAATCTAAATGTAGAGAATTTTGTCCTAATCTTGCTGATGAAAGATCTAGTGATGTGTTGTAACCAAAGGAAAATGTAATACCTAAAGGCCTAGTTGAACTTGAAAAACCCTTTGATAGGTGAGATGCTTTTGTGGCCCAAGAATTACCCCCTAAAGATGAAGTAAATGGTGATTATGAAAAGGTCAATTTAGGAGATAGACATGATCCCAAAATTATTAATTTGGGGATTTGTTGCAGAGAGGATGAAAAGGAAAGGTTCATCAAACTACTTAAAAAATGCATTGATGTCTTCACTTGGTCCTACAAAGATTCAAAAACCTTCCACAACAGACAATTCAAACACCATATTACTTTAAAACTAGGTACTTCTCCTTTTAGGCAAAAGCTAAGAACACATAATCCAAAAGTTTCTAATGCAATATTCAAGGAAATAGAGAAGACGCTTAAAGTTTGCATCATCTTTCGAATTTATCATTCTACATGGGTGGCAAATATAGTGCTGGTCAGAAAGAAGAATGGAGAGGTAAGGATTTGTGTTGATTTTAGAAACCTTAATCAAGCAAGCTTGAAGGATAATTTTTCTTTACCTATAATGTATCAAATTCTTCAGATAGTTTCTACTTCAAAAATGATGTCATCCTTAGATGGTTTCTCAAGTTATAGTTAGATAGAAGTTGCTAAGGAAGATCAACACAAAACAACATTCACAAAACCATGGGGCACTTTTTCCTACAAAAGAATGCATTTTGACTTAATAAATGCTGGTGCCACCTTTTAGCGAGCTATGAATTCAAACTTTGGTCATTTGCTAAATAGATGTATCACTGCATATCTTGATGATATGATTTTGTTTTCTAGAAGGCCAGAAAAAAACTTGAAAGATCTGAGGAAAGTCCTTGAAAAATGTAGGGAACATGGAATTTCATTGAACCCTAAGAAATTAGTTTTAATGGTCTCCAAGGAGGGAATCAAAATTGATCCAAAAAGAGTGAAAGCTATTCAACAACTATGCCTTCTTGTCAAGTTATTACTATTGATGTTAGATCTGCTAAAGTTAGACATACTCTACATTTACAGAGTTACAACATTTTTCAGTATGTTTACCGAGTGACAATAGTAATTAGTTTTATCAGACATCTAAGGAATCTATGAAATATTTTTGTGGTAACTGACTCACCCCCCACCACCCCCCAGTTACTCTGTCTATATTTCCAATAGACAGTGAGAAAATATTTCTCAATAAATAAAGATTCTATGAGCTCATATGGTTGACTAGACATTTAGCTGATAATGTTCATGACTTTGAGGTTTTTCTGCTTACATTTTTATTTGAAAATTAAATGCACATAACTTTTAAAGCATGATTACAATATTAACTTTTTTTATATGCTTATGAAGGTTGTCAAGCTCCATTGACAAACAATGTCAACAATTTCTTCATATATGAAGGATCATCCTAAATGTTCAAAAGAAGAGGAATTATCTCATATCAATAGCCTTTATTTCCAAATTCTTACAAAAGTAATGGGGGAATATTTAAATCCCAACAAAGTGTTACCAAAATGGGATGATTTTTACTTCAATCTTGGGAAAGGAGTTCAAAGCTTTTACATATTTGGAGATGGCTTTTCATACCATGATATGAGATTTAAGCAACGAGTATTCAAAGTTCTTGTTGATCTAGTTAATTTTTAAAAAATATTAGTGACACCATCATCTAGATGCCAAAGAATAAATTTATTGTACAACTATCCAAGGGGTTGATCCTAATCTATTAAGATTTTGTGTTCTCATTATGGAAGCCAAAATTTGATTCCCCATAAGTACATCTTAGCTAGGACTTGTCTACCATGGTTGCCTTCTATTATTGGGGTGCTTTCTAAATAAAATAAGATTTCATCAAAGAGTTGACTCCCAAGTTTATTCTAATGTGTTTTTATCATAATTCATATTCATTTGGGAATAAAAATTCTATATTTCTACTCCATTTTTCCAATATTTTCTCACCATGATATTTTATCAGTGTTTTAAATTTAGAGTGGCATGGAATACCAATTTTAACAAAATATTGAAATTGATATTTGATGAAAGTATTGTATAATTACCAATATATTTCAAGTACCAATCTATCTAATGTTGGAGAAGTTTACATAAAACATATTACCACATTAATAATTTTTGTCATAAATTACAATATGTATGGTTATGAATAATCATACAATGCACCTTTTGAATTAATTTGACACATGAACTTTATATTTTCTATGAATGTCTACTACTTATAGTTGGTCAAAAGTTGCATTAAAATAATATATTTCTTAAAACCCTTCTTTCAAATTGGCTATGTCAATATCCATGATGTTTGAACAAGGGAAAATTGTGCATCTATGCACCTTCATCATTCACCTCTATCATGTTAAATATTCTTCACAATTCAAGAAATGACTTTTGTCATAGTATTGGTTCATATAGATGCTCTCTATTCTATATTACCACAAGTTTTGGATCAATAGTGTCCAACTCTATTTGTTCTTGATTAGGATAAAATTCTAGATTAATAATGTTATATTGAATTTGATTTAAAATTAAAATAAATTTATGCATTAGCAATGTTTTCTTGAGAAAGATTGAGTTGAGATTAATGTCGATAATTGCAATGTGGGGTTGCTTCATTGAGCAAGAAAAAGGGTTTAAATATCTAGATTAAATGGAGTGTTTTTAAAAGAAAAGGAGGAAATGAAGAAATGAGTGGGGACAGTTAAAATAGGATCCATTTGGTATGCTCTAAGTCTTCATTGGATACATATTGGGGATGCATCCAGTGATGCATAGGGATTGCATGATCATGATGTTCATTGATATGAGAAGAGCTGCCCCTCCACTCTACTCCCCCATCTATTCTTAGTTCAATTGAGGATCTCAATGAGAACTTTCCTCTAGAGATTAGTCAATGCCAAAGAATTTACATGACTAGTCTTGAACCACAATGTTTTGACAAATTCAAATGTGGAAATGTGAAGTTTAAAAGATACATATTTAGAAAATAAATTTGAACAAGAAACATGGATGGATTATCTTGCACTAACATTTCAATGGCTCTTGCCTTGCTACAAACCAGTGCAAAAAACACACAATGCCCAAATCATATCATTTTTTTAGTATGGGCCTGATTTGGTCAAAATTTTGACCAAATTGGGAAACCCTAAGTTGGTCAAAAAATTTACCAACTTGGGAATTAAATAAAAAAAAGAGTATCGAAGAAGCCCATTTAGGGCTTGGTCAAAAATCTTGGTCAAAATTTGAGTGCAAATGTACTAGTGATCTATATATTTATTGGATGATCTGTTGGGCACATTTTTGCAAGTTATGGAAAATGTGTTACATGTTGAGGATATAAGAAGTTATATTCATTGTAAAATAGAGAGTATAAGTGATGGTGAAATTTATTGAGCCTAGGAACCATGTGCAACAATGACTTATCCTTGAAGTTTGAGTATGCATACTTAGAAGACTTGAATTTGGTAAGGTATATGTTTTATAAGGATTTTAACAAACACAATTGGACTTAAATCATTTTAAGTAGGGTACATGATGATATGTTGTGGCTAGGTGATGCACATATTGTTATTTACAATGACCTAATTTGCAAGGTCCTAGGATTGAGTAATGAAGGTTACAATCTTGTTAATGAGAATAATGTTAGGAAGATGGTTGAGACAAACCTAAACATAATGTTTGATTGAATAAAAATGAAGGTTGACTCTATTCAAAACAAAGGAGTGAAATATTTAAGAAAGACTTAGGGTAAAAGTTAAACCATGGATCAAGGATTAATTTCATACCAACTAGATTTCTACATGTACCTTTTGTAATGGTTTTGCAAGGAAGAAAAGTTAATTTGTGTGAAAATATTAGATTGCAACTATTGGATAACATTGCAAAGATTAAGAAAACTAAGAATGCAGTTTTTATATTTGAGTCTTTGTTGACTCATATATTCTTCTATGCTACAAGGAAGTTTCCTAGATTGATATGTTGGGATAAAAATGAGTGTACAATGAAGATCTATTGACTCAATGCTAGAAATCTAGGCTAGAAAATGTCAGAGATGGTGACATTGATAGGATGATGAAGAAATTTTAGATTGACATGAAATAGAGGTATAGGATACCTCCCTAAATGGTAGAGAAGTACAAAGAATAATTGTGTTTCATGGTGGCAATAGATAACACCTACATGGAAGTAGTGATATGAAGAGTCGAATTTATAAAGCCTATGGGATATGAGATGAGCACTCAGCTAATAGAATGGTATGCGCAGATCATACTCTAGTTAGAAAAGGACATAGGATGCCCTACATGGGGTACTTGTGAAGAAAAGATGAGAATAATGCATTCAAAATGCTATAGCAAGGAAAGCAAGAAAATGGTAAAGAAAGGGATAGATTCCATCCCTAAGGAATTTGGCATGACTAGGAAAGAGTTTGATGAGATCAAAGGCATTATGCTAGAGATGAAAGGTAGTGGATGGATTTAAGTGTTGGAAAAAACTCCCATTGTTATTGCAAGACCTTTAGAAGGTGCGGCAGTAGTTCATCCTTGTGTGCAAGCCCCTATTATGTCTTATGTAGCAATTACATGTGCAACCAATCAAAGCAAGGGATGGACAACCTAAGAGTCAGATAGAGGTGGAAGCACCTATTGCATAAAGAAATTCTAAGAGGTTGGTAAGGGTAAAGAAAGAACGTGCACCATCAGCTAAGAAAAGGGTCAAGTACACCACCAATGGACCAGGAAAAGGAAGAAAGATAGTACAAGTAAACAACTCAAAAAATTGTGATGAAGTTGAAGATAAACCTGTTGAACAAGATGCAGAGGAAGCCATAATAGCAACTTGAAAAGAGCTTGGGCATCTAAGGTAGAGAATATGAACATGTAGATAATTACTGATAATAGTTTTGTATAGTTAAATAAGTATTATAGTATGTATAGCAATATGGATAGAAGGTAGCTAGAGAATGCTATTATAAGGAATATGATTTTGAGGAACAAGAAGTTTGAGAATATATAGAATAAGATACCTAAAGACCTATACAATAGGTTCATTAACATCAAAAAGAGGGTGTTAGAAGAGTATCTAAGTATGAGGATCACATTAATAAATAAATTATGTAATTTTGATTCCAAGGAGGACTTACACAGAATTTTGAAGGGTATTGAGCCCTTGTTGAGGAAAAAAAGAAGAGTAATTCTTCTGATTGGAGGAAATTATGAGGATATAAGGAAAGCAACAGAGGAGGAAATTGTAAGTTATATGACTATAGTTCCTAAGGTGAGTGCACAGTCAAAGCTTGACAACCTAGTATATGTGCAAGTACATACACCTTCCATGGAAGAGAAAGAACTAGAGGAGACACAATAGGAACCTACACTACCTCACATTGTTATGTGTATTGAATCCATGCAAGTGGATAGTACACACATAAATTTTGATACAAAGGAGAATCCTTTTGTAGCATTTGGCCAATCCATTGTTGGCAATATCATTATATACACTAGCTCTGATGATGGCAAGGAAGAAGAAAAGAAGAAAGAAGAATAAGAGAAGAAAAGAAAGGTATAAGATGAAAATAAAAAGGGATAAGAAGAAAGGAGGAAGAGAGAGTAGGAAGAATAGATAAAGAGAGAAGAAATTGAAAATAAGAAGAAAGAAGAAGAAAATACAAGAAAAGAAGCTAAAGATAAGAAGAAAGTTGAGGAAGAGGAGAAAAAGGTAGTTGTACCTATGCATATGGTAACTCCAGTAACAATAGTAGCAGCATTACCAACAATATTAGTACCATTTGATGATGATAATGATCAAAAGGGTTTGATGAGAAGCTTAAGAAAGCTATTTGAGAAGAAAAATTATGTGAAGTCTTTGGAGAAGACTCTAGCTAAACTCTTGGATCGAATCCAAAAGAAAACTACCACAAATATCGTCAATACAGACTTGTAGGTAAAGGCCAAAGAGTTGGTGAAGACCTTTGATGGGGAAATCATAACTCCACTAGAAGTAGCTTCAACACAAGCATAGGGGAAGCATGATGCATCACTATTTCATATAGTATGCACAAATATCAAAATTGATCTAATGACCTTAGACATTTGCATAATAGATTTGAGAAGTACAGATGAAAATAATATGTTCTATGGACAATTCAAAATGTCATATAGTTACCTATCAAATTTTGATAACAAAATCAAAGGCCAAATAAGTGAGTTTCATAAACTAACTACCAGATTGCAACAACCAAAGGCCCATATTAAAGATTTTGAAGTTGAGATAGAAAATATCCACAATGCTTTTAGAAGCATTCAGTTTGACAAGGATAACTTATTAAGGAGATTCCTTGTTCTCATAGAACACTTATCATCCAAAGTTGTTAGTCTTCATAGGTAGTTGGAGGAGTGGCTTGCGGCTAAGACATCCTATGACAAGTTTTCTTATACTAACTTGAGTGTAGTTGAAGTGGCATCTTATGCACTTTGTGAACTCATTAGTATATCTAATACAATCAAAGTAAATTAGTAGAACTACTATGACAAGATGAAACATGATTTCATAGATTGCATTTCTAGAAGGACCAACTAATCAATAGAAGTTAACAAAGTTTTGTAGATATAGTTTTGACACCTTTTCCATTAATGTCAAAGGGGGACTATTATGTAAAAAAAATTTGTATACATGTAAATGTATATGTAAAAGGGAGCTCATGTATGTATCAATGCAAGTAGTGATAAGAAATGTAATGATCCATCAAAACATGAATAAAATTATTATGTTTTGAAGAGAATTATGTGTAGTTACTTTTATTTGTTTTTGTTATGTATGAAATCATTTTGGGACTTGCCAATTTTTGAAAATGTTTCCATTAATGAAAAAAGGGAGAGATTGTTGGCAATATGGTCAAATAGATGTCTTGATGATTTTACTTCGTGGAAACATACATTCAACATTTCATTTATGCATTTAGAGTTAGAAAATTGTCTAAGTGTTAGATAATTTATAATAGCACATAGAACAAATGTTTAGTGTGCGGATGACTCATTGAGAGTTATCTCATGCATAGTTGATGAAAGCTTCATGATATTATCATGATGATGTGTGCCAGTGTATATATGTGTACAGATAGCATGACATGAGTTATTATTAAAATACCAATGCAGGTATTTAATAGTACAAAATAGAACATAGCAGAGGATTGAATTGTACAGTCTTAGGAATCATTTTGGTTATGAAATAATTACTAAGTTATGATGAGTTGAATATGTGGATATTATTTCATAAGCTATTTTATATTATGTCAAGCATGTAAACACATGAAAGCCGACTGAGCATAGTTCTACAATTATGCAAGGTATAAGTAAAGATCTTATCTTGCACAGATAAGTGTTCTATCTATGATGATGAGAATGTTTTATGTGATGCAGATTATTTTATAGAGATATTGATATATTTATGATCCTTATGTGATGTGAGATCTTATGTATGATCAAATAAAGTTTGAGTTATAGCAATAAGCAAGTATCATATGTGTATTTATTCTTGTGAAGAATTGAATTGTATAATTGCATGTTAGGATAGTGGGCTATTCTTGCATACATTTTATTTGTTCTACCAACTCCTAACAAAGTTGAAGCAACTCCTAATAGGGTTGAGGCTTCTAATAGGGACTTGAGACACTATATGGTCTTCATAGACTCCTAACATGGTCAATATCCTTAACATGATCCTATTATTTAGTGAATCATCTAGTGGGTATCATCCCCACTGGGGTTTACCATTGGCTTGGGTTTCCCTAGTTAAAAAATAATGGTTTTATGATATCTATGTGCATGGTTATATTTACTATTCAACATTGTTAATTTACTTTCATATGCAAGTTATAAAGTCATTAACAATCTACAATTGTGGAAACAAAATTTAGAATACTGAGTCACCCCCCTCCCCACCTCCGTATTATCTATTTCTAACTAGACATTCATCACTATGATCAAGCTACTCTACATAGGTTGAGTCTTTTATATAAACTTGTATGATCTATAGGATCCAAGAAAGTATGTGGTCACCAAGCATTTTTAATGTAAGCTAAGTGTAATGCTATTTGATAAATTCAAGTATATTGAATCTGACTTATATAGAAGGTACAAAGTGTTGGCTTCTAATTTGGCAGAATTTCAACTACCTTTTGGATAATCAGTAAAACCTAGGAATTAGCTAGAGACCATGATGGGCATTTTGAAAAATAAACCTAAACGGCAAAATGGAAAAACTCTGATGTATTCTCCACTTTGAATTTTGAAAGACTCAAGCAAGTATACCTAGGAATTAACTCCTTACTTGATTAAAACTCCAAAATCAACATGAATTCTAAAATAATAGATGATTTAGCCCTAATTCTCCTAATTCTATTATAGTAAAAGAGGTGATAAATGGATATCTTATCAAACCCTAGAACTCTATGAATGAAGTGCATGGTGACATTTCAAGACTTCAATACAGAACATTAAAAGATTGATTTATATAAATTTCTACATAGTATAAGATATTCCAACTAGATCAACTTGAGAGGATGATTAGTGCCTTATCTATTGGGCCATAAACTCATAAGAATTAGACATCTACTTATAGATCTTACCTTAACACTTTGTGAATAGATTATCAATATTCATATCTAGATCTTATACTTATCAAAATCTTCAATGAAAACTATAAAGTTCTTCCAATTTAAATTTAGAATTTACATGACTCATTAGATTAATAGCAAAAGATAATTGAAATATAATTCAAAGTGAATTACAACTAAAATCTAATAAAATTTCCATTAAATCTTAAAGAACAAAATATAAATAAAAGAAGGGACAAGATCTAGAATAAACAACTAGCTTTCTACATTTTGTATTAATTTCTTTGAAATTATATTCAATTCAATGTCCATCTTTATTAGTAAACAACTCAAATAGATGAGCAAATGTTAACTTTCTATTCAATTTTGGCACAAAATTATAGTATGCATGGACTAACTCAAAACTTGAACAAAACCTAGTTCAGCAAAAAATATTGGACCCTCCTCTAGCACTACAAACTCACTTATATAGTATGATTTGAAACAAGCTTCATGCCTAGAGGGAAAATGATAGTTTTCCTTAAAACAAAAAATTTAAAGATTACATACAAGATAAAAGGTCACTTTCATCGTTGCATGAGAAAACTCAAAACATTTGTTCCCTTTTTCTTAACAATAGATTGATTCCTTTATTTTCTTCTTTGTGGTGGGGCCTATTCTATTTTGTGTTTTTCTTGTTCTTCTAAAAATCTTGATTATTAGTTTTCTTCTTCTTGCTTTTCCTCTAGTTGTGGGGCCACCTTTTCTTCTTCAGTTATGCTTTGATCTGATACTTTAATATTTGTAGAAACCAAATGATTATCCTTTTCCTCAACTATATATGGTATTATGTCTTTAACTCTTGGTGTTGGTTGAGGAGTTGTCTCACCTATTTCTTCTATTTGGGCTTCATTTTCCTAAGACATTTGTTTACTCAATTCTTATTCTCTCTTATTAGTCACTTGAGTACCATTGTCAACAAAATGTAGTACTTTTATAGTTGTTGAATTGTCTTGAAATTTGTCATGTTATGCTACCTATGAAGACTCTATTATTGATACGTACTTGGTCACCCATTCGTCGTATGTTAAATCATTAGGCCAGTCATAATTGATGACTTATTTTTCTTTGCTAACAATATTTTTTCATTCATTCTTGAGATGTTTTTCCTTAGAAATAAAAAGTTTATAAAATATTCTAGCTTTTTTCAAGTCTGATACAACATCTATT
The DNA here is from genome assembly GCA_028749045.1 of Cupressus sempervirens. NCBI lineage: Eukaryota > Viridiplantae > Streptophyta > Pinopsida > Cupressales > Cupressaceae > Cupressus > Cupressus sempervirens. The sequence continues at coordinate 550,470,928 of CM053790.1, read as the reverse complement.
AATAAAGCATTGTCATCATTACTTGTTATCTTTCTTATTTTATCATTCAAGATGACCAAAATTTCATCATCCCAGTATGCTAATGTCTTTATATCATGCACTTTTTATGAACAATGAAGGAAACAAAGAAAACCTTTTATTTTGACATTTGCAAATGCATGACCCTATCTATCTTTTTAGTAACTCCCTTTTTGCATCAAACTCTAATAAACAAATTACTTGGTCATATTTTTTCTTAGCATAATAGTCATTATTCTCTTTATCGGCTATATCAAAATATAATTCTATCATTGTCTCTTCTCTTGCTACCCATTTATGTAGGATGTCTCTTAGCAATTATCATCATTACTATGATCTTTAACAATATCGAGAAATCGGGTCATCATGTAATGCAATCTCCTAGTATCAATATCATAAATAAAGAATAACATTGCTTCTATTATTTTGTGTTAATAATTCTATCATACTTCTATTTGCACAGCCTTTAGTCTAACCTTTTCTTCCTCCACATCCTCTTTAGTGGTATATTCTTGATGTAGAGGAGTCTTAGGAATTTCAACTATAGGGCTAGTTGGTGGTACAGGAGCACATGAAGATACAATTAGTCTTTGGGATGGCTCCACAAATTCTATTATTCTAACTTGTTGTCCTTTATATCAAGCAATTTCATTCCTAAGTCTTAGCCTCTTCTTGACCTTGTCATTATTGGTACCAAGACTTATTCATATTTTACCTATAGTTCCTTTACAAATTTATTTTCTTTCCTTGTAGTATCTAGTGGAAGATTTTATGTTCCAACATTCATCTTACCAGCCTCCTCATTTGGAGTATCTTCTACTCTTTTCACAATAAAATTCCTTGTTACTTTTGAGTCACTAGGCTCCAAGGAGTGAGTCTTATTTCCTCTTTATAATGACCAAATGAATAAGACAACATGATCTTCACTATATTTTACAACCACTAATGCTTTGTTTTTTTTTCCTCTTATTTTCCATAATATCGAATAAGACAACATGATCTTCACTATATTTTACAACCACTAATGCTTTGTTTTTTTCTCCTCTTATTTTCCATAATATCTTGGCTAAACCAACCTTTAGAGGCACTTAGTATGGTAGCATATGTGAAGTTCCTTGAAATCCATAAACTCTAAATATAGTAGAAACTAGACATGGGATAATGTCTACCCAATTATGGGAGACTTTCAATTCATTTTGGGAATACATAGGGCTGATGAAATCTAAGAGCAATGTGTCAATCCTTGGGTTATCATTTGATAAGAGCGTCCTTATTTTTGATGCAAAATACTTGTCAAACCTAGCAACGTTGGTGTCACTTACATCTGACAACATGTATGCACTCCATAGCTAGATAGGAAAAGCTTTTCCTTCATGCTCTCTTGATAATTTTGTTTATTTTCAAAAATAAGGGGATTCTTTGAAAAGGAACATATGCATTAGTATTGAATACCATACAAAAGTTATCTCTATCTTTCCTTTTGCAATCCCAATCAATCCAACATGGATTTCTTCAGCTTGAAATGAGGCAAAATAAAAGATGAAACCAACTCCAAAATTGGAAATTTGTATCATCATATACATGAACTTAATAGGCATAAATCCATGTTCATCTTAACCAAAAACCCTACATAAGGACATATAGATATCTAGGGTGTGAGAATTGAAAATTTATTTCTTGAAATTTCTTTGGGTCGAGGTTGTGACCAATTCTAAGTCTCCAATAGATGTAAGGTATTCCCTCAAAGCTCCTTGCCTAATTTGCATTTTATGAGATTGATATTCCTTTTCTAGCTCCTAAAAATCAATAGTCTCGTGGTATTGTGATGTAGCATCCATTCCAAATATTTCCTTGAATTTGTGTTATCTTAAATAGAAATTCTTTGTTTATCCCCCTCAATGACTTGGTTATTGGATCAAATATTTTTTCTACTAAAGGTAGAAGGTTAGATTCCACGAATATCGAGCTGGAACAACTAATTTCCCTAGGTCAAAATTCCAAATGTTAACATGTGGGGCAAATAAGTTTATCTCTAAAAACCATTTTCTAAAATGCTACAACCCAATTTTAGATGTTATCACATTACGAGTCTAATTTCCTCTATCATACAAACCCTTAGCCACTTTCAACCTTGGAGTAACAAGAATCAATTTCCTCATTTGTGTTGCATCATAGGTGGACTCATTTAATTGGTTTAAGAAAACGTCAAGAATATTTCTATGCCAGTAATCCCTTTGCCCAAAAAAACCCTTTTTCGAAGGCATTATGGAGAAACAAAGACAATTACCAGAATTCTTCTAGGGTAATGAAATTTACTTACTATGACCAAATTATTTAGCTCCTTGTTGCAATAGTTCACAATTTGGCTTTGCACAAAACTCAATTTTTGTTGGCACTATATTTTGTCTCTTCAGCAATCTCTTTTTAGAATGAAATGCCAATTTCCCTTATGTTTTCTATATCAATTCACATTAGATGAATTTAATTTTCATAAGTTCTTTACAGTGAGTGGGGATGCATTTTTCACATCAAAATTTGAAAATAGACCATTGATCTACAAAAATTTGATGGACATGATTTATTTTAGTTGTTGATTAACTTTTCACCTCCTAACCTGGCAATCAAACTAATCACATTGTGACATTTGAAATTTTTTTTCTTATCATCATCCTTTGTGTAATGGCTACAACACAAGGAACATGTATCATCATGTTGTTATGTTACTATAATTAAAAATCATACATCCTTTTATAACGATATAATGACAACCCTGGATTGATGTTCAATTTGATAACTATGAGTGAAGTAATCTTAATTTACCCTAGGTGGGCCACACATTCCACATATCACATGGTCAGTATATCACTTTAGTTAAATCTCATGGAATTTGGAACAATGACACAACAAGCATCATAGATTTATTCTTGATCTAATGGCTAAGAATATATTCAACTTAGTAAGTTACACTAGCCCATAGGGAAATGTGTCGACCTCTACTATGTTTCCTTGATTAAACAACTTGCATCTTTTTATAACAATATATTGATGTGCATTGATCTCTGATCTGATCAACGATGGAGAAAAACTTCAAAAACTTAATAGAAGGATGATTCATTATTGAACACCTATCATCTAAAATGACCTCACCCCTATTTGGACACCTATGGATTTACTAGCCCCACTTTGGACATGCATCCCATGGTTACTATGTCACCTATTGGAAATATTCAAGACTATGCTAGGTTACTAAGAGGGGAGGGGTGAATTAGTAACCTTAAAACTTTATCCTAATTGGATCTTAATTACAACAATCCAATAATCATTTAATTCATAAAATAAGATCTAACTGCATGCATGAGAAACTAAAATATAAATATTCATGAAATATGAACACAATAGTTTGGTGACCCAGAAGCCTTCCAAAGAGAAAGTAAAATTGGTGTGGGGATGATACCCACAAAACTTCAATACTACAACATAAAGTTGGATTATTAAGGCTTACAATGATCACTTCTGATGATCTACCCTATTAGGAGCAATTAGGACTACTAGGTCCACCTTTTTAGAGGTTTTACAAACATACAACAAAGTATGCACTCAGTAAAGAGATTTGACAAAAGACTATTAAGTCTACCTTGTTAGAGGATTTTGAAGTTGATTCACCTATAAGGATGAAATTATGGATCTCTGACTTACAACTTATTTATTGATAGAGATTCTTTGAAGTACTGATCACCTTCATGTGATAAATATGACTTTACTTCTCCTTGATATGGCCTTACAATATACTTGACTACTATTGATTTACATTCACATGCTTACATTCCATTCACAATGTCTCAATTCACACATACATATACTTTTTCACATTCTTGTTCTTTTTTTATATGATACATTACATATATATATATATATATATATATATATATATATATATATATATATATATATATATATATATATATATATATATATGAATCCAATTTACAAAATTACAAAGTTGACCAATATACAAGTTAACACTAGTATTATAAAGTTGGTTCAAATAAAGACACTTGGGTTATGAAGACTAACATGGTGAGGTTTTGATACACAAAATCCACTATTTTTACTCAACATCATCATGTATTTGGTAGAAGTGGAAAGATCAGTCCATACTAATCATCTTAGAGTAGTCTCGAACTCAGTCTACACTGGTGACTTGGTAGATACTATGCAACTTGGTAGAAAATAAGTTACTCATTTACCATGACTTCACTTAGTAAACTATAATCATCTTATTAATCAGTTAACACTAACTTCACTTCGCATGGATTGATGGCTCAATAGAAACTATGAAGCTTAGTAACCACTGAACTGCTCAGTAAGAACTGTAGGACTTCACACTGTCTGAATTTACTTGGTAACCACTAGAATGTTTAGTAACCTTATAGAATCAAATAAGTGTTGTCACTAATAAAAAACTTGAATTAATGTCAACAATCTCCACCTTTGGAATTAGCGACAAAAACACTTATTAGCCAAAACTTATATAAATTATGGTGTGATACTAGCTCGGTACTGGTATACTAATTTTTTGAGATTTTTCAGAATTTGTCTTTGTAAGTATATACTTTCCTTTCCTTTTCTAATGTAAGATTCTCCCCCATACAATATACATACTAAGTATATATACATTCTCTCTCTCTCTCATATATATTCTATTTCTCCATCATGTATATTCTATTTTCTATTTCTCCCCCTTTTGGACAATAATGCCAAAAAATTTATTCAAAACTTATTTACACCAAGACACCAATGTAAAAAAGAAACTCAGAATGTACCTTAATTATTAATGCTAGAGTCTTATCCCAATTCTCTTGCAAAAAATTTCACATCTATAGAGTAATTTGCACTTTTGGGGAGAGTTCTATTATGTGATTTGCAATTGAGAAGTTGTTGTCATGGATCAATGTTTTTGAGTAAACAATGTGCTTTTACATTAGTGGAAATTCCTCGGGCTTCCTTGGTAGTACTAATGAACTTGGATTGATCTGAACTTGGTAGTACTAATGAACTTGGCATTGGTTCCTTTTTAAAATTCAAATGCACGATTTCTATTAGCACATCCTAAAATTTCCTAAAATCTTCTAATACCCTGTCCCTTTGGAGTAGAGGGCAGCATTGGTAGATGATTATATCTTCACTCCAGGTTTCATGTGGAAGAGAGGTAATATTACGAATGCAAGAGATGTGATAAGTCATATAAGAAGCCATATAAAAATTCTACCTAGATTCTTTAGCATGCTCAAGTTGGTTTCTTAATGAACTAGCAATTACCTCAACCCAATCTAAGAATTGTTTTGCTTTTAGAATGATTTCTACATAGCGATACATCTAGCCCTCAAAAAGAAAAACATTAATTTTGGAACAAGACCATGAGGTCATGAATATGAGGCTTCATATGGTCCTTAGTGACTATTTTGGGAAGCCTTGAACAACCTCCATAATTTTTCTCTATCCACTTCCTAGCCAAGATGTTACGGTATTTGTTTGGTCTTTCTTGATACTCAACCAGGGACTGGGTAGTGGTAAATGCAGCAAAGGTGCATTCAAGTATACACAAAACTAAGGAGATGGTTTCACTAGAAATAGATAGTACTGTGAGGCCTCGCCCTGACCAATCCTAGCATCAATGATACATTATTACATTGATACTCATGACTCAATATGTCAGAACATTATTTGATGCACTAAACATTATTATGCTATTTATGATGTGTGATGCTTTACTTTTAGATATTTGTTTTCATCATTTAATGATTTATGAACATGTACAATGATGAAGTAAATGAATGCAAAACTAACACTTTGATTATGCAATTTTAACAATAGAAAATATGAGTAGAATTAGATAAACAATTGATTATTAGAAAAATGGATGTTTTAATTTATATGATTTTTTTGATATGTAAATTACATAATGCATGTGATTTCTTGAACCTACTGATGTGTGCAATGGGTGTGTAGGATATGTAGCTAGGAAACCTAATGGAAAGACAAAACTAAAACCCCTTGTTAATTTGTGCTATCTTTGCATTGTCTTTCTTTGAAGGTTGTTATATAGTTTAAAAACCCTCCTAGCTTTTTTTCGATTCTATTAAGTCTTTAAGGCCTAAAAACATTAAATTTAAGTGCCCTAGGGGTAAGGGTATGGGTGGGGAGTACTTTCCACCCCCTTAGCCTCTTTATTTGACTTTTAGGGTCACTCAAAAACCCTATTTTTGGTTGATTGCGAAAATTGATTGACTTCTACTTGAGTTTACTCAAAACTCCATCTTGAGGTTACTTGAAGCCTAGTTGAGTTAAGGATCATACTTAGAGGCATTTTGGAGTAGTTTTGGGGTTGTTACCCAATCTCTAGTTTTAGAGAAAGTTTGAAGATTGAAGGAAGAAAAGGGAAAAGCTCTTCTTGACTTACCATTTTACCATAACATTTTGTGAAGGTAGGAGTTTTTCACTCTTTTGGAGTTGTTCTTCATGTTGTTCATGCTTAAATCTTGCATAAGGCATTGAGTTGTTCTTTGTATTGCTTGCTTATGTGTTGGGTTTGATTTGAAGGGGTTTTATCTTGTTCTTGATGTATTCTTATGTTTGTCTTGAGGTTTTTTTTTTTGAGGGGATTTCATGGGGATTGTTTTGGCATTACTCACCGTTGGATAGGGAAGAAGTGGCCATGTATAGGGGAAGGGCCTTAGTTAGACCTCAATGGTGTAGAGTCTCCTCTCATGGTGAGAGGAGGCAAAGAGGGTAGGGTGTATGGGCCCCTACTCGTCATCACATACCTTGTTTGATATTGTGAATTCTTGAATATGGAAAGGAATGAAAATCTTTGTGGAAATAGCATCGAAAGGGTCTTGTAGAAGAACTGAAGTGCTTGAAGTTTTAGCCCCAAAAGGGCTATGTTATGGTATGGTGATTGATGTCTCCCATTGGGAAAATCCACCTCCCCCCTAGTCAGGTTCTATGTTTGGACCTATTGTGTAAAATTGGGTTGGGGTGTATGCTTGAAATGTACTTGATGTTGTGATGTTTCACTCGGGCCAACTCTTGTCTTCTCCTTGTTTTCCCTTGAAGAATTGAAGATATTGGAGGATAGCACTTGTAAAGGATTTAGAAGAGCTTTCATTTGAATTGTAATATTATGTAAAATGTATTTGAATTTTGATGTATTGGCAAAGACATCTGGTTTTCTTACTGGTTCTTTCCTGATGGAACCTTGAACTAGGATGAATAATAGAGAAAGAAGATTATGAAAATCTCCTTGCAATGCTTTTATGTGATTTCAAGTTTTGCATATGTATGTGAGAAAGTAGGTTAATAGATTATGTCTTCAAATTATGAATTCTCAAGGTTTCAATTATGTAATGGAAAGTAATTTGATATGATGAAGTTTCAAATTCAAGGTTTATGTATCTAGAGGAAATAAAAATCCTACATTGTGGACACAAAGTTTACTCTATCCTTGTTAAATTTCATAATTGACACAATCAAATTTGATTAAGAACTATGCATCACTTTGAACTATAAATAAAAGGAACATATACCTTGTTGTAGGATGATTGATAAAACATGAATGGTAGGAGAAAAGAAAGAAATAACCCTATTCAAATCCTTGTATTAGGATCTTGTTCATAGGAAAATCTATGTTGTCATTGGGTTAGAATTCACTCTTTAATATATATATGTATGTATGTATATGGAAAGAAACAAGATATATCAACACTTAGAAAATTGGCTTCAAAAGTTTTAAAAAATGTGCATTCCTAGGAGTAAAAAAAAAACCTCTTTGGAAAATGTATGGGGAAAATTTTAATGCCCCCCCAAGTCACATAGAATATTCTCTGAATTATTCTTTTGTATTGCAACCAAAATTCAATGTTAAATCTTTTTAAAAAGATTATAAATCAAATGCATTTAAAATTAAATATTTAAATGGACATCTTGTTGACATCTCTCAACAAAAAAACTTTAGCATTAAACTCCTAGTAGCTAAGAAGTCAAGGTACTTTTCTAGGACTTTATGTTCATTCTTTATTATATCAAAAATATATATTTAAAAGTTCACCCACTAAAATTATTACCCCTTCTCTTATTGTCATGCCTAACTCCTTCTTTTGGTTATTCTGTTTTTATGACTTAGCTGTGATCTAATTTCTTTCAGTTTGATACATTGATTGTTCAATCAGAACTTGGTTATATTCTGTTTAGCTAGAACATAAAACTTTTGTTGAGTCTGTTTTCGGTATCAGTACTACTTTATCTAGATATGCTAGATGACTTATGATTTTAATATATTTTATTGCATCTTACCCTAAATTGGTTTTGGTTTCATGTCAATGGTTCACTTGTTTAAGTTAGGGTCTTATTAACCACAGATGATAGAACATGCATATTAGTTTGTTTTGGTAATTTAGTCTTTAATGCTTATAAGATGTGAATTTTGTATTGTTTTAAAATGCCAAAATGGCGGTGGTAATGGATCTATTTTATTGTACCTAGTATCGCTATGTGTCATTGTAGCATTAAAAGTAATATTAAAGAGGTATTATGGCACTCGGTGTTCTGTTGATCATTTCATTTGCAAGAGGGTTTTCTGTTAAGGTTTGGTCGGAATCATGGCCGCCATGCTCTGTTTGGCATACACTTGTGAACATAGTTGCAGTGACTTTCAGAAACATGAAAGTGTTTGTTGGAACTATTTCATGTATATGAGGTTGAGCGTCAAGATATTACTCACAACCCGTTTGTTTATCAAGCTCTTCCATCTCTGCATTTTGAACTTTGGTCGGATTCGACATTTTGGGCTTCGCATCAAGTTGCATAGCAGGGACTGTGTTGAACAGTTGTGTCTTCTTACCTCACGTAGGGGCAATTTCTTACCCTTCACTCTCTTTTTATTTGCATTTGTAATTCATCTTGTTGTACACACATGTTTATTAGTTACATTGTAGAAGTATCTATCATTTATGTGTGGGGAGAGGCAGAGTTGGACTCTATGTTATGGTGTAGCTTTGTGTGTGCCCATACCTAAATGGGAGATTTAGTAATGTGTTTCAGATTTTCCGTAGTTTATATGTTTATGCAGTATTTTAGATTTGTTATGTTGACATTGTTAACTTTGTAAGACCGAGGGTTAAGTCTTAGGAAAAGGGATGTTTATGGAATTCTCGGCATAGTCATTTCGTCATACAGTTTGCTTGAAGTAAGGTTTAAGATGCTTCAATGATATGCTAGGTTTAGCAATTCGGGTTATCTTATGATTTTATCACTCTATTGTTGTAAACTATACTGTTGTGAGATAAATAGTATAGAATTCTATTTTGGTTGCATAATATAGGAAATTGTGGACAATTGGTAATAAGGTTTTCACAATGACATTATGGAAACACCGTTAGCATACTCTACAATTTTTATTGTGTTTGGACAAATAGTCGTATCTCTGTCAATATGTGTTGTTTTAAGTAAAGAATGGTGGTTTCTTTGGATTAGGGAAACTAGGGATTTGGTTGAGATAGTTTGCAACAACTATCGATTTGGAATGTTTAAATTAGCTGTTGAAACATCATTCCTTCATTATTTTGTTGTCTATGATAGCTAAAACCCCCAGCTAATAGTTGAACATTTTCTATATTGAATAGGATATAAAACGGCTTATGATCATTTGACAGTCATATGATAATTGGGAAACTTTTAGTTGACAGTGATTATTGGAGAACAATTAGTAAAATGCTGATATTTAATTTATTTGATATAACAATAGATTTTGTTTATTTGATAATTGTCAATTCTTTGGATAGTTTTATTTCAGTCATTTATAAATAGTAGACTGGATATTATTGTAAAGATGAAGAAAATAGAGGCTAGTTATTGAGATAACAGAAAGGAATGTTGTAGGATGGTGTTGTAAGTTTTAAAAAAAAGTATCATTTGTATTTGATCTTACTTTCTTGATATTTCAAAAGATAAATTTAGATTGTTATGACAGTGGGGTTAAATAGTATGGAACTAAGATCAGTAAGTATCATTAGGTTAAGATGACGGATTAATGGTATTTACTGGTACTTATTATTATATTATTTGCTTCCATTATTATAGTAGTCTAGATTTACCTTGGAAATAGGCAAGTTAAGATGTGCTCAAATAGATTATAGGATGTAGTATCATGTTGAATACTGAATTATAACTGAAGCATGTACATTCTTAAAAAATCTGTTTGATGTGTATTTATAAGAATAGTTGTGGTGAACGTATATCGGGGTGGCTGAATTCAGTTTATCCTATTCAGTTAATTAATTCAATGAAAATTATAAAATGAATTGGGTGGGTTAATTACATATAAGATAATTGGCCTTACCTATGACTTAACCTATAAGGTTAAGGACGGAGTACAAGGTCTATCTCTATTCTGTCATGGACAAGTAAAATAGAGAAACCTGTTATGTATTGACTATGAGCATACCATACATGGATGCTAAATCATAGTGCCATAAAGATGAAACCTCAGTATATATATGTTTGATTTACGTGTTATTCTTAGTGCGAGTTTAATTTTGCATTGTTAAGTAATTGTTTACTTCTTGCATAATAATATCAGATTGGCATTACATTAGATAGATTAGAGATCTGCTTTTGGATATCTATATGTTGGTACTAACATGTATGCAGATGGATTTCGCTTTTAAACTCAGTATGTACTGAGCCCCTGTTTGTGTTATGTTGTATTCTATGTGATTTTTCAGGTGCTTCAAGTTTCAAGTAGCTAAGGATGTTTATTGAAGTTACTTCTTGAATCAGTATTTAGGGTTCCTATGTTGGACATAGGTGTCTAGAGATGAAATTGTACTTCATGATTGTAATGAACTCTTTTTGTATTCTTATTGTAATGTATATGTATTTGGACGACATCCTATTGCATATTGAGATTTTCAGATTAAGATGGGTTCAAGCTATGTATTGGTACTTGAATTAAGATGATTTCTATAAAAAAAATTTATTGCAATCATTGTTCGTTCTTTGTTCTCATTTTTATGGTGGTGTTTTCACTTACCCTTGCTCCTACCTTCCCATTTATGGGCTAGGCATGGGCAAATTTCAAATACCCCTACAACAAGTATGGAGGTCAGTCAGGGAGGACAAGAGAGATTTGTTTAAATTATTAAACAAGTTACATATGCTTTGCCCCCCACATACTCCTATCTCCCATGCACTTGGTGAAGGTGTGACCACCACTCACAGAAGGGGCAAAAGGGACTAGGTCTGCTACGTGCAGTACCTTGGGCAGCACCCTGATCATTGGGAAGTGGGGGCACGTACGTGGGCAGGCCCACTTGGCTTAGGTGTAGGGTGGGGGGGATTCTAGGTTAGTGGTGTAGCTTTTATGTTATTTGTTTGTATAGTGATTAGTATGTTATGTTGTGTGGTTAGTAGTAATTAGTATTTAGTTTAGGTTAGTTTAATATATGTTTAGTTAGTATGTAGGATTGTTAACTCAGTTCGTTATATAGTTTAATAAGTGTGTTAGTTGTTTAAGTTAGTATGTAATTGATTGTTTAGTTAGTATATGATATTATTAAGTTAGTTAGATTTAGTTTGGTTTAAGTTGTAGTTAATATTAGTATATTGAAAAAATAATATGATAGTATTTACTTGTATAATGGTATAGTCAATGTTATTTATTGTAAGTTAGTTTTAAGTCTTAAGATCATTTCTTCATTAGTTAGTTTTAATTTTAGCTATCCTTTGTCATAGCAAGTATTTCATTTTATGTTATTAGTTTTAAATTAGTATGTGGATAGTTATTTTAATAGTTTAACTAGTATTCATTAGCTTTTATTGTCTTTAATTTAGCTTAGTTTAAGATGTAACTTAGTTTAGATTCGATTTAGTTGGATTCAAGTTAGTTTTAGAACTAAGTCATAGTATTATTTTATTTTGAATCATTTTTGTTTGTAGTGAAATTATATTTAGTCGGGGTTTGTTTAGTAGAGTAGTTTATTTGTCGACTTAAAGCTATTAGTGTTTTAGTTAATTTATTTCAAATGTGAGTATATTTTAATTTATAATTGTTTCTTTTATTTAGTTTATTATTGATATCGTCAATATAGATTATGTAATGCCCCGCCTGGAGATCCTTGGAAACAAGGATTCAAATCAAGCCAAGATATATTTTTTTTAACAAGTATGAATGCACATGACAACATCATAAGGGATCACAACGATCGCAATGGAAGACTTCAACACAATTCCGACAACCAACGAATCTTCGAACGCCACTACCAAACTGACACACACAAACAAAGCCAACAACGACAACAACAAGATGAGGGCACACGAAATGACCACTCATCAACAAAACACCAAGATGGGGTAAAATGCAGAATCCTGAAATTTGGCTAAGCCTGAAATCGTGAAGCCCTGAAAATTGGCTAAGTCTGGATTTCTGAAGCCCTGAAATTTCCTAGAATCCATAACTTATCTCTGAGAGGTCTGAAACCTATCTCAAATGATTTGTCGCATATATTAAAATATATCTTAAGTATAAGTTGACGTATATTTAATTCCTTATACTTAAGATATATTTAATTCCTTATACGATACGTCAACTTATACTTAAACAATATATTTTAAACCCCGAAGGACTACAACAGAAACCCAAAAACTGAATTTCAAAAGAAACCTCCTGAATTCAAAATGCAACAACATAGGCTCGAAGAATGCCCAAAAGGGTATCCAAAATCACTCTCAAAAATATCGGATCACGAAGAAAAGTGCCCGCTGATGGCACGCACAGGTTTTTCACAAAAACCATGCGACACTTTTTACTAAGGGAGGGCGATACTTCTCCTTAAGGCGTGCGACACTCTTCCAGTGTCGTACGGCATTTCTCAAGAAGGCATGCGACACTTTTCAGCATTGTACGACATTTCTCAAGAAGGCGTGCGACACTCTTCCAGTGTCGTACGACATTTCTCAAGAAGCCGTGCAATACTTTACAGTGTCATACGACATAGTTTGCATGGGCGTGCGATACTTTTTAAAGTGTCACACCATGCTGAACAAATGTCGCCCATAGAAACACGAAAACACTCCCAGAAGAAAAAAGGACCAAAATAGAGCAAAGAACCTCCACACCAGGGAGTACCACATCCACAAAGGCTCAAGGAATGAACACTCGAGTGCAAGAACAACACAAAATGGAGAACATCAACCATCTAAACTACAGCAGCATAGAACACACTGAATATAAACATCGTAGAGAAAAAAAGCAACATCACAATGTACATAAATACATCTTAGGAACAAAACAACCAAACTAAGTATGCGGTTCCTCCCAACCGTCAATAGCATCATAAGACCATCGTGGGTCCTAGCCATCCCTCACGCGTAACATCCCAATCCACCGACCAAATCGTCGTTACTGTCGTAATAGGGACATCACTACTAAAAACATGCAACAATATAAGCATAAGGAAATCTAACATGCTAGTAGTAAAGTATAAGATAATCCTACAGTAGATAACATCACCTATCACATGCTAAACAACAATAAGCAAAAAATATGCTTAATACAATAATTCACAGCATCTAATCATATGCTAAACAACATAATAAGGGAATGCGCCAAATAAAATAACATCATCTAAACATGATATACAAGCATCCCAATGAAAGCATAAATCACAAGAAAGCATACTCCGAAACCCGAAGTACCAAGTGAAGTCATCCAGCAATGGTCGCACTAGGATAAAAGATCGTCTCTATACACCGATCCCTAGCAGTGGTGAAGGTAGCTATGCCTCCCAACCACGTGGCACCCATAGGTCCACACCCACCATGCTAATGGAGATAATGATCCAACCACAAACACACATAAACCACAACATCCATGGCTAACACTCACGCCAGATAGTATGATGGCTGCAACCAAGAACCTAAGACAATGCAAGGAGTACAGGTCCTGGTCAGACACTCAAAAGGCTGCTATGTAGGGACTGACATCATGGAGAGTCACTTGGCATCGACAAGCCCAAGCTAGTATAGGAAGCTACTCTTCTCAACAGAAGGCGCACAACCTAGCACAGCTACTCTTCATGACGGAAGGCGCACAACCCACACATTTTAATTATCTTGTATTTATTACCATCCAAAGTTTTAATTTAATTATCACTTATATAAAACTTCCTCTGCCAACCCAGAAGTAGTCACCAGGTTACAGGATAGAAGCCCCCTCCATATGCTACCCTACCCTACCCATGCTCATCCTACGACAAGTGCCCATGGGCATGCATACTCCCATCCCAACCCCAATGATCATAACTTCCAACAAATCCACAGAAGATCGAGCCTCGTAAGTCACCCAACAAATGTACGCGTACGTACTTGTGTGTGGCGCACCACCATCACGAAGATCATAACACAAGGACAGGAATGAGAACACAATGCAAAGAAAATACCCAACCGAAAGCAACATAGGAAGGATGGATTCTACACGAATCCCAAAGCCAACAAAACCATACATCATAAAATCACTCAACCGGCCTCAATCTGAGAGTATGGATTCTACATGAATCCCAATGATGTAACAAGACCAAACATCATGAACTCACTCAATTGGCCTCAATCCGAGAGTATGAATTCTACACGAATCCCAATGATGTAACAAGACCAAACATCATAAACTCACTCAATCGGCCTCAATCTGAGCGTATGGATTCTACACGAATCCTAGCATTCACGAAAAAAAAGCAAAGGTCTAAAGGAAACCATAACACCAGGTATAAAGTCACTCAACCGAACACAACGTCGGGAGTACGGATGCAACACGCATCCCAATGCAACATAACAATGCAAAAGTAGTCTGACTGATATCCAAACAGATCATCAAGGTCCACGACCCACATTGTGCCAAGAAAACTCGAGAAAATAGGGCAGCACGCAAAACGAGGTAAAAACCCCAAAAATTTGAAAAACTTCAAAATTAAAACCCATTTTGCCTTTGGGTTCAAAAACCCCAAAAATCCAAAAATAACTAAAATTAGACACCGTATGCAAAAACGGCCAGCATAAGGTGCAAAATCCCAAACCCTCATCCCAAAAAGTAGGGAAATGTTCATTCCCGCCCAATCGGGTAGAACTAACATACAAAAATGGAGGGGAACACTAGTTCTCAGCCTCCAAACAAACGACTACCAAAAATAGAAGCTGAAATGGAGCAGAAACAATAAAACGGGAAAGCCCTACCTCACAGCCAAAAGGGTAAAACGGGAATCTGAACCATAAAATAAATATCCCACAGAAGTAGCTGAAAATCGCGGTAATCCAAGGTTTCTTCGAGCTAGATCAAACGAGCTCAACCTCACGATGATCCCACGCCCATAGCTCCCACAACGAACAAAATAGTAAATCCTCATGAAGAGGATTTTGGGTTTTACTCTCCAACTTTCCAATTCAAAAGTGAGAAGTCCGGAATTAAATTCCTTTTTGGATATTTATTCACTTTTCGGGTGAATAATCGATTAGGGCATTTAACCAGCCAATCTAGTTAAACCCTGAATCGACCCAAACAAAAACAGGCTATTCCTATAAATAGGAATTCATCTATGGCAAAGCTGCCAGAAATTAAAATAAATCAATTAAAAAGCTCGAAAACCCAAAAACACATAAATCACCTTAAACAACTTTCGCGACAATGCGAACCTCTAAATGCACAGACACGCTTACTAGTCTAATCACATAATGCAAATGAGTTCGGATTTAATAATCACCGAAAGGTTTAAATTAAACATTTAATAAAGGATACGCCGACCATACAAGGACGAAATTGGTAAAATATGAAAGGCTGAATCACTAACTCCATGTGCCACTGCCAAGGATATAATCCTGCACACTAAACAACACGATCAAGTGCAATTTCATATAATAACATAGCCGAAGCAATAAATGCATTAAATCACCTAATTTAACCATTTATTTAATTATATTAAAATAATCTATTTACATCACTCACGTTCGCATAAAGCATAACAATGCAGGAATGAAGTAAATAACCATAGCATTAAATTCATCACACAACATAATCAGAGGTATGTCCAAATACCAGATAACCAGATATCAACATAAAACACACTGTCATCTCAAAATAGCATCATCATGCAATATGATTAACTGAACAACATAGTAGTCTAAAATCCATGATACTGGAATCAAAGAGTAACATCTGACCCTCAGGTCCTCTCAAATATAAACATCACATAAGAATAGATATCTCTCAAATCAAAATAAAACAAGGTAAATGTTCGCAGCACATAACCAAATAATCCAACAAGAACTATCCATTCTAATTACTTAAGCATTTAATAATGATTGATTACTTTGCATTAAAAAAGCATTTAAAACACACAAGCAAACATAGTCATAAACATGACTAACCACTGCTACAGGAACCTAGTCCAGTGTAGCATGGTAAAAGAACATAGTGCAATCTCTGCACACATCTCAAGGTAATCACGAAACAACCTCATGATACCACATCGATCCTAGTAACCATTAGCACAAACCTCAGTGAACCAAAAATCACATCGTAATCTCAAAGATCAGTCAAAAGAATAATCAACACAACTGATACAAACATATAAATCCAAACACCTCAATGGTGTAGACCACTCAAGGTCACAATCATGATCCCATCACAACAAAAGATCAACAAGGTTGCATCCATCAAGACGACTTACAAAAGTCAAATGGGAGAGGCACTATAGATTAAATTAGTATAATGATAATTGTGTAGTATATAATGAAATCAGAGATAAGGATAATTTGGTTATTATATTTTTTAAGGTATTTAGTTAATTTATGTTGATGTTATCCTTGCAAATATTTTTTTATTTCTATTATAATTATAGATTTTTAATAAAAATGGATAGCGGTAGAAAATCCTAGATTAATAGATGAAGTTAATTTGTTATGTTTTATAGACTATAGAGTAAGGTGAAATGGTCATTAAAGTAAAGTGTACTTAGTGTTAGCTATGACCTTGTTTCTTTTAGTTAGCTTTAAAAGAGAAGTTTTCTAGTAATTGTTAAATTTAGATTTTAATTAAATCAATTTGAATTAAGTATAAGTAGGTGTATGTCTAGTTGTGATATTCCTTAAAGTTGGTTCTTGATTAAGGAAGATTCTATTTAATTAGACTCATACTCATTAAAATTGTTATCCAATAATTTTAAATGTATATATATTGAAAAAAATTATGTAATAACGAAACAATGTCAATATTGATTTTATAACGAAAGTATAAATTTAACTATTTATTCCTCAAGATTTTAAACTTAAGATGTCATGTAGAGAACCTATACTTTAACTATGAATGCAAACATTTCAAACTTAGAGTAGTTTACTTGTTAACTTAAAAAAAAATTGTTGTGTGTTTTGCCCATTTATTTTGGGCATGACAAGTACAGTTTCTCTGTCCTTATTTAAAATGCTTTAAGTCCTTACATTGTAGTGATCAATACATAGCTGAAGTAACTCAAGACTCAAAAGAGCAAGGGGGAAGTCACAGCTTCAATTAAACCACTAGTTAAAATTTATAGACAACCATTCACCTCATTAGCTTTCTCAAGAAAATTAGTTTAAAAATTTTCTACCTTGACACCCTCCAAATTAGTATCACAAATGGTAGGTCTTTTACATTCTAAATTGGAAACAATCCTGAAGAGATGCAAAATAGACTTCATTTCAAGAAAGGAAATTAAAGCCCAATACTAATTCTTTCTTCAAAATACACACATAGGATAGAACAAAGGGAGGGATTTTATTTTATTCTCACTTGTAGCTTGCTGAGAAAAACTAGACATTTTTCCTTCTCTTCTATTGCTTCTCCTTCAATTCATCCTTTCACATGATAAATAAAAAATGGAAAACATGTGTTCTATTAAAGGGAAAGAAGAACATATAGGTGGAAGTACAGCCATATAATGATGCATTCATGGTGAATTACTTGTGGCTAGATTCACACATTGGAAAACCCATGACAAGACCTCTTCATTTAATAATTCTCCTTTGCAGTTTTTCTTGCAATGATCACCTTTCTCTCACAAACAATCTATTTTTTTGGGGCAAAAGATTTCCCTTTTCAAGTTATGATGACAACTGCTCTCATGCTTGAAATAGAATTAATTAAAACATGACTTCAAATCATTGCCCCATGAAATATCAATCAATGCCTCAAGAACTGGGAACCTTTAGGAAATCATGAGCACTTTTTGACCAAAAATCTTTAGTGGTAGAACCATTTTGAACTGCTTCAAACTAAGGTTCAAAGGAGTTCAAAGTGATTCAAAAGAACATCCTTATAGTGCTTAGCAGGTCCCACCTATAGGAAAAATGGTTAGTATCAAATCCTTTACTTAAAATCCTTTGAACTACTTTGAACCCAGGTTCAAAGAAATTCAAAGAGGTTGAAGGTATAAGATATGCGATGAAAAACACAAGGTAAATCTCCACATACAATGCTTGGTAGTATTCAAGAAACATGAAACTAAGGAAGGTTGATTCAATAGCTAACCTGAGCATTCCAAAGAAAATATAGAAAAATAAAATAATGGTGACTCAAAATAAGCCTAACACAACCATACAAAGATGCACATAGACAATTACACTAGATTTATTAACTAGGGAAACCCTTGATCAGAGGGAAAACCCTAGTGGGAATGATGCTCACAAGATGAAGTACTAATATAAATATTTCTTGTTAAAGGATGGATCATGTTAGGATTCTATTACAATATTTATTACATATGAGTCCCTATTAGGAGACTTTGTATCCCTATTAGGATATTTCAACCCTACTGGAAGCTGTAGTACAATGTGTGCAAGATGAGCCCACTGCCCAAACATGCAATTTCAACTACAAGAAGAGCTCACTACTCAAACAAGTAATTTATTGTTATGTTCCTCTTTCTTTTGTTTTGTCAAAAAAACCAATCATTGCTAGATTTTGTAGACTAGGTAATGAACCTCAGAGTGAAATATCAAACCTTGGATCACTCAACAAAACCTTGGTAATGAAGTTTCCTTCACTTTCACTTTGCTCTATTCAACTTCACATTCCACTCTTTCTATTGCTTATAATCAATTTGAATCAGTAAAATTCCATACAATAACATACCTCATGATAAAAGAAATTTTCTTTCCTTGATACTAATTCCATAAAACAATACCCTAAGTCAGCTATTAGACCTTCTCAATTAATCATTATAGGACCATGTCAAGAACACATTACACTTGGCAATAACATTAATCTTTTGCATTTCAACTTGAATAAATTTTTGTAGATTCAATATTATGAGTAGATAACTTAGCCACATCATCAACAACATGTCTTATTCATATCCTCAATCTTGATTCTCAGAATAACAACTCTGTTAAGAGATATAACAAGTTTACCAGAACATGCAATTGTAAAGTCCATCTCAGAACAAACAGCACCAAAACATACATAACTTCTTCCAGACTTATCATTTATTCTTTTGATGTTAAATGCATATATTAGATACTCAAAATTATCTCCCATAACCTTGAATAGTTAGAATAATCAAGTAGTCATCCATACCAACTTGATCTTTCGTTGTTCTTCTATCATATACCATAGAAAATTACTATGTTGACATCAATGAAAAACTCAATCATGGATGTTACATATCATCATAGTAACATATCTACAAGACTCCCCCATAGGAATATCATCAAGATTCATCCTTCCAACAATCTTTCAAAAATTTTATCCTCCACAACAACTAATGTCAATGCAATAACTAACATCCTCACACAATTCTCCACCTAGCATAAGTAAATAAGAATGACGTGTTTCTCAAAAAGTTTCCATAATGAGAGATTTGGGAGAAACCTTCTACACACTAGATCCCACTAGAAACAACACTATATAACATTTACCCATTTACCTCAAAATGATTCACTTTATCACTCCACTAAAACCCTTCAATCAAGGCACACTCATCTTAGTGCTTTAATTTATCTCAACTAAGACTAGAGATTAAAAAAGAAATGTTTGAAGATATTTGATATATCCCTCTACACAATGGATAATGTTCATCGAACTTTCTAAACTTAGTGATCAATTCACTCAATACTTGACTTCGTATAAGATTTTAAAGCATTGAGTACCCAAGTTGTGGTTACAAAGAAAAAAATGATTGCACAATTTGGCAATCAATTATAGCTTGGCAATCAATTAGAACTTGGCAATTGGATTTTGGATTAAAAAATTTGACCATTTTAAAAGATGAGAATGATGCAATAATAATGGTAGTTAAAAATCAAATAATATAAGACTTGACTTTCAAATATAAATGCTCAAGTAAATAGTCAAAATCCTAAAAATAATATGTAAATGTCTATCCTAGAATACCAAAATTACTTATTCATTGAATTAAATTAGGTTATCAAACTCATGCATTCAAACAAAAAAATCACTTTTTTGAAATGTATATTTCCAATCTATTTTACCAAGAAATGGTCAATTGTAGATGTAGTTAAATTTTAATTATTTTAGTTTTTCAAGAATGCCAAGAGGTTATCTGAAAAATAGATTAACTGCAAGTAACTAGATATGATGCATCATACTAAGAAAGAAAAATATAATTATGCCATTAGCTCGGGTTGTCTCAACCTTAAGAAAGAAAACTACAAGACTGCTCGAGGATCAATGGTTGAAAAGTTAATTCAATACTCTTTGTACAACTATGAATGTTAATGCTAGTGTAAATAGGTTTAGAATGACCAACAGATGGTCAGAAGTAGGTAGAGAAGAAATTAAAAAAAGAGAAATAACTTCAACCAAGGATAAAAAAAACACTATTTTGTAATGTCTCCTATTCCTAATTAAAATATCCCCCACCAAGTAAAACAAATTGGTCTATCTATCATATCCATCATTGATGAGCTCTCATTATAGCTAATATTTGTTAATTGGCTAATTTCAAAAAAAAAATGGCTAGTTATTTGGCTAATAATTTAATATTTAACGCAACCTAAATTGCCATATTTTTTAATATTTTAGTTCTAAAATATGTAAAATCACTCAATAATTTATTTTATTAAAAAATTATATTCAAATATTCACCATAATATTCGATATATGATTAGATTTGATTCACCTAAATATTATATATTATTGGAGAAATTAAAATTAATTCACCAATAATTATCATAATTATTAGTTACTTTAGGGATATATCACCAATATTTAGTTTTCAGCATTGATTTAAAATATAATGTAATGATCCTCATAATAGTCCATGGGTTAAAAAATATTCAATTTTCATTTGTAATATTCTATGGTGATTAATGAAATTTCTATTATCACCAATATTTTCTATAGAGATATTATGATTCCTAAATAATCACCAATATAAATAAGATTTAAATTTTTTTTAAAAATTGAAAGAATCGTGAATATAAATAATTTTCTTTTTCAAAATAATGAAATATCCACCAATATTTTATAACTTTTTTGGAGTGGGGTTTCTTAAAGATTACTCTGATTCTATGGCTTATCTACTCCATCGTGGTCATTTAAATCACTTTGTGAGAAAATTTCTTGATAATTTATTGGATTCCCTATTTCATAGCTTGAATAAGCATCTTTGTTGGTGGAATCACAACAAAAGAGCAATTGTTATTGATATAAATAGACAAAAATCCATGGGAGGAGATAACCTCTATTAACAACAACAATGTACATAATAATTTATTCTATATAGATCATATATGAAGCCCATCACTATTAACTACCATTGCCAATTCCAATCAACACTAATCAAACTCAAAAGGAAGAAGGGAATGAAATCATAAGAAACATAGGAGAACATATGAAAAGTACCATTTCAAACACAAACAAATATCGCCAATCCCTCCAGGATTGTTTTCCCTAGCTTGGTTTGTACATTAGATTTCAGCAGCACAATTTGTGGCACACTAAAACATTGTCAATCCCTTCTAGCTCATTCATGCCCTAGTTCTACTTACCCTACTTTGTCCACACTTTGAAGCATTTGGGGAAAATAATAAATGTTTATCTTCTTTTTTTTTAATTCATGCGAGAGTCACAATAATGACAACATCATTGGTATTATGATGGTATCATGCACACTTGAAAAAAACAACACAAAAATCACATGCAAATTACACTACCATCATAATTTGACCCCAAATGTAGTAGTGAGGCATTTGATACTCACAATTCTGATGGGAAAGCCCCAATAATTTCCTAGCTTGTAAGTATTGTTGAGAAAATAAATGCTGGTGATATAGAATCCAATGAAAAACTAATGGATTGGTCTATAAAGAAATATGAGAATAAGGTTGTAGATAAATTTTCTACAACAATTGCCAAGCAAAAAGTGCAACTATAGAAATCTGCATAGTAAACAACTCAACTAATTCAAAGAGTACAACAATTATAAACAATTTTGTGTGATGTGTCAAGACTCACAAGTGATCTTCAGGCCAACATCTAGTAGATTTAGGCTAACATAAAGACAACAAGAGACATTATTTTGCACCCAGTTGAATCTAGCACCAAAATTTATAATGAGTTATTGGATGTGCAAGGAAAATTAGTTGAGCTACATGTAGTTGGAAAATTCACGAGATCACAGTTTATCTCTATTCAAAGAAAGTTGACACCTCTTTTGCAGGTTATGCAAAGGGAAACTCAATCAATGCAAGATCTTAAACAATGAAGATCATAATCTTTCAGTGGCTGATAGTTTAATTGATTATGAAAAGGAAAATCCAATCAGTGCAAGGTCTTACCAATGAAGATCATAATCTTTTAGTGGTTGATATTTTAATTTATTTGGCAACTAGGCTCTAGATGCAAAATCACACTATGGAATTAGAAAGAACCATTTTGGATCATGTACTTGCTATGATGACCCAAATTAACAAACCTTTTATTGAAAAATATAGTTTGGTTCCACTCATTCAACTCAAGTAGTATTCATAAGTCATGAAAATAAGGGGGAATGTAGTGATGATTACATATCTTGAATGGAGAAGAGATGAACAAAACAAGGGGAAAGTAATTAGAGTTCAAAATTCAGAAAGCAATCAAAATGAAAAAGACAATCAAGGTATGACACTAAAACAATTAGACTACTTAGAGTAATGCTAATATATTGCTTAATTTTTATTCACCATAAGTTAAATTTTTGAATTTCTATTTTTCAACTAAATCATAGGCTTAAGGGGAATTACTCATATTAGCATGTAATAATGTAATAATGACAAAGTGTTTTTTCCACTAATGTCAAAGGGGGAGATTATTGATCTCTCTAACTATTGTTGTCTATTAGTGTCAAAGACTTAGTAATTTATGAGGTAGAGTCAATTTTTTTGGAAATATGGTCAAATAGATGTCTTGATGATTATCATTTATGGAAACATACATTCAATATTTCATTTATGCATTTAGAGTTACAAAATTGTTTAAGTGTTAGTCAGTTTACAATAGCATGGAGAACAAATGTTTAGTGTATGGATGAGTCTTTGAGAGTTAGCTCATTCATAGTTAAGGAACAATTCATGATAGCATCATAATGACATGTGCAAGTGTGCAAATGTGTATGGATAGGAAGGTGTGAGTTATGATTAAAATACTAGTGCAGTATTTAATAGTGTAGAATAGAGCATAGTAGAGAATTGGATTGTATAGTCTTAGGAATCATTTTGGTTATGAAATTATTACCAAGTTATGATGAGTCAACTATGTGAATATTATTCCATAAGCTATTTTATATTATGTTAAGCATGTAAACACATGAAGGCCAACTAAGAAAAGGTTTACAATTATGTAAGGTATAGGTAAAGATCCTATCTTGTGTAGATAAGTTTTTTATTTATGATAGACGAGCAAGTGTTATGTGATGCAAATTATTGTACAAAGAGCTTGAAATATTTGAGAGCCTTATGCAATGTGAGATCTAATGTATGATAAGAGAAAGTGTGATTTATAGCAGTAAGAAAGTATTGTATGCATATCCATTCTTGTGAAGAAATGAATTGTATACTTGCATGTTAGGGCAATGGATTCTTCCTGCATACATTTTATTTGTTCTACCAACTCCTAATAGGGTTGAGGCTTCCAAGAAGGCCTAGTTTACTAATAGGGACTCGAGACACTATATCTACTTCATAGACTCCTAACAGGGTCAATATCCTTAACATGATCCTATGGTTTGGTGAATCATCTAATAGGTATCATCCCCAGAAGGGTTTTCTCTTGGCCATAGTTTCCCTAGTTAAGAAATAATGGTGGTATGAGTTATCTATGTTCATGGTTATATTTACTAGTCAACATTGTTAGTTTACTTTCATATGCAAGTTATAAAGTAATTAACATTATCCAGTTGTGGGAAAAAAGTTTGTAGAATATTGAGTCACCATGCCACGCCCCCCCCACTCAATATTATCTATTTCTAAAAATTGGTATCAAACCCCAATTACTTTGAATAAGTTTACCAACTTAAGTAAGATCCCTAAAGGTCTGGAATAATTGAAGAAAAAACTAGAAGAAGCTCTTGATCAAAATTTTTGTAGAATATTGATTCACCATGCTAGCCCCCTCCACCCCCCTCGGCCCCCCTCAATATTATCTATTTCCAAAAATTGGTCTCAAACCCCAATTACTTTAAAGAAGTTTACCAACTTAAGTAAGATCCTTGAAGATATGGAATAATTGAAGAAAAAACTAGAAGAAGCTCTTGATCAGATTGACCTTCTTACTAAAGAATGAGATAACCTGAAAGATAAATATGAAGATGTGAAAGTTTTCATTAGCAAGTTAAAAGATAAGATTGATGATTTGGAATTTTGCAAGGAATAAATTAAACAAACTAGTAATAATGATGAATTAGGAGATCTTCAAAAGGAAAATGAGATTTTAAAACATGAACTAGAAATCATTGAACTTCAATTGAGTCTTAAGAAAAATGATGGCATGAATGAACCAAAACTGAAAACTGAGAATGTAGATCTTAGATCCTAGTTAAGTCATGTTACATTTAAACTAGATACTTTCAAAACTAAACATGTTGAATTAGAAAAGTATAATAGTATTATGAAAGGAGAATTGACACAAGCTAAGAAATAGTTAGAGAAACTTTATTCCAGTAGTGAAAATATAGATCAATAGATATTTAACCAGAGCCCCTCTTATGACAAGACAAGATTTGAATATCTAATTAGAGAGAAATTAGCCAAGAAAGTTGAAATTAGAACAGAAACAAATCCAATTATTGAATCCCCTAAGTAATTTGATCTAAGTAAGGTAGAATCAAGAACATCTACTAAAGTATCAAAGGAAGTATAATTAATTGATTTGTCAGCTAAATCTGATGAACTTAAGAAAGCATAACAAGTTAATAAAGCTAGGCAAGATGAATGATCCAGAGAAGTAAGACATGAGTTCAAAGGTAGATGCTTCATATGTAATGAGGTTGGACACATGAAAAGAGATTGAAAAAGTAAGCTTTTTAAACCCATTACTAATTTCTATTGTTATAATTCTCATGTTTATGGATATAAGGTAGTACAATGTAAGAAACCTAAGTTTGATGATAATAATACAAATAGTAGAATGTCTAGAAATAATAACCCTATAGAAAATGAAAGAGGAAGATCAAAGAATAGATCCAATGATGGAGAGACATCTAATGGAGAGGAGAACTAGTTTGTGTACTATAATTTTAACAATCCTGGACACATTGCAAGGAATTGCAAAGTAGCTAAGAATTAGAATGGAACTAATCAGAGAAGAAATGAACTTGCATGTTAGTTATGTAATAACTTCAGACATAGAAAACAAGATATTTCAAAATGGATAGTAGTAACTTTAACAAGAATATGAACAATAGAAGGAACAACAAAAATAATAGAAAGAATGATAATGACAGTAACAACATTCAGAAGGAAGCAATTAAGGAACATGTTGATGAATTCAAAGAAGCATTTTTTATAGTTAAAGATCCAAAAATATCTTATACAGTTTTGGAGGAACAATTTTTTGATGCACCTAATTAGATATTGAAGTCACAGATTGTTTGTGACTCATCCTACCTAAATTAAGTAGTTTTAGTTGTGGTAGTGTATTAGTTGGCTAAAACTATTGTTAGAGATAGAGTTGGAAGTTATGCAGTTAACAGGAGGTTAAGGACATAGAGAGAAGGCTACAGCGAAGTGTGCAAGTCTTGATATGATCACAGTGAGTAGGAATTTAGAAATATAGCTTTCTAATAAATAGGGATAGTATTTGAATTTTTGGTAGATACATATTTAACGTATGGTGCAATTTGAAATGATTTAAGGATCACAAGAAAGATTGTATGTACCATTTGTTGATTCAAAGTGTCTTGAGTGAATTGGAGAGCAATTTGACAATGAATTTAATTGCAAAGTGAAGATTGTGAAGCAAATAGTTGCAGAATCCCTAGATCACATTTTAAAGGTATTTTATGAAGTTTGAATCCATTATTTTATTTTCTACAACCACAATTTCAATGGGTAGTTAGAATGTATATGATGTGAGTGATAGACAATGATATGAGTTTAAGAAACATCCAGTAGTAAATTTTGACCCAATTTTTGATGAATTTTGGTCAAAATTTTGACCCATGTTGGTTGAAAGTGTGACCAAGTAGTACATCATATTTTTTCTCATCAAAATTTTGACAAAACCTGAAGTTGATCAAAATTTTGATTAATGCTTTGGTCAAAAAAATAATATTTCTTCTGAGCCTAATTTGTCATTATTGGTCAAAATTTCAACCAAATCTTGGTGGAAAACTTCCAAGAATTGGTTAACATTGTGACCAATTCTGGTCCATCCCATGATTATGATTCCATGGTCAGGACCAAAGGGTTGGTTGAATTTTTGACCAAATTTTGGTGGCAAATTTCCAAGAATTGGTCAAAATTTTGACCAATTCTCATCTATCCCATGACCATTATTCCATGGTCACAATCAAAGGGTTGGTCAAAATTTTGACCAAATCTTGGTGGAAAACTTTAAAGAATTGATCAAATTTTTGACCAATTCTAGCCCATCCCACAACTAGGTGTTAGTTTGTGATGACTAATCAAGTAAGTACTATACATACTTCATAAATGTTGTGGGCTACTATTCACCAAGAGCTAATATTCATTAATTGGTTATTGTTTATATTTGCCAATTTATGGTCAACATGTTGTAACTAGTTTTTACCCTAAAGAAGCAAAAAATACTTGTATAAAAGGGCTTAGGATTAGGGATTGTTTCATAAGGTGTGATACAAAAATTTCTTCTTGCAGCGGTATTGATCTATAAGGGATTATAGATTGTAATTAGGTTATAATCACTAGATTGTAATAATAGTGGACTTTTTGTTTTGTGGACATAGCCTAGGGTTTCGGTGAACCACATTAAATCTTGGTGTCTTGTGTTCTTTTCTACATGATCTATTATTTTTTGATATTGTATGTATTTGCATGTAATTGTTATTTGTGTATGAGGTTTAATCCTAACAAGTGGTATTAGAGTGAGGTTGTTTTTCAGTTTTCCTCCACAGGAAGGTCTCATGGTTGAGTAGGAGCAATGGAATATGAGGGTAGGTTGATGGTTGACAAGTTGAATGGGAATAACTCTTAGTTATGGAAAATGCAAATGGAGAAATATCTTTATCATAAGGATTTATGGAAGTCATAGAATCAAGGATCTATGTCAAATGATGATTGAGATCTTTTAGACAGAAAGGTACTTGTAAGCTTTTGATTATGCCTAGCACCATTGGTGTCATTTAATATTAAAAAAGAAAAGAAGATGGAAGAGTTCATGGAAACCCTAAAGAAATTGTATGAAAATCCCTCCACTTCAAACAAGGTATTTCTCATTAAGCATTTGTTTAATATGAAAATGGTAGAAGATGGATCTATTATAGATCATCTAAATGAGTCTAATACTATTACTAGTCAATTATCTTTTGTGGTTATTAATTTTTATGAAGAAATTAGGGCTCTTTTGATTTCATATTCTTTGCTTGAAAGCTAGAATGGCTTGGTAATGGTTGTGAGTAATTCTGTTTCTAGATCTAGTACCCTAAAATATGATGATGTGATTAGTGTTATTTTGAGTGAGGAAACTCATAGGAAAACCTTAGATGGATCTACATTAGGAATTTCTTTTAGTGCACCATGTAGAGGAAAAATGACTAAGAGAGGAAATAATTCTAAAAATTGTGGGAAATCAAGAGGAAAGTCAAAGGGGAGGTCTCAATCAAGAGGACCAAATGACTACTACTACTATTGTAAAAAAAAGCATAAAAAGAAAGATTGTTGGACTCAAAAACAAAATGAAAGAGATAAACTAGATGGAGAAAAGGAGGCAAATGCTGTAAGTAATAAATTTGAAGAGGATTCTTTGCTTCTTTCTTTAGAAAGTGTTGATGATTTATGGGTTTTAGATTCTGGTGCTCCATTTCATGCTACACCTCATAGAGGTTATTTCATTAATTATGTCCAAGTGGATTTTGGACTTGTTTATGTGGGGGATAATGAAACCTATTAGATTGTTGGAAAGGGAAAAGTTAAGATTAAGTTACAAAATGGGAATCATTGGCTACTACATGAAGTAAGACATGTTCCAAGGAAGAGTAGGAATTTAATTTCAATAAAGTAACTTGGTGATGAGGGTTTCGTAGTTACTTTTAATGATAAAAATTGGAAGGTTTCAAAAATTTCCCTTGTAGTAGCAAAAGGTGTGAAAGTAGGCACCTTATATCTTTGTATAGGTCATATCGTTCCTTCTACTTTAATTGTTTCAGAGAAAAATAAGTGTTCAGGAACAATTGTTGTAGTTGAGTCAGGAGAACGAATAGCTATTGAAGATTCTAATACAGTGTTGTGGCAGAACAAACTTGGATAAATAAGTGAGGAAGGTATGAAAGTACTTCATTCAAAGAAATTTTTTCCATGTCTAAAATGTGTTAATATAGACCTCCATGAAATTTGAGTGGCTGAATGCATGAAAAGGACTATAACGAAGTGTGTAAGAATCGTGATGTTGTATGCAAGGTTACCCTCAAACATGTGGGTAGAGGCTATCAATACTATTGTATATTTGATTAATAGAGGTCCCTATAGTCCTTTGGGTTGTAGTATTCCAGAGGAAGAATGGACTAGTAAGAAGGTGATTTATTCTTTTTTCAAAACCTTTGGTTGTGAAGCTTATGCTCATATAGATTCTAAAAATAGAACTAAGTTGGAAGATAAGTCAAAGAAATGTGTATTTTTTGGTTATGGAATTAATAAATTTGGTTATAGGCTTTGAGATTTTGAAAATCATAAAATTGTAAGAAGTAGGGATGTCATATTCAATGAGAAAGTGTTGTAAAAAGATTTGTTGCAGCAACATGAGAATAAATAAGATGATTATGTAGTGCTAGATAATACTCCAAAAGATGATGTTCCAGCCATTCCTCATGATGTGCAACAACCACAACAAAAGATACCACACACACCAATGAATGTTAGATGGTCAACAAGGCTAACTAGACCTCTAGAAATATTATATCCCTCTTTATATTCTATTTTACTTACTGATACTAGTGAACCTAAATGTTATGATGAAGTTGCATAGGTGGATACTAAGATTCAGTGAGAGTCTATAATGAAAGACAAAATGGACCCTTTGCTAAAAAATAAGACATGGGATTTATGCAAGTTGCTTGCATGTAAAAAAACTTTATAGAATAAGTAGGTTTATAGGTTGAAAGAAGAGGTTAGAGGTAAGAAAATATTTAAAGCTAGGTTAGTTGTAAAAGGATTTTCATAGGAAAAGACACTAATTTTGATAATGTATTTTCTCCTATTGTTAAAATGACTTCTATTCATATTGTTTTAAGTATTGTGGCTACTAAAGATTTTCATTTGGAGTAGCTTGATATTAAAACAACCTTCCTTCATCGTGATTTTGATGAAGAGATATATTTGGCTCAACCATAGGGATTTGAGGTCAAAGGTAAGGATAACTTAGTGTGCAGATTGAATAAAATTTTATATGGCTTGAAGCAAGCGCCTTGACAATGGTTCTAAAATTTGATAGGTTTATGCATGAGCATGGATACAATAGGTGTCATTCAAATCATTGTGTTTACTTTAAGAGGTTAGATGGTGAGAGCTACATTATTTTATGTTTATATGTTAATGATATGCTTGTAGCTAGGTCTAATATGGATCATATTAAGGGGCTGAAATGTTAGTTAGCACATGCATTTGCTATGAAGGATTTCGGGGTATAAAAACAAATCCTTGGTATGAAGATTTGTAGAGATAGAAAGAATAGGAAATTAATGCTATCTCAGGCTGATTATTTTGAGAAGGTGTTGCAATGTTTCTCTATAAAGAATGCTGAAGCTGTCAGCACACCTTTACCTTGTCATTTGAACTTGACTAGGGAGATGTGTCCAAAGACACGGGAAGAGGATGATAACATTTTTTAAGGTAACCTATGATTTAGTTGTAGGAACCTTAATGTATACTATGGTATGTACAAGGCCAAATATTACACATGTAGTGGGAATCACTAGTAGGTATATGAGTCATCCTGGAATTGAGCATTGGAATGTAGTCAAATAGATTCTTAGATATTTGAGAGGAACATCTAGTAAGTGTTTACACTTTGGGGGCTCTACTACTAATTTATAGAGCTATGTTGACTTAGATTTGGTAGGGGATATTGATACCAACTAGAGTATTACACATTATATATTTATTGTTGGTTGGGCAATGGTGAGCTGGGTG
Organism: Cupressus sempervirens; assembly: GCA_028749045.1. Taxonomy (NCBI): domain Eukaryota; kingdom Viridiplantae; phylum Streptophyta; class Pinopsida; order Cupressales; family Cupressaceae; genus Cupressus; species Cupressus sempervirens. The sequence goes on along the minus strand of CM053790.1, from coordinate 550,440,013 downwards.
TCTAGGTTACAAAAGGTTAATGCTTTATCCACTACAGTGGTAGATTATGTTTCTACTATAGTGGCAACGAAGGGGATGATATGGCTTTAGTTCTTCTTGGAAGAATTGGGATACCCTCAGAGGGCTAATTATTTGTTTATAGATAGTTAGAGTGTCATTCATCTTGTGAATAATTTGGCTCTACATTCAAAGACCAAATACATATAGTTGCAGTACCATTTCATTCAGTTAGTTTTGGATCATGGAAAGTTAAAACTAGAAAAGATACATACAAATGACAATCCAGCGGATATGTTTAAAATGGTAGTGACAAGGGAGAAGTTGAATTCCTCTTTAGCTTTGGTTGGTCATTTAGGCTAAACAAGAAGAAATGAACAATACAGTTTAGGGTGGTTTGATCCAGTAGGAGCCCCATGTGGTAGCAATATTGCTACGGGATCAATCTCCAAGTGGGAGATTTTTGTCTAGTGTGGAGTCTGATCAGTCCCCAAGTGGGAGATTATTAGTTTGTGGTGACTGATCAGGGAATTATTGTACATACTTCATAAATTCTTTAGGATACTATTCACCAATGGTGGGCTACTATTTTCCAATGTCTAATATTCACCAATTGGTTATTACTTATATTCACTAATTTATGGTTGACATGTTGTAACTAGTTTTTACCCTAAAGTGGCAAAAAAAATACCTGTATAAAAGGGCTTAGGGTATGGGATTATTTCATAAGATGTGATGCAAAAATTACTACTTCTGGAAGTATTGAGTTGTAAGGGATTATGAATTATAATCAGGTTGTAATCACTAGATTTTAATAATATTAGACTTTCTATTTGGTGGATGTAGCCCAGGGTTTGGATGAACCATGTTAAATCTTGGTGTCTTGTGTTCTTTTCAATGTGATCAATTATTTTCTAGTGTTGTTTATATTTGCATGTAATTTTTATTTCCATTTGAGGTTTAATCCTAACACCATGATCAAAGGGTTGTTCAAAATTTTGACCAATTATCACAAGAAAATCTTGAAGAGTTTGTCAAAATTTTGACCAAACTAATTTGCTTTAAAAGAAATAAATTAGGTACGAATGATATTGATTACCATCATTATGCTACATAGCTACTATAAAAAAATTCTATGTGCATGAATCCCCCAATGAATGCCTACCCATGGACTCTCTCTTAGATCATTTTCTTTGATCACTTGACCAGTGCAATTTCAGAAAAGACTTGGCAGCAATTGCCATTCTATAGCATGTATGTCTAGCAATTTTGAAGTTAATATAATGGTGAGCCCTTGTCTACCATTAGGTGACTACATGGTGCTCTAGGAATTTTTTATGAACTTACCATGGCTAATGGGAGATTTAATAATGAAAGCTCCCAGTGATCATCCAATAGAATCAGTGTTAGTGTTCAAGAAGGACACAATTTTCTAGATTTCAAATATTGGCATTAGCATCCTTTCTATTGGAGGGTCGTGAAGCATCTTGATTTCTATGTGAGAGATCCCCAAAGTTGTCTCTATGCAACTTTATTGGCACAATTTGTAGAATGGTTCTACAGTGGTTATCGTTCTAATGTGTCATTGTGGTTGCCTAGAAAGTGATCAAAAGGGTGAGCCATAATCTAGTAGTTGGGTCACTTATGATGAGTGATGAGAGAGCTTTTATTATCAAAATCTCCCCTTGGCCATTGAATAGAGCCATTTCTTGTGTGACAAAGGATGAATGTAGTACCAAACTCTAAATGAAATCAATGACATCTGATCTATAAGATAAAAATGAAGCAAAAATCTATTTTCTATGCACTGCTCCATAAAGATGCTTTTCTTTTTTACTCCATTGGAACAAATTTAGGAGTGTGGTTTGATAGAGGTTGTTGTTCCAGTGTGTCATTGTAGTGATCTAGAAAATGATTGATAGGGTGGAGCTTGCATCTAGCAGTTGGGATGTTTGTGCAAGCAAGTAGGGGAGCTTCTATTATGCAATCTTGGTTAGATGGAGCAGAGTTATTGGTACCATCAACAACCATAGATGAATCGTTAAGAGTAGAGTCTAAATCCATGAACCATTAGGGGCATCAAGTTTGATATTCTCAAGAAGTCCCTTCAAAGAATCAACCACCATGAGGATGCACATGAAGATCTTCCATGACACCATGAGGATCCACTAAATTTCATGTACAAGGATGTCACATTTCATAGGAGAAGATAGGAAAGATACTTGATGCCTAAAGGCTTCTATGGGTACTCAGGTGGAAATTTAAGTTTGCCATAATATACTCCTCATGATGAAATTTAAAGTGAACCATGTATGTCTAAGGAATATGATAAATACTAAATATCTTTTCTAAATAATTTTTTATATATAGGGCAATAAATCTCTACAATTAAGCCAAGCAATAGGAGATTATAAGACATCTAAAATAAGATAACAAAAAAAGTGCATGAACAATCTATAGGTGCATGTGCTCAGGCAAACACTAATTGCGATATACAAATAGAGAAATTTGAGCAGGACAAAACCCATGTGTCAATCCCACATTGTATTCCCAAAACCATATTAGACATATAATAGTAAACCAACATATAAAATTACACCACCATATCTATGTTTCAGTTCATTAGGATATTAAATGCATCATTCAACCATACATACAACATGATACACTCATTTAATCACATGCAAGGAACATATTTCCATATCAATGAGAAAATATGAAAATAAAGGAATCATAAAAAAATAATGAAAGAATTAATCATCTTCTACTCACCATTATAGATAAGGGAGCAAAAAACATGGCTACTAAAACAACCACCACAATGAGCAATTATCATCCTATGTCATTAAATTTTCTATGATTTTCTACAGATGTCAATAATTTAATTTAGGTTGGAATTTAAGTTATTATTTACCATGGTATTTTTCCCCTTAAGTTGTTTATGTTTCCTATTTGTAAATTTATTTTATCATATTCACCAATGTTCTTTGTTGCCAATACTATCATTCGATCATGTACTTGCAACATTTATAATGGGTCAATCTTCATTCGGCTAAAAGCATGAGTAACAATTATTGGCTATTATTTCATTTATCTTGCCCCCAAATTATAACCATACCCATTAGATCCAGATATGTTAGAAGTTGGAAATGATAATATGAATAGATATCTCCATTGGTAGTTCATAATAGACTTTGGAGGTTTTGTAGAGGAGTAATGTACTATAATTTGGTTTAAGAAATGAATTTTTAGACTATGCTCTAGGCGAGTTGAATGATAACCTGACTAGGAGCAGTCATATAATAGAGATTCAAAAAATGAAAAGGGTGATTGAATGAGCCAAACCAATGGTTCAAGGATGTGTGTGAGAGTCCTAATAATAATAATTAATATCCTATTGGTACATGAAACTCTTTTAATATTTATCGCATAATTCTAATTGTATCTACCTCATCATATCTACCTCTACAATTGACTACATAGCCCAATCGATTACCTCTACACTTTCGACCAATTCCAAAACTCATGCCATAACCATGGAAATTACATCTATATTTAAAATATACCTATGTTTGGCATTAAAAAAAATCCCCTCCAATAAAATCCATCACCACATCCACAAATTCTCTGTCCCTAAAATTAAATAGCCACTTCAACTATTGGACCAAAACTAGTCCAGAAAAGGTAGCTTGTTGCCTACAAGAAAACAATGTAAGTATCACTTCCATCACCACTACTATAACTAATAACAAACGAATACTATAGTAGGGAAATAGGAGCACATAGCCTTCTTATAGCATCCCTCTACATTAGAGCATATTTCCTTTGGAAACCATTGACACAAGCATATAAGGATTAGCCAAAGATGGCATCACCATTGAAGAATATATATATCATCATATCAGAGACAACTTGGTGGAAAGCACCCTTACAATCTCCATGAAATTTTGGGTCATGATTAGTAGGTTTTTATGTCATGTTGATCAATTTCTTATTTTAAGCATTAAGGATCATAGTGAGTAAAAAGTAGGAAAATTCCATGCAAGGGCATGAATGAGGTATAAATTAGTATTAAAAGGTCGTAATAAGCTGTTAAACCTATTTAGGGTGTCTAGGAAGCATGAGAAATCATAAAATGCAAAATATACAAAAAGTGTAGAATTGTCAAAAATTGCTATCAAATTTGTGCAAAATGGCAAGTGTTAGAAGGTGAACAGTCATCAACTTGAATGACCTCTTAGAGGAGGATAAAGGTCTTGGTTTTTTTTTATAAAACATTACATCTTCATGTAGAAGATAGGGGGAGAATGTGTGGAGAAGAGAAACAAAGTGTTTTGTATATGTTTGTGAAATAGAAATCAGCATTTTGGTGTAATATTTCTCTTATACTGGCATTTGAGTAAAAGCACAAACCTGTGTCACCCTTTTGTAAAGGAAAAGGCTAAGAAATGTATAATTGTTCACCTTACTAACATAAAATTGGTATTATTATTTTCAATTTGGAAATGAAGTGAACTAATGAGATGTGTAGAAATGGATGAATTTTAGGATTATAATTTTTAACAATTATTTGGAATAAGAATTAATATATTTTCCTAATTTTTATAGATAAAATTTTAGGTGCTGAAAAATGCTGAAATTTAGGGGTCTAGTTCCCACCACAAAACTATATGGAAATAAACTTATTTCTCTTTGATCTTAGACTACATTATAGGTAACATATATATCTAGAAAAATCAAAAACAAAAATTAGCTTTAGAACTATAGTTTCTCTTTTATACGGATTGAAATTTCAACTCACTTGAAATCAATAGTTTTCATCTCCCATCACATTTTTTGAAACAAATCTATTCTAACAAGGAGAAAAATTATACATTCTAGAAGAGGACTCTCTCCTCTAGAATGTTATATAATTTTAAGATTTTTTTGATATGATTTAATATTTTTTCTTTCTCAAAACTGACATCTTTTGAAGTGTTAAAATATGTGATTTTGGATTTTTTAAATTATAATATACTATATCTAATGAAAACACTATAAACTCTACATAAAAAATTACTTTGACTCTGATATCTATAAAATGGTTTTTATATGTTAATAAAAAAATATCATAAAAAATAGTAAGAGTTATTGAAATACCACATTTTTAAAATAATTTTATTTCTTTAATAATTGGATACAAACTAGTATAAAACATGCATTTAATAGACATTTCCAATTAGAAATGTGTGAGACCATATATAACTTAGCCAAAATGAATTTATCTAGATCATATGTTTAAAAAGATTTGAATTTTAGATAGAAATACTCAAATTCAGTCATTTTGATAAGTCAAGCTGAAAGTTGACACACCTTTGTACTTTTACCCATTTAATTTATACTCCTATATTCTTCTAGAATTCATGGTTGTGATGATTTAAAGCTTCATATTCATGGTGAAGAGCATAGTACTTCTGTGGTTGATTGAACATTTTTCTATTATCATTATATTATTGCCAAGTATGCATTACTTGTTGCATGGAAAGTAAATTTTGTATATTTTCAGAATATGGTCTGATAGTGAATGCATGGTTTTTTTTGTTTCATGGAAGTAGAGAAGATGGTGAAAGGTTTTTGTGTTGTTAAGATGGTAATAGTAGGATTCTACACCATAACTCAATCCCTTATAAAGTTATGAACCTAAAATCAAAAAGTAAATGTTGTTGTAGTCAATCAACATTCTAAAGAAACTATGACAAAAGTTTTATGAGAGCTACATAGTATTGGAAGGTTGGTAGGAATCCATGGGATGTTAAGATACAATTTTTTAAAGTATGGAATAGCTGAGATATTGAAGTTTGGAGTCATCAATTACACTCAACAATGAAACCCTCACCAAGGATGGGTTTGAAAGTTTAATCAACTACTCAAAGACAAGGAGCATGAGAATCAATAGTTTGAATATTCTTAATAAGGTAATGATAGCTTCAAGTTCATTGATGATGTTATTTGAGATTTTTAAGAGTTTGTAACATGAGTATGAGTTTTAGGCCTATTAACTATAATATGGCCTTTGGGTTATATACCTTATTTGATAGTTGGAAATCTATAATTTTGGATTAATTTAGTTTCAATAATAGGTATCTCAATCTACATTTAGTTTTGGTAGAGTTGAATTTTTTACCCTAATCCCAAGGTAGAGTTGTAAGGGAGAGTCCACATTGAAAGAGTTTATGAGAATTGATGTTTTGAAGCCCACTAAGGTGTATAAAGCTTTATGCATGTTTGGAATCTCATTATTGGTGATGAATTTAAGCCTTTGGAAGTAGTTTGGGTTTTGGTGAAGGTATAGATAGAGGCATTTGGAATAGGTGAGTTGGTATAAGGAATAGGTCAATCACCTATTCTATAATCTTGGAGAATCCTAAGTGATAGGATATGATATGCTTAGATAAGGTTAAAAGAAGCCTAGCCTAGTATCTTGAGAGTGGATATCATATTCCCAATCCTTAGCTTAAGAAGTTTCAAATGATTATTTTCATTGCAATGCTTTACATGATCACTTCTTCCTGCCTATATAGTTCATATTCCCCACTTTCTTGTACATTTCTTATGAATGCTATGGACATAGCTTGACATAGATGTTTTTTTTTTCATTTTTTTGTAGTATACTCAGTCCAAAAGTTTTTCTTTGTACAAAAAAGTCTCAAATAGAAGTACCTAGGAAGAGCAGCATACATTCAAATAAGTGTTAAAGAGGCTTGTATGATTAATGTAGGATTAGGGAAAGATGTATGCATCCAAGTTTTTCACAATAATAATCAAAATGAGAGAAAATAGGGGATTATAGAGAGGCTAAATATTCTGCTTGGTTCTATATTTGACACGGAAGAAGCAACCAATGATCAAGTTTTGTATAGAGATAGTAAAACATTGTTGATAATTTTAGGTATTATTATGTCATCTAATTATAGCACCATCATATATCTTCCAAGAAATCTTTAAAATAGAGATGAGGGCATTTGTCAAGGTGCACTGATAACAATCATGTTATCTCTAATGACAATATTATTTATAATTGTTGCCCAAGTGATCATGCCCACTTTCTATTTTAGGAGAGAAAAGTTGTTGGGAGCCCTATTTATCATTTTCATTGCCTATAGCTATATAGGTTTTTCTTTCATGGAGTTTGGCCCAATCTCTCAAGGTATGATTGTTTCCATCATCATTGTTGTCATCTATATGTTTTTCCTTTCTATTTTATTTGTTTTCCCTAAATTTAAAGTTAAGACTTTGACATAGATGTTTTTTTCTTTGTATGAATGCTATGCTAATTTAGTACACAACAAAATGCCAATGTTCACAAAAAATTTGGCCATGCATGCCAAAAATTAATGATTTACGCTTCACTTGGATTGTTCATTCAATTATTTAAGCATTATAAATTTGGATTGCATGTAAGAAAATCTCTCTAAATGTGTTAAAAAAGTGTATATCATATTCCCAATCAAAAATTCTCTAGGTAGCTAACCTAGATCGAGTTAGGAAGAAGAATTGTGACCAAACATTGTTGGCTTCTGGGACATTAGCAAAGAATAATTGAAAGATCATTACCCATTCCTACCAATGGACAAAAGAATTCAAATAATAATTATACTCAAAGATGTTTTCCATGCTCTATGGATAATTTGTATTTAATTAAACTTGGGTAAGAGAGGATGATCAATATAAGATAGTATGCACAACAAATAGAGCATTAGGTCATACAATGTTGTGCATATTGTCTTATATTGTTCGTCCTCACTTACCCAAGTCTAATTAAATAAAAGTTATCCATAAAACATGGAAAAAATCTTTGAATATAATAATTATTTGAATTATTTTATACATTGGCAGGAATGGGTAATGATCTTCCAATTATTCTTTGCTAATGTCCTAGAAGCCAATAATGGTTGGTCACAATTCTTCTTCCTAACTTGATCTAGGTTAGCTACCTAGAGAATTTTTGATTGGGAATATGATATCCACTTTTATAGTACATTTAGAGAGCTTTTCTTGCATGCAATCCACTTTTATAATGCTCAAATAATTGAATGAACAATCCAAGTGAAACATAAATCATTAATGTTTGGCATGCATGGCCAGAATTTTTGTCAACATTGGCATTTTGCTATGTACTAAATTAGCATAGCATTCATGCAAAGAAAAATAAAATCTAAGTCAAAGTCTTAACTTTAGATTTACGGAAAACAAATAAAATTGCATGAAAAAACATATAAATGAAATCGATGATGATGGAAACAATTGTACCTTAAGAGATTGGACCCAACTCCATGGAAGAAAAACCTATGTAGCTATAGGTAGTGAAAATGATACATAGGGCTGCTAGCAACTTCGCTCTCCCAAAATAGAAAGTGGGCGTGATCACTTGGGCAACAATTATAAATAATGTTATCATTAGAGATAACATGATTGTTATCAGTACACCTTGAAAAATACCCTCATCTCTATTTTTCAAATTGCTTGGATGATATGTGATGGTGCTATAATTAGATGACATAATAATACCTAAAATTATCAATAATGTTTTACTATCTCTATTCAAAACTTGATCATTGGTTGCTTCTTCTATGTCAAATATAGAACCAGATAGAATATTTAGTCTCTCTATAATCCCCTATTTTCCTCATTTTGATTATTAATGTGAAAAACTAGGATGCATACATCTTTCCCTAGTCCTACATTAATCACACAAGCCTCTTTAGTACTTAGTTAAATGTATGCTACTCTTCCTAGCTACTTCTATTTGGGACTTTTTTGTACAGAGAAAAACTTTTGGACTGACTATAGTACAAGAAAATGAAAGAAAAAAATCTATGTACAGCTATGTCAGAATATTAACAATATTGGTGGGAAGCAGTGATCATGTAAAGCATTGCAACAAAAAATTTCATTTGAAACTTCTTAAGCTAAGGATAACAAAAAATTTAGACAAGGATTAATGTATAATAAAATTTAACCAACATAAGATCTAATGTGAAAAGTAATCAAAAACTTGAAAAACTTCTGAATTCTGATCAATTATACATTGAGCTTGAAAACAACAATAATTTTTTTATGGAATTAAGAGGTGAGGCAAGAAGTAGACAATAAATTAAATAGTTTATAATTAATTTATTGATGCATATGAATGAATATATTAGACAAATGGAATACAACCAAAAACTTGACCAATTTCTATATATAAAAAAATTGTTATCCACATTCATTCCCTCTTTTATTACTCTTTTCCCACCCACCAATCATGTCTTCACTCAGCTCCTAAAAATTATTCAGACTAAAAATTTAGTTTCATTAGTATATTGCCAAAGAAAAAAACTTGACCAATTTTTATATATTAGAAAATTATTTCCATAGTTGTTCCCTCTGATGCAAATACTCACACGCTACTTTCTCTGCTATCATCTTTGAATAGCAATACCAATTCTAAGCACCAAAAGAGAAAGAAGAGAAATTAATTTAATAAAGTTGGAATATGGATATAAGTTTACAAGTCTTTCCATAGTATACAAATACAAAGTAAATGGGTTACCTTGGTTTGGATGTAGTAATGAAGGTTGCTTTAGTAGTCCTCATCAACTATGTTTTGCAAATTTTGTTTGGGTTGAGGTAAATGGCACTGATGGAAGATGTGAGGTGTTGGAGAAACTGTCAAATGACTACTGGAAACTAGAAAACTAAGGAGGTCTATAATTACCTAATTAGAAAATAGCTAATACCAAAGACAAACATCTAATTGTGATTATATTGGGATAAAAATTTCTTACCTAAGGTAGGATTGTTCTCATGGCTAGCACTACAAAATAAAATCCTTATAGCTGATACATTTAGAGAAAAAGGATATGCAGGTCCAAGAAGGTGCATATTATGAACCTGCAAATACTCTCACCAATATTGGAGCTGGTTACATAAAAAACTTGGATGGAAGTTAGCAATACAAAGGTCAATCCTAAGCATGTTTCAAGCTTGGCCTATTTGAAATAAGGAGTGTTTGTATGGTAGCTTGTGGAATGCAACACCATCTATTGTCATATGGTAGTTATGGTAGGAAAGAAATAGATGCATTAAAAAAAATAAAAGGATAGGATTGAAACAATTTACTGACAAGATGGAGGCTGCCATTATCAAGATTGTGAATAATAGAATATTGAATATGCAAAAAGTGCTAGAAAAGATGACTTACTAGGATGAGAAGATGAGAGGTAGATGGATTGGGTTTAAGATTACTTGGCATGTTAGTTTGAGCTTCACTTGGTTTTGATAATACTTTAATATTCTCTACTTAACAAGGCCAACCATGTGAAGGTAGAAGCTCATCTGGCCACACCCTCCTTCCCCTAACATCAATGTAAATTACCCATTATCATCTAATTGCATACTTCATTCATTCATTCATCCATTTATGAACTATAACATTCAATCAATATAATCACATAACATTCATTTCTATGATATAAAGTTCATTAATACAAAATACTAATCAAGACTTCATTATCACATAACAATACTCATTAAGATGAAATAAAAATGATTATTAATACACAACATTAATAGATAACTACTTAAAACAAAGATCTTTCATTATTCAACAAAGTTTATCAAAGAGCATTTAAAAAAAAAAAATTCTTCTTTTTGTTTTTCTTATCTTTGTTAAGAAAAAGATTGATAAGAGCATCAATGATATATTCTTCATTCTCTACCTCTTATGGAACATGTAATGTCAAATTATGATGTCTCCTCATATTTGGAGGAGTAGGAGCGTACTGCACTAAAGGGGGCTTTGTTTCAAGAACAAGTAAATGGGTTAAATCGGCATACTCTTATTCTTTTTTTAACTATTACAAGTATTTAATTTAGAAGAACATAAGATGCATTTTTCTTACCTGATAATGAAACATCATGTACATTAACATTTTGATCTGCTTCCATGTCAACATGCTAAACACTTGAAACATGCTCCACTCCTTCATATTGAAGTTCATCATGCTCTAAAATATTCAAAAAAAGGTTACACATCAAATTGCAATTGAAGATGTTAAATTGTATTCATAATTATGTAATTAATTTCTATTAGAAAATTAATACCTCCACCAATATAATGCACATTATGGCATTCATCATGAGTAGGTTTTGTGATAGGATATGAAGGATGCAGTGAAATTTTATCCAGTCAATTTATGTTCAAAACTAACACCAAAAAATAAATTCCTCAACTAATAAATTTGATTGACATTTCATCTAACCAATTTACCTATGTCTCATTTAGTGCACCAAATTTTTGGGTATGCCTTTCATATTCTTCATGTAGGCATGCCGCCACAACTTTATAGCCTTCCTTCAAGAATTTTTCTTATTTGCATCTGTGAGCTCCACATTGAATTCATATAGCCACTAGAGTCAAGTTTGTGTTGACCAACTTTTTCTAGTCTCACTTTTTTAGCCACTAATGTGTCCTACAGTCTATGAATAGTTTGAAACATGTTAGTTTATATATTTACAAAGATCACTAATTAGTGCATGATTACATTCTATTTAATAGTATCATGACATACCTTTCATTTTCCTGTGCTGGTTCATTTCCTTTATTATCATATAGCCTTTTCTCCTTTGCATCTTCTATTATTTCATTCCACTCCATCAGTGGAATCATAGGAGGATGATTGAAATTTTGGTTCTCCTTTAGACCCCTTCTATATTGATCCCTTATAGTCTTTATATGTCTTGATGCTCTTTTTAGAAGTAGGGCAATGTCAAAAATGTTTTTTCCAAATAGGTCCTCAAAAGATGTAATCAGTTGATTTTTTAATTTAGAACCCTATTCATTTTTTTAAAAAAAATTGTTAGATCAATAAATTTAATATAGTATAATAAATAGAAAAAAAAATTGTAGCAATGATATGAAACTATGGACCTTTTATGTATGGTGGGTCCAAATAGCCTTAATGTCATATCAAAAAGATGATCAAAGAAAATATTATTTCCTACAAAATCATAAAGGGATTATTAGTCCAAAATGAGTTATGTATAAGTAAACTAAAATTACAATTTAAATAATAACTATTTTAAAGAACCTGGAAGCTTTCATAATTTTAACGAAAACATAGTTTTCTTGTTTAGCAACAATTTTCCTGCAAATGAACCAGTACTAGTCACACAGACTACTCTAGGAAATGGATCAGATTCAGTAGTAGTAGTCTTTGCCACTTTATCAACTAAAGATCAATCAATTAGTGCAAAAAATAGGTACATGAGTATAAAATCCACCCAAAAAAAAAGAAGAAGCATGATTAGCACATTATAAAATATAGAAAAACAAGGTTTTACCAGTTGTAGTGGGCATAAATGAGGGTGTTTGCATTGTCCTTGTTACTACAAATGCACTCAGCAATATCAGACTATTGATCGAAGGAGGCATCCACACTTCATCATGAGATGAAGAATACAATATTGTAAGCAAAGACATTTTCAATGGATAAAGAGCAAATGGGATACTAGCTGAAAGCATCCAAAAATAAAAGTTAAGTGTTATAATGTTGATGAAAAAAACAATGGTGCACCAGTTTCAGTTTCAACATTAGATGTCCTATTTCAACACTTAGTAATTTCCTTAAATAAACTCACTAGTGTAATAATACCGTGTAATTATAAGTAATGTTGTAAAAAGAAAGTGTCGCTTACACGAAGGTTGTCATCTACAATCCTCACCCTGTTAACCATGTAGTGTCACAACTATCACATATTTCTATAAAAGAACACATAATGATTTAGATCATGATCCATAAGATACTATAAAATATAAAAATCTATTGAACTTCTATTATTTCTTTATATCAATTACTGCTTACCTTCAAAGAATCAACCCTATGGTCCAATTCTTTTTTCAGTGCCTCTTTCTCCTCACTTGTGTCACACTTGATGATAATGTTAACAATTTCATCAATATATCTTTGTTTGAGTTGTTCAACCATGAACATAGGGTTAGCACTAAGGGTGATGACATCTAGAAATGATGCCCATATTTTAGATCAGATTTGATCTACTATCATTTTAGCTTTTCCCTATCATTTGTGACATCAATATAAGTAAATTTTCATCAAAATATCTCCAGAGCCATAAAGAAAAGAACATAATAATATTACATTTGTTTCTATATAATTTAAATAGTTACAATAATTGAGGTTTACCTCCACTTAAGAAGGTGTGTAAGATGGTGCATCACTGCCTATGCGTAGCAGTCTGTCCATGTCACCCTATTAAAAAAGATTAGTAATTCTTAGCAATCAACAGTGAAATGAAAGTATTTGACATGTTCTACTTAATGTTTATATCTGTACATATAGTTTTCGAAGAAAAATTTGGTGTAACTAATGTGTATATCTACAAAACTTAATATTAGTAAAATTCAATATTAGTAAAATTCCATCAAAATAATTCCAAAGCCATAAAGAAAAGAACATAATAATATGACATTTGTTTCTATATAATTTGAACAATTACAATAATTAAGGTTTACCTCCACTAAAGAAGGTATTTGAGATGGTGCATCCCCACCTATGCATGGTGGTCTATCCATGTTGCCTTGTGAAAAAGATTAGTAATTCTTAGCAATCAATAGTGAAATGAAACTATTTGACATGTTGTACTTAATGTTTATATTTGCACATATAGTTTTCAAAGAAAAATTGGATGTAACTAATGTGTACATCTACAAAAATTCAATATCAGTAAAATTCAATATTAGTAAAATTCCATTAGAATAACTCCAAAGCCATAAAGAAAAGAACATAATAATATGACATTTGTTTCTATATAATTTGAAAAATTACAATAATCAAGGTTTACCTTCGCTGAAGAAGGTGTGTGAGATGGCACATCCTTGCCTGTGCATGGTGGTATATCCATGTTGCCTTGTGAAAAAGATTAGTAATTTTTAGCAATCAGCAACAAAATAAAAGTAATAGACTTACCAAAAAAATATTATTAATAAAGTAGATTGTATATTGAAGTCAACATTAATTGGAGGCAATTGGTTTAAATTTTATACTTACCAGTCTAATGATAGGGAAAAATTTTGTATCTAGACAATTCAAATTGCAATATATCAGAAGCTCTTCCCTTGCACTTATTGATTTTATCACACATAAAAAAGCATGATTTCCCTCTCATGCCTTGAATATACATTTCACCAACTTATTAGTTAACACAAGTCAATAACTTATTTCATGAATTGGTAATAGCCATGTGTTATTTACTATTCTTCATTTATTTTAAAGCGAATTTTTATTGTGTATAAGGATAAAAACATTGACATAAGTTACTTGTAAAGTTGATGTGTGAAAAACATTAGAACTTTAATCAATTACAAAGGGGACACTATTGTTCAGAGAGGATTCATAGTTTGATAAGAAAGGAAGTTGTGGAATTGTTCATAGGAGATAATACAAGGAAAATCTATAGGTACTCAAATTGATTCCTCACGATTTGAATAGGTCATTCGAAATCCAAAATTAACCACCATGATGGAACTAAAGTCAAAGGATGATGAAAACTGCCAACTCACAAACTTCATCCATAAATTGAATATAAACTTTGTTATCTTGCATAAACTAAATAATAAAATAAAGGATAAAGGATTATCAAAATTTTTTACTTACCTAATAGAGATCCAATGCAGCACCAACCAGTAGAGATCCAATGCAACACAAACTAGGACAAATAGGCCCTAAAGACCAAAGAGGGATTTTGCAAAAAAAGAAAGAAATCATAAGAAGTGAGAGAGAAAATTAAATTAAGAAGTGAATAGGTCATTTACAGTAACCTATACGAAAGGGGAAAAAATTATTGAACCCATGTACCAAAACTGGAACCCAAATTGGCAAATCAAAAGGAAATTTAAGCATAATTTAAATACTCCAATTGAGTTGCAAAAAGCAACATCAAGGATTCAAAATCCAAAATTAACCACCAAGATGGAACTAAAGTCAAAGGATGACGAAAAGTGCCAACTCACAAATTTCATCCATAAATTGAATATAAACTTTGTTATCTTGCATAAACTAAATAACAAAATAAAGGATAAAGGATTATCAAAAATTTGTAATTACCCAATAGAGATCCAATGCAACACCAACTAGTAGAGATCCAATGCAACACAAACTAGGACAAATAGGCTCTAAAGACCAAAGAGGGATTCTGTGAAAAAAGAAAGAAATCATAAGAAGTAATAGAGAAAATTAAATTAAGATTTTTTTAAAAATCTTGTATAACCTAGAATAGAGCAAAGGATAAATTATTGTTGAAAATTTTTACTTACCCACATTATAAAACCAAATTATAAGATATATAAATAGTGTGAAAATGATATAAGTATGAAAGTCATATTGAATTGGGCAAGTCAATAAGTGGGTAAATAGAGATGTGATACATGAATCTATTGAACAAAAAGATCTGAATGAAAGCAATAATACACATTTGATGCAAGTGGATAGACATACTTGAGAGCCCTATTGTTGTCTACAGTATAGACATAAGTTGTAACAAACATATTTCTCAATATCTGAGTCTTTTGTGACTTATCTTAGGCATATTAATAAATGGTATAGGCTACTACAAACATTAGTCTTCTATACTCTAGTTGATATTTTGATATATGCTTTCAAACTTTGATTCCATGGATTTCATATATTGTAGACATTTGACACTGACACTATGTTTAACTTTATATTATGTTATTCAATTTTTTTCCTTTAGAAATTCTCTATTATACTTATATCATCTATGCATAATTGCATATGAGTGTTAAGTAGCTTCTATTTATCTCAATTATTGTGTATTTGATGTTAATTGACTAAATGATGATGAAAAAAATCTTTGAATTTCATTGGTTTTAAAATTTTTTGAGTCCTTGCCGAGTCTTTGCCGAGTCTAAGTCATATTTTGATTTTTGGAGTTAGAGTCGAGTCAAAGTCCTATAACTATGTTTTAGACTACATGCAGGAGGAAAAAAAATATGAAAATGTGTTAGAATTCTTTAGAATAATTGAGAGCGGGTGTGAATCAATTATTCAAGGTCCAATAAAGCTTCTTACTTATCCTAATGAGCCCATTAAACATTCTTCAATCCAAGCTAATCACTCTAAACTTGCAAGTTACTAATATATCAACATGCAACAATAAAACATGAAAGATCAACACATAACACAATGATTTATGTGGAAACCCAATTTTGGAAAAACCACTAGGAACATGCTACCTATTTTCTCACTCTTCTAAAGTGATGCCTTGTGAAAGGCCAACCCTATAAAGGTTACAAAACACACTTTTAAATGTGACTTGGTTAATGGATTTCAATCACCCTGTTAAAAGTGAGCCTAGTTAAAGGACTTTAGGACATTCACTTAAAATGCCACCTTTTTAAAGAATTTTTCAATGACTATTAAGTCAACCTTAGTCCAAAGAATATTTTACTAACTGATATAATTGCTAGAGAGTACCAATAAGGGCTTTTGAACTTATATAACTTACAACTTAACTGATTAATTTTAGATCACAATTATGTTCCTAATTATGCTTGGCATTCAATCTTTGCAGCACTAACAACTTTGTTTACTCCTCAAAATTTTGTCTCCTTAAGCTTCTTTCTTGTTATACCAATGTAGTCACACTAGTGGTCTTTTGATGAAGCATAACATTTGTACTCTGTTCTTCTAGGTCTTCTCTAACCTTTACAATGCCTTCTTCTTGATACCACACTCTCTAGCCACTAACCACTCTCTCTTTGCCTTATGACCAAGGATTCCTTAAATAGGAATTTACAATACTTTTCTCACTTTAATTTCCATTATTCAAATTGGGGTTTAGATGGATTAGGTAAGATACAATGTATCTATCCTTTATCTTGTTTCTTCTAGAAATTTCTTGTACAATCCACTTGAAATTGCCTAAAATGGTTAATGTAAAATTCTATACCACCAGCTCATCATCCTTATCCTCCACTTGGTTCACAAAATTCTAGGTAAGAAACTTGCTGGCTCAAATCTGGCAAATCTTTGACTATTCAAATAATATAGCAGCTCGACACTATTGTCTTTCTGATGCTTGGCACATAGTGTGTTACTTGGCACCTATTACATTTCCACTTGGCATCAACTACATTTTACTGATGCTTGACACCTATTACATTTTTCTCAATACTAACTACATTACTCAACACACATTAGAATTTTCTTTTACTTGGCACCAACTGATAATGTACTTGGCATGAACTAACTTTTCTCAACTCCTACTAACCAACTCGATCAATCTTTGTAGATAGCCTTAGTATAACCTATTCTTCTGAAGTTTCTAAGTGTAGCCAACCTTTGTATCTTCAAGTATATTATCAATACATTATTTTAGCATTGTCTTAACTGATTCTTATACTTCATTACAAAATCATAACTCAAGCTTTCCTCTAGGCGCTGTTGTTACATCTTATTGATTAAGTTATCTTCATCAATCAACTAAGTGATAGTACTTGGATCTTATAAGAAATTGTCTTACTAGAAAATATCAAGTTTGAAATTAGTGACAAAACAATGATTCAAACATACTTCTTCAATAACGTCTCTATCTCAACAATGATATTTTCAATCAGATTTCAACAATCTCCCTCTTTGGCATTGATGGTAAGCCAAATTGATCAACCAAGTTACCTATATAAAAACTAACTGGGTTAATAGTAAGGCAATGCTAAAAATAAATTTGTTGACAAAGTTTTTTTTCATCAGTAGCTTCCCACTTCTTATGACTCCCTCTTGTTGATACACTATCTCCTTCTTGGATCTATCAACCTAATTGATTTCTTTGTTGCTCCCTCTTAGCTACTATTTCTCCCTCTTTTTCTTTTATGCTATTAAACCCTTTCTTTAATTTCTCCCTTGATTAGTTTCTTCTTATCTCTCCCTCTTTTCTTGTGCTTCTTTAGATTTGATTAGTTTTTTTTATTTCTCCCACTTTGACAACAATGCCAAAGACATAATATTTTAGCATCTTCAACATGTAGATATAGAATTTGCAGCTCTAGTTTCTCCCTCTGTCACCTTTCTTGTGACTGATTTGAAATTTCAGCATTTCAATTACTTCAGGAAAAACCACAAGTAAGAACCTTTGCATCAATTTATGTCATTCAGCAATCAACCTATTTGATGTAGGGTAGTTTTTTTGTTGCTTAAATAGCCTTTGGTAGGGGTATTACCCCTTACTTACCTCTTAGATATTCATATGCATTTTAGGTAATGGTTTTGTGAAGATGTCAGCAATTTGTTCCTTTGAAGTGACATCTTCCATCTTCACCTTTTTATCTTCCACTAGTTCTCTTACATAATGATACTTAATTGCAATATGCTTTTTTTTGGCATGCATCACATGATTATTTGATATATTGATGGCACTTGTATTGTCACAATAAATTATCGTAGGTTATGTTATCTCTTCATTCTTACCTTTGACTAAATGTTTGATCCAAAAAATGTTTGTATAGTTTATGGTAGTAGTAACATATTTAGCTTTAGTAGTGGATTGTGAGGTACGACTTTTCTTTTTACTAGTCCATGTAACTAGTCTTTTGCCTAAAAAGAGAGCTCCTCCACTGGTGCCTTTTTTGTCATCTATATTACCTCCCCAATCAACATTAGTGTATACTCTTAAATCAAACTTTTCAGTCTTCTTGTAGTATAAGCCAAAATCCTCTATTCCCTTTAAGTACCTTATTATTCTCTTTACTACCATAAGATGATTTTCTCTTGTGTTAGCAGAGAATCTTGCAACTATTCCAATAGACAATGCAATATCAAGTCTATTATGTACAAAATATTATAACTTTCCAATCATTGATCTATATAGTGTCTGATTCACTTTAGCTCACTCATCATTCCTTGATAACTTATATCTTGTTATCATTTGTGTACCAACTAGTTTAGAATCTTCTAATCCAAATGTTTTTAGTATCTCCTTGATGTATTTTTATTAGGTAACAAATATGCCATACTTTAGTTAGTAAACATGCAATCCAACAAAGAATTTGATTTCACCAAACGTTGACATCTCAAACTCATGTTTCATCTAATCAAAAAAATCTTTGCATAGAGCATCCTTTCCTCCAAATATTATATCATCAACAAATATTTTAGATATCAAAATGTCTTTATCTTTTTCTGTGTTAATATATAGCTTCTTATTGTCATTTGTTCTTTCAAATCCAATCTTTACTATATATCTGTCAAGTCTTTCATACCATGCTCTTGGTGCTTGTTTCAAACCATAGAGTTCTTTTTGTAGTTTGCATGCCATATCCTTGTTGTTTTTATCAACAAATCCCTCTGGTTTTTCTATGTAGACTTCTTCTTCCAGTATACCATTCAAAAAAGTAGACTTAACATCCATCTAGTAGACTTTAAAACCTTTGTAAGTAGCATATGCAAGTAAAGTTATTACTCCTTCCATCCTTGCAATAGGAGCAAATGTTTCCCCATAGTCTAGTCCTTCTTCTTGGGCATAACCTTTACAAACTAGTTTGGCTTTGTTTCTTGTGATCTCACCATTCTCATATAGTTTGTTTCTAAAGACCCACTTGGTACCAATTACATTCTTTTTAGATGGTCTTGGAACTAAACTCCAAGTTTAGTTCTTCTCTATTTTCTCAATTTCCTCTTCCATAACTTTGCACCAATCATCATCTTCTAGTGCATCTCTTGTTGTCTTGGGTTCTACCTTGCTCGATAGGCATGATTCATTTCTTAGTTCATTCCTTGTCATTTGTCTGGCATTCTTGTTCCAATGATTTGTTTAATAGGGTGATGTCATTTGACATACTTGAATAGTCTTGCTTCAACATTTGGTCTTTCAACTTCAAAGTCACTATGCATGTCTCTTTTAGGTAACTCAACATCTCTGTCATGTATGCTAATTTTAGAATCAGAATGTGCATTCTCTTCATTCTATAACTCAAAATCTAAATATATCTCGGTATTCATTGGCTCTAACTTGAAGCTTACTGAAACCTTTTTCTAGATGTCTACTTGATTGGCAGCTTCTTCATCAGTAGGCTTTCCTTTGTAGAAGTATACAAATGGTTTCTATTCTTTTCATCTTTTGATGGGTTCAACATCATGAACTTTTGTGTATTCATCAAAATTTACATTTGCACTCTTCACTATTTTGTTAGTGTTAGTATTTAAACACTTATATGCTTTACTTCTAGTGGAATAGCCAAGGAATATACCTTCATCACTTTTTGCATAAGAATTTTCATTTCTAAAATCTTTAAGAATATAGCATTTTCTACCAAATAATCTGAAATATTTTACATTGGGTGAGTGACCATACCATAATTCAAAAGGTGTTGTATTTGTACCTTTTCTGATCTATACTCAATTTAGGGTGTAGACCATTGTACTTACAGCTTCTCTCTAGTACTTTAGAGAAACATTTTTCTCCATCATTAGTGTTTTGGCACAGTCCATTACTGATCTCTTTCTTCTTTCAACAATTCCATTCTATGGAGGGGTTCTTGGTGTTGATGCCTATCTTTTAATTCCCTTATCATTATAGAACATCTCAAATTCCCTTGATGTGAATTTTCCTCCTCTATTTGATCTTGAGCATTTTAGACTCTTTCCTATTTCTTTTTCAACCCTTGCCAAAAACCACTTAAACATTTGAAAGGCATTCAACTTTTTTTTTAAGAACACGGTTGTCATCATCCTAGACTAGTCATCTACAAACAACATTAAATACTTGTCTCCTTTGTAACTTTCTACTTCTATAGGTCCACACAAGTCAATATGAACAATCTCTAAAACATCATTGGAAGTATAAGTTTTTCTTTTGAAACTTGACTCAATCATTTTGCCTAGTTGACATTGTTTACACATTATATTGTTAGGATTTTTCAATTTAGGGAAACCTCTTACTTTCTTCATGTTGTTGATACTAATCAAGTTATCAAAGTTGACATGACATAGCCTTTTATGCCATAGCCACACATCATCAAATTTAACAATAAGACAAGTAGCATCTTCAATGTTAAGGTAAAATATATTACTCCAAGTTTGGTCTCCATTTCCTATCAGATTTCCATTTGTGTCATAGATCTTGGTAGTCTTTTTTCCAATTTCAACTTAGCAACCTATATTTCTTAGTTGTGACACACTTAGCATATTGTAATTCAGTTCCTCAACATAGTATGCATTATCACATGAGATCTTCTCTGTGAGCTTGATGGAACCTTTTCCTTTTATTAAACATGGAGCATCATTACCAAATCTAACACTGTTTCCATCATAATGAGTAAATGAATTGAACTTAAGTTTGTCTCATGTCATGTGGTGTGAGCACCCACTATCAATGATCCATTTTTCATTCTTGTTCACACATTTTACAAGTGCAGTTGCTTCATCTTTATCTAACTCATCCTTCATAGCAACATAGAATACCTCATCATTATTTTCATTTGAATCATCTCCTTCTACAATATAGCACTTTTTTCCTTTTTCTTTGTATTCTCTGCTATCTTTATTTCTTCTACCTCTGTATTTGTAATTTCCTTTGAAGTTTCTCTTCTCTAGACATCTAGAAACAATATGTACTACTTCATTGCAATTAAAACAAATGATGGACAACTTACCTTTAAATTTTTCTTTTCCTTTGTGAAATCTCCTTGCTAGCAATGCTTTCAATTGTTCAACATCTTCCTCTTCAATGTCACTATCACTAGACACATGTTTTATCACTCTCTTCTTCCTTTTCTTCTTTTCATCAAAATCTTTCAGTAGTAACTTAGCCTTGAAAGTAGATTCAAGACTCTCTGGTTTGTAGTTGTCAAACTTGGATAGCTCAAATGCAGTGAGTCTTCCAATTAGTCCTTTAAGAGTTATATTGTTCCCTGGAATGCATCTTAATTCCTATATAGTTTATACTCTAATGGCATAGATAGGTAAATATGTTCTTAAGACTTTACTTAGAATAGTGTCATGTTCAATATGACTAGTTGCTCCTTTTATAGCACTCACACCCTCTTTTATTCTAGCAACATAATGAGCAATGTTCTCACCTTCCTCCATTTTCATGTTGTCAAACTTTCCTTTGAGGCTCTTTGACTTGGCTCTTTGTACATTCTTATCTCCTCCATAGATGGTCTGCAGGATTTCCCACATCTTGTAAGTAGTTTTGTATCCCTTGATGTCATCAAATTTAGCATAGCTAAGAGCAGAGGCAATCTCCAACATTTCCTAATTATGCTCATTCTTTTTCTTCATATCTTCAACAGTAAGCACACCAACTAGATCAACATGTTCCACTATAATTAAAGACTATGCATGGTCACCTATTCCTCTAAGATGCAATCTCATTAGACTTTTCCATGCAGGGAATTTGTCTCTATTGAGCTTGGGTATTTCTCTCTTAGAAATTTTTATCTTTATGCTTCTAGTACCTTCAAACTAGTTCAATCAACAGGTGGTTCTGATACTAATTATTAGAATTCTTTAGAATAACTAGGGGGCGATGGGTGGTGAAGGGTGAATCAATTATTCAAGGTCCAATAAAACTTATTACTTATCCTAGTGGGCCCATTAAACATTCTTTCATCCAATTTAATCACTCTAAACTTGTAGGTTACTAATAAATCAACATGCATCAATAAAACATGAAAGATCAACACATAACATAGTGATTTATGTGGAAACCCAATTTGGAAAAAACCACCAGTAACATGCTACCTCTTTTCTCACTCTTCTAAAGTGATGCCCTATGAAAGGCCAACCCTGTTAAAGGTTACAACACACACCGTTAAATGTAACCTAGTTAAGGGATTTTAATCACCCTGTTTGAAGTGAGCTTGGTTAAAGGACTTTATGATATTCACTTGGAATGCCACCCTATTAAAGGATTTTTCAATGACTGTTAAGTCAACCTTAGTCTAAAGAATTTTTCCCTAACTGATACAATTGCTAGAGAGTAACTATAAGGGCTTTTGATCTGATATAACTTACAACTCAACTTGCTAGTTTTAGATCACAATTTTATTCCTAATTCTACTTGATATTTAGTCAGTGTAGAACTAATAACTCTTTTCACTCCTCAAACTTTTGTATCCTTAAGCTTCTTGCTTGTTGTACCAATGTAGTAACTCTAGTGGTCTTTTGAAGAAGTAGAGCATCTAACTCTATTCTCCTAAGTCTTCTCTGACCTTTACAATGCCTTCTTGAAACCACACTCTCTAACCACTAACCACTCTCTCTTCACCTTCTAACCAAGCATTCCTTAAGTAGAAATTTAGAATACTTTTCCTTCTCTAATTTACATTGTCCAAATTAGGGTTTAGATGGATTAGGTAAGATACAATGTATCTGTCCCTTATCTTGTTTCTTCTAGAAACTTCTTATAAAATCAATTTGAAATTTCCTAAAAATTATTAACCTAAATTTCTATACCACCAGATCATCATCCTTATCCTCCACCTAATTCAAAAAATTCAAGGTAACAAACTTATCGACTTAGATCTGGTGAAACTTTGACATTTTGAATAATGTAGCATCTTGGCCTATTGTCTTTCTGATGCTCAGCATAGACTATGTTACTCAGCACCTATTACATTTTCACTTAGCTTCAACTACATTTTACTGATGCTTAGCACCTATTACATTTTTCTCTATACACACTAGAATTTTCTTTTACTTGGCACCAACTAATAATCAACTCAACATGAACTAACTTTTCTCGACTCCTACTAACCAACTCAGTCAACCTTTGCAGATAGTCTTAGTATAACATATTCTTCTAAAGGTTCTAAGTGTAGCCAACCTTTGTATCTTCAACTATATAATCAATACATTATTTCACCATTGTCTTAATTGATTCTTATACTTCATTACAAAATCATAACTTAACCTTTCATCTACATGTTGTTGTTACATCTTATTGATTAAATCATCTTCATTAGTCAACTAAGTGATAGTACTTGGATGTTATAAGCAATTGTCTTACCATAAAATAGTAGGTTTGACATTAGTGACAAAATAATGATTGAAACATACTTCTTCAACAATCTCTCTATCTCAACAATGATCTTTTCAATCAGATTTCAACAAATGGAAATCTATTCTTGATGATAAGATCTTCTTATGTGGATTGTAGAGTATTCCAAGGATAGAACACATT
This sequence comes from Cupressus sempervirens, assembly GCA_028749045.1. NCBI lineage: Eukaryota > Viridiplantae > Streptophyta > Pinopsida > Cupressales > Cupressaceae > Cupressus > Cupressus sempervirens. Next base: position 550,415,779 of record CM053790.1, on the reverse strand, counting down.
TTCTATGGTAGGAGGATATACTATTTTGAAGAAACATCTTTTAATAGGATTTAAGAATACTGATTGATAATTAAATAATGAATCTTATATTTATAAAGTGATTGTGCAAAAGGATGTTTTCTTATAGACTAATGTGAATCTTCTTATTTTTAACAAAGACATGCACACATGCTTTCTTGCACATGTATGTTATAAATTTTGGGAACATTGTGAGGTGACTTCTTTCTTCAAATTAGCTTATTGGTGTTTACTTGTTTTGTAATCTAGTTTATCTCAAACTTCCTTGCATGATCAATGATTTTAAATAGACTTCCATTGCATGACTTACCTATGGAATCTCTTTCTTCATCACCTAATGTGACACTTGTATCTACAACAATTGAAAGCATTACTTTATGATGCAATATGCAATTGGAAAACTAATGTAACTGATATTACAATGGTGGCATTCCCTTCTTGGGTCTTTGTTTGGATCATACTCTTCATCTTGTATTTCTCTTTAAAGGCATAATCTAGAATCTTGACATTATTATTTCCCTTTTTTTCTACAATAACATGTTGATCAAATAAGTAATATTGACAAATGAGTGTCAACACACTTAACCATTTTTACTATACATGCCGAGTAGAATTTCTTTATCTGTCGAGCAAACTATAGTTACTGCTGAGAACAACTTATTACAGTATATGTCGAGCTATATAGAATTCAAAATGTGTTGAGTAACTCAGAATCCAATAGATGGTGAGCAATGTAGAAAACTAACAGGTGCTGAGTAATGTAAAAACTATAGTAGATGTCGAGAAATCTAGAATAGATCGTGCCGAGCATCAGTATTACTTCATGTGCCAAGCAATGTAGGATCAGCATACAAGTTTGTGCAATCGCAAGCCAAGATGAAAAAAAGTTATGCATGATTCATTGACAGGATAAAAAGGATAAGATCAAATCCTCACAATCACATATGTGATCCTCATGCAACCAATCAAAAAATTAGAGATTGCACGCAACAAATGGGTGAATTTCAAGGGTTTGAGCAAGAACATTTTATCCAAGGATGCATAACGAACCACTAATCTTTATAAGGGAGTCTTGACACCATTGAATGGAGAAGTGAGAAGTACAAAAAGAAGAAGGAAAAGTAGAGCCTGTTATTGCAAAACATTGGTGTCAAAGATTAAGAGGAAAGGACAACATTTACACATCTAGTTGATTAGAACATAACAAGGAACACAATCAACAGATTAGATCTAGCAGAGAATAGGGATAGAAGAGAAGATCAAGAGCCTAATATCAGCATTAGAGATTGCATTAGTTGAGGTATATTATTCTAATACTCTCTCACAATTGTATTAGGAATTTGGAAATCTTATTGAGTTAGGTAGGTTTAACAGCCTTATGTAAATCCTTTAACAGGGTGGCATTCTAAGTTGAATGTTCTTAAGTCCTCTAACAAGGCACACTCCTAACAGGGCAGGCCTTTAACAGGGCAAACCATCAAAAGTGGCTGAAATCAATTGCTACAGTAATTTCCTGGGTATCATCCCCACCTTAGTTTTACCTTCTTATTCTTGGAGGGTTTCTGGGTCACCAAAATCTCAAGTGTTATGTGGTGATCCATGTTTTTTTCTTATGATCTTTTAATGTTTATATGCATGCATGTTAATTACAATTATATGTTATTAAGGGTAAAAAAGTGGTTAAAAGGCCAATACTTTTGATTCACCCCCACCCGCTCCTGTCAAAAGCATTCTTCCCATTAAGACATTCCAATAATTGGTATCAGAGCCAAGTTCTCTCAAGAAGAAGCCTAACAGCTTGGAGGAAAAGATCTGAAGATGGAAGTTTCCAAACTTGGAAAGATCACTAAGAATCAGGTGATAGATGTGCATCTCGCTCTACACAAGGTAGAGGAAGCTAGAGAGGAATTAAGAAAATCCTTTAAAAGAAAATAGGAAATAGCTATAGTAAAAAATTATATTCACTACAAGGAGATTGACACCACACAAGTATTTTCCAAAGGAGATTCCAAAGAATTTGATGCAACAATAGCAGAACTGATGGAGAAAAATAGAGTTCAAAAAGAAGAGATAAGAACTCTTAAGATGGAATCATGATGGAAGATGAAAAAAGAAATCTTGCAAATAGACTTGAAGAAAAATGTACTAAGTTAACAAGGATCTCAAACATGCAAATGGATACACTTGCCCAAATGATGAACCTTCATCATGAACTCAATATGAAAGATATTGAGATCTCTAGTTTAAAGATGTAGAATGAACAACTACAAAATGAATTGAACAGAGAAAAAGAAACAACAGAGAATCTTAACAAGTCAAGTGAAGCTATCAAGTACTTTGAATAGTTTCTGAAATCCCCAAGGTCAGCCCATGATACATCATGACTTGGATACTCCAGCACTGAATTTGGGGAATCATCAAAGAGTGTTGATCAAAGAAGTGACAAAGGTAAGGATTCTAAACCCACCTATCATTACTATAATAAAAAGGGGCATACTGCTAATGTTTGTAGGAGTAGAAGGATTAATAAGCCAAACACACCCAAAAGCAAGTGTTACCATTACAAGTGCAACATGCAAGGACATATGACACAAGACGACAAGTCTAAAGTCACAAGGACACAAAGATTTGATGGACATTGCCACAATTGCAAGAAGTATGGACATAGAGCCTTTGAGTGTAGATCAAAGCCTATGTGGACACCAATTCAACATGTAAGAAGGGACAACTATGTACACCACTATAATTGGGATTACAATACAAGGCAAAGCTATCACTATTGTCAAGAGTTTGGACATATACCCTAGAACTTCATAAGAACACATTTCAAGGGAAACTATAAAAGATGGTTGAACCAAACTACTTGCTTTAGTTTTCAAAAAATTGGACATGTCAGCAAGAATTGTCCAACAAAGGCCAAGGCACCCAAGACTAAAGCAAATAAGGGCAAAGAAAAAGGTGATGAGGAACACACCAGAATAGACATGAAGAAGGCATGGTAGAAAAAGGATGGATCAAGTACATCCAATGGAAGGGTCACTTCACCCACGAGGTCAAGTGATCATTTCTCATCCAACTAATCACAAGATGAGCCTATGGGGCTAATACAAATAAGGAAGTATCATACATTAGCCCTAAACTATGATGAAGCACTACAAAGTATAAATTTGCATGAGACAAGATTCTAAGGAAAAACTTGAATGATGATGCCGAGTGAAACTACTTTGGATGTGGAGTCAAGAAGTTTAGTGGAAGCCAAGTAAAACTACAGTGGTAGATGAGTTATTAACAAAGTTAGTAGATGCCGAGTGAAAATAGCTGTCGAGTGGATGCCAAGTTGAAAAACCTTTGGAAGCTAAGTGACAAGTGAAGGAGCAAAAATGCAAGGTTTTTGAGCCGCTTAAAAGTAAAAATTGATTCATTTTTTAACCATTCAAATGAAGAGTTATTACGAAGAGCACGACTGAGCAATTTTTGAGTATTCAACTAGTGATTTGTAGTGATTCAACATCTACCCAAACGATTTAAGCATTTAACCAGGTATTTCCTTCAGGTGCTGAGTTTTATAGTTTGTGAAGTTTTCTTTAAATGTCAAACCCTAGTTCAGTAAATAATGGCATCTAGTTCAAAGATAACCCAAGGGAAAGAGAGCCATGAGATTCAACTTGTCAGTAACGAGGTTAAGCAACCAAAATTCAAGCCAATCCTGGAAGTTGCATATAAAAATGATCCCATTGGTGCCCTATTTGCCATCCCTAAAAAAGTTGTTATGGTTCAAGATGTGCGAAAGTGTTATAACTGCAAAATAGGAGCAATAGGAGACTTGGAAATCTTTAATGCCTTTGACAAATTCTATGATAATGGAATATTGAATGATAAATTTTCAATCATAGAGAAGAAGGGTTTGACCAAAGCCCTAGTTTTTCCAATTGTATTCAAAATTGAGTGGATATGCATAATACTTAGCAGAATTCATGATGGATCATTCTAGTTAGAGCAAGGACCAGTTAAAATAACCAAGAAAATGGTTCATAAGGTTACAAGATTTCCAACCCTAGATCGGCCCAAGACACTGAGAAGTGACGAAAAGGAAATGATTGAGAAAAACACAGGAGAAAAGTGGAACAATAGAGGCATGACCATAGACACCATAATTGATCCCCTTCTAGACTTTGTTTAAGGATCATATCACATAAGTTTTATCAATCCAGTAGGTTGAATAGTGTACCTTGCATAGCAGTGGATGTGGCATATAAGCTTGTAAAGAAAGACCACACCTATGACCTTGCAGAGCTCATGTTGCAGCAGATTAATGAAAATCTTGGAGCTATTAGAAAGTCAAAGGGAGCACAATGCAAATTCAGGTAAGTGCTAGTTTGTATGTTCTTCTATGTGATGAAGGAATTCCCTTCATTTGGCAAAGTCAACTGGAGTCAGAACAAAACAATTGTTGATCAAATAAATGATTTTATTGCACAGATGGGAGATAGCTTTGATGATCAAATGTCTATCTATTTTGATGATTTCAAGAATGCAATAAAGAAAAGAATGAGGATACAAGTTTCACTAGTAAAAAAGCATGTAAATGATAGATGCTTTATTGTTGATATTGACTATACTTATATCCAAGTAGTCCTTCTAAGAGCAAGATGGCTTAGACCATTGGGATATGAGCTTGATGTTGATCAAGCTTCTGTAGCCATCACAACATTACTTGCAAAGGAAATGGACAAAGTTGCCAAGGCATTTGTAATGTATGACAGTGTCAAATCAAGAGTTCTTACAAAACTCAAGATAGCCACAATAGTGAAGAAGAAGGACATGCTAGTGAAGAAGATAAAGAAGAAATTTGGTGTTGAAGAAATAAGTGTAGCAGGAGAAGCAGAGTAGATTAGTGAAGAGGAGCCAGAACAAGGGCCACTTGAATTGTCACAAGGCCAAGGTGAAGACAAAGATGAGAGTGCTGAGGAAGAAGGAGTCAAGGAAGCACCCATCAAAGGAAAAGCTATCAAAAGGAAGGCGACAACACCTCATGCTTCTTAGCCTACACCAAAGAAAGTTGCCATGCCAACACCTAAGAAGCCAACAACCAGAGCTAGAACAAGGGCCTGCACACAAAAAGACAAAGAGTAATCTACAAAGAAGAAGAAAACAATCTACAAGGCACATGAAGAGCCAAGGAAAAGGAAAATATATGTGGCTCAACCTAACACTGATGAAGAAGATCAGTCTTAAAAAGTAAGTCATCCTCGTAAGTCTTCAGTTCCTATATTATGTGAAAAGATTAGGAATGGAGACTTAAGTGATGTGAAAAAGATTGATTTCAATAAATTCAATAAAGAGGAACAAAATAGCATAGAAGAATTAATCTATGCATTAATCCAACGCAGTTCAAGTATACACCTCTTGAACTTGATGGGAAATTGCCGAAGGAATTGTCTAAAATTGTAGAGGACAGATGTCATTTCTATTTGAAAATGGAGAAGGAGAGGAGGGAATCAACCCTAACAAGCATACTACCTAATTTGACAAGGGAATAGATAACTAAAGTAGTCAAAAGGCATAACACTAGTTTTACACCTAAGTATAGGGCATTCTCCATTCTTCAAAAAAAAATTGAAGAAGTTGTACAGAAAACCACAAGATCATGGAAGAATTTATATAAGAAAACTGAAGATGTCCTTGAAGAGAAATACAAAGAAGAAGTTGCTGCTAAAATAGAGGAAAGAAGGAAGAGGAGAGAAGAGAAGACAGAAGTAGAGAAAAAGGTTGAAGATGAGGAAAGCAAAGGTACTGATGAGAAGCAAAATGTGCAAGACACACAACTACCACCTCCTAGTCCTCCTCACTCTACTATCACACCTACAGAAATCATAAAGATTAAGGATTTTGTTGACACCTCAAGTCAAAACATCAATCCACTAACTATAGAGAATCTCACTAAGATCCTTGACCAAACAACTCTTCAAGCACAGTTGTGTACAAGTCCCATATTGGTCAGTGTAGATGAGCTTCAAAAGGTAGTAGATAAACTCAAAGAAGCTAAGGTGTCACCACAAGAACCACCTTAGATCACTCAAACTACTGGATTCCCATTTTTACTACCTCCATCACTACCAAGAATAGCCATGCAAGATCATCAAGAGTTGAGTGCAACAACAGGGGAAGTCACAGGTACAACAGTATAGACAACAAGTACACCCCCAACAGTAGTGACACACGAAGAAGATAAGGAAGAAACACAAGATAAGGAGGAGTCTACAATACAAACGTTGGTTGAATTACCAAGAACATGAACTCTTACCAAATCTGTTTAGCAGCCAAGTACTAAAAAGTTAACCTTACAAGTTAGTATACCAAGCTCAAGTTCTACTAGGGTAGCCAGGACCATTCATTATGGTATTCCTGAGCTTGATGAAGAAATTAAAATACCCTATTATGATTCAAGCACTCTAACTGAAGAAAAGATGAATGAGATACATAATGCATTGGACAAAACAAGGAGGCAAGAGGCAATGAGGAAAGACTTCAAATACAAGCAGGCAATGAATGAGATCAAAGATATATTCATGGATGCCTTCAACCAACAACCTCCAGATTCAACTAGACCAATCCTTGAGCAACTATCTGATATAGTTGACCAAGTGAATAATGAAGACCATGATACAAATGTAAAACTCATAAAATGGTCAAAGAAGAAGTTTCTAGGAAAATTCAACCAAAAGATTGCCAATAACATTATTTTGGGACAAGTTGATCTAGCCAAGAAATTGGATAAGGTAAAGATTGTACTAGGGAACATCTTTTCCCTTAATAGAAAATTGTGTGATTTTTCTAGGTTCACACAAGAAATAAATCAAAAAAATTTGAGCCTTGAGAGCAACCTTAAGCTCTCCAGTATGAAACTACCCTCAAATCATACATAGATTGAGAAGCATTTTTCTCAAACACTTCACATTCAGAGGGAATTAGCTACATTATTAGCAGAAGAGGCTAGTGTTAAAGAAAAGCTGATGCAAATGCAAGCCTCTATCACTCCTCACTTGGAAGTATTACACAAGGAGCAAATGTATGCAGAAACAGTCCTCAAGAAGGATCCAAATATTTCTACACATGAAGGACTTGTTGATCTAGCAGCAGAGCTTGCAATCCAACACAAGTCATTGGATATTGCATTGAATAATTGAGATGCAGCTCTCAAAATACTCCTTGAGGTAAATAAAACATTTTTGGCCAAGCATGGAATTCCTAGTTAGGACCCTTTGACATCAACGTCAAAAAGGGGGAGATCATAAATAATGAGGGAGATAATAATCTAAGGGGGAGATATATATTAAAGGAGGAGAAATGCATATAGCAAGAAAGATAAGGAGATAACATGAGATAACAAGATAAAAAGGCAAGAACAAGTTAGAAATAGAGAACATCAGGCACAATGGCAAAAGATATCAGAATTCATGATATGATAAGGCATAATCAACTCTGGGGGAGTCACAAGGTATATTTTTGATTACAATTATTTTTTTGAAATTTTGTAAGTGAAGAATGTACATATAATGGTTGGATCATGAATAATCAGTTAAGTGTTTTTGACACTCATGTCAAAGGGGGAGATTGTTGATCAGATAAGTAAGATTGACAAATAAGTGTCAACACACTTAACCATTTTCACTATACACGTTGGGTATAATTTATTTATGTACCAAGAAAACTATAGTTGCTGCTAAGAAAAACTTATTACAGTATATGCCGAGCTATATACAATTCAACATGTGCCGAGTAACTCAGAATCAAATAGGTGCTGAGTAATGCAGAAAACTAACAGGTGTCAAGTAACGCAAAAAATATAGTAGATGCCAAGCAATATAGAATAGATGGTGCTAAGCATCAGTATTACTTCATGTGCCAAGCAATGCAAGATCAACATAAAAGTTTGTGCAATTGCAAGCCAAGATGAAAAATGGTTATGCATGACTCATTGATAGGATAAAAAGGATAAGATCAAATACTCACAATCACCAATGTGATACTCATGCAACCAATCAGAAAATTAGAGATTGCATGTAGCCAATGGGTGAATTTCAAGGGTTTGAGTGGGAACATTTTATCCAAGGATGCATAAAGAACCACTAATCCTTATAAGGGAGTCTTGACAGCATTGAACAGAGAAGTGAGAAGTATGAAAAGAAGAAGGAAAACTAGAGCCTGTTATTGTAGAACATTGGTGTCAAAGATTAAGAGGAAAGGATAGCATTTACACATCTAGTTGATCAGAATAGAACAAGGAACACAATCAGTAGATCAGATCTAGTAGAGATCAAGGATAGAAGAGTAGATCAAGAGCTTGAGATCAGCATTAGAGATTGCATTAGTTCAAGTGTATTATTCTAGTACTCCCTCACAATTGTATGAGGAATTTGAAAATCATATTGAGTTAGGTAGGTTTAATAGCCTTATGTAAATCCTTTAATAGGGTGGCATTCTAAGTTGAATGTTCTTAAGTCCTCTAACAAGGCACACTCCTAACAAGGTGTAGAAATCCTTTAATAGGGTCGCATTTAACACTGTGTTGTAGCCTTTAATAGGGCAAGCTTTTAATAGGGCAAACCATCAGAAGTGGTTGAAATCAATTGTTGTAGCAATTTTGTGGGTATCATCCCCACCCCAGTTTACCTTCTTATTCTTGGAGGGTTTCTGGGTCACCAAAATTTCAAGTGTTATGTGGTGATGCATGTTTGTTTCTCATGATTGTTTAATGTTTATATGCATGCATGTTAGTTTTAGTTATATGTTATTAAGGGTGGTGAAAAGGCCAATACTTCTGATTCACCCCCCTGCCCCCCCCCCCCCCGCTTCTCAGAAGCATTCTTCCCATTAAGACATTCCAACATAACAATCCTATTTTCTAATCTAATATGATATAGTTCAGGCCAAGATTGCATGAAATAAAACACTAAGTTTGACATAAATCTGGCCCTCAATATGAAACACCTAAGCTTGGACCCTAAATATAAATGCATAGCCCTAAATGGATAATGTCTAAGCCTAATCTATAAAAAGGCCCTAACTAAAATGTGGGTTCAAAAATGAAAGTTCAGATACAACAAGGCAACCTTTGTAGCTAAACTTGTGAAGAAAATGCCTATGTCAAGCCTTCAAATCCAAACATTTTTTGTTCAAAGCTCTATTCATTAGATTGGATAAGGTAGCATGTGGGCTTAAATCCATATAATAGGCCTAAAATTGATGAATACAGCCCTAAATATGAGCATATGTGCCAAAGGCTAGGCCCTAAATGAGGCATGTGAGCTCAAATTTGTTAGACCTTACCTAAATGTGAATTAGATAAGATCTATAATGACAAACATCTCGACCCAAAAGCATACACTAGGCTCGGTATCATCAAATGTATATGGTAGTCCTCAATTGTTGTTTTATGAATTGTTGAGAAGCTATAGTTCAAGTAGATTTATACATCAATCTCGTAGCACTATAACTCAAAGATTTGGGAAGCCTTACACTTTGAAATCTAGAAGGAAATTTGTTTATTTGGAGTGTGTGTGCTCATAATTAGGACCAATGCTAGGGAAGATGCTCAAGGAATAGTGTTGAAGAGGATGTTGGCATTAGAAATGGAAGATTAAGCTTAATGTGAAGTAGATAGGCTTGCTAAAAACCAGTTGCAAGAACATTTGAAAAATATCCAAAACATGTTAGATTTAGCTTCCCTAGCATTTGGTTTGGAAAGCTTGTGTATTCATCATAGTTGTAAGGAGAAGCTTTAGTTGTGGGAAAGGTTCAAAATTCTAAGTTTTACAAGGACTATTTGTGCTTTGTGGGCCATGGTGGTGCTCAATTTATATGTAAGAGATCGGCTTAATATTTTGGGTGTCGGATGGGAGGACACATTTCAAAGATAATAAAAGTTTTTGTCAATTTTAGAGATGACTAAGGGATATAGAAATGAATGGGCTATATAAAAGTATAGAGAGATTACAAAATATATAGAGAAATTTTAAATGTTCTAGAAAAAAACATTGATAAAAAATTCATATATATATATAGAAGATGTGATTTCACCTTACACAAATGATAAATTTCATAGTCTCTTATTTCCTTGTCTATATAAGGAGGCACATCTACATTTTATTCATTCATCATCTATTTTATTCAACTATTATTACATCTTTAATGAGAATACAGTTTGTTCTTATCCATTTTATCTTTCTTTTGTGTTATTCAATAACCTCTAAATATTTGGTTGTTGTTGAGGAAAAATCTTACATGGTATCAAAGCCCTTGGAATGCCACTTCATAGTCACCTTAGAGATATCTTCATACATTATTGATTGACATTCTCGTTGATCTGAGGATCGGTGATTTGAACAAGTGTCCTATGCAAAAATCAATGCCTTACACTATATTTAGAAGGCTCTTCTAAGAATTCTTTACTATAAATTCATCCATATCAAGAAAAAAATGAATCTAGAGCTTCTAAATTTCCCACACCCTTGAGTCATATGGAGGCAAGTCACTAGGTACTTTTCTTACTTAACATTTAAAATTCAATTTTGCTTTTTTAATTTTTTTTTTCTTTGTTTTTAACAAAACCAAAAAAAGTTAATGAAATAGGGTAGAAAGTTGTCTTTTTTATTTCAAATTTTTTAAAAGTATTATATTTTGATACTTGTACCTTTTAGTTGATATGTGCTTTTCAAGAAATTCCACATATAAAAAAAATAATATTTTAATTAAATTTTTTTTAACTTTATTTGTTTAACAAATTCATAATCAAAAGTTTGTTTATTATTATTTTTCTTATTTGGATTATTATTAATTTCATGAATAATCAAATAAAGCCAACAATCTACCTTTTATAAATTATTTTAATAGTTGCATATTTAATCAATCAAAAAATACTTAAATATAAACAAAATTATAAGTTTGACATTACATAATTTATTAAAACCAAACCCAAATGAAACAATTATAATTATAATAATGAACTCATGATTAGTCAAATATTCTAACATCAAATATATTATTTTTAATATATTGGCTTTCCACAATGAGCATGTTGAAAAGCTAAAGAAAATATTTTAATTTTTGAAGGCATCCATAATGTTGAATATGATTTCCAATGCATGTGCACGTGAGCAATCAGATGGAGTGGCATTTGGAAAGCCAAAAGCATTTCATATTTCCCACGCCTCTCAAGGAAACTTTGATGACCTCCTTGACCTCTGAGGAATATATATATATAATTTAAACATTAGCGTTGTTAGACACATGAGAAACACAAGGCTGAAAATTCAAGGGAGTATAAATAGTAGTGATCAAAAGTAGTAAACATTGAACATTAAGCATTAAGCATTCAGCTTGTAAAAGTCTGTCTAGTTTCAGATATTAGATATTTGGATTTCCAGTTTGAAGGGAGACAACATGTGTAGTTTGAAGGGAGAGTAGAGTTCGGTGGAAATAGTTCCAAAGAAATCATTAAATGTGTCAGATGATGAGTTTGTGAAATCTATGGAAACACCATACCATCTATGGAAATGAGCTCTATTTCATTAATTCCTACATATTATTCTTCTTCTCGACACACTGGTTAAACAAGTCAAAATGTTGTTAAAAGAAATCCAGATCAGTGGAGATGGTGATCTAATACATTGCCTTCAAATGGTTGATGCATTGCAATGCCTAGGAATAGATCGATATTTTAAGGCTGAAATAAAAATGGCTCTTGATTTCATTTGTGGGTCTATACTTCAAATCATATTCCCTCTTACAAGCATTAACATTAGATAGTGTGTTAAAATCCTCTTTTATTAAATTTAGATTTGGTTTGTTAAAACTAAAATACCAAGTGTTAAAATTATGTGTTAAATGGATGTAGTTGTTGGGATGCAAGCGTGGGGATAGGATCAAGATGCAAAAGTGCTACAAAGGATTTGAATGCCATGACTTTGGGACTCAGAGTGCTTTGACTCTTTTGTTATGATGGATCTAGTAACTTATAAGCCAATTTCAAATCAGTAATTATTTATTTGTTAAAATGTTGTGCACTGAAAAAAGATGTATTCAATAACTTAAAGGGCAGTTCATTTCCCATGGTGATAAGCAACACATGATGACAAGTATGATCAACCTCTTAAGAGCTTCAATCATGTCATTTCTTTGAGAGATGGTTATGGAAGATGTTAAAGTCTTTAGCTCTACTTATCTTAGACAATTATTAGGCAAATCTCAAGATATAAAGCACACAATTTTTTGAAGAGGTAATGAATTTGTTGATTGTTTTTAAAGCCATGAAGCTACACAAACTTTATATAGATTACAATTTTGGCTCCTCTTCAATTTTATAGGCTGAATACACCCTCCAATATCAATGGCCTTCTACTTTCTCTTGATGGGAGACACAAATTTAAATAGAGATATATGAATTGGATGTTTCTAAGTAAGAGTTATTGCGCAATATTATCATAGAAATTACATTTTTGGGGTTACAAATATCATAATTTTAATTTTTTTAATTTTTTATTTATACATTTTACTATTTTTTAGGTTGAAGGACAAAATTGTTTTAGAGTTCTCCAAATTGGATTTCAATACATTGTAATATATATATACAAAATGGAAACGAAGAAACTTTCTAGGTAATTATTACTGTAAGAAAATTTTGACATTATATTTCCTATGGTTTAACAAAAATCTTATCTCCTAGAACATCTATGTCATAAAAATATACATCTCAGTTTGTAGCATACTTTATCATGTCACTTGTTAAGTCAATTAGTGGTCTTCGTATTAGACTTTCCAACCATAGAAGGTGTTATTAATCATCTTACTTTTTCAAATTAGGATGATATCATGTGTTATGGTCATTTGTGTTTTGATTCCAATTCAGCTAGAAATTAAAGTACAAACTAATTTGATTATTTTTCATTGTAGTTGATGGAAAAATTATGGAGTCTCAAAATTGATTGCAGTTAGGGAGCGCTCAATTGAATATTATCTGTTGGTAGTTAGTGTTGTTGATAATGTAGAGTTTTATAGCAGCAGAATAGTTGTGGCCAAAGCAACAACTCTTGTCTCTCTATTAGATGATCTTTACGATGAATTCCTGACACTTGAGCAAGTTGAACTCGTTACCAAGGTTATTGTTCAAGGTTGGAACATTTCCATCATACAAAGTATTCCAAACAATTACAAGAGAATTATGATATTTATTTTCAAAACATTATAGGTCTGTTTGGCTATGGGAATTCATAGACTCAAAAAATTTATATTTTCTAAAATAGGAAAAATAGAAATAGGAATACGTATTCCACTTCCACCTATTTGGGTAGAACAATAAATGCTCATTTTTGGGCAAAAATTTGAATAAATGTATTCCAATTTTATTCCTATTCCAATTCCAATTTGGTAAATCCAAACACATAATTCAAAATTTTAAGAACACACATATGCCTATTTCACTTGTATTCTCATTGCCAAACTGGCTCTACGTGAATTGACAAGTGAGACAACTCAAGTCGAAGGACAAGACATGATATAGTTCATTACAAAAGTGATATGCATACTTGCCCTAAATAATTTTTTATTGAAATTATAATCTTATCTTGATTCATATGTAATGTAGAAATGTAGTAGTATTTTTTTTCCATATTAAATATGAATATTTTGTTTTAGTGGGCCGAATATGTTGAAGCTAGTTGAAAGACGACAGAATGGAAAGAAGGTCAATATGTTCCAAACTATAATGAGTACATAAAGGTTGCCTCAACAACTAGAGCAAGTGGACTATTATCATTGCATCCCATCCTCCTAGCAGTTCCTGATTTGGAAGATGATGATATCTATTGGATATAATTGTGTATTTGTGTGTTGTCTTTGATATTACACAAATGTCATATTAGTTGTTAGTTAGTGCTTACCGAGATCACTTGGTCAGCAAGACAATTTTTCTTGTCTATCAAACATTCATTGAGATTACTCTGCAAAGACTATGTCTACTGAGCTCACTTAGGCATTAAAGGAAATTTTGGCAGGAAATGGTGTTAACTGACTTCACATGGTTAATGAAAAAGAGTTGGTCAGAGTCAGTGTGAACCGAGTTCGCTCGGTTGCCAAAAGATTTTGCAAGTTCACAGTATTAATTGAGTGTCTATTGGTTAACATAGGGAATCATTTTAGGACTAGTGTTTACCAAGCTACATTGGCTAATGAAGGATTTTTGTTAATTTGGGATATGAAGTTTAATTATTTCAAGTATTGATTTCACATGACTAGGGTGATGATTATTGGTCATTGTAATATTTATTGAGTCGACTTGACAATTTGAACTATATAAATATAAGGTCAAGTTGTGATTTTTAAAGTATGCAAGTGTATTGACTAATTGAGAAGGAAAGTGTGAGTGAACTTGAAGGATGGTCTAATATCATTGTGGAGTAGCAAAGTAATATTTGATTAGGAAGGATCTAGTGTGAAGCAGAATAGAGATCTATAATCAAAAATTCAATTGCATCATATTTAGGTCATTTCACTATTACTCTCTAACCATTGTAGTAGTGATTCAAATTTTCTTAATAGAGTTGGTTTAACAGCCATTTGTAAATCCTCTAACAGGGTGACAGTTCCATTGAATTGTTTTAAAGACCTGTCACAAGGCCACTCCTTACAGGATGATTAAATCCTCTAACAAAGTCACACCTAATAGTGTGTTTTGTAACCTTTAACCAAGTTGGCTCCTAATAGTGCTCACTTCAGAAGAGTGAAAAATAGTAACTAGTTACATCAGTGATTTTTCTCATATGGAGTTTCCACATTAAATATGGTGTCTCATGTTAATTTCTTTTTCTCTCATGTTTGCAAGTTATTACTATTGATGTTAGATCTGCTAAAGTTAGACATACTCTGCATTTATCAAGTTACAACATTTTTCAATCTATTTATTGAGTGATAGTAGTAATTAGTTCTATTAGACATCTAAGGGATCTATGAAATATTTTTGTGGTAAATAATTCACCCCCCCTCTCAGTTACTCCATTTATATTTCCAACAATTGGTATCAGAGCTTTTGGTGCTTGCAGGAAAGGTTTCAAGGACCTAAGCTAAAGATCAGGATGTCTTACAAAAGAAAAACTCTAAAGCTTAATAGAGATAAGTTTTCAGCATGGTAGGGACTTATGAGACTTCATCTAGCTTCCATTGGTGATTCAGGATGCAAATATCTTAATAAAGAATGCATAGCTCCTATTGGTACATTATCTATTGGAGATATTGCTAAGAAAGAGAACCATAACACCATGATGATAGATATTGCATCTTCTCTTAGCTATGAAGAATTTGATGAGATCAAGGACTACAAAACTACTTTTTAAATGTGGAACAAGCTAAACAAAATCTACAGTGGTGATGACAATGTGAGGAGAGCCACAATAGAAAGCCTTAGAGGACAATTTGATTAGATGAGATTGAGAGAAGATGTAAATATTGCCAAATATGTGGAAAGAGTTAAAGTTAGTGTCAGTGCAATCAGAGCTTCTAGAGGAGACATCAAGGATGAAACTATTGTATGTAAAGTTCTCAAAATGTTACTTCCTATCTATGCAATTAGAGTATCTACTATTCAAGAAAGAAGGTGTGAGGAAAATCATAAGATAACTTTGGATGCCATAATGGGAAGATCGATAGCTTTTGAGCTAGACAACTA
Source organism: Cupressus sempervirens (assembly GCA_028749045.1). NCBI lineage: Eukaryota > Viridiplantae > Streptophyta > Pinopsida > Cupressales > Cupressaceae > Cupressus > Cupressus sempervirens. Next base: position 550,400,043 of record CM053790.1, on the reverse strand, counting down.
TGAAAATTATGTTATAGCTTCTAAGAATATTGAATCTACATTTGAGGCAAAAATTTCACTTAAGGAGAAAGGCAAGAAAATAAAGAACATTCAGTTAGAAAGTGAAAAAAAATAATAGGAAAGTTCTAATGGTGATCTTGAAGTTGTTGAAGCATTGCTTGCAAGAAAATATTCTAGAGGTAGAGGAGAATACAAAGGTAAAATTCCCTTAATCTATTTTTCATGTGAAGAAATTGGTCATATTATTTCCAGGTGCCCAAACAATGAAAGGAAGGATGAGAAAAAAAGTCACAATTAAGATGGTAAGAAGGATTTCAAAAATTGCAAATCATTCAAGGACAAAGGTAAGAAAACTTGTTTCATGGCTAAGGATTCTGATAATAATAAAGATGAGATAGTTTACATTGCTATAAAAGATGAATATGATGATGAAGGAGATAAGATGGCACTTGCCTCTCATGTAACCAAAAATGATACATGGATCATAGATAGTGGATGTTCACATAATATGACTAGAGATAAGAAAAAGTTTGAATACTTTGAAGACTATGATAGTGGTAGTGTAAGATTTGGAAACAATGAACCTTGTTGCATAAAAGGGAGAGGCCGAATCTCATTGATTAAAGAACTTATATGTGACAATTCTTATTGGGTTGAAGGACTAAAATATAATTTTCTAAGTGTGGCATAGCTAATTAACACTGGATTCAAGGTAGAATTTATGCATGGGTAGGCAAGATTGTTCGATGACAAACTCGAAAACTAATTAGATCAAGCAAAAAAACAAAAGGTAACCTACTTTATTTTGATCTTGGTGATTGATCATATTTTATTGCTCAAGTTGAAGAAAGTTGGTTATGGCACAAAAGGTTATGTCATATAAATTTTGATAACATAGTAAAGATAAGAAAATTTAGGAAAGTAAGAGGTATTCCTATTATGAAGAAAATAGATGTTGGTTTATGCAAGAACTATCAAATTAGAAAAATGGGAAAGACATGTTTTAAAAGAAAAAACTATCAATATGAAGATATCTTAGAAATTGTGCATATTGATTTGTGTGGACCTATTGGAGTACAAAGCTATAATGCAAAAAATTTCTTTATTCTTTTTGTTGATGACTACTCTAGCATGATGGTTGTTATTTATTTAAGAGAGAAGTTAGAAGCATTTTAGAAATTCAAATAGTATTTGGCAAGAGTAGAGAAAGAAATAGGAAAAATACTAAAATGCCTAAGATTAGATAGAGGTGGTGAACTCATCTCTAATGAATTTAACAACTTTTGCATTCAAAGAAGAATCAAAAGATAGGTATCAACCCCTAGAACTCTTGAGAAGAATGGAATAGCTGAAAGTAGAAATAGATCCATCATGGATTGTGCAAGGAATTTAATGATTGAAAAGAACATTGCTATCAAATACTGGAAGGAAGCTATCAACATTGCAATTCATACTTTGAACCGAGTTCAGTTGAAGAAAGTTTTAGACAAGACTCCCTATGAATTGTGTGTGGCTACAGACCCAATGTAAGTTACTTGAAATTATTTGGAAGTAAATGTTATATCTTCAAAGAATCTAGAAAAGGCAAGATGGATGTAAAAGGTGATGAAGATATATTCTTTTGATATTCTTGCAGCAGTAAGGTGTATAGATGTTTAAATCTATCTAATCATAAAATCATAGAAAGTGTTCATGTGAGAATTGATAAGTTTGTAGAAAGGATTGAAAAAGAAAGAAAAAGGAACCAGAAGATTACAGGAGATTTGTTTACATCGAACCTAATACATTGCTAGATACATCTATTAATAAGGAGACTTCATCTTCCAAGCCTAGTATAGTTACCAAGTTGCAAGAAGTTCAAACTGAGTCACGAGGACCCGAGTCACATTCTAAAGCTATCAAGCCAATGCCTATTGAGTCTAAGAAACCAAAGCTAGAAGTTGAAATTTGAAATGAAGACAATGAAATTCAGTCAAGAGGCAAAGATCCTATATTGGCCAAGTATGTTAGAAGGCATCATGCACCTAGTCAAACTATTGGAGATAAATTCGAAGGTACTATGACAAGAAGTAAGCTAAAAGGTACACGTTTACTTGCTGATTTCAAACCTCGAAGTGTTAAAGATGCATTGAAAAATGAAAATTGGATTGAGGCTATGAATGAAGAAATAGAATAGATAGAAAAGAAAAAAACCCGGACTCTTGTACTTAGGCCCAAAGATAAAAATGTGATTGGAACAAAATGGATATTGAAAAACAAGTTAAATAAAGATGGACAAGTATCAAGAAACAAGGCGAGATTGGTGTGTAAAGGATATTCTCAAGAAGAAGGAATTGATTATGGTGAAACATTTCCTCCTGTTGAAAGATTAGAAGGTTTCAAGACCTTACTTGCATATGCAACACATAAATAATTTAAGGTATATCAGACAAATGTTAAATCTACATTTCTCAATGGTATTCTTGATGAAGAAGTCTACATTGAACAACTAGAAAATTTTGTTGATCCAAATAAGAGGGACATGGTTCGTAAGATGCACAAAGCTTTATATGGTCTAAAACAAGCTCCTAGAGCATGGTATAAGAGGTTGCACAACTATCTTATATAGATAGGCTTCTAGAGAACTAATGATAACAGTAGTTTGTACATCAAGGAAGGACCAGATAACAAGATTGTATTGGTAGAAATATTTGTGGATGACACTCTATGTACAGGGAATGATGATCTATGCAAATAAATTTTAGAGAAAATGAACAAAGAATTTGAAATTTTTATGTTTGGTGAGATTAAGTTCTTTGTTGGATTGCAAATACAACAAAGTGAGAATGCTATCTACATCACTTAGTCTAAGTATATAAAAGAGATACTCAAGAAATTTGGAATGGAAGATTATAAACCAATTGAAACCCCCATGTGTACTGGATAGAAAGTTACCAAGGATGATGATTCTAAAGAGGTAGATCATACCTTATATAAATCAATGATTGGGAAACTATAGTGTGTAGTTCAAACAATGCTTGATATTGCTTTAGCAGTTGGTATAGTGGCGAGATTCTTGGCAAAACCTAAAGAAAATCATATAATGGCAATCAAAAGAACCTTGAGATATTTGAAGGGCACTAAAGACTATGATTTATGGTATAAACTTGGAGGAAATTTGGACCTAAAAGTGTTTACTGATGTTGATTGGGTAGGAAATCTTGATGACAGAAAGAGCACAAGTGGTGGAGCATTTTTTCTTGGTAAAAGATTGGTATCTTTGATAAAAAGAATTCAAAAATGTACATCCTAATCCACAGCAAAAGCAAAAAATGTTGCAACAGCACTAAATTCTTCTAATATTGTTTGGTTTAAATTGTTGTTAAAAGGTATGAAGGTTGAAATCAAGGAACCAGTTGTCATGTTTTGTGATAATACAAATGCAATCAACATATCAAAGAATCTATTAATGCATTCCAAAACCAAACATATTGCTATAAAATATCATTTTTTTAGAGAACTGGTGCAGGACAAAGAAATTAGATTGGAATATGTCCATACAAAATAATAGATTGCAGACATATTTACCAAGCCATTACTTAAGGATGCATTCTTCTATCTAAGACGTAAGTTAGGGGTCATTCCCCTATCTAAAGCTCACTAAATAAAGTTTTAGTGATGCGTCAATAGGAACCTAGTTAAAGATACTATTATTTGAAGCAGCATAATTAAGATAATATTTCATATGAATTAGTACTCAAGGTACATTGATACTCATTTGGTATGTGTTGTCTTTGGCATGTGTTATCAAAGAGGGAGATTTTACTGTCATATCTTTCTAAAATTTCTTTGAAGAGATACACTTTAATTCCTTCATAAAGGGAGATTACTACATATAAGAGAAGCTTGTGATATAAAATCAAAGATGGAGAAACTTTCTATCAGAGAAAGCCTTGTTCTCAAATTTCATTGTGCTATGTTGTGTTGCCATCAATGCCAAAGAGGGAGATTTTTGGATACAACTGTCTAATTGTGTGTTGTCTTTGATATTACAAAAATGTCATATCAGTTGTCAATTAGTGCTTACTGAGATCACTTGGTTAGGAAGATAGTTTTTCTTTTCTATCAAGCATTTCTAGAGATTACTCTACAAAGACTGTGTCTACTGAGCTCACTCGAGCATCAAAGGAAATTCTGGTAGGAAACAATGTTAACCAAGTTCTCATGGATAACAAAGGAAAGTTGGTTAGAGTTAGTGTGAACCGAGTTCACTTAGTTGCCAAAGGATTCTATAAGTTCACAGTGTTAATTGAGCATCTATTGGTTAACATAGGGAATCATTCCAGGACTAGTGTTTACTGAGCTAGGATAGCTAATGAAGGATTTTTGTTAATTTGGGATATGAAGTTTAATTATTTCAAGTATTGATTCCAGCCAACTAGCGCAATGATTATTGGTCATTGTAATTTGTATTGAGCTAGCTTGACAATCTAAACTATATAAATATAAGGTAAAGTTTTGATTTCTAGAGTATGCAAGTGTATTGATTGATTGAGAAGGAAAGTGTGAGTGAAATGTAAGGATGGTCTGATATCCTTGTGGAGTAGCAAAGTAATATTTGATCAGGAAGGATCGAGCGTGAAGAAGAATAGAGATCTATAATTAGCAATTTAGTTGCATCATATTCAGGTCATTTCATTGTTACTCTCTATTACCACACTCATATTTTTCCTTATGATATAAAGCATCCCATGCTTGAGTGATTACTTGATCGTGAAGTTGAACTTGAATTTTTAATTAACTTCAAGTTCAAGTTTGAATCCTCCATTTTTATTTCCTGTATCAAAATCAACATTCATTATCTTGAGTCAATCCTTTCCAAGGTGAAGTCGAAGTTGAAGTTGGGGAAACTCAAACTTCAACTTCAACTTCAATATCATTTTTGTGCACTAATGTTATGTTTTCAAGTAGGCATTCATTTTCAAAGTCATTGGTGACATTTTCCAAGGCACATGAAATAATAAATAAGCATATTTAAGAGGCACATGTCTTGATATGACAAGATTTGGGAAAAGGGAAAATTTGTCATTTCATGATGACATGTAGCATTAATAGGCATGCAGATTTGATCGACATTTAATAAAAAATCACTCAGAATGTCATTTTGGGTGTACGACACATGAATAGTAATTATTATATTTCCTTTCTATATATGTACTAAGATTTTCTTCATAAGTTATCACTTAAATTCACTTTTTAGCCATTTTATTGCTCATTCTGCCATTTGCAAAAAGAAAATCTCGGTGTCATCTGGTAGGAAGAATGGGTTACAAGATAAGATTTGTCAAGCTGTAAGTGCATCACCATTTCCCTCTGTGATTTTTCTTGTGCTAGATTTTGTTTTGAAAGGTTTCAATTTTCATCTCCTAGACTCTGTCACTCTATAGCAAGCCATGACATTATTTCGCCCCAAAATACCCAAATTGGAAAAACCATGTCTCCTTAGCTCTTTACCTAAAATTTGTGACACATTTTTGGTTAACAAAAGCTTGACCGACATAATTGAAAGAGCTAAAAATGCCCAGTCAGGTCCTATCTACCAAAAACTAGTGAATAGTGGGTTGCTTGAACTTGCCGCATTCCCTGCAGCTATTACATGCCCAAAGTTAGTCATTGAATGTGCAAACCACTATGATCCTAACATAAGATGTGTCAAGAAAATCTCATGGGAGGTAGTTGTCAAAATCAATAGGACTAGTGTTTACTCAGCCTTTAGGATCCCTCATAGAGACCCCTATTAACCATGGACATTTGAGGAGGTTGAACACCTACATGTTGAGAGGAAAAATAGTTATGACAATAAAGTAGCCTACTCTTGGCTCCTAAAACTAGTAGAAGGTGGTTCAAGGTTGCCCAAACCTTTAACCATTGAATATTTCATCAAAGAAATTACAAATTTTGTACTTTTGTTGAACAAGGCAAAGGAAATGAGCATGCATTTCATTGGGAAGCATGAATGTATTTCTTCATCCAAAAGATTTTTGAAGGGGATAAGTTCATCTATTGGGCTAACCTAATTGCTAAGAATCTACATAAGGCTTTAGTGGTTGCCAATAATTCTGGTCCATTTTTCCTATCCTTTTTTCTAGTTTATGTCTTGGAAGATTCAAAAGAATGGGAAGGCCTTCCACATTCACCATGGATAGATGAAATGTCTATTTACCTATACTATAGTGATCTCCAAGAGGTTGCTCTGTGTAAAGAATTTAGAAGAGTAAATGATGTCTTCCTAGGAAAGCTAGTTTTCGAGCTTCAAGGTCATGAAAATAATATACTATCAGAGGAAGCAACGCAAGCTATATAAGTATATGGTTGTTTCTACATTCAATTCCCTAAGTTTACATACATCAGAATGGGTGGTTATTTAGGTGAACCATTAAAGTTGCCTTGATATTGCTTAGATCATGTTGTTTTCTCTAAAATGTGTAGACAATTTGTCTTAGTGGTGGAATCTTTTGAAATTTCCAAAAGGTCTTCTTCTATTTTCTTTCTTATTGAAATCAGCCACCACAAATGCCCTAATCTAAAAAAAGCCATGTTGACAAGAGAAGCATTAACCTAGCTATGCTTAAAACCTTTTTCTCCTCAAGAAAATTTTGATTACACGGTATTTATTAGGGACAATTTTAAAAATGCAACTTCTTTCATTCACATTTCATAGTTAGAGGATTACTGGGAAAATTGTCCTGATGAGCTTGAAGTAAGAAAAAGGTTATGGTTGAGGCTAACAATTAAACAAATTAATATATTTAATGTTGATCTTGATTCATATGGGTTAAAAGAGGAGGATTCAGAATAAGTAATTGATCCATTTTATATTGATCAAGTTGAATGTATGTCTATTCCCAAAATTGATTAGGGTAAAAGAGAAGAGGATGATTTGTTTTCTCACACTAAGGATGTGCTGATTGGGACTGAGAATTGGCCAAAATCAAAAAATATTTTCACTCCCAATCCATCTAAGAAGTCCTTGAAAGCCAAAAGTAAAAAGGCTTTTCAAAAGCAAAAATCTATAACTAACCAAAGTGTTCATGGTCACATTGCAGGGTTAGTTGAAGTTGATGTTGAAGCAATCCCACGATGACTTCAACTTCAAGTTCAAGTAGAAATGTTCTAGCTCAAAGAAAATTTTATCATACAAAAGAAAAGATACAGTGATAGTTGATTTGGAGGCTGCATAAATCAAGTTTGAATCACCAATGGCAGACCATGTGCCAGAATCCTAGAAATCACTAGTAAACACTAAAAGTCAAGAAGATAACCTTGCCTTGACTAAGTTTTCCCCTATAGCCAATAAGGGACTAGTTACACCCAAATGGTTGGAGGCCTCTATTGAAAGAAAATGGAGTATGGTGCCCCTCTCAATGCCAATTGATGATTTGGTTAGTAAATGTTTGGGAAGAACATATAAGATGAAGAAATCTACAACATAATCAAGAATCAAGTATGAAAAAAATTCAGGGCATTGGTCCACCGAAATAGCCATGCCACTAGATGGGAGCTTGCAAGAATCTCTAACCCCTCAAGATTATCAAATAACAAAGCTTGACTTGGGAAAAGGAAACCATGCAGTAAATATGGAGTTTTTCGAAGCTTATAATAAGAAGATTGCACATAGGGTGTGGAAGGATGGATAGGATGAACAAGAAATGAAGGAGACAATAAAGAAGATGGCATACTATATCAATTCTATCCTACACCTAGAGGCAAAGCCTATTAATGAAATGTCAACCATAGTAGATGTAACTTCCATAACCAAGAAATAATTGCTTGATAATCTGTAGAAATGCAAGGTAGTTGCAAAGACAGTAGAGGAGTGGGTGCAGGGTGTCCTAGATGACACTGTGAAGTAGATAAACCTCTTGGATAAGGCTTCAAAAGAGATTTCTTCCATCACCAAAAGGGTAGATCCAAGTAATGAAGGGTATGAAAAATAAAGAAACAATTGACCAAAGGTGGTGATATGGATGGAAGATATCGAAGAATTTGGACTCCAAAAATTTTAAACTAAATGTCCTATAGCCAATTAGGATGAGAAAACCTTGTATGCAATCAAGGATTGTATTAAGTGGAGGAATGAAGCATTAGTACAAGGTGTGATTGAAATCAAGGAAGTCATGTAGGGATTCAAAGTCATACATGAAATAACTCAAGGGGACCTCAAATAGTTTTGAAACACTGCACAGGAAAAGAGGATGACTCTATTGCCCAAGCAATGAAAGTGATCAAAGAAGTCCAAAAGAAATTCTAGGAGCTCCAAGATAAGAAAATGCTGACTAAGTAGGATTTTTTTAATGTCGCACACACTGAAGCCATGCTGATAATTAACCTAAAACACTTGGAAATGCACGAAGAAAAGATAGAAAAATTGAAGGAGAGAGAAATATGGAAACAATAGCTCACTTACATTGGCCTACCTCATCAATCTTTTATCTTTGCATTTTTAGCTACCAAAAAAGCAAGGAAAGTAGAGAGGAATGCGGCTAGTGTGGATAGTACTACTTGATCAGGATGCCTAGTTCAAGATAGTTGTCATTTTTTCCTATTTTTATTTTCATGCATTTTAGCTAATGTAGTTATGTTAACTAAAGACTATTTTACTCCTGGTGGCGTAATTTTGGAAACTATCTAGCCCCATATCTTATATAAATGTAATAATTAGTATGGCATAGGTGGAATCTCTAGCAAACTGATAAGAAAAACTTCTTTTGTTTTAGGTTTAATCCTAAGTTTTTGAGGATAGCATTTCAGATAATCAACAAACATAAATAGAACTCTATAGTTTGATTTTGCTAAAAGCTTTTGGAGATAGATATTATTGTCTATTTCTTTCAATCTATATTTCTAAAAATACTATTTATATTAAAAAAAATTTGCTGTGTTTGTCATTTATTTTGAGATTGCCTATTCAAAATTTGAGGAGCTATGAGAGGAGAATTTCACTTGATTTGCCTGCTTGTTTGCTTAACTTTTAAATTATGTGGATAATATTGATAGTTAAGATCAAGTGGTTCTTTAGCATTTAGATTTGTTTTATATTGATGAAATAGAATAAGTTGATTTAGTATTTCAAAAACTAGTATTTTGAAAAGATCTCTTCTTTGGAGTAAAGATTGAATAGTTATTCTTTTGTAATAAAGGTAGTTGTGCTTGCTTTTGAAGAAAACACTTTAAGTAGAGAATTCCTAAATATTTTTTAGGAATTCAATTTGTTGGTATACATTTTTCTCTACTTTGAATATCAAACCATTTGAGAAAAATTGTTTACTAACAATTTTTTTTGGCAACTTCACTGGGGAAGACAAGAAATTTTTTTATCTCATCATGATACTTTTGGAATATTCAAATGGGAATAAAGCTTCTGAGAGCGGGGGGGGGGGCGGCTGTGAATCAAAAGTACTAAAATTTGACCATTAAAACCCTTTTAATTAAAACTAGAGTGCATGCATTTAAACAATTATGAAAAGCACATAAGCATCACCACATAACACTTAAGATTTGCTAACCCAGAAACCCCGCAGGAATAAGAAGGTAAAACTATGGTGGGGATGATACCCACAAAATCACTGCAGTAGTAAAGTTTAACCACTTCTGGTGGTCTGCCTTGTTAAAGGCCTGCCCTGTTAAAGGCTTTTACACTGTATCAATAGTGACTTGGTTAAAGGATTTCAAAACACTTTACATGAAGTGTTACCCTGTTAAAGTATTTAATCACCTATTTAAAGGATCTACAAAATAGCTGTTAAGCTAACCTATCACCATAGTATTTTCATTCTAATACAATTTCTAGAGTGTATTAGGTACAATAAACCTAATAGATTACAATCCTTCGATTGTTGAATACATGCACTTGATCTCCTTTCTCTGATCTTGATCCTCTGAGATCTGATACTCTTTTCTCTGAAATAGTTTTCCTTACACACTCTTGTCCACTCTCATTCTTTTACAATGAAATTTCATCTTCCTTATAAAGACATTCAAGGATTTAGGGTTAGGTATGGATCTACGATCCATATTCAATCTCTATTTCCCGCTCATTGTTTGCACTTCTTCCATTGGTTGTATGCCTTCATCATTTTTCTTATTGGCTACATGTAGATTGCATAGGAAATAAAAAATATTTGATCTTATCATTTAATCCTTCAAGATTTTTTATATGTCGACCATGAAAACAGTTTACATATGAATTAATGAAGTTACAAACTCATATGTACATTCTGTGTTACTCAGCACTTGCTGATTCCAGATGCTCGACACTAATAACAAACTGTCTTACTTGGCTCTTGTTGCTTTTCTGTATTGCTCGGCATCATCTGTGACTCACTACTTGAATATCACTCAGCACTTGTATCATGCTCGGCACCTAAAGTCATTCGACACTTGAACTTCACTCAACAACTGATCTTCACTTGGCACCTAAACTTTACTCAGCACCTGAAGGCTACTCGGCACCTGAAGATCACTCGACACCTGAAGTCTTTCTTGACTCAGCTCATGTTGTGGCTCGGCATACATGGTGTACTCAGCTCCAATATAGAAGGTGATTAAGTGTGTTGGCACTCAAGTGTCAAAAACCATTCTAAGACTAATAGATACATTATTTTAGATCTTAGTGCACAAGCCTAGAAACTCAAAACAAGTCTAGAATAGTTTACACAAGTTAATCAGGTACCTGAGAGAGAAGAAGAAAGGGTCAAACTTATTAGGAGAGTACCTATTTCTTAAGGAGAAATAGAGTAATAGATGTTGATGCTGCCCAAAGGCTAGCTATTGAATTAGAAGATTACCTTCTAGCTATAGGAAAATGTAAATGAGAAATGAAAACTTCTAAATCTCAACCATCTACGTTAGAAAAATCAGACCCATTAGTTCAGAAACTCATGAATGATGTGATGACTATTAAAAATAAAATTCCTAAGATGAAGACCCATTACCAAGATATTCCAAGAAAATATCCAGGACAAAGTAGCTTTCAAGTAAAATAGATTACTTTACCCCCAAATCAGCAAAGATTGCAAATTGAAGTCCCACCTAATAAGAATAACATGTGTGTTTTCCATCTTACCAATGATCATGAAGGAAGTACTTGTCTTGAGAATGTAAGATATTAGCTACTTGAAATAGAAAAGGTAGCCACAACCAATGTAAAAATAGAGGAAGAACCTTCTAAGAAACCTGGAGATTTTGTAAGCTAAATTACCTTGAACATGAATATGATTCTGATAGAGGTAGTGAAATACTTTTAAACTTAGAAGAAGCTTCATGTTTAGTTTTAACCTGTGGATAAAGAGCTGCTACAGCTGATGTTTATACTAAAAATAATTAAACTCCTAGTCAGGCAAAGGAACTAAAGGTTAAAGGGGAAAATGAAGGAAATTCATCATCCATATAGATAGCTATTCCTCAAATCTTGAAGAGGTTTGATTCTGATTCTTTGTTTGACATTATTGAGTTCTGTAAAGCATCCAAAATACAAATTTCCACTACTAAATATTTAAGAATGAATCATAGAGAACTTAATAAATTGATTAAATATGTTCATCAATCTCCCCCTGATATAGTATCTAAATAAATCAATGAAGTCAAGATCTCAGGGAGTAATGAAATGTCTGCCAAACAAGAAAGAGGATTTTCCTAGAGCAAGAAACTTGAAGTGCAAGCATTTGATAACCGAGAAGAGATAGTCCAACCAGAAAAAGTTAGCCCTAAACTTTCCTTTGCTCATAAACCTTAACCAATTTATGTATCCCTCTTCCTTCATGGTTTTAAGCTAAGCAATTGCATCATTGATTTAGGTGCTTCTGATAACATAATGCTAGTAGCAGTGGCAAAAGCTCTTGATCTTCCTTTAACCAAAACCCTCGATAAATATTATTCCATGGATTCCAAGTAGGTACCTTTAATAGGTCAGATAAAAGATGCCCAAGTGTCTTTAGTAGCTTATCCTAAAAAAATAATTAAGCTTACTATCCTAGTAGTAGACATTCCTACCAGTTATGGCATGCTTCTTAGTCGAACTTTCTGTTCATACCTAGGAGGGGAAGTCAAAGTAGATTGGTTCCAAGCTGTTATACCTATGGGGAAAGAAAAAGTAACTTTAGTACCGAAAACCAAATCCAAATACACAGTCTTCCCATCCGATGATCCCAAATATCATATTCTTTATCAAGAGACTAATTCTGCTAATTATTTGATTTTGACTAAAAATGTAAAGATAGGTGAAGAATCAAAGGGAGAAGATTCACTATGGACTTTGGAGTTCAATGGAAGCTATGGCTCAAATGGGTCTAGGGCTAGTGTGGTGCTGATATCACCTAATGGTCAAAACCTCCCTTCTTCTTACAAGCTTGCTTTTGAAAATACCAATAATATGATAAAATATGAAGATTTTCTTTTGGGTATAGAAGAAGCTAAGAAAAGAAACATCAAACTATTAAAGACAAGGGGAGATGCTAAATTAATAGTATAGTAAGGTAAAAACATGTTCTTTGTGAAAAATCAAAGATTAAAACACTATCTAGGAATCGTGTATGGGATGAGATCAAAGGTTTTGAAGCTTTTGCAATTGAAGCAATTCCCAGAAAACTAAATGACAAAGCAGACTCTCTAGCGGTATTAGCTTCTTTGTTGATGCCTCATCTTAACTTCATAAATAGAAAATATTTAATTGAGATCATTAATAGGCCGAGCATCCCAAAGAATAACAATTCATGGCAAGTATTCAAGGATGATGCTCACATTAATGTTTTTTAACAAAGTGTTGAAAAGCTTTCTACTAATTATTTTGAAGGTTCAGAATCTAAATGTAGAGAATTTTGTCTTGATCTTTCTGATGAGAGATCTAGTGATGTGTTGTAGCTAAAGGTAAATGTAATACCTAAAGGCCTAATTGAACTTGAAAAACCCTTTGATAGGTGAGATTCTTTTGTGGCCCAGGATTTACCCCCTAAAGACGAAGTAAATGGTGATTATGGAAAGGTCAATTTAGGAGACAAACATGATCCCAAAATTATTAATTTGGGGATTTGTTGCATAGAGGATGAAAAGGAAAGGTTCATCAAACTACTTACAAAATACATTGATGTCTTGACTTGGTCCTATGAAGATTCAAAAACCTTCCACAGCAGACAATTCAAACACCATATTACTTTAAAACTAGGTACTTCTCCTTTTAGGCAAAAGCTAAGAACACATAATCCAAAGGTTTCTAATGCAATATTCAAGGAAATAGGTAAGACGCTTAAAGCTTTTATCATCTTTCCAATTCATCATTCTACATGGGTGGAAAATATAGTGCTGTTTAGAAAGAAGAATGGAGAGGTAAGGATTTGTGTTGATTTTAGAAACCTTAATCAAGCAAGCTTGAAGGATAATTTTGCTTTACCTATAATGTATCAAATTCTTCAGATAGTTTTTGGTTCAAAAATGATGTCATCCTTAGATGGTTTCTCAAGTTATAGTCAGATAGAAGTTGCTAAGGAAGATCAACACAAAACAACATTCACAAAACCATGGGGCATTTTTTCTGACAAAAAGAATGTCTTTCGGCTTAATAAATGCTGGTGCCACCTTTTAGTGAGCTATGAATTCAACCTTTGGTCATTTTATGAATAGATGTATCACTTTTTATCTTAATGATATGATTTTGTTTTCCAGAAGGCGAGAAAAACACCTGAAAGATCTGAGGAAAGTCCTTGAAAAATGTAGGGAACATGGAATTTCATTGAACCCTAAGAAATTAGATTTTGTTGTAACTAAAGGAAAGTTGCTCAGACATATGGTCTCCAAGGAGGGAATCAAAATTGTGCAAAAAGAGTGAAAGCTATTCAACAACTATGCCTTCTGGTCAATTGCAACGGTGTAAAATCTTCTTTCAGAAAAATCAATTTGCTTAGGAAAATTGTACCTGATTTTGCTAAGATCATCAAACCAATGGCTAAGTTTCTAAGTGAGAAACACAATTTTAAATGGGATGATCCAACATCTAGAGAATTCAAAGAGGTGAAAGAGGCCATTGCTAAAGCTCCAACACTTTTCACCCTGATTTCAAAAAAGACTTTATAATGCACTGCTACACATCAGAACATACCATGTCTGGAATATTGCTTCAAAAAAATGAAAAAGGAGAAGACATGCCTATCTCTTTTATGAGTTTCCCATTGAAGAAACATGAGCTAAACTACTCCTTAGTTGAGAATCAAACCTTTGCTATGGTTAAAGCAGTAAAATATTTTTGGTACTATATTTTACATTCACACTCCTTAGTTTGTGTACCATCCATAGAAGTTAAGAGTATCCTCACACAGTAAGATGTAGTAGTGAATAATTGAGCAACTTGGGTATTAAAAGTACAAGAGTTTGAATTGGATATTTAGCCAGCTAAGTTGGTTTATGGACAAGGATTGTGTAAACTTATAAGAGAAAGTAAAAAAGAAGAAACATACCCCAATTGCTTTTTTGTTGGTTTGAAAGATGAGTGGTTTTCTGATATAGCATATTTCTTGACATATAGGAATGCCTAGATCATTTAAAGGGAAAATATTGAAGAATTCTTCAACTCAGAGTGGCTAAATTTATAATCATTGATGATATCTTATACAAAAAGGGTTTAGATGGTATGTTTCTAAGGTGTGTTGATGCTGACCAACAGGAAAAAGTACTGAAGACTTTCCATGATGGGGCGTGTAGGGGACATTTTCCATCAACAGTGATAGCCTTCAAAATTCTAAGAAGTAGATACTATTGGCCAGGTATGTTTAGAGCTGCCCACAATTGGGTAAGAAATTGTGAGAAATGTAAATTGTTTACTGGAAAACCATAGTTATCTACTCTTCTTTTAAAACATGTGATTATAGAAGAACCTTTTCAACAATGGGGATTGGATTTTATAAGGCTTATTAATCCAAGCTCAAGTGTAGGTCACACACATATCCTCACTACTACAGACTATTTTACTAAATGGGTTGAAGCCATTCCTATTAAGGCTACAACATCATAGATAGTGTGTAAATTCTTGATGGAAAATATTCTAACCTGTTTTGGCACACCAAGAAAAATAGTGACCGACAATGAACAAAAATTTTCTTCTTGAGAAATTCAACTATATTGTTGTGATCATGGTATTCAACTATCTCATGCCTTAGATTACTTTCCTAAGGGAAATGGAAAAGTAGAATCCACCAATAAAAATCTGGTCAATATCATGAAAAAGTTTGGGGATGAAAAAGGAAAGGATTGGCATAAGAGATTATATGATGCCATTGGGATGGCTCCTTATGAGCTGGTGTATGGAGTTGAAGCACAATTATCTTTACCATTAGAACTGGATACTTTAAATTTACAAAAGGTGATAAAAGATGTAATATTTCAATCTCCCATTGAAAAAAGAATATTATACCTTCAAAAAATTGAAGAAGAAAGAAGGGAGTTGGTAGATCACATCACCAAGCATCAAGCAAGGGTTAAATGAATTTTTGATCGAAAAGTAAGGACACTAAGATTCATGAAAGGAGACCAAGTACTGTTGTGGGACAAGAGAAAGGAACCTAAAGGAGCTCATACAAAATTTGAGAGCTTATGGAAGGACCCATTTGTAATTTTAGAAGAATTAGGCTCTAATGAATTCAAGTTGTAGTATCATAATGGAGATGATCTTCCCTTGTCCTATAATTGGTTGGATCTCAAGCTTTACTAGTTCTAAGTTTTTTCTTCATCCAATTGTAAATACCATTCTTTTTGAGTTTTGTCTTTCCTTTTGTTTTGTCCTCCTATTTTGTAGGTTTGTAAAGCCAAAAATCTCAAGTTCATCTATGATCCTTCTAGCCTCATTCCCCAGCCAGAGCCAATTGTTACCACACTCATATTCTTCCTTGTGATATAAAGCATCCCATGCTTGAGTCATTACTTGATCATGAAGTTGGACTTGAAGTTTTAATTAACTTCAAGTTCAAGTTCACATCCTCCATTTGGCTTTCATGTATCAAAATCCATATTCATTGTCTTGAGTCAGTCCTTGTCAAGTCGAAGTTGGGGAAACTCAAACTTCAACTTCAACTTCAATATCATTTTTTTGGACTAACATTATGTTTTCATGCAGGCATTCATCTTCAAAATCAAAAGGGAAAAAGTGAACCCCATCAATGACATTTTCCAAGGCAAGTGAAATAATAAATAAGAATGTTTAAGAGGCACATGTCTTGATATGTCAAGATTTGGGAAAAGGGTGAGTTTTTCATTTCATGATGACATTGAGCATTAATAGGCGTGTGGATTTGATGGGCATCTAATAAAAAATCACTCAAAAGGTCTTTTTGGATGTGCGACACACAAATAGTAATTATTATATTTACTTGTCATATCTGTACTAATATTTTCTTCATAAGTTATCACCACTTCATTACTCATTCTGCCATTTGCAAAAATAAAATCTCGACATCATCTGGTAAGAAGAATGGGTTGCAAGATAAGCTTTGTCATACTATAAGTGCATCACCATTTTTATCAATGTTTTTTTTTGTGCTTTCTTTTGTTTTGAAAGATTTTAATTTGCATCTCCTAAACTCTATCACCCTATAGCAAGCCATGACATTATTTCGCTCCAAAATGCCCAAATTGGAAAAACCAAGTTTCCTTAGCTCTTTACCTAAAATTTGTGACACATTTCTAGTTAACAAAAGCTTGATTGACATAATTTAAAGAGCTAAAAATTCCCAATCAGGTCCTATCTACCAAAAATTGGTGAATGGTGGGTTACTTGAAGTCACCACATTCCCTACAACTATTACATGCCTAGAGTTAGTCATTGAATGTGCAAACCACTATGATCCTAACACAAGATGTGCCAAGAAAATCTCAGGGGAGATAGTTGTCAAAATCAACAAGACTAGTGTTTACTCAGCCTTTAGGATCCCTCATAGAGAGCCCTATGAACCATGGATATTTGAGGAGGTTGAATGCTTGTATGCCAAGAGGAAAAATAGTTATGACAATAAAGTATCCCAGAATTGGCTCCTAAAACTAGGAGAAGGTGGTTCAAGGTTGCCCAAAACTTTAACCATTGAACATTTCATCAAAGAAATTGTAGATATTTTACTTTTGTTGAACAGGGTCAAAGAAAATGAGCATGCATTTCATTGGGAAGCATGGATGCATTTCTTCATCCAAAATATTGTTGAAGGGGATAACTTCATCGATTGGGCTGACCTAATTGCTAAGAATCTAAATAAGGGTTTAGTGGCTATCACTAATTTTGGTCCATTTTTCCTTATCCTCTTTTCTTGTTTATGTCGTTCCAGCTTCAAAAGAATGGGAAGGACTTCCACATTCACAATGTACAGATGAAATGCCTATTTACCAACACTATAGTGATCTATAAGAGGTTGCTATGTGTAAAGAATTTAGAAGAGTAAATGATGTCTTCCTGGCAAAGCTAGTTTTTGAGCTTAAGGGTCATGAAAGTAATAGACTATCTAAGGAAGCAATGCAAGCTCTAGAAGTATATGGTTGTTTCTACATTTAGCTCCCTAAGTTTATGGCTATAGAAATCAAGTTTGAATCACCAATGGTGGACCATGTGCTAGAACCCCAAAAGTCACTAGTAAACATCAAAATTCAAGAAGATAACCTTTCCTTGACTAAGTTTTCCCCTATAGTCGATAAGGGACTAGTTACACCCAAATGGTTGGAGACCTCTATTGAAAGAAAATGGAGTATGGTGCCCCTTTCAATGCCAATTGATGATTTGGTTAGTAAATGTCTAGGAAGAACATCTAAGGTGAAGAAAGCTAGAATAGAATCAAGAATGAAGTATGACAAAAACTTAGGGCGTTGGTCGACTAAAATAGTCGTGCCACCAGATGGGAGCTCGCAGGAATCTCTAACCCCTCAAGATTATCAAATAACAAAGGTTGACTTGGGAAAAGGAAACCGTGTAGTGATATGGATTTTTTTGAAGCTTCTAATAAGAAGATTGCACATAGAGTGTGGAAGGATGGACATGATAAACAAGAAATGAAGGAGACAATAAAGAATATGGCATAGTATATCAATGCTATCCTACACCCAAAGGCAAAGCCTATTAATAAAATGTCAGCCATAGTAGATGTAACTTCCACAACCAACAAGTAATTCCTTGTTAATCTACAAAAATGCAAGGAAATTGCAAAGATAATAGAGGAGTGGGTGTAGGGTGTCCTAGATGACACTGTGAAATAGATAAAACTCTTAGATAAGGCTTCAAAAGAGATTTTTGCCATCACCAAAAAAGGTAGAGCTAAGAAATGAAGGGTATGAAAAAGAAAGAAACATTTGGGCAAAGGTGGTGATATGGCTAGAAGATATCCAATAATTTGGACTTCAAAAATTTGAAGTTGAATGTCCTGTAGCCAATTTGGATGAGAAAACCTTATATGTAATCAAGGATTGTACTGAGTGAAGGAATGAAAAATTAGTACAGGGTGTAACTAAAATCAAGGAAATTCTATAGGGACTCAAAGTCATACATGGAAGATATCAAGGGGACCTCAAATGGTTTGGCAAACATTGCACAGGAAAAGAGGATGACTTCGTTGCCCAAGCAGAGGAAGTGATCAAAGAAGTCCTAAATAAATTCAACGAGCTCTAGGATAAGAAAATGTTGACTAAGTAGGATTTTTTGAATGTGGCACACATTGAAGCCATGCTAATAATTAACCTGAAACACTTGGAAATGCATGAGGAAAAGATAGTGGAATTGAAGAAGGAGAAAGAAATCTGGAAACAATGGCTCACTTACATTGGCCTACCTTATCAATCTGTTATATCTACATTTTCAACTACCTAAAAAGTATGAAAAGTAGTGAAGAATGTGGTTGGTGTGGATAGCACTACTTGATCAGGATGCCTAGTTCTAGATAGTTTCTTAGCTGTTCTTTTTTACTTTTATTTTCATGCATTTTAGTTAATGCAGTTGTGCTAACTAAAGAATATTTTACTCTTGGTAGCGTAATTTTGGTAGCTATCCAACCCCATGCCTTATATAAATGTAATAATTAGTATGGCATAGTGGGAATCTCCAGCAAACTGATAAGAAAAACTACTTTTGTTTTATGTTTAATCCTATGTTTTTGAAGATAGCATTTCAAATTATCAACAAACATAAATAGAACTCTTCAATTTTATTTTGGTAAAGGATTTTGGAGGTAGATATTATAGTTTGTTTGTTTGAATCTAGATTTATGAAAATACTATTTATATAAAAAGCTTTTTTTGTATTTGTCATTCATTCTAAGATTGCCTATTCAAAATTTGAGGAGCTATGAGAGGAGAATTTTATTTGATCTACCTGCTTGTTTGCGTAACTTTCAAATTATGTGGATAATATTAATAGTTAAGATCAACTGGTTCTTTAGCATTTAGATTTTTTTTATCTTGATGAAATAGAATAAGATGATTTAGTATTTCAGTAATTGGTATTTTGAAAAGATCTAATCTTTGGAGTAAAGATTGAATAGTTATTCTTTTGCAATAAAGGTAGATGTACGTGTTTTTGAAGAAAATAATTTAAGCAAAGAATTCCTAAATATTTTTTAGGAATTCAATTTTTTGGTATACATTTTTCTCTACTTTGAATATCAAACCATTTGAGAAGAACTATTTACTAACACTCTCTAACCATTGTAGCAATGATTCAAAATCTCTTAACAAAGTTAGTTTAACAACCATTTGTAAATCCTCTAACAGGGTGATAGTTCCATTGAATTATTTTAAAGACCTCTTACAAGACCACTCCTTACTAGGTCATTAAATCCTCTAACATGGTTACACCTAATAGTGTGTTTTAATTGCTTTAACTAGGTTGGCTCCTAATAGGGCTCATTTCAGAAGAGTGAAAAACAATAACTAGTCACAATTGTGGTTTTTCCCACATTGGGTTTCCACATTAAATTTGGTGTCTCTTGTGTTCATTTCTTTCTCTCTCTCATGTTTTCAAGTTATTACTATTGATGTTAGATCTGCTAAAGTTAGACAAACTCTACATTTACAGAGTTACAACATTTTTTAGTATATTTACCGAGTGACAACAATAATTAGTTTTATCAGACATCTAAGGAATCTGTGAAATATTTTTGTGGTAACTGACTTAACCCCCACTGCCCCCCCCCTAGTTACTCCATCTATATTTCCAACAGATATTCAGAAAATATATCTCAGTAAATCAAGATTCTATGAGCTTGTGTAGTTGACCAGACATTTAGTTGATAGTCTTCATGACTTTGAGGTTTTTTCTGCTTACATTTTTATTTGAAAATTAAATACATATAACTTTTAAATCATGATTACAATATTAAAAAAAATTATATGCTTATGAAGGTTGTCAAGCTCCATGGACAAACAATGTTAGCAATTTCTTCATAGATGAAGGATCATCCTAAATGTTCAGAAGAAGAAGCATTAGCTCATATCAATACCCTTTATTTCCAACTTCTTACAAAATGAATAGGAGAATATTTAAATCCCAAAAAAGTGTTACCAAAATGGGATGATTTTTACTTCAATCTTGGGAAAGGAGTTCAAAGCTTTTACGTATTTGGAGATGGCTTTTCACACCATGATATGAGATTCAGGCAACGCGTATTCAAAGTTCTTGTTGATCTAGTTAATTTTTAAAAAATATTAGTGACACCATCATCTAGATGCCAAAGTATAAACTTATTTTACAACTATCCAAGGGTTTGATCTTAATCTATTAAGATTTTGTGTTCTCATTATGCAAGCCAAAATTTGATTCCCCATAAGTACATCTTAGATAGGAATTGTCTACCATGGTTGCCTTCTATTATTGGGGTGCTTTCTAAATAAAATAAGATTTCATTAAAGAGTTGACTCCTAGGTTAATTCTAATGTGTTTTTATCATAAATCATATTCAGTTGGGGGAAAAAAATTCTATATTTCTACTCCATTTTTCCAATATTTTCTCAGCATGACACTTTATCAGTGTTTTAAATTTAGAGTGGCATGGAATACCACTTTTAACAAAATGTTGAAATTGATATCTGATGAAAGTATTGTATAATTGCCAATATATTTCAATTACCAATCTATCTAATGTTGGAGAAGTTTACATAAAACATATTACCACATTAATAATTTATTTCATAAATTATAGTATGTATGGTTATGAATAATCATACAATGCACCTTTTGAATTCATTTGACACATGAACTTTATATTTTCTATGAATGTCTACTATTTATAGTTGGTCAAAAGTTGCATTAAAGTAATATATTTCTTAAAACCCTTCTTTCAGATTGGCTATGTCAATATCCATGATATTTGAACAAGGGAAAATTGTGCATCTATGCACCTTCATCATTCACCTCTATCATATTAAATATTCTTCACAATTCAAGAAATGACTTTTGTCATAGTATTGGTTCATATAGATGCTCTCTATTCTATATTACCACAAGTTTTGGATCAATAGTGTCCAACTCTATTTGTTCTTGATTAAGATAAAATTCTAGATTAATAATGTTATCTTGAATTTGATTTAAAATTAAGATAAATTTATGCATTAGCAATGTTTTCTTGAGCAAGATTGAGTTGAGATTAATGTTGATGATTATGATGTGGGGTTGCTTCATTGAGCAAGAAAAAGGGTTTGAAAATCTAGATTAAATGGAGTTTTTTTAAAAGAAAAGGAGGAAATGAAGAAATGAGTGGGGATAGTTAAAATATGATCCATTTGGTATGCTCTAAGTCTTCATTGGATACCTATTGGGGATGCATTCAGTGATGCAAAGCGATTGCATGATCATGATGTTCATTGATATGAGAAGAGTTACCCCTCCACTCTACTCCCCCATCTATTCTTAGTTCAATTGAGGATCTCAATGGGAACTTTCCTCTAGAGATTGGTCAATGCCAAAGAATTTACATGACTAGTCTTGAACCATAATGTTTTAACAAATTCAAATGTGGAAATGTGAAGTTTAAAAGATATATATGAAAAAAATAAATTTGAACAAGAAACATGGATGGATTATCTTGCACTAGCATTTGAATGGCTCCTTCCTTGCTACAGACTAGTGCAAAAAATGCACAATGCCCAAATCATATCATTTTTATTATGGGCCCGATTTGGTCAAAATTTTGACCAAATTGGGAAACACTAAGTTGGTCAAAAATTTTACCAACTTGGGAATTAAATTAAAAAAAGAGTATTGAAGAAGCCCACTTAGGGCTTGGTCAAAATTTGAGTGCAAATGCACTAGTGATTTGTTTATTTATTAGATGATCTATTGGGCACATTTTTGCAAGTTATGGAAAATGTGTTACATGTTGAGGATATAAGAAGTTATATTCACTGTAAAATAGAAAGTATAAGTGATGATGAAATTTGTCGAGCCCTAAGAACCATGTGCAACAATGACTTATCCTTGAAGTCTGAGTATGCATACTTAGAAGACTTGAGTTTGGTAAGGTATATGTTTTATAAGGATTTTAACAAACACAATTGGACTTGAATCATTTTAAGTAGGGTACATGATGATATGTTGTGGCTAGGTGATGCACATATTGTTATTTACAATGACCTAATTTACAAGGTCCTAGGATTGAGTAATGAAGGTTACAATCATGTTAATGAGAATAATGTTAGGAAGATGGTTGAGACAAACCTAAACACAATGTTTGATTGAAGAAACATGAAGGTTGAATCTATTCAAAACAAATGAGTGAAATATTTAAGAAAGAATTAAGGTAAAAGTTAAACCATCGATCAAGGATTAACTTCAGACCAAATAGATTTCTACATGTAGCTTTTGTAATGGTTTTGCAAGGAAGAAAAGTTAATTTGTGTGAAAATATCAGATTGCAACTATTGGATAACATTGCAAAGATTAAGAAAAACTAAGAATGAAGTTTTTATATTTGAGTCTTTGTTGACTCATATATTCTTCTATGCTACAAGGAAGTTTCCTAGATTGATAAGTAGGGATAAAAATGAGTGTACAATGAAGATTTGGTGACTCAATGCTACAAATCTAAGCCAAAAAAATGTCAGAGGTGGTGATATTGATAGGATGATGAAGAACTTCTAGACTAAGATGAAAGAGAGGTATAGGATACCTCCCTAAATGGTAAAGAAGTACAAAGAATAATTATGTTTCATGGTAGAAATAGATAACACCTGCATGGAAGTAGTGATATCAAGAGTCAAATTTATAAAGCCTATGGGATATGAGATGAGCACTGAGCTCATAGAAAGGTATGCGCAGATCATACTCTAGTTAGAAAAGGACATAGGATGCCCTACATGGGGTACTTGTGAAGAAAAGATGAGAATAATTCATTCAGAATACTATAGCAAGGAAAGCAAGAAAAAGGTAGAGAAAGGGATAGATTCCATCCCTAAGGAATCTAGCAAGACTAGGAAAGAGTTTGATGAGATCAAAGGAATTATGCTAGAGATGAAAAGTAGTGGATGGATTTAAGTGTTGGAAACAACTCCCATTGTTGTTTCAAAACCTTTAGAAGGTGTGGTAGTAGTTCAACCTTGTGTGTAAGCCCCTATTATGCCTTATGTAGCAATTGCATGTGTAACCAGTCAAAACAAGGCATGGACAACCTAAGAGTCAGATAGAGGTGGAAGCACCTATTGCATAAAGAAAGTCTAAGAGGTTGGTAAGGGTAAAGAAAAAACATGCACCATAAACCAAGAAAAGGGTCAAGTACACCACCAATGGACCAGGAAAAGGAAGAAAGATAGTACAAGTAAATGACTCAAAAAGTTGTGATGAAGTTGAAGATAAACCTAATTAACAAGATGCAGAGGAAGCCATAATAGCAACTTGAAAAGTGCTTGGACATCTAAGGTAGAGAATATGAACATGTAGATAATTAATGTTAATAGTTTTGTATAGTTAAATAAGTATTATAGTATGTATAGCAATATGGATAGAAGGTAGCTAGAGAATGCTATTATAAGGAATACGATTTTGAGGAACAAGAAGTTTAAGAATATATAGAGTAAGATACCTAAAGACCTATACAATAGGTTCATTAATAGGAAAAAGAGATTGTTAGAAGAGTATCTAAGTATGAGGATCACATTAATAAATAAAATATGTAATTTTGATTCCAAGGAGGACTTACACAGAATTTTTAAGGGTATTGAGCCCTTGTGGAGGGAAAAAAGAAGAGTAATTCTTTTGATTGAAGGAAATTATGAGGATGTAAGGAAAGCAACAGAGGAGGAAATTGTAAAGTATATGACTATAGTTCCTAAGGTGAGTGCACAATCAAATCCTGACAACCTATTATGTGTGTAAGTACATACACCTTCCATGGAAGAGAAAGAAGTAGAGGAGACACAATAGGAACCTTCACTACCTCACATTGTTATGTGTATTGAATCCATGCAAGTGGATAGTACACACATAAATTTTGCTACAAAGGAGAATCCTTTTGTAGCATTTGGCCAATCCATTGTTGGCAATATCATTATATACACTAGCTCTGATGATGGCAAGGAAGAAGAAAAGAAGAAAGAAGAATAAGAGAAGAAAAGAAAGGTAGAAGAGGGAAATAAAAAGGGACAAGAAGAAAGGAGGAAGACAGAGTAGGAAGAATAGATAAAGAGAGAAGAATTTTAAAATAAGAAGAAAGAAGAAGAAGATACAAGAAAAGAAGCTAAAGATAAGAAGAAAGTTGAGGAAGAGGAGAAAAAGGTAGATGTACCTATGCAAATGGTAACTCCAGTAACAATAGTAACAACATTAGCAGCAATAGTAGTACCATTTGATGATGATGATGATCAGAAGGGTTTGATGAGAACCTTAAGAAAGCTATTTGAGAAGAAAAATTATGTGAAGTCTTTGGAGAAGACACTAGCTAAACTCTTGGATCAAATCCAAAAGACAACTACCACAAATGTAGTCAATACATACTTGTAGTTAAAGGCCAAAGAGTTGGTGAAGACCTTTGATGGGGAAATCATTACTCTAGCAGAGGTAGCTTCAACACAAGCACAGGGGAAGCACGATGCATCATTGTTTCATATAGTATACACAAATATCAAAATTGATCTAATGACCTTAGACATTTGTATAAAAGATTTGAGAAGTACAGATGAAGATAATATGTTCTAGGGAAAATTAAAAATGTAATATCTATCAAATTTTGATAACAAAATCAAAGGTCTAATAAGTGAGTATCATACACTGACTACCAGATTGCAACAACCAGAGGCCCATATTAAAGATTTTGAAGTTGAGATAGAAAATATCCACAATGCTTTCAGAAGCATTTAGTTTGACAAGGATAATTTATTAAGGAGATTCTCTGTTGTCATAGAAAACTTATCATCCAAAGTTGTTAGTCTACATAGGTAGTTGGAGGAGTGTCTTGCAGCTAAGACATCCTATGACAAGTTTTCCTATACTGACTTCAGCGCAGTTGAGGTGGCATCTTATGCACTTTGTGAACTCATTAGTATATTTGATACAGTCAAAATAAATTAGTAGAATTACTATGAAAAGATGAAACATGATTTCATAGATTGCATTTCTAGAATGACCAACTAATCAATAGAAGTAAACAAATTTTTGTAGATATAGTTTTGACACCTTTTCCATTGATGTCAAAGGGGGAGTATTATGTAAATGAAAAATTGTATACATGTAAATGTATATGTAAGGGGGAGCTCATTTATGTATCAATGTAAGCAGTGATAAGAAATGTAATGATCCATCAAAACATGAATAAAATTATTATGTTTTGAAGAGAATTATGTATAGTTACTTTTATTTGTTTTTGTTATGTATGAAATCATTTTGGGACTTGCCAATTTTTGCAAATGTTTCCATTAATGTGAAAGGGAGAGATTTCTGGCAATATGGTCAAATAGATGTCTTGATGATTTTACTTTATCGAAACATACATTCAACATTTCATTTATGCATTTAGAGTTAGAAAATTGTCTAAGTGTTAGATAATTTTTACTAGCACATAGAACAAATGTTTAGTGTGTGGATGACTCATTGAGAGTGATCTCATGCATAGTTGATGAAAGATTAATGATATTATCATGATGATGTGTGCCAATGTATAGATGTGTGGGAATAGTATGACATGAGTTATTATTAAAATACCAATGCAAGTTTTTAATAGTACAAAATAGAGCATAGCAGAGGATTGAATTGTACAGTCTTAGGAATCATTTTGGTTATGAAATAATTACTAAGTTATGATGAGTTGACTATGTGGATATTATTTCATAAGCTATTTTATATTATGTCAAGCATGTAAACACATGAAGGCTGACTGAGCAGAGTTCTGCAATTATGCAAGGTATAAGTAAAGATCTTATCTTGCACAGATAAGTGTTCTATCTATGATAGATGAGAATGTTTTAAGTGATGCAGATTATTTTATAAAGATATTGAAATATTTATGATCTTTATTTGATGTGAGATCTTATGTATGATCAAAGAAAGTTTGAGTTATAGCAATAAGCAAGTATCATATGTATATTTATTCTTGTGAAGAATTGAATTGTATAATTGTATCTTAGGATAGTGAGCTATTCTTACATACATTTTATTTGTTCTACCAACTCCTAACAAGGTTGAAGCAACTCCTAATAGGGCTTAGGCTTCTAACAAGGCCTACTCTTCTAACAGGGACTTGAGACACTATATGGTCTTCATAGACTCCTAACAGGGTCAACATCCTTAACATGATCCTATTATTTAGTGAATCATCTAGTGGGTATCATCCCCACTAGGCTTTTCCCTTGGCTTGGGTTTCCCTAGTTAAAAAATAATGGTTTAATTATTTATCTATGTGCATGGTTATATTTACTATTCAACATTGTTTGTTTACTTTCATATGCAAGTTATAAAGTCATTAACAATCTATAGTTGTGGAAACAAAATTTAGAACACTGATTCACCCCCCTCCCCCCCACCTCATTATTATCTATTTCAACAAGATGTTCATCACTATGATCAAGCTACTCTACATATGTTGAGTCTTTTATATAAACTTGTATGCTCTATAGGATCCAAGAAAGTATGTGGTTACCAAGCATTTTCAATGTAAGCTAAGTGTAATGTTATTTGATAAATTCAAGTATATTGAATCTGACTTATATAGAAGGTATAGAGTGTTAGCTTCTAATTTGGAAAAATTTCAACTACCTTTTGGATAATCAGAGAAACCTAGGAATTAGCTAGAGACCATGATGGGCATTTTGAAAAATAAATCTAAACGGAAAAATGAAAAAACTCTTATGTCTTCTCCACTTTGAATTTTGCAAGACTCAGCAAGTATAGCTAGGAATTAACTCCTTACTTGATTAAAACTCCAAAATCAACATGAATTCCAAAATAATAGATGATTTAGCCCTAATCCTCCTAATTCTATGATAGTAAAAGAGGTGATAAATGGATATCTTATCAAACCCTAGAACTCTATGAATCAAGTGCATGATGACATTTCAAGACTTCAATACAAAACATTAAAAGATTAATTTATATTAATTTTTGCATAGTATAAGATATTCCAACTAGATCAACTTGAGAGGATGATTAGTGCCTTATCTATTGGGCCATAAACTCATAAGAATTAGACATCTACTTCTAGATCTTACCTTAACACTTTATGAACAAATTATCTTATACTTATCAAAATCTTCAATGAAAACTATAAAGTTCTTCCATTTTAAATTTAGAATTTACATGACCCATTAGATTATTAGCAAAAGATGATTGAAATATAATTCAAAGTGAATTACAACTGGAATCTAATAAATTTTTCCATTAAATCTTAGAGAATAAAATATAAATAAAAGAAGGGACAAGATCTAGGATGAACAACTAACTTCCTACATTTTGTATTAACTTCTTTGAAATTATATTCAATTCAATGACAATCTCTATCAGTAAACAACTCAAATAGACTAGAAAATGTTGACTTTCTATTCAATTTTCGAACAAAATTATAGTATGCATGGACTAACTCAAAACTTGAACAAAAACTAGTTCAGCAAAAAATATTGGACCCTCCTCTAGCACTGTGAACTCACTTATATAGTATGATTTGAAACAATCTTCATGCCTAGAGGGAAAATGATAGTTTTCCTTAAAACAAAAAATTTAAAGATTACATACAAGATAAAAGGTCACTTTCATTGTTGCATGAGAAAACTCAAAACATTTGTGGCCTATTTCTTAACAATAGAATGAATCTTTTATTTGCTTCTTTGTGGTGGGGCCTATTCTATTTTGTGTTTTTCTTGTTCTTCTACAAATCTTGATTATTAGTTTTCTTCTTCTTGCTTTTCCTCTAGTTGTGGGGCCACCTTTTCTTCTTCAGTTATGCTTTGATCTGATACTTTAATATTTGTAGAAACCAAATGATTATCCTTTTCCTCAACTATATGTGGTATTATGTCTTTAACTACTGGTGTTTGTTGAGGAGTTGAATCACCTATTTCTTCTATTTGAGCTTCATTTTCCTAAGACATTTGTTAACACAATTCTTCTTCTCTCTCATTAGTCACTTGAGTACCATTGTGAAAAAAATGTAGTTCTTTTATAGTTGTTGAATTGTCTTGAAATTTGTCATGTTATGCTACTTGTGAAGACTCTATTATTGATATGAACTTGGTCACCCATTCGTCGTATGTTAAATCATTAGGCCAGTCATAATTGATGACTTATTTTTCTTTGCTAACAATATTTTTGCATTCATTCTTGAGATGTTTTTCCTTAGAAATAAAAAGTTTATAAAATATTCTAGCTTTTGTCAAGTCTAATACAACATCTATTAATAAAGCATTGTCATCATTACTTGTTATCTTTCTTATTTTATCATTCAAGATGACCAAAATGTCATTAGCCTAGTATGTTAATATCTTTATATCATGCACTTTTTATGAACAATGAAGGAAACAAAGAAAACCTTTTATTTTGACATTTGCAAATGCATGACCCTATCTGTCTTTTTAGTAACTCCCTTTTTGCATCAAACTCTAATAAACCAACTTCTTGATCATATTTTTTCTTAGCATAATAGTCATTATTCTCTTTATCAGCTATATCAAAATATAATTCTACCACTGTCTCTTCTCTTGCTACCCATTTATGTAGGATGTCTCTTAGCTTAGTATCATCATTACTATGTGTAGAACCAGAATCAGTATGCAAAGAACATTAACAAATAAAGTAAGCATTCACAAACCAAAAACTAAATTCACATATATGCTTAGACAAAGGAAGAAAACAAGAAGTGCAAACCTCACAAGAAAAAGCACTCCATGCTTTCTTGATTCTCTAGATGTGTCCTTTTGCTGTGTATGTATTCTCAAGATGCTCAAAAGCTGCTTCAATGGAGATGGGTAATGGAAAATTGGTAGCTTTGTGAGCTCTTAATTTGGAATTATAAGGGTATGGTTGATGGCTTTGGTTCTCAAAATAGCATGGTAACTTTAGCTCAAAGATTGTTGATGAAATGGCTTGGGATGGGATTCAATTTATAGGCTAAGGGGTAGAGAGATGGAGGTCTTAGATGCAAGGATGGATGAAGGCTTAAGGAGGGCTAAGATGTACTCAAAGGGGAGCACATGGATTGTGCTTGTTTAGCACCAATGGGAAGGTGACACTTGTCACAAGGAGGATGAGTGTGAGAGGGTAGGGTAAAGGGTTGGTTAAAGTCATGATGAGTGGGGTTGAGTATGTAAGAGGGATGTAAGAGGAATGAGTGTGGAAGAGGGACGAGTGTGGAAGATGGGTGTAAGAGTCATGAGTGGGCTTGTAAGAGTCTTTTATATTTTGTAAGAGCACTCATGACTTAGTGGTTGGGCTTTTTGAGGGGAGACTTTGGTTTGGATTAGGAAAGTCTTAAACTTGTTTAAGGAATGTGACAACATTAGGGAGTGGATTAGGCTTGGGTTTAGGATTAGATTAGAGATGTTAGAGATGTACAAGTGGATGGCATTAATGAGGGTGGGTGAGTTAGTGGCTAAGCTTGGTTAGTATGGGTGGATGGGGTGGATTAGGCTAAATGGAGGATTAGAGATAGGTTAGGGGTTTTTGAATTTGAGGATTTCATTTATCAAATAGATTTATTTAATAAATGGGGATTTTTGGAATTAGATAGAAGAATAGGATTTAATTGATAAATAATAGATTATTTGATTTATCAATTAGGACTATAGATGATTAATTAAATTAATCAACTAGGGGATGACAAAGGATTAATTAAATAGAAATTTAATTAATAATGCCCTTTTTAGATAACTAAATAGGATTACTAAAATAGTGTAATCAAATTTAGGTGTCTACACTATGAGCTTTAACAATAGAGAGAAATTGGGTTTTCATGTTATGCAATCTCCTAGTATCAATATCATAAGTAAAGAATAACATTGCTTCTATTATTTTGTGTTCATAATTCTATCATACTTTTATCTGCATAGCCTTTAGCCTAACCTTTTCTTCCTCCACATCCTCTTTAGTGGTATATTCTTTATGTAGAGGAGTGTCAGGAATTTTAACTATAGGGCTAGTTGGTGGTGGAGGAGCACATGAAGATAAAATTATTCTCTGGGATGGCTCCACAACTTCTATTATTCTAACTTTTTTTCCTTTATATCAAGCAATTTCATTCCTAAGTCTTAGCCTCTTCTTGACCTTGTCATTATTGGCTACCAAAACTTATTCATATTTTACCTATAGTTCCTTTACAAATTTATTTTCTTTCCTTGAAGTATCTAGTGGAAGATTTTATGTTGCAACATTCATCTTAGTAGCCTCCTCATTTGGAGTATCTTCTACTCTTTTCACAATAAAATTCCTTGTTACTTTTGAGTCACTAGGCTCCAAGGAGTGAGTCTTATTTCCTCTTTATAATGACCAAATGAATAAGAAAACATGATCTTCACTATATTTTACAACCACTAATGCTTTGTGTTTTTTTTCCTCTTATTTTCCATAATATCTCTGCTAAACCAACCTTCAGAGGTACTTACTATGGTAGCATATGTGAAGTTCCTTGAAATTCATAAACTCTAAATATAGTAGAAACTGGACATGGGATAATGTCTACCCAATTATGGGAGACTTTCAATTCATTTGGGGAATACATAGGGCTGATGAAATCTAAGAGAAATTTGGCAATCCTTGGGTTATCATTTGACAAGAACATCCTTAGTTTTGATGCAAAATACTTGTAAACCCTAGCAAATTTGGTGTCACTTACATCTGACAACATGTCTACACTCCATAGCTAGATAGGAAAAGCTTTTCCTTCATCCTCTCTTGCTAATTTTGTTTATCTTCCAAAATAAGGGGATTCTTTGAAAAGGAACATATGCATCAGTATTGAATACCATCCAAAAGTTATCTCTATCTTTCCTTTTGCAATCCCAATCAATCCAACATGGATTTCTTCAGCTTGAAATGAGGCAAAATAAAATATGATACTAACTCCAAAATTAGAAATTTGCATCATTATATACATGAACTTAATAGGAATAAATCTATGTGCATCTTAACCAAAAACCCTACATAAGGACATATAGAAATCTAGGGTGCCATAATTGAAAATTTATTTCTTGAATTTTTTTTGTGTCGGGGTTGTGACCAATTCTAAGTCTCCAATAGATGCAAGGTATTCCCTCAAAGCTCCTTGTCTAATTTGCATTTTATGAGATTGGTATTCCTTTTCTAGCTCGTAAAAATCAATAGTCTCATGGTATTGTGATGTAGGATCCATTCCAAATATTTCCTTGAATTCATGTTATCTTCAATAGAAATTCTTTGTTTATCCCCCTCAGTGACCTAGTTATTGGATCAAACATTTTTCCTACTAAAGGTAGAAGGTTAGATTCCATGAATATCAAGCTAGAATAACTAAATTCCCTAGGTCAAAATTCCAAATGTTAACATGTGGG
Organism: Cupressus sempervirens; assembly: GCA_028749045.1. Classification (NCBI taxonomy): domain Eukaryota; kingdom Viridiplantae; phylum Streptophyta; class Pinopsida; order Cupressales; family Cupressaceae; genus Cupressus; species Cupressus sempervirens. The sequence goes on along the minus strand of CM053790.1, from coordinate 550,368,063 downwards.
GAAAATAAGTTTATCTCTAAAAACCATTTTCTAAAATGCTACAACCCAATTTTAGATGTTATCACATCATGAGTCTGATTTCCTCTATCATACAAACCCTTATCCACTTTCAACCTTGGAGTAACAAGAATCAGTTTCCTCATTTGTGTTGCATCATAGGTGGACTCATTCAATTGGTCTAAGAAAACATCATGAATATTTCTATGCCAGTAATCACTTTTCCCAAAGGAACCCTTTTTTGGAGGCATTATGGAGAAATAAAGAAAATTACCAGAATTCTTCTAGGGGAATGAAATTTACTTACTATGATCAAATTATTTAGCTCGTTGTTGCAATAGTTCACAATTTGGCTTTGCACAAAACTCAATTTTTGCTGGCACTGTATTTTGTCTCTTCAACAATCTCTTTTTGGAATGAAATACCAATTTCCCTTATGTTTTCTATATCAATTCACATTAGCTGAATTCAATTTTCATATGTTCTTTATAGTGAGTGGGGATGCATGTTTCACATCAAAATTTGAAAAGAGACCATTGATCTACAAAAAATTGATGGACATGATTTATTTTAGTTTTTGATTAACTTTTTATCTCCTAACCTGGCAATCAAACTAATAACATTGTGACATTTGGAAACCTTTTTTCTTATCATCATCCTTTGCGTAATAGCTACAACACAAGGAACATGTATCATCATGTTGTTGTGTTACTATAATTAAAAATTATACATCCTTTTATAACAATATAATGACAACCCTAGATTGATCTTCAATTTGATAACTATGAGTGAAGTGATCTTAATTTACCTTGGGTGGGCCACACATTCCACATATCACATGGTCACTATGTCACTTTAGTTAAATCTCATGGAATTTGGAAGAATGACACAACAAGCATCATAGATTTATTCTTTATCTAATGGCTAAGAATATATTCAACTTACTAAGTTACACTAGCCCATAGGGAAATGTGTCAACCTCTACTATGTTTCCTTCATTAAACAAATTGCATCTTTTTATAACAACATATTGGTGTGCATTGATCTCTGATATGATCGATGATATTGAAAAAATTGAAAAACTTGATAAAATGATGATTCATTATTGAACACCTATCATCTAAAATGACCTCAACCCTATTTGGACACTTATGGATTTACTAGACCCACTTTGGACATTTATCACATGGTTACTATGTCACCTATTGGAAATATTCAAGACTATACCAGGTTACTGAGAGGGGAGGGGTGAATTAGTAACCTTACAACTTTATCCAGATTGGATCTTAATTACAATAATCTAGTAATCATTTAATTCATGAAATAATATCTAACTACATGCATGAGAAACTAAAATATAAATATTCATGAAACATGAACAAAATAATTTGGTGACCTAGAAGCCTTCCAAATAGAAAGTAAAATTGGGGTGGGGATGATACCCACAAAACTTCAATACTACAACATAAAGTTGGCCTGTTAAGGCTTGTGGTTATCACTTCTGATAATCTGCCCTATTAGGAGCGATTAGGACTGCTAGGTCCAACTTGTTAGAGGTTTTACAAACATAAAACAAATTATGCACTCGGTAAAGAGATTTAACAAAATACTATTAAGTCTATCTTGTTAGAGGATTTTTAAGTTGATTCACCTATTAGGATGAAACTATGGATATTTGACTTACAACTAATTTTTTGATAGAGATTCTTTGAAGTACTAATCACCTTCATGTGATAGATATGACTCTGCTTCTCCTTGATATGGCCTTACAATATACTTGTCTACTATTGATTTACATTCACATGCTTACATTCCATTCACAATGTCTCAATTCACAAATACATGTACTTTTTCACATTCTTGTTCTTTTTTGATATGATACAATACATTACATATATATATATATACACACACATATATATATATACATACATACATATATATATATGTATATGTATATATATATATGTATACATACATATATATGTATGTATACATATATATATACATATACATATACATATATGTATATGTATATATATATGTATACATACATATATATGTATTTATACATATACATATACATATACATATACATATACATATACATATACATATATATATATATATATATATATATATATATATATATATATATCAATCCAATTTAAAAAATTACAAAGTTAAGCAATATACAAGTTGACACTAGTATTATAATGTTGGCTCAAATGAAGACACCCAGGTTCTGAAGACTAACATGGTGAAGTTTTGATACACAACATCCACTATTATTACTTGACATCATCATGTATTTGGTAGAAGTGGAAAGATCGATCCATAATGATCATCTTAGAGTAGTCTCGAACTTGGTCTACACTAGTGACTTGGTAGATACTATGCAACTTGGTAGAAACTGAGTTACTTGTCTACCATGACTTCACTTAGTAAGCTATAATCATCTCATCACTCAATTAACACTAAATTCACTTCACATGAAATGATGGCTCAATAGAAACTATGAAGCTTGGTAACCATTGAACTACTCGGTAAGAACTGTAGGACTTCACACTGTCTGAGTTTACTTGGTAAGCACTGGAATGATCGGTAACCATAAAGAATCAAATAAGTGTTGTCACTAATAAAAATCTTGAATTAATGTCAACAATCTCCTCCTTTGGAATTAGTGACAAAAACACTTATCAGTCAAAACTTATATAAATTATGGTGTGATACTAGCTTAGTACTGGTATATTGATTTTTTGAGATTTTTCAAAATTTGTCTTTGTAAGTATATACTTTCTTTTCCTTTTCTAATGTAAGATTCTCCCCCATAAAATATACATAATAAGTCTATATACATTCTCTCTCTCATATATACTCTATTTCTCCATCTTGTATACTCTATTTTCTATTTCTCCCCATTTTGGACAATAATGCCAAAAAATTTATTCAAAACTTATTTACACCGAGACAGCAATGTAAGAAAGAAACTCAGAATGTACCTTAATTACTAATGCTTTAGTCTTATCCCAATTCTCTTGCAAAAAATTTCACATCTGTAGAGTAATTTGCACTTTTGCAAAGAGTTCTATCATGTGATTTGCAATTGAGAAGTTGTTGTCATGGATCAATGTTTTTGAGTAAACAATGTGCTTCTACATTGTGTCCATGATGAGAAGGATCATATTATAAATATCTATTAGTGAATATTGGATCCTTGCTTCTTCTCTCAACAATTCTACTTGCATATCTGACAAAAGTCTAATTTTCATATGATGTGCAAAGCTTAAACTATGGTCAAGTTGCAACTGTTGTGCTCTAGCCTTCAGATCCTCATCAATCTTTGTTAGTTTTATTTTTATTTCCCTTGTGAACTCAGTTACATTGCATAATTTTTCAAAAATTAATGTTACATTTGTGCAAGAGTTTTCAAGTTTGGTCAAAATTGAGGAAAGCTCCACTTGCTGAATAACAATTTGCTAAGCAATGTGCTCAAGCACGTTGTTATCAAATTTCTTTTCTGCTTTCTCCATCAACTTTTATTGACCACTAGAGTCCTTATTGAACTTTTGAATTTCCTCTTCTAATTGAAACAATATGTGTTGAGAAGTATCAACTTCAACACCTATCACCTTAGTCCAGATATCCTTAGCACTTTCTATGATTTTATATTCTCTGTCTCTTTCCTCTCTCAATTTCTTTTGTTTTACTTTCTTAAGGAGAAGTTGACTGGCTAATTGCATTTAATCTATAGTGGCATTATACAAATCTAACTTTGGAATCTCAATCTCCTCATCTAGATCAATATCCTCCTCTATCTCCTTTCCACTCATAAGTCTCATACATGGTTGAGCGTTAGGTTCAACTAACTTTGTACATATTGCCTTAGAATCTAGAATGGAAACTATAGTAGAGATAGCATGACTAGCAATAAAAATTGATATAATACCAATAGATGAAATACTAACTAGAATGCTTACTGAATCCAAAATTGATATATTTATAGATGTATCCAAAGCTGTAGAAAACAAAACTATAGAATCCAAAATTGTAGAACTTGAAACTGCACTTACTGCTGAAGAACAAAAAATTGTAGAAGATGTTGTACTTACTACTGATGTTGACTCGAGAACTAAATAAGAGGTAGGCTGCAACTCGGTAGATGAAGTGGTAAATGCTTCCATTGATTCACTGAGCTATGAGGGAGAAAAGAGTGATTGGAAATTTGATGTATCTATTGTGGTCACAATCAAACTTGCTGAAGTTGTCTCTAAACTTGATGTAACTATTGATTTTCTTGGAGAATGAGGAAGTGAGGCAATGAATTCTAATTCTATCCTCATAGCATCAGTCTCCTCTTTATCTTCTTTGACTTCCTCAATGGCTTCTTCCTCTATATCTTCTTCAATTTCTTCATTGTCAAATTGTATTGCCTCAGAGTTTGTTCCTTCTTCATCATCATCACTGTCATCATCCTGGACTTCTACTAGAAAATCACTTTGTTTATGCAAGAGATAAATATTCTTCCACATACCTATAGTATTCTTGACTACATGTTGTATATCTTTTAACAAAATTAAACAACTATTGAATCTAAGAGTCATCTTTTCTTCATTTTTCTTCATATAATCTTTTACCTCAATATTGGTAATGCTTGGTAACAACTGCCTCAAGGTTTTTTCATAGATATCTTTTGCTATCTGCATGGCTGAATCCCATCTTGGCTTTAATCTATCTAATATATCTTTAGGGATCTTATATGCTATCTAATCAGGGGAATACTTCCATATACCCATCTTGGTTAGCACCAATTCATCAATCTATTCCTTCTCAACCTCTATCCTAGTCTCATACTCTAATGATTTGAAGTTGGTTATTCCTGCACCTACTTCTATATGCTTTAGTCTTTCCTTGAAGCTGAGAGGAGGCTTACTCTACCCAACTTCACCACCTTTCTTTTTGGATCTCCTAGTAAATATTGCAATGGATGGCTTGGGTGGCTTGGTGATGATCACCTTGCCTTTCTTCTTCACTAATTCTTCTTCCTTTTTTGAATCTTCTTCATCCTATGCATCATCATCATCATCATCTTCTCCTTTACATTTGGCTAGCAAAAGAGGTGTGTTGGATTTGATTTTTTCTATTCTCCACTTTCTTTTGTTGATTTCCTATGGAATCTTGATTGCAAGCTCTATTCTTGCCTTGGCCTTATTATATGTTCAAAAGTGTGGTGCCTTTGGATCAACAGGTTCATTTATTAAGGCCTCAATTATGTCTTTTGATTCATCAATGTTCACCTCATAGGGAAGAGTTTTTACTCATATAACTCTCAGTATGAGTGCTTGAATGTATACTCTGTCACTATCTACCATGAAACATATATCATCCTTGTAGTCTTCAACCAATTTCCTAGGAATCCTAAATCTATTATTCATTTTCTCCTTGAAACCATCAAAATATTTATCCATTATGGTAACAAAATTCTCACTCATTTCTACAATATACTCGTTAATCTAATACAAAATTGGCACATCCTTTCTCCATACAACTATACCTTTAGAAGGGAAGAAAAAAATTGTACATAGAAAAATATACATGTCAATAGTGAACCAAATTTGAATGGATTGTTCTTAGATGTCTTACAAGATCATCTGATAGATTATTCTTCACAACTTTGAATGCCAAGTCTACCACTTCACACAAAACACTATTTAGATGACTCAAACTATAGATTTTGTGAGCTATCACATGTATGCCAAATTTTAGTTCTACATCTTTAACACTACTAATCTTCATACCTCTACCATCCCACTCAGCTAGGGTTTTCTTCTCTAACTCCATCCAACCTAGGGTTTTAGTAGCTTTGGCTCTGGAGAGCATGGGAAGGTCGATGATATGATGAATCACCTTCTTAGTGATCAAAACTAGTTTTTCAATCCACAACTAACTATAGTGAACTTGGCTTAGGATGTATCTGATCCATTTGATTTGGAAACTTTGGGGCAAGTGGGGAATGTGGGTTAAACCCTTATCTTCCAAGTGCTTATGCTCTAGTTTAAGAACACCATTCACACATAGTTCACCTAGGGCATTATCCATTTCTAGGGTTCCTATTTCTTGAATTACACACTTAAAATGAGTTCAACTATCTTTAATGAGTAGTACCTTTGGAGGGATTTGCGATTGTGCTCCATTTGGATCGAGGGTTTCTACAATTACTAGTACAAGTTTGAAGTTTGGCAGTTTCCATTTGACTCCTCAAACCAACATTTTTTATCATATCTTTGCCTTTCCATTATTACTTGATGTTGTCATGGCTACTTGGTAGATTATGAAAAACTTCAAAAAATATTACTGCAAATTTTGCTTGAAATCACTTGAACACTTTTGCAATTCACTTGGTTGCAATAACACTTCAAGATTTTGATGAAAAATGAATTTCATGTCCTACCTTTTGATAAATTTTTTTTCATTAATGCTCAATACAAAAGTAGATACGATGACATCATTATGCACAATAGACTGTCATCCACTATCTATTTGGATTGCTTGGTGAATACATCATAACTTGGTAACCAAACATTAGTTACTCCCAACTTTGCTTGGTGGAGTCCATGACTCAACCTTACTCGATGATAACTGATACTAATCTTTTGTGGTTCCCTTTGTATCCTGAATACTGATTTTGATCTTTGTTTTCTTTTCAATTTTGGAACTATTTAGATGTGATCATGATAATGCAATTCCAGTCCATACTTAGGAACCCAGTTAGAAATGGTAGAGTCACCCATTTCTTGAGTGACATGACCATCATTTCTCAAATTAGCTTCCTTGGTGGATTTAGGAATCTATTGTTGCCTCATTTTCTTTTTGATGTTATCTTCTTTTGCTTTCTTTTCATCTTCAATTCTACCTATATTCATGCAATTCTTGGCTAGATGACCAAGTTTTTTACAAGTGTAACATCTTATGGTGGTATCTCTCTTCCTTGTATGACGTTTAACATAGTTCATGCCAATGTGTCCATACTCTCCACAGTAATGACATTTGCACCAAGTTTTATAGTCCCAACCAAATATTTCTTTCACAATTTTATCTACTAGATTGAATGACTTGGTTTTGCAATTTGATGCCTTATGACCTTGTTTCTTGCATTTGTGACATTTACCTTCAAATTTTGGTTTCTCTTTACATTCATTAGCCTTGTGACCATGTTGATTGCAATTGTAACAATTACCATTGAATTTTTCTTTTCCATTACTCCAACATTTGTTTGATGTATGACCTATCTTACCATAGTGATTGCAAGCGGATCTTTGATTCCTTTGAGTTCCTTGTTTGGAGGATTCACCTTCTTCTTTGTATCTAATTCATGCTTTACCCTTTTGTCTATTGATATTCTACTCATTTTATTGATTCAACTGATTCATGTCTGCTTGGGATTTCATCATTCTCTCATTGACTTTATTTTTAGTGTTTCGATCATTCTTCAAATTTTCATTGATTTTCTTTTCATATCTTAACTCACTTCTTATTCTTTCATTGATTTTTCTTCCTAAATTTAGATCATTCCTTAATCTTTCATTTATTTGCTTCTAACTCATGATTTCTTCACTTGTATAGGAGATTTGATCTATATGATCTTCATGCTAAAGGGATTGGTTTTGGATCTTATTGCTTCTTTCATCCATTTCTTCTTTCATCTTGTTCCTTTTTTCCAAGATTTCACATAGCCTTACTAACTAAATTTCTTATTCTCTTTTGAGCTTTCTTACTTCTTCTTGCAGGGAACCATTCTTCTCTAAGAGTCCTTTGATTGCATTTTTTTCTTCATCTAAAAAGCTTGGAGGAAAAAGATATTGAATCTTTTCTTCAATGTACTAGTGATCATTCATTTGATTTACAAGTTCCTTCCTTCTTTTCAAGGATCGGGCAAGTTGCTCCTTAGTATTCTTGAGTTGTGCAATGGCCATTTCCAGATCTAGCTTTTCATTATCAATTTCTTTATCAAGTTTGAATATCTCCATTGTCTTTAATATTTCCTCAAGTTGTCAAGCTTTATCCTAAGAACCACAAAGATTTGATACCAATTATTGGAAATATTTAAGACTATGTTAGGTTACTAAGAGGGGAGGGTTGAATCAATAAGCTTAAAACTTTATCCTAACCAAATCTTAATTGCAATAATCCAGTAATTATTTAATTCATGAAATTGGATCTAACTGCATGCATGAGAAACTAAAATATAAACATTCATGACACATGAACACAATAATTTGGTGACCCAGAAACCTTCCAAATAGAAAGTAAAACTGGGGTGGGGATGACACCCACAAAACTTCAATACTAATGCATAAATTTGGCCTATTAAGGCTTACAGTGACCACTTTTGATGATCTTCCCTGTTAGGAGCAATTAGGACTACTAGGTCCACCTTGTTAGAGGTTTAAAAACATATAACAAAGTATGCACTCGATAAAGAGATTTGACAAAAGACTGTTAAGTCTACCTTGTTAGAGGACTTTGAAGCTAATTCACTAGTTAGGATGAAACAATGGATCTCTGACTTACAATTGATTTGCTGATAGAGATTGTTTGAAGTACTAATAGAGATTTTGACTATTAAATAAATATTTTTCATCCTAGAAATTTAGAGTTATAAAATTTAGGTAAAGATTGAAGATTTTTTTTATGAAATGATGGATGATACCTTTCCTTTCACATATTATGACCCCTTATGATACATTACAATCATTAACATCTCATTTGTGTGTCCTATCATAGTTAATATGTTCTAAGGGGTACTAATAGGCCCTAAGATGTCCTAGGACCACTAAGAACCCATTATGACCCTTTATGATATATTAAGACCACTTAGGAACTATTATAATGCCTTTGGACATTAGGACCTAGTAGGACTCCCTAAGTCCTATTAACACACATATGAATTGGAGAACCTAGAAATGTATCATAAGGAGTCCTTATGTGTTTTATGTTAATGTAAGACTAATTATTACGTACTAAGACATGTTAAGACCTATTAGAACGTATAGCACATATTAGGACCAAGTAAGATTGTCTAGGTCCCCTTAATACAAATATGGATCAAAGTACCTAGAAATGTATCATAAGGGGCTCTTATGTGTTGTTTGGTAATGTAAGACTTATTATTACGTAATAAGACCTATTAATCTTAATAATACATATTAAAAAATTTTAGAACCTATAAAAAATATTATGACCTATTAGGACTCCTATGCCCCCTTAAGACACACATGTATGGATAATGTACCTAAAAATGTTTCGTAAGTGATCCTAATGTGTTGGTTGCTAATGTAAGGCTCATTATTACCTAACAATACCTATTATGTGCTAGTAAACATATCAATACCTATTAGAACCTATAACAAACATAATGAACTAGTAGGACTCCCTAGGTCCCCTTAACATATATATGGATAAAAATACCTAGAAATGTATCATAAGAGGTCCTTATGTGTCATTTGGTAATTTAAGAATCATTATTACCTAATAATACATATTATGACTTATTAGAACCTATAAAAATATTATGACCTATTAGGACTCCTATGTCCCCTTAAGACACTCATGTATGGATAACGTACCTAAAAATGTATCATAAGTGATCTTAATGTGTTGTTTGGTAATGTAAGACTCATTATTACCTAACAATACCTATTATGTGCTAGTAAACATATCAATACCTATTAGAACCTATAATGGACATAATGAACTAGTAGGACTCCCTAGGTCCCCTTAACATATATATGCATAAAAATACCTAGAAATGTATCATAAGAGGTCCTTATGTGTCATTTGGTAATGTAAGAATTATTATTGCCTAATAATACCTATTATATCCTAATAATACATTTTAAGACTTATTAGAACCCATAAAAAAAATATTATGATCTATTAGGACTCCTATGTCCCCTTAAGATACACATGTATGGATAATGTACCTAAAAATGTATCATAAGTGATCTTAATGTGTTGTTTGCTAATGTAAGACTCATTATTATCTAACAATACCTATTATGTGCTAGTAAACATATCAATACCTATTAGAAACCATAATAAACATAATGAACTAGTAGGACTCCCTAGGTCCCCTTAACATATATATGGATAAAAGTACCTAGAAATGTATCATAAGAGGTCCTTATAAGTCATTTGGTAATATAGGACTCATTATTACCTAATAAGGCCTTTTCAACCTACTAAGATATATTAAGACCTATTATTTAACTTATAACACACATTAGGACCTAGTAGAAATCCCTAGGTTCCCTTAATACACATATTAATCTAAATATCTAAAAATGTATCATAAGGGGCCCCTATGTATCATTTGGTAATTTAAGAGTAACTATTACCTAATAAGGAATGATATGTCCTACTAAGAAATATTAAGACCTATTAGAACCTATAACACACATTATGACTTGGTAGGACTCCCTATCTCCCCTTAAGACTTGTTAGGAATCCTTATAATCCATCAAAACCTCTTAGAAACCTCTTGGAAACCTCTTCAACTCTCTCACTCTCTTCATCCTTCTCTCCCTCTCACTTAACAACATAACATAACAATAGCATATAATTGATACGAGTAATGATCTTTAAATTATCATGTACAAGTGACTTGTTTAATATTACAATTAATAGTAATTTGAAACTTCAAACAAAATTTAATTTAAACATGCTTGAATGTAAAATTAGTGGAACAAAATAGGAGGTCATTACTTAAATTGATAATTAATTTATAATTTATCAACTGCACACCTTTAGCTTTAAAATAGAAGTAAATTCTCATTTTTAAATTAGTTTGTACAACACATTTCACAATATATGTAAGACAATGTCAATGATATATTTATAGAAGTGAACTCAAAATATAAAATTGGTTCAACACATCTCTTCAAACAAGGTCCTATAAAATAAAATTATAAAACAAAAACACATGTTAATAAACACATAAATTGATATGATGCATTTGAACTATGTAAATATATGTGTAATTTGTATGTACTTACTATGTGAAATTGCACAAGATGTTGATGTTTGATTCACTTTGACATTTAAATTTGCATAAATTGTAATTAAGACCTGAATAAGAGGTATATATAAGTTCTCTAAATTGGTATTGACAACACAAACATACATGTAATTAAATTATATAAGTACATATATAAAAATGACGCAATAAAGAAAAAACTTACATGTGTTTGATTTAAATGTAGTCATCCCACTATGCCATCTACATCCTCTCTCTTTTGCAATGCATCTATGATTGTCTCATGCTCGTCCATTGAAATTGTCCATAATACCTTATTGGCAGGTCTACCTTTGTATCTTTCTAATTTGATATTTTTTACCACAACCAAATGAGAATAGTGTAAAATCTTCTTTTCGGTTTCATAGTCTTCAAATATTGGTAAACCATTTCTTCTTGTTAGGTATCTACATAGCCAGGTTCTAGCTACAATGATAGACCCAATTGGATTCTCAAAACCATCATCATCTACTTGATATCATGTCAATTTTTTCTTAGGCTCCACACATCTAGCTAGCCAATACTCAATTTGTTCATCAGTATCACTAGGTGCAAGAACAACATAAACATGTCTTACAAGATAAGATAAAGTATAGAAGAACTTTAATCACATGAGTACACATGTAGATTATATAAATTGAAGCATGAGATCACAAGAAATTCTAATTAAATTGTGCATACCAGGTTTTATGAGCTCTGAATTATGATCATAGTTTTCTAATGCAAAAGTAACATTATGGCCTTCATTTACTGTATCATCTTGAAAATGTGTGTCAGTAGGTGCTAATTATTTTTGTTGCCAATCTTCAATCAATTTTGTATTCTCACATTCTTCCCATTCACCTGTAAGACAAAACTGACAAAAACAAACAAGTTGTCTAGTCCAAACTCCTAAATGAATGCCATTTGCCTAACCCACTAATTGTATCATAGTCATATCTTGAAAGCATTTTCTTCTCTTCAACTAGGTAGAAGAAATGTTTGATTTTTGAGTTCTCACTTGATCCTATGTATAAATATTTGCTACACCTTTCGACAATCATATGTGCATTTTTTAATTTGGCTTTTTCCTTAGATTTTAATTGCTCTCTACTAAGGACTCTCTTCACACATGCAGCAACACCATCATGTTCTCCTTTACCATGTCACACATGTTGGATATTAGTTTGCCTATGTGTCCTACTCAATGAATAGAACATTCTAGCACTCTTGAATTGTCCTATACAATTATCTGACCATATCCAATGTTGTGTCATTTGAATTTATCTCTCTTTTATATTATCATAAAAGACCTTGAAACAATATTGGACAAACTCAGATGAATGAAATTTATTATCACTCATATAGAAATGGTACTCTCTCAATATTTTTCAATCCTCATCTATACTATCAGGTGCATGCCTATAAACTATATGGACATAAATTGTTACTTGCACTGAATTGTAATATTGTGGTTGTATCTCATCTTATAGTGCAAGTTTCTAGTTTTGTGCAAAGTCAAAAACTGAAAGTATAGTACCAATTGGAAATGTATTCTTACATATGAAAAACTATCCATCAAGCCATCTAGAATAATGAGAGTGTTTAATATATTTTGGTATGATCACACTCTTAAACTCATCAATAAATGCATGACAATTAACTTTATCTATAACTAGATCGCACCTTCTTCCAGTCTTCTCATCCTTCAATGGATATTCAATAGTTTTGAATCCTTTTACATCAACTAATTGTTGTCTAAAAGTAGTCAAAGAATTTTCATGCAAACATTCATCTAACAGAGAAAGATTGCTTCACATATCACATGTACTAGAAAGACATGCATTGGAAAGAAAGTATTGATCATTAGGTGGCTAACAAAACAAACCTAATATGGAATCCTTTATAGTTTGAGGTGGTATTTTTATACCACATTCCTGTAACATTTCTTTACTATGCATGGTACCATGAATAGATCAAAATACATCATAATGGTAATGAAATTGAACATGGGTTTTACAACAACATGTGATTCTTTCTTTGTTAATACTTACATACCATGGTTTATAGTTTTCAAAATATCTTTGACTAATGGTAATAGTTAATACCTTACCATCTATAAATTTTTTTAAAAATTTAGTTTGAGTCAAGTCCAAAAGGAGTTTAGGATGTGGATCATGTATTTTTGACCCAACTCTCAATTTAAGAACATCTTGTGAAATTAGGTGATACTCTTGTATTATCATGCCAAAAAATTTCAACAAAACTTTTGACTTCACTAGTAAGTTTCATATCACATCTCAGGAGTCTACCACTAGAAGTTCATAAAATGTTTACTGGATCACATTCAAAGTTAACCCTTCTCTTTATAGCTCTTTCTAAAGTATTATGATTGACATTAAGATATCCACTTATGTTGTCAATCAATCTTTTGTCAGTTGTTGATTTTTTAACTAAATCTGTTGTTATTGCTCGTCGTGGCACATTCTTATCTTTAGAGTGAATTTTATTTCCAATGACATCAAAGGCAATAGCAATAGTGGATACAACTTGTTTTAAAGACTCATTTTTATTTTTCAGTTTTGCATACATTCCTAACCTTCTCATTACTTTTCACATTTTAGACATTTTAATTAGTTGCAACATCAACTGACATTGAAACCCAAATTTATTATTATAAAAAAAAATTCTATATAATCTATTCGCATGTGTCCTAATTTGTCTCCATGAAACCAATCACTCAAGATTATCTAGCACATCATTAGGAAAATGAAAATTATGTTCAGACACGTTACTATCATTCTGACATGTTTGTTTAGTAGTTAGTCTTTCTATGTCTACATTCATGCAATTTTTATTGTCAATTGATTTTTTTTTTTCATTGATATTTGGGATTTGAGTCTCATTTTCAATTTTTCTTGGAATTTCTTTCAGAGCATGCATTTCAATTGAAGTTTGTTGTGTTGACAAATTATTCTCATGAGGAAAATCTAAATCATTTAAATCATAACCTACTTCTAAAAAATCACGAATTTCATCACGAGAAAAAATTTGAGGGTTTGGAGACACACCTATATTGAATGTTTGATTAAAATGTGCACTTGAATTTCCTTGCATTGGGTTCGCTTCTTCGGCCTCTTCATCCATCGTGGTATCCTCAATGTCTATCTCCTTTGAAACATTGCTCAAGTCTTTAATTCTTTATCTTCTCTCTCATTGACGTTGTGATTCTCTTTATTTGTTGCAATCTCCTCATCTTTCAAAAATTTTGTTTTCTTCTTTCTTTGTTGTTTTGATCCCATGTTTGCACCAGTTTTAAATTTGAATCAATAGCTTACAAATTGTAGAAGAAGACAAGAAAACAGAATAAGTGTGATAGAAGTCACTGCTGTAGATTGAAACTATTATTCAATCATTTCAATCATTCAAAGTTGGCCTATGGGGCAGCTTTTGGGGCTCAATGGGTACATTAGAATCAGGTACCCAATTTTTAAAGAATTGGGTGCTCATTTACAAATCAGGTACCCAAATTTTAAAGAATTAGGTACTCAATTTTTAAACAATTGGATACCTGATTCTTAAAAAAATTGGGTAACAATTAATTAGCAATTGGGTACCCAATTTTTTAATTACAAATTGGGTGCTCGATTTGTGAGACATGAGTGGGAATTTCGAATGGCCACAAGTTTTACATTGGGTTTTGCCTTGTGTAAAGGCATGGCATAGGCTTGGTCCCACAAAACCATGCCTTTGTGAACCATTTTTTTTCCTAAGGCATTTAATCGACAATTTCAAAGATTGTCATAATTTTTATATGGTTGTCCCCATTGAATTTTTTGATGAAACAAAAACCCATTATAGGTCTTATTGTTGTGATTTCAAAAATGTAAATTTTATAGAGATATTAGTTTATTTGCTATTTTTCTATTATTTATTAATCAAAACTATCTCTTAAATGTTAAAAAGTGACATTCACTAAAATTTTAATAACTTTTTTATTTTATAATTTTTCTTAAATTAATTTATATTTCTTCAATCTACATACAATTCTTTTGAGATTAAAAAAAATATTAGAAAAAAGTAATTATTTTATCAAATTATGGTGTCCGTACATGAGAGGTTTTGAAATTTACCTTTATAGCCAATTAATAATTAATAATAAAAAAATTATTCAATAAAAAATTAAGGAAAAATATTGTCATCAATTGGTGTGTTAGGTAACTCCCTTGAAAAGGATTTATGAAAATTCATTTATTTGTCTTAAATTTTGGTGTCCATACACGAGCGTGGTATGGTTCTGAAACGACATTTTGAAAAAGTGGTTTCTAAAGATCCATACTAAAAGAAATATCTATCATATGGGTACAAAAATAAATTACATATTCAAAAACTAGATTTTGAACACTAAAATTTTTATTTTTAAAGTTTTTTTATATTCAATGTCTAAATGTCCCAAATTTTGGCATCAATTGACAAAAAATTTCAAAAACAGGAAAAACACTTCCACTTTCTGGCCAAAAGTGAAACTCAACTTCTTGCACTTACCCCTTCCTCAAATTCTAACAAGATGCGAGACACTAATAAGGAGAATAAAAAGTGTGTCTATTGCAAGAAATCGGGTCATGAAGAACACGAGTGTTATCATGAAAAGATTGATGAATTGGCAAACATCATGAAGAAACATAATGTTCCATTGCCTAATGCTTATAAGGATAAAGGGTCTTCTTTAGATTCTAAGGAAAAAGGGCAAGCACTCATGGCTAATTTAAATTCTTCTAAGGAATGGATACTTGATTCAAGTGCATCATATTACATGGGTTCTTCAAGAGAGGATTTCTTCATTGAAGTAGCCAAAGGTACCACACATCTTCATGGGTGATGATACCAAAATGGAAGTTGAAGGAAAAGGAAACATGGAGATGGAAAATGGAGAGTTTCAAGATGTTCTCTATGTTCCAAACCTAAGTTATAATCTCTTCCCGATTTACCAAATCACTCACCTTAAAGATGGACATAGAGTTGAGTTCCTTCTAGACTCAGTACAGGTACACAATCTGAAAGATGACTCATTGGTTGTAGTGGGGAAAGTGAATCATGAAAAAAGGTTGTACTCTTTCTCCCATTTTGTGCCCCAATCTCCTTCACAAGCCTTGCTATCACAATCCAATTCTCAAATCAACTTATGGCATGAGCAGTATGGGCATCTTTCCTTCCATTTCCTTTAGTAGTTCAGCACATACATAATGGTCAAAGGTCTACCCCAAATCAACTTTTCCCATAGTGAATGCTCAACAGATTCAGTGGATATGCATCTAGAAGGGAAGTTACAATAGGGAAGTCTTCAAGAGCACCAGTTGTTCTACAAATGGTTCACATGGTATTAGCAGGACCTTTTGCAATCAGTTAGGGTTGCTATATACTTGCTTTCACTGATGACTTTTCAAGATACACTTAGGTCTATTTCTTTCATCATAATAATGAAGTGTTGGACTAGTTTCTAGCCTTCAAGACTCATGTTGAACAAAAATTGAGGAAAGCCATCAAAGTTCTCCAAATGGGTAATGGAACCAGATATGTGAACAAAGGACTTCTAGAATTTTGTATACTTGAGGGCATTAATCTTTAGAATCTAACACCATTCAATCTGTATAAGACAAATGTTATAGCATAGAGGATCCACACTTTTAAGTCCATGGCGAGTTGCATGATAAAGGCCAAGTCTCTCGATCCATCATTAGAAGTTGAAGCAATCTCTAGTGCCACTCACATTCTTAATCGGTCTCCACATTCAACCTTAGATGGCAAGACTCATTTTTAGGCATGGTGCAGTAGAAAACCAAATGTGACACACTTTAGAGTCTTCAATTGTACAACATGGGAAAATAGATCTTCCAGGGGATGCGGGACATAGTCACCTCAGTCTTGTACTTTCATTGGTTATGAAGACAGTGTGAAGGCATATAGACTCATGGATCTAGAGACACATCAGATATTTGTGGAGAAGGATGTGCACTTTGAGGAAAGTTCACCTAGCTTGTCCTCTAATCCTCTCCACACATCATACTATATGGAAATTGATAGTGACACCATCGATAGTGCTTCAAGAGATTCAAACTTGTGGGGTTCTATCGACACATGTAGCAAGAGGTCACCACATCAGTCTAGTCCACATGCATATATCACCATAGTGATAGATCCAACATAGTAGGGTACATCTAGTCTTCTAGGTCCAACTTTAGAGATAAATTTGGTGGATAGTATTGATGATCTACCTCTTCTTGATGCAACAACACCTTCTTCGGCTGTCACAAGGGCTTCTTTTGACCCTCTTGTTCATTCTCTACATGATCGATCATCATAGGTTGAAGTGCTTGTGAATACTTATGATCAGCAGTTGTAGAAGGGTTCTTCATCAGTTGCAAAGATAGATAGTTCTTTGAGATAGGCTCCTTAGCTAGTTGAGTGGGTTTCAAAGACATTAGTTATCCATGAGATTCTTTCCATGAATAGTAGAAGTGTCAGGGAGGAACACCATTCTATAGTCTTGGATTAGCTTCTTCATCAGAGTAGTCACTAGCAGGCATTCTTCTTTGTGGGAGGGGAGCCTATCCTATCTCTCTTCCTCTTCTTATCATTCTCTTATGTATATACTGGATGTATGCCATAATGGGGGGCATGGGATCTTGATTACTCCATCCATCCATACACCATGTATGTTTTTCATCTCTCTTTTTGGGGGAGGGTTTTTCGCATGAGGTTTTCCCTCTTTCTCCACTTTATGAGAGATTGCATTATCGTTATGTACATGGGTACCTAACCTGGCCTAGTAGCTGGGACCCATCATGCATGTCATCCTAGATTTTGTAAGCTTAAGAGCATTCCCTTAAGTTTCACTTAAGGGGGGGTGTTGGTGTAAATAAGTATTTACTATTTACACTTACATTTACTTATGTTAATGCGTATATTTTATTTATTTATTAGTTTCCTAGGAGTATGCGTACTCTTGTGAGTTGTCATGTTGACAACATAGGAGTTTGCACTTTACTTATGAGTTAGCATATTATTTGAGCATATGGTGTCTACAACATTCTATACACCTCATCATGCTTATCTTCTTATTGTGGAAGATATGTGCTTAGTTTTCATGCTTATCTCCTAGTTCTTTCTAGACACATTCTAGATGCATCTTAGAGGCCTTTATATACAGACTCTCCTAGTGTGTCTGTACATGGTTCTGATAATAGAAAGTATTTTCATATTGATCATAATCTTTGGTCTACTATGTACTTCTGCTTGTGCTCCTTGATCTTGGGTGATTTTTTTTCTAAGGAAAATTCTTACAACTACAGTAGTGAAAATTTGTGGCTGTCATCTCCATCCCATTTTTACCTTCATTCTAAAGTGTTTCTAGGTAACCAAAATCTATTTTGTGTGATATTTTTCATGCATGTGGTTGATAACTTAGATCTATATTCTATTAGAGTTTGATTATAAGTTATGCATACCTAAGAAATTGAATGTGAGATGGTAAATGTTATCAATGCATTTTAGAATTATTGAAAAGGTTAAAGTATCATAGGTCCTAATTCACCTACCCTCCCCAACCTCCCTAGTACCTTGGTTTAAGACTTCCAACAAGTTAAATCCTCATACCAATATCACAATTTAATTTTCTATGGAAAATATCTCATAATTATCAATTGACGAGTTTAATAATCTTTCTAACAAATGGTTGATAAGATGCAACACTTGGTGAGGGTTTTGCAAATGTGATTGAAAGTAGAGTGTGTTTAATCATGGATGAAACTTTGTGGTTAAGAGCACTCAAGATGGAGTAGTACTAGGATGGGTGACCTTGTAGGAATTCTCGGTGCTTCACCTCTATGACTGTCACCTAGATCCAATGGGTGCTAAGTGTTCCATGTATTCTCATGATATATTTATTTACATTGATCACTAATAATGACATATGGATCAATGAGTTTGACTCAAAAACTAAATAGTTCAATGTTGATAGTAATATCACAATTTGACTTCCTATGGAAATTATCTTCTACTTATCAATTGATGAGATTAAGGGTCTTTCAAATAAATGGTTCATAAGGCACAACACTTGGTGAAGGTTTTTCAAATAGGTTTACAAGTAGAGTGGGTTTAACCATGGAGTAAAATCCATAGTTAATTATGCTCAAGCTGGAGTAGTAATGCGATGGGTAACCTCTTGAGATGTCCTAATGCTTCACCTCTATGAGCATAACCTAGATCCAACAAGATCTAACTATTCCATTTATTGTCAGGAGAGATAGAATCACATTGAATCACTACTCATGAAATATGGGTCAATGATTTTGACTCCAAATATACACAATTAAATCCTGATAGAAATATCACAACTTGAATTGATGTTGAAATTATCTCCTACTTATAAATTGCTGATCTAAAGGTTCTTTCTAATAAATGGTTTATAAGGCATAACACTAGGTGAAGGTTTCACAAATAGAGTTGCAAGTAGAGTGGTTATAACCATGGAGGAAACTCTATAGTTAAGTATGCTTAAGCTGGAGTAGTGCTAGAATGCTTGATCTCCCAGGAATTCTTGATGCTTCATCTATCTGAGAATAACCTAGATTGAATTAGTGATAATTATTCCATTATTATCATGAGAGATGCATTCACATTGAATAACTACTCATGAAATATGTGTCAATGAGTTTGACTCAAAAAGTGCATAGTTAAATTGATAGTAATATCAAAATTTGGCTTGTTGTTGAGATCATCCCCTACTTATTAATTGAGAGATTAAGGGGATTTATAATAAATTTTTAATAAGGAACAATGCTTGGTAGAGGATTTTCAAATGGGGTTGTAAGTAGAGTGGGTTTAACCATGGAGGAAACTTCATAGTTAAGTGTGCTCTAGCTAGAGTACTATTCGAATTGGTGACCTCCTGAGAATTTTGAATGCTTCACCTCTATAATTATCACCTAGATCCAATGAGGGATAAGTGTTTCATTTATTCTCATGGAATATGGATTCATGTTGAATCACTATTCATGAAATATGGGCCAATGAGTTTGACAAAAAAAACTACATAGTTAAATCCTGATAGCAATATCATAATGATTTTCTATAGAAATTATCTCCTATTTATCAATTGATGAGCTTAAGTGAATTTCTAATAAATGTTTCATAAGAAAACACTTGGTGAAGTTTCTACAAATGGGGTTTCAAGTAGAGTAGGTTTAACCATGGAGTAAAAATTGTAGTAAATTGTACTCAAGCTAGAGTAGTACTAGAATTGGTGACCTCTTAGGAAGTCATAGTGCTTCACATCTATAAGAATCACATAGATCCAATGGGTTCTAAGTTTTTCTTTTATTCTCATGATAGATAGATTCACATTGAATCACTACTCATTAAATATGGGTTAGTTATTTTGACTCAAAAACTACATAGTTAAATCTTGATAGCAACATCATAATTTGGTTTCTTGTGGAAATTATCTCCTTCCTATGAATTCATGAGCTTAAGGGGATTTCTAATAAATGTTTCATGAGGGACAAAACTTTTTTAATGCTATACAAATGGGGTTGCAATTATACTAGTTTTAACTATGTAGGAAATTTTGTAGTTAAGTGCACTCAAGCTAGAGTAGTACTGGGATTGGTGACCTCTCAAGAAGTCCTAGTGTTTCCCCTCTATAAGCATCACCTAGATCGAATGAGTGTTAAGTGATCACTTTATTATCATGAGAGATGTATTTGTATTGAGTCACTGTTCATGAAAATATGTTCAATGATCTTGACTCAAAAACTACATAGTTTAATATTGATAACAATATGAAAACACACTATATTGTCTTTCTCAACATCAATAGGTACGTTCAACCATTATTATCCTCAGTCACTTCTAACACTTCTTTATACATCAGTATCACACCTTGCTATATTTTCTTTTCAAATCCTCTTTATCAATAAAATGATATGGAACTCTACACTATTAGTAAATAGCATTCGAGTAGGTTTGATATTTTGTCTTACCATTAAGTTTGACATTCTATATTACCATTAGGTTTGACATCAATTACAACATAAAAATTACTCCAATAGCTTCCAAAAATATCCCTCTTTGGAATTGATTTAAACACCTCACGAGTTACCATGTAGTCCAAAATCTTCAATACTTGTACTATCATCTCCTTTTTTGTTTGTATCTCTCTTTTTTAGATTAATTTTGATTCTCGTCAATGTAATCTCATGATAATCACTCTATCCATTCATCACATACTCTATCATATCTCTAGATGAAAATACCTCAACTCATTTGAAGAAATGTATAAACATATGTGGGTAAGTACACCAAGTTTTGGTGTTAGAAACATGATACACACTAGTTTTTTTTTTAATTTCACAGTGCACATGCATGCTATAGTGCATACGTGCTTTGTGAAATTAAAAATTTGTATATATGGGCTGCAAACTTGTGACCCCTTTTTTTTAAAACATTGTTTCTCCTCAACAACATGCACATGGATTGGAAATGTTAAAGAATTTTTTCACCCACCTCCTCAAAATGCCCCCTTGTCATCGAAGATCAAGATCAGGACCACATAGTATGTTTTCTACTCTTGTTTTGCATCATTTTATATGTTTTTGCATTGTTCTATACATTTTTATATTGTTTTGTAGGTTTTTCAATCTTGCTTTAAATTTGTTTATTTATTTAGATTGCAATTAGTTTCTTATCAGGAAATATGAATAACGAATCACCAAATCCCTAGCCAAATCAACGAAATCAAAATGAAAACCCTCCACAAGATCCACATCAAAACTCTCCACAAGATGAAAATTAAAACCCTCCACAAGAAGAGCAAGAAATTCTGCAACCTCCACCAATTTGTAGACCTCCTTCTAGCACCCAAGACAACATAATGAATGAAATAAAAAAAGGGAAAAATAAATTAGAAGCACTCATTGGTAGGTTGAAATCTTGTGGAAAAAACAATCTAATGAGAGCACAATTGGTATACTCCCTTGAGTCCATTATGACCCATGTAGCTTATGTTAGTGGTCAATTGGATATTTGGCATGTTAAGAGGGATGAACAAAGAAGATATTATGCAAACAAGTTATTATATAAAGATGTAAAAATAAAAAGAAATAGAAAAAGCTAGTATTTGTGCATTGTTTAAAAATCCCAAAGAAAAAGACACTATTAAACATACAACTAAAAGGTTCCCCATCCATTGGTGCATCCATGATGATATTAGAAATAACTTTTGGGATAGATGGTGGATGGTCTTTAATGCCCCTCCCTACAATAACCATAAGGTTCCAATGCATTTCTTAAAGAAATTGTATTGTGAATTTGTCCTTGGGGAGATACCCATTTTTTTTTCATATATTAAAATCCTAGGGTAGAGGAGGGGGGTCATCATTTGAGAGGTCAGGGGCACATTGTGACCCTAATGTAGTTAGGGAACCTATTTTCAAGCCACAGGGTGAGCATGTGATATTTCCTTTAGTTGTGAAGGAACATGTAGAGACCAGCACTCTAGGGACTATAATTGCTTTGACACAGACTCTCATTCATTGCGCCAATCCATTAGATGAGGAGGAGCCTTCTGTGCATCATGGTCACATGTGCACATCATGTGGATCCTTATGCACATTTGGAAGTCATGATAGAGATAGTATGGATGTAGAACTAGTCACAAATAAGTTCCTAAGTGACACATTTTGCATTGACACATAGGTAAATTACAATTAAAATAAACTAATTTGATCACATTTCCTATGTATAGTTAATGACTAATTGATTAGCATATATTGACATTGTTCAAAATTTAGGGTAAGAGTGTTGATGGCCCTAGTATAGATTCCTTGGCCTCATGTTTTTTCCTATCTATGAGAGGTATGTATTGATTTAATTATTTAAATTAATACATATATTTATTAAGTAATCATATGAAGGATTGACAAAAAAAATTATGCATGTGCATCAGTTATGTAATAGACCATCAACATTCACAAGGGACTTTGAGCCTAGGCATGATACAAGCTTTGTAGAGGTACATTTGTTTCATGTTAGTTTAATTAATTTAATTATATTTGTTTCATGTTTCATGTTACATGTAAATTGTATTATATGATATTCAGTTGTTAATGTCTGAGACTCCTCCTCATCTTTGCCAGTCTGTCAATTGTGGAGTTGTTACAGCGATGGGTAGTTCAAAGCTATTGACCAGGGTATGAAATATTTTTCTTAGTTTTAGTAGTTGTTTATAATAGTTAGTATTGAAATTTAAAATATTATTTATAAGTGATTATATTGATTGAATTGTTGTAGGGCCTTATTACACCTGATCATCTGTGAGCCTTTGAGGTGGACTTACAAAGTGACTATTTGATGGTGGTAAGAAAATAATCAATTTTTTGTGTGTATATTTATTTGATTTCAATGTATAATAATTATTGATTCATATCTACTTTTTTTTGTATCAGCTCAAGTTAGAGAAGAGCCTAAACAAGAGGTTGAGCGAGCGTGTGAAGAAGACCCCATCATCCCCATTATCTCCCTCCACACGATGACCAAAGACCTCTAGGGATTTCTTTGTTACCCCTCATGGGAAGGAGAATATATAGTTGATAGACACACATGTATAGGCATTATTTGACATAAATGTTACATTTTATGTTAGTGGACATATTCAATAAACATTTGATGTATATAAGACATTTTATATTTGATGTATGACATATATTTAATGCATGACATTATTATACTTATGAGATTATTGGTTAGTATATAATGTTTACTCATGTATGACATTATTGGCTATCATAATATATTATATGTTTGTTAATGTACCGCATAATTGGTTATCATAATATATTATATGTTTTTTCATGTATAAAATCAGTGGTTATCATAATATATTATATGTTTGTTCATGTACGACATTATTGGTTATCATAATATATTATATTTTTGTTCATGTATGACATTATTGGTTATCATAATATATTAGATGTTCGTTAATGTATGGCATTATTGGTTATCATAAATTTATATATGTTTGTTCATTTATGGCATTATTGGTTATTGTAATATATATCTTGTTTTTCTTGTTTACATTTTAAGTACATTGAACATGCATTTCATTTTAATGTAATTTACATCCAAAACGATGCAGAGTGCTTGTTGAGACTGAAAATTGCATGCTTCATTTTTAGTCACATTTTGAAAATTTTGGAAAATCATGTCCTCAAGTGCCTTTTATGCATGTGGTCAGTTGGTAGCTTGAGGCCTAGATGGTGTTTGAGTGGCTTAACACCTTTCATTTGACATATGCGTATGATCCACAATGTTATTTTACCATCCCGAATCATTATGTGAAGTCCCATTTTGAGCTAGTGTCAAAATTTGCAATTCTACCAAGTGTCAGACAGCGATAAGAGACCTTGTTGGTGAGTGAATATCTCGCACCCAAAAAATGTGTCATGACTTACCCCTTTGAGAGTGTCTAATATCCATGCCTAAGAACCTATGTTTCAGATTTTGAATCATTTCAAGTCCATTTGAATAGGTTTTGAATCCCTCAAAGTTGGTCAGTTACTGTTTTCATGCTTTTGCACTGTGCACCTAATTCTGGGAAGCCTTGTTTGACACGCAATAACTTTTGACCAGTTGAACCAAATGAGAAATTTTTTTTTGCATTGTATTGTAGACATCAGAGACTTGTTATGTCCAAAGTTTCAGCTTTTGACGAATCCGTTCGGTCAATTTTCAAGCATGATTCCAAATGCAATTTATAAGTTTTGACTGGTGTCAGCATTTGCAGATTGTTTGGTACCCCTGTTCGTGGCATCATATCTCCTGGTTCATGATACGTGAGATCAAATGGATTGTACCTTTGTATTTTTCTCTAAAAGTACTACAAGTGTGCCAGTTTTTAGAACTTGATGAATCCGTCTTCACACTTTACTATGGTCATTCCATTCACAAAAAATGATATGTTACTGATGTCCTTTGTCCTGCAAATCCAGATAGCCTACTTTGAACATCCGCCATTTGTGCCCAGTTATTCGTCATGAGCCAAAATTGCATAGTCACACTCACCTCATGATAGAGCTCCAATTTCGCAGTTTTCGTCCTTCCAAATGTCAGTTTGCCCAGTTTTTGGAGCCAAATCCGAACCTAGTTTGTTGTTTTCTGACATGTTTGCTCGCAGGTATTTCTGAGAAGACAATTTTGACAGTCAATATCTTTTGACTGGGAATTCATCATGAGATGAGATTTGGCGGGATGCAAGTATGCGGAACAAAGATTCAACGTGCCAATTTTCAGAGCATGATCAGTTGTTTGGGTCAGTTTTTAAGCCCAGTCCAAACACCTCCTGGCACAAAGTTGATAGTTTGCAGTCAGGTGTAAAAGTAAATTATAAATTTGTTTATGTGGTACAAATTGTCTTCATTCAATAACTTGAGTGCAGTGGATCAATTTTAAGAATCAGTTGTTTGAAAATGAAAATTTTTTAGCCGGACCCACTTTGGGGCCCGACTAATTCTGCTAGGATTGATGGGTTTTGAGGCGAATGGAGGATTTTCTTAAAAGAAAAAAGTTATGCACAATTACAAGAAGAGAAAGGTGCATATAATAAAAGAAGTAGTATTAAACATTCATGCTCCGAATATCATGAAATTATGGGGGCGTAGACTCCGTCATTTGTTTTAAACAAAGGCAAACTATTACAAAGATCAGTCCATCATGGTTCTCTTTGATCAATGTGCTCTTATCGAGCTTGCTTAAAAAAAAAATTGGAGTCAATTCCAGATAGGCATTAATAGAGAAAATTCATAATTCTGTCCGACTCCAGATTATCAAGACTTCCCAATCATATTTGAGGGAGTTTGTTTCAATATGCGAGAAGCTACAACTTGTTCCCAAAGAAGGACGTGGTGCTCATATTGAGAAGCCTGTTATATGCTGTTATAATGTTAAGTTTCTCAACCATGAAGAAGGATGACATGTGTCATTTCGTCGCCATGTCGCCAATGATGTGGAGGTTGTTGAGTCAGATAGCAACATAGCGAGGGAGAATCAGGAAATGACATGTGTCAAGTGGTCCCAGAGCAGTTGGTGACATGGAAGATGATGCCGACCATGTGGGCCAATCAAATGCAGCCATGTGGCATGGTTCAACAGAGCTTTGACCTCGAAATTGAAGAGTTGGACAAAATAAAATAATTTTAAAATTTCTTTTTAAAATTATTTTCAAAATATGCACATTTTAAAAATTATTTTAAAAGAGATCCATTCTAATGTTCAAACATTAGATATTTTAAATTTTGAAATTTAAAAAATTAAATGTGCAGATGTGAGTTTCTAGCCAGAGAGGACATTTTCAAATGGCAATTTCAGGCGCTTCCGGTAACCAAAATAGGCGATGTTATATATCGCCGAAATTGGGAGAAGATGAACTTTCCAATTCTGGAGTCAGTTTTTGCACAGGTATCAGTCAGTTTGAGCTACACAAGGTTTTCTATCAGGTACCTAAAGTGTAACCATTTTCATACCAGGAAGTTCAGATTTGTTTTTTGTCAAGATAATGACCTAGATATCAGTAGAAGGCAATGGAAATGCAGTTAGGGTCGATTTTGTTCTGATTTACTTAGTAAAAACTCATTTTCACTGGCTTTTTCATGGGGCAATCAGATATTTTGGCAAGTAAAGGGTTTTCATCATTAGGCAAGGATATTTTGCAAGTTTGTTACAGATTAACGATGAAACAAAATCAGATCAGAAGGGATGAAAGAAGAAAGAGGTTTTTTAGTTACAGAGGATTGGATTTCAAGTGGACACCTGGCAATTGCATATCAGATCTGGGAATTCATTTCTTGCTATATCTTTCTTTCTTTTTTCATTTGTAAGGGTTCCAATTTTTGTCACTGAGAAACCAGTTGGTTCCAATTTCTGGGAAGAAAAAAGTTCATTGATGTGATACCATTTGGGATCCCAGTTTTTGCACTGTGAGACCATTGGTTCCAGTATTTTGACATGTTTCCATGACTGTGACACCATTTTCTTCAACAAAACTCTCATCTGAACAACATTGTAGAGATAATATAGATAGTTCTGAGATATTAGGTTGTTTCATGTTTTAATCTTATGCATCTGAATGTATAGTTTCAAGGAAATGAATACATATGAGAAAAAATCTCACTAGTTTTGTTCTGGTTCTTGTCTCCTATCTCAACAATCTGTAAGTCTTATGTGGTTTTGGAACAAATATTTGAGACCCATTTGCATCCCTTTCAGGTTGTATGTTTAATGTATCTTGCTGTTGGACCAAAGGGCCAAGTAAATGCTCGATATGTTTAAACAAGGTTACTGGTTGTTTGAGAAGGATATTTTGTGAGAATGAGACTTGAATGAACATTGATGTCTGAATCACAAGGTGGTTGGATAGATCTGATGTCTGGGTATATGAGATATGTCCTGATGTCACAGATGTATGTTTTGAATTCATGGAATTGCCCAATGGATTAGGCACTGATCATTTATAGGATCACTGGTTATACTGTTGCATATTTGAGATTTTGTTGAATCAACATCTTTAATCAAATGAATTTCCTTTTCATGTTGAAGAGCTATAAACAGAATGCCCTCACTCA
This sequence comes from Cupressus sempervirens, assembly GCA_028749045.1. Lineage (NCBI taxonomy): Eukaryota > Viridiplantae > Streptophyta > Pinopsida > Cupressales > Cupressaceae > Cupressus > Cupressus sempervirens. The sequence goes on along the minus strand of CM053790.1, from coordinate 550,340,337 downwards.
GCTTATGAATTTCATTGTTTTGCATTTAGCTACTGTAGATATACGTTATTTCATAAGTTATTAGGAGAAATAAGGGTTTCTATCTGCTTTGTATAAGATTCAGTGTATGCTTTGACAACTGGTACCATATAAGGAATCTAGAGGTTCACCTGCCTAGGTTTTGCAGAGCCTGAAGAAGAAGAAGGGTCATGCCTTATAGTTGGCCTGGTGTCTGAATGGATGTATTGATAATGGGAGTTAGCTGTCCCTAGATGCATTCTTGTTCTCATCAGGGTAATTTGGAATGGGTAACATTTTCAAACACCAACAAAATGGCGACTCTGCTGGGGAGTTGCATATAGAAAGAATAAAAATCTCTGCCATGAAACAAATTGGATATATCAAATCAATAGCAAGATGTGTTCCTTTTCCTTGCTGAAGTTTCATGTTCCCCAGTTAAGCTTTATTCATTATCAGCAGTATGTTGAAACTGGATGAAAATTGTGTTCTATGACTGTCATAGGTCTATCTTCAATCAATCTAGTTTGCAAATACTATTGAGAAAGTTTCAAAGTCAAGAATTCTTTTATAAAGTGTAAATTCTTTTCAAGATAATAATGATCTGCAAGTCTTTCCTACATTGAAAGTCTGGTTCAGATTTGTCAAGTGACAAATTATGTTTTATTTCTCACAAAGCGTGAGTAGCGACTCTCAAATCTCTGTACCAGTTTGTTCCTAGTTGATTTCATTGCAAAATTTTGAAGGACTTTCAGTTGTATGGGCAGATCTGAAGCTTTTGGTAGTTTCTTGAAAAGGAGTTTCAAATTCTTGATAAGTTTTTAAGTGCTAGTTGCAATCTACTGTTATAAATAATTGAAATATAAAAATAGATCACAGAAGTGGTTATTTCATTCCTCTTGCATAGAGGTGGCGACTCTACAAAGTTTGATCAGTGGTGTAAAGGATTTTCAGTCTTTCACCTGTGCCAAATCAGCAGATCCAAGTTTAGTATCAGCACTAGAGGTATTTTGGTTTTCATGTTTTCTTTTCATGGAAGTCAAGTGTTTAAAGAAGTTGCCTCTATTTAGTGATTTTCAGCGCTAGAAAGAAGAAGTAGAAAGTTTGTTTTATGATGGAGTCAGATCTTAGATCTGAGATTAGGTTGCCAAATTCTGAGAGTCTAGAAACTGTGAATAATAACATTGCTATGTTGAATACAATGGTTTACAAAAGGATTATCAATATTATAAGAACTGAAGTAGGTAGTACTCAAGGTCTAAGTATTGAACAATGTTATTTAAGGCTTAAGTCAGTAATCAGTAAGATGCCTTTTCATTGTAGACCTGAAGAGTCTTCACTGCCTAGTGTTTTCCTTGATGTTCTAGTACCCGATTCAGTCAATTGGCCAGCACCTATAAGATTACAAAAGTTTTTACAAATTGAAAGATTCATTCAGGAGATGGAAGATGATGATTACAGATTTCATATTATGTCTCTTGATGATAATGAGTGTGCTGAAAGCCAAGGTAGTAATGAATACAATGAGTCCATAGAGCAAGATAATCTGTCTTTCGATTGTGAAGAGGAGGATTCAAATGTTAATGAATCAGGTAATAGCGATCAGCATGAAGAGGATGGATATAAAAGAGAAGATAAATTAAGTTACAGTACATATGAAGTTGAAGAAAGTTGTAACAACAGTAGATCCAATGATTGCCATGATAAGAAAGAATATTGTAATAATTTTGAGTTTCCAGATTGTTACACTAATCATCTGCCTATTGTAAGTTCTTCATGTTATCTAGATGACAATCACAGCCAGGAGAAGATTTGTGAGGAAATCTTCTTGAGCTCTGATGAAATCTCTATTTTGTTGGCTTGTGACCTTGAAAAGCACATAAGTATCTCTAAGGATTTTCATATGTTCTATCATAATACTTTCTCATTCAGTCAAATCAATTCCCCAAAGTTTGATGTGGAAAAGGAGGTAGAATCCGAACAATATTTGTTGGACTTTGGAGGTGTATATAACCGAACCTCAAATGTTTTTGCACATGACGATTTGCTGGATGTAGGGAATGTTAATGAAGGGAAGGTTAATGCTGTTTCAGATTCTTTTAATGTTGATCTTGTTGAACATTGTTTTGATGTTTCATATGGTGAAGTGGAAAATAGTGAGTGTTGTCAATCCGATTATAAATTTTCTTTATATGCTGATAGGTCTTGTAAAGATGAGTTCAAGGTCTATTCCGAAATTCAGTCTAATGAAGAAAATGATAATGATCAGCATAGTTTGGAACAACACTTTCAGAATAAATTTTCATGTATGGTGACTAATCAATGTTTTGAATGTGAAGAGGTTACAGTGAAAGATGAATCTGATTTAGTAAATGATAAGACTGCGAGTAGGCTACAATCGAATTCCAAATACTCTTCATAGCCAGAGGCACAAGGTGAGTTACCATCTGATTCATGTACTCATTCAATGAAGTAGAATACCAAGCTTTTGTGTTTCCGATTGAAGAAATCCATGACTCAATCAGTAGTGATCAGTTTCACTTTCAGTCTGATGTCAGTTATTATGATCACGTTGATTCATATTTTCATAGTGAGCAAGGTGTAGAAAGTTTGTCTGATTTTTATATGCACTATGAAGATGATGATAGCAGTTTTGTTTTGCCTAACGAAGTAATTGAAAGTGTTGATATGATGGGTGAAACAAATAAGGATGAGAGTTTCAGTTTGCCTCAAGAAATTGTAAATGAAAATAAGGTGTATGAAAGAGGTAAAGAGTTTTGAAACTTTTCGGTGGCTCGGGGCCATCTCTTGTACATAGTTAAGAGTAGTTTTCCTGTTTTCAATAAAGCTGTTCGAGAGAGTTTTGCTGTTCAGTTGTGTGGTCTACTTCTCCCAGAGATCTAAATCCTTGCCATGACCGCAAGGGGCATGCATCCCCAGACAGAGCCACTATTGGGACTGAAAATTGCATGCTTCATTTTTAGTCACATTTTGAAAATTTTGGAAAATCATGTCCTCAAGTGCCTTTTATGCATGTGGTCAGTTGGTAGCTTGAGGCCTAGATGGTGTTTGAGTGGCTTAACACCTTTCATTTGACATATGCGTATGATCCACAATGTTATTTTGCCATCCCGAATCATTCTGTGAAGTCCCATTTTGAGCTAGTGTCAAAATTTGCAATTCTACCAAGTGTCAGACAACGATTAGAGACCTTGTTGGTGAGTGAATATCTCGCACCCAAAAATGTGTCATGACTTACCCCTTTGAGAGTTTCTAATATCCATGCCTGAGAACCTATGTTTCAGATTTTGAATCATTTCATGTCCATTTGAATAGGTTTTGAATCCCTCAAAGTTGGTCAGTTACTGTTTTCATGCTTTTGCACTGTGCACCTAATTCTGGGAAGCCTTGTTCGACATGCAATAACTTTTGACCAGTTGACCCAAATGAGAAAATTCTTTTGCATTGTATTGTAGACATCAGAGACTTGTTATATTCAAAGTTTCAGCTTTTGACGAATCCGTTCGGTCAGTTTTCAAGCATGATTCCAAATGCAATTTATAAGTTTTGACTGGTGTCAGCATTTGTAGATTGTTTGGTACCCCTGTTCGTGGCATCATATCTCCTAGTTCATGATACATGAGATCAAATGGATTGTACCATTGTATTGTCCTCTAAAAGTACTACAAGTGTGCCAGTTTTTAGAACTTGATGAATCCGTCTTCACACTTTACTACGGTCATTCCATTCACAAAAAATGATATGTTACTGATGTCCTTTGTCCTGCAAATCCAGATAGCCTACTGTGAACATCCGCCATTTGCGCCCAGTTATTCGTCATGAGCCAAAATTGCATAGTCACACTCACCTCATGACAGAGCTCCAATTTCCCAGTTTTTGTCCTTCCAAATGTCAGTTTGCCTAGTTTTTGGAGCCAAATCCGAACCCAGTTTGTTGTTTTCTGACGTGTTTGCTTGCAGGTATTTCTGAGAAGACAATTTTGACAGTCAATATCTTTTGACTGGGAATTCATCATGAGATGAGATTTTGCGGGATGCAAGTATGCGGAACAAAGATTCAATGTGCCAATTTTCAGAGCATGATCAGTTGTTTGGGTCAATTTTTAAGCCCAATCCAAACACCTCCTGGCACAAATTTGATAGTTTGCAGTCAGGTGTAAAAGTAAATTATAAATTTTTTTTTGTGGTACAAATTGTCTTCATTCAATAACTTGAGTGCAGTGGATCAATTTGAAGAATCAGTTGTTTGAAAATGAAAATTTTTTAGCCGGACCCACTTTGGGGCCCAACTAATTCTGCTAGGATTGATGGGCTTTGAGGCGAATGGAGGATTTTCTTAAAAGAAAAAAGTTATGCATAATTACAAGAAGAGAAAGGTGCATATAATAAAAGAAGTAGTATTAAACATTCATGCTCCGAATATCATGAAATTATGGGGGTGTAGACTCCGTCATTTGTTTTAAACAAAGGCAAACTATTACAAAGATCAGTCCATCATGGTTCTCTTTGATCAATGTGCTCTTATCGAGCTTGCTTAAAAAAAAATTTGATGGATTCAATTCCAGATAGGCATTAATAGAGAAAATTCATAATTCTGTCCGACTCCAGATTATCAAGACTTCCCAATCATATTTGAGGGAGTTTGTTTCAATATGCGAGAAGCTACAACTTGTTCCCAAAGAAGGACGTGGTGCTCATATTGAGAAGCCTGTTATATGCTGTTATAATGTTAAGTTTCTCAACCATGAAGAAGATGCCTCCATTTTGTAATGAAACGATAACAGCAGGAGAGGACACCGTGAGAAACTGTGGCAATAGATAAGATCGACCTCCATCTACAATAACCCATTCATAAAATGTAGAAGGATAGCGTTAGATAAGAGGCAGAGGAGGGCTAAGGAGGCAGGGAGTTCTAAAAGCTCAAGTTGACAATTTGAAGGTATGGAACGATCCTTGCAGGGAGCCAACAAAATTCCTTGGCCGCAGCTTGTAGGGAAGACATTGTTTATAACAGTATAAGGCATGAAAAAAGAATAATCAACGTTTAAAAAGGACCCAGAGCCGCCGACAAGAAAGAAGAGACTTCATGCCAAACTTGGAGCCACAGTCAACGCACTAGATAGAGAAACACCCTGCGTTTTGGAACAGAGGATCACACCAAGAACATGCAGTAAAGTTTTGGCTCTTGTTTTGAAGAAAGAGGGCTCACGCTATTTCCAAAAGAAAGAGACAATACATTCCAGGGAAGGCAACATGTTCAACCCGGAGCGCATTGGAAAGAAGCTGCCCACCACTTGTAAATACAAGCACTTCACGTAGCATGAAAGAGGAGGGAGCCTCACGTTTTAAGTGAGAAAGCACATGGAGAGGGTGCTTCTACATGATCAACGAGGAATCTGTTTTAAAAGAGATTCAACATGGATGAAGCCGCAGTGAGGTAGCCGTAGGGGATAGTTTGAACGCTTAATCCCACATTCATCGTGAGTGGACATTTTAGAGTTTTTAAAAGCAAAAGCACTCGAAATAGAGGTTGTCTTAAAGACAGGCACTTTTTGGAAAGGCTACGGTTTGGTTGTGGGCCTTGGACGACTAACTGGAAGTTGTGACATCATAGTTTTAAACAAATATTCTGCCGCACTAATGCGATCCAGGTGACAAGATGATGACATGTGGCGAATCGAGTGGCCCTCGTTACCTCGCCATGTGAAGATGCTCACTAGTTAGCTATAGCGAGATAGCGAGGCTGACGTGGCAAAGGATGACATGTGTCATTTCGTCGCCATGTCACCAATGATGTGGAGGTTGTTGAGTCAGATAGCAGCGTAGCGAGGGAGAATCAGGAAATGACATGTGGCAAGTGGTCCCAGAGCAGTTGGTGACATGGAAGATGATGCTGACCATGTGGGCCAATCAAATGCAGCCATGTGGCATGGGTCAACAGAGCTTTGACCTTGAAATTGAAGAGTTGGACAAAATAAAATAATTTTAAAATTTCTTTTTAAAATTATTTTCAAAATAAGCACATTTTAAAAATTATTTTAAAAGAGATCCATTCTAATGTTCAAACATTAGATATTTTAAATTTTGAAATTTAAAAAATTAAATGTGCAGATGTGAGTTTCTAGCCAGAGAGGGCATTTTCAAATGGCAACTTTAGGCACTTCCGGTAACCAAAATAGGCGATGTTATATATCGCTAAAATCAGGAGAAGATGAACTTTCCAATTCTGGAGTCAATTTTTGCACAGGTATCAGTCAGTTTGAGCTATACGAGGTTTTCTATTAGGTACCTAAAGTGCAACCATTTTCATACCAGGAAGTTCAGATTTGTTTTTTGTCAAGATAATGACCTGGATATCAGTAGAAGGCAATGGAAATGCAGTTAGGGTCGATTTTTTTCTGATTTACTTAGTAAAAACTCATTTTCACTGGCTTTTTCATGGGGCAATCAGATATTTTGGCAAGTAAAGGGTTTTCATCATTAGGCAAGGATATTTTGCAAGTTTGTTACAGATTAACGATGAAACAAAATCAGATCAGAAGGGATGAAAGAAGAAAGAGGTTTTTTAGTTACGGAGGATTGGATTTCAAGCGGACACCTGGCAATTGCATATCAGATCTGGGAATTCATTTCTTGCTATATATTTCTTTCTTTTTTCATTTGTAAGGGTTCCAGTTTTTGTCACTAAGAAACCAGTTGGTTCCAGTTTCTGGGAAGAAAAAAGTTCATTGATTTGATACCATTTGGGATCCCAGTTTTTGCACTGTGAGACCATTGGTTCCAGTATTTTGACATGTTTCCATGACTGTGACACCATTTTCTTCAGTAGAACTCTCATGTGAACAACATTGTAGAGATAATATAGATAGTTCTGAGATATTAGGTTGTTTCATGTTTTAATCTTATGCATCTGAATGTATAGTTTCAAGGAAATGAATACATATGAGCAAAAATCTCATTAGTTTTGTTCTGGTTCTTGTCTCTTGTCTCAACAATCTGTAAGTCTTATGTGGTTTTGGAACAAAGATTTGAGACCCATTTGCATCCCTTCCAGGTTGTATGTTTAATGTATCTTGCTGTTGGACCAAAGGGCCAAGTAAATGCTTGATATGTTTAAACAAGGTTACTGGTTGTTTGAGAAGGATATTTTGTGAGAATGAGACTTGAATGAACATTGATGTCTGAATCACAAGGTGGTTGGATAGATCTGATGTCTGGGTATATGAGATATGTCCTGATGTCACAGATGTATGTTTTGAATTCATGGAATTGCCCAATGGATTAGGCACTGATCATTTATAGGATCACTAGTTATACTATTGCATTTTTGAGGTTTTGTTGAATCAACATCTTTAATCAAATGAATTTCCTTTTCATGTTGAAGAGCTATAAACAGAATGCCCTCACTCAGCTTATGAATTTCATTGTTTTACATTTAGCTACTATAGATATATGTTATTTCATAAGTTATTAGGAGAAATAAGGGTTTCTATCTGCTTTGTATTAGATTCAGTGTATGCTTTGACAACTGGTACCATATAAGGAATCTAGAGGTTCACCCGCCTAGGTTTTGCAGAGCCTGAAGAAGAAGAAGGGTCATGCCTTATAGTTGGCCTGGTGTCTGAATGGATGTGTTGATAATGGGAGTTGGCTGCCCCTAGATGCATTCTTGTTCTCATCAGGGTAATTGGGAATGGGTAACATTTTCAAACACCAACAGTGCTCACAGTAAAAACTAGTGGATTCCCAACAAGAACACTTTTAGGTCAAACTACCTTTCCCACCTTCCTAATTGTCTTCAAAGACTCTTTCCAACTTGGTTACAACATTGAAAAAACTTCTACCCAGCTTCACAAAACTACTTGATCACTTTCCCTATTCAAGAGTTGGGAAGCAATAAGGGAAAAATGAACAAAGTTGAGAAATGGATCATAATCAACTTCTTTCTTCAAACTAACACCTTAGACACTTCAACGAATACCTAATAACTATCTCACAAAATTTAGTTTGTCATCTACTCCATCCTTCCAAGAGATTCTTCAACATCCTATGACTATATTTTCTTTGCAATAAAATGTAATTTGCTAATTTTCAGACAACTCTTCACAAAGGGAAGCGATTATATTTCAAACCCATGAAATGGCTATTAAGACAACCAAGAAGATTCTTAACATATTCCACTAACTCCATTTAGAGATAACATGACCTAAAGGTGTGTTTCATTCTAACAAAGTATGAGTTTTTTGTTCCAAATAGGAAGTAATGATATTTGACAATAACTCAATGATCCTATATACAAGTTTAACATTAGTAGTGATTCCTTGCCATATAAAAAAACTCAATAATCACCAACACCTTATTCCTCCTCTAAATTCATAGAGGTTGTTTCCATCATTTGACATCCATTCCAACTAATTTTCAGTTGGTTTGATTGGTTAGATGGTTAATTCCAACATGTTAGAAAAACTTGCAAAAATTGCCAAAAAGTTGTTAGCAACTTTTATTGAAAAATGCAATTTCTGCACTAACTCTTCCTACAACTTAACTAAGTAGTTTTTGATAACACATAGGACCTATATAAGGTGTAATGACTCTCAAAACACTTATTGAGTCAACTTATTAACAAAAATTATTTAAAATAAAAAATAAAAAATCTTAGGACTAAGGCAACTTCGGTTTATAGGTGACTTCAAGTTCCTTGACCTTACAAACAAGGATTACCTTATTACCATAAAAATTAACATTTTAAAAATGAGGTGGACGATCACCCATTTACCTTCTATTGTGATTCTCCGTAATTGGATGAGATAACAAATCCAATTGCCACTGTCAAAGATTGCTACCCTGTGGCATTTAGTGACTCTTAGGGGTGACTTGGTTTAGTGTTCCTGAAAATATTTGAGCACTCAATGGGATAGGAAGAGCTTGGGGCTAGTGTTTCCCTAGCCACCAAGAGCTAACAAAATAGATAGTTCAATCCCACAATGAAAGGTGAGAGAAATTCGATAGTAAAAAACTTTGCACTAGCCAACACTACATGTTTCAACATCACCTGCAATGGGGTCACAAAATCAAAAAAAAATAAGATATCCAAAAAGAGAGATTTTTTTGTAGGTCACCACAACATAGTCCTATATAACCTAGAATTGCATCCATAACTCACATGAGCTTTGAGATATGTCTTGTCAAAGATCATTGGCCTATGAAATTTAGTGACTCTTACAGATGATTCGGTTTAGCATGCCCAAGAACAATCAATCACTCAACAGGATGGGAGGAGCTTGGAGCTATGGTTTACCCAACCACCTAGAGCTAATGGAATAGATAGTTTGATTCAATGATGAATGGTGAGGGAGATTTGATAGTTGGAAACTTTGTACTAGCCAATACTACAAGTTTTAGTATCACTCAAGATGGGGTTGAAAAATCAAAATGGAATAAGATCTCCAAAAAGTGAGAGACCTTATTGTATATATTTACAACATAGTCTTGTAGCACCTAGAATTGTATCCATACCTTGTACAGGCTCCAAGATATGCCCCTTTAAAGATTGCTTCCCTATGGCATTTGGTGACTTTTAGAGATGATTCGGTTCAACATTCTTGAGAATATTTGAGTGCTCAATGGGATGATAGGAGATTGGGGCTAGGGTTTACCTGGCCACCCAAAGCTAAAGGAATAGATAGTTTGATCCCACAACAAATGGTGAGGGAGATTTGGTAGTTGGAAACTTTGTACTGGACAACACTACAAGCTTTAGCATCACCCAAGATGGGGTCACAAAATCAAAATAGAATAAGGTCTCCAAAAAGTGAGAGAGGTTATTGTAGGTCTTTGCAACACTGTCCTAACTAGAATTAAATCTATATCTCACAAGAGCTTTAAGAGATACCATGTCAAAGATCACTTCCCTATGGTATTTAGTGACTCTTAGGGATGATTTGGTTTGGCATTCCCAAGAACATTTGAGTGCTCAATAGGATGGGATGAGGCTGGTAATAGGGTTTACCTACCCACTCGGAGCTAGGAGAATAGAAAATTTAATCCCATGATGAATGCTAAGGGAGATATGGTAGTTGACAATTTTGTACTAGTCAACACTACAAGTTTTAGCATCAACTGAGATGGGGTCAAAAAATCAAAATGGAATAAGACCTCCAAAAAAAATAGAGGTTATTGTATTTCTTGACAACATGGTCCTATAGCACCTAGAATCACATCCATAGCTCACACGAGCTCTAAGATATGCCCTGTCAATGCTTCCCTATGGCATTTAATCACTCTTAGGGATGATTCAGTTTGGTGTGCCCAAGAAAATTTGAGCACTCAAAAAGATTGGAGGATCTTGGAGATAAGTTCACTTGGCCTCTTGAAGCTAATCAAATAGATTGTTCAATCCCACAAGGAATGGTGAGGGAGATTCCATAGTTGGCAACTTTGTACTAGCCAACACTACAAGTTTCAGCATCACTCAAGATGGGGTCGCAAAATAAAAATAGAATAATATCTCCAAAATTTGAGAGAGGTTATTGTAGGTCTCCATAACAGGGTCCTAGAGAGTACCTAGAATTACATCCATACCTTGCATGAGTTCCAAGATATGCCCCATCAAAGATTGTTGCCCTATGACATTTAGTGACTCTTAGAGACAATTTGGTTTGACTTGCTTGAGAATGTTTGAGCACTCAATAGGACTACAGGAGCTTGGAGATAGGGTTTACCCAGCCACTTAGAGCTAACAGAACAAACAGTTCAATCCCACGACAAACAGTGAGGGAGATTCGGTAGGTTGCAACTTTGTACTAGCCAGCACTATAAGTATCACCATCACCTGAGATGGGGTTGAAAAATCAAAACAAAATAAGATCTCCAAAAAGTGAGATATTTTATTGTAGATCTCCAGAACATGGTTCTATAGCACCTAGAATCACATCCATACCTCACACGAGCTTCGAGATATACCCTCTCAAATATGACTACCCTATGACATTTAGTGAATCTTAGGGATGATTTAGTTTGGCATTCTTGAGAACATTCAAGCTCTCAATATGATGGGAGGATCTTAGGGATAGGGTTTACCTAGACACTCAAAGTGAATAGAATAAATAGTTTAATCCCATGATGAATGGTGAGAGAGATTTCAGCATCATCCAAGATGGGGCCACAAAATCAAAATAGAATAAGATCTCCAAAAATTGAGAGAGGTTATTGTAGGTCTCCACGACTGGTCCTATAGAATGTAGAATCACATTCATACCTCACACGACCTTGAAGATATGCCCTATCAAAGATTGCTGCCCTATGGCATTTAGTGACTATTTTCTGAGTAGCTAACCAATTGTTTTAGTGTGAGATTTCTTAATATATAATGTCCTCATACAAGTACATGCCATTTTTTGTAAACATTTTCTATTGTAAAGGATTAGTGAGCAATATCTATAATATCCATTTTTGAGACTAAAGAATATGACTATTAAAGTCGCAAAGCTTCCATGAGTTTTTGTAATGGAGATTATGTGTAATATCATTTTGCTAATTCTTATTTGGTCAATAATATTGTATGCATGTGTAAGAATAATCTAGTCCATATATATATATATATATATATATATATGTATGTATATATATGTATGTATATATATGTATGTATATGTATATGTATATATATATGTATATATATGTATATATGTATATATATATATATGCATATATATGTATATATATATATATGTATATATACATATATACATATATATGCATATATATATATATATACATATATACATATATACATATATATACATATATATGTATATATATCTGTATATATATGTATATATATACATATATATATACATATATATATATACATATATCTATACATATATATACATATATGTATACATATATGTATACATATATGTATATATATATGTATATATATGTATACATATATGTATACATATATGTATATATATATGTATATATATGTATATATATACATATATACATATATACATATATACATATATACATATATATACATACATATATATATATATATATATATGTATATATATACATATATGTATATATATACATATATGTATATATGTATATGTATATATACATATATGTATATGTATATGTATATGTATATGTATATGTATATGTATATGTATATATATATATATATATATATATATATATATATATATATATATATATATATATATATATATATATATATAATCTGGTTCTTAATTGTCTGACTATTATGAATGACTTATTGCCTTTGGTTTTGAAAAATCTTTGTTGTATACAATACTCAATATTGGTATTGCTTTATATTTTTTATTGGTTAATGTTCATATATGCATATAGATCCTTCAATGATCTCTTTTAATTGCCAAATGTCTCTCCTTCTCTTTTGTTGTTTGAGTTTTTGGTTTCTTCCTTAGCATAATGATGATTTCTATATGTCAAATTTTTTTAATATATGAATTACTTACAATTTGTAAATTACAAATCATTCAAATATATATAAAAAGTATACTTATTTTAATGAATGCATAATATATATTAAACAACTTGTCAAATTTTTAGCCATTCCCAAATAACAATTCATTCAAACATACAAATGCCAATGAATTCACTATATAATAAACAACATGTCAAATTATAATCAAATTTTCCTCTATAATAACAACTAAGAATATTTAAAAAGGATTGCACTAACCAAGTCTATAGAAAAAATACTCAAAAAGCCTTCAAATAGTGTATCCAATGATTGAATTTGATGGTTGCTAGCTCCAAATAGAATGAAAGAATGTTTAAAAAGCCTTCAAACAATGTATCCAATGATTGAATATAGTGTTTGCTAACTTCCAACAGCATGAAACCCATGTTTTCTATCAAAACAATAGAATACACAATAGAAAAAAATAGAATATGGATTATTAAGGACCCAAACTTTTGTTATGACCATTTTTTTGGTGTTTTCATATAGAGCATATGCACTATAAAGTGTGTGCGCACTATAGTGTGTATGCACTATGTGAAAAATAATCTCTCCCTATTCTACCATCCCCCATCCCCTACTCTCTCTCTCTCTCTAATCTCTTCCTCCTCTCATATCACCTACTCTCTCTCTTGCTCTCCCATCCCTACTCTCTCACTCTCCCTCTCCCACTCTCTCTCCCATCACTTACTCTCTCTCACTATCTGTCTCTCCCATCCCTATTCTCTCTCTCTCTCTTAGGCTACTCTCTCACTCTCTCTCCTCTCCCATCCCCTATTCTCTCTCTCCCCTCCCTCTCCCACCACTTGCTCTCTTTCTCACTCTTTCTCTCCCATCACCTACTCTCTCTCTCACTCTCCCTCTCCCACTGCCTACTTTCTCTCACACACACTCTCCTCCCTTGCCTTCTCTCTCTCACTCTCCCTCTCACTCTCCTTTTCCCATCACCTTCTCTCTCTCACTCTCTCTCCCATTCCATACTATCTCTCTCATCCTCCCACCTCCTACTCTCTCCCATCCCCTACTCTCTCTCTCTTAGGTTACTCTCTCTCTCCTCTCCTATTCCCTACTCTCTCTCATAGACACACACTCCCATCCCCCTCTCTCTATTTCTCTCCCTCTCCCACTCCCTCTCCCACTACCTACTCTCTCTCACTCTCTCTCTCCCATTCCCTACTCACTCTCTCTCTTACACACATTCACGTCTCCCCTCTCTCTCCCTCACTCTCCCTCTCCTACTCCCTCTCCCACCACCTACTCTCTCTCTCATTCTCTCTCCCATCCCCTACTCTCTCTCACTCACTCACTCTCTTGTATCCCCTACTCTCTCTCTCTCTCTCTCTCTCTCTCTCTCTCTCTCTCTCTCTCTCTCTCTCTCTCTCTCTCTTACACACACTCTCATCCCCCCCCTCTCCCTCTCTCCCTCTCCCACTCCCTCTACCATGGCCTACTCTCTCTCACACTCTATCTTGTACTCTCTCATGCACTCACCCTCCCCCACTCCCTCTCCCACTACCTAGTCTCTCTCTCTCTCTCTCTCTCTCTCTCTCTCTCTCTCTCTCTCTCTCTCTCTCTCTCCCATCCCCTAATCTCCCTCTTGCACTTTTTCCCATTCCCCCTCTCTCTCTTAGACACAATCCCACCCTCCTCTCTCTCCCTCTCTCCCTCTCCCACCACCTACTCTCTGTCACACTCTCTCCCCCATCACCTACTTTCTCTTTCTCAAGCTACTCTCTCTCCTCTCTCATCCCCTACTCTCTCACTATTTCTCTCTCTCTCCCTCTCCCACCACCTACTTTCTCTCTCTCATTGATTAGACCTCTCCTATCCCTTACTCTCTCTCTTCTCCCATCCCCTACTTTCTCTTGCTCTCTCTCCTCTCCCGTCCCCTACTCTCTCTCTCACTCTCTCCTCTCTCATCCCCTACCCTCTCCCACTCCCTCTCCCACCACCTACTCTCTCTCTTTCACTCTCTCTCCCATCCTCTACTATCTCTCTTTCTCTCTCTCTCCCACTGCCTAGTCTCTCTCACTTGCTCCCTCTCCCACTCCCCCTCCCAACACCTACTTTCTCTCACTCTCTCTTCCATCCCCTACTCTCTCTCTACTACACCCTACTCTCTCTCTCACTCCCTCTCCCATCCCCTACACCTACACTCCCTCTCCCCTCTCCTATCTCCTACTTTCTCTCTCACATACACACTCCCATCCCCCCCCTCTCTCTCTCACTCTCACTCTCCCACTCCCTCTCCCACCACCTATACTCTCTCTCACTCTCTCTCCCCCATCCCATACTCTCTCTCATTCTCCCACCCTCTACTCTCTCTCCCATCCCCTACTCTCTCTTTCCCACCCCCTACTCTCTCTCACACACTCTCTCTCTCTCCCATCCCCTACACTCACAAACTCTCTCACTCTTTATCCTCTCTCCCATCTCCTACTTTCTCTCTCTATCACACACTCACATCCCCCTCCTCTCTCTCTCTTTGCCACCCCTTACTCTCTCTCACACACATTCTCTCCCATCCCCTACTCTCTCTCTTACACAGTTCCATCCCTCTCTCTCCCTATTCTCTCTCTCACTCCCTCTCTCTTCTCTCTCATCCCCTACTCTCTCACTCTTTCTCTCTCATCCCCTACTCTCTCTCTCTCTCTCTCTCTCTCTCTCTCTCTCTCCCCCCATCCCCCTCCCCCTCCCATCCCCTACTCTCTTTCTCTTCATCTCTCTCCCTATCCCACCTTCTCTGATCATCTTCTCTCTCTGTATCTCTCTCTCTCACTCTATCTCTCTCACATACCTTCTACTCTTTTCCCATCTTCTAGTCTCTATCATTGTCTACTCTCTCCGCCTCTCTCCTTCCCTCTCTATTGAAATTTAGGTCTTAATAGTGTGTGTGCACTAAAGAACATATGCGATATTAAAACCTAAATTAAAAAAATCTTTAAATAGCACACATGCACTATTCAAAGCTTTGCATTCTACCAATCCTAAGGCTTGGTTTTGCCTTGGGGATCTAACCCAAAGATTTGGAGTCTCCAAACTAGTTTGAGATGTGTTTTTCTGCAAACATACAATAATGATTTATTTTTCTTGTGTGGTCTCCTTCAACTTTCCTTGTGGTTAAGCATCGATAAAATTATGTTACATGATATTGTAGTTCTCTATGTTAGCTATATAACCATATAATTTATTTTTTATTTAAACTATTTCAAGCCTTTCAACTATAATTTCTTTTGAATTTATGTCCATTTTCTATCAAAAACCAACATGTAATAATTGGGATGTAGATTTTAGCTCGTTCATCAAATTTCACAACAACTTAATTTTTAAGAAACTAGACTCCATTCTACACACTTTAAAAGAAAAGAAGCTTTGATTTTAGATTAGTTTTGAATCATTTCTAGGGGAGCACATACATATTTCACATTTTTGGGATGTGTTGAGTTAAAAAATTCATTAAAAAAAATACACATTATAAAATTACCCAAAAAAATTTTGGGATAAACTACATAGTGTTACGTAACTTTTGACCAAAGCAGTTAAAGAATTTCAAAAAAAAGTTAAAATTTTAGGGGGCCACACTTTGTATTGGGTTATGTTTTTTCTAAATAAACAAAACCACTTTCTATGGACCCCCTTTTTGGGGACCTAAAACTAAACCATTTTTTAGAAACTAGATTCAAAGGACTACTACTTTTGTTTTTGTCATATCTTAAAATATTGAGCATAACTATCTTCAAATTCTTGTCGAAGTTTAGAAAATGTTGATTTAAAAAAAAGGTGTCCAATTATACCCCCTTTTGGCACCACAACTTGGTGCACTTACCCATGTCTCCCTCTTCACAAAATTCACTCTCTCCTTCAATATATGAATGGCAATTGTCATACATCTCCCTATGTGTATCTATACTTATATGGTAACTTGATCATATTCTCCCTCTTTGAAAAAACTATGAAAGAACATTCAAATACATCATCATATCATGACTCTAACTAGTATATAAATTTCACTTCATTTTTTAACTCTTTGTAGCTTTATCTACTCATAGTTTTTTGTCTTTCTTTTCAAACCTTTAGGTAGATCCTGAATTGTGGCCTCCTACATCAATATGTAAGATATTTTGATTAAAACATTTGATGAAATGTAACATCTCTTCTTAGTTTGTTTTAGGTAGGGGATTAACCCCTAACTTTCCTCTTATATACTCAAAAGCATCATTAGGTAGTGTCTTAGTGAATATGTCATCTACCTACTCATTTGTGTTAAAATATTCCAATCTTACTTATTTGTCTTGTACCAACTCCTTCAAGTAATGATACTGTATCTCAATATGCTTAGTCTTTGTATGCATCAAATATATCACAAAAAGTTCATTTATCTCTTCCTTAAGTTCTATCAACAATTTCTTGACCATGATAATATTTGAACTATTCAATATTGCAGCAAGATATTTAGCCTCTATTGTAGATTGAAAAATATAGTTCTACTTCTTGTTTGTCCATGAAATCAATCATCTTCCAAAAAATTATTGTCATCAACTTGTAATTTCTATCATCAACATTTCCTACCCAATCAACATCTATATATACCTTTAATTCAAAATTGTCACTTTTCTTTTACCATAAAGCATAGTCTTTTATTCCTTTTAGGTATCTCAAAATCCTCTTTATTGCCATCATATAATTTTCTCTAGGATTGGCAGATAATATAGAAATAATTCCAAATCCTAGTGCAATTTCATTTTTGTTATGTACAACATACTATATTTTTCCAATCATTGACCTATATAATGTTTGATTCACCTCAATAGAATCATCATTCTTTAAAAAATTATGTCTAGTTGCCATAGGTGTTCCAAGTGGTCTTGATTCTTCCATTTTAAAAGTATTCAAAATTTCTTTCACATACTTGGATCAAGTAATGTAAATGCATTTACTCATCTAAAAAACTTGCGATACAAAAAATAATTTAATCTCTCCAAACATTGACATCTCAAATACCTTTTTCATTTGATCATTGAATGACTTTCTCATTGAATCTTTTCGTCCAAATATGATATCATCAAAAACCATCGTAGCTAGCAATATCTTATTTTTAGGTTCACTTTGCAAATATAGATTGTTATTATCATTAGTTCTTGCAAAACCAATTTTTACAAAATAATTGTGTAACCTTTCATACCATTCTCTAGGGGCTTTCTTCAAACCATATAAAGCTTTGTGTAACTTACATACCATATTCCTTTTTCTTGGATCAACAAATTCTTTAGGTTGTTCAATATATACTTCTTCCTCTAGAATGCCATTTAGAAGTGCATATTTTTAAATCTATTTAGTACACTTTGAATCCTTTGCAAGAAGCACATGCAAGAAAATTTCTCACCCCCTCCAATCTTGCAACTGGGTCAAAAGTTTCATCATAGTCAAATCCTTCTTCTTGTGCATATCCCTTACAAACTAGTCTTGCCTTGTTCCTAGTGACTTCACATTTCACATTTAACTTGTTTTTGAAAACCCACTTAGTTCCAATTATATTCTTATCTTTTGGTCAAGGAACCAATGTCTTGTTGGAATAAATTTTGATGATACTACACTGGGGGAGTATCCTAAGAATTGTAGACTATTGACATGTTGCATTCATGTTTGTATTTCTCATTGATGTCAACATAACAACAACTCTATAAAGACTAGAAGAATAATAGTCAATGATCTTATGATAAGTATAAGATGAGAAAGTTTTAGATGATTCACAATTGAGGACATGTTCCTAAGGTCTTTCTAATTTCATGGTTAGGAGGACTCAGTCTGAGTCAATGTTGTATGGGAGTTACACTTTATTTTTTGGAAGTAGTGTAAAAATAGAGTATTAGAAAATAGAGTTCTAATCATCCATCACTATCTTTCATCTAATATGTAATGAAGAGATGCATAGTTACACAATGATAGAGGATAGTCATATGATGATGTCAACATGTGTATAAGACATTGTTTCACACATGTAAAGTTTGTATAGACTGTGAGACAATAGTGCTATTATAATTTTGAATTAATTAATCATCTTATTTTAATTAATTGGGAAAGCCTCAAGGCTAAGTCAAGGAATTATTATGAAGGTACAATATAAAGAAAAGTTGTTTTCCTTTCTTATGGTGTGATCTTGATTTAGAGGATCAAGTGGAATGCGAAGTATTAGTGCACTGTACAAAAGGGAGTTGAATGTGTGTAAGTGACCCAAGGGATCGTTAGATGTGAAATATAAGATCTGGTTATAAGGTATGAAGGAGTAGAAGTCTGATTGATAGGATAGAGATAGAGGAAGGAAGTATATTTTAGTTCTATTATTCCTCAAGGAATAATTCAGAGATCATTTGTATAGTGGGTTCTTTGATCTTCACCTTGAAGTTTTTTGGGTATTGGGTCTAGCTATCCTCCACAACTCCTAACAAGGATTCAAATTCTCCTAACAAGGACTCATATATACTAAATGTTGTAACAAACCCTAATAGGGTCAACCTCTAGCAAAGAATATTAGCGCATCATCTTGTGGGTACCATCCCCACTAGGGTTTTCCCTCTGAGTAAGGGTTTCCTAGTTAACATATATGATGTTAATTGTATATGATTATCTTGTTGTAGTTTTAGTTAACATTACTCATATGGTTAAGATTGTTTAAAGTAAATTATTGTGATAATAGTTGTATAGTTGATTCACCACCTCCCCCCGCCCCCCAGTTGGACTATATATTTTGAAAATTGTTATCAAATCATTAGGTCCTTGAAGATAAGGCTTAACAACTTTGGGAGATTAGTGATGAGTTATTTCAAAAAGAATATTCTTGAGTCTAATGGAGGAAATCTCATCACCAAGAAGATTTAGTTTCTTGGTGAGAGATCATAATTGTGTATAGAATTGAGAATTGAGCTTCTAGGTAGAGGCACAAGTAAATATAAATCTAGATCCAAAGTAGACACAAAGATCAAGGAAGATATTGATCTACTTATGGAAAGGGAGCCATAAGGTATGCAAATTTTTTCTTGTTGTACATGTAACAAGTTTGGTCATTTTTTGTCCACTTGTCCTAAGAGAGTAAGAACATATAGAAAGAGTTTTCCTTTTGTTGAAGATGAAGAATTTAAAGTAGGTGCAGAAATATTCTTGAATTGTTGTGATGATAAGGATAATGAGCTTAAATTAACTAAGAAAGAGGAAGTATTAGAAGACATAGCCTTGGTAACTATTATTGATGATAGTGAAGAAGAGAACAATTCTAGAATTTATATATAGAATGTTGAAGTTCCTTTTGAGACTAACAATGACTTGTAGAATATTGTATCTATTGAGCATAGAGAAGAACATAGATCTGAACCTAGAGAAGAGATAAGAGTTAAGATGTCAACTCTTACTTCCAATAGAAACATGACAAAGAATCACTCTCGAAAGTAGATAATTAGGAGCAAGGATAAAGGTGTGATGACAATAAATAGAGTGAATGATGAATTATGTCTAATTTCTCAAGTGGAGCCTTATACCATAGATGAGGCATGTAAGAATTATCACTGGATGAAAGCAATGAAACAAGGACTAGATTAGATTGTGAAGAATGAGACATGGGAAATGGTTCCTAGACCTAAAGACAAAAATGTTATTGGAACCAATAGGGTATTTAGGAATAAGATGAATGAGCAAGGAGAGGTTGTAAGAAACAAGGCCAAACTTATTTGTAAAGGTTACTTGTAGCAAGAAGGCATAGATTATGAAGACACATATGTACCTGTGGCAAGAATAAAAGTAGTAAGGATGTTCTTGGCTTATGTAGAAATAAAGAATTTTAAGGTTTATTAGATGGATGTCAAGTCAACTTTTCTAAATGGAGAAGTTGAAGAAGAAGTCTACATTGAGAAACTTGATGGATTCCCTCTTACAAAAGATAAAGAATTTCTATGCAAAACTAAAGAAGGCACTATATGGTCTAAAGCAAACACCTAGAACTTGGTATGCAAGGTTGGATATGTATTTGTCTAAGCTTGGATTTATCAAAGGAATAGTGGATGGTAATTTGTATTTGAGGAAAATTGATGATGGTTTATTTATCATTTTAATATTTTTGGATGACATAATATTTGGAGGAAATAATAAAGAAAGTGATAAGTTTGTTGAAGAAATGAAAAATGAATTTGAAATGAGCAAGATAGGAGAAATGAAGTTTTTCCTAGGATTGCAAATTGTGCAAAACAAAGATGGGATATTTATTTAACAAACCAAGTATCTAAAATATTTTTTGAAAAGATTTGTTTTAAAATTTGCAAACCTGTTGGTACACCCATGATAACTGGTCACAAGTTATCTAGTAAAGAAGAAACATCTACAATTGAGAAGAAGAAGTATAGATCTATTATTTGAGGATTTAAATATCTAACTCACACTAGACTAGATATAGAAAATGCATTTAATATCATGTAAAGATTCAAGCTGATCCAAAACAGTATCATTATGCGATAGTAAAAAGGATATTTAGATATTTAAAGGGTACATCTAATTATGGAATTCGGCATGATAGATCAAGTGAATTTACTTTGTGTGCATATACTAATTTAGATTGGGTAGGTGGTATGGATGATAGAAAGATCACTAGTGGTGGAGCATTCTTTCTTGGAGGAAGATTGGTTTCTTGGTTGAGCAAGAAACATGACTGTATATCTCAGAGTATAACTAAGGTAGAGTATGTTGCATCATCAAATAACTATAATCAAGTTATGTGGATGAAATACATGTTTAAGGATATTGGGATTGAGTTTACAGAACCTATTATCATTTACTATGATAACATGAGTATAATAAGTATGTCTAAGAATCTAGTATTGCATTCTAAGACAAAGTACATATCCATTAAGTATCATGTTTTTAGAGAGAAGGCAGTAGAGAAAGAGATAAGGTTAGAGTATGTAATCACTAAAGATTAGATTGCAAATATCTTTATGAAGCCTTTTCCTAAAGATACTTCTGAGTACCTAAGAGGAAAGTTAAGGTTTATGCCCCTACCTACTTTAGAATAGATAATTCAAAGAGTGCATCAATCCAGTGGTACAAAGAACTATGGTTAGACTAGACTAAATGTTTATGTTTCTTGAATGGGGGAGTATCTGGTATGTATTGAGTCATTGAGGATTCTTGGTATTTTTTATTAAATGGTGTCTTTGGACACTTGAGCTGATTAAAAGAGTTGGAAGAATTATTGTATACTTATATTAATACCTTTGACATTGATGTCAATGGGGGAGATAATGTGTACATGAAAAATATGTCCTAGGAAATGGGGAGAGAAAATATGAAAGATGCACCTATTGAGATGTTAATCGGGGAGTGTTATCTCTTTAGGGAGATTTATAAAGATTCATGTAAGTGCACAAAAGAATATTTAAGTGCATAAAATAATATGATAGTGTGCAAAAGGATATCTCTATGGGAAAGATATGTTACCAAAAAAGTGTTGTAATTTGTTCACCATGAACAACTCATGACAATAGCCAAAAGATTTTAGATTGATGGAGAGGATTTGAGAAGATGATAGTAGTAGCAATAGTAGAGTAGAGTTTGGTATTCTTGGAACTTATATTTTTTTCATCTATGTTTCCATCAATGCGAAAGGGGGAGATTGATAGCATGAATTTTTATAATGCTGCATTGGGGGAGTATTCTAAGCATTGTAGACTATTGACATGTTGCATTCATGATTGTATTTTTCATTGATGTCAACATAGAAATAATTATGTAAATACTTGAAGAATAATAATCGGTAATCTTATGATGCACAAAAGCTGAGGAAGTTTTAGATGATGCACAGTGGAGGAAATGTTCTTGAGGTTGTCCTAATGATGTAGGTGAGAGGACTAAGGCTAAGTCAATGTTGTATGAAAGTTACACTTGATTTAATAGAAGAAGTGTAGAAGTAGAGCATTGGAAAATAGAGTTTTGATGATCCATCACTATCTTTCATCTAAGATGTAATGAAGAGATGTGGAACTATACACTGATAGAGGACAATCATGTGATAACACTAGCATGTGCACAAGACTTTGTTTCACATGTGTGAAGTTTTGTATAGACTGTAGACCAACAATGCTATTATAATTGTGAAATAATTAACTATCTTGTTTTAATTAATTGGGACAGCCTCAAGGTAGACTCAAGGAATTATTATGAAGATATGGTATAAAAGAAAGTTATTTTCCTTTCTTATGGTGTGATCTTGATTTAGAGGATCAAGTGGAATGTGAGGTATTAGTGTGCAATGTGAGAAGGAGAAAAATGCTTTTTGAATGTGTGTAAGTGATCCAAGGGATCATTGGATGCTCATTATGAGATCTAGTTATGAGATCTGAAGGAGTAGAAGTCTGGTTGATAGGATAGAGACAAAGTAGAGAATTACATTTTAGTTCTATTATTCTATAACGAACAATATAGATATCATTTGGATAGTGGGTACTTTGATCTTAACCTTGAAGCTATTTGGGCAGTGGGTCTAGCTATCTTCTACAACTCCTAACAAGGTTGGCACAACTCCTAACATAGTTGGAATCTCCTGACCGAGATTCAAAGTCTCCTAATAGAGACTCATATGTACTAAATGTTGTAATAGACTCCTAATAGGGTCTATCCTCTAACAAGGAATATTTATTTTAGTACATCATCTTGTGGGTACCATCCCCACTAGGGTTTTCCCTTTGATCAAGGCTTTGCTCAGTTAACGAATCTGATGTTAATTTCATATGAGTATCTTGTTATTGTTTCAATAAAGATTACTCATATGGTTAAAGATTTTTTAAAGTAAATGATTGTGATAATAGTTGTATAATTGATTCACCCCCCACCCCCCTCGGTTATATCAGTGGACTATATATTCTAACATGTCCATGTCTTTTTCTTCTCAATTTATTCATTCATTGCCTTGATCCAATCTTCATTTTTCAAAGAACTGTTGATAGGTTTAGGCTCAAAATCACATAATAAGCATGTATCATTTTTCAATGGTCTTCTTTTCATAAGTCTTAAACATTTATCTACAATGATTTGATCTATTGTATGATGTCTTCTCACATACTTTACCAATATAGGTTTGGGTCTTCTTTATTCTTGTTGTTGTTCACTAGAATTTTCATGTTCAACTCTTAAATTGTCCCTTGTTATAAATTGTCTTCCACTATTTGTTGGTTACCGGTCTCTATCTATTACTCGACTCCTATAGACCAATGCTTGACAATCTATTTATGTTCAACATAAATCTTTTGCAAAACCTCAATAATGCCTAGCTATTGATGCTCAATGTCCACCTTTTCTATTTTAGGTAAGTTTCTAGGTTCATCATCACATATATACACAAGCTTTCTCTAATCATAAGTTTTATTCTTGCATTCCCCTTTATTCTTTTCTACAAATTCATCAACTCTAACATATGCACTTTTCACAAAAAAAATAGTGTTAGAATTCAACCACTTATAATCTTTTCTCTTAGTGGAATAACCTAAAAATATGCCTTCATCACATTTTGAAACAAGTTTTCCTTTTCTTGCATCCTCAATATGTAACACTTGCTTCCAAAGACTTTAAAACAATTCAAATTTGGTGCATAACCATACCAGAGTTTAATACGCATTTTGTTTGTACCTTTTTTCACTTGCACTTTGTTTAAAGTATAAACTACAATACTTACAACTTCTCTCCAATATTTATATGAAATATCCTTCTCCATCATCAAAGCTCTTTCATAATCCATAATTGATCTATTCCTTCTTTTAGTTATACCATTATGTGGTGGAGTTCTTGGTGTACTCATTTGTTTCTTAATTCCCTTTTTATTGAAGAATATGTTTAACTCATCTAATATAAATTCTCTACTCTATCTAATCTAAATCACTTCATACTCTTTCATATTTACCACAAGTTATCATTCTAAAAAAGTCATCAACAAAAAAATATGAGATATTTGTCACCATAATAGCTTTACACTCTAATAGGACCACATAAGTTAGCATGAACCAACTCCAAAATGTCATTATAAGAATAGGTCTTTATCTTGAAACTAGACTTTTTCATTTTAACCATTTCACATTATTTGTACATCACTTTATTAGGTTTTATTAATCTTGGCAATTCCCTCTAACTCTTTTAATCTTACTAATGTTTACCAAATTATCAAAGTTCACATGACATGGACTCTTATGTCATAACGAAACATCTTCATATTATGCAAATAGAAAAGTATCTTCATATAAGTCTAGATAGAATAGGTTACCTCATGATTGTTCTCCACTTTCAATTAGTTCACCAATAGCATCATAGATCTTTTCCTTCTTGTTTTGGAAATCAACTTTGTAGCCTAGACTTATCAATTGTGCCACACTCAACAAGTTATATTTTAAACCATAAAACTAATATGCATTATCACATTTGATATTTTCATTCAGTTTAATTTATCCTTTACCTTTCACATAACATGGTGCATTATTACCACACTTAACACTACTTCCATTATAAAGTTCTAGCTTCATAAACTTACTTGTATCATGATTCATATGGTAAGAGAAACCACTATCAACTATCCATCTATGATTCTTACTCACATGTGAAATAAGTGCAATTTTCACATCCTCACAATAATCATCTTTCATTGCAACATGTAAACAACTTATTCATCTTGATCCTCAAAATTACTATTAGAACCATCTTCTTTAGCAAGGTAACAAGATTTATTACTTTTATCCTTGTAGTCTATGTTGCCTCTATTATCGCTATTGTATCTCCTTCCCTTGTACTTGAAGTCTTTCCTTTCCTATTTTCCATCTATGTCAAACCATCTTGTTGCAATATGACCAACAACGATTCACGCTCATCAATGTCTTCATCAAACCCTTTGTCACTTTCTACATACTTACTTTATGTTCTTATTTTCCTTTGATCCATCAAGGGTTAGTTGTGATCTGAATGTAGATTATAAAAAATTATAAAAAATTGACAATTTAAATGAAGTAAGTCTACCACTTAGACTATCCAAGGTCAAATCATTACCAATTGCACGTCTTAGTTATTGAATTATAGATATTCTAGTTGAATAGATAGGAAGTAAATTATTGAATACCTTACTTGTCATAGTCTCACAATATATGCATCCTTCAAATCTTTTGATACTATTCACCACTTCTTTGATTCATCCACAATACTGTGCAACAATTTTACCTTCTTTCATTCTCATGTCATCAAACTTTCCTCTCAAGTTTTCGAAATATTTCCCTCATTATATTTTTGTCCCCTCCATGGATTCTAGAAAAATTTTCATACATTTTATTTGTAGTAGTATAGTCACTTACATAATCAAATTATGCATAACTTAGGGTTGTTTCAAGTTCAATCATTATTTGGTTGTGATCCTAGTTCTCTCTCATTTTCTCAACTATCATAGGTTTAGACATATCAACATATTCAATATCCTACTAGTATTATTTGGAATCTCCAATACTCAATAGGTACAATCTCATAAATCTCTATCATGTTGAGAAGTTCTTGTTTAGCTTAGGTATCTCTCTCTTGTACATTTTGATATTTAGCTATATGTCCTTCAAACTTTCCTTACAAGCACCAATCCTCTAATACCAATTATTATAATTATTTAGAATAATTGAGAGCATTGGTTAATTAGTTATCATTAAGTCCAAAAATACCAATTCAAATTTTACTAACTTTAAACAGATTAATCAATCTCATAAATTAGATCAATTCATTCAACATATAATCAATAGATTAACTTTTCATACAATTTCTTAACTCTTTGTTTCTATATGTGTCAAATATCAATAAGATAAAATACTATAAAGATATAGCGTGCATAAAAATAACATCCACACATGTAAATAACACTTTGACACAAGGATTTCATGTGGAAATACAATATGGGAAAAAGCACTAACATGTTACCAATTATTCACTCTTTTAAAATGAGCTTGGTTAAGATCCAACTTTGTTAAAGGTTATACAAAAAAATGTTAAATGTGACCTTGTTAAAGTATTTAATCACCCTTTAGCATTAGGAGTGACCTTCTTAAATGCCTTTGGATCATTCCCTTAGAATGTGACTTTGATTAAAGGATTTACAAAATGATTTTTCTAAGGTCAACCTTGATTAAAGGATTTTTACTACCATAATGGTTAGATGTAATAGTAGGTTTTATTGGTAAAATAAAACTCAGTTTGCAAATTTAGATCTCCGTTCGCTCATCTATTGTTCATTGACTGGCCTCCATTCAAACTCCATCATTTATTTTCTTGGAATCTCCTCAAGAAATCAAAACTCACCATATTCTTCACACTTCACCTCTATTTTTCTCTTCTTAACAAATTCTCCTTGAGATCACCAATTAGTAACAAACCAACCTTAGAATTTTTTTATCCCTCCTTAAATAGGTAATCTCAATCTTTTTCCACTTAAACATCAATGTTGATCTTAGGGTTAAGTTAGATTCATTGAGTCCTTCCTCTTCTAGAAATGTCTGATTAAACCCTTTCCTTTTATCACATAACAAACTCTCATCATGCATTAAATACACCAATTCATCAATCTTTATCTTTCACATGCTTTAACTAATTGAAAAGTTCAACTATGTCGACCTCAATCTTGATTCTTTCACAAACTATAACTTATGTTGCCACTCAACAATCACTATGTTCTTCTTCTCATTCATTGTTGTGTAGCTTGGAATATACTATACTATCTTACTCAACATAAACATAATCACATGACCTTTATTATTATCAATCCCTAATAACACTTCTTCTTACATTTGCTTGGCAATAAGTATCACTTAGCTTGAATTATTTTGTTTAGGTTTTACTTTAGCTTCTTAATCATCTACTTTAGCCCATTCATTGATTGATGAATGTTGATACCCAGTCAAGCTTATCCTTCTAAAATTTTCAAACTCTAAGCTTCATCCAATTGTCTTCCTTCATTCATATATTGATTGAATGACACATTATGATGCATCAACTTCCAAGAGTTATAGCTTTTGACTTGGATGTGGGTTTTGCCTAAAATTTTACAAGTAATTGTATAAGGACGAGCTATTTGGATTTCCAATTGAGCTCATCTCGATTGTTGGTTGTTTCAAAAAAAATTCAAGAGCTTGAAATATCATCTTTGCCTCCAAATTGGTTTTTTCATGTTTTTTGGGTTTTTTCCAACTGTTTAGAAAGTTGTTTTTCTAATAAATATTCTTAATTTCATTCATTAGTTGAAAATTCATCTTTTCTTAGTTGGGGGCTTTTCTTGGGGATAATTATGATTCATAGGATTGGTTTTGAAAATTACCAAAAATGGAAAACTCCTTTTTTTTAAAATCTGCCAAATATGGTAATTTTTGAAATTTTAATAAGTAGTTGTTTTTTCTTTCATCATAGAGGGAGAGTAGAGTTGGAAAAGTTTAATGAAGAATCTGGTATTCTAAAATTTAGTGGGGTGCAATTTCCTGAGTTATTGTTTTGAAGGGTTTGGGCTACATCATTTGGCATTAGAGTGGGAAGATGGTTGGGAGAGCAAGAGGAAGAGGTGGAGGAGGTGTCAATCTAATGCAAATATTTCTACTAAATATGCAGAGGTAGATTGAATGGTTGAATGAGCTAATGGATAATCAAGGAATATCAGTAGTACAAGGAGACAATGAATCAGATGAAGAGGGAAATCAAAGAGGTGTTAATCAAAAAGAAGAAAATTAAGAAGAAAACATGGAAGATTTGAGCTATGAATATAGAGTGCTTGATGCTTTAGAAGGTAAAAATAAAGGGATCAAGATTGAAGTTTCAAACTATGTTGGTAGTCTTAAGCTAGAAGAGTTAATAGACTGGCTAAATGAGATGGGGAATTTTTTTGAATGGAAGACTATGGCAAAGGAAAAGAAGATGAATTTTTCATGCACAAAATTAAAGGGACATGCAATGAAATGGTGCGATTACCTCTAGAAGGAACAAACCAGAAAACAAAAGGAAAAGATTAAAATGTGGAGAAAGCTATAGAAAAAGCTTGGGGAAAAGTTTTTACCTTTGAATTACTCACAAAATCTCTTTCGTAAGCTCCATAATTTGAAGTAAAAAAATTTCCCTATATAAGAGTAAACAAATGATTACTATAAGTTATCCATGAGAATATAGCATCAAGAAGATAATGATAAGATGGATCCTAGGTACATAAATGGTCTTTTTTTTCTTTTATCCAAGGTGAGTTGAGCATGCATCATATTAGTAGTATGGAAGAGGCCTACCAACTGACCTTAAAGGCTAAAGAAAAATAGAATTGATAGTATAACCAAAGAAATAGAGGAGGAAGAAGGGTTACCTCAACACCATTTCTAGGAGGTTCTAATTATGGCCAAGGAGAATCCTTCCAAATATTTGAAAAAAATATAGATTCCAAACAAGATCCTGAAAAATGGGAGAGAGGAAGGGGATTTTAGTGAGGACAAATTTATGGTAGTGAAAGAGGATGGGAAAACCAATGGAGACCCTTTACCTATTTCAAATGTGGGGAAGAAGGACATAGAGCCTTTCAATGCTCAAATTATAACATGCTAGAAATAAATCAAGGAAGACAACTTAGAGTGAACCTAGTTCAACTAGAAGAGGAGAAGTAAGATGTTTCACCAGATGTGACTGAAACACTCATGATGAGGAGATCAATGATCATTCTAGAAAAATATGAAGTTCCTACAAAGAACTCTAATGATTCATGGCTTCGAACCAATATTTTTAGAACTAGATGCACTCTTGGTGGAAAGGTATGCCAATTTGTTATTTATATGGTAGTTGTGAGAAAATTGTATTTAGAGAAATGGTAGAGAAATTAAATTTACAATGTGAAAAGAATCCTCATCCTTAACGTATTGCACGGTTTAAGAAAGGAAATGAAGTAACATTTGATAAAAAATGTTTAGTCAAATTTACCATAGGGAAATTTTATAAGGATGAGATATGGTGTGATGTTATCCCTATGGATGCTTTCCATACGTCGTTGAGAAGACCATGGATGTTTGATAGGAAGGTCTTACATGATGGGGAGAAAAATACTTCCACATTTTGGAAGGATGACTCTGAAGTGGTTATATTCCCACTTAAGGATGAAAAGAAGAATTAAACTATGTTGTCTACAAAAGAAGTTTCTAAAGAAATCAAAGTAACGATTTATTATTATGCACTAGTACTAAAAAGAGGAGAAGAACAAGAAAACTTGGTGCCACCTAAGGCAATGAAGCTACTAGATGAGTTTGCTAATGTTTCTCCTGATGAAATACTTGGTGGTCTTCCACCCAAAAGAGATAGTCAAAATCATATTGATCTTATTCCTAAAGAAACTCTACCTATTCAAGTAGCATATCGGTTGAATCCAACACAATATGCAGAGTTGAATAAACAAATGACAAAATTGATGCAAAAGAGTCTTTTCAAGGAAAGCATGAGTCTGTGTGTAGTACCTACATTATTGGCTCCAAAGAAGCATAGAACATGGAGGATGTACATTTATAGTAGAGAAATAAATAAGATTTCCATTAAGTACCATTTTCCTATTCCTTAGATGGAGGACATGATGGATGAATTAGTGGGGGTTAATTACTTTAGCAAGATTGATCTTCGAAGTGGCTACTACTAGATCTGCATTTCAGAGGGAGATAAATGGAAGAAATCATTTAAGACAAGAGATGGTTTGTATGAATGGATGGTTATGTCTTGTGGGATTTTGAACACACCTAGCACATTTATGTAGTTGATGAATATAGTTTTACAACCTTACATTGGTAAGTTTTTTGTAGTTTACTTTGATGATATTTTGATCAATAATAGAAGAACTTAGGAAGAGTACTTCCAACACCCGAGGATCATCTTGAGTGTCTTAAAGAAGGAGAAGCTCTTTGCAAACTTGGAGAAGTATAGATTCATACAAACTAGTTTGACCTTTCTAGGCTTTGTCATTTCTTAAGTTGGTGTTCAAATGGATCCAGAAATGGTAAAAGTAATCCTAGAATGGCCTAGTCCTTCTAGTATAATAGGAGTACAAAGTTTTCATGGATTGGCAACTTTCTACTTAATGTTTATCCAAAATTTTAGCAATATTGTAATACCCATAATAGACTATACCAAAGGAAGGGAGTTCACATGGACAATAGATGTTGAAGAGATTTTTAAATTATTAAAAAAAAAGGTAATTGAAGCTCCTATATTGACACTTTCAAATTTTGACAAAGCTTTTAAAGTAGAGTGTGATGCTTCACATGTTGGGATAGGTGATGTTCTTAGCCAAGAACATAAACTTGTAGCCTTCTTTAGTAGGAAATTGAATGAAGTAAGAAAGAATTATTCTACCTATGATGTAGAATTTTATGTAGTTGTTCAAGCATTAATACATTAGAGCACTATCTAGTCCCACATGAGTTTGTGCTAGTTATTGATCATATTTCTCTAAAATATCTCAACAAAAAAAAATTTAAAGAGTTGACATGGCAAGTGGATATCTTTCTTAAAAGGATATACCTTTGTTCTGAAACATAAGTCTAGAAAAAAAAAATTAGGTTATTGATGCCTTGAGTAGGTGTGCTACACTATTAACCACAATGGAAATTGAGGTCACTAGTTTTGATGATTTCTAGGAAATTGTAGAACAACTCAATGCTTCATCTTTTGGTAAGTTGAATCATGTGAAAGGTGACTACTTTAAGTAGGATGGTTACCTCTTTAAGGGTAAATAATTATGTATACCAGGCAAATCCATGCAGGAAAAAATTATCAGGGAATTTCACAATGGTGGACTAGCTGGACATTTTGGAAAGGAAAAATTAGTAGGATTGGTTGAAGATAAGTATTATTGGCCCAGGATAAAGATAGACATCACTAAATATGTGGCAAGGTGTAGAATATATCAAGTGGCTAAATAACATTCACAGAATACAAGATTATACATGCCTTTACCAGTACCCACTAAACCATGGACTAACTTTAGTATGCATTTTGTAATTGGTCTCCCATACACTCAGTGAGGTAATGATTCTATTTTTGTGGTTGTTGACCAATTTTCAAAATGGTCTACTTTATTGCTTGTAAAATGACCAATGATGCAACAAGAATAGTAAAACTATTATTCTCAGAAGTTTTTCATTTACATGGCCTTCCAAATACTATCACATCTAATAGAGACACTAAGTTCTTGATTCATTTTTGGCAGAATCTCTAGAAGAAATTAGGAAAAAATTTATAGTTTATTAATGCTTATCAACCTCAAACTAATGGACAAATAGAGGTAGTCAATCAGAGTTTGGGAAATCTGTTGCATTGCATTGTGGGTTAGAAGCCTAAACAATGGGACTTGATATTGACCCAAGAAAAGTTTCCTATAATAGTTCTATTAATAGATCCACCAAAAAATATCCTTTACAAATTGTCTATGGTTGAAACTCTCAAGGTGTTCCAGATCTTGTGTCACTTCTCTTGGGAGATAGAATTAGTGATGATGGAGTTGCCTTTTTTGAACACCTTCGCTTGCTCCAATAAGATGCCAACAAAAAGTTATAGGATATTAATGTGAGTTACAAGATTCATGCATATGCTACTCAAAGAAAAAAATATTTGTTTCAAGTGACTTGATGATGGTTTATTTCAGGCATGAATTCTTTCCTACATGCACATATCATAAATTGAAGTATAAAAAGATTGGGCCTAACAAAATCATGAAAAAGATTAATGATAATGCTTATGAGGTTAGTTTACCAAAAAATCTTGGCATCTCCTCTATTATTAATGTTTCTAATTTATACACATTCCATGGAAATTTTCCAAGTGTAGATGATGTCCAAGGAGTGGATTGGAAACATCACCTTCCCAATAAGAAGAAGGAAAAGATTGCCCAAATTCTTGACAAGCATACTACCTCCACAAGGCATGGCCAACATAATAGATACTTGATACAATGGGATGGATTATCTAAAAAAAAGAGTACATGGTTATCTAAGTGGGTAGTAATGTAGCTAGATCCAATAAAATTATAGAAATTCATAGACAACTACTTGTAGGAGTTGTGTTTCTTTCAAGAAGGGGAGAAGATGCGTCAACTTTTGAGAGTCACAACTTTTCACTCAAATGTGGGTTTTGGCTAAAATTTATAGACAATTGAGTAAGGAGGAGGTATTTTGATTTTTTATTGAGATCAACTTTATTGGTGGCCATTTTGTCATTTTTTGGAAGCCTAAAATATCATCTTTGCCTCTGAAAATATTTTTTGTGTTTTCTTCCTATTTCTTAGAAAGTTGTTTTTATAATAAATCTAAGATCATATTCTTGATTTCGTGGATTAGTTGGCAATTCATCTTGTGTTAGTTGGCCCTTTTCTTGGGAAAAATCAAGATTCATAGGATGGGTTCTGAAAATTAGCAAAAATAGAAAAATTTGTTTTTTTCGAAAAATCTGTCAAATATTGTAATTTTTGAAATTGTAATAAGTAGTTGTTTTTTCTTTCATTTTAGAGGGAGAGTAGAATTGGAAAATTTTAATGAAGAATCTAGCATTCTAAACTTTTATGTTGTGTAATTTTTTAAGTTATTGTTTTGAAGGGTTTGGGCTACATCACATTATTTTGTCAACGACTAAATAATCAAGAGCCCATTGTATTTCCATTATGCTTAAGTTATCATCACTCAACAACATCACCACATCACCTTTCCATCTTTTCTTTTTAAATCCTCTTTTTCAATCAAATGATATGATGCTCTATATTGTGGGTAAATGTTGCTCTAGTAGGTTTGATACTAATGACAACATAACAATTGCTCCAATTATAGTTTGCAACAATACATTGTACAATTTATTATATCTTTATATATTAAATTAATATGCTTCTTATAATTATAAAATATTTAGAAGTACAATTTTGAATATTATTCAAATAATAATAACTTACATTAAAAAAAATGTTAATCGAGATGATTTCATTAATTCAAAAGTTTCAATACAATCAAAATACCACTATGTGGTAGTAACCTAGAACACCCAAACACTAATCCACAATCTTGGTAGATTAACAAATTACAAGCCACCTATCACTTAGAACAACCCAAAAGTGAAAAACTAGATACAAAACACACATAGCCCATGCTACAAAAAATTGGACACCCAAAGAGAGAGGGCCCTACCCTTAGCCAAACCACCTTATAGGCTCCTCCTTCAAGAAATTTAGAATAGAGGGACTAGCATATGTCATTTATTCCCAAGTAGCATGAGCCACTTTTTCATCATGTTCCATAACTACCTCAATACTAGAAGCTCCAAAAGCCACAACATGCACACTGCTAGTAAAAGCAACACCATGCACACCACTCACCTTCTTTCTAGTCTACAACTAAAGAAAAGGGGGAAGATGACTGTCCTAGTCTCTAGGGGCAAAGGACCTTATTGGAGTCTCCTTCCTTGTTAAATTACAAAGATGTGTCACCTTTTAGGTTGGCTTATTAGAGAAATTAAATTTCAGTATTTCTAAGTAAAAATTAATTTTGGTCAAATATATGATTTAGGTAGACTCATTATAGAAAATTTATATAATTTCTCAAACTTTCCAATTAAAAATGTCTATCATATGCCTGTTCTCTACCAATTTATGTTGAATCACTAAAAAATAAAATTATTTTAGAAAAGTGACATTTCAATAACCATTACTCTTTCTAATGTTATTTATTTAGTAATACAAAAGAATCACTTTTTAGAGCTCATAGTCAAGAATGTAGTCACATAGGATATATTTTGATAGTTAAGAAGATGTTGACTCTAAGAAAGAAAAAATCATAAATCATATCAAAAAAATTGAAATCATATGGTGCACTAGAGGAGAGGGTTCTCTTGAACAATATATAATTTTTATTTTGGTTTAAATTTGTTATGAGAAATATTGTGGCAAATGGAAACTGTCAATTTGAGGTGATTTGGAATTTGAATTGTTATAAAATAGAAAATATAGCTCTATTTTTTTTTATTGTTTTTTATTTCAGTATTTGTATATGTCATCTATAACACATTTTGAGATCAAAGGGGAAACATTTTATTTACATACAATTATTTTCTAGGAACTAAACCCTAAATTTTTAGCAACTACAAAATCATCTTTAAATATTAAAAAAATATATCATTTTTTATTCAAATTAATCATTAAAAATTTTAATCCTAAACTTAATCCATTGCTACAAATTTTATTAGTTTAATTCGTTCTCAAATTCTAAATAATAATGCCACTTTTATGTCACTAAACTTGAACACTTTTAGTAATGTCACCACTTCCAATTAGTCTTCATGTGCCATGGTACATGTACAAACCAATGCATATACAATAATACCAACCAACCTATCTGTTCATTTGGATTCAGGAATAGTGTGGGCCATTTGCAACACCTCCTCTTGTGAAGACACCACCATTAGAGTTAGACCCCAAAAGAGGAACGAGATATCCAAGTTTGATATTGGATGAAGGTTTCTATTTAGAAACTCCTCCCCAAAAATCTAACAATTGCCTCCCAGCCCACAATGTCATCAATTTGAAAATGTGGTGCATATGGACAATGAAGATTAGCCTAGTGAAAGATGAAATTTTTCCTTTAAATTGGATGGAGAAATTGGCCTCCAATACTTAGCATCAACAATACTCAAAGAAAAGATACCATGGGTTAAAGGAACATTATCTGACCAACATGTCAATGTCTACAACTCTTAAAGGTTAGCTTGTACTCAAAAGTCTACTCCAAAGTGTGTGATGTGGCCTTTGCACCTTACAACCTTATATCATGATGCCACAATCATAATAAAATCCTACCCATACTACCACATGCTACTTCATTCAAACACGTCCCCAATACTACTACTTTTGGAAACTAATCTATTCTTTTTGTGCCTCCATACCCTTAAATGCACCATGTCACACTAATATTTTGGGTGATAGGTGTAATCATTCAAAGGTTGTCCGAAATAAAGAAAAATGTAGGTACTACATGTACCTAAGATTATCAAAAAGTTAAAAATTATCTTCAATAGACCCATCAACTCCAATGTTTTAAATCTTGTCAGCAAATAAGTTCACCTCCCTAAACACATGTGACACTTTAAAGTCTTCAAATTTTAACCATAGAGCTTGGATTATACTCATGTTCTTATTAAGATAACAGATCCCCATTTGACCTTCTGCAATTCCATTAACAATGAGTTGGGTATCATCTTCTAGGTGGAGTTTTCATTGTTGGAATTATAAGTGGGAAGAGTAACCTTCTAAGTTGGGGGGAGGATCAATAGTTTAACCTTGGACCCATAAAAATTTCACCATATATTCAAAACATGCATTTAATAAGTAAGCTGAAATAGCATGTAAAGCATAAGCATCTAAAACATATAATCATGTAAGAATTCACACACATAACACTAGATATGATTACTCAGAAACCCCCCAAGTGAGAAGGTAAAATTGGGGTGGGGATGACACCGACAAATCTTCACTACAATAGCAATAAAGTATTTCCAATTAAGGTTACAATGATTTGACCATGAAACATGATCTACCCTATGAAGTTCTACCCTGTTAAAGGCTTACAAAGACTATTAGGTCTTACCCAGTTAAAGAATTTCAACACCTTGTTAGAAGTGTGCCTGGTTAGAGGACTTTAACTCACAATTAAGTAAGCACCCTATTAAAATATTTCATACAGCTTGTTAGGAATACTTTTCCTAAGAGATTTAAGTGAAATTCACTATTAAAATGTCTCAGCATAGATCTTGTGATTGGTACTTTCTTTCCTGATAATATATCACCTCTAAACAATATCTTTCTTGATTCTTCTTTATTAGATGTGTCAATGTTGTATCCCTTTTTTCTATACTCTATTCTTCTCTAACTGATTCAACAATTCACTCTTTCTTCTAAGTCACCTTGAATGCTTTGTATGCAAACCATCTAGTTTTCTCCTCCAACTCTCATTCAAAGTTTAGGGTTTTTGTTCTCCTTAAGAAGATTTTGGTGGTTTAGGGTTAGGTATGAATCTACGACTGAGATTCATCCATTTTTTCACTTAAACCTTCCCATTTTCTAATTGGTTGCATGTAATTGCATAATAAATCTAACTATACATTTGTCCTTATCTCCAAAAGATCATAATCTATCCTTAAGTCAGCTTTTAAATGGTTTACATAGTTTTTTGTGTCATTACAAACAAATATGTCAAAAAAATTTCACTCAACATATGAAGTTATACTATGACTTAGCACCTGCATTTCTTGGCATCCTCTTTTTACTTGACTCCCAAATCACTCGGCATGGTCTATCTACTCAGCACCTGAGAAACTTGGCACTTGAGTGACTTAGCATTCATTGCAACTTGGCATGGTCTAATATTTACATGTTGTCCTCAACATATGTTACTAGTTTGGCATGAGCTAAGTAAATGACTTAAGTGTGTTGACACTCACTTGTCAAAACCAATCTAAGATCAACAATCTCCCCGTCTAACATGAATGTCCAAAATACTTTAAATATACAATATTATCCTACCAATTTTTAGCATAACATATCCATGACTCGGCTTATATACAAAACTTCAAATTTTCAAAATTCTATAATAATGTATATACCTCAAAATTGATAACTCCCCTTGAGTTAATGTCTTTGATTTGTATTCAAAATCTATTCTTCTCTCTAACTTGAATGTGCTATATCTAATACTCTTTCATCTTATATGCTTTATTTTGGCTAATACCTATATTTGTTTACTACTTTCTTCAAAAATGTATATCACCCCAATGATATAATATCTGCTACTATGCCCTGTCTTCCTCTATTTCTATCTCTTCCTTTCTTTTATTTTTCCTTTTATTCTCCCCCTATATTATATCTCCTCCATGTTATATTTCTCCCCCTTTTTGACACTTATGTCACATGGTCTATCCACATATAGTGTGTTTTTCCAAAAGGGATTTATGGACTTCTAGTATGATCTTGAGGTTTGCATCCCAGTTGTCAAATGCAATATCCAATGACTTGATTTAGATTGCAATCTTGGCAGAAAGGTGCACTAGGCCATATAAAGTAGAGATATTGGGGTCTTTCTTGAGTAGACTTTTGGCATAACCTAGTTCCTTATGCAATATCTCCATGTGTGGGGTAAGGAATGCATGTATACATGTCAATTTGGCTCTTATTCTAGCCTCATCTATTATTAGTATAGCTAATTGACATTGTGTTTGAAGAATTGTTCTAAAATTCTTCTCACTTTGAGTTGGATTCTAAGGTGATTTAGTACCTAATATGTTGAGTCACTCTCTAGACTCATAATATGACTCCTAGTCTCTTAAGTGAACAGTGTAGGATAACATAGCTTGATGTATAATGAGAATATATTCTCAAGTACCTTCTTCACCTCTTCAACCTTAGTTGACAATGCAACTTGAGTTATTGCTATTTCACTAGATATTTTCTTATTTGTCTTTCCTTGAAACTTTTTCTCAGACCATTCTAAAAGTTTTGCAGTAGTATCAAGGTCTTCATTGCTGACCTTTTCCACTATATTTGTCTATTATACTATATGTAGCTTGGTCTCTTTAGGAGTTGGTAGGCTAAATGCATCTAAAAAGATGTCCTTTATATCTTAGATTTCTTTCTTCTACATGTGTTCTCTCCTGAGCATTTCTTGATGTTTCTCTTCTCTAAGGCTTGTTGTAATATGCATATTTTCTCCAATGTCATAGTGTCATAGTCAAATTTTGGAATCAAAATTTCTTCATCAAGACTCGTGTCTCCATAATGAATTACCTTATCAACCTTTGATGAACTGGGGCTTAGCACTAAGATTTGTAGTGGAATGGCTTTCATGCTCAACTTCTGAAGAATTTGGGTAGAAGGAGTGCCAAATGTTGGTAAGGCTACCAAAGCTTGAACGACCACTTGTTCCTTCACCTTAGGTTATATCTCTTCAAGCCTACCTTGGTCTATCATTATGACTTGTTTAGCACCTTAATCTTGTGTTTTAGGTATAGACGAGTCTATCTATCTTATTTGTCCTATAGTTGTACCTATGTCTTTTTCTTTCTTCTCAACAATATCAATTTTAACTCTTCTATCAATCTTGGTAGATGCGATATTTGGTATTTGAACCAAAGATTATACATTAGTAACTAAAGGGATTACATAAGGTGGTTCTTGTGTATTCACCTTTTCCTTTGTAACCTCAGTTACTACCTTTTACAATTCGTCCACACTAACCAAAACTAGATTTTCATAGATTTTAGCTTGGAGTGTAGATTGGTCTAGAATCTTCTTTACATCTTCTACAATCAGTGGATTGATGTTTTGAGCTAATGCATTAGAAACATCCCTGATAGTTATTGTTTTATTGGCTATGGTAGTGTCATGAGGAGGACTGACACTCAGCAATTGTGTGTCTTGCACACTTTGTTCATCTTGCTACTTAGAATCAGTTGTTGTTGTGTCATCATCTTGCTTTTGTGTCACTTCCCCAACTGTATTTTCTTTTTCCTTGTCATCATGCTTGTCATCTTCATCTTTATCATCAACCTTACCCTTTGAAGGGTTAGCTTCTCCTTGTTTTACAATTGTCAACCCATAGATAAGTTTCCATATTTGGGTTGATTTATTGACCACATCTTCAATGTTATTTTAAAGAATTCTAAAGTATCTATACTTAGGTGTAAACTGAACTACATATTTCATAGTAGCCTTAGCAATTTGTCCCTTTGTCAATTTTGGCATCACTTGAGCTAATATTGTTTCCCTAATTTGCTTTTCCAAATTCAAACAATAATGTCATTTTTGCTCAACAATATCATATAAACCTCTTGGTATTGTGTTGGTGAATTCTAGTGGAGTGTTCTTAAACTTAGATATCATGGCATGTAATTTCTCCTTTACTCATTTTTCCTCTTCTTTTCCAATTTTATCAAAATCAATGTGTTTCAAACCAGACAAATATGCATTGCTTTTTATATTTTAACATAAATTTTCAAGATGAGATAGGGGATTGTGACTTACCACTTTAAATTGAGGGTTCAACAACATTAATTTCACATCCTAATGGTCTTAGCCATCTTACCCTTGGTATGGTAGCTTGCACATAGGTGTAATTAGCATAAAAGGAAAACATATGTCATTTTAGTGTTGTCCAACCAATGAAACTAGTATTCTCATTCTTTTGTTCATTGATTTCTTAAAATCTTCAAAGTAACTTGTCATCAAAGTTTCAAAGTTTTCTCCCATCCACTCAATGAACTCATTGATCTTTACCATAGTTGACCTATTGGTCTTCCACCCTATAGTACCAAAAGAGGGAAATGTATTATGTACATAAAATAATATACAAAATAGAATTATACCAAATTTACATTGTGCACTCTTTTTTTTTTTTTATAGCTCAAAGATTCTCCATCAGTTGTTGTAATTGTAGTTATTTCTTTACAATCTTGTAGCCGACATCCACAGTGATACAAGGTACACTATTCAATCTACTATATTAATAGAATTTATCAGAAATACCCTTATAGAAAAGTTTAATAGTGGATTACTGATGGTATCTATAGTCATACCTTTCTTATTCCAAATAGCTCTAGTGTTTTTCTAAATTACTTCCTTGGAGTTGCTTCTGATTTTCTTTGGTCAGTCTAGGGTTGGGTAAATAGTAACCTTATGAATTATTCTCTTGATGATCTTAATTGGTTGTCCTTCCATCCATAAAGAACAATTGTGAATTATTCTTAGAACAATTCGTATCCACTCATTTTTTAAAATATTAGGAAAATCTAGGGCTCATGTTAAACCCTTTTTCTCAATGATTTTGTATTCCTACTTTAAAACACCATTTTCACACAATCTGTTATATGCACATCTTATCTCCATGTCACCTATGCTTCCTATCTTGCAATTGTAACACTTCCTCACATCTTGTACCATAATTACATTTGGAAGGATCATTGACAATGCTCAAGAAGGATCTTGTTTATAGGCAATGTCAAGAATGGATTTAAATATGGGTATCTTAACTTCATTATTGACAAGTTGAACATTCAAAACCTCCTTCCCTTCAACATTTTTTGAATTAGACACCATTTTTTCAAACTAGGGTTTATGCAAAAGTAAATTGTGTAGCTTAACTTATGATAAATATCTTGTGAAATTTGATAGACTAATATTATATTGTCACAAAATTCTTTGCAAATGCTTTGGATAGGTTTTTGAATTACCTTCTACTCTGCTTGCTCTTGCTCAAATTAAAAATGATGAATAATGAGAAAAAATCAATCATATACCCTTCAAAAACCTTGCATTTAATGTTGAGTTCTTACATAGCTATAATCTCAACATCAACCAATTTTTGGAATCACTCAGAAGCTACTATGATCTCAACATCAACTTGATAGTCTGATAGCTTGGCATCAACTAACATTCCACTTGGCACACACAAGAAACATTTCATGCTTGGCAACAACATGAAATTCTTTTAAGATTTAACTTTAATTTCCAATAACATCTTGCATCTTTATTCATGCTAATGTAGTCTTCTTAGTGCTATCTTCTTTTGGAACTAATGTATGATATAACACTTGAATATAAGTCCCACATACCTCTTGATTGTCTAGTTTGATGAGGTGTGATTACTTGACCTATTAGGTGAAGT
The DNA here is from genome assembly GCA_028749045.1 of Cupressus sempervirens. Classification (NCBI taxonomy): domain Eukaryota; kingdom Viridiplantae; phylum Streptophyta; class Pinopsida; order Cupressales; family Cupressaceae; genus Cupressus; species Cupressus sempervirens. The sequence continues at coordinate 550,299,073 of CM053790.1, read as the reverse complement.
GATTCCTTCTCCATTTGATGTGTTGCAATCATCTTTCATTTTTCATGTCTTGTTCATCTCATCTCTAATGTGTTCAACATTTGTCTTGACTTTTCCTTTGTTTAATTCACAACTTGGTGCCTTTGACCTTGTTGGACAATGCCTACTGATATGACTAGTTTTCAAATAGCTAAAACATGCAATTTGACTCAACCACCTTTTATAGTTATCACTAAAGTGTGTCATAATACAATTCTCAAGAATATGTCCATATTCAATAGTGATAGCTATATCTTGTATTATAATCCCAATTATAAAAGTTTCCATTGTTTCTTACCTTTGTTGGCTTGTTTGATGTCCACATGGGCTTGGATATGCATTCAAAATCACTATGTCCATGCTTCTGACAATTGTAGAGATATCCTTCAAATCTTTGTTTATGCATGGTCCTAGTTCTTCATTCATGTGTTGATGACCTTGCTTTTTGTACTTATTACAATGAGTCATGTTCTTAGGCTTGACATTCTAATTTGTATTCTTGCTCTTGTACACATTAGCAGTATGTCTTTTCTTATGACAATTATGATAAGTAGGTTTAGAGTTCTTAACTTTAATGTTTCTTTCTTCTACAACTTTGGATGATTCTCCTTTTTCAATGCTTGTGAAGCCTAATCCTAATGTATCACTATTGGACCTAGGGGATCTCAACAATTGCTCAAAGTATTTGATGGCTTCATTTAGCTAGTTGAAACTTTCAAAAAAAAAATTTTATATTTTTAGGTCACTTTGCAATTGTTTATTATGCAACTTCAGTATAGTTATCTCAATTTCCTTGACATTTAACTCATGAAAAACATTAGAAGTCTTCCATAGCTTTCTTCAGTATAGTTATTGCATGTTAGAAGTCTTCATTATCTCATTTGATTTCTCTTCTATTTTGTTGACCAGAATTCATTTTTCTTCTTCAATCATGGCCTTGTCTTCCATAGCTTTCTTCTTTTGTTTAGTTACATCACATAGCATCATGGCTTGAGATTCTTGCTCTTGCTTGAGATTTCATAAAGAGCTTGGTAGTGTTGATCTCTCTGTATTGTGTTTCATTCTCTGTAATAGAAATTTCTTTCCTTCTCTTCAAGGATTTCTTTAGTTCCTCTCTTGCCCCACTTAGCTGATGTAGTATGAGATGTATTTCAATCTTCTAATTTTTAATAGTTTTTCCCAACTTGTAGACCTCCATTTCTAAATATTTTCCTCAAAGTTTCAAATCTTCTTCTTTTCAGAACTTATCTCTAATACCAATTGTTCGAATTACAAGGGGAAAGAGTAAACTTATGGTGGGTGAATCAATAGTTTAACCTTGGACCCATAAAAATTTCACCATATATTAAACACATGCATTTAACAAGTAAGATAAAATAGCATGTAAGCATTCACACACACAACACCATATATGACTACCTAGAACCCCTCCAAGTGAGAAGGTAAAATTGAGGTGGGGATGACACCCAAAAATCTTCACTATTGTAGCAATAAAGTGTATCCAATGAAGGTTACAATGGTTTTACCATGAAACATGATCTGCCCTATGAAAGGTTTTCCCTATTAAAGGCTTACAAAGACTATTAGGTCTTACCTTGTTAAAGGATTTCAACACCCTCTTAGAAGTGTCCCTGGTTAGAGGACTTTAACTCAAAACTAAGCAAGCACCCTATTAAATTATTTCATACAACCTGTTAGGACTACTTTTCTTAAGAGATTTAATTGAAATCACCTATTCAAATGTCTTAGCATAGATCCTATGATTGGCACTTGCTTTCCTGATAATAGATCACCTCTAAACAATATCTGTCTTGATCTTTCTCAATTAGATGTGTCAATGTTGTATCCTTTTTTTCTATACTCTATTCTTCTCTGACTGATTTAGCAATTCACTCTTTCTTTTAAGTCACCTTGAATGCTCTGTATGAAATATTTCTTATTTGCTCCTCCAACTCTCATTGAAAGTTTACGATTTTTGTCCTCCTTAAGAAGACTTTGGTGGCTTAGGGTTAGGTATGAATCTATAGCTAAGATTCATCCATTTTTCGCTTAAACCTTCCCATTTTCTAATTGGTTTCATGTAATTGCATAAGAAATCTAAATGGAGATTTTTCCTTATCTCTAAAGCATTGTAATCTATCCTTAAGTTGGCCTTAAAAAGGTTTATATAGTTTTTTGTGCCATTACAAAAAAATATGTCAAAATTGTTTCACTTGGCATATGAAGTCACTGATGCTTGACATGCACTATTCTGTATACTATGACTCAGCACCTACATTGCTCGACATCCACTTCTTACTTGGCTCTTGAATCACATGACATGGTCTATCTACTCAACAACTAAGTGACTCAACACTCATTGCAACTCAACATGGTCTAATATTCACATGTTGTGCTCAACATATGTTACTAGTTTGGCATGAACTAAGTAAATGGCTTAAGTGTGTTGACACTCACTTGTCAAAACCAATCTGACATCAACATTCATGCACCGAATTTTTTGGAAAGAAAAACCACACCCATAGCCAGTAAACATTCATCTTAATTATTTGTTTTCTTAGGAAGGCACTTTATACTAATTATTAAAATTCTCCCAAACTCATCCCTAGCCACATACTAGGCCGTTGACTATCCTGGGTTGCCTTGGAGGCTCTATCAAAGTTTATCTTGATGCAACCTTTGTTAGGAAGTTATCATTGTATCTCATGCATGTCCTTTGGTTGAGGTAAAATATAAGCTAGGGATCTACTCCCTAGGTGGAATGCAAATTCCTCACTCTAGGTCCCATGGGTAAATCAACATACAAAATCTTGGGGACCCCTCAATTGTTGACACAATAGAGAGTAAGCATGTGAGGTTTTAACCTTGCTTGTAGGAACTATAGGTAAGGAGCCCCACCATTTTGCCAAAGGGTCACCTCTTTAGAAATCTCTCTCTCTCTCTCTCTCTCTCTCTCTCTCTCTCTCTCTCTCTCTCTCTCTCTCTCTCTCTCTCTCTCTCTCTATACATGTGTGTGTGTGTGTAGATTATGTAATTGGATATTAAATTTCAATATTAGATAAATATAATAATTTTAATAAAATTACTATCATATCTACATTTAGGATTACATGCATAGTTATTTATTTATTTATTGGATAGTAATGAAATAATTATAGTAGTAGCAAGTGTGATATGTAATGGTGTGAGTGTCATAACAAAAAAAATCAAAATAGCTCATAAAAAGAAAATTATAGAACAAATCTTCGTATTTAAATAAATTTTGAGTAAATATAGGCAAGAGCCTACAACACAACGGTAAAATTGTGCACCTTTATCTTAGAAAGTCATGCATTTAATTATGTTTTAATTTAACAAATAATTATAATAATAATTAAGCACAACATAGTGATAATTAATCTTTCCCTCAAACACTTATTGGTCCAAAAAGATAAAAATAAAAATGATTAAATATAATAACGATAAAATAACTCTAAAATAGAAAATAAAACACTTCATTTTTTACAGTGATATTTTTATATGTCCATGGACATACATACATATTAGAAAAACATTATATATGATATGCATATGGAAAGTTTAAAAAGCTCATATAATAAAATTTAAGGATACGTTCGGATTTGTGTGATAAATTCTATCTTTTTTTGTATCATATAGGCTATTGGAAGACCCAGTACACTTTTTTCTTTATGACTTATATTTGTACGTAGCATATGTATATTTTTATTATGTTTAAAGCCTAACATATAAATGCAATTGATGTATGTGTGTGGGTGGGTGGGACTCTTGGATTTTTCCAAAAAAAATTGAAGATGTGATAGAGTGTTCTTTATTTTGAATCATCTAACTAGTATAATTTATTTGAAATTGTAAGTCATGGAATGTAATTTAAATTCTTGGTCACAAAAATGGTTATTAGATGATTATCTATTAAATAATAGATCAAGCTAAAGGTTGGTCGATTCCATTGGAATTAAAGGTCTATTCAATTACTATTATTCTTGACTATTTTTTCTCTCCCTTCAAGGCATCGAGATGGTATCTCCTAGGTAGGTGATTTGAGGAATGGTGATTGAAGTGCTTTCTCACTTCTTACCATTTTGTCTTCTCTTCACCTTTTTCTAACCCCTTTTTTGTTAATGTGATGGTTCCCCTACTCTACCTATGTACTTTGAACAAAATGAAAAAGGTAATAAAATATTATATTAAGCATTCACCCATAGAATTCTACCTCTTCTCTTTGTGCATGTAAAAATTACACTAAAGGTCTTATCTTAACCATATTCTACATGAATTTATTTCACAATATTAGATTATTGACATGCATAGAATGAATATGAATGAATATGCATTATGCTTATATTTCATAATTTTTATTAAGAAAAGCCCATAGATAACTTCATTCAAGTTGTACCTTGTTGGATACTTGGCTTTCTTAAAAAAATTGAATTCTTGTAGTGATGCTAACAAATTATCTATAAAACATGTTTGTTAATTGATAAGCATGTTATTAAGGCCTTTACATTCAAAATGTGGGATTAGATTATCAACATTTAATGTTTTTAAATTTCAGTTAAGTTGTATTATTTCATTAACTCATTATGTGAATCCTTTTGTTGTGCTTATATTTTAAAATATTTTGTATGCTTGTATGGTTTTTTAAAGTTATTTATTGTTACATATATTTATATGTGTTAATTCATGATTTCATGCACTCATTGATGAGTACATACCCTTTAGATATATCTTTTTAATAACAATTTTAAAACATAAATAGAATTAATATAAATTTTATACAATTAAAAAATATGTCCCATATAATACAATTTGATTTCTTATCTCTCTTTTCCTTCAGTATTCATTATGTTTCAATATTAATCTTGTACATTTAATGTTAGTTAAGTTGTATTATTTCATTAGCATTGTGTGAATGAATTTATTGAGCTTGGATATGTAAATCTTTTGTATGATTGCATATTTTTTAACGTTGTTTCTTGTCACATATCTTTATGTCTTCATTCATGATACCATGTGATATATATATATATATATATATATATATATATATATATATATTTGTGTGTCTCTATGTGTATGTTTGTATGTATGTATGTATATGTGTGTGTGTGTGTATCCATATGCATAGACATACAAATGCATATATATTGTTAACCTTATGGACAAATAATTTCTCTATTAGTGACTTAACACTTAGTCAATTGACTACATTGCTACCAAGCTCCATATGCAAAAAGAAGAGTCTCCTGAGCTTCACAGTGTCTACCAAACATCTGAGATAGAAAGAAGTACGAGTCATGCTTTACAGTGTCTACTAAGCATCTAAGTCAAGTATAGTGTAAGTTGAGCTTATCCATTAATATCGAGCTCTTCAATATAAGAAATGATGGATTTAGTTTTAATCAAGCTCTATAGTGTCTACCAAGATGGTAGTGTTAACGGAATGAATGAAGATAGTGTTGATCGAGTCATTTAGTGTCAATTGATTCTATCGAGTTCTTTAGTATTCAATAATTCATCTAATTCTGACCAAGTTCCTATTACTCTGAATGATCAGTATGGACCGAGCATGTATGTCAACTAATTGCCAGAGTTTTCCAAGTGTTGACAAGTGTTGTCGAGTGTCAAAACATCACCCAAGTGGTTTTCAAAACTGGAGTTACAGCAGTGAGTCAACTTTGTGAAGATTGTTTGAATTTGGTATTGTAGCCAACTCCAAAAAGTAATTAATTGGATTGGTATATATGTATTACATATTTTCATATCAAATATATCAAAGAAAAAAAAGAAAGAAGAAAATGAGTGCAAATTAAGAAGGCCACAATAAGTACAAGGAATAGTAGACTCTTATCTATAACAGTTAGGTGATTATTATATTTCAAAGGAATCTCATTCAACAAAGTGATTTGAGAATTAGATATTGGCCACTAATTCATCCTAATAGGTGTATCAGCCAAATCCTCTAATAAAGTGGACTTAACAGTCTTTTCATAATCTCCTAACAATGTGCATACTTCATTGTATGTTGTAAATCCTTTCACAAGGTGGACCTAATAGTTCTTATTGCTCCTGATAGGGAAAATTAGGAGAAGTGATCATTTGTAAGCTTTAACAGGATAACTTTCTACTATAGTAATAATGGTTGTGGGTTTCATCCCTACCCCAATTTTACTTTCTACTTGGAAGGTTTCTGGGTTACCAAATATTGTGTCTAGTGTTATGGATGTTTTATAAAGTTAGCATTTTATTGGTTCTTGATCCCCCCCACCCTCTTAGTCACCTAGTCTATACTACATCTCCAATAATTGGTATCATAGCTATTAGTTCTCACATCAAAATTTTAGTATCTTGAGAAAAGATTAGAGACAATAGAAGTATACAAACTAGAGAAAGCTATTGAAAATAAGAATTTGGATCTGCAATTGGCCATGGAACAATTCAAGAAAATAAAGGAGTAGCTCTCTCAATCTTTGAAAAAGAGAGAAGATCTTGTAGTATAAATGAATGAAAATCTCTACATTAAGGAAAAAATTAAAGACATTTTTCAAGAAGGAAGCCTCAAATGAAGCTGATGTAGTAATCACAGATCTACTTGGAAAGATTCTTACTCTTCATGAAGAAGTGAGAAGTTGAATAGAGATTAATAAATTTAATCAATTATAATGTGTAAAATCATGGAATAAATTGAAAAGGACAAATAATAAATAGAATAAAAAGGAAATGAAACTTAAAATCTATCTCTTCAGCAAATAGATCTAATTGATCAACTCAATGATGCAAATCAAGAGCTTATCAACTTAAGGACATAGAATGAAAGATTGCATAATGACTTCAGCATAGAAAAGAAAACCAATGAGAGGATGATGAAATCTCAAGAAAGCATGAATCAATTCAATGAGAAAACTCAATTTAGACACAAAGGAAAAACTAGATTAGGATACACAGAAGAAGGTGAATCATCTCAACAAGGATCTCAAAAGAAAAAAAGACCTACATGTAATCATTGTGGAAAGAGATGACATACATAAAACAAGTATTACTATATTGGAAAACCAAATTTCAATGGAAAGTGTTATAGTTGCAACAAACCAAGACATAGAGCAATTGTATGCATAGAGAAACTTAAGTTTGAAGGAAAGTGTTTCAATTGCAACAAACAAGGCCACAAATCTTCAAAGTGAAAGACCAAGAAATGGAACCCAATAGAGAAAATTGTCTAAGCTATATTTGGTTGGTATTACAACACATGGTATAGATGTAACTATTGTGTTGAATATGGGCACATTGGACAAAATTACATAAAACATAACACAAGGAAGAGCGACACTACAAAGAGATGTTTTGTATGTATAGAACTTGGACATCTTGCAAAGAACTATATAAATTGAGGAAGAGTTGAAGATGAAAAGAAAGAAAATGATGAAAATCAGAGTAATGAAAGTATTGATAACCAAGTCAATGAGTTGGGTAACTCATCCATTTAAAACTAGTTACTTATGGAGAAATTGGAACTATTATTTAGAAGGAGACATCTCACATCAGTTCCAGTTAGCATTCTATTTGTACAAGGATCACCATGCTAGGATGATAGTTCAAGTGATATCTTAGATCTTACCAAGCATGGTTGGGTTACAAGACCTAACTGAGCTTGGATGTAGATGGTGAAAGTTGATGAATTTATCGAGTTGAAGACTTTGTCGAGTCAATGACTTTGCTAAGTTGAATGCCTTGTAAAGTTGGAAACTTTACCAAGTTGAAGGTATCCTCTGAGCGATGAAGGCTTAGATGAGTTGAATAGCTTGTCACCAAGCTAACTATCTTACATTACATTAATGGAAACTTGAAGAAAAAAATTCATTAAAAGGTTAAATTGAAGGTTATTGTTTCATCATGATTTTTAGAATGAATAGAGTGAAAAGAACTCTAGATCCCACTAGCCTTTCAAAGCAATTTCATCAAATTTCTTCCTAGCATTTGAAGTTTTAATGAGTTGTACGGCATGTTGGTGTATTAAAATACACTAAAACTACTAAGCAACAAAATACTTAATACAAAGATGATAATACTCATACAATCTAAAAACTATCCAATTCTTGTTAACAATTGCATGTGTAAAACATTTGGATCCAACTTCTACAAAACCAAAGGTGGTTCTCTACTCTTTTGGCTCTGCAAAGTTAGGGCGAGTATACCCAGGGATGATTCAAAACTAGAACAACTGTATGAGGATTATTCTTAGTTTCATTCTGATTCTCATTTCAAAATCCTCACACATATACATAATTCTTACTAACTTGATAAACACATCCCATAAAATAGATATGGACAAGAATTCTTCTATAGATTTGTAGATGTTCTTAACAATAGTGGCTAACTGAAGTTAAAACATTCCATACAGCCAAGTGTTGGCCAGCTTTGAAGATCTACAAGAAATAAAAGTAAAATTTGATTTGATGCTGCATTTTGATAATCATTTATGATGTATTCCTCCTTCAGCTGAATCAATCTTGATCAATGCCTAATCCATTGGGCTTTAGAGTCTACAACAAGTTCTCAGATCTAGTTTTTTGCTTTACAACAAATTCTATAAGCAATTCTTATTAGAATTCATCATTCAAAATCCTTTCCACTACTAAAGAAACCTTATCATATTCATCAAAGCTTTTATTTAATCCATTGAATTAACAACAATGATAAATAGATATACAACCTAACTAGATTGGATTCAATTGCACAAGCCTTTACTTATACAATATCAAGACAACCAAGTAATTGGAAGGAGACAAGATTTAGAAAGAATAATATGGGGATAGTTCACAATTTGTATTCATTTTCTTTGAAAATGGTATATCATTTACAATAGACTCAGAATGACCTTCAGAAAGAAACACATCTCATTCTATATTCATGTATTTTCAGAGAATTGACAAAGAAAATACATCATAAACTTTCTTTCAAAATTTGGACCAAAAAAAGACTAAGCATATTACTTAGAAAAATAGAATTCAAACCATTCTTTAGCCTTGGAATCTCACTTAAATAGTGTGAGATGCAACAAGCTTCAAGCTAAAAGAAAGTGATAGGTGTCTTCTAAAAGATACTGACATACATTTGTCATAAAAGACAAAAGAAAATAACAAAAAGGCTATTACATCAAACATTCCTTGGTGGTTCCCTTTTTGTTATGCTTCTCAGTTGTTGAGACAAGAAAATATGATCTGATTCTTCAATTATTCTTCATCCTCAGAGTAAATAGCCATGAGGTTTGAAAGTGATGTATCATCTTCAGTTACCTGCAAACTTACTTTAACCTGGGGATTTTCCATGTCCTCATTACTAACTATAAGGATAACTTTTACTTTTGCATCTTCCTCCTCATCATCTTCTGACATTTTTTCTATAAACTAATTTTTCCATTCATTATAAGCAGCATCATCTGGCCAATCAAAATTTAGTGCCTCTCTTTGTATAACAAGTAAAGAATTTGCAATTTCTTCTAAATCATCAAACTCTTTTCTCATGGCATTATAAAATAACTGTATCTTTACTAACTCTTAATTTGTCCTTGCCCAAAACCAGTGACCAGTTTCACTCATGATGTTCTTGATCCTTTCATAAAATAACTCATCCAACTCCCTTTTCCACTTTTCCTTTTCCTTTATTGTATCAACAAATTCTAAAGCACAAGGAAATAAAGTGAATTTTTTAGCAATATACTTGGAAAAATAGAGTGTTAATCTTTTGTGTAAAGAATCCCTTTTATCATCAAAATCTTCTAGTTTATTTAACAAATCAAAAATTTTCTCTATTTGATAATAAGGCATCTGGATGGCAGATATACATATAATTGTAATATCATTATTCCTCTCCCTCCACTTCTGTGCAAGGGGAGTCAATTTATCCTTATCTATGTTCAACTCATCCATGAGGGTTGCAATTCTTGTCAACTGATCAAAGAAGGTTGACCATTGTAGTTTATCCCTTAAATACATCACACCCTGCTTTCACTTTCCTTCATATTGATTTTTTAAGTCTACTTGCAACTCATGTAATTTGGTTTTTTCTTCTTTAAAGTCTTCTGCAGTATAGAATTGGGGCCTTTCAGGGGTGTCTGGTATTTCAATAATACGGGTTGCTCCAACAAATGAATGTGAAGGGTATGCAATTCTAGGTGCACTGGATTCTCCCACCTTTCTTTTCCCAAGTATCTTCTCCATTTGAGACACCTTGTTTTAAAGTGATTGTATCTGTATACCTCTTTCCTCATATGCTTTTAAGACTTCTTCAAACCTAGCATTAAGTTGGGTAAACTTATCTTCTTCCTAGCTAGATACAACACAACCCAATTCTAGCACTTCTGAGGCCATTCTCATTACTTGTTTACTACTTACATCACTAGCCATGTATGCTGTCAATGTACCAGTATGCTCTGTTGCAGGAAACTAATGCATCCTGGTATTTTCCCTCTTATCTATGGACCATATAACAAGGGCTTGGTGGTCATCACTAAATTTGACCCCTCTATGAGCCTGTAGTACTTCTTCAACAGTTATTAGTTAAACATCCTTCTGCTTCCTTACTGAATCAAAAACAATAGAATTTTCTATATCCCATTCTGGCAGAAGGAGGACTCCTGATTGTCTAACTATTTGCCTCTTGACTTTAGCAGTAAACTGGGCACAATCATTCAAAATTTTTGACTTTACCTCTTCTTTAATAACCAGGTTGGGTTTATCTGGTTGCTCAGCCTTGATCTTCTCAGAGGATTTCTCAAAATTTTTCATATTTAATCTCCACAAAAAATGTGCAAAGGCTCTAGATCTTACAAAATTTTCATCATTAATAAATCTTTCAGAAGCATGGGCAACGATTAGGTCAATTTCCTTACCTTGGTAATCAGCAATGGTTAGGTCCAAGGAAGGCATAGGAGGTTCTTGTGGCTCTCCAATATCCAGGTCTATAGAAGTGACAATCAAATCCCATTCTCCACCCATTTGTATAAGTTGTTCCCTTAGAGATGCCTCATCATCTATCTAGATTGGGGACTGGCTTGGGGAGTATTGTTCCTTTTGAGAAGAAGAAGACCCCTGCTCTAATTTTTGTCTTTTTGGAGAGCTGGCTGCAAATGGACTTCTTGACCTTGATTTCTTATGAGGGGGTTCCTGTTGCACATTTTGAATCATGACATAACCTACCCTTTTCTGGAATGTATATTGGCTAGGAGCTACCATATTTCTACTGCTTATTCTTCTTTGTACTTCTACTGCCTTGTCTGGATGTGCCTCAACAAACATAGCTTTCTTTTCATTCATGGTTTGAATTATTATGGAAAAATTATTCATTGATGCTTGTATTTTGGCTCCCCAGTATTTCTTATCTTTCAATGGGTCATACTAGGGGTCAAAAGCATTAATGAATTTCTAGGTTTTACTAAAAACTATCAAATTCTCTTTCCTCAATTCTTGCTCTTGCAATGTGAAGATATTTCTTATTATATCTTCTAGATAGTAAACTTGATGTACCATCAATAAGCTCACCCTTTCTTTTAATAGGTCATATAATCCTTCAGGGTCAATGAATTGGGTGTGAGACTCTCCCATGTTATACCTATCCAAAAACAAATTTAAGTGCTTCAACCCCTTTTTGACAAAGACAAAATCATGCACTACAGTAACCATTGGAAAGAAAGTTCCTTTCTTAACCAATTCCCTCTCATCTATAGTACCTATTTGCCATAAGAGCTCAGAAATCCCTATCTTCAAATGCACATGAAATGGTAGCACATGAGGTTTTCCCAAAAAACCTTAAACTCTTATCACTATTAAAACATTGTAGGGAATTATATCCCCCAAGTTATGATTCACAAGTAGCCCTTTAGCATGGTCCTTGGGTCTGACCAATTCTAATAATGCTTGTGGGATTCTAGGGCTATCTCCTCTTAAAAGCGGTCTAAGCTTTGATGCAAAATACCTATCAAATCTTACATAGCTGGCATCTATGGCTTCTGAAGTCATATCCACACTCCACAACTACACTGGATTCCTCTCTCCATCATTTTTTGTTTCCAACTCCATACCCTTGGAGAAGAAAGTATATCCTTTGTATAAGCATACATGCATCATCAATGAATACCAACAGAATGGTTTGTTTACTTTTGCCCTTTCTATTCCAACCAAACCATTGTGAATCTCTTTTGCTAGAAAAGTGGCAAAATCTAGAATGTTACTCATTCCAAATTGAAGGGTTTGAGAAATTATAAGGACAATAGAACATGGAATTTGATCACCTTCATCTATCCCAAAGATCTTGCAAAGAGAAAAATATAGTGCTTGAGCTCTCAAGTTGAAATGTCTTCTCAACAATGGCTTTGGGGTACTGGCTGTAATCATAGGCAAATTACCGACCTTGGCTGCATGCTCCTGTAGTGGCCCTATTCTTAAGTACATTCGTTGTGCATCATATTTGGCTTGCAAATCATCCATATCAATGATTTCATGCATAGCGTGGTTAGGGTTAAGATTGAAAACCTCACTGAATAGCTTAGGGAAAACCCTAAAAAGATTGACTCCAGAATGATTTTTTACCCATCCCGTGATAGGATCATACTTCTTTGCCAGGTCCATCAATAAATCACTATCAAAGAAAATAGTGGGGACTATTAATTTTCCAATATCAAATTCCCAAACATTGCTCATAGGAGTGTCTAGTTTTCACTCTGAAAACCATTGCTTAAACAACTCCAGACCTCCCATGGAAACTTGGTCATCCCTTATCCAATTAGCTTTGTCATAAAAGCCTTCTACTTCAACTATTCTCAGATTTTTTGGAATGAGTTCCCTTCCCTTAGTTAATTCATGCATTGATAAGGGGAATTATTCAAGAAAATCATCATGCACAGAACATTTTAAATAATCCTTTTGACCAGTAAACTCTTTTTGAGGAGGCATTTTGAATGAACCCTAGGAAATTCACAACAACAGATGCTTCAAATTTACTTAGAAAGTCACAGAGCACTTACCCGCCAGAATTTGCACTTCTGCACTCTATGATGTCTTCTGCAATTTTACTGGAGTATTAACCAAGAATTTCTGTTCCCTAGCTCTGAAATCTTGAATGCCCTGATGTTCTTTCTGCACTTCGGTGGTTCATTAATGGTGAAATTGTGGGCTCCTTTCATGAATTAAAATTGTATGCACAAGGTTTGAATCACATTTACTCTCAGTAACTGTTGCCCACAATTTGCACTGAAGTTTGAATCCCATCCTTAGATTTTATCAGATCAAAAAATTCTGATTTAAAAATAATAAGCTTTACGGCTTTTAGAAAAATGCTACGTGTCACAAATGCACTTCCTCGCATTACTTAAAAACCTAAAACTTCATTATGCGGGGATGAGCCATCCGTTGATCAAGACAAGATCAACGATCAGATTAATCCACTTTTTATTAACAACCAGCTAGCTGAGCTGACCAATAAGAAACTACCATATGAGCTCATATTTTCTGACAACATTTGACGCTAGCAGATCCTGTATCTTCTTCTGAGCAAGCAAGTAATTGACATCATCTAGTCCACGTGTCACAAATGCACCTCCTCGCATTACTTAATAACCTACAACTTCATAATGCGGAGATGCGCAAACCGTAGATCTTTGAAAGATCAACAGCGATGCTAACTCCACCCTGCCAGGCATCTAAGAAAAATTTTGAGGTCACCATGGACACGTGTCTGTAGGGCACATCCCCACTTTTTTTAACCTTCACTCAAATACAAAAAGTAGGGATGCATCGTTCATTGATCAAGACAAGATCGACGATCAGAAATAGCTCTTTATTTCATGCTTGCATTATCCACTTGGGCCAATGATATGACTGTTGTTAACCTGCATGTTCTAACTGTTGCATTTATTTCTGACACCTTTCTAGTCCACATGGATGAGTAGTTCCAACTAAGCACAATTGTCAGATCTTATGGCGTGACTTCTGCATTCTTCATAGTCTGGTCCCATTATGACACACATCACAAATGCGCTTCCTCGCTTTACTTAAATTCCTACATCTCCATAATGCGAGGATGTGTTGGCCCTTGATTTTCAAAAGATCTATGGCTGATAAGATTTCACTTCCATTTAGTAGCTGAAATCCTTCAGTGCACATCTGGTAGTACACGTCATCCATCATTTATATTGTAGCACACTAAATCAGAAATACCCAACCCCACTTTGCTTAAAAACCTTCATCTTCATAATGTGAGGATGCGCTGGCCCTTGATCTCTGATAGATCAATGGTGTTTGAAAAAACTCTTCAACTTGGCGTCCTTTCAAAAAGAATATCATAATTAAAGGCACATGAAAGGTATATCACAAGGATTAAAAAATATTCTAATGCGAACAAAACATTAGGATAAAACATCCCGCCAAGATACTTGAAGAAAAACCCCCCTTTTTAAAAAAAATTGAAAATTAGGGCAACATAAAACCAAGGTGTAAGGGTTTTTTACGCACTTAGGGCCTTTTTATGTATAATTTGAAAGCCAAACCCTGAGAATTTAAAGGGAAGATACAACTTACAGAATAGGGCATAACTAGGGTAATCTAACAATTTTTAGGATTTTACAAAATAAAACCCTAGTCTACAAGAAACAAAGACTTAACTAATTTTTTATCCAAATATTAGAATTTGTCTATACTATGAAAAATCACACCAACAATGGCTCTGTTTGGGGATGATAGACTACCTAAGTCTATGCAAGAATTCAGAATCTCCGGGAGAGCAGACCACATATTTCGTAAAATAACAACTTCTTCATAGAGCACTGAGCAACACATAGAAACAAGGAACCAAACTGCACAAGGATACTAATAGAGATTTATAGAATATACAGAATAACAACAGAAAACCCTAAACCTACTATTCATGGAGAAAACAAGTATTTTTCAAGAAAAATACCTTTTCAAGAACTATCCATGAAATGGCAATTCAAGAATATTGTTCAATAAATCTTTGAGTATATAAGAATCCTCACCCCAAGTAGTTTCAATCAAATAAGGGCCTAACGAGATAGGATCAAATTTTCCATGTTTCCCTTTATCTTCAATTCTGGCATTCCACATTAAGACTATATCTCCATCTTCAAACTTTCTGCTTACAGTTCTTTTATCATAGAGTGTCTTAACTTGCAGTTGCAACTTTTGGTTCTTTAGAGATGCTTCTCTTCTAGTTTCTGTTAATCCTACCAATTCATCCATTCTTTCTTGCATTTCATCTGTAGTATCTTCATCATACAATTGGATATAATTGTAGAGTCCCATCAAGTTGTTCTAAGGCATTCTAGCTTGAATTCCATATACTATATCAAAAGGAGCTACACCAATGGCTTTCATTAAAGTTACTCTGTCAGCCCATATTGCCAACTGTAACTTGGAATCCCATGCCTTTTTATTATCATCCAAGGTTCTCTTATTGACCTTCAACAGGCTCTTATTTGTGGACTCAGCTTGTCCATTCCCTTCTGGATGATATGGAGCAGATGATGACCTTGTCATCCCATATTTATCACAAAATTTAATGAATTCCTCAAACCTAAAGCACATAGCATTATCTGTTACAATTTTATGTGGACAACCAAATCTAGAAATAATATTATTTAGTAGGAAATTATTGACAACTTTACTTGTTGCATTTCTTGTGGGGATAGCCTCTACCCATTTTTTAAAGTAGTCAATAGAAACCAGAATCCAAGAATAGCTAGTGCTAGACTTGGGGAAAGTCTCTAATTTGAAATCCAGACCCCATTGTTGAAAATGAGCTTGAATCTCCACCGGCTTCAATGGGGTATTTCCTGAGAACTTTAGTTTTCCAACAAACCTCTGACAAGGGTCACACTTCCTAACCATGACTTGGGCATCCTTAAAAAGGGAAGGCCACCAAAATCCAGCCCTCATTATCTTATGTGCATTATTTTTGGCCATATAGTGTCCCCCACACACTCCAGCATGCATTTCTTTCAAAACAACTTTTGCCTTTTCTTTATCAACACATTTCAACAATACTCCCTCAAAATTTCTCCACCATAGGTTGCTTTGGACAATTACATACCTGATGGCTTGCAATTTAGTATTCCTCTTTTCATTTTCAGGAAAATGGGGAGGAGCTTCCATGTGTTGCAAGTAATATATGACATCGATGTACCAATCAGACTGGTCCATGTCACATAAGTCAGCTCTAAGATCATCATTTCCCAGATTTATCTGATTAGCCTCTAGATTAGCTTTAGCCATGAGTTTGGCCAAACCTTGACTTGTTACTAACTTTGTTATCTATATGTCAATGTTGAATTCCTGGATTCTATTGATCCATCTACACCTCCTACCTGATACTTCCTGTTGAGAAAATATTTCTTTGACTGTAGCACTAGGTACAAAAGTGATAACAATAACACCTACCAAGTAACATCTGAAAGCTTTTACAGCCTTTACTAAAGCATATGCTTTCTTTTCATTTATTTCATATTTCAGTTTAGTAGGCTGCAGTGACTTACTGAAAAAGGCAATAGGCTGCTCATATCCTTCTTGATTTTTCTGCAATAAGACGGCAGCCATAGTGTGGAAGGATGCAAAAGAAAAAATATGCATGGGTTTTGAATAATTTAGGGTTCTTAGTACCTAAGCATTTTTTATTGCAATTTTAATATCTTGGAATGCTTGTGAAGGCTCACCATTCCAATCTATAGTGGCTCCCTTTTTTAGCATCTTTGAGATAGGTCTATTGATCTCAGCAAAATTGGTAACAAATCTTTTAAGGAAATTAACTTGGCCAAAGAAAGATTGAATTCTTTTTACATTTTTTTGGCTTGGGGACTTTGTCAATAGCTGCTACTCTCTCAGGGTCTATTTTCACCCCATCCTTAGACACTATATGTCCTAGTAGTTTACCTTCTGTGACCCCAAATGTGCATTTCTTTGGGTTTAAAGAAACTCCATATTCCAGAGCTTTGATAAAAAAAAATTCCAATTGTTTGTAGTGATCCTCAGCCTTATTAGAATACACTGTAAGATCATCCTAGTACACAACCATAAATTTATCAATATAATCATGAAATGCTACATCCATGGCTCTTTGAAAGGTAGCTCCTGCATTAATCAGGCCAAAAGGCATCCTGACATATACATATGTTCCCCATGGGGTTGTGAAGGCTGTCTTGAACTATTCACTTTCCTTTACTAGAACTTGATTATATCTAGAGAAACCATCCATCATTGACATTAACTCAGAGCCAATCACTTGCTGCAACATGGTTTCCATGTTTGATAACCCATAATTGTCTTTCAGAGATGCAATGTTTAAATTTCTAAAATCCACACATAGCCTTATATCTCCATTCTTCTTCCTAACAGGATCCAAGTTTGAAACCCAGGTGGAATGCTTGATTGGTTTGATTATCCTACCATCCCGTAGTTTCATCAGCTCTTCTTGCATTTTTGGGGCCAGGGTAGGATTCACTAGTCTCTATTTTTGCCTGAAGGGTTTTACATTGTCTTTTAATAGTATGACATGTTGAAACAGATCCTCCCTATAAGCCTTAAGGTCATTATATGACCAAGCAAAAACATGTTTGTATTTTCTAAGTAGGTCAATCAATGTTTTCCTAATTTTAATTGGCAGATTTTGGCCAATATAAACCCTTTTGGGAACTTCATCAGTACCCAAGTTTATCTCTTCTAACTCTTGATTTTACTCTGTCCTAGTTATCAAAAATATTTCCCAAGACTACTAACCCCTTTGGCACCTTATTTGTTTTTAATTGCATAATCACTTGACCAAAAATGGTTTCCTTTGCATTTATGGTTTCAATTAGTCCACTGCAATCCATTTCCTAACCGTGGTACTTGTCTTCATTTAACAAAAAATTTGTAATATCTTTGTCATCTTCAAAGACTTGCCAATTTTAAATATTATCAGGTATGGAAGGTCTATTTTGTACCTCAATCTGAGAGATTCATGCAAATGATATCTCTTTTGGCTTGATTACTACATTCGCTAACAAATCAGCCATCTTATTTTGATTTGTATCTCTCCATGATATCCCAAATGCATCAAAGAATTCTATCTAATCCCAAACTGCATTTTTGTATTGCTTCAATCTCTTATTATTGGATGAGTAGGTTCCTTTGATCTGAGAGATAATTAGTTTAGAATCCCCTATGACACATAATTTCTTAATTTTATGATGTGTGGCAACTTTGATTCCTAGCAACAATGCTTCATATTCTACAATATTATTTGTGTAGGAAAACTTCAAAGTGAATGAATACCTAAAAGTGTTATTTTCAGGGGACACAAAAACTACACCTACCCCTGCACCCTCTTTAGAACTAGCCCCATCAAAGAACATTGTCCATAATTGTGGTGAGTTCATGCAACATTCAACCTCATGTTCAATGATAGCAGGTAAATTTTCAACTTTCTGAATAATTAATTCAGCCCTGAAAGCATTGATCCCAGTATCTAGGAAACAAGTGGTATCTTTGTCAATTTCTTCTCCTAAAGTGTGATTAACCCTTGGCTCTCTATTTACTCTAATAGCTTTTTCCCCTATGTGAAAAGTGGCATAAGGGAGATCACATTGCAGGCTTCTCCCCATGGTAGCACTCCATTTCCTGGAGAGTAACATTCGATAGTGTGGAGGTATATCTACCACAAGGACAAACATGGTTAACTCTACTTCAGGATATGCAGAAAATTTGAATGGTAAGGCATGTATGGTACCTATGACTGGGACTTCCCTAGCATCAATTCCTCTGCATCTACCCTACTTGGTATCCACCTTCAAACCTAAGGCTTCCATTACTTCGAAAGACATTATAGTGTTGAAAGCTCCAGAGTCTATCATGCAATTTTTTAATGTCTTCCCTTTTATGACTAGACTGAGGAAGAAAGGATCAATATCTTCTATAAATGACACTAAGGAATCATCTAAAAACATCTGGGGAATTTGAGATATGATACCACTATCCTCTATTACTAATGGGGTTTGTTGGGACATAGTTTGCTCTACAACAATATTATTGTTTCCTATTCCACCCAACCATGACAATGCCTTGTTCTTATGCTCTTCAATTCTAAGAAGTTCAGACAAGGGCATTTTTACTGTAATTTGAGATAACATAGATATCATATCAACATGTTCAACAATAGTGGGTTTTACAAGAGTACCTAGAGTTGGAATCTTTTGAGCAGTAGGCAACACTATTTTCTTGATAGTATCAGGTTCTGATTTCATTGGTTGCACAACTAGTTTTGTTGCTTCACTTATCTGAAATTGAACCTTCTTCTTTGGTTCACATTTCTTACCCTTATTGTCCTTGATCTTAGGAACATCTACATTTACTCTCTTGTTTTGATCATTCATCTTATGAGTGATATCTTTGATGAATACACTGGATGGCTTTCCTACATCATTATTTACTACTTTATTTCTCAAATTGTAGTTACTATGGACTTGTGAAATCATTTCTGTTGTAATTCTATCAATCTCCTCTTTGGAGGGTATTCTTAAGCTTGTGAGACCTACATCAAAAAATGTACTGCATACCTTTTCTATATCATAGCCTTCATCATCTAAAAGCACTTGCTGATGATGTAGATGGTAAGCAATTCTCTAGCTAGTAATATCATTTTCAGGCTCTTCTGAATCAGAATGTATCAAATCATCACACATGCTCACCATATTGCAACTTATGTCATCATGGCTTTTTTCTTCAGTTTCTTCTTCAGGTTGCACTCCTTGACCTTGGGAAAATGACTAAGCAACAACACAATAATCAGTAGAATTAGGTGATTGACATATAATGCACCATGGTACATCATCATTCATATTTACAGTGTTCCTTTGCAGGGGATCTGGAGTACCCTTATCCTTCACATTGTGGGTCTGGTTGGTAACTGGCTTACCATCTTTCCACTGAGTGGTGTAAGGGTAATTTTGCATTCTAGGCTACCTATTGAAACTGTTGTTATTCATAGGGGGTCTTTTAAAAACATTTGGCTTATTGAAATTAGTGGGATTCATCTTCTTGAGCAATTCCGAAACCTGGCCTATAGTAGGTTCTTCGGGCTTCTTTCCTCTAGGAGTTTTGTCACCCTCCCTTTTATTATTGTTCTTAGGATTAAAAAGCTTTGGATCATCCCTCCTATCCAGTTTACCAGATGCCTTCCTATTATTCTCTATATTTACTACAATTTTATAGGCATCCCTTAAAGTCTTAGGATCCTTATCCCTCAATTGATAAGCCATTTTGCTATCAAAAGCATTGAAATATGTTGTGAGACAGACATCTTCATTCAACCTCATAACTTGAAATAGTCTGTACATACCTTTCTGGAATCCTACATTGAAATCAAATGTGGGCTCATTTGGATTCTTCTTGATGTTGTTGAACTCATTCAACATGAATCATGCATTAGTGTTGTCTCCATATTGCTCTTTGAACAATTTCTCCAAATCATTCCATGAGGTAATACTGTCATCAGGCAACCTCCTAAACCAATCCCTTGTATCCTCAGTTAGTGAATGCACAAACAAATTCATTACCATATCTTCATGTTCAACTTCATAATCATTCAACATATCAATGAAAATTCTCAAATGTTCTTCACCTGTAACAACATTATTCCCAAAGAACTTAACCACTTTATCTCTTAAATCAAATGATATGGGATGTGGAGCACCAGGAATACTAGCAAATGATGTTTGTCTATACTTTTTCAGGTATACATGTTTCTTATGGAAACCAGGAATGTTTGAGGTACTAGCTATATTAGCCTGACTCAGAGGACCAGCTTGGGATTGTTGAGGTGGGACAAATGGGACTTGGGTGCCAATAGTGGAAGATGAGGTTGGAGCAGATTGGGGTATTCCCTGAGTTGAGATTATTGGACCACTAGCTAGTGTAGGAATTGTAGGTGGGATAGACAAATTGGGCCATGAAGCCAATGCAGAATTAGATTTTATGAATTGAATTTTTCTCCTAGTTTCTGCAGCTTGAGCTTCATTCTCAAATTTCTCAAGTTCTTTTGCAAAATCTTTCCTCTCTTTTTGAGCCCTCTCTAGATCTAAATCTAATTTTGACATGGAGGGTTGTATGGGTTTGCTTGGTATAGTTTGAGGCTCATTTATTTGGATTCCTATAGCCTTGCCTTTCCCTTTATCTGGAGCTTTTGCAGTGGACTCTACAGGATCCACTTGAACAAGTTTTTAGGCTTGGACTTGAGCAATAACTAGTTCTTGTCTTTGATTTAGGCGTTTCTCTTGTTCCTGAACTTTAGCTCTCAGATTACCAACATCTCCAAAAACATCCTTATGGAGAGTTCTGGTATTTTCTTCTAACTTTTTATTCTGCTCCTTCAAAGTAGCCATCCTTCTTAGCAAAGCATCCCTTTCTATTATGGCATCCAAAGTGGCTTGCTCTTTCTCTTTATCAAGATGAATGTGTTTATCTTCTTCCTCAACAATCCATTTCTTCAAAAATCCTATTTCGAAGTGTACTTCTTTAGGATTTTCAAAAGATGCCTCTAAATCAGCACGGTCATCCAGATCCATAAGGTTTGGTTCCACGTATGGGGTTGCTCTGGGATTAAAAGGATTATCAAATGAACTCCTAAATCCTAGCCTATAGTTCATATTTGCTACAGGATCTGGCCTTGATGAAGCAATTCCTATAGTGGATACATCTTTATCCTGAAAGACTCTCTCATCTAGTAATGGGGTACTAAAAATGCCTCCCAAGAGTCTTGTAGTTTCAGATTCAAAACTAAGCAACGAAGACTCTCTTCATACTATTGGTTGATAATGGGAATTGATGGATGCATTACCCCTAGGTTTCCAAGTGGGATTTGGATTTGTCTTCTTCTTATTTTGGTTCTTCCTACCACCTTAAGGTAGATCAGTATACATTGATACATCGGGATTGGCTCTTACATAAGCTCTTGTGTTCTTTCTCTTATCAGCCATATTTACTTTTTGTTACAATAAGCACTAGCTTCAAAACCTTGACTGAGTCACCACCCTATCTTGGGAAAATATGTAATGAAACTTATTGCTGACTCAAGGAAAACAATAGACAAGTAGAAATAAAAATATTTGGCACAAATAGATCAATCACTGATGTTGTAAGACTGCAATTCTTTCTTGTTAGATAAGACACTTGGATAGGTTGGATACGTCAGTGTGTAGCTATGGTACTTGGGCTTTATCTTCCTTAAATTCTCAAGGTTTGTCACTAAAAGATTCTCTTATAGCCACGAGAAAAACTTAGATAACATGACACATGTACATAGTAGGACCAAAGAAACTGTAGTACTTTCTCACAGATGTGTCGGACAACTCCCCACCAGAGTCGCCATTTTGTTGATTTTTTAAAATGCACTAAAACTACTAAGCAAAAAAATACTTAATACCAAGATGATAATACTCATACAAACTAAATACAAGCCAATTCTTATTAACAATTGCATGTGTAAAACATTTGGATCCAACTTCTACAAAACCAAAGGTGGTTTTCTACTCTTTTGTCTCTGCAAAACTAGGGTAGGTATACCCAAGGATGATTCAAAACTGGAATATTTGTATGAGGATTATTCTTAATTTCATTTTGATTCTCATTTCAAAATCCTCACACATATACATAATTCTTACTAACTTGATAAACACATCCCATAAAATAGATATGGCCAAGAATTCTTCTATAGATCTGTAGATGTTCTTAACAATAGTGGCTAACTGAAGCTAAAACATTCCATGCAAACAAGTACTGGCTAGCTTTGAAGATCTACAAGAAATAAAAGAAAATTTTGATTTGATGTTGCATTTTGATAATCATTTATCATATATTCCTCCTTCAGCTGAATCAATTTTGATCAGTGCCTAATCCATTGGGGTTTAGAGTCTATAGCAAGTTCTCAGATCTAGTTTGTTGCCTTACAACAAATTCAATCAGAAATTCTTATTAGAATTCATCATTCAAAATCCTTTCCAATACTAAAGAAACCTTATCATATTCATCAAAGCTTTTATTTAATCCATTGAGTTAACAGTAGTGATAAATAGATATACAACCTAACTAGATTGCATTCAATTGCACAAGCCCTTACTTATACAATATCAAGACAACCAAGTAATTGGAAGGAGACAAGATTCAAAAAGAATAATATGGGGATAGTTCACAATTTGTATTCATTTTCTTTGAAAATGGTATATCATTTACAATAGACTCGGAATGACCTTCAGAAAGAAACACAACTCATTCTATATTCATCTATTCTCAGAGAACTGACAGAGAAAATACATCATAAACTTGTTTTCAAAATTTGGACCAAAAATAGACTAATCATATTACTTAGAAAAATAGAATTCAGACCATTCTTTAGCCTTGGAATCTCACTTAAATAGTGTGAGATGCAACAAGCTTTAGGCTAAAAGAAAGTGATAGGTTTCTTCTAAAAGATACTGACATACATCTATCATAAAAGACAAAAGAAAATAACAAAAAGGCTATTACATCAAACATTCCTCGGTGGGTCCCTTTTTGTTATGCTTCTCAATTGTTGAGACAAGAAAATATGATTTGATTCTTCAATTATTCTTCATCCTCAGAGTAAATAGCCATGAGGTTTGAAAGTGATGTATCATCTTCAGTTACCTACAAACTTACTTTAACCTGGGGATTTTCCATGTCCTAATTACTAACTACAAGGGTAACTTTTACTTTTGCATCTTCCTCCTCATCATCTTCTGACATTTGTTTTATAAAATGATTTTTCCATTCATTACAAACAGCATCATCTGGCCAATTAAAATTTAGAGCCTCTCTTTGTATAACCAGTAAAGAATTTGCAATTTCTTCTAAATCATCAAACTCTTTTCTCATGGCATTATAAAATAACTGTATCTTGACTAACTCTTCATTTGTCCTTGCCAAAAACTAGTGGCTAGTTTCACTCATGATGTTCTTGATCCTTTCATAAAATAACTCATCCAACTCCCTTTTCCACTTTTTCTTTTCCTTTATTGTATCAAAAGATTCTAAAGCACAAGGAAATAAAGTGAATTTTTTAGCAATATACTTGGAAAAGCAGAGTGTTAATCTTTTCTCTAAAGAATCCCTTTTATCATCAAAATCTTCTAGTTTATTTAACAAATCAAAAAATTTCTCTACTTGATGATAAGGCATTTGGATGGCAGATATACATATAATTGTAATAACATTATTCCTCTCCCTCCACTTCTGTGCAAGGGGAGTCAATTTATCCTTATCTCTGTTCAACTCATCCATGAGGGTTGCAATTCTTGTCAACTGATCAAAGAAGGTTGACCATTGTATTTTATCCCTTAAATACATAACACCCTACTTCAATTTTTCTTCATATTGATTTTTTAAGTCTACCTGCAACTCATGTAATTTGGTTTTTTCTTCTTCAAAGTCTTTTGCACTATAGAATTGGGGCCTTTCAGGGGTGTCTGGTATTTCAATAATAGGGGTTGCTCCAACAAATGACTATGAAGGGTATTCAATTCTACGTGCACTGGATTCTCCCACCTTTCTTTTCCCAAGTATCTTCTCCATTTGAGACACCTTTTTTTCAAGTAACTGTATTTGTATACCTCTTTCCTCATATGCTTTTAAGACTTCTTCAAACCTAGCATTAAGTTGGGTAAACTTATCTTCTTCTTGGACAGATACAACACCACCCAATTTTAGCACTTCTGAGGCAGTTCCCATTACTTGTTTACTACTTACCTCACCAGCCCTATATACTATCAATGTACCAGTATGCTCTGCTGCGGGAAACTCATGCATCCTGGTATTTTCCCTCTTATCTATGGACCATATAACAAGGGCTTGGTGGTCATCACTAAATTTGACCCCTCTATGAGCCTGTAGTACTTCTTCAGCAGTTATTAGTTGAACATTCTTTTGCTTCCTTAATGAATCAAAAACAATAGCATTTTCTATATCCCATTCTGGCAGAAGGAGGACTCTTGATTGTCTAACTATTTTCCTCCTGGCTTTAGGAGTAAACTAGGCAAAATCTTTCAAAAATCTTGACTTTACCTCTTCTTTAATAACCAGGTTAGGTTTATCTGGTTGCTTAGCCTTGATCTTCTCATAGGCTTTCTCAAAATTTTTCATATTTAATATCCAAAAAACTATGCAAAGGCTTACAAAATTTTCATCATTAATAAATCTTTTAGAAGCTTGGGCAATGATTGGTTCAATTTCCTTACCTTGGTAATCAGCAATGGTTAGGTCCAAGGAAGGCATAGGAGGTTCTTGTGGCTCTCCAATATCTAAGTTTGTAGAAGTGACAATCACATCCCCTTCTCCACTCATTTGTCTAAGCTGTTCCCTTAGAGATGCCTCATCATCTATCTAGATTGGGAACTAGCTTGGGGAGTACTGTTCCTTTTAAGGAGAAGAAGACCTCTGCTCTAATTTTTATCTTTTTGGAGAGCTGGCTACAGATGGACTTCTTGACCTTGATTTCTTATGAGGGGGTTCCTATTGCACATTTTGAATCATGGCATAACCTGCCCTTTTCTGCAATGTATATTGGCTAGGAGCTACCATATTTTTGCCGCTTATTCTTCTTTGTACTTCTACTACCTTGTCTGGATGTGCCTCAACAAACATAGCTTTCTTTTCATTCATGGTTTGAATTCTTATGGAAAAATTATTCATTAATGCTTGTATTTTGGCTCCCCAGTATTTCTTATCTTTCAATGGGTCATACTAGGGGTCAAAAGCATTAATGAATTCTAGGGTTTTAGTGAAAACTACCCATTTCTCTTTCCTCAATTCTTGCTCCTGCAATGTGAAGATATTTTTGATTATATCTTCTAGATAGTAAACCTGATGTACCATATGGGAAGCTCTCACCCTTTCTTTTAATAAGTCATAGAATCCTTCAGGGTTAATGAATCAGGCGTGAGACTCTGCCATGTTATACCTATCCAAAAAAAAATTTAAGTTCTTCTACCCCTTTTTGACAAAGACAAAATCATGCACTACAGTAACCATTGGAAAGAAAGTGCCTTTCTTAACCAATTCCCTCTCATCTATAGTACCTATTTTCCATAAGAGCTCAGTAATCCCTATCTATAAAGGCACATGAAACGATAGCACATGAGGTTTTCCCTAAAAACCATAAACTCTTATCATTGTTGAAACATTGTAGGGAATTATATCCCCCCAGTTATGACTCACAAGTAGCCCTTTAGCATGGTCCTTGGGTCTGACCAGTTTTAATAATGCTTGTGGGATTCTAGGGCTATCTCCTCTTAAAAGTAGTCTAAGCTTTGATGCAAAATACCTATCAAATCTTACATAGCTGGCATCTGTGGCTTTTGAAGTCATATCCACACTCCACAACTGCACTGGATTCCTCTCTCCATCCTTTTTGTTTTCCAACTCGATACCCTTGGAGAAGAAAGTATATCCTTTGTATAAGTATACATGCATCATCAATGGATACCAACAGAATGGTTTGTTTACTTTTCCCCTTGCTATTCCAACCAAACCATTGTGAATCTCTTTTGCTAGAAAAGTGGCAAAATATAGAATAGTACTCATTCCAAATTGAAGGGTTTGAGCAATTATAATGACAATAGAACTTGGAATTTGATCACCTTCATGTATCCGAAAGATCTTGCAAAGAGAAAAATACAGTGCTTGAGCTCTCAAGTTGAAATGTCTTCTCAACAATGCCTCTAGGGTACTGGATGTAATCACAGGAAAATTACCGACCTTGGCAGCATGCTCCTATAGTGGCCCTATTTTTAAGTACATTCGTTGTGCATTGTATCTAGCTTGTAAAACATCCATATCAATGATTTCGTGCACAGTGTGGTTAGGGTTAAGGTTGAAAACCTCACTGAACAGCTTAGGGAAAACCCTAAAAAGATTGACTCCGGAATTATTTTTTACCCATCTCGTGATAGGATCATACTTCTTTGCCAGGTCCATCAATAAATCACTATCAAAGAAAATAGTGGGGACTATTAATTTTCCACTATCAAATTCCCAAACATTGCTCATAGGAGTGTCCAGTTTTTGCTCTAAAAATCATTTCTTAAACAACTCCAGACCTCCCATGGAAACCTGGGCATCCCTTATCCAATTAGCTTTCTCATAAAAGCCTTGTGCTACAACTATTCTAGGATTTTTCAGAATGAGTTCCCTTCCCTCAGTTAATTCATGCACTAATAAGGGGAATTGTTCAACAAAATCATCATGCATAGAACGTTTTAAATAGTCCTTTTGACCAGTAAACTCTTTTCGCGGAGGTATTTTGAATGAACCCTAGGAAATTCACAATAGCAGATGCTTCAAATTTAGTTAGAAATTCACAGAGCACTTACCCGCCAGAATTTTCACTTTTGCACTATATGATGTCTTCTACAATTTTATTGGAGTATTAAGCAAGAATTTATGTGCCCTGGCTCTGAAATCTTGAATGCCCTGATGTTCTTTCTGCACTTCGGTGGTTCATTAATGGTGAAATTGTGGGCTCTTTTCATGAATTAAAACTGCACGCACAAGGTCCGAATCACATTTACTTTCAGTAATCGTTGCTCACAATTTGCACTGAGGTTTGAATCCCATCCGTAGATTTTATCAGATCAGATGGTTCGGGTTTAAAAATAACAAGCTTTACGACTTTTAGAAAAATGCTACATGTCACAAATGCGCTTCCCCACATTACTTAAAAACCTACAACTTCATAATGCGGGGATGCGCCGTCTGTTGATCAAGACAAGATCAATGATCAGATTAATACACTTTTTATTAACAACCAGCTAGCTGAGTTGGCCAATAAGAAACTGCCATATGAGCTCATATTGTCTAACAACATTCCACACCAACAGATCCTGTATCTTCTTTTGAGCAAGCAAGTAATTGACATAATCTAGTCCACTTGTCACAAATGCGCTTCCTTGCATTACTTAAAAACCTACAACTTCATAATGCGGGGATGCGCAAACCATAGATCTACGAAAGATCAACGGCGATGCTAACTCCACCCTGCCAGGCATCTAAGCAAAATTTTGACATCACCATGGACATGTGTCTACAGGGTGCATTCCCGCTTTGTTTAAACTTCACTCAAATAAAAAATGTGGGGATGCACCGTTCATTGACCAAGACAAGATCGACGATCAAAAATAGCTCTTTATTTCATGCTTGCATTATCCACTTGGGCCAATGATATGACTGTTGTTAACCCACGTGTTTTGACTGTTGCATTTATTTCTGACACCTTTCTGGCCCATGTGGATGAGTAGTTCCAACTAAGCACAATTGTCAAATCATATGGCATGACTTCTACATTCTTTATAGTTTGGTCCCACTGTGACACACATCACAAATGTGCTTCCCCGCTTTACTTAAATTCCTACATCTTCATAATGTGGGGATGCGCTAGCCCTTGATCTTCAAAAGATCTGTGGCTGATAAGATTTCACTTCCATTCAATAGCCAAAATCATTCAGTGCACATCTGGCAGTACACATCATCCATCGTTTACAGTGTAGCACACTGAGTTAGAAATACCCGACCCCACTTTGCCACACGTCGCAAATGCGCTTCCCCACTTTGCTTAAAAACCTTCATCTTCATAATGCGAGGATGCATTGGCCCTTGATCTTTGATAGATCAACGGTGTTTGAGAAAACTCTTCAACTTGGCATCCTTTCAAAAATAATATCGCAATTAAGGACACATGAAAGGTTTATCACAAGGATTAAAAAATATTATGATGTGAACAAAACATTAGGATAAAACATCTTGCCAAGATACTTGAAGAAAAACCCACCTTTTAAAAACAAATTTAAAATTAGGGCAACATAAAACCAAGGTGTAAGGCTTTTTTACGCACTTAGGGCCTTTTTATGGATAATTTAAAAGCCAAACCCTGAGAATTTAAAGGGAAGATACAACTTACAGAACAGGGCATAACTAGGGTAATCTAACAATTTTTAGGATTTCACAAAATAAAACCCTAGTTTGCAAGAAAAAAAGACTTAACTGATTTTTCATCCAAATATCAAAATTTTTCTATACTATGAAAAATCACACCAACATGGCATCTTATAGAAGAAAAGTTATGAATGGTTTAGAGATTTTAATTCAAGGAGTCAAATGTAAAGCTCTTACATTCAAACTAAGTCTAGCAATTGTTGTAGAATGTGACCCAATTAGAACACAATCCCATATCCATCCTAGGCTAATTTTAATTCATAATATTTAGTCATATTATCAGTATTCTATTTTAGAGCTAGGAACCCTAGAAATGAACTAGACATACAATGATTTGTGTGTGGATGGGAGCTTGAAACCCAACCACAAATATTTGGAGATGAAAGGTTTAATGCATATCCTACATATGCAAAAATATTTTCAAGGGAAATGCATAAGATTAATCCTAAGTCGAGTTCACAAAATGCATTTTTGGTTAGACCAACCTATTCAAACCATCAAGAAGATGATTCATAGAATCACGGGGCTACTAATGTTGAACAAAGAGAAAACCACCAAAACCCTAAGTTGGGTAGAACTGACGAGGAAGACAATTATCAAATGGGATGGTAGAGACATGGAGTTGAATAGAGTTACTAACATGGAGATCAAATTTGGTATTCATGTTATTGCACACAAGATCTACAACTCGAGCAGATTGAATAATATTCCATGTGAAGTTGTTGACTTAGTGTACAAAGTTGTGAAGAACAACTTATCTTTTAACCTTGTTAAGCTACAAATCAATTAGTTGAGAAATAACATGGGAATAGTTTGGTCATCCAAGAATAATCCATGGAAGTTCAAATCTCTTTTGACCTATTTATTCTTTTATGTACAAAATTTTTTTCCCTTCCAAAGGAGTTGTGGCATGGAAGAAGGATACACCACTTTTTCATCAAATTAATGAATTCATCACAGAAATGGGTGATAATTTTGAAAGCGTTATGGAAGCCTACTTTGAGACATTCAAGGAGAAAATTTGAAGTAGATTTAGGATTTTGAAGATACTTGTGGAAGATTATGAGCAACATATATTTTTTCTAGTGGATTGTGACAAAGTGCATATCCAAATAGTAAGGCCTAGAGTGGCATGGGTTAAACCTCTTGGATATGAGGTTAACATAGATGACACAAGGAATATATTTGGGGCTCTTTTGAATGAATTAGTATAGCCTAAGGCACCATAATTTGGTACCTATGAGGAAGCCAAGGCTAGAATCTCATTGGAGATCAAACTTCCTCAAGCCATGAAGAGAGGAAGAAAGGAAGTGGAAAATATTTTGAAGGAAACCAAGAATTTCATCTTTTGCTAAAAAAAGGAAAAGGAGATGACATTGAGGAAGAGGAAGAGTCAAAGGAACCTATAGAGGTAGAAGAATCTAAGGAGGAGGAACCACCCAAGAAGAAAGGTAAGGTTATCATGTAACCATACCTACAAAGTCATCCTCTATTGTATTCACTAGAAGATCAGAAAAATCTAAGAAGAAACACAAATTGGGTGATGATGAAGAAGAAGAAGCAGAAGATCAAAAAGTAACATTCAAGAGATCATCCCTCACCATTGAAAAAAGATTGAAAATAATTCAAGATGGTGGAGGTATGTCTATTTTCAAATTTTTGAAGTATGAATCAAGGACCAAGGCAGAGCATAAATGAATTGAAGAAGCCTTAATGGCTAAGATGGCTAGGTGGAAGTACTCTTTGGAGGAACTAACCAAGAAATTTCTTGATGTCCTACTAAAGATAGCAACACATCATTGAGAGAATGCATTAAATGTTATTAGGGACAATAGAGAAAAAACCCTAAGACAACTTATGTTGAGCCTATCTGACAAGGAAGTGAATGAATCATTGAAGGAGAATGAAACAAATTTGACCCCTATAAGTTCAATGCATTCCTCATGCTATCAAAAGACATTGAATCAGTTGTGAAGTCTAACACAATTTTATGGAAGAACATCTATGGTCTACATAAGCCTAGTGAGGAAGTTGTGCAAATAGATGATGTTGAAAAAGATGATGAGGAGATAAATGATGACAAAATTGACAGTATAGAAGATGATGCAAAGGATGAAGAGGATCAAGAAACAACAGGAGGAGATCTTCCTAAAGATCAGAGTATTCAAGACTCAAATCCTTAAAAGATATCAGTAGAGGTAGTGGCCTCCTTCCCTCTCTCTCTCTCCAAGAAAAGCCTTACTACCACCTAAATCAAAGAAGGCTACTACCAAGTTAGTTGACATAAACACTACTTCACCAAGCACCCAACTAACCATTGGAGAAATACTACTGAGTGTAATGATGAGTGAAGTTTCCATCACTTCATCTACTAAGAAATTGGCTCAAATCATCTCAGCATCAGAGTCACAGCCAACATCAGTATGTTTTCCTATTATGACTATTGTTGATGTTGTTTTTTCTATTACTACTTTTGCTATTGTTTCTACTATGGAAAGTGCAATGATAGTTGAGATCAAGGCTCAACCGAGCAGTAAAGTTTTGAAGAAAGTAAATTATTCCTTCAGTTATTCAGAAATAAAATGGTAAAGTGATAGAAGCCTCTAGAAAAGAAATTGATCTAGAAGAGGACAATGTTATACCAGATTTAGGTCTTTTTAATCTGACTCCTAGTCAGATAGATACCCTTGGTGAGATATGGAAAAAGAGGGCCAAACAAAAAAAGCTCAAAGAGGGGAAGAAAAAGAAAAATCAAGTGCTTATAGATATCAATGGCATATTCATTGATGCACTGAATATTTAGGTTGATGATAAACAATAAATTTTGCATCAACTTGTTGACATTGTTCACAAGTGAGTTAGTGCAAGAAGTTGGGTCTCACTTTTGGCCAAAAAGTGGAAGTGTTTTTCCTATTTTTGAAATATTTTTTCAATTAATGCCAAAATTGGAGCCATTTAGTTATTAAATATAAAAAAACTTTAGAAATATAAATTTTCGTGCCTAGGATCTTCCTTTTGAATATGTAATTTATTTGTATACCCACATGATAGATTATTTTTGTGGTATGGATCTTTAAAAAATAGTTTTTCAAAATGT
Source organism: Cupressus sempervirens (assembly GCA_028749045.1). Classification (NCBI taxonomy): domain Eukaryota; kingdom Viridiplantae; phylum Streptophyta; class Pinopsida; order Cupressales; family Cupressaceae; genus Cupressus; species Cupressus sempervirens. Next base: position 550,266,904 of record CM053790.1, on the reverse strand, counting down.
CTATTTCAAGACCATACCATGCTCGTGTATGGACACCATAATTGAACACATAAATATGAATTTTTGTGAATCCTTTTAAACAAAGTTACTTGACACACCAAAGATTAATGAGAATATTTTTTTTGAATTTTTTAATCAATATTTTTTTTATTAATTTGTAATTGATGATTAAGCTAATTTCTAAAATGTCTCATGTATGAATGCATTATAGTTTAATCAATATTTTAATTTTTTCTCTTCTTTTCTTAATTTTAAAAGAATTGTGTGAGGATTGATGTCATGTAAATTAATTTACAAAATACGAAAAAAAGAAAAAAAAAGTTATTAAAGTTTTAGTGAATGTCACTTTTTATGTTTAAGAGATAGTTTTGATTAATAAATAATGAGAAAATAGCAAATGAACTAATAACACTATAAAAGTTACATTTTTTAAATAAGAATAGTAAGACCTATAATGGGTTTTTGTTTCATCAAAAAATTCAACGGGAATGACCATACAAAAATTACAACAATCCTTGAAATTGTCAATTAAATGCCTCAAAAAAAATTGTTCATAAACGCATGCCTTAGTGGGACCAAGCCTATGCCATGCCTTTCCCCAAGGAAAAATCCCATGCAAAAGTCGTAGCCATTCCAAATTCTTGTCCATGTCATAAAAACCGGGCACCCAATTTGTAATTCAAAAATTGGGTGCCTAATTACATGTTAACTGTTGTAAGAATCAGGTACCTAATTGTTTAAAAATTGAGTACCCAATTCTTTAAAAATTGGGTACCCCATTTGTAAATGGGTACCCAATTCTTCAAAAATTGGGTACCCCATTTGTAAATGGGTACCCAATTTTTAAAGAATTGAGTACCTGATTTTTAAACAATTGGGTACCCAGTCCTAATGTACCCGTTGAGCTCCAAAAGCTACCCCATAGGCCGACTTTCAATGATTGAAATGATTGAATAAGAATTTTGATCTGCAGCAATGAATTCTGTTATGGTTATTCTATTTTCTTGTCTTCTTCTACAATTTGCTAGCTATTGATTCAAATTCAAAACTGGTGCAAACATGGGATCAAAACAACAAATAAAGAAGAAAACAAAAGTTCTGAAAGATGGGGAGATTATAACAAATAAAGAGAATGAAGCACAACATCAATTAGAGAGAAGAAAAAGAATTAGGGACTTGAACAATGTTTCAAAGGAGAAAGACATTGAGGATACCACGATGGATGAAGAGGCCAAAGAAGAGAACCCAATACAAGGAGATTCAGGTGAACATTCTAATCAAATATTCAATAAAAGTGTGTCTCCAAACCCTTGAATTTTTTCTCATGATAAAATTGGTAATTTTTTAGAAGTAGGTTATGATTTAAACGATTTAGATTCTATTCATGAGAATAAACTATCAAACAATCATGCACAAAAAACTCTAATGGAAATGCATGCCCCGAAAGAAATACCAAGAAAAAATAAAATGAGATTCAAATCCCAAATAACAGTGAAAATGAAATGTCAATTGAAAATAAAAATTGCATGAATGTAGACATAGAAACACCAACTACTAAACAAACATGTCAGAATGATATTAAAGTGTCTGAACATAATTTTCATTTTTCTAATGATGTGCTACATAATCTTGAGGGATTGGTTTCATGGAGACAAATTAGGACACATGCTAATAGATTATATAGACATTTTTTTATAATACAAAATTTGGGTTTCAATGTTAGCTAATGTTGCAATTAATTAAAATGTCTAAAATGTGAAAATTAATGAGAAGGTTAGGAATGTATGCAAAACCCAAGAATAAAAATGAGTCTTTAAAATAAGTTTTATCCACTATTGCTAGTGTCTTTGATGTTATCAAAAAGAGAAGTCACTCTAAAGATAAGAATGCATGATGATGAACAATAACAATAGCTTTAGTTAACAAATCAACAATTGACAAAAGATTGATTAGCAACATAAGTGGATATCTTAATGTGAATCATAAGAATTTAGAAAGAGCTATAAAGAGAAGGGTTAAATTTGAATGTGATCTAGCAAATATTTTGTGGACTTCTAGTGGTAGACTCCCAAGATGTGATATGAAACTTACTAATGAAGTCAAAAGTTTGGTTGAAAACTTTTGGCATGATAATACAAGAGTATCACCTAATTCAAGATATGTTCTTAAATTGAGAGTGGGTCAAAAATACATGATCCACATCCTAAAAACCTTTTGGATATGATTCAAACTAAATTGTTTAGAAAATTTGTAAATGGTAAGATATTAACTATTACCATTAGTGAATTGGGTATGTGCAGGATCATGGTGTGCCAAAAAGTGGTGATGTGAAAAAAAAAGAGTTTGAAGACGCCTAAAAGCGCTTCAAAATACGCTTCGACTTTTTTTTACCTATCCAGGAACCAAACCTGGAAGGTTAAGCCGAGCCTTATCAGATATCCGATATCATATCGGATATCCGATTTTAAATCCAATATCCGACTAATAATTAAAATCATATAATAGTATGATATATTATTTAATATTATTATTATTGATATAAAATAATAATAATAATAATAAATAATATATCATACTATTATATTATAATAATATTATTATTATTTAATATTATTATTATAATTATTATTATACTATAATATAATAATAATATTATTATAATATTATAATCGTATAATATTATACTATAATAATAATATTATAATAATATATTATATTATAATAATATAATATAATATTTTATATATTATAATATATAGTAATGTAATATAATATATATATATACTATAATATAATATATATATACTATAATATAATAAAAAAGTATAATATATCATAAATTATAATAATATAGTATAATAATAATATTTTATATTATAATATATAGTAAATTAATATAATAAATATAACATATAATACAAAAATATATAAAATGTAATATATATGTTATATTATATGAACAATTTGAATATGTCCCTAGGGTCCTAGGACCCCTAGGGACATATGTCGTTGTTTAATGGGTCAAAGAGGGTCATAGGTCACCCTATGACCCCCTTTGACCCATATTACCCATTCGAATATGTCTCTTGGGGTCCAAGGACCCCTAGGGATATATGTCGTCGTTTAATGGGTCAAAGAGAGTCATAGGTCACCCTATGACCCCCTTTGACCCATAATACCCATTCGAATATGTCCCTAGGGGTCCTAGGACCCCTAGAGACATATGTCGTCGTTTAATGGGTCAAAGGGGGTCATAGGTCACCCTATGAACCCCTTTGACCCATATGTATGATTCGAATATGTCCCTAGAAGTCTTAGGACCCCTAGGGACATCTGTCATCATTTAATGGGTCAAAGAGGGTCATAGGTCACCCTATGACCCCCTTTGACCCATATGAACGATTCGAACATATGTCATCGTTTAATGGGTCAAAGAGGGTCATAGGTCACCCTATGACCCTCTTTGACCCATATGAACAATTCGAATATGTCCCTAGGGGTCTAAGGAGCCCTAGGGACATATGTCATCGTTTAATGGGTCAAAGAGGGTCATAGGTTACCCTATGACCCCATTTGACCCATATTACCCATTCGAATATGTCCCTAGGGGTCCTAGGACCCCTACGGACATATGTCATCGTTTAATAGGTCAAAGGGGGTCATAGGTCACCCTATGACCCCCTTTGACCCATATGAACAATTCGAATATGTCCCTAGGGGTCCAAGGACCCCTAGAGAAATATGACATCGTTTAATGACTCAAAGAGGGTCATAGGTCACCCTATGACCCCCTTTGACCCATATTACCCATTCGAATATGTCCCTAGGGGTCCTAGGACCCCTAGAGACATATATCGTCGTTTAATGGGTCAAAGAGGGTCATAGGTCACCCTATGACCCCCTTTGACCCATATGAACGATTGGAATATGTCCCTAGGGGTCCTAGGACCCCTACGAACATATGTCATCGTTTAATGGGTCAAAGAGGGTCATAGGTCACCCTATGACCCCTTTTGACCCATATTACCCATTCGAATATGTCCCTAGAGGTCTTAGGACCCCTAGGGACATATGTCGTGGTTTAATGGGTCAAAGGGGGTCATAGGTCACCCTATGACCCCCTTTGACCCATATGAACGATTCGAATATGTCCTTAGGGTCCTAGGACCCCTAGGGACATATTTCGTCATTTAATGGGTCAAAGAGGGTCATAGGTCACCCTATGACCCCCTTTGACCCATATTACCCATTCGAATATGTCCCTTGGGGTTCGAGGATCCCTAGGGACATATGTTGTCATTTAATGGGTCAAAGAGGGTCATAGGTCACCCTATGACCCCCTTTGACCCATATTACCAATTCAAATATGCCCCTAGGGGTCCTAGGACCCCTAGAGACATATATCGTCGTTTAATGGGTCAAGAGGGTCATAGGTCACCCTATGACCCCCTTTGACCCATATGAACGATTCAAATATGTCCCTAGGGGTCTCAGGACCTCTAGAGACATATGTCATCGTTTAATGGGTGAAAGAGGGTCATAGGTTACCCTATGACCCCATTTGACCCATATTACCCATTCGAATATGTCCCTAGGGGTCCTAGGACCCCTAGGGACATATGTCATCGTTTAATGGGTCAAAGGGGGTCATAGGTCACCCTCTGACCCCCTTTGACCCATATGAACAATTCGAATATGTCCCTAGGGACCTAGGACCTCTAGGGACATATGTCACCGTTTAATGGGTCAAAGAGGGTCATAAGTCACCCTATGACCCTCTTTGACCCATATTACCCATTCGAATATGTCTCTTGGGGTCCAAGGACCCCTAGGGCCATATGTCATCGTTTAATGGGTCAAAGAGGGTCATAGGTCACCTTATGACCCCCTTTGACCCATAATACCCATTCGAATATGTCCCTAGGGGTCCTAGGACTCCTAGAGACATATGTCATCATTTAATGGGTCAAAGGGGGTCATAGGTCACCCTATGACCCCCTTTGACCCATATGTACGATTCGAATATGTCCCTAGGGGTCCTAGGACCCCTAGGGACATATGTCGTCGTTTAATGGGTCAAAGCGGGTCATAGGTCACCCTATGACCCCCTTTGACCCATATGAACGATTCGAATATGTCCCTAGGGGTCTGAGGACCCCTAGGGACATATGTCATCGTTTAATGGGTCAAAGAGGGCCATAGGTCACCCTATGACCCTCCTTGACCCATATGAACGATTCGAATATGTCCCTAGGGGTCTGAGGACCCCTAGGGACATATGTCATCGTTTAATGGGTCAAAGAGGGTCATAAGTTACCCTATGACCCCATTTGACCCATATTACCCATTCAAATATGTCCCTAGGGGTCCTAGGACCCCTAGGGACATATGTCGTCATTTAATGGGTCAAAGGGGGTCATAGGTCACCCTATGACCCCCTTTGACCCATATGAATAATTCGAATATGTCCTTAGGGGTCCAAGGACCCCTAGAGAAATATGTCATCGTTTAATGAGTCAGAGAGGGTCATAGGTCACCCTATGACCCCCTTTGACCCATATTACCCATTCGAATATGTCTCTAGGGGTCCTAGGACCCCTAGAGATATATATCATTGTTTAATGGGTCAAAGAGGGTCATAGGTCACCTTATGACCCCCTTTGACCCATATGAACGATTGGAATATGTCCCTAGGGGTCCTAGGACCCCTAGGGACATATGTCATCGTTTAATGGGTCAAAGAGGGTCATAGGTCACCCTATGACCCCCTTTGACCCATATTACCCATTTGAATATGTCCTTAGAGGTCCTAGGACTCCTAAGGACATATGTCATCGGTTAATGGGTCAAAGGGGGTCATAAGTCACCCTATGACCCCCTTTGACCCATATGAATGATTCGACTATGTCCCTGGAGGTCCTACGACCCCCAGGGACATATTTCATCATTTAATGGGTCAAAGGGGGTCTTAGGTCACCCTATGACCCCCTTTGACCCATATGAATGATTCGACTATGTCCCTAGGGGTCCTAGGACCCCTAGGGACATATGTCATCGTTTAATGGGTCAAAGAGGGTCATAGGTCACCCTATGACCCCCTTTGACCCATAATACCCATTCGACTATGTCCCTAGGGGTCCTAGGACCCATAGAGACATATGTCGTCGTTTAATGGGTCAAAAGGGGTCATAGGTCACCCTATGACCCCCTTTTACCGATATGAACGATTCGGCTATGTCCCTGGGGGTCCTAGGGACATATGTCGTCATTTAATGGGTCAAAGGGACCCCCTTTGAACCATTAAAGGATGACATATGTCCCTAGGGGTCCTAGGACCCCTAGAGACATATATCGTCGTTTAATGGGTCAAAGAGGGTTATAGGTCACCCTATGACCCCCTTTGACTCTAGTATATTAATAATATACATATATATTAATAATATACATATCAATATAATAATATATATATACATATACATATTACATTATTATATTTAATGAAAATATTACGTTATTATATAAATATATTAATAACATACATATTAATATAATAATATTTATAATATATATTATATTTAATAAAAATATTACGTTGTTATATAAATATTATATTATTATACATATTAATATAATAATATATAATACGTATTTTATATATATGAATTACGTTATTATATTTAGTAAAAATAATAATAATATATATTATATTTATAGATTGTAATAAGATTAACATAAAATATTATTATATATTACTAGATTATATCTTGTATGTTTACATTACATTATTATATATATATAATATATTAAAATATGCCTTTACATATTAATATAAGTGAAATAATTTAAAAATAAAAAACTAGAACGTTTAAATCGAATTTTCCTCCAAATTTTGAAATTTTTTGGAATTTAACTACCGAGCCATATCAGATATCCGATGTCAAATCGGATATCCAATTTTGAATCGGATATCTGATTAGGCTTGGTATTTACCAAGCCTGCCCGGTCAACCCCAAAGATGTGTTTATAGAGAGTTTTAGTGATACTCAGACTTCGGGTAGCCATCTGACAATGTTATTTTGATCGAAATTGAATGAAACGAAATGGGTTTTTTAATATCGCTCTCTAGATTCCATCAATATAATTTCTGTCAAATTTTGAGTTCGATAAGTATTTATTAGTTAATTATCAATGAAGATTATTGTAAAGTGTTGATTGACATACTGAATGAAAAATAGCTATAACTTTCAAACGGTATAACATTTTTTAAATCTAAAAGTTGCGTCACATTTTATACTTCGCTTAGTATAAGAAAAAAAAAAAAAAAAAAAATTTGATCAAATTTTCTATTAGTTAGGGTGGTCAGACACGGGACTTTTTTTAATCCGAAAAAGTTTTGGTAGAAAATTCATATTTAATTATTTATTTGGAATAAAAATATCAAAAAATATGCGTCACATCCGGGCATGAGTCTAGTTTTCATATCTATAATTATATTAAAAAAATATTATGATTTGATTTTGATTAAGGTGGTTAGACATACACCTACTTTTTATTTTCGCCCCGAAATTTTCTTAGTACTGCATTAAAATTCAAACTTTTGACAAATCAATTATTTTTTTCTCTTGATAAGGCCTAGTAGTTTAGAAACTACATTCAATTTTCTACAAATTATTTTCTTACAACTTTTTGATATAAAGTCCATAACCACTTCAAAATTATGTGTCAAGTTGACATAAACCTGATTTGTTGATTTTTCACTGCCACTTAAGGCCACAGTTTGGTACACCATGATCTTGCACATACCCAATTATCTTTTGAAAAGTTTAAATCATGTTATGCAAGGATTAACAAGAAAAGAATCACATGTTGTTGTAAAACTCATGTACAATTCATTACCATTATGATGTATTTTGATCTATATGTGGTACCATCCATAGTAAACAAATGTTGCAAGAATGTCGTATAAAAATACCACCTCAAACTAATAAAGGATTTCATATCAAGTTTATTTTGTAAGCCACCTAGTGATCAATACTTTCTTTTCAATGCATGTCTTTTTGGTACATGTGATATGTGTGGCAATCTTTCTTTGTTAGATGAATATTTGCATGAAAATGCGTTGACTACTTTTGGACAACAATTAGTTGATGTAGAAAGATTCAAAACAATTGAATATCCATTGAAGGATGAGAAGATTGGAAGAAGGTGTGATCTAGTTACAAATAAAGTTAGTTGTCATGCATTTATGGATGAGTTTAAGAGTGTGATCATACCAAAATATATTAAACACTCTCAATGTGATAGATGGCTTGATGGACAATTTCGCATATGTAAGAATAAATTTCCAATTAGTAATATACTTTTGGTTATTGACTTTGTGGAGAACTACACATTTACAAAACAAAATGAGATATAGCCACAATATTACAATTCAGTGCAAGTAAAAATTTATGTCCATATAGTCTATAGGCATGTGTTGGAAATAATCAAGACTAGCTAGGTTACTAAGAGGGGAGGGGTGAATCAGTAACCTCAAAAACTTTAAATCAATTCAACACTTGATCCATCCATTATTCATTCATCTAATCTACTATATGCATGAGAAAGATAGACATTTATAACACATGAATATAGAATTTTGGTGATCTAGAAACCTTCCAAATAGAAAGTAAAACTAGGGTGGGGATGATACCCACAAAACTTTGTTATTACAGTATGAAGTTAGCCTATTAGGGCTTACATTGATCACTTCTAATTATTTTCTCTATTAAGAGAAATTTGGACTGCTAGATCCACCTTTTTAGATGATTTACAAACATACTATGAAGTATGCACTCTGTTAGGAGATTTATACAAAGACTGTTAAGTCTACCTTGTTAAAGGATTTACAAAATTGATTCACCTGTTAGGATGAAATAGTGGATCTACTTACAACTTGATTTCTTAGTAGATCTTTGAAGTATAGATCACCTCTTGTGACTGATGAATCTTTACTGTTCCTTGTAGACCTTGTTGAATACTCTGCTCTGCTGCTGATTCACTTTTTATCCTTCTCAAAGCATTACATGTCCATTCCTTTTTCATAATCACACTTTGCAAATGATATAATACATTACATATATACGATTCTAATTATTACAATTGCAAGGTCATCTAAAAATCAAGTTAAAAAAATATTACTAACTCAGCCAAACATTAGAAAACTCGAGTTCTTCAAGCTCACTTGGTGACCTTATGATACTCGACATCCACTACATTACTTGGCATCATCATGCACTTCGTATAAGTAGAAGCTCAGTGCATATTAACCACACAACATAGCTTGGAACTCGGTAACCATTGGAGACTTGGTAGATATAGTATCACTTGGTAAAAATTGAATCCTTTGTTTACCTTGTTCTCACTCAGTAAACACTATACTTCCATCACTCAATAAACACTAGCTTCCATCACACAAACTGATGACTCGGTGACACTGTGAAGCTTGGTGAACACTGTATGCTCGGTAGATACTGCTGGGCTATACACTCACTCAATAGCTTTAGGAATGCTCAGTATGAACTATTGGATTGCAAACTCACTCGGTAGCTTTAGGAATGCTCGGTATGAACTACTTAAGTGTTGAACCTACAAGGTAACTACTGAATTCTCGATATACACTATAGATTGAGTGATGAACTCAGTAATAATTCAAAATTGAATAAGTGTTGTCACTAATGATAAATACAATATAATGCCAACAATCTCCCCCTTTGGTATTAGTGACAAAAAAACTTATGAGCCAAACATTGTGTACACTGACATATTGGATTTGATTTTTCAAAATTGATCATTGTAAACCTGTTGTATATACATTTCTTACATGTGTTTACATATCTCCCCCATACATATGGCATGGTATATACATAGCTTATTACTATACATATATCAATATATTCTCTCTTATTTTCTCCATTGTTTCCTACTCCCTCTTTGACTTTTACTATCTCTTACTCACAATAATCTCCCCCTTTTTGACAATAATGCCAAAGGTAATCATACTTATAAAGAGACACCAAAATGTGAGAAAAACTCATAATGTACCTTAAGAATAAGAGCCAATGTCTTATCCCAGTTCTCTTGCAAAATTTTGTAGGTGGAGAGAGCCACTTGAACTTCTGTAGAAAGTTCAATCATATGATATGCTATAGAAAAATTGTTATCATGGATCAATGTTTTTGAATAAGCAATGTGCTTCTGCATTGTGTCCATGATAGGAAGGATCATGTTCTGGATGTCTAATAGTGTAGACCGGATCCTTGCTTCCTCTCTCAATAGTTTTGCCTACATGTCTAATAGGAATCTGATCTTTATGTGATGTGCAGAGCTTGAACTATGGTCAAGCTGCAACTTTTGAGCATTGACCTTCAGATCTTCATCAATTTTATTCAATTTTACCTTTATTTCTTTTGTGTACTTGGTAACATCACATAGCTTGGCAAAATGGGATGTTACATTTGTAAAAGAATTTTCAAGATTGCTCAAAATTTAAGATAGTTCAACCTGCTTTATTGCAATGTGCTCAAGCACTTTATTATCAAATTTCTTCTCTGCCTTTTCTATAAGCTTCTCTTGAGTAGAAGTGTCCTCATTGAACTTTTGTACAACCTCTTCTAATTGTAAAAAAATTCTTGAGATGATTCCACATCAACACGTATTGCCTCAGTAATTATATTTTTAGCACTTACAATTATAGTGAATACTTTATCTCTCTCATCTGTAAGTTATTTCTACCTTGCTCTTTGATCTAAATACTGACTGACCAATGTCATTTCATCAACTGTTGTAGTATCCAGATCCATCTTAGGTATAATAATTTCCTTCTCCAAGTCTATATCCTCATTAATTTCCTTGTCAGTAAGCAGAAGTTTTAATGGAGTCTTTGGTTTAACTTTAGTGCTTACAATAGTTGATGAAGTTGGACTAGCAGAAAAAACTTGAATTGAGCTAACTGGAGGAAAACTGAGAGAGGTGCTAAATGTATCCAAAATTGATGTGCTTCTCAAAAATGAAGTATCAATAGGTAATGTAACAACTAGAATATTTACAATTGAAGTACTAACCAGAACAAAAATTGATGCAGTTGAAGCTATGGATGACAAAACTATAGAACAAATTGGCAAACTTACTGTACAAGCTGAAATAGATGACTTAGGAGATGATAAATAGGGTTTCATCTTGGTAGATGAAGTGCTTGACACTTCCATTGAAGATACTTGCAGCTGGGAGATGACAGGTGATGATTGAGTTATTGATGTGGCAATTGTGCTCACAGTCTCACTTGCAGAAGCTATCTCTATAGTAGATGTAATAGTCTTTGGTGGAAAGTGAGGAAGGGATGCAATAACTTATGCTACAATTTTTACTGGATCTTCTTCATCCTTGTCTTCCTCTTTAGCTTCATCATCATCCTTTAGTGTCTGATAGTCCTCAACATCAAAAGTGGTACCTCGAGCATTATCTCTTTCATCATTATCATCTTTGATTTCTACAAGATCATTACTAGGATTTTGCAGATGATATATGTTCTTCCACATTTTTGTTGCATCTTTTACAACATGCTCAATGTCCTTAATTAAAATCAAACATGTGTGAAATCTAATCATCATTTTACCTTCATTGTTCTTCATTGCTGCCTTTATTTTTGCTTTAGTAAGACTTGGTAGAAGATTCTTCAAAGATTTCTCATTTATGTCCTTGGCCATTTGGGTGGTTGACTCCCACCTTGGTTGTAATCTCATCAACAACTCTTTGGAGATTTGATGGGCAAGCTAGTCTGTGGAGTATTTCCATTTTCCCATCTTATTAAGTACCAATTCCTCAATCTGCATTTTCTTTGCATCAGTCCTTGTTTCAAATTTCAATACCTTGAAATTTTTGATGCTAGCTACCTCTTCCAATTGTTTCAATATTTCTTGGAAGGTCACTTGGGGCTTGCTAAATACTACTTCACCTTTCTTCTTACCTTTTTCTTGCATTGTGAAAATTGTTGTGGAGGCTTTAGGTGGCTTGGTAATGATTACCTTACCCTTCTTTTTCACTGGCTCTGCCTCATCTGATTCTTCCTCTATATCTTCTGGTTCCTGCTCCTCTTCTTCATTCTAATCTTTTTCTTTAGTAATCATTAGGGGCTTGGTAGTAGTTTATAACTTGGCAACCTTTCTCTTGCCTTTATTAATTGCTTGAGAAAGTTTGATTTCAAGCTCAATTCTGGCCTTTGCCTCATCATATGTTCCAAAAATTTGTTGCTTTGGATCTACTGGCTCATTGACCAGTGCTTCAATAACATTCTTGGTTTCATCAATATTCACCTCATAAGGAAGAGGTTTCACCCATGCAACTCGAGGCCTAATTGCCTAAATGTATACTTTATCACAATAAACCATAAATCATACATCATCTTTGTAGTCTTCAACCAATTTTGGTGGAATTCAAAACCTATTATTTATCCTTTCCTTGAAATCTTCAAAATAATTATCCATGATGCTATCATAGTTTATACCCATTTTTTCTCCAAACTCATTTATTTGATATAGAATAGGAATATATTTTCTCCACACAATAGTTCCTTTGGATAGAAATAATTTTGGTACATATAAGAAAAGACATGTCAACAAAGAAACAAATTTGCAATGGTTGTTCTTTGAAGTCCTAATGTTGTCCATATTCTTGTTCAATTGTATTAACAATAATTCTAATAGATCAAATTCCAAATTTTTATTCACAACCTTGAATGCCAAATCCTTGGCCTCACAGGGCACATTGTTCAAATCACTCGAGCTATAAATCTTATGAGCTATGGCATGAATGCCAAATCTTAATTCAACATCATAAATAGTGCTAACCTTCAAACCTCTACCATCCCATTCAGCTAGGGTTTTCTTTTGAAGTTCATCCTGACCTAGGGTTTGGGTAGTTTTTACTTTACTTAGCATGGGGAGACCAGTAATCCTATGAATCATCTTCTTGTTGATTAACACTAGATGCTCTAACCATAGTTGACCATTGTGCACATGATTGAGGATGTACCTAATCCACTTATTCTGGAAATTTCTTGGCATATGCAAGATATGGGTTAATCCTTTGGTCTCTAGATGCTTATGCTCGAGTTTCAAAGAGCCATCAACACTCATTTCTCCTAGGGTATTGTCCATTTCTAGTGTTCCTATTTCTTGAATAGTGCATTTGAAATGAGTACAAATGTCATTTATGAGGAATACCTTTGGTGGAATTTGAGGTTGAGCTCCATTAGGGTCAAGTGACTTTGCAATGGCCAGAACAATTTTGAAGTTAGGCGCTTTCCACTCCACACCTTTAACTATCATTTCTGAAGATCTTTTTTCCTTGGTGTTGTTGCTACTCTCAGATGCCATCACTACTTAGTAGGTGTAAGAAATTTTTTTGAACAAATTCTTCGCTAGAAAATCGCTTGAAATCGCTTGGAATTTTCTTGAGTGCACCTAGAAATATCTTAGCTTTGAAATCACCGTGAAGAATGAAATCAAATTCTACCTTTTTAATGAATATTTTGTCATTAATCCTTGGTATGAAAGAAGCTAAGATGACATAGTGCTTGACAAGCTATCATTCATTCACTTGCTCAGTAGAAGCATGTAGCTTGGTGATCGAACAAAACTTTCGTTACTCCTGACCTAGCTCGTTTGAGTTTGTGACTGACCTTGCTTAGTATGATTTGATTTCTTGTGACCCTTTGTAACTGAAATACTAATTGGATCTTTTTCTTTCTTTCATTTGGAATTGCTTTAGATATAGCTTGATGACATGGTTCTAGATCCTCCTTTATGAATCTAATTAGAAATGGTGGAGTCACCCATTTCTTGAGTGACATGGCCATTATTTGATCTATTCTGCTCGGTAGATTTAGGAATCCACTGTTTTCTCATCTATTTCCAAATTTTATCAGTTTTAGCTTTCTTTTCATCTTTAATTCTTCCTATATTCATGAAATTCTTGGCTATATGACTAAGTTCTATGCATTTATAGCACCTTCCAGTAGTGTCCTTCTTCCTTAGATGATGTCTTGCATAGTTTATACCAATATGTCCATATTCTCCACAATAATGACATCTGCACTAGGTATTGTAGTCCCATCCAAAGATTGCCTTAACAAGTTGTTCAGCTAGATTGAATGATTTTGATTTGCATTGGAATGCCTTGTCACCATGCTTATTGCATTTGTGACATTTGCCTTCAAATTTTGGTTTTTCCTTGCATTCATTAGCTTTATGACCATGCTAACTACAATTATAGCATTTACCATTGAATTTATCTTTTCCATTGCTCCAACATTTTTTCGATGTGTGACTTGACTTACCACATTGATTTCAAGTAGGTCTTTGATTCCTTTGTGCACCTTGTTTGGAGGTTTCACCTTCTTCCTTATAACCAAGACTAGCTTTACCTTTCTGTCTATGAAGATTCTGCTCACTTTGTTGATTTAATTGAGTCATGTCTGCTTGAGATTTCATTATCCTTTCATTGACTTTCTTTTCAGTGATTAAGTCATTTTCCAAACTTTCATTAATTTGACTTTCAGATCTTAAGTCACTTTGTAGGCTTTCATTGATTTGTCTTTCAGTGATTAAATCATTTTTCAAGCTTTCATTTTCAAATCTTAGATTCATAATTTCTTCATTTGAATTAGATAGTTGATCTATAAGATCTTCATGCTGATTGAATTGATTATTTCTTGCCTCCAAGTCTTCATTTGCCTTGTTTCTCTACTCCAAAACTTCACATAGCCTGATTGATTGGATTTCTTGTTCTTTTTTAAGCTTTCTTATTTCTTCCTATAGAGAGCCATTCTTTTCTAGGAGTTCCTTGATTGCCTCATTAGCTTCATCTAAACTACTTCATGGTAAAAGGTCTTCAATCTTTTCTTCAACATACTAATGGTCATTCATTTTTCTTGCAAGTTCCTTCCTTGTTTTTAGGGATTGGGAAAGATGCTCCTTTGCTTCTTTGAGTTGAGCCATAGCCATTTCTAGATCTAGCTTTTCATTTTTAATAGCTTTATCAAGTCTGAATATCTCCATTATCCTTGATCTTTGCTCAAGTTGTCAAACTTTATCGTGAGAACCACAATGCTCTAATACCAATTGTTGGAAATAATCAAGACTAGCTAGGTTACTAAGAGGGGAGGGGTGAATCAATAACCTCAAAAACTTTAAATAAATTCAACACTTGATCCATCCATTATTCATTCATCTAATCTACTATATGCATGAGAAAGATAGACATTTATAACACATGAACATAGAATTTTGGTGACCTAGAAACCTTCCAAATAGAAAGTAAAATTGGGGTGGGGATGATACCCACAAAATTTCATTAATGGTCTATGAAGATAGCATGTTAGGGCTTACATTGATCACTTCTGATGATCTACTTTGTTAAGAGCAATTTGGACTACTAGATCCACCTTGTTAGAGGATTTACAAACATACTATGAAGTATGCACTCTGTTAGGAGATTTATACAAAGACTATTAAATCTACCTTGTTAAATTATTTACAAAATTGATTCACCTACTAGGATGAAGTAGTGGATCTACTTACAACTTGATTGCTTATTAGATCCTTGAAGTATAGATCACCTCTTATGACTGATGAATCTTTACTACTCCTTGTAGATCTTGCTGAATACTCTACTCTGCTACTGATTCACTTTTTATCCTTCTCAAAGCATTACATGTCCATTCCTTTTTCATACTCACACTTTGAAAATGATATAATACATTAAATATATACCATTCCAATAATTACAATTGCAAGGTTGGCTAAAACACAAGTGAACAAATAATTACTGACTTGGCCAAACAGTAGAAAACTCGAGTTCTTCAAGATGACTTGGTGACCTTCTAATACTCAGCATCCATTGCATTACTTGGCATCATCATGCACTCAGTAGAAGTAGAAGCTTATTCCATACTAACCACACAACATAGCTTGGAACTCAATAACCATTGGAGACTCGATAGATATAGTATCACTCAGTAAAAATTGAATCCTTCATTTACCTTGTTTTCACTCGATAAACACTATACTTCCTACACTCGGTAAACACTAGCTTCCATCACATAAACTAATGACTAGGTAGACACTATGAATCTTGGTGAATATTGTATGCTCGATAGATACTGCAAGGCTGCATACTCACTCGGTAGCTTCAGGAATGCTTGGTATGAACTACTAGACTGCACACTCACTCAATAGCTTCAAGAATGCTCGGTATGAACTACTTAAGTGAGGAACCTACAAGGTAACCAATGAATGCTTAGTATACATTTAGATTGAGTGATGAACTCGATAATCATTCAGAATTAAATAAGTGTTGTCACTAATGACAAATACAATATAATGCCAACAGAATGCACCTAATAGTACAGAGGAGGATCAAAAAAATATTGAGAGAGTACCATTTCTATATGAGTGATAATAAACTTCATTCATTTGAGTTTTTCCAATATTGTTTCAAAGTCTTTTATGATAATTTAAAAGAGAGAAAAATTCAAATGACACAACATTGGATATGGTCAAATAATTGTATAGGACAATTCAAGAATGCTAGAATGTTCTATTGGTTGAGTAGGACACATAGGAAAAGTAATATCCAACATGTGTGGAGTTTTTTTGAGGTTGGACATGGTAAAGGAGAATGTGATGGTGTTGGTGCATGTGTGAAGAGGGCCCTTCGCAGAGAGCAATTAAAATTTGAGAAAAAAGCCAAATTCAAAAATGCAAATGAGATTGTCAAATGGTGTAACAAATATTTATACATAGGATCAAGTGAGAAAGCTACAATCAAAATTTTCTTCTACCTAGTTGAAGAGAAGAATATCCTTTCAAGATATGATTGTGATACAATTAGTGGGTCAACTAAATGGCATTCATTTAGGAGTTCAAATTCTAAGACTTAGACTATATGCACTAGAGAGCTTGTTTGTTTTTGTTAGTTTTGTCTTCTAGGTGAATGGGACGAATGCAAGAATACAAAATGGGTTAAAGAATAGCAACAAAAATCATTAGTACCTACTAACACACATTTTCAAGATGTTATAGTAAATGAAGGCCATAATGTTACTTTTACATCAAAAAACTATGGTCGTACTTCAGACCTCATACAACCTGGTATGCACAATTTAATTAAATTTTTTTGTGATCTCATGCATCATTTTATATAATATGCATATGTACTTATGTGATTGAAGTGTTTATGTACTTTATCTTATCTTGTAGGACATGTTTATGTTGTTATTTTACCTAATGATAATGATGAATAGATTGAGTATCGGCTAGCTAGATGTGTGGAACCTAAGAAAAAATTGATATGTCATCAAGTAGACAATGATGGTTTTAAGTATCCAATTGGGTCCGTCATTGTAGCTAGCACCTAGCTACATAGATACCTAACAAGAAAAAATGGTTTACTAACATTTAAAGACTACCAATTTGAAAAAATATATTTTACACTATTTTCATTTGGTTGTGGCAATGAATATCAAACTAGAAAGATACAAAGGGAGACACACCAATAAGGTATTATGGACAATCTCAATGGACCAACACGAGACAATCATAGATGCATTGCAAAAGAGAGAGGATGCATATGATACAGTGGGATGACTACATTTAAATCAAACACATTTAAATTTTTTCTTTATTGTGTTAATTTTATATATGTACTTATTTAATTTAATTACATGTATGTTTGCGCTATCAATACTAAATTAGAGAACTTATATATACATATATATACATACATACATACATATATATATATATATATATATATATATATATATATATATACATGTATATATATATATATACATGTATATACAGATATATATATATATACATGTATATAAATATATATATATACACATATACATACATACATACATACATACATACATACATACATACATATATGTATGTATGTATGTATGTATGTATGTATACCTCTTATTTAGGTCTTAATTACAATTTATGCAAATTTAAATGTTAAAGTGGATCGAACATCAATATCTTGTGCAATTCAACATAGTGAGTACATACAAATTATACATATATTTACATAGTTCAGATACCTCATATTAATTTATGTGTTTATTAACATGTGTTTTTGTTTTATAGTTTTATTTTATAGGACCTCATTTGAAGAGATGTGTTGAACCAATTTTATATTTTGAGGTCACTTCTATAAATATATCATTGGCATTGTCTTACATATATTGTGAAATATGTTGTACAAACAAATTTAAAAACAAGAGTTTACTTCTATTTGAAAGTTAAAGGTGTGCACTTGATATTATAAATTAATTGTCAATTTCATGGCTTTTTTTTTCCATTACTTTTACATTCAAGCATGTTTAAATTAATGTTTATTTGAAGTTTCAAATTATTATTTATTGTAATATTAAACCCTTCACTTGTACATGATAATTTAAAGATCATTACTCGTTGTATTGATTGTATGCTATTGTTATGTTGGCAATTGACATGTGTGTTTAACCATGTTAAGTGAGAGGGAGAGAAGGAGGAAGAGAGGGCGAGAGAGGGAGGGATGGATATGGGGAGGGTTATAAGTGCTTGTAATTTATCAAAAAAGGTTATAATGGGTTCTAGGTGGTCCAAGGATCCCTTTAGACCCATTATGTCTCCTTGGGACACATTAGGACACCTTAGGAAAAATTAGCACCTCTTAGGACCCCTTTCAACATTAGTTGTTGTAGTCCTAAAAGAAATCTTATCTAATGTGTCCTAGTATATTCTAATGTTTCCAAGAGGTTTTAATGGGTCATATGTGTTCATAAGAAACCTTAGGACCCATGATGACTCCTTGGAACCCATTCATACCATTAACACACTTTATGAATCCTTAGAACACATTAATCATTGTAGGATACACTTTAGGGTTGTAATATGTCCTATTCAATCCTATTTTTTCCTAAGGAGTTTTACTGGGTCCTGAGTGATTCTAGGAATCCTGGAGATTAATTAAAATCTCCTAGGAACCATTATGACCCCATTATGAGCCTTTATAACATATTAGTCATTGTAGGACATTGTTTAGAGGTCTAATGTTCCTTAATGAGACCTAATATGCTCTAAGGGGACATTAGGGATTTTTTGGACCCATTAGGTCTCATTAGGACACATTAGTGTCCACTCGCACACATTAGGACCCATTAGACCCTATTAAAACCTCTTATAACACATTAACCATTACAAGACATAGTAATGTGTCATAAGTGGTCCTAATATCTCACAATGGATCATGATTGGTCCTATGTGGTTTGAAAACCCATTAATACCCTTTAGGGTGCACATTATGACCATTTAAAACATATTAAAATCCATTAATGCCTCTTAGATAAGCTTAAGGGGCATAAGACACACTAATGGCTTATAATATGTCCTGATGGGTCCTAATCTATCTTAAGGGGTTCTAATGTATTTTAGGTGATCCCATGACCATTTAGGACCCATTAGGAACCCTTATAATCCATCAGGGGCCATTAGGACACATAAGAACCAATTATAACCCCTCTGAACAGATTCACCATCATACAATACACTATTATGTCCAAAGGCATTATAATAGTTCTTAAGTGATTGTAATCAGTCCTAATGTTTCCTCTTGGATTTTAAGTGGTCTTAATATATCATGAAGGGTTATAATGAGTTCTTAGTGGTCCTAGGACATCTTAGGATCTATTAGGACCCCTTAGAACACATTAACTATAGTAAGACACACAAATGGGATATTAATGATTCTAATGTATCATAAGGGGTCATAATGGATTCTAAGTGGCCCTAGGACCCATTAAAAAACCTTAGAATATATTAGGACCAATTAGGACACATCAAAACTACCTCAATCAGTTATTTAATTACATCGATAAATATATTTAAGAAAATGTAACAACTTGATAAGACATCAAGTGCCTTGTCTAGAAAAATAGGCATTCTAGCTAGACTAACCCTTGTGATGTAAGAAAACCTAAGTCAAAGTTATAAGGAACCATCTAGGTACATGAAATTCCTAGGTACATAATCTTATTCATACGTACATAGCCTTGATGAGAAAATGTGTGAAAGGAAGGGTACCATTCATCATTTCATAAAAAATTCTTCAATCTTTACCTAAATTTTATAAATTTGAATTTTTAGGATGAAAATATTTACAATAGTACCAATTTTATTTGTATGAATCTCAATGCATAAGTTTGATGTGATATTTATCCAATAATATTTTTGATATCAGTACTAATGCTCTATAAATAGTTAAAAGTATTGGTCATGTACCATATATACTTACAAAATGTGTCATATGTTCATGAATAAAATATGTCGCAATAAAGAAAATGGTTTGAACACTTAAAACATTATTTAACATAATAATATATACTACATACACTAGCATGATAATAAGTCATAAAAAAATAGTACATGGTTTAACATGTCATTTATGAAGTCAAAAAAACATATAATATAGTTAACTATCCTAATACAAAGTGTATCAAAATAAATAATGTGTCATAAAAAAAAATTCTAAAAGTGCCAATAGGACTTAATCTATCTGATCAAATGTCCTCTTTACCCCATGCAAAGAGGACTAAGATGGATCATCCTGTGTAATATAAGCTATCTCATTGTGTGGGACACCCTGCGAGGTAGATGGATCATCCTGTGTAACATGAGGCACTTCTCATCATGTACATGCTTATTTGAAATGGGTTTCAAAATCTAGCTTGCAAATAAATTAAATATTCAATACATAATAAAATTAATACCACGTGAGATGGGTGTCCCTCTATAATGGGAGGAGGTGCATTATGAAAGCTACCAAATGCGGCAATCATGAGGTCTTATAATTTACAATATATACAATTTTGAAATTTGATAAAAAGCATAATGAACTATGTATGTACATAAATCACAATCCTAACCTCAAAGGATGATGTAGGTACCTCCATCTGGCTTAGTCATGTACTCTCAACATCACTCATGGTGACATAGTCCTAAAATTATATATACATAAATGTCAAGTCAAAATTATATATACATGAATAATTACAAAGTACGTAAACTAAAAAGAACATAATGTGTACACTACATTTATTATACACTATAAAAACATGTATATATATCATACTTAAGTAGTAGCCAATGTCATAGATGTGTCTAAAGGTATGCTAGCATGATGGTCAAAAGATGGAGTTGAAAATAAACTATATTGAGGCCTATATGGATGAGTACGATCCATCTCCTATTCATAAAATCAAAACACATAAAATATATACATGAATCAAAATTGTTCAGATTATAAGTTAATAAAAATGTACATACATAAAAATAGTACAATTTTTTTGTCTTTAGTCAAAAGTTCATACCGTTTGTATTTGAGGTTGTGCCTCAGTGGTAATTGGATCAGGACCTGTATTGACATATAACTATGTAGTAGTTGAAAATCCCTACAAAATCAGATAAAAAGAACATATAATCACATGTTATTAAATTTGAGTTTGAATGTATATTTTTATAGTGTAATTCAAAGTGCATACCATATGAGGGATGCCAATGTCTATATGTCTCAAAAAAATACTATACTACCTCCTAGGAGAAACGATATCATTTTTTGACTGCTAATGGTCAAAAAAATTGGTTTCTATAATTTCATTGAATTTTTGATGAAATCTAGGGTTGTCTATATATCAACAAACAACCCTATCAAAAATAAGCCCAATCTTTGTTAGGAGGAAAAATAAGACCATAACTACCAAATGTCAAAACTTTGATGGTTAAGAGTGGTTATCAATGAGCTTTCCATGCCATCGGTGATAGGCTTTGTCAAAATATTAACAAAACATCTTTGAAATCCTATGAGATTCTAACAATGTTGCCATGTCATTGAAAAAAACTATCATCAATAGATAGACTAATGGTCATTGAAAATGAACCTAATCTTTGTTAGGAGATGATGTCAAACCATAACGACCAAATGTTGAAATTTTGATGATTAGGAGTGGTTATCGGTGATCTTGTTATGTTATCAATCACAAGCCTTATCAAAACATGAACAAAATATCATTGAAATACTATGAGATTTTGATGACATTTTCATGTCATTCATGAAAACTACCATCAATAGATTGACTAATGGTCATCAAAGGTTCAATGCTAGCCATGGTCTGTAAAAAACATAAAATCAAAATAATCCTATTTGTTTGGTGATCCAAGGTAATTGGTTACTATCATGCTAGTAGCATTAAAAGTATAAGAATCCTATTTTTCAAAGGTTGATCCAAGGACTGGATAAATGAAAATATGTAATGTGGATTGGTTGAGAGAGAGTGAAAGTTACATTTTATTTTCTACATGCTAATAGATAAAGTAAAAATTAATATGGTTAATAAAATTACACATGTATGTAGAAAGTAAATAATATTATGTACTTTATATTTAAATTTTAATAAAAAATTTACTTGCTACTCTTGACTATCTCTGAGCTCTCCCTGCATGAGGTCAACAAATGATGACACATCAATCTCATCACTACCATCACCATGAGTAGCGTATACATCATCATAAAAATTAGCACCCTCAACATAATGGTCATCATGTGCTACATTGACATCACTCTAAGGGGCTTTGCATATGCCTCCATAGCTAGTAAAAATGTGTCCAAGTGGATGAACATGTGTCACCTACATCCACTACTCTAATAAATTTCCCAAAAGGGCACTCAAAGAGGTAAGAGGAGATGAAACTACTTGATGATGGTGTGGAGCTAGTACAACAAGCGTAGGAAGAGGTACAAGGGGCTAAGGTTGCCTATGGTTTTGCATTCTATCACTCAGCTTTGCCCCAAGCCTATCCTAAGGCATCCCTCCACCAACCCCTTGAAATAATTTCATATCAAAATAATTGCGTTTCAAACCCAATTCAAACTCAGCCTATATTTTCCTAAGGAAGTACATGGACACCTCATGATTAGTGTGTGGAGGATGGTCAAATACCATCCACCACCACTCCCAAAAGTGTGCTACTATGTGTGGATATGTGCATCATCTAATAGAAATAGGAGGCCTCCTCTCATTAAACTCCTCACCCATCTTAGGGTTTGCAAACTAGCTTTTAAAATTTCCTTTACCTATTTTGAAGTTATGGACCTCTCTATATGATAAGCCATCAAAATAGATGGCATGCATGTTTTTCCTCCATAATCTAAATGAATCAATATTGCAATTCAAATGCTATATAGATCGAATGACACCTTGCATGCTATCCACAAGGTGTAAGAGGTGAGGAGGGCAGTTGGCCTCATGCTTGATAGCCTAAATATCGCACATGAGGTCATAAATATTACACCTAATGCTCTCTCGCAGATGATCTATGGTGGGTGGTGGAGGAGGACTAGGTGGTCATGGAGGTGGGGGTGGAGGTGGAGATGGAGATGGAGGGGGCTGAGATAGGGGTGGGGGAGTGGGAGGGGGTGGCGGTGGGTCCATCAAATATAATCTGCATATATGTTTAAACAACATAAAAATTCACAAAATAACTATTTAATAAAATTTAAATCTAAAATATCAATTATATAAATGCATGGCTCTTTAAAACCATACAATTAAATAAATAAATTTAAACACTTAAGTAAAATTTAATGTTAAGGCTAAATGAACATTATATCGGGTTGAATTTAAGTCTAATCATAAAATAATACTCTAAAAAACTATATTAATAAATCAACTATAAATCTGGTTTTAATGTTAGATACAAACTTGTTTTGTCTATGCAAGTTCAAGGGAACATGTTTTTGATATTAAGGGAAAGGATGTGAAAGTACCCAATAGTTTAACCATTGTTTTGTTAGATTCTGATCTAGATCCTAAATGGAATTACTTTATAAAATATTGTAGTGAATTTTTTATTATTAATACTTTATATTGAATGCTAGAGTAGTTATATTCCTATTCTATTTAGTTTTTAAAGCCTTTTTGAAAAAATATTACATTTGTATGTTTCTATCCTAGACCCCTAACTAACCTTATAGAAAGGGAAAATATATTTTGGTACTCCTATAAGATTTGTTATTCAACACTATTTATGCATTTATTTGGCCTACTAAACTTGTGAGGAAATGCATAAAATCATTAAGAAACATAAGGATAAGATGAGATAAAAATGAGGACAATTAAGATTATGGAAGCAAAGTATGAAGAAATTGGCAGGGGGACTAAGAATGCAACTTCTAATGTGTTGATGGAAATAGGTTGTAAGGGCATATAAGTACCATAGTCTATGGGTGTAACAATTAAGGATGATTTAGACAAACCATGTGTGATTAAGCATAGAAAAAAGAAAAATGATGATGATGATGATTTTAATCAATTCTTTAGTATTGTATAGAAGAATGACTCCTTATGTTAGGAGTTCCCATTTTATTGGATGCATCCAAGGAGAAATCAAGGACTCACTTCTAGGTAATTTCATCAATAATGAGTGAAGAAGAAGAGAAGGAACCAAATAAAGTTAAGGATTAAAAATGTTGCAAAATATATTATGACTAAGAAAGATAATAGAAAGGTAATTAATGAAGGGTAATCCTTCAATGATTTTCTTTAAAATCTTGTGATTGTGAGTGAACAATCTTTGCGACAAGAGAAGGTGATAGATAAAATGGATAATATTATCTAGACTAACATTCCTTGTAGTGGTGAGAAATTAGGCATAAGTTTATTGTTGGTAGGTGATTTTGGTAAGACATTAGAAAAATTTGGAAAGGAATAAGAGTTAGAGACATATGGCAAGGATCAACTCATGAAACAGTTACTGATCCTTTGTGAAGGAAAATGAGAGGTTAGAGAAGAAAATAGAAAAGCATATTCCATGTGACCATATAGATGTTATCATTGTTGGAAACATATCTCTTAGGTATGATTAGTAGTCATGATGAGTCAAATAAGAATAACATGTCTATGTCTAGGAAGGACTCACAGTGTTGCTTGAAGAGATTAATATGATGATTTGAGTTCTAAGTTACAATGTTTTGATTAGAGACTAGTTTTTCTCATTATGATGGATCAATTATGTAATATTTTTTGGTGCTAACCGAGTGAAGTGATGAGTACTCATATGTGTATCTCAAGATAGAAAGTTTCATGGTTTTTATTTGTGCTTGCTATTTTTATTTAAAGATAGATATTTCTATTTGATGTTCATGATGAATAGTGTAGAGTTTCTTTTGGATTATGAGATAGAGATGGGTTTTCTGTTGATGTGGTGTTTCACAATGCTTATTTATGTTTCTTAATTGTATCATGTTATTAATATGGGAAACAATGATATTTTTTATTGGATTCAAAAGGTCTCTTGGAGTGTGTTGATGTATTACTGCCCGACTCAATTAGTTGTAATGTTACATTAGATCATGAGTGTGATTGATAGATCGTGGCATACTAGAAATTATATATGTGGGTCCTAACTATGTCTCAATTTACATATCTTGGGTAAAATTGATTATTGTAGTTTATTTTTGTATTTAATATGATGGGTAAGATCAACCTTTTTTATGTTAATTGCATGTATATAAAGAGGAAATTATTTTTTAATGTTACAAGAAAATGGTGATGTTATGAGTGAATGAGATACAAAGGTGTGTAAGAATGTCATAATAAAGATTGATCTAAGAGGTATGACTAGAATGTATTGAAATTTAGAAAGTCAATAACTTATTTAGAGTTGTATTAGCATATCATAATTGCTATCAGTTAGTCCATAATTCAATGGATTTTTGTGCATAATGGATTGTTATTTGTTCTAGGGTTGTTTCCCTCAAAATTGTTTCCCTTTTCTATATTCAAGTAGCTAAATCAATTTTTATGTACACTTATTTTGTGACACTGGGGGATTGTATTCTCATTATGGATTATATGTTCATCTAAGGATCAAACAAAGTTTAGTAATGTTACCTTTATTGGCTCGAAATCTTAGTAATGAATGGGTTAAAAATGTTATAAAATATAATAGAATCATAAAAACTCATAGCTAAAGTTGTAATGAATGTAGACTTCATCACAAGTTGAATGAGTAATGGAAAATTATAAAATATACTTAATTTAATAGTTTGATAGAGGAATTTTATAGTTGGTATAGTTTTAGTGTCTCAAAATATCAATGTACCAAGATCTAGTATTTAACGTAAGACAATTATATCTATTAAATATCTACATTAATAAATGAATTTTTATACACAATCCATTTCATTATTTAGAACTAATTATTAATAACATATATTGTCAAAATAATATTATTCATATTGTCCATAATATTTCTTCAACCCAATTTAAAATCATCAAATACAATTTTCAAACTTAGGATTAAGATTACTTTCCATTATACCTATTGTTATGGTTACCTGGCTAGGGATCAAGTGTTAGGTTTAAGATTTGAAGTTACAATTACAATTAGGGTTTAACATTTAGGATTAAGTTTATTAACATGATCAGGTTTAGGCTTAGAATTAAGTTTATCGATTTTAATTATATAATTTGGTTAAAATTTTAATCAATGTTAGGGTTAGGTTAGAATTATGGTGAGAGTGAGATTTTACATCAAGGTTAATGCTATGTTTATGGTTACTATGTAGTTTTATTTAAAAAAATATGGTTTTAAGGTAAGGGAGCACATTATGTAATGCCCAGCCAAGGGATCCAAAGAACTAACCTAAAGTTTTACTAAGTAAGCAATAACATGTACAATAATTTACATTAAAAACATAAGAGATTACATTCCTTAATGATTCCTTAATGAGCACATTTACATTTCATTTTTAAATAATTGTACTAGAAGTAAAATAAATAACACATCCACATGAAAAAATAACTACAAGTTCAATCAATTTAAATAATATACATTTGTTTCGAATGCCACTTGGCATTAATTCAAAATGCACAATCATCCACTATACACGCCATAGGGTATGAAAGGCTGAAAGAATATACATTTATAAAATAGTTTACATCATCCATTTTTGATCCATGAAACAAAGTACAATACAATAAGTAAAATCATTAAATACTAAGTTTTGTGTTTGGATCCCTTGGCAAGGTGTTACGTGATTAAATACTTAGTTATATGTTTAGGGTTTTATTTTATAGTTATGGTTAGGTTGAGGTTAAAGACTTATGAGTATAGTTAGTTTTACCTTTTTTGTTATAGGGTTTACAAACTAATCTATAATTAATCACTATTTATTTGAAATAAATATAAAATATTGAATGTAATTATATGTTTAAACAATGAATTTACATCTATCTAATCATTCAAGATTTTAATTTACATATTAAATACATTTCAAACCATCTAAAATAATAATTTTTAAATGAACATCTATGAAACTATTAATTTAAATTAATAGATACAATAATCTAAAGATAATATTGTTAACAATGAAAATTTACAATTTTATGTATATTAAAACTTAAAAAAATAATAATAAATTGATAGTATATAAAACATAAAATTGAAAAAGTTTAAATAAAAAAGTACAAAATAAAATAAAATACCTGATATGTCAGATAATAGTAGTAGGGGGGTCAAGTGAGGTCCAAAAGGTGCTCTTGTATTGCTCTAAAATTGGGTTCACATTTGGTAAATGATAAAAATGACACAAAAAAGCCAAAAAAGGGGGGATTTGTAGTTTTTCAAATCAGGTACCCGATATTTTTAGAATTGGGCACAGGATTTTGAAAAAATTAGGTACACAATTTGTTCAAAATTGAATGCCCAATTCTTAAGATGTTTGGGCACCCAAATGGCATTTTAAAAATCAAGCACCCAATTTTTGAAACATGGATCGAGTGCCCAAAATAGGATTTGAAAATTGGGTACCTATTTTTGAGAGGTCCAATTCCATAGATTTGACTTCTATGGAATTGTGACCCAACTTTGTGCTCTTACCCAAGTATAATGAGGAAGTGGATGGATAAGACAAACTTCCACATAGGGAAAAAAGGAAGTTGGAATTTTTTTTTTGGAGAAGGTAGCTCAAAAGATTACTGTTGACCAAGTGGAATTATCTACCATTCTTTTAGATTTTGAAAATTCTACAAATAATGTTGATTCCTTATTTGTGAAATTGAGTGATACATATAACTTCACTATGTAAATAAAGAAAAAACTATCTAAGATAGATGCTGACATAAAGGCAAGTGCAGATCAATTGTTATTTGATCCTAGCTATAGCTCTGTACATTTTGTAATAATTAGATATTTTACAAATCTTTAAGAAGAATTGTTGAGGGAAGAAGCTAGGATAAGGGCTACACTAACATAAATATAGTGAGTGATATGACAACAATTTGTCTATAGCTCATCACATGATGGAACTATTAGTAGAGGTACAGATAGCTTTACATAGTTCAAAAGTTTTGAAAGAGAATTGGTACAAGTCAATATCCATAATTTTGAAGGTACATAGTGATTCCCTTTCACATTTTGTTGTTACCTTGTAGTTATGCATTTTTTGCATTTGTGTCAAAAAAGGGGGAAAATAGGTTATGAGAATAGTATTATCATACACAAGGAGGAATGTAATATATATACACACACACGAGTGAAATATATGTATAGTATGAAAGATGTATATACAAAGCAAAAAATATGTTTACAATTTTTTTTGAAAAATCAAATAATAGAGTCAGAAGTTATTGAGTAGTAGTAGAGGACAATCAAAACCAAGTTACAAACCTAGACATGTTGATAGAGGGACTTTTGACTTATATCTTGAGTATTCATTATTTTGGTATGATAAGTGTTTTTATCACTAATGCCAAAGGGGGAGATTATTAATCTTATGGTCAAATAATTTCTCTATTAGTGTCTTAGGCAATTGACTACATTGCTACCAAGCTCCATATGTAGAAAGAAGAGTCTCTCGAGCTTCATAGTATCTATTGAACATCTGAGATAGAAAGTAGTGTAAGTCATGCTTCATATTGTCTACTAAGAAACTAAGACAAGTGCAATGTAAGCTGAGCTTATCAATTGCTATCGAGCTCTTCAATATAATAAATGATGGATGTAGTGTTAACCAAGCTCTATAGTGTCTACTAAAATGATAGTGTTAATGAAGTGTAAGAAGGTAGTGTTGACCAAGCCACCACATCTACCAAGTTCTTTAGTATTTTTTGAGCCATCCAGTGATGACTAAGTTCCTACTACTCTAAGTAATTAGTATGGACCGAGCATCTACCTCAACCAAGTGCCAGAGTTTGTCGAGTGTCAACAAGTGTTGTCAAGTGTCAAAATATCACCCAAATGATCTTCAGAACCTGAGTTACAATGGTGAGCTGACTTTGTGAAGATTATTTAATTGGCATTGTAGCCGACTCCAAAAGGTAATTAGTTGGATTGGTATATATGTGTTACATCTTGTCATATCCAATATATCAAACAACAACAAGAAAGGAGTAGATGAGTGCAAATTAAGAAGGCTAAAAGTGGTATAAGGAAAAGAAGAGTCTTATATATCACAATTAGGCGATCATTGTATTTTAATGGAATCTTATTTAACAAATAGAGTTGCAGATTAGAGATCAGCCACTGATTCATCATAATAAGTGCATCATCCAAATCCTCTAACAAGGTGGACTTTATAGTCTTTTCCAAATCTCTTAATAGAGTGCATGCTTCATTGTATATTGTAAATCCTTTCACAAGGCGGACTTAACAGTCCCTATTGCTCCTAATAGGGAAGATCACCAGAACTGATCAGTTGTAAGCTTTAACAAACTAACTTTATACTGCAGTGATAAAGCTTGTGGATATCATCCCCACCCTAGTTTTATTTTCTATTTTGAAGATTTTTGGGTTACCAAATATTGTGTCAAGTGTTAGATCAGATTACATGGTGTATTTTTATGTGGTGAATTAAAGCTAAAGTTTTATTGGTTCATGATTCACACTCTCCCCCACTCTCAGTCACCTAGTCTACACTATATTTATATATGTGTGTGTGTGTGTGTGTGTGTATACATACATACATATATATATATATATATATATATATATATATATATATATATATATATATATATATATATATATATATATACATATATATACACACACACACATATATATATATGTATATATATGTATGTATTTATGTATATATATATATATATATACATACATAAATACATACATATATATACATATATATATATATGTGTGTGTGTGTATATATATGTATGTATGTATGTATGTATGTATATATATGTATGTATATATATATATATATATATATATGTATGTATGTATGTATGTATGTATGTATGTATGTATGTATGTATGTATTTATATGTATGTATACATACATACATACGTATGTATGTATGTATATATATGTATGTCTAGGATCATGGTGTGTCAAAAAGTGGCGATGTGAAAAAAATAGGGCTTGAAGATGTCTAAAAGCACTTTAAAATCTGCTCTAACTTTTTTACACCTATCCAGGAACCAAACTTAGAAGGTAATGCCAACCCTTATCGGATATCTAATAATTAGCGTAATAATATTATAACAATATAATTATTATAATTATTATACTATAATATTATATTATTATTATTATATTATATTCGTATAATATTTTACTATAATAATAATATTATAATGTATTATATTATAATCTATTATATTATAATAATATAATATAATATTTAATATTATAATATATAGTAATGTAATATAATATAATGTAATATAATACATATAAAATATAATATAATAATATAATAGAATATTTAATATTATAATATATAGTAATGTAATATAATATATATAAAATATAATATAAAATATATAAAATATAATATGATATAATATAAAATATAATATAATAATAAAAATCTAAGATATTATATTGTAATTAATATATAATATTGCGGGCATATCCGATATTATATCGAATATCTGATACTATATCAGATATCTGATACTATATTAGATATCCAATATAATATCAGATATTTGATACCTGCACATAACATAAAATAAAAACATAGACCCACGGGCCCTCTTATTACATTAATTTGGGGCCAATATTACAAAAGCAATCGGACATACAATTCAAGATCGGATATCAGATATTAAGGCATGTTTTTTTTTCCAACTTATTTTTAACCTAAATTTAATAGATTTTAGGATAATTTTGTTTGTTTTAGTTGAATCTAGGATTTTTTTTTTTTAAATGGTTAAAATTAAGGTTTTTTTAAATATATATTACGTTTTCCAATTCAATAGGAATGGCTGATCAGAATGACAACACTAAGGCAAGGAATAATATTCCTCATAACCCCCCAACAAATGATTGAGTACCCCCAAAAATTCTCCACCAAATGATCCTCTACCCCCTCAAAACCCTCCTCAAATTGAGGATTTGATAAATGAAAATCTCACTAAGTTGAGAGGTTTGCATAGAACATATAATAATATACCCGCATTGGCTCCTATATTATCCACATTAAACACCATAGTGGATAACATTGAAACCCGTATGAAGCAACAAAATGTTGCTCTTCATTGGCGTGATGAAACACATGAGATGTTTGATGATGGTTTGGATTATTATGAGGTTGTGGCCCTCAACATAACCAAAGACAATTTGGCTAGCCTTTTTGCGAACTCGAAAATGGGTTTACCAGTCAACCCAAAAAAATTCAAACTATCAATTAAATGGTGCACAAATGACGCCATACGTGCAAACTTTTGGGATCATTGGTGGATGGTCTTTGATATCCGTCCACATGGAAATTTAGACATATCATTTTATTTCTTTAGAAAATTATATGCAGAATTTGTGTTGAAACTTAAAGTGAACTATTGGAGCATGAAGCCCCACATGGGCTTAGGACTAGGAGCTCATTAGGATAGACCCTCTTCCCAGCAGAAGAAAGTTGGCACTTTTGTCCCCCCCACTAATATCTCACCCCCTCCTCGAGTGCAGCATCCAAATATTATGACAGAGGCTAGCTCTCAAACCATCAGAGCCATTCATAGGCTAAGTAGCCTAATGATATCTCAGGCTAGGTCAATCCTGCCTCCTCATGTTGATGATGTTGGTGCTAGTTCATCATCGGCTAGCTCATCACACATTTGTGTGCCTCACACTTGCATTATGTGCAAGAATATTTTCTTGGGTCCCATAGATGATCTTCCTGAGTATCATTTTGTGTTAGATGAGGATACACCAAACACACGCACAAAGGCTACAGACCCTGATGCAAGAGAGGAGGGGAATGTAGAGGCATGAACTCCTTCGGTGTCGATACATGTATATATTTTTTTGTTATGACATATGTGATTTAAAGTTAATTTTTATAATAGAGTAATATTAATTTTTAAGCCATATTGACTTTTATATGTATGTGATCTTCATTCATGTTTAGTTGATGACCAAGGAGGAACTCAGATAGATTGATGATGCCATTCTCTCAACCATTTCATTTGGCCTTGAGACATCTATGGTACATTATGTTGTGTTCACATTTTTTTAAATTTGATATTGTAGCATATATGGTTGCTAATCTTTCTTTTATCTTGTAGGTACCGCCTGTCTTGGGGGGACAAAGTGCGGGGGGGTGAGCCAGCATGCATTGACAAAGGAAAGGTAATTAGGTGCTTTCTATTTGATTAAATATCAATTTATTCTTGTAAAATGTTCGTGATATTCTCATTTAATTACATTCTTTATTGTATATAGGGCATGGTTACTAGCATGAGCCTATACAAATTTCATGTCATAGACCATCAAGAATTTACATTTGCACTGAGAGCCCCATTGTATCTATAAGTATCATTTATTTTATATTATCCTTATCTTCATAAATAAATTCAAAACTTATTTCCATGATATTAACAGCTACTATTTTGTATCTCATAGGAGACTCCTAGTGCACATGAGGTCCGATGGGAGAGTTATGTAGATTTGATGATGCAGACACTCTCTCCTGAGGAGGAGCCTACAATAGTAAGTTGTAGTTTGAATTCATGATTAAATATGTTATAAATTTAGCATGCTATGCATTATATGTTATAGTTTAAATTTTAGATTCATCTGACAAACATATTTTAACATATACAACCCACAATCAGAGAGGTACAAGCATTGTTGAGGGCATATGAGAGGACTCCTGACCAACACAAGAGGTCAATGAGAGAGGTATTTATTATGAAATTTTGATAGTATAAATCTTCATTACAAAAAAATCATTATGCATTTGAGTAATTCAATTTTAGATGCAAAGAATCATATAAATTTAGTAGTCTAACTTTGGGTTTTCCTTTTTTGTTTTTGTAGGAGGCATTTGATCTACCTAGTGTAGTGAAGAGGCTTCATTTTGATCGTCCACTAGCACCTAGGATAGTATAGTTGCCATAGAATGCCTCATGAGATATTTTGAGATAGCATATACCACATTGTATAAAGAAACATTGATATTATACACATTCTGATGGCATGATCAACCACATTTTGTATATGGATCTATGTATTTTGATATATATTTGAGTACTTTGTCTATGGATACATGATCTTTGATATATATTTGTGTAAAATTTTGTCTATGGATACATGTATTTAGATATATATTTTTGTCATTTATGTGCACAATGATATACATATTAATTTAGTATCTACTATTATTCAATTTATCGTGGATCATGTGTATTGTTCATGTTTATGGAATATCATTAATTTTGATTATGTTTTTTATGTTTGATTCAAATGCAATAATTTTTGAATAAAATTTTAACAACCTTTATTATCAAATTTGGATACAATGTATAATTTGAAGTGCTATCATGACATAAACACACTTGTTAACCTCCTACACAAGGTTCAGATAACCCCAAATCTGATTTTAAACACCACCTTCAACCTTGAAACTAACTCTTGGCTTCAAATCTAATCTCAACACAGTTAAGGACTCCACTCCTTAACCATGTATTCTATTCCCAACCACCAAGTTATTCATAGATTCATAATCTTTGATAACTAGTACTTCACTTTGTTACTATCCTCACACTACAACTTTTCAATTTCAACATAACTTCAAAATATCTCAACTTAAGAGACTTGATCAGATAGTTCATTAATAGCCCTCACAAGCTTTGAGTTATTTTAGGCCTCAGCATCACTATCCTATAGTATTCAATTGTTTATTGATAGCCCTCATGATATTCGAGTTATGGCCATTAGAATATCGACTTCGAAATGCACTTAGAGCACCTTAGACACTCCTCGATATGGCGTGACTGCAAACGATGGATGGTCTCTATGGCTAGAATAAGGGTGTCACTAAGGTCCACCTTCCCACTTAGAGCTAATGGTTTTGATGATTCGATGCCAAGATCAGCAGTTTCAAAGTTACGTTGTGGTGCACCTATGAAATGAGGCACACTATGAGTTTTGGCATTGAGCGAGATCACTATGCTAAATCCAAATGGAATGTGATCTCTCAAAAAATGAGATACATTATTTTAGGTCTCAACATCATCATCTTGTAGCATTTGATAGTTCATCAATAGCCCTCATGAGCTCCAAGTTATGACCCTCGAAAGATCGACCTCAAAATGCACTTAGAGCACCTTGGAAACTCCTCGATATGGGGTGGTAGTGAATGATGGATGGTCTTTGTGGCTGGAAAAATGGTGTGACTAGGGTTCACCTACCCACTTGGAACTAATGGAACTGACAATTTGATGTCAAGATTAGCGATTTCAAAGTTATGTTGTGGTGCACCTATGAACTTAGGCACACTATGAGTTTTGGCATCAAGCGAGATCGTTGTGTCAAATCCAAAAAAATGTACTCTCTCAAAAATGAGATAGTTATTTTAGGCCTCAGCATCACTATCTTTTAGAATTCAAAAATTCATTGATAGCCCTCACGAGCTTTGAGTTATGACCCTCAGAAGATCGACCTCGAAACACACATAGAGCACCCTGGAGACTCCTCGGTATGGGATGTCTGCAGATGATGGATGGTCTCCATGGCTAGAACAAGGGTGTCACTAGGGTTCACCCACCCACTCAAAGCTAATGGCACTAATGATTTGATGCCAAGATTAACAATTTCAAAGTTACAATGTGGTGCACCTATGAACTAAGGCACATTATGAGTTTTGGCATCGAGCGAGATCACTATGTTGAATCTAAACAGAATGTGATCTCTTGAAAAAAAGATATTTAATTTTAGGTCTCAGTATTAATGTCCTATACCATTTGATATTTCATTAATAGCCATCATGAGCTCCGAGTTATGACCCTCGAAAGATCTGTTAGGCCCATTTACCGTTGCACCAAAAGCCATGACTATTAGTGAACATGGAACACCACATAATTAACCACCTGTGGGCAGGGGAGCGTGTTGCATCACCCAACAACCTCCCCCTCAACGCGCATACCAGGCGCTTACGCGGGTCGGGAAGGCACCGGGGAGATTTGAACCCATGACCAGGCCAAAACCAGGCTCTGATACCAATTGTAGAGCTCTCCAAGAGCTTTCCGTTGACTACTTGAAGTCCAAAATCCGACTCCGTATGCCCAAGTTATGCCCTAATCCGTGCTCAAAATAAATAACATCTAAATTTAGGGCTCTTAAAACCTGACAAAATTTTAAAATCATAGAACCAAACCTACACCATGTTGCAGTGCTCTGAATTAGCTTTCCAACGCCTATAAGAACTCTGAAATCCGATATTCTGAGAGAAAGTTATGGCCATTTTACTAAGACAGTCTTTTTACCATTTTCAGTATGATTTTTCATTTTTAATTTTTTTTCAGTGACGAAAATTCCGACGGGATTAAATTTGATGGCCATCATGGGCTGAAACCAAAAAACTCTTTCATTTCCTCTTAACATGGCCAAACTAGGGCATATTATATATCAAATTTTATGGAAATGTTGACCCGGATCCAATGGTGAGGTCTGTTTTTACCCAGGAGGTCATTTTTGCAAGCTACCCCCCAAAACCCTCATTTAAATAAAACATCCAAAAAAATATTTTTGTCCAACAATTTCACATGCCCAAATATTTTAACATCCCATCATAACAGCAAACCAAAAACCCTTAGATCTGCAATAAAACATTCATATATCTTGCCCTTTCTTTTATCCTCTCATGCATTCCCATGGATTCAATCTAGGGTTACAATAATAAAACCATAGCCCTGATACCACTTGTAAGGCCCATTTACCATTGCACCAAAAGCCATGAATGTTAGTGAACATGGAACACCACATAATTAACCACCTGTGGGCAGGGGAGCGTGTCGCATCACCCAACAAGATCGACTTCGAAATGCACTTAGAGCACCTTGGAGACTCCTCGATACGGGGTGGTGGTGAATGATAGATGATCTCCATGTTTGGAACAAGGGTGTGACTAGGGTTCACCCACCTACTTAGAGCTAATGGTGTTGACGATTCGATGCCAAGATCAATGGTTTCAAAGTTACATTGTGGTGCACCTATTAACTGAGGCACATTGCGAGTTTTTGCATCAAGGGAGATCATTGTGCTGAATCCAAACAAAATGTGATCTCTCAAAAATGAGATA
The DNA here is from genome assembly GCA_028749045.1 of Cupressus sempervirens. Classification (NCBI taxonomy): domain Eukaryota; kingdom Viridiplantae; phylum Streptophyta; class Pinopsida; order Cupressales; family Cupressaceae; genus Cupressus; species Cupressus sempervirens. Next base: position 550,230,210 of record CM053790.1, on the reverse strand, counting down.
GGTTATTTTATACCTTAGTATCACCATCCTGTAGGATTTGAGATTTCATCGATAGCCCTCATGAGCTCATAGTTATGACCCTTGGAAGATCGACCTCGAAACACACTTAGAGCACCTTGGAGACTCCTCGGTACAGGGTGGTTGCGGATGATGGATGGTCTTCGTGGTTAGAACAAGGGTGTCACTAGGATTCACCCACCCACCAGAGCTAATGGCACTAATAATTCGATGCCAAGATCAGTGGTTTGAAAGTTATGTTGTGGTCCACCTATGAACTGAGGCACAATGCGAGTTTTGGCATCGAGTGAGATCATTGTGCTGAATCCAAAAAAAATGTGATCTTTCAAAAATGAGATAGGTTATTGTAGCTCTTAGCATCACAATTTTGTAACATTTGAGAGTTCATCGATAGCCCTCATGAGCTCTAAGTTATGACCCTCAGAAGATCGACCTTGAAATGCACTTATACCACCTTGGAGACACCTCAATATGGGGTGGCCGCGAACAATGGATGGTCCCCGTGGCCAATAAAAGGGTGTGACTAGGGTTCACCCACCCACCCAGAGCTAATGGCACTGATGATTTGATGCCAAGATCAACAGTTTCAAAGTTATCTTGTGGTGCACCTATGAACTGAGGCACACTATGAGTTTTGGCATCAAGCGAGATCGCTGTGTCGAATCCAAACAGAATGTGATCTCTCAAAAATGAGATAGTTTATTTTAGGCCTTAGCGTCACCTTCTTGTAGCATTTGATAGTTCATCGATAGCCCTCACGAGCTCTAAGTTATGACCCTTGGAAGATTGACCTCTAAATGCACTTAGAGCACCTTGGAGACTCCTCGGTATGGGGTGCCTGTGGATGATGGATGGTATCTGTGGCTAGAAAAAGGGTGTCACTAGGGTTCACCTACCCACCTAGAGCTAATGGCACTAACGATTCAATACCAAGATCAATGGTTTCAAAGTTATGTTGTTGTGTGCCTATGAACTGAGGCACACTATGTGTTTTGGCATTGAGTGAGACCATTATGCCAAATCCAAATGAAATGTGAAATCTTGAAAATCAGATAGGTTATTTTGGGTCTCAACATCACCATCCTGTAGCATTTGATAGTCCATCGATAGCCCTCATGAGCTCTAAGTTATGTCCCTCGCAAGATCAACCTCAAAACACTCTTAGAGTACCTTGGACACTCCTCGGTATGGGGTGGCTGCGAATGATGGATGGTCTCTATGGCTAGAACAAGGGTATGACTAGGGTTCAACTGCCTACTCAAAGTTAATGGTGTTGATGAGTCGATCCCAATATCAATGATTTCAAAGTTACGTTGTGCTGCACCTATGAACTAAGGCACACTGCGAGTTTTGGCATCGAGCAAGATCGCTATGCCGAATCCAAATGGAATGTGAACTATCAAAAATAAGATAGGTTATTTTATGTCTCAACATCACCATCTTGTAACATTTGACAGTTCATCGATAGTCCTCACAAGCTCTAAGTTATGACCTCAGAAGATTGACCTCGAAATGCACTTAGATCACCTTGGAGAATCCTTGGTACGGGGTGGCCACAGATGATGAATGGTCTCTGTGGCTGAAACAAGGGTGTGACTAGGGTTCACTTTCCCACCCAGAGCTAATGGCATTGACGATTCAATGCCAAGATCAGCAGTTTCAAAGTTACGCTATGGTGCACTTACAAACTGAGGCACACTACAAGTTTTGGCATCGAGTGAGATCGTTGTGCCAAATCCAAATGGAATGTGATCTCTCAAAAATGAGATAGGCTATTTTAGGCCTCAAAATCACTATCCTATAGCATTCAATAATTCAATGGGGTGGTTGTGGACAATCAATGGTCTCTATGGTTGGAATGAGGGTGTGACTATGGTTCACCCACCCAGCTAGAGCTAATGGCTCTAACGATTTGATGCCAAGATCAATAGTTTCAAAGTTACGCTATGGTGCACCTATGAATTGAGGCACACTACGAGTTTTGGCATCGAGCGAGATTGTTGTGCCATATCCAAATAGAATGTGATCTCTCAAAAATGAGATAGCTTATTTTAGGCCTTAGCATCATCATCCTATAGAATTTTATAATTCATTGGTAGCCGTCATGAGCTCCAAGTTATCATCCTTGGAAGATTGACCTCGAAATGCACTTAGAGCACCTTGGAGACTTCCCGGTACGAGGTGGCCGCGAACGATGGATGGTCTCCATGGCCGGAACAAGGATTTCACTAGGGTTCACCCACCCACCCAAAGCTAATGGTGCTAATGATTCTAATAGTTCTAGCCATTAGGAGTTAAATTTTGAAAAGTTGTCAAAAAAATTGCAAAAGTTGCTAAGCAACTTTTTGGAAATTTGTCAATTTTGCGCTAAGACAAGTTTTATTGCAAATTTGTTTGCCAATGGACTCTGCAAACTCCTAGGGACCCTAATAATGTTCTAAACATCTAGACTTACCTTAAAAACATGGAATTTACCAAAAATCCACTTTATTGGACCATATGATGGCCAAGGCTTATAGTTGCACCATGGAGTCTTGTGTCCATTAAAAATGTGGATGGTCATAGTGAGATTATTAGATCTATCCCTAGACCTTATTACATCAAGGAGAAAAAAAATGATTAGGTTCTTTGCACTAGTGTTCCATGTATTGATGTGATAAAAAGGTGCATATAATGGTTAGTGATTGTGCATACCTCATGTATGTGTTACTTGATTTATTTATTTTTGATGAAATGTGGTTGGTATGTGATCGATTAAATAGCTTTCTTAGCATGAGAATTTTTGGATAAAAAATCCATTTTCCTACTAATTCAAATGGGTGTGTCTAAAGGCTCAACATGTTTGGGTGATATTGAATCCACACAGAAATCACTTGCTCTTCTAGAGATGCTAAAGGGTGTATGCAAAGGGACTAGCATCCTTTAATATTATAGAATTTCATTTCTGTGCATTTTTATGGATATGCATTTGGAAACATGTCATGCATTCTTGAAAATTCTTTTTATTAGATGTAGTAGGTATGTGGATGATCAAAAACCCTATATTTCATTAATTTTATTGGACTAAGAACCACTTTTCCTCTCAGTTGAAAGGGTGGTCCTAAGGGTTCAACACTAATTGGTGATGTTTAACCGCCTTGGTAATGACTAGTTCATTTGGGGAGGCTTGAGATTGCATGCAAAGGGATTCTTGTTGATTTTACTCTTGTTTCAAGTGGAGGGCCTAAGAGCTCAACATGTTTTGGTGATGTTAAATCACCATATTAATGAATAGCTCATTTGGATATGGTAGCTAACCAAAGCTTAGAAGATTATTTTTATAGTATTGTAAAAAAAAATTGTGAGAACCTTGCTACTTAAAATTCAGAGTATATACAATTTTCCTAATGATTCTAAGCATGGTAACCAATGGAGGAAGAGTTGGCATGGTTGTAATAATTCATGTTATCCATCATGAACCAACAAAAAGGAGAAACACAAGGAAACCATGATGGACTTGAACATGAAGATGATTATGGAGAGGATCAAATGCAACATGTTGCTTTCGTCCCAAATGTTGACAATATACAAGGGTTTTACTTTGACAATATACAAGATCACATTATTAGAATAAAATAAAAAGTTAAATATACAATGGAAACCTCACACCATAAAAAATAGTGAAATGCATTGATAAAAGTTGTAGTAAAAGGCTTAAACAATATTAGCATCATAGAATCACTTTCTATTTCAATGCCTCATTGCGAATGAGTATTCAAACTTATTGACACCTTTCCCAAATTGTTTTTTAAGAAATCAAGTATTCTAATTGTTCATCCATACTTTCTAGATTTTTCTTATTTGATTACTTTGATAAAAATAGTTTTAATAATCACAATATCATCTCTATGTCAAATAAGAAAAAAGCTAAACTTGTAATAAGAAATCCGCAAGCAATTATCTTTCATATAGTTATAAATGGTCTTAAAATTTTTCATATAGACTTGTATCACATGCAAATATGATTTGCAAGAACTTGTTCAATATTTTCCTCTTATAATTCCTTACAAAGAACCTACCAAAATAAAAATTAGCATGTGCAACTAATTTAACCTATCTTTTTCATTATTACAAAAACCATATACAAAAAAAGTTCACATTTTACATCATAATACATCATAAATCTTAGGAATTCTCCCCAACACCCCCCCCCCCCCACACACACTCTTCATGGTGTACCTACATTCCAATATCATAAAAAAAATAGTAACCTATTGTATTAAACAAGATAATCATCAATTCAATGAATCATTATGAAGAAAATAACATAAGAAGTAAATATACCTAGTCGAGTGTTCCAGTAGGGTCCTCTCTCTGTTTTAGGGTCTCCAATAGGTCTTCATGATCAGCATTAGCAATAGTAAAAAGTTATTTTACTTTTGATCTTCCTTGATGCTTCAACAACTTTACATTTGTTGCTATAATAAGATGCAAATATATAAGAATTATTTTGTGCTTCTAATAGTCTTCGAGTGCAGGAATTTCGTTCCTTCTAAGCATGTATGTCCGCAACCATGTTCCAGTGACAACCACTGAACCAGTAGGATATGTGAATCCATCATCATCTGTGATCGATTGTGCAAGTTTTTGTTTACCTCTTACACAACATGCTAACTAATAATCAAATTTCTCATCATTCCCCTATGGTGCAACCAATGTAAAGACATGGCTTGGTTGAAGTAGATCTGATAGATGGTTATGCTCAAGTGAACTTTCCATGTCATCATTTTTGATAGAGGGTATGATAGACAATGGAGTAAGATAATGTGTAACCCATGTGTCCACCCACTCACTTGACTCACAATGATCCCAATCACACTAAAAATAACTAAGAAAAAAGAAAGCTAGCTGTCGTGTCTAAATGGTCCATGTACTAGAATCAGAGCTCTGGAATGAATGCATTTTTGATGAGTCTCTCACTATAGCACAATCTAATCTATCAGCTATGGACCCTTCTTCAACCAACCAAAAGAACCTGCATACCACTTAATCAATAGTCCCCCCCTGTGATAATGCTAAACCACACCAATCAACAATCCTACGAGCATCAAGAAGCTCTACTACTGAAATCTTCAATTGCTCTTTAACTAGAGCTCTCTTTACACATGCCCTTGCTCCATCATGTTCCCCTTTTCCATGGCCAGACTCAAAAAAACTCCAAATATGAGGCACCCCTCTCTCTATGTGCATCCTACACAACAAATAAAACATGCAAGCATTCTTGAATTGACCTATATAGTTATCTGACCAAATGATATGTATATCCATAGCAATTGCATGCTCATGTAAGAAATCAAAATAATTCTCAAAACAATGTTGCACAAACTCATGAGAGTGAGATCTATCATCACTCATATAAAAATGATACTCTCTAATAATCTTCCAATTATCTTATGCACTATTAGGGGCATGTCTATATGTAATGTGAACAAAAATAGCAATCTAAATGGAGTTGTAATACTAGGATTATGTCTCATTTTGAGGTTGCAATGTGTAGTTCTCAGCAAAATCAACAACTGATATAATAGTGCCAATGGGAAAAGTCTCCTTACACATTCTAAATTGATGATCCAACCACTGAGACCTATGACTATGTCTTGCATACTTGTAAAAAAGATTTGCCTCAAAATCTGAAATAAAACTAGCCACACTGATATCTTTTCCAACCAATTCACATCTAGAGCTCTCACCCCCACACTTCAATGTGTATTTCACCATTTCATATACCTTTTTTTTCACTATTGTCTTTCCAAGATCTTGTTCGCACACCTTATCAAAATATGTTTCAAACTTAGATAAGCCACCACATTCTAAACACTCCTCATTTAAGCAAGCATTTCTATAAAAGAAACAACCATCAACTCTACGACATAAAAGTTGATCTAGCAAGTCTCTTGATGATTTTGGAAGCTCACTAGCACCACAATCCTCCAACATTTCTTTGCTATGCAAAGTAGAATGGATGGAGAGTAATATTTCATGGTGCATAGAAAACTAAACATGATATTTGCAACAACATGTATTTTTAATTTTGAGTGACACATAATAAAATGGCTTCAAAGATTCAAAATCCCTTTTTGATATATGAAGACTTGGATGACTCTCTCTAAATTATTTGAACAACATAGTTTGACTTACCTCCAAATAGTTTTTAGGATATGGCGTGCGGTCTCTGATGCTAATTCTTAACTTTAACACGTCTTTAGCATTGGGTGATACTCATGAGCTAGAGTGCCAAAATTGTGTAATTTCTTCCTTCACATCATCAGATAGCTTCTTATCAAAATGTGGAAGTCTCCCACCAAATGCTCATGTTTCATTTTGAAGAGGATCATCAATTTTCCCTCGTTGACTAAGTGCTCTTCTCAAAGTAGTATGATTTAGATTCAAATCAATACAATTTTGTCTCATATATCTACCCTTTCTCAAATGATGACTTACCATAGAGGTTGTAATAACCCTTCGAGTAGCTTTGTTATCCTTCTCCCTACTATTTTTCTCAATGCTATTAAGAGCATTGAAAGGATTCTTCACAATAATAGCATTTCTTTCCAACTTTTTATTGGCATGAATCTTCAATTTGGAAAGCATAGGTCTCATCTTTTGCATCTTTAATAAGTGCATGAAAAGCTAACATTGCTCTACCACTATCTTATTGCCAAAAAATATCTTATATAGTCTTGAAGCCCATAACTGAAAGGTTCTTTCTAATTTTTTTTCTTTCAAACTGGTAATAATCATTTCATGAATTTCAATTATCCATTTTGGTGTATTAGAACTTTCATGTCGATTATAATTAGGAGATATGTAAGGTTCTTGTGCATTAAGTTACTGTGCACTATCATGTTTGACATGATCAATTGTGCAATTTGCATTATGACCTGGTAGTATTTCATCCTCAAAATTTTAATTCGTTAAATTTTCAATTTCGATATTATTGTTTTCAATAGGTACATTTTCATTCCCCAACTATATATATTCATTATCTGACTCTATGGTTTCACCTTCGACTAATTCCTCGTCAACTTGACTAATATTTCACATACCTTGTCATTTTCTTCGATGTTTCATTTTGTCCCTTTCCCTATATGTCGCAATGTCTTCATTGGATACCTTCCTTTTGAATTTATCCTTTTGACGAATGCTTCTCCCCATTCAGATGACAATATCACACACCTAGGGTTATATTTCCAAACTTTTTTCGATTGGTTGGGCCCCAAAACATGACTTTTTGTAAAACCCATGAAAAAAAAATCAAAAAGTGATGTTGTCGGGTTTGCAAGGATAGGAAATATTTTGGAAAATGATGCCAATAATATTGGATATCTAATATGCTCACAAAAATATTTTGGAGGGAAACCTGAATATGTGAGTTATAGTTTTTGACTTTTCAATTATTTGAGTTATATTACTGTAGACACTCAAAAATGGTTCCCATCTACAACCTCATCACTTCTTCATACTAATTTGTCCCATTTTCTCATTCTACTAACTTCGATCTTTTGGCCAAATTGACCATATTTTGTCATTTGTATCCCCTTTTGCATCAATTTCATATCACTCAAAATCAATCCTAATCAACTCAAAGCATATCAAACATCTCAAATCAATCATCATTTATCTGCTCCTAGGCATTGTTGTGGCTTTCAGTGCCTTGGAAACCTATCAACTTATCAATCTTATCAATCTGACCTTAGTACTATCATGGCTCTCAGTACTAGGTCAAAATATCATTCATGTCAATCAATCTTTGACGTTGTTGAGGCTTTCAATGTCAGATCATGGCATCATCAACCATTTTAATAATATTGGCAGTGTTCGTCAGTGTTATTATGATCAAACCTTATCAATCAATTTCAATCATGTAGCATTTACAATGTCGGTTAAATGTTACATATCAATTAATTCATGTCATGTGTCCTTGGCATGTTATCAACTTCAATCAATCAATTTGACCATGGCTTTGGTCTACTTTTCATCATCTTATTCAATATCCATCATCGTCACATTTTCATCAAAGGATACGGTCGCATTCATTTAATCAATTTGGCCAATCATCTACTAACTTTCTCTATAGGATTAAATAATCCATAATTTAATTCTATTATTCTCACTAATTATTCTTCCTAATTATCATCCTCAATTAATTAATTTTATTAATTAATTGATTCATTATCTGCAAACCATGGAAATTTACAATTTCCTAACTTTTATTTTCCATCATTAATTCCATTTTCTACTAATTCTTATTTTGTGGAATAAAAGGATTTTTAATTCAAATATTCCATAAAATATTTCATCATCATGACACTTGGATGTGACACCTCATGGATTCTCCTTTGACACTTGGCTGAGATTTGTCGTAATCAAATATTCTTATCTCTTATGCATGTCCCTATTTGGACTTATTCGTCATAGATTCTTAGCTTTAAGTGGGTTAAAGAATCTTATGACGCGTCATAGATTCTCTTTCAAATTTGACTCTCATGTGTCATAGAATCTTACTTTTGGCATATTCTATCATATGCGTCATAGGAATTATTATTACCTCTTACGCATGTCCCTATTTGGCTTATTCGTCATAGATTCTTGGCTTTAAGTGGGTTGAGGAATCTTATGACGCATCATAGATTCTCTTCCACATTTAGCTAAGTTTGACTTGCATGTGTCATAGAATCTCACAATTGGCATATTTTGTCATATGGGTCTTGGATTCTCAAAGGAATCTCTTGCCACATCGCATATCTATGGGTGAAAAATCCAATGCTCTCATCCTCCATGTCAATTATAAATTGGACACTCTTCCTCTAATTTTTGATCCTGGAGTCTCTTGGAGGAGAATGCTTAAGTCTTGAGTCCTTGAATCTTTGAGTTTTGGAGTCTCTACTTCTTTGCATGTTGCATCCTTGCTATCACATAAAATCACACTTCAAGTATTCTCATGGCATTATCTACATCATAGACTTTGCTTCAATCTTGTGTGCACTATAGGCAAATTGGAGCTACAATCATTGGAGAAGAAAGAAGAACATGGGAGCTACAAAAGAAAAAGGGGGTTTCTATTGCTTTCTTAATTAGTTTGGCTTTCATGGTAGACTAGTGGGTACTAATACATGTTGATTGAGTTTGTGATTTTCTCATAGTGTGTTATGCATTTAACCCGTTTTTCTAGTCCTACAATTACTATGTAAAGATATATTATAATATATTATATAAATATAATAATGTAACGTATAGATATAACATATAATCTATTAATATATAATAATATATTATGTTATTCTTATTATAATCTAAAAATATATAATATATTATTATATTATATTATTATTATTCCTATATTTTTATTAAATATAATAACATAATATAATATAAATATGTTATTTATATATCATAATATATTATCTTATTAGTATTATAGTCTATATATATATATATATATAAGGGGGTCATGGGGTGACTTATGACCCCCTTCAACCCATTACATGACGACATATGTCCCTAGCGGTCATAGGACCCCTAGGGACATATTCGAATCTTTCGTACGGGTCAAAGGGGGTCATAGGGTGACCTATGACACCCTTCAACCCATTAAATGACAACATATGTCCTTAAGGGTCCTAGGGCCCCTAGAGACATATTAGAATCCTTCGTATGGGTCAAAGGGGGTCATAGGTCACCCTATGACCCCCTTCAACCCATTACATGATGATATATGTCCCTAGGGGTACTAAGACCCCTAGGGACATATTAGAATCCTTCCTATTGGTCAAAGGGGCTCATTGGGTGACCTATGACCCCCTTTGACCCATTACATAAGGACATATGTCCCTAGGGGTCCTAGGACTTCTAGAGACATATTAGAACCCTTCCAATAGGTTGAAGGGGGTCATAGGTTGACCTATGACCCCCTTTAACCCATTACATGATGACATATGTCCCTAAGGGTCCTAGGACCCCTAGAGACATATTAGAATCCTTCCTATGGGTCAAAGGGGGTCATAGGTTCACCTATGACCCACTTTGACCCATTAAATGATGACATATGTCCCTAGGGTCCTAGAACACCTAGGGAAATATTAGAATGCTTCTTATGGATCGAAGCCCTTCGACCCACTAAATGACGACATATTTCCCTAGGGGTAATGCTTCCTATGGGCTGAAGGGGGTCATCGGTCCCCTTCAACCCATTACATGATGACATATGTCCTTAGGGGTCCTAGGACCCCTAGGGACATATTAGAATATTTTGTATGGCTCGAAGGGGGTCATAGGTTGATCTATGACCCTTACTAACCTATTGCATGATGACATATGTCCCTAGTAGTCCAACAACCCCTAGGGATACGTTAGAATCTTTCATATGGGTCGAAAGAGGTCATGGGGTGACCTACAACCTCCTTCGACCCAATACATGATGAAATATGTTCTTAAGGGTCCTAGGACCCCTAGGGACATGTTTGAATCCTTCCTATGGGTTGAATGGGGTCATGGGGTGACCAATGAACCCCTTTGAGCCATTACATGATGACATATGTCTCTGACTTCGACCCATTTCATGACGACATATTTCCCTAGGTGTCCTAGGACCCCTAAGGACATATTAGAATGCTTCGTATGGCTGAAAGGGGGTCATAGGTTAACGTATTATCCACTTTAGCCCATTACTTGATGACATATGTCCCTAGGGGTCCTAGGGACATGTTAGAGTCCTTCGTATGGGTCGAAGGGGGTCATAGGTTGACCTATGACCCACTTTGACCCATTAAATAATGACATATGTCCCTAGGGGTCCCTAAGAGTCCTAGGACCCCTAGGGACATATTAGAATGTTTCGTATGGGTCGAATGGGGTCATAGGTTGACCTATGACTCACTTCGACCCATTACATGATGACATATGTCCCTAGGGGTCCTAGGATCCCTAGGGATATATTAGAATGCTTTGTATGGGTCGAAGGGGGTCATAAATTGACCTATAACCCACTTCGACCCATTAAATGATGACCTATGTCCCTAGGAGTTTTAGGACCGCTAGGGAGATATTAGAATGCTTCTTATGGGTCGAATGGGGTCATATGGTAACCGATGACCCCGTTCAACCCATTAGATGAGCACATATGTCCCTATGAGTCCTAAGACCCCTAGGGACATATAAGAATCATTCTTATGGCTAGAAGGGGGTCATAAGTTGACCTATGACCCCCTTCAACCCATTACATGAAGACATATATTAGAATCCTTCGTATATGTTGAAGGTTGCCATAGGTTGACCTATAACACACTTCGACCCATTAAATGATGACATATGTCCCTAGGGGTCCTAAGACCCCTAGGAACATGTTAGAATTCTTCATATAGTTCGATGGGGATCATGGGGTCACCGATGACCCCCTTCGACCCATTAGATGATGACATATGTCCCTAGGGGTCCTAGGACCACAAGGGACATGTTTCCTTCATATGATTTTGAAGGGAGTCATGGGGTGATTGATGACCCCCTGTAACCCATTACATGATGACATATGACCCTAGGGGTCATAAGATCCTTAAGGACATATTAGAATTATTCTTGTTGGTCAAAGGGGGTCATAGGTCCTCCTTCAACCCATTTCATGAGGATATATGTCCGTAGGGGTCCTAGGATCCCTAGGAACATATTAGAATGCCTCATATGGGTCCAAGGTGGTAATAGGTTGAACTATGACCCGCTTCAACCTATTACATGATGACATATGTCCTTAGGGGTCCTAGGACCCCTAGTGACATATTAGCATCCTTCCTATGGGTCTAATGGGGTTATAGGTTCACCTACGACCCCCTTTGACCCATTACATGACAATATATGGTAGAATCCTTCATATGGGTCGAAGGGGGTCATAGGTTGACTTATAACCCACTTCGACCCATTAAATGATGACATATGTCCCTAGGGGTCCTAGGACCCTTAGGGACATGTTATAATCCTTCATATGGGTTGAAGGGGGTCATGGGTTGACCAATGGCCCCCTTCAACTCATTATATGATGACATATGTCGACATGTTAGAATCTTTCATATGGGTCGAAAGCGGTCATGGGGTGATCGATGAGCCCCTTCGACCCACTAAATGATGACATATGTCCCTAGGGATTCTAGGACCCCTAAAAAATAGATTAGAAATGTTCGTATGGGTCAAAGGCGGTCATAGGTTGAACTATGACCCATTTTGACCCATTAAATGATAACATATGTTATTAGAATCTTTCATATGGGTCGAAGGGGGTCATAGGGTGACTTATGACCCCCTTCGACCCATTACATGATGAAATATGTTCCTAGGGGTACTTGGACCCCTACAGAGATATGAGAATGCTTCCTATGGGTTGAAGGGGGTCATACGGTGACCTATGAGCCCATTCGACCCATTATATCATGACATATGTCCCTAAGACTCGTAGGACCCCTAGGCACATATTAGAATGCTTCGACTTCGACCCATTACATGATGAAATATGTTGCTATGGGTCCTATGACACTTAGGGCCATATTAGAATCATTTGTATGGGTCGAAGCAGGTCATAGGCTAAAGTATGCCCCCCTTTGACCCATTACATGATGACATATGTCTCTAGGGGTCCTAGGACCCGTAGGAACATATTAGAATACTTCTTAGAGGTCGAAGGTTGTCATAGGGTGAACTATGACCCTATTCAACCCATTACATGAGGACATATGTCTCTAGGTGTCCTACGACCCCTAGGGACATATTAGAATCCTTCTTATTGATTAAAGGAGGTCATAGGTTGACGTATGACCCCCTTCGACCTATTATATGATGACATATATCCCTAGGGGTCTTACGACCCCTAGGGATATATTAGAATCCTTCCTATGGGTTGAAGGGGATCATAGGTTGACCTATGACCCACTTCGACCCATTAAGTGATAACATATGTCCCTAGGGGTCCTAGGACCGCTAGGGACATATTAGTATATTTCCTATGGGTTGAAGGGGTTCATAGGTTGACCTATGACCCCCTTCAATCCAATAAATGATGGTATATTATCTTAGGGGTCCTAGGACCCCTAAGGACATAATAGAATCATTTTTATGGGTCAAAGGGGGTCATAGGTTGACCTATTACCCTCTTCAACCCATCACATGATGATATATGTTGCTAGGGATTTTAGGAGCCCTAGGGACATATTAGAATCTTTTGTATGGGTTGAAGGGGGTCATAGGTTGACCTATGACCCGCTTCAACCAATTAAATGATGACATATGTCCCTAGGAGTCCTAGGTCCCCTAAGAACATGTTAAAATATTTCATATGGATCAAAAGATATCATGTGGTTACCTATCACCCCCTTCAACCCATTACATGAAGACATATGTTCGAAGGTGTCCTAGGACCCCTAGGGTCATATTAGAATGATTTTTATGGGTCAAAGGGGTTCATAGGTTGACCTATGATCAAATTTGACCCATTACATGATGACAGATGTCCTTAGGAATTGTAGGAGCCCTAGGGACATATTAGAATCTTTTGTATGGGTCGAAGGGGGTCATAAGTTGACCTATGACCCACTTTGACCCATTAAATTATTACATATGTCCCTAGGGTTCCTAGGACCCCTAGGGACATATTAGAATTCTTCTTATGGATCGAAGGATATAATATGGTGACCTATGACCGCTTTCGACCCATTACATGAGAACATATGTCCCTAGGGGTCCTAGGACACCTAGGGACATATTAGAATCCTTTCCTATGGGCTGAAGGTGGTCATAGGTTAACCTATGACCCCCTTTGACCCATTACCTGATGACATACATCCCTATGGGTACTAGGACCCCTAAGGACATATTAGAATCCTTTCTATGGATTGAAGAGGGTCATAGGTTGACCTATCACCCACTTCGACCCATTAAATAATGACATATGTTCCTAGGGGTCTTAGGACCTCTAAGGACATATTAGAATTCTTCCAATAAATCGAAGGCGGTCATAGGTTGACCTATGACCCCCTTCAACCCAATAAATGAGGACATATTTCCCTAAGGGTTCTACTACCCCTACGGACATATTAGAATGCTTTCTATGGGTCAAAGTGGGTCATAGGTTGGCCTATGACCCCCTTCGACCCATTAGATGATGACATATGTCACTAGGGGTTTTAGGAGCCCTAGGGATATATTAAAATCTCTTGTGTGGGTAGAAGGGGGTCATAGGTTGATCTATGACCCACTTTGACCCATTAAATGATGACATATGTCCCTAAGAGTCTTAGGACCCCTAGGAACATGTTAGAATATTTCATATGGATCAAAGGATATCATGTGGTGACCTACGACCGTCGTCGACCCATTACATAATGAGATATGTCCCCGAGGGTCCTAGGACCCCTAATTACATATTAGAATCATTCTTATGGGTGGAAGGGGGTGATAGATTTACCTATAACTGCCTTCGACCCATTACATGATGACATATGTCCCTAGAGGTCCTAAAACACCTAGAAACATTTTAGAATACTTCCTATGTGTAAACCTATGACCCCCTTCGACCCATAATATGATGAGATATGTCGCTAGAGGTCTTAGGACCCCTAAGAAAATATTAGAAGTCTTATTATGGGTTGAAGGGGGTCATAGGGTGACCTATGACCCACATCGACGAATTATGTGATGACATATGTTAGAATCCTTCATATAGGTTGAAGGGAGTCGAAGGTTGACCTATAGCCCACTTTGACCAATTAAATATAGACATATGTCTTTAGGGATCTTAGGACCCCTAGGGACATGTTACACCTTCTACTCATTAGATGATGATGTATGTCCCTAGGAGTTCTAAGACCCCTAGGGACATGTTAGAATCCTTCATATGGTTTGAAGGGGATCATCCCCTTCAACCCATTACATGATGACATATGTCCCTAGGGGTCTTAGGATACCCAAGGACATATTAGAATCCTTCGTATGGGTCGAAGGGGGTCATAAGTTGACCTATGACCCACTTCGATCCATTAAATGACAACATATGTCCCTAAGGGTCCTAGGACCCTTAGGGACATGTTAGAATCTTTCTTGTGGGTCGAAGGGGGTCATAGGTTGACCTATGACCCCATTCGACCCATTACATGACAAAATATTTTCCTAGCAATTCTAGAACCCCTAGGGACATATTACAATCCTTCCTATGGGTCAAAGGGGGTCACAAGTCACTTCGAACCATTAAATGATGACAAATGTCCTTAGGGGTCCTAGGACCTGTAAGGACATATTAGTATGCTTGATATGGGTCGAAAGGAGTCATAGAGTGACCTATGACCCCCTTTGACCTTTTAAATGCTGACATATTTCCCTAGGGGTCCTAAGACCCCTAAGGACATATTAGAATGCTTTCTATGGATCGAAGGACATCATAGGTTGACCTATGACCCCTTTCAACCCATTACATGATGACATATGTCCTTAGGGGTCCTAGCACCCCTGAGGACATATTAGAATGCTTTGTATGGGTCGAAGGGGGTCATAGGTTGACCTATGACCCACTTTAAACCATTACATGATGACATATGTCCCTAGGGATCCTAGGACCCCTAGAGACATATTAGAATGCTTCCTATGGGTCAAAGGAGGTCATAGGGTGACCTATGATGCCCTTCGACCCATTATATGATGACAGAACATATTTGAATCCTTTGTATGGATCAAAGCGGGTGATAGATTGACCTATGACCTACTTCGACCCATTAAATGATGACATATGTCCCTAGGGGTCCTAGGACCCCTAGGGACATATTAGAATGCTTGTTATGGGTTGATGGGGGTCATAGGTTGACCTATGAACCAGCTCAACCCATTACATGATGACATATGTCCCTAGGGTTCCTAAGAACCATAGGGACATATTGAAATGCTTCCTATGGGTCGAAGGAGGTCATAGGGTGACCTATTACCCCCTCTGACCCAATAAATGATCTCATATTTTCCTAGGGGTTCTAGGATCTCTAGGGACATATTAGAATTCTTGCTAGGTGTCGAAAGAGGTCATAGGTTTACCTATGACCCCCTTCGACCCATTACATGACAACATATGTCCCTAGGGGTCGTAGTACCCCTAGAGACATTAGAATTCTTTGTATTGATCGAAGTGGCTCATAGGTTGACCTATCACCCACTTTGACCCATTAAATGATGACATATGTCCCTAGGGGTCCTAGGAACCCTAGGGACATATTAGAATGGTTCTTATGTGTTGAAGGGAGTAATGTGGTGACCTATGACCCCCTTCTTATGGGTCGAAGGGTTTCATAGGTTGACCTATGACCCCCTTCGACCCATTAGATAATGACATATGTCCCTAGGGGTTTTAGGACCCCTAAGGACATGTTAGAATCCTTCATATGATTTGAAGGGGGTCATGGTATCACTGATGACCCCCTTCAACCCATTACATGATGACATATGTCCCTAGGGGTCCTAGGACCCCTAACGACTTATTAGAATCTTTCGTATGGGTCGAAGGGGGTCATCGGTTGACCCATGACCCACTTTGACCCATTAAATGATGACATATGTCCCTATATGGATTGAAGGGGGTCATACGGTGACTTATGACCCCCTTCAACCCATTTAATGAGGACATATGTCGATAGGGGTCTTACAACCCCTAGGGACATATTAGAATCCTTCTTATGGGTCGAAAGGGGTCATAGGTCCTTTGACCCATTACATGACAACATATGTCCCTAGGGGTCCTAGAACCCCTAGGGACATATTAGAATCCTTCCTATGGGTCGAAAGGGGTCATAGGTCATTTCGACCCATTAAATGATGATACATGTCCATAGGGGTCCTAGGACCCCTAAGGACATCTTAGTATGTTTCTTATGGGTTGAAGGATGTCATAGGGTGACCTATGACCATCTTCGACCCATTAAATGATGACATAATTTTCTAGGGGTCCTAGGACTGTTGGGGATATAGTAGAATGCTTCCTATGGGTCGAAGGATGTCATAGGTTGACCTATGACCCCCTTCAACACATTACATGACAACATATGTCCTTAGGCATCTTAGAAACCCTAAAGACATATTAGAATGTCTTGTATGGGTCAAAGAGGGTCATAGGTTATCTTATGACCCAATTCAACCCATTACATGATGACATATGTCCCTAGGGACATAATAGAATGCTTCCTATGGATCAATGGAGGTTATAGGGTGACCAATGACCCTCTTCGACCCATTACATGATGACATATATTCCTAGGGGTCCTAGGATGCATAGAGACATATTGCAATCTTTTGTATGGATCAAAGCATATCATAGGTTAACCTATGACCCACTTCGTCTCATTAAATGACGACATATGTCCCTAGGGGTCCTAAGACCCTAGGGACATATTATAATACTTCTTATGGGTAGAAGGGGTTCATATATTTATCTATGACCCCTTCAACTTATTACATGATGATATGTGTCCCTATGCGTCCTAGGACCCCTAAGGACATTTTAGAATGTTTCCTATGGGTCGAAGGGGGTTATAGTTTGACCTATGACCCCCTTCAACCCATTACATGATGACATATATCCCTAGGGGTCTTAGAAACCCTAGGGAAATTTTAGAAGTCTTCTTATGGGTCGAAGGGGGTCATAGGGTAACCTATGACCCACTTTGACCCATTACATGATGACATATGTTAGAATCTCTTGTATGGGTCGAAGGGTTTCATAGGTTGAACTATAACCCACTTTGACCCATTAAATGATGACATAAGTCTCTAGGGGTCCTAGGACCACTAGGATCATGTTAGAATCTTTCATATGGTTTTAATGGGGTCATGAGTTGACCAATGATCCCTTTCGACCCATTAGATGATGACATGTTTCCCTAGGGGTACTAGGACCTCTAGGGACATGTTAGAATCTTTCATATGATTTTAAGGGGCTCATGGTGTGACTGATGACCCCCTTCAACCTGTTACATGATCATATATGTCCCTAGGGATCCTAGGACACCCAAAGACATATTAGAATCTTTTTTATGGGTCGAACGGGGTTATAGGTTGACTATGTCCCACTTTGACTCATTAAATGATGACATATGTTCGTAGGGGTCCTAAAACTCCAAGGACATGTTAGAATCCTTCATATGGGTGAAAGGGAGTCATAGGGTGACCTATGACCCCCTTCGATTTATTACATGATGAAATATGTCCTTAGAGGTCCTAGGACCCCTAGGGACATATTAGAATACTTTCTATGGGTCGAAAGGTGTCATAGGGTGATCTATAACCCGCTTCGATCCATTACGTGACGACATATGTCCTTAGAGGTCCTAGGATCCCTAGGGACATATTGGAATGCTCCTTATAGGTCGAAGGGGGTCATAGGGTGACCTATGACCCCTTTCGACCCATTACATGAGAAAATATGTCCCTAGGGATCCTAGGACCTCCATGGACATATTAACATATGTCCTATGGGTCGAAGGGGTTCATGAGATGACCTATGACACCTTTTGATGCATTAGATGACAACATATATCCCTAGAGGACCTAGGACCCCTAGGGACATATTAAAATCTTTCGTATGGGTCGAACAAGGTCATAGGTTGACCTATGACCCCCTTCGACTAATTAGATGATGACATTTGTCCCTAGAAGACCTAGGACTGCTAGGGACATATTAGAATCCATCTTATGGGTCGAAGGGGGTCATAGGTTGACATATGACTCTCTTCAACCCATTACATGATGACATATATCCCTAAGGGTCCTAGGAGCCCTAGGGACATATTAGAATCCTTCCTCTGGGTCAAAAGGGGTCATAGCTTGACATATGACCCACTTAGACCCATTACATGATGACATATGTCCATAGGGGTCCTAGGACCCCTAGCGACATATTAGAAGTGTTCTTGTGGGTTGAAGGGGGTCATAGGTGACCCCTTTGACCCATTACATGATGACATATGTCCCTAGAGGGACATATTAGAATATTTTTGATGGGTCAAAGGGGGTCATAAGTTGACCTATAGCCCACTTTGACCCATTAAATGATGACATATGTCCCTAGGGGTCTTAGGACCCTTAGGGACATGTTAGAATCATTCATATGGGTTGAAAGGGGTCATGTGGTGACCGATGACCCCTTTCGACCCATTACATGATGACATATGTCCCTAAGTTTTCCAGCACCCCGAAGGACATATTAGAATGCTTCCTTTGGGTTGAAGGCAGTTAAAGGGTGACCTATGACTCCCTTTGACCCATTAAATGATAACATATTACCCTAGGGGTCCTAGGACCCCTAAGGATATATTAGAATACTTTTTATGGGATGAAGGGGGTCATATGTTGACTTATGACCCACTTTGACCCATTACATGATGACATAGGTCCCTAGTAGTACTAAGATCCCTAGGGACATATTAGAATCTTTTGTATGGGCAGAAGGGGGTCATAGATTGACCTGTGACCCACTTTGACCCTTTAAATGATGACATATGTCCCTAAATTTTTTAGGATGCCTATGGACATATTAAAATACTTCTTATGGGTCAAAAGGGGTCATATGGTGACCTATGACCCCCTTTGACCCATTAAATGAGGACATATGTATATGACTCCCTTTGACCCATTAAACAAGGACATATGTATTAGAATCTTTTATATGGGTCGAAGGGGGTCATCGGTTGACCTATGACCCCCTTTGGCCCATTAAATGATGACATATGTCCTTAGGAGTCCTAATACCCCTAGGGACATATTAAAATCCTTCCCGCTTCGACCTATTAAATGACGACATATGTCCCTAGTGGTCCTAGGACCCCTAGGGACATATTAGAATGCTTCCTATTGGTCGAAGGGGGTCATAAGTTGACCTATGATCCCCTTGAACCCATTAAATCATTACATATTTCTCAAGGGGTCCTAGGACCCCTAGCGACATATTAGAATGCTTTGTATGGGTCGAAGGGGTTCATAGGTTGACCTATGACCCCCTTCGGCCCATTAAATGACATATGTTCCTATGGGTCCAATGGACCCCTAAGGACATATTAGATGCTTTGTATGGGTCAAAGGGGGACCTATGACCCACTTCAACCCATTAAATCACAACATATGTCCCTAAGAGTCGTAGGAACCTTAGGGATATATTAGAATCCTTCATATGGATCGAAAGGGATCATATGGTGATCTATAATCTAGTTTCACCCATTAAATGATGACACATTTCCCTAGGGGTCCTAGGGACATGCTAGGACCCATAGGGACATGTTAGAATCCTTCATATGGGTCGAAGGGGGCCATGGCATGACCGATGATCCCCTTCGACCCATTAGACGATGACATGTGTCCCTAGGGGTCCTATAAACCCTAGGGACATGTTAGAATCCTTGATATGGGTTCAAGGGGGTCATGGGGTGATCAATGACCCCTTTAGACCCATTACATGATAACATATGTCGCTAGTGGTCCTAGGACCCCTAGGGACATATTAGAATCCTTCTTATGGGTTGAAGGGGGTCATACGTTGACCTATGACCCGCTTCGACCCATTACATGACGACATATGTAGGAATCTTTTGTATGATTTGAAGGGGGTCATAGGTTGACCTATAAACCATTTCGACCCATTAAATCATCATATATGTCCTTAGGGGTCCTAGGACCCCTAGGGACATGTTAAAATCCTTCATATGTGTCAAAGTGGGTCATAAGGTGACCTATGACCCCCTTTGACCTATTACAAGATGAAATATGTCCCTAGGGGTCTTGGCACACCTACGAACATATTAGAATCTTTCATATGGGTCGAAGGGCATCATAGGTTGCCCCATTACCCACTTTGACCCATTAAATTAGAATCCTTCGTATGGGTCAAAGTGGGTCATATATTTACCTATGACCACATTCTACCCATTACATGATGACATATGTCCCCAGGGGTCCTAGGACCACTCGAGACATATTGGAATGCTTCTTGTGGGTCAAAGGGGGTCATAGGGTGACCTATGACTCCCTTCGACCCATTACATGAGGACATATATCCCTAGGGGTCCTAGGACCCCTATGGACATATTAGAATCCTTCTTATGGGTCGAAGGGGGTCATAAGTTGACCTATGACCCCCTTTTGACCCATTACATGATGACATATCTCCCTAGGTGTCCTAGGATGCCTAGGGACATATTTGAATCCTTCTTTTGTTTTGAAGGGGTTCATACTGTTACCTAAGACCCACTTCGATGCATTAAATGATGGCATATGTCGCTAGGGTCCTAATACCCCTAGGGACATATAAGAATGCTTCCTATGAGTTGTAGGGGGTCATAGGGTGACCTATGACTCCCTTCGATCCATTCAATGACAACATATTTTTCCAAGGGTCCTAGGACCCCTAGAGACATATTAGAATGCTTCATATGGGTCAAACGACATCATAGGTTGACCTATGACCCCTTTCAACCCATTACATGATGAAATATGTCCCTAGGAGTCCTAGGACCCCTAGGAACATATTAGAATCTTTTCTATGGGTTGGAAGGGGTCATAGGTTGACCTATGACCCCCTTTGACTCATTACATGATAACATATGTTAGAATCCTTTTTATGGGTTGAGGGGGGTTATAGGTTGAACTATAACCCACTTCGACCCATTAAATGATGACATATGTCTCTAAGGGTTGTAGGACCCCAAGAGATATTTTACAATCCTTCATATGGGTCGAAGGGGTTCATGGGGTGATCAACGACCCCCTTCGACCCATTTTATGACAACATATGTCCCTAGGGGTCCTAGGACCCCTAGGGACATATTAGAATCCTTTGTATGAGTCGAAGGGGGTCGTAGGTTGACTTATGACCCACTTTGACCCATTAAATGATGACATATTTCTTGAGGGGTCCTAGGACCCCTAGGGACATGTTAGAGTCCTTCATATGGGTCGAAGGGGATCATAGGGTGACCTATGACCCCCTTCGACCCATTACATGATGACATATGTCCCTTGGGTTCCTAGGACCCCTAGGGACATATTAGAAAGCTTCTTATGGGTTGAATGGCCTTCGACCCATTACATGATGACATATGTCCCTAGGGGTCCTAGGACCCCTAGTGACATATTGGAATGCTTCTTATGGGTCGAAGGGGGTGATAGGGTGGCCTATGACTCCCTTTGACCCATTACATGAGGACATGTCCCTAAGGATTTGAGGACCCCTAGGGACATATTAGTATCCTTCCTATGGGTTGAAGGTGGTCATAGGTTGACTTATGAACCCCTTCAACCTAGTACATGATGACATATGTCCCTAGGGGTCTGAGGACCCCTAGGCACATATTAAAATCCTTCTTATGGGTTGAAAGAGGTCATAGGTTGGCCTATGACCCACTTCGACCTATTAAATGATGGCATATGTCCCTATGGGTCCTAGGTCCCCTAGGGACATATTAGAATGCTTCGACTTTGACCCATTACATGATGACATATGTCCCTAGTGGTCCTAGGACCCTTAGAGACATATTTGAATGCTTCTTATGGGTTGATCACCCTATGACCCCCTTCGACCCATTAAATGAGGACATATGTCCCTAGGGGTCCTAAGACCCCCTAGGGACATATTAGAATCCTTCCTATGGGTTGAAGGGGATCATAGGTTGATCTATGACCACCTTCAACCCATTGCATGATGACATATGTCCCTAGGGGTCCTAGGACCCCTAGGGACATATTAGAATGCTTCGTATGGGTCGAACGGAGTCATAGGTTGACCTATTACCCCCTTTGACCCATTACATGATGACATATGTCCCTAAGGGTTCTAGGACCCCTATGGACATATTAGAATCCTTCGTATGGGTCGAAGGGACAATATTATATTTAACAATTACATTATATTGTATATTTTAATATAATAATAATATATTATTAGATTATATAACAATAATAATCATATATGTTACTAGATTATATATTTAATAATAATAATATATATCATATATATCACTATATTATTTTTAGAACTATATTATATTTAATAATAATAATCATATATATTACTATATTGTAATAATAATTATAATATTAAGGTTCACACATTCACAAAATATATTTTCTTCTAAAATTGTCTAAAATTATTCTCTTAAGTTAATTTCCCTTTAAATTTGTCCCCCTGCAAATTTGAAATTTAAAAAAATTTCCCTTTTGAAATTTCCCTCCAAAAATGGGTGGGAACTTACCGGGCCATATTGGATATCCGATTTGAAATTGGATATCCAATTTAAAATCCGATATTCGATTTGGCTTGGTATTTACCAACCCTACCCGATCAACCCCAAAAACATTTTTGAGGAGGGTTTTAGTGATAGTCAGACTTCGAGTAGGCATCTGACAATGTTATTTTGATCAAAATTGAATGAAACAAAAAAGATTTTTTAATACCACTCTCAAGATTCCATCGATATAATTACTATCAAATTCTGAGTTCGATAAGTATTTATTAGTTTATTTTCAATAAATATTATTGTAAAGTACTGATTGAAAAATAGCTATAACTTTCAAACAGTATAACATTTTTTAAATTTAAAAGTTGTGTCACATTCTATGCTTCGCCTACTATAAGAAAAATAATAATAATAAATTTGATAAAATTTTCTATTAGTTAAGGTGGTCAAAGACGGGAATTTTTTTCCAAAAAGGTTTTGGTAGAAAATTCATATTTAATTATTTATTTGGAATAAAAATATCAAAAAATATGCGTCACCTCCGGGCATGAGTCTACTTTTTATATCTATAATTATATTTAAAAAATATTATCATTTGATTTTGATTAAGGTGGTAAGACATTCACATACTTTTTATTTTTGCCCTAAAATTTTTGTAGTATTGCATTAAAATCCAAACTTTTGACCAATCAATTATTATTTTCTCCTGATAAGGCCTAGTAGTTTAGAAACTATATTCAATTTCCTACATATTATTTTTTTACAATGTTTTGATATAAAGTCCATTACCACTTTAAAATTATGTGTCAAGTTGACATAACCCTGATTTGTTGATTTTTCACTGCCACTTAAGGTCATAGTTTGGTACACAATGATCTTGCACATACCCATATATATGTATGTATGTATGTATGTATGTATGCTTTGTTCAAGCATGAGTTCATGCCTATTGTAGCAAATAGAAGGAAGAAAATAGATTGTTAGAATGAATCTTCTTCATTAAGATTTAAAAAAATTGTGGCTACATCAATGGCTAGTTTTATCTCCAACTTGCAATCCAAATTGTAGCTCAAAAAAATTATGCTAAAATAAATAGTTATCAACTTTGACAAGTGAAGGAAAAATACAAATCTTTATGACAAAGATGACAAACTTATGTAAGTGATCACTACATGTCTGAGATTCATAAAGAATAAACTAAAATTAAATTTACTTCTTCAAGAATTAAGATTTTAATTTACTTAGCCACCAAAAATTTGACAATTTTAGCTGACTCTCAATAGTTGCATCACTATGCCAAAAAGGATAATTGATTTTTGAATGCTTTATAGGATTCTAAATAAGGCATTTATTTTATAGGAAAATATTACTTTTCCTTTTGATTATTCTTTTTATCATAATTTAATAGCTTGGTAAAAATATTTAATCTAGCAATCAATTGTATATTTTCTAAGTATTAGATATTAAACAAAAGAACAGGGGGTTGACCCCAAAGTACAAAAAGGTTGAAGAACAGTTGGGAGTCACCTCCCACTTATCTAACTGATGCTATTTTTATACTTCAAAAACCAAATAAAGACTAGATCTAAAAAAGAGTAACCCTTATCAACAATCCTATCCCTACTAAGCATATAAAACAGAAAATTATACCAGCAACCAAATAACTTATTGCTTCTACTAGTCTAGTTCATGATCATAAAATGCCCCATAGGACACCAAGTTCAACGAGATCCAAACCATAATAAAATAGACAAAAAAAAAAAAAAAAAAAAAAACCAAGGGTTAATTGTTCACTTCCTCTCCCCATTCCTCCACCTTATTTTCCTTAGGCTCCTCTCTGTTCAAATACATCCCCTACTCTTTTATAGATTTATCTAGCAACGTCTTAGACCAATCCTCTGCCAGGAAATTATAGATGGAGCAGGTAGTTTTGCTCTCTTTGCTCGTATCTTTCTCATCCTTGGTTACCTATAGAAAATAGAGAGTGGTGGTAGTAGAGTGCATGAACTTCATGGTGAATTCTACCAAGGTATCAAATTTTGGGCAAAGGCCAATATGGTTATCCACAAGCTCCTTCATTGAATTCTCTAGCCTCTCTAGCAATCAATTGTATGTTATATTCTATGTTATAACTAATTCATTATGATTCATCAGGTAATTGAAATTAATTGAAAAAAATATTTTTAATGATTATAATTTTTAAAAGAATAAAAACATCTCTTTTAAAAATATAAAAAATAAAGATATTTAATAAATTACAATATTATATTTTTTTATATGCTTATAGTGAAATATATGAATATCTAAGGTACAAATTGGTATTTCAATTTTATAAATGTAAAAAGTAACTATTTCAATTATAAAGAAATTAGAAAAGATGATTAATTTAATTAGTGAATGTGAATTAAATGATTGATATTTAGATTATAAAAATAATAATAAAATAAATGATAGAAATATTTGTTTAAGAAAAAATATTCATAAACATGTGTTAATTAATTGGTACTTTAAAAAGCCAAGTCAATCCACCTATCTATTATTAATAATAATATTTGGATTTTTTCATTTTAAATAAAAAAATTATTGAAAAAATTACAAACACGTAATCTATTTTTTTATAAAATAATACTTTCTAAACTAGAAACTAAGAACATATTTATTAAAATTATTAAATTAAATAATGAAGAATAACTCAAAAATAATTTTAATTTTTAAAAGTCTATTAATTTTTAATATTGCTAAACTAAAAATCTGTTATTTAAATAATAAAAGAAATTGATATCATATTTCTCCTAATTTAAAATCTAAATATAAAGAATTTTAAGTTTATAATTTTTCAAAAAAGATTTTGTAGAAATATCTATATACCAAAGAGGAAATTCAATATTCATGTCATTAGTTAATACAATAAGCCCTAAACATGCCTCTCTAATTATGTAGCATAGTAGACTTTCTTGTTTTTAAAAAAATTCTTTGTTGTTCTATGCCTGAATATGCTTCTGCATAAAATAAGCAATCCACCTAAGATGTTTGTCAGACTTGAGACACATGGAAGGATAATGTCTTTGTCAATAACTTGAAACTCACAGGGATTAAAATTACAATGGTGTCGAGCATTCCCATGTAGCATGCCATTTTGGATTGAGTTTTTAAGAGTTAAGTGGGCATGGTAACAATAAATTTTTTGGCATTATAACCCAAAAAAATTTGTACCATAATAATCAAGTTGTCAGAGCATAAGGGTAAAAAAATCTCCTCCCTTAAATACATGTGAAATTGAAATGTGGTAAATGACAAATAAATAATTAATGCAATTCATAATGTTAATGAGTTCTTTATTAAAAATAGTTCAAAAGGAAAATAAATAGGAATCAATAGAAAAATAGAAATCAATGAAAGTAAATTAATTTAATAATAATAACTTTTTTAAACTTTAGAGATGCCAATTTAAAGGGTCTACTCAAAACATTGGTTCACTAGACTAATAATACAACCGTTGTCATAAATAAGAAATTTAAGGAGGAAAGTTAAATAATAAAGGAGATGGATGATTCCTTTACTGTACATCATAGTTTGGAATTTAGCAAGTGAACTACATAGCATGATAGCACAAGACAAACAAGAACTATGGAGAGCTTTAGTCTCACTTTTAAAGAAATGGTAGAATGATTTTATGTTTTGTAGTAATTGTAAGTATTATATAGCAAAAACCTTGTAGTAAATGTAGAACTAAATTAGGAATGAAGAGAAACTAAACATATCATGTACAACATCTATAAAAATAGTAATTTAATATCAAAACAAAATACTTTGAAAATTTGTGAAATTTTGAAATCTAATAGTACTATGCATGATATGATATGTATATATGTGTGTACTTTTCTTTGATTTATTTAGATATTTTTAAAACCATTATGAATATAACTTATCATTGTTTTATTACGTTCAAAATGAGAAAAAAAAAAAAAAAAACCTTTAATTTTGAAATATTAACTATAAAATAATTAAATATGATAAGGTAAGATGTATAGAATTGTATATTTATAATATTTATGCTAAATAGAATTTTAATATATTATAATATTTTCAATATCTTTACTTATTATTTGTTTTATATAGAAATAATTTTAAAAATATTAAAAAAAGAGTCTCCCATTAAAAATCTCTAAATTTAATTTCTAACAACTATTTAGTAATCATTCGTCTCTTCAAGATATCATAAAATATTATATATAGTCATTTAAGATAAATATAAATATAGATATAAATCACAAATTTCCTAAAATAATTTATATGGTGCAATTTTGACAAATATTAATTAAGGTCCAAAAACTTTGCATAAAATACTTGAAATACTTTAATAATTAAATATTAAATAATTTAATTAAGATCTTTTAGTTATGAGTTGAACTAGGCTCAATTTAAAGTCTTCCTAATCCTATAAGGTTTGTCGATTAGATAATTCAAGTGTAATTGTATAGTTATATGTTTTAGATTTTGAGATACTATCCATGACATGCATTTAAATTTTGCATGCATTAAAACTCCAATTAATTATAGGTTAGAATGACAAATTTCAAATCAAAATGATGCATAATCGTAGCCATAAAAAAGTAGTATATGCTTTTAGAAAATAATTTTGTATTTGATCAATATACATTTTAATCAAGTTGATATGAATGCATTCTTGATTTCAAAACACTTAGGTAGCTATTTAAATTATGATCTTAACTTCTTAAAAAAAATAAACAAGCATATAATAACTCCATTACATTAATAATATTATAAAGTTAAGTATGATGATTCTGCTATAATTATTATCATATATATTGTTTATGTATCTATCAATACAACATATATAGTTATATAATCAAACATTTTGAAATGTTTATTTAATCATTTTATTTTAGATACAAGATGATGAAATTAACTATTTGAAATAAAATTTATTTTAATTGTTAATTTTTTTTTTAAAATATCAATTCCAAACACTATTAAATAGACACAATGAGAAAATAATAAAACCAAGGCTATGTCATAAGCATTAAGCATAACTAGTGTTATATCTAATTTTTTGGCTTGTTGCTTAGAAGAATCTGCAATCACTTCATTAAGCCAGAATAGATGATTTCTTAAAATTCAAATGCACTTTATGATCAAGAGAATTTATAGACTACCCAACCTCCTTAATCACTTTGACAAATTATAATTTTACATAATTTCTAAATGATTTTTAGATTTATGCACAAAAAATATAATATATAATATTAAATATAAAAGCAAACTCATTGTAGAAATATTTTTTTATTAAATATATCAATTTATTACTTTATATTAAAAATATATTATATATATATATGAATAATTAATCATATTTAGCTGAGCCCATCAAACTATCCCAAGTCCTTCCATAAAGTTCCTTTTTCAACATTATTATATTAAAAATATATATTTTGTAACTTAATATTAGGGTTGAATATTTTAATTATATGTGGTTGTCACATGCATTGACAGATTCCAAAGTAGGGGAAATCATGAATATTGAAATTGAGAATCATCTAAATAAGCACAAGGGCTCTTGCCATTATTACATGTAGACAAAGATTTGGACAATTGGCTACTTGGGTTTCACATATATTCTACCTTTTCATTGCACTTTGAATGTAGCAACAACTACTTGTGAGGAACTTGAGAAGTCTTTATAAACAGAGCAAACATTTGTCCTGGTGAACACAGATGAACTTAGAGGGAAAAGGATATTGGACCTTTCTTGATGAAAATAAATCAGAATTGGGAGATTCTATTGAGTCTTCCATAAAGGATGCAATATGTTCTTTTGAAGTGTCTTCATGGTGTCTAGATCATGTGCTTCTCATGTTGGAGAACAAGGCTCGCTTGATTGCTGTATTTTGTGATGTTGAGCCTTTTGAACTTGGCTACCCTGACAAGGAATACTATGGAGTTGCATTCACAAAATATGAAGGAAACAGGAGATTAAGGACAAGCTTGACCACTGGAAAGTAGCTCTTAAGTCATGTGGAAATAAATGTGGCTATATCTTCAGTGCATCTAATGGATAAGGCTTAGTTTGTTTTGCAGTTTAGTTTTTCCCATTTTGTTAAGTTTTTTTGCTTCCAATTAGCTATCACGATTCAGTATTGTTATTTTACCTTTATACCCTCTCCATGTTGAATGCTTATTAATTCTCATTGACTTCAAATTGTATTCAAATGGTAGCCATTCTCATTGCCTTTACCACTATCTAAATTAGGAGTGAATAATTTTGCACAGATGTTCTTGTGGGAATTTGAGGTATAAGATGAACCACACATAATCTATGGAGAACAGACAAGAACTCTTCTAAAGATTGATAATTTATCAAATTTGAATGGAACATATTTAAAGCAACTATTTCAGAGATCACATAATTAACTACATGTAGAATTGGTCCAAATAGAGGTAGATACATTAACATTCATATTTCCAGTCTAGAAATTGGTGTCTAGATATCGCTGTGCTTTTTCATGCATAATTTAGAAAGCTACTAATTATTATAGGATTCTCTTTTTCCATCAACAATGGATTCCAAGAGCTCACCAAAGCTTCCCTGTTCTAATGCAATCAACCCACTACCAGACAATGCAAGTGACACACATGAATGCCCCCATTTTCCAGTCTCCAAAGATGGTTGGTCATTGCCTAATGTAACAATAAACTTTGAGATCTATAGTCACAATTCCTCATACACTCCTGGAGAACCACATTTTTTATTTGATTAAAATCTTAAAGTGTTTTTCCATCTAATGCATTTTGGAGCATGTACAGTGCTATACAAGGGATCCATTTTCGGTAGGAGAATGAGCTATCACAGTCACAATTTCTCAAGGCCAAAATTGATAATCTTGTTGCCACTCAACCCACAAAGATCAGTCACCTTTAGATCATCATGCTCTCTCCAGATTCAAATGATGTCAAATGAGTTGAAAATCAATCATATAGACCTTAAAACTTTATAATTAATGCTTAGTGCTTACATAGCTATAAGCTCAACTTGAATAGAAATTTCAAGTCAGTTGGCTTCCATGAAGTTTCTTTTACACTCAAAAATCATTACGAGCTCAATCAACACTATCACTTGTGATAGCTTAGCATCAACTATATTTCACTTGGCAACCATAGTGAAACATTTCATGCTCGGAAATAACATGAAAACTAACATAACTTTAAGATTTCTTTCAAATTCTAAACAACACTTTACATCTTTTTTCATGTAGATATAACCTTTTCAAAACTAAATCCTTAGAAATAATTTATAGTATATCTTTTAAATACTAGCCCCACACATATCTCTTAATTGCTTATTTGGAGGTGGTGTGATCACTTGACCCATTGGGTGAAGTGATCCCATCTGAACTTGATGTGTTGCAATCTTCATTTCTCTTCCATGTCTTTTTTATCTCATCTTTGACATTTTCAACATCTTCTTTTGTTTTTCCTTTTGTTGAACTCACTGCTAGGTGCCTTTGACCTTGTTGGACAATTCCTGCTTATGTGACCTATCTTCAAATAGCTAAAACATGTGGTTTGACTCAACTATCTTTTGTAGTCACTTCTGAAATGTGTTCTTATACAATTTTTTAAAAAAAGTTCATATTCTTGACAATAGTGACAACTAAACCTAGTATTATGATCCCAATTAAAAGAGTTGTCATTGTGTTTTACCTTTGTCTGCTTGTTTAATGACGATTTGGGCTTGGATCTACATTCATATGCTCTATGTCTACTTTTGAAAATTATATCAGTATCCTTCAAATATTTGTGTGCTTATGGTCTTGGTTTTGCATTCATGTTCCTAATGTCCTTGTTTGTTACATTTGTGGTAGTGACCTATGAACTTCTTCTCAGGATTCTAATTTATATTCTTGCTCCTACAAACATTTGTAGTATGACCTATCTTACCACAATTATGACAAGTAAGTTTGGAGTTAGATTACCACTGTTACTTCACTCCTCACCACTTCTAGAAGATTCTCTTTCTTTAGTGCTGGTGTACCCTAATCCAGTAGTATCACTATTGTATGTAGGAGATCTCATCAGTTGCTCAAAATACTTGATAGCTTGACTAGGTCTATTGAAGCTTTCAATAAACTCTTTTTCTATTTTTAGATCATTTCTCAATTTTTCATTCTATAACTTTAGTTTTGTGATCTCAATATCTTTTCCATTCAATTCATAATTTGTAATCATCATTCAATTCAATTTTTCCAATTGCATGTGAGCAATCCTATTCACCTCTAATGTTTTCTCTTCTAGTTTGTTGGTTAGTATCCTTTTGTCACCTTCAATCTTGAATTTTTCTTCTTCATATTTCTTTTTATGTTTGGTCACTTCACATATAACAATACTGATTTGACTTCTTGTTCTATCTTGAGATTTCTAACCTCTTCAGTTAGGATTCCATTCTTTTCCATTAGATCTACAACTATTGCATCAAATTCAATTGTGTTTCATCTGCAAATAATTCAGTAGTCTCAATCTCTTGGTAATGTGTGTCATTCTCTTCAATAGCTATCTTTTTCCTTATTTTCAAAGATCATTTTAACTCATCACTTGCTTCATCTAGTTGATGTAGGGCAAGTTGTATTTCAATCTTCTGGTGCTTGATAGTCTTGCCCAACTTGTAGAATTCCATCTCCAAGATCTTTCCTTAAAGCTACAAAGCTTTAATTTTTAGAGAGCTTAGATCTGATACTAATTGTTGGAAATACAATAAGAAAAGTAAACTCTAAGAGGGGGGGGATGAAGGTGTGAATCAATACTTAAAACTTCAACTTTAAAATCATTCATCACACATTCATCTCACAATCTATGCATGTAAACTGAAATGCCAAATTAAGCATATAAATCCATAACTTGAAAGTAAATAAACATTCAATGATACAGGGGATATTTTCATCAAAATTTGAAGTATCCAAAAAAATCTAGCAATCAATGTCAGATTGAAGTCCTTAGAATTCAAGACCCAATGCAACTTGAACAAGCGAAAAAGGAGTCCATACGCTCAAATTATGGCCAGCCAAAGTTGGGTTAAACTCTAGACCAGAGGTCATAAGAGAGGAAAAATTTGACACTCTCTAAAATTGGTCAAAGTTGGCATCAAACTGAAGGGTTCGTCAAGAGCTTTCTGACGATGTTCATTTCATCAAAATCAGAGCCCAGATAGAAAAGTTATGCCTAGTCAAAGTCTTGGTCAAACAAGCATATCACGAGTTGACCAAAAATAGGCATGCAAATTTGACCATCTCCAAATCAGAAAAAAATGGATCAAGTTGAAGGTCTCATCACCACAATTTCAAATTTTTTTTTTCATCGAAAACAAAGTTTGTATGCAAGAGTTATGGAAAGTCAAAGTTGTAGTCCAATGATGACATCAGCATGCTTAGCTAGTCAAAAATTGACATGTGGCACTATGGAAAAAAAAGGTGCCATGTATACACATGTGGCACTTCCATCAACTGATGACATGTACCCACATGGCATGACGAGGTAGAAGATCGCATGGTAGGTGATGTGGTGAACACATGGCAGTCCACATGGCATAGGGAGAGCAAATGTTTCAGTAAAATATGTCTTTGACAGGCGATGGGGTTGGTGGGAATTGAAACCCCAACTACCAACCTCCAAATCATCGACTAGTGGTCATTCGGCCATTAACATTCACCTTTACCTACCAGAAAATGAAGTTTAGAGAGCTACCGATAGGGTTTGAACCCCCGACTGGTGGCCTATCAAAAATTAGGCAGGTCGTTGCACTATTGTAGTGCTTGGAGATATGTTGGGTGTAGTTTTTATTTGAACTTTTAAAATCTGCCAACCAACCTATTTAAAATAGGTTCTTTGTTATTTGTTGTAATGATTTACCCTCAAATTTGATTAAGGCCAAATTTATAACATGGCCAAAGGGGGATTGTGGATAGGAATTAATTAATAGGCCCTATTTTTATATGTTTTTGTTATAGCCTATTTTAGGCTAAATTTTTGTATAAAAAGAGGGGGAGCATTTCTTATGAGGCCATCTCGAATTCCCATTCATTTTGATTTTGTGGACATTTTAGGAAGTAGGAGAGAATTCTAGAGGAGATTTTTTGAGAGAATTTATGAGAGCCACTCCATGATGCTAATGTTCTGAGTCTACAATCAAACCTTTTTCATGCAAAGTCTTCTCGGCTCTTCAAAAACTAGTCTTGCACCTTAGGAGCTTGTTACAAGACAATTTTGAGTCAGGATTTGTGTAACAACTTTGTGGATGGACTATAGCACATTGTAATCAACTTTTAGAGCATCATTTATACATCGATCACTCAGTTGAGATAGACCTAGAGATGTAGTCTGTTCAGCCAGATGAACTTTGAAATCAAATCGGTTCTCTCTCTCTTTCTCTATTTTGTGTGCTTTAATGTACTTTTAGTTTTACTTAACTACCATTATGTTCTTTATTCTACTTTGAACTAAATTGAAGTGGTTAAGTAAATTGGCATACAGTCAATGTTTTAACACATTGCACTAGCACATTGGGTTTTAGAATACTCAGTTTCTCTGTATTTACCTTTCATCTAGTTCATGTCATTCTTAATTTTTAATGTATTTTCAATTAAACATTAAACATTAAGTATTTGTACACTTTGATGCAATTTTTACTAGTATATAATTTCCTGGATCCTAATCAGATCAAGCTTGGTATTAGAGTCCAATTTGGCAAGTTGTACATTAAGTGATTGTAGGTGTATAATTCACAATGGCATTAGAAAAGGAGGAATTAACTCAAGCTATGATGGTGAGTATTCACTCGATCATAGAGAAAGTGGAACTACTCATTCAAGACCATCGAGAAGAAGATGGTAGAATCCAAGAATTGGAAGAAGCTAATCCCCAACTTTGATTAGAGAATGCAAATCTTCAAAGGCTTCTAGAGAAGGCTAATTGGGAAAAGAAAAGCCTACATGAGATGTTCTAAAGGGAGCATAGTGGAAGAAGTCCTCTTCATTTCAAAAGTGTTGGCATGTGGGCATTGAGCCCACAATCAGAAAGAACTTGTTCATACTCTCCACTCGCCCCTCTAGGAAGTATATCTACATTGTTAGTTGTGAAGTCTTTGCCAAAGTAAGAAGTCCCTTGTAGCCATGGCAGATGGGCTAATTATTGCTCAAAGGAGAATGCAACCCACTATGCTTTTTGCGAACAACTAGAGTACCTGAGACAGTTTCAAGCCCCTGCCAACCATAGTGGTTGGATAGAGGCATCTTCTACATCAAAATAGAAGCAAGAACCTGAACATCACTCCATTGGAAGCTTTGAGAAGCACACAAAGGGCATTAGTGGGAAACTAATGTCCAAGATGAGATATAGTGGTAAATACTTGGGCATCTGAGAATAATGCATGACCCATCCTATTGAGGCAAAATAGAGGCCTTGAAAGCCAGGATTGGGATTCAAAGAAACTGACAAGAACTCTGGAGCCTTGTCGAAGCCAAATTCTCTGAACCATGTTGAGGCAAAGTCTTCTATGAAGAAGGTCAAGATGCATGAAAAGATCCAGAACTTCTGTAACCATTGTTAGATAAGTGGCCATTGGATAGAGAAGTGTTGGAAGTTGCACCCAGAACTTCAACACTTCCCTAAGTTTGTTGTAGAATCTAGTCAGCCCAAAGAATACAAGGAAGGAATCAAGGTGCTACTCGACACCACCATGCAAGAGACTGAGGCACAAGAAACACTAGTAGTTTCCACCACTCCTAAAGTAGCACCAATAGTCTCTACCACTCTAGGAGAAATCCTAGTGGAAGCGCAATAGAGAAGTGAGAAACCCAAGAAGGAAGGTGTTGTTGAACAACTCTGTAAGAGTTAGGAATAGTTTTCTACTAACTAGTGACATCAGCTTTTTGGGAATTACCTTTATAGGGTAATGTCGATAGTAAGCTAGTATAGTATATGAATCTAAATTAAATTGTATGTAATGAAGTTTTATAGTCCTAGGGTTGAGATTTTTGTATGACTATTAAAAGCCATATCTCTTGTAATCCAAAAAGGAAAATACTTTGAACTTCTTATTACAGATGTTTTTTGGTGCGAGGCTCTTTAGAAGAAGCACCTATTAGAGCTATTTTGATTCGAAGTTGTAGAGAACAGCTAGCTAATGCCTTTAAAGTTCTTTGCTTTATGACTCAGTTAAAGATGGTCAGTTGGTGACCAATGTTACTTCAGGTCTTTACCATGACCTTGATGCATATGCAACTATTTGAAGCTTTATCGTAATGCCTTTAGTCAACTTTTTTGAAGTACTAAGGTGAAGGAATGTTTCAAGCTGAGGTTTTGTTACCATCGCTTATGCAGTTTGAAAGGAAGGAGTATGAAAAGTGACTAGGCTAGAATGCAGACATGAACTACTATCATCAAAAGCATTGACTGATAGGTTTATCATGCTCAATTTTTCTTCTTACTTTATGGTTTGTCAAGTTCCATTTGAACTGCATTCCCTTTTCTTCAAGAAGTCTTAGTGTGACTCAAGTATGAGTCAAATGTAAGCATTACAGTGAAGCTACAAAAATGGCAACAGAACTAAGATTTGTATCTAGGAAGCTAAAGGTTCAACTATATATGCTTTTGGCACACAAAAAGCCTTTTTTAGTGGGAAGGCTTGTTCTAGGGGATATTTTCATCAAAATTTGAAGTATCCCAAAAACTCTAGCAATCAGCGTCAGATTTAAGTCCTCAAAATTCTAGACCCAACGCAACTTGAATGAGCGAAAAAGGAGTCTGTACACTTGACTTATAGCTAGTTAAAGTTGGGTCAAGCTTTGGACCAAAGGCCATAAAAAAGGAAAAATTTGAAACTCTTTGAAATTGGTCAAAGTTGACATCAAACTGAAGGGTTCATTGAGAGCTTTCTGATGATGTTCATTTCATCAAAATCAGAGCCCAGACAAAAAAGTTATGCCCAGTCAAAGTCTTGGTCAAATAGGTGTATCATGGGTTGACCAAAAATAGGCATGAAAATTTGACCATCTCCAAATTACTAGAGAATGACATCAAGTCAAAGGTCTTGTCGCCAATTCCAACACTATTCATTTCGTCAAAAATGGAGTTTGTATGGAGTTATGGACAGTCAAAGCTATAGTCCAATGATGACATCAACATGCTTAGCTAGTCAAAAGTTGACACATGGCACTATGGCCAAAAAAAGGTTCCACATGGCTGTCAGCTGATGACATGTACCCAAGTGGCATGACAAGGTAGAAACTTGCATGGTAGGTGATGTGGTGGACACGTGGTAGTCCACATGGCATAGGAAGTGCAAATGTTTCAAAAAAAAATGTCTTTGATAGGTGATGGGGTCAGTGGGAATTGAACCCCTGACCACCAACCTCTGAGATGCCAGTTGGTGGCTATTGGATGATCGACATTCATCAAACCTTACTTGGCATAGTTACATTATTTAATTTACCTACCAAAAAATGAAGTTTATAGAGCTTCCGATGGGGTTTGAACCCCCTGTTGGTGGTCTATCATAAATTAGGGAGGTCGTTGCGCTATTATAGCACTTGGAGATATGGTGGGCATATTTTTTTATTTAAACTTTTAAAATCTACCAACCAACCTATTTAAAATAGGTTCTTTGTTATTTGTTGTAACAATTTACCCCCAAATTTGATTAACGCCAAATTTATAAAATGGCCAAAGGGGGATTGTGGATAGGAATTAATTAATAGGCCCTATTTTTATATGTTTTTGTTATAGCCTATTTTAGGCTAAATTTTTGTATAAAAAGAGGCGGGGAGGGGGGCTTTTCTTATGAGGCCATCCCGGATTCCTATTCATTCCAATTTTACAGACATTCCAAGAAGGAGAGAATTCTAGAGGAGATTTTTGGAGAAAAATTCTATGAGCCACTCCATGATGCTGATGTTCTAAGTCTACAGTCGAACCTTTTTTAGGAAAAGACTTCCTGACTCTTCAAAAACCGGTGTTGTACCTTAGGAGCTTGTTACAAGATGGTTTCGAGTCAAGATTTGTGTAACAACTTTGGGGATGGACTATAGCACATTGTAATCAACTTTTAGAGCATCATTTTTACATCAGTCACTCAGTTGAGATAGATGTAGAGACATAGTCCATTCAACTAGATGAACTCCAAAATCAAATTGGTTCTCTCTCTCTTTCTCTATTTCATGTGCTTTAATTTACTTTTAGTTTTACTTAACTACCATTAAGTTCTTTATTCTGCATTGAACTAAATTGAAGTGGTTAAGTAAATTGGCATAGGGTCAATGTTTTAACGCATTACACTAGCGCATTGGGTTTTAGAATACTTAGTTTCTCTATATTTACCTTTCATATGATTCATGTCATTCTTAATGTTTAATGTATTTTCAATTAAACATTAGACATTAAGTATTTTTATAGTTTGATGGAATTTTCACTAGTATATAATTGCCTAGATCCTAATCAGATCATTCAACACATGTATGACACAAGATATTTGGTTACATAGAAACCCTCCAAGGAGAAGGTAAAACTAGGGTGGGGATGACACCCATAAATCCCCATTATTGCAATAATAAAGTGTATCCAATGAAGGTTATAATGTTTGATCATGAAAAATGATCTACCTTGTGAAATATATGCCCTATTAAAGGCTTACAAGATTGGTATATTTTATCCTATTAAAGGATTTCAACACCCTATTAGCAGTGTACTTGGTAAGAGGACTTTAACTTACAATGAAGTAAGCACCTTGCTAAAGGATTTACAATAGCCTATTAAGACTACTCTGTTAAGAAATTTAACTAATCCACCTATTAGAATATCTTGACAATGATCCTTTAGTTAGCACTCTACTACTAGATAATACACCACCTCTTTCTAAGTGTACTTTATCATCACTGGTCAAATGTCTCTCTTTTGTTCTTTAACCTTTTTTCCTCGATTCTCCTCTAACTTATTTTGTAATGTATCTCAATTGACAATACCTCAATCACCATGAATACTTTGTTTATGCATCCAAATTTCTCTCTTTTCTCCTTCCACACACACACACACACACACACACACACACAATATTAGGTTTTTTCCTCCTTAAGAAGACTTAGGTCACTTAGGGTTAGGTATGAATCAATGATTGTGATTCACCCATATTGCCACTTACCCCTTCCCTTTTTTTGATTGGTTGCATGTACTACATTGGGATTCTTAATAAAGATTTGTCCTTATCATCTAGGATCAAAAAACTATCCTCAAGCTAGCTCCAAAATGGCTTACATAGTAGTTTGTGCCATTACAATCAACTATGTCAAAACTGTATTACTTGGCAGTTGAAGTCCCTGATGGTTAGCATTAATTGTAACTTCAATTTTGTAACTTGGCCTCTAAATGACTTCACATCCATTGATCACTTGACATCTGAATGACTTGATACTTACTATATGCCTGACACTTACTGATTACTCGACACATACTTTATATCTCTCGCTTGACATTTACTATCTAACAATTTATGCTCAACATGTATTACTTGTTCGGCATGAACTAAGTAAATGGCATAAGTATATTTTCTCTCATATGTCAAAACCAATCTGAGATTAACATCAACATCACAATGTACATGCATGGTTTATAAACCAAACATCATATGAAGGAAAGCATAAACAACTAAGCACTAGAACCACTAAAACCCTTGCTTGTTTCCTCCCATCCATAATAGCAACATGAGACCTCAAAGGCCATAGCCAATGCCCAAGCATGAATCTAAAATTTCCAACATGATAGTTGGAGTTGTATCATGAGAAGATTCTTACCAATTCTATCAATAACAACATAAGGGAAAAATACACCCAACCATGTTAATCTATTGATAGAAACACTATCCAAAGAAATGGTAAGGAATCTCATCTAAACCATAAGATACAACATCATAATAAAGAATTCATCAAGTAAAAACTACCATCATCTAAACATGATATAAAATGCATCCAAAGTAAAACATAAATCACAAGGAAACATACTTAGGATACACCAAAGTACCAAGTGAATATCCAACATTGGCCTCAAACTATAAATAGACCATCTCTATAAATTAGTCCCCAGTAATGGTATAGGTAGCTATGCCTCCCAACCATGTGGAACCCATAGAATTTCTCTTGTCATGCTCATGGAGATAATAACCTAACCACAATCATGTAAGATATCACCCATAGCAAACACACACTCCAATAAAGAACATGATACCGATAGTTACATGATCATGAAGACAATGCAATACATCACGTCACTAGTCAAATTCACTATGGATAACTTTCTAGGGACTTAAGTGGAGTGTAAGTTGCTTGGAATCAAAAATCCTAAGCTATATTAGGTGTGCAATGAATGCCTCTAGAAACTATCACACTAGTGCAGAACGAATCCCTCAAGAAACCATCACACCATGCCTTCAGATACACCATACAAGCATTCACTTATCTCAATTAAGTTTTATTACCCATTAATTAATTTAGTTATTACTTGTTAGAACTTATTCATGCTGCTTTGTTAGAATAAAACTGGGGTATATGAGAGAATCCACTTCACACATCTACCATACATACCCATTCTCATCTCACAATGAGTGTCCAAATGCAATGAAAGTTCCCAACCTAACCCCAAATGAAAAAATCCCTCAATCGACCTATATATGAAAGTTTGGGTCTCAAAAAATCTTGTCAAATGCACAATCTTATAGATAATCAATATCCACAACCAACACCATGCCAAGAAAACCTAAGAAAACTAGGTGGAATGTAAATTGAGTTGAAAACCTCAAAAACCCAATGATAATAAAAATTAATGAAAAAAAGCCCATTCTACCCTAGGGTAAATGAGTTATAGAAATCTAATTAAAAATGTGTTTGAACCCCATATGCAAAAATGACTAGCATAATGGTACAAAATCACAAACCACCATCATGAAAAATAGGAAAATGATCATACCAGTGCAATTGGGTAGAGATAGTAATCAGAAATGGAGGGAAACTCTAGTTATCAACCTCCAACCAAATGGCTACCAAAAAAATCAAAAACTGAGCTAAAATAGTAAAATAGGAGAGCACTACCTAAAAACCAAAATGGAAAATATAGGAACTTGAATAGTAAAATAAAACCTCATGGAAATTGTTAAAAATCACAAAAATCCAAGGTGTTTTCGAGATGGATCCAACAAGACTCACCTTGTGACAATTCCACACCTATAGCTCCTAGAGAGAACTAAATAGTATTTCTTCTTGAAGAGGATTTGGAATTTTCTCCTAAATTTCTATTTCAAAAAGTGAAACTGAGGGATAAAATTCCTTTTTGGATGTATATTCACATTTCAAGTGAATAAAAGGATTAAGGTTAAACTATTTAGGGTAAAAGTACAAAGTTGTGCCACCTTTCAAGCTGACTTATCAGAATGACTGAATTTGAGTATTTCTATCTAAAATTCAATCTTTTTAAAAATATGATCTAGGTAAATTCATTCTAGCTAACTTATATATGTTCTCACACTTTTTTAAATGGAAATGTCTATTAAATGTATGTTTTATATTAGTTTGTATCCAATTACTAAAGAAATAAAATTATTTCAAAAAAGTGGTGTTTCAATAACTCTTACTATTTTTATTATAGTTTTTTAATAACATATAAGCACCATTTTGTAGAGCTTAGAGTCAAGAATTATTTCATGTAGAATTTATAGTGCTTTAATTAGATATAGTATATTATAACAAAAAACTTCCACAACCATGTATTTTAACAATTGAAAAAAAAAGACGTTGGTTTTGAGAAAGAAGAAAATATTAAATCAAATAAAAAATATCTAAAGAATATATGATGTTCTAGAGGAGAGAGTCCTCTTCTAGAATCTATAATTTTTCTCCTAGTTAGAATAGATCTGTTTTGAAAAATGTGGTGGGAGATGAAAACCATCGATTTCAGGTGAGTTGAAATTTCGATCCTTATAAAAGAGAAAATATAGGTCTAAAGAACTTTTTTTTTTTTTATTATTCTAGATATATATGCTATCTATAATAATGTTTAAGATCAAAGAGAAATAAGTTTATTTCCATATAGTTCTATGGTGGGAACTAGACCCCTAATTTTTAGCATTTTTCAACACCTCAAAAATTACCTATAAAAATTAGGAAAATATATCAATTCTTATTCCAAATAATTATTAAAAATTATAATCCTAAAATTCATCCATTTCTACACATTTCATTAGTTTACTTAATTTCCAAATTCAAAAATAATATTACCAATTTTATGTCATTGAAGGTGAACAATTACACTTTTGTTAGCCTTTTCTTCTACAAAAGGGTGACATAGGTTTGTTCTTTTACCCCTTAATCAACCCCAAAAAAAAGTAGGCTATTCCAAGTAATTGGAATTAAACTATGATAAAGTCATTGAGAATTAAATTAAATTAAATAAAGCCCAAAATTCCCTTTAACCAATAAATCAGAATAATTAGATAACTTACACAAACGTTGTGGATTCCTAAATGCACACACACACTCATGAGTCTAAAATCACATAATGCATTATAAATCTAGATTTACCGATTACTAGAGGGTTAAAATATCAATTAAAGAGACATCATCCATACAAGGACGATATTGGCTCAACATGAAAGGTTTGATCCCTAACATCATATGCCACTGTCAGGGATATAAGTGCTACACAATACACAAACACAATAAAGTGTAGATGAAAAATATATAAGAGTTGAAGAAATAATTATATGAAATTTCATAATTAAAGCATCTAATTAATTTCATTAAAATACTCTATTCGCATCATTCATTTGTACAATAGTGAAAGATTACTACAAAAACAATGTAAATACTCATAGCACAATTGCATCACTTACATATGACTTATAGAAATTCATTGGGAGAGGCACTACATCAACCCCCCCCCCAAAGACTAGGCTTACTCTTGGAATCTTGCAATCCAAAAATAGACACCAAGTACCCCAAGTGCCAAAACACAATTCAACAAATCACAATAACTTCATCTAGCCACAACTCAACACCATAAGGAAAGACAAATAGTTAGAATCCCAATTGCCAATGAATGCAACAATAAAATGTTCATAACCACAAGAGAGGAGGAATGTTGACACACACCATACATCCATATCAAAAAGTAAAAGAAGATTCTCACGCGATAAGCTTCTCATTTAACATAGAATACATTAGATCACTCTTCTTATAAACATTTAACAACAATTGAAACCAAAGAGTTCAACAACTAGCAGTAAGAATAAATAACCATTCAATAGTTATACACCTTTTATCAACTTTTTTTCTCTTTCATAGAAATATTGTAGTTAATCAACATCGAACCAAACAAACTTTTCATTACACTTTATATCTATTAACACACATACACCAGTATGTTCTCTGTAATTTCACCCCTTATACATACTATCAATGGTCTAGAATGGACATGATAGAGTCACAATACACAACTCAGCATCAGTTAAATACATTTAGAATAGTCATCAAGAAATAAAAGAAAAGACCAAATAGGGGAATTATCAATTCCAAAAGTAAATCTTAAAAACTGCACAGTTCAACAATAAGTCAAATGTGACAACTGTCACAAAGAGAGTGATAGAGAAATTCTGATGACTAGTCTAAGAGAGGAAAGTATTGAAACCAATGCTTTCCCAAAAACATGAGGAAAGTACCTCCATCCAAATAAAATAAGGCATCAACTAAATTACATAACATGGAATTACTGATAATAGTCATCAAAGAGGGATTAATCGCCACATGGTGCTAAGAAATACATCTTCCTAGCATTGTTAGAGAATAAACTCACACACATCAAACAATGTTCCATCAATGACTTCATGCACATGCATTACTACAAGAAATTCCTTAATTATTTTTTGTGCAATGAAACATTTAGATATCTAACAATTTTAACAGAATTTTTACAAGCTTAAGAATAAGCAATTTGCAAATGTAAGTCATTAAACCAAATGATCAAAAGAAACGTTTTACTCCTTTTACCATGATTTCACAATATACACTCATTTATTCCAACCAAAGGGAATCGCTTCATTACTATAATGAGTCAAAACTAAATTACAAATACATTTCATTTCTTCACTTTGAATAGGAGAGAACAAGGAAAAAAATGCACACTAATCCATAAGGAGGAACAAAAGTAGAACTCGAGGCCAACACATGGACACCAATCAATGTCTCCATCCAAGAGGGTAACACAAACAACTAGCCATGCTAAGGCACATCAATTTTCTCTACAAAGAAAGGAATGAATCACTTCCTTCTCCTCACCTTACTTGAGTCACATATACTAAATAAGAAATTTCATCCCAAGTAGGTACTCAAGCAACAAGAAATTAGGAGCTCACAAGGAGACACTCGCACTCATACAACAATTCTCAGAACTATATGGGCAACATATACATAGAGATAACAATGTTTGAACATGGGCTCTGATACCAGATGTAATACCCCACCTACTTATCCTTGGAACATAAAGATAAAACTATATATAATACCCCACCTATATATATAGTTTTATCCTTGTGTTCCAAGGATAAGTAGGCGGTGTATTACATCTGGTATCAGAGCCTATATATATATATATATATATATATATATATATATATATATATATATATACATACATGTATGTTTATATATATATATATATATATATACATACATATATATATATATACATATATATATATATATATATCTATATATATATATATGTATGTATATACATATATATATATATGTATATATATATATATATGTATGTGTATATATATATATATATATATGTATGTGTATATATATATATATATATATATGTATGTATGTATATATATATATATATAAACATACATGTTTGTATATATATATATATATATGTATGTATATATATATATGTATGTATATATATATATATATGTATGTATATATATATATATAGGCTCTGATACATATATATATATATATATATATACATACATATACATACATATATATATATACATACATATACATACATATATATATATATATATATATATATATATATATATATAGGCTCTGATA
Organism: Cupressus sempervirens; assembly: GCA_028749045.1. Classification (NCBI taxonomy): domain Eukaryota; kingdom Viridiplantae; phylum Streptophyta; class Pinopsida; order Cupressales; family Cupressaceae; genus Cupressus; species Cupressus sempervirens. The sequence goes on along the minus strand of CM053790.1, from coordinate 550,185,752 downwards.
CCAGATGTAATACACTACCTACTTATCCTTGGAACACAAGGATAAGTAGGTGGGGTATTATATTTGGTATCAGAGCCCATGTTCAAACATTGAGATCTCTATGTATATGTTTCCCATATGGTTGTGAGAATTGTCATATGAGTGGAGCTCACAAGGAGACACTCGCACTCGTACAACAATTCTCACAGACATATGGGCAACATATACATAGAGATCCCAATGTTTGAACATGGGCTCTAATACCACATGTAATACCCCACCTACTTATCCTTGGAATTCAAGGATAAAACTATATATATAGTTTTATCTTTGTGTTCCAAGGATAAGTAGGTGGTGTATTACATCTGGTATCAGAGCCCATATATATATATATATATATATATATATATATATATATATATATATATATATATAGATAGATAGATAGATAGATAGATAGATAGATAGATAGATAGATACTTATCTTTATATACATATACATATAAAGATAAGTTACTAATAAAAACATAAAGTAGCTAAGTGCAAGAGTGAAATAACTATACAACATAATAAAATAGGGAACATAGCTAAGCTCACATGTTCACTTACACAAGTGGCATTCTTACAAACAATTCCAAAGATCTCCAAACACTAAACCATAACTAACAAACCAAATATCACATGAATCATGAGAATACACAAGGAGAGATGTTCCTTTTAAGCCCAAAAGAACAACTTCCTAGCATGGTTAAGCATACAAGTCCATTTCCAAGTAAACATAACATGATCAAGAATTAAAATTAGAGACCAAAAATGGCCATGCATAAGATGAGGTCTCAAAGTTACCACCACTCATCTACTAGACTACATGCTGAAAGACAAATATTGATTCGTAAAATTTGGCTAAGTCTGAATACTGAAGCCCTGAAATTCCCTAGAATCTTTATCTTAACTCAGAGAGGTCTGGAAGCTATCTCAAATGAATCATCGCATAAATATATCTTAACTATAAGGAATTAGGAATTAAATATGCATACACTTACACTTAAATGATATATTTTAAATCTCATACAAAATATATTTTGAACCAAGATGTCCAAAACCAACTTTCAAACTTTCCTTCATCAAGTCAAAATGCTCATTGCTTCTCGCGTGAGGAAACACTAGTCTCTAGTATTGCATGAGACTTTGCATTGTTGCATGTGAGGGAACACATTAGTTCATGCGAGGAAGTACATAAGTGCACATAATAAAATATAAGGATGTGTGCAAGGAAATACACATGTTGCACAACAAAGTACATATGACATGTGGGGAAGTGCACATGATGTGCAAGGAATAACACATGATGCATAAGGAAGTGCACGTGCAATGTGAAGCTTACTAACTCTATGTGAGGAAGTACATTATCATGTGAGAAACTATCCATCTGATGTAAGAAAACAACTGATAGCCCAAACAAAAAGGTAAACAAGAAGCATAAAAACTGAAAACCTCCACGCTGGGGAATACTAGATCCACATAAATTGAGGTATGATTAATCAGAGAATAATAAAGATAACATAATTCTAACATCTAATCCACAACATCATATGAAAGAATGGGTAGAAAGAACCATCACAATGTACATACGTTTTTTATAAACCAAACATCATATGAAGGAAGTCATAAGCAACTAGGCCCCAAAAACACTAAAACTCGTGCCCATTTCCTCCCATACATAATAGCATCATGCAACCTTAAAGGCCCTAGGCATCCCTCAAGCATGAATCTAAAATTTCCAACACGATAGTTGGAGTTATATCATGAGACCATGCTTACCAATACTATCAATAACAACATAAGGGAAAAATACACCCAACCATGCTAATCTATCAAAAGAAACACTATCCAAACTAATAGTAAGGAATCTCATCTAAACCATAAGATATAATATCATAATAAGGAATGCATCAAGTAACAACTATGATTATCTAAACATGATATCAAATGCATCCAGAGTAAAACATAAATCATAAGGAAACATACTCTAGATACACCAAAGTACCAAGTGAATACCTAGCATTGACTTCAAACTAGAAATAGACCATCTATATACATTGGTCCCTAGTAGTGGTATAGGTAGCTATGCCTCCCAATTGCATGGAACCTATAGGCCCATTCACACTATGCTGATGGAGATAGTGACCCGACCACAATCACATAAGATATCACCCATGGCTAACACATACTTCAATCAAGAACATGATATCAACATCTACATGATCATGAAGATAATGCAATACATCAGGTCACTGGTTAGATCCACTATGGATAACTATGTAGGGACTCTAGTGGAGTGAAAGTCACTTGGCATTGGAAAGCCCAAGCTATATCGGCTACAGAATGAATCCCTTGAGAAACCATCACACCCTGCCTTCAGATACATTGTATAGGCATTCACTTATCTAAGTTAAGTTTTATTACCCATTTATTAATTTAGTTATCACATATTAGATCTTCTTCATGCTACCTTGTTATAATACAACTAGGGTATACGAGAGAAGCCACTCTACACATTTACCCTACACACTCATGCTCATCTCACAATGAGTATTCAGAGGCAATGCAAGTTGCCAACCCAACCCCAAATGAACAATCCCTCAACCAACCTATATTCAAAATTTTGGATCTCACAAGATCCCATCAAATGCATGCATATGTGCTCATGTGTGGGCACAAAAAAACACAAAATAATCAAGTAACCAATGCAACGGGTGGATATGAGGAAATCAACAATCAAACAAGTATAATAATCTCACTCAACCAACCTACTTTTGGGGGTATGGATGTGGCATGCATCGCAATGAAAATATAAAGATGCAAAAGTTGTTAAATTGAAATCCTATGAATAATCAAAATCCATAACCAACACCATGCCAAGAAAATTGAAAAAACCTAGGTGACATGCAAATCAAAGTGGAAACCTCAAAAACCCAACGTTGATGAAAATTCACAAAAATAAAACTCATTCTACCCTCGAGTAAATGAGCCCCATAAATCTAATAAAAATTGGGTTTGAACCCCATATGTAAAAATGACCAGTATAATGTTGCAAAACTCCAAACCCCATCTTGAAAAATAGGAAAATGCTCATACTTGCCCAACTGGGTAGAGCTAACAATCAGAAATGAAGGGGAACACTAGTTCTCAACCTCCAACCAAATGGCTACTAAGAGTAGAAGTAGAAACAGAGCTGAAATATTAAAATAGGAGAGCCCTACTTGACCACCAAAAGGGAAATACAAGAACCTAAAAAGTAAAATAAAACCCTTACAAAAATTGCTGAAAATCGTGGCTATCCAAGGGTTCCCCGAGGTAGATTCAATGAGACCATCCTCGTGATGATCCCACACCCATAGCTCCCATAGAAAATAGATTATTATTTTCTTGGAAGAATATTTTGAATTTTCTCTCAAATTTTTATTTCAAAAGGTGAGAAGTGAGGAATAAAATTCCTTTTTGGATATATATTCACTTTTCAAGTGAATAAAAGGATTAGGGTAATTAACTAGATCACCTAGTTAAACCATTTATCAACCCAAACAAAAGCATGCTATTCCAAGTAATTGGAATTCAACTATGGCTAAGCTGTCAGGAATAAAATAAAATAAAATAAAACCCAAAATTCTCTTTAACCAATAAATCACTATAATTAGATAACTTCCATAACCACTGTGAATTCCTAAATGCACAAACACACTCATGGGTCTAATCACATAATGCATTATGAATATGGATTTACCAATTACCAAAGGATAAAAATATTATGAAAAGATACATCTTCCATTCACAGACGATATTGGCTCAACGTGAAAGGTTCTATCACTAACTCCATATGCCACTACCAGGGATATAAGTCCTACACAATATATAATTGTCAAAGCAACAGTTATATGAAATTGCATAATTAAAGCATCTAAATAATTTCATTAAAATTTTCTATTTCATTCATTTGCACAATACTAAAAGATTACTGTAAGAACAATGTAAATACTCGTAGCACAATCACATCACAAAGAAATTTTAGCAGGATGACTTACAAAAACTAATTGGGAGAGGCACTACACATTCATTAATAAATATGGTTCGCTTCCACCCATTAAACCCCAACAGTCGTGACATAAGTGTTCAAATAAAAAGGGGAATTATTGTTGTCATGTTGTAAGTAAGGTGGAATTGAAAATAGAATGGGCAATACATTGCAAAGTTTAGAAGGCGAATAAGATATGACACTACGATATCAGACTATCCAGTGTATGTGGATAAGTATTCATTTATACATTATTTATTAATTATTCATTCAGCATGAGCCATAGTTTGGAAGTCATAAGACTTAGGGGGAGTACTCATTTCAAATTATATTTTTAATGATGTAATCATGATAGTTTTTTTTCCACTAATGTAAAAGGGGGAGATTTTTGGTATCTCTAACTATTATTGTCTATAAGTGTCAAATGCTTAGTCATTTACTATGCTGAAGAGTTAGACGATCATCACTATGATTGAGCTACTCTATATAGGTTGAGTAAGTTTGCGGTCATTGAGTATTTTCTATACAAGTTGAGATCAACACCTAACAAGTAGTTCAAGAAGAGAAGTGCTAACCACAATAAAGACTGAGCATCGACAATGATGAGTATCAGAAAATAGTAAGTGTTGAGCAATGAAGAGTTTCATACAAGTTAGGAATGATACAAAATTTGAGGTAAAACATTTTCAAGCTAACATGTAAGGAACATTTGAAACTTTTAGAGATTGTTACAAAGAGTTTTACATGTGGATCACAGATCCCTATGTTTTGTGATAAATGATTTTGAAGAGGCAAAATATGAAAGCATCTAGAAAACTCTTTATGAAATTATTTAAACAGAGAAGGTTTTAACCTAGATTAGAAGGGAAAGACAAGATGTATTATGAAAATGATGAAGTGATGAATTAAGATCAGATGAGAAGTTAGTGGAAGTGTTATGTTATATCTTAGTAGAGCAAGTGACCAAATCAATGTAGTGAAGGGGAAATAAAGTTTTATCAAATTAGAAGAGAAAATTAGTTAGCAAGGAGAAGACTCAAAATTATCTTATAGAGCATAACAAGAGTCAGGTACTGGCTCAGTTTTAATCAACTTGAATCAATGTAAATCTCTTAATGGAGTGGTCTTAACAAGTCTTTGTAAATCTCCTAACATAATCCTTAATTTGTTGTAAATATTAAATCCTCTAACAAGGTGAGACCTAGTAGTCTCAAATGCTTTATTAGGGTAGACCCCTCACATGGTAGATCATATATTATGATCAAACATTTTAACCATAACATGTTAAGTTTATTACTACAAAAATGAATATTTGTGGGTGTCATCCCCACCCTAGTTTTACCTTCACTATGTAGGGTTTCTGGGTAACACATACTGTGATATGTATTTATTTTCATGCATGTGATAGATTTGATTTACACATTAAAACAAGTTTACTCTTACAAGTTTTACATGCATAAGAAAATTGGTGAATATTTGAATGAATTGATGACAAGAAAAAGTGCTTAAGATTCTGATTCAACCCCACCCCCCTCCCCCTCTCGGTATCTTGGTATCCTATTTATACTTCCATAAATCAACAAATAAAGAGGTAAATGTTATGGGAAAAGGTACCCATGTAGTGAAAAGTAAGCAAGGAGTAATTATTTATATTTAGGACACCTTGGATGTGCCCAAGATATAGCATAGTCTTTTATGAATTGGATAAGTTGTAGCAAAAAATTATAAGGTAGTTTCTTATGGTAACTACTGCAAAGTTTTTTATAAATTAGCTAACCACCATCTTGTAGGCTTTTATGATAGAGAATAAGTTGTTTCCTCTCATATTAGTTTTGGCTAATATGCATGCTCTTAAGGAAGTCATAGATGATTAATGGTTATGGAATCAAAGCTATGGCCATTTGTATTTCTAGGGCTTAAGTTTTCTTCATAATAAAGACATGGTGAGAGGAATTTCCTCTATTCAAACAAAAGAAGAAGTTTGTTTAGGGTGTACACTTAGTAAGTAGTATCCAAATTTTTTCTAGCGAGCAAATCATGGAGGGAAAAATCTCCTCTAGAGCTTGTGCATGTTGCCATTTTTGGTGCTATCCATATGGAATCCTTGGGTAAGAATATCCATTTTTTTACTTTTATTAATGATTTATCATGCCACAAATGGGTTTAATTTCTTTAGAAAATTTTTGAAAACTCAGATGCTTCAAGCATTTTACAACTATGCCAGAAAAAGAAAGTTGGTATTCCATTAAAATCATCAAGATAGATAGAGGGGGAGAATTTATCTCCAAAGAGTATTTTGATTTTTGTGACATGCATATAATTCAAAGCCAACTTACAATAGCCTTTAACCCCTAGAAAAATGGTATTGTAGAAAGAAAGAACTCTACCATTATGGAGATGACATGAAGTATGTTAAAGTCTAAGAACCTCCCAACTTCCTTTTGGGGAGTTGTAGTAGAAACTAAAATTAATATTTTGAATCAAATCCCAATCAAATTGCTTTTGAATATTACTCCACAGGATACGTGGAGTTGGCACAAGCCTTAGGTAGCTCATCTTCATTTATTTGGTTGTCATGCATATGTTCATATTCCTGTTTAGAAGAGAAAGAAGTTGGATACCAAATCCTAACTTTGTACCATTGTGGGTTATTTAGATTCTACCAAAGGATATAAACTTTATGAACCTAACACAAAATAATGGATTATTAGTCAAGATTTGGTTTTTGATGAAGGGGGGGTATGTAAATGGAAGAAAGAAGTTCAATAAATGTGTACACCATTCATCAAGGGTAATGACAATGTTCGATTTCCTTATCTCCCCACAACTACAAGTGAAATCTCAAGCCCAAGTCCACCAAATTCAACAAGTTTCTCTTCAAGTGAAAGTTCAAATTCATTATAGAGTCCAAGTTCTTCACAAAAGGTACAAAGTTTAAATAAAATATATCAAAAGAGTTCTAATGTGGATTTACTTGCTAACTTTTCATTATTAAGTTTCATTCAAGTTGGACCTTCTATATATGAAGAAGATTTGACAAAACAAGTATGAATTGATGTTATGATTGACAAGATGCATGCTATTGAGAAAACTGATACATGGGAATTAGTTCCAATTCCATAAGACAAATAAGTGATTAGTTTCAAATGGATTTACAAGGTGAAATATCATGTTGATGGTTTTGTGAAAAGAAAAGATGCTAGACTGGTTGAAAAAGGATTTAGACAAAGTATTGGAGTAGATTATTTAGAGATTTTCACTCTAGTTGTCAGGTTTGATACTATTAAAATTATATTGTCTATTTTTTCTCAACACAAGTGGCTAGTCTATCAGATGGATACAAATAAGCTTTCCTATATGGTTATATTTATAAAGAGGCTTATGTGGATCAGCCTAATGGCTACGAAATTTAGTAAAAGAACACTTGGTTTACAAGCTGGAAAAATCTCTTTATGGGTTAAACAAAGCACCTCATGCTTGGTATGCACGTATTGATAGCTATTTCAAGTAAAGAAAGGATTATTGATTTGAAATCCTTCATATCCAACCATCTATATCCAACATGTTTATAATGATATTCTAATTTTTTTTCTTTATGTTGATGATCTCATTTTTATAGGTAATAGCCCATTTCTAATGGAGAAATTCAAAGAAGAAATGAACCAAAAATTTGAGAAGTAAGATTTGGGGCTTATGCATTATTTTCTTGTGGTAGAGGTTGTAGCAAAAACTTGAAGGTATATCAATATCTCAAACCAAGTATCTTGTTTATTTATTGAACTGGTTCAGAATGATGTCATGCACAAGAGTTTCTACTCTTGTAGGCCTTGGTGAAAAGGTAACCAAAGATGATCCAAGTCCCCATGTTGACCCTACATTATACAAAATTTTGGTTTGGAGCCTCATGTGCTTTACTATAATGAGACTTGATATTATGTATGTTCTGATCCTTATCTCTTGGTTCATGCAAGATCCACATGAGTCTCCCTAGCGCACTGTAAAAAGAATCTAAAGGTATGTAAGTGGTACAGACAATTTTGGCATACATCATTCCCCCAATGATAAGTTTGATCTCATTGGTTACATAGATTCTAATTGGACTAGTTCAATGGATGATAGAAAAATAACCTCTAGTTATATTTTATCACTTGGTTCTGGAGTATTTTTATGAGTAGTACAAAGTAGGAAATAATGGCTCTTGCTTCTATAGAAGTAGATTATATTACAGTACTAGTAACTAGTTGTCAAGTAAAATGGAATAGAAGGATTTAGGAAGATTTTCATTTGGCTAAATAACATCCTAAAGTATTTTTGTGATAACAATAGTATCATTACAATGACCAAGAATTGAGTGTTTCATGCTAGATTAAAGCACATAGAAATCTATCATCACCCCATTTGAGATTTGGTTTAGAATGGTACAATGGAGTTATAGTTTTTTCCAATCTCTGAGTAAGTTGTTGATGTCATCACCAAAGCTCTCACTACTACAAGTTTTACTACCTCGAGGAATCAAATTAGTTTCATTCCCATTTTTCATGCAATGGAAGGTTGAAGGCATGTGTTTAGTGATCATCGCTCATGAAGACATGTCACTGCTCACCACTCATGAAGACATGCATGCATTTGCATTCACAATGTTAAGCTTCAAATCCACCACATGCTCCACTACATCATTTATATTTATTTTAATTTATATTTTTTATTTACCTCATGCTCAATAAAACTCCATGTTGTAGTCACCCTCGTAGGCATCATTTTTAATTTATTTGCATACTATCAAGAACTAATATTCTCATGCAATTTCTTTAAATGTTATTGTTTTCGAATTTTTCTATTGTAGTAAACTTTCTCCTCCTCCATTAGAGTACAAAGGGACAATTTTTTTATTTTTTTCTTTATAATGTTTTATGTACTTTTAGAATTATACAAATTCAATGAAAAAATATTTTTTTGATTCTTATCTTTGTTGTTCATTTTAGATGCTATGTTAGTATTTTCTAATTTGATTAGTTTAGTATAAGTGTTGATTTCAGGTCTTCAAAAATTGCTAAAATGCTTAAAGTGAGGTAGTAGATAGATTTGTTGGAATGGCTTTCCAAGCCTTCCACTAAATGCTAGCCATAGGTCTGTAAGTAGAATTATGTAGCATGAACAACTTTCATCCCACTTGTACCAATGTGAAAGCTATAATACAAGGAGGTTTTTAGAATTTTTAAAATAAAGGGTCTACATTAAGATGCATTATGATAATTAATGCCAAATATAGATTAGGGTCTAGGAAATATGAGCTGAAGAGAACCATTAGTGAAAAGAAAGGAAACTATTGCTAATTTAGACTTTCTTTTCAAAAAAGACAATTGGATTTTTGAAACAAGGCATACTGAAAAATGAAAAAGGTCAAAAAAATAAAGAATTGAGAAAAATAGGGACACAAAAAATATAAAAAATTTCTAGAACACCAAATCTCTTAAGCCCAAAAGTAGTTTTTCATACCATGAATTCTATTTTTTTATGGAGGGCTTTGAGATGGTTATGAGATTTTTTAAAAGTTAATGATTTAGAAAAGGATGTTAGTTTCTAAAGCATTTCAACTTATAGTGAGAAACAAAGGATGAAAATGAGTTGTAAAAATAGAATTTCTACCTCTATTCAAATAGAAGTTGCTATGAATGGGCCCTTTCATCTACTAGTGAAGTTGAAAGGTTCTTAAATAGCCAACCACGGATCAAGTTTTGCTGAGTGTGTGACTCTGACGTTGAAAAGAGATGAGGCTAGGATTTTGCCTCAGCTCATGCCCCTGTATCAGATAGCTACAATTATTTCATGGAGGACCTCCATAAAAAAAATAGAAACTAATAATTCAATAGAAATAAATATAATTTCACCAAGTCAAGTGCTTGACAATTATAGTTCACTTTCAAAGAAACAATATGACCTCCTTCTATGGAGAGTTCTCTTTCACCTTGAGCTCCCCTTTAGAGAGCCCATAGAATAGTAGGGAATTTTTTAGGCTATCGAACTGGCTATACCACTTACTCCATTGGTGGTAAGCAATAAACTAGGTCAATAATTGTACTTGGAACTACGTTGCGAATTATCAATATAATAAATCATATGTGAGGTCTCCTACATTTGGATTTGTTGTTCTTTCAAGATAAACTAGATTCTCTTAGATATAGTAGTTATATGCGAGGTCTACTGGATTTGGATCTATTGCTCTTTCTAGATAAACTAGATCCTCTTAAATATAGTAGGGCTTAGCTATTGGATTTTCTAGATAGCCTCCCACAAATTTGATTGGATTTTTCCCTAGCTCATGCTCCTATATTAGGTAGCTAAAAATATTTCATGGAGGATCACCATAAAAAAATAAAAAAATAATTCAATAGAAATAAGTGTAATTTCACCAAGAAAAGTGCTCGGTGGTTCTAATTCACTTACAGAGAAACAACATGTCCTCCTTCTATGGAGAGTTCTCTTTAACCTTAAGCTCCCCTTTAGAAAACCCATAGAATAGTAGGGAAATTCTTAGGCTATCAAATTGGCTATAGTACTTAGTCCACTAGTGGTGAGTAATAAACTAGGTCAATAAATGTACTTGGAACTAGATTGGGAATTTTCCATATAATAAATCATATGTGAGGTCTACCACATTTGGATCTATTGTTCATTCTAGAAAAACATGATCCCCTTAGATATAGTAGTTATATGTGAGGTCTATTGCATTTGGATCTATTGTTCTTTCTAGATAAACTCGATCCCCTTAGATATAGTAGGGCTTAACTATCAGATTTTCTAGATAGCCTCCCACAACTTTGATTACATATAACACTTTTAGCTATATCCCCTTAGATATAGTAGGGCTTAGCTATCAGATTTCTAGATAGCCTCCCACAAGTTTGATTTGATATAACATTTTTAGCCCAAACTGAGGGTTGTTTCATAGGAAAAGATTCAAAACAGAGCCTACAACATAGACAAAGCATGAAGGGCCAAAAATCATTGTACAAAACTAAGCTTCTCCATATAAAAAAGGAGTACAAAGTAAATTTGGATCACCAATAATGAAAGAAGGGAGGAAGGTTCCATGATTATATTAGGTAAGGAACCTTCAAGATTATAATTTTTTTTAATTCTTTGTTATGAAAAACTAATTCTGTCCTTGCTTATATTAGTGTCACTCAATAGAAATATTGATAAATAAGATTAATTGTATTTATAAATATATCACATTTATCAAAGTTTATATTAAATTCATTGATTTCAAAAATAGTGAAATCTAATTAGTTACATTTGAAAAAGAAATTGCACTAGATGAAATACTATTCTTCATGATATTACATCAATTATCCAACCTTAATTTTTATATTTCTTTCCAAGCACCATTATTTGGTGACCGAGTACACAACTCTTAGCCAAAATACCTCCAACATATAGGATTTTTAAAAACCCTACGATGCTCCTACACCAAATATTAGTCTCTCAAACTTTCTAATGATATAGTGCCCCTTTTAAAATTTATATTCTATTGTCATTTAAAAAATTCATTTATTTTTCTATTATTTTTGTGAGAAATATAATATTTCAATCACAAACAACCCTAATGATTGCTTGCACAACCCTAAAAACAATTTTACCACCCTAAAAGTTGCTCAGCAACAACTATTACTGAGTGACAGAAATTTCTCGGCACTTAATAAACCGAGTGGCAAAGAGTTTACCAAGTGAGCTCGGTAAATGAAGAACTCGATAGACACTGTAGGGTGTGATTATCGAGTGAACTCGATAAGCAATGCGATTACTGAGTGAACTCGGTAGCCACTGGAGAGTGGAGCCCGGTAGATGAAGATACCGAGTGAACTCGGTAGAGACAACAGAGATAAGATCTTTTAACAAGACTTGACCGAGTGAAGATATATTATGTGAACAACTTTCACCATTAAAACCAGAGAGCCAGAACTTGAAGTTTCCAAATAAACTTGTCAAATGCAATGAATCAAGGAAAGAGCAATAGATTCAAGTATGCCTAGTTGCTTTCTATTTAACTTTGATTAAATCATTACAAAATCTAGGAGCATTCAGCTTCAACCAGAAAACCCTAAAATAACCCTAAAACTTCAAACTGAAAAAACTTCAAACTTTGAAATTTAAACTTACAGCTCTAATGGGTTCATAATACAATGCCTGGAGCAATCACTGCTTCAATAGGTCGAATCAAATAACAAACTATGAACTTACAGGATGACACAAAAAAGCACGTGCAACTGTAGTCACGGAATAAGATTCCTCTATCTTTGCAATAACAATATCTGCTCATCACTTTCTTTCCACTTTGTTCTGCTCTACTAAACTCTCTCTGTCTCTCTGATTGAATGAATGTAAACATTCCTTTTGTCTTACTTGCAAAATGTTTTCCCCTTCATTTCTGAATTTGAAAACTCACCTACCGCATTTATGTTTCTATCTATTCTACTGATCGTCAGGTGGTAGGTGGGTGTATGGCTCCAAGGAGAAATGACCAACAGTAATTATTATTCCAACAATTTTCCTATTCATTTATTTAATATTCTTAGTTGTCTAATACAACCAGCATGCTCATTAAACCTCATGCGATTGCTAGCATATGTGAAAGCCACCGACGTTGTGGAAAACCCCAAACAAACCAAGTGTAAATGTCAAATTTGGTTGAGATTATTCATTCCTTCTTTGGAACGGTCTCTTCCTTTCTTCAAGATAATGACGAACTTGGAAATTTTCCTTTTGGTCTCAAATGGAAGAAGCAATGTTGGCGTACATTTTAAAGAGAGCGAAAATGGCTCAACATATCCAACATAATATGTTGAGGTTGGATGAAATAAAGAAAGCAGGCATGTTTGATGCCACTGTACTATAAAAAAGAAAATAAGTAGAAGATGCGTTTGTGTGAAAGATAATATAGAAAAGAATGTTAAATAATGAGAAGTGTTGGGGAAAAAATTATTCAAAGGGGTCTAGTTATGTTTTTGTTATAGATACCTTTTAATTATTATTTTTAAATGAGTTAAATTTTGTGTCTGTAGGTTGAACTCCTCACCGTTCTTTGCTATATTTAATTTCTCTAGACTTTGGTTTTCATGTTGCATACATTTTATAAGACAAATCTAAGCAATTAGTAATGAGATTACATGCTTTTTTGTTGAACGTATGGATGGTGGTTTGCGGACACAATTACAAAAGTTAACATGAATGATTTTTAAAAAATAGATAAAATATAGTGTTTCTAGTTAAGTGGACGATTGATAATGTATTATTTCAATGAAAATTCAATGTGGTTGGTTTCAAAATTTATTGTTTGAGGAAAATCTTGTTCTTTATTAGATTATTTGGACTTTTAACCAAAATAAAATAAAATTGGTTGATATTATAGATTAAAAAATAAAGTAAATAAATATAATAACATGAAACTAGATTGCAATCAAATGTTAAAATAAAATAATTTTTCTCATTGATATCATAGATTACAAATGTGATGTAAATAAATACAATTTTATGAAAAATAAATTCTAATCAACTGTTAAAATAAAAAATAGATGATTAACTGTAAAATTAGTTTAATCTTTCATTAAAAATGATTTTAAGGAGAGAGTTCTTGATTTCTTAAAAATGTTAATAGTTTGATATTTTAATTTAATATAGTTTATTATTATTTACATACAAAAAATATTCAAAATTTTCATAGACTTGAAAATTAAAAAGCTAATTTTTCTAGGTATTTTTATATAAGTCCTTTAAACTATAGGCATGTCAATTGTTAATTTAAATAAACTAGAGTTGATGTATTTTTTTTAAAAGATTGAAGGAATCAGGTATAACACTATAATAAGTATTGTAAAAAAATTAATTTCATTGGTGACATTAGTGTGACATATCATTGATTTATTTTTCAATTCCTATCTCGATGTGAGTTTATATTTTTACAGTAGCAAAATGCCTAACAAAGACTCAATGGTAAATTTTCCTCTACCACACATCAATTTGTTGAAAATGGATAGCTTAATCTTGTTCAATAGAAAATACTCTTTTACGGAGACATATTAAATGGATGTGTAAAAAACTTATCATAGGAAAATGATCATTTTGAAATTGAGGGTTGTCACTTGTGTTTCATATGATGTTACAATCATTTGTATGTTATCAAACTCTTGATATGTATCTTATATTTAATAACATAAGTGTTGAGTTGATGCAAGAGCATCAATTGTATGTGTGATCCTCATTATAAAGAAAACAAATCTATAATTAGTTAACATTTTGGTTTCTATTTTAAGTTTTACTAGACTTGATCATCAATAACAATCAGGAGCCATCATGAGTAATGACAAGGTTTCTAAAGCCATCATGAATAATTTGGAGCATTTATCTATATGCAAACCACATGCTTTTTAGAGACTAATTTTATCAAGTTGCTTTCCTTCATTGAGGACCACTGGGAGTGTTCTAGAGAATTCATGAGGCTATCTAGAGCCCTCAGGAGCTATTCTAGTTCAGCTATGACATTAAAATTTGAAAATAGAAAATACATTTTATTTAAATTATTTTTAGTGCTTCTATTTCCTTAGAACTTTTCAATATAAATTTAGATTGAGTATTCACTTTCTTTACATGTGTGTTTGAATTCAATTCAAATAGAGTTTCTTTAAAAGAAAAAACATATCTTCATGTTTCATAGGTCATAATATATTTTATTTTTATATTTCTTAACCTTAAATAATTATTGTTATATGTTTGTGAGTTGTTGTATGTGATTTATTACTACATATTTAGGCATACCCCTCAACATGAATATTTAAGTTTTATTAGAGCAGTTTTGAAATGAATTGAAGGCGTGAAAAATAATGAAGTTGTAAAGGAAATTTTGTTGTGGGTATGAAGAGGAAGATAGAATACCTACAAAAATATTAGAATCATGTTTAACACAAAACAAGGTGGATGTGGTTATGGAAGAGGTGTAATCCCTATCCTTATGGTGATATTTTTAGAGCTTTGACTTGTTTTTCATTGATACCAAAAGAAGGTTGATCATGTTCAAAGTTTCATGAATGTCTCTCATACATGAATACCATTGCATTGATGTTAGAAATATTATAGAAATCAAAAAGACATGTTTGATTTGAAGACATTTTATTTAATTTTGGTAACACAATTGTATATTAATGGCATATTTGGATTTATACCACTCTACTGACATGAAATATACAAGTAGATATTACTTTGATATGTCTTGAGATTATGTGTGTTGCACACATTACATAATATTTTTATATTGTATTATTTTATTTTATTATGTAATGTTGCACCTAGGAGAACCTAGATGGATGTGCAATATGTAGAGATTTCGATGGGATATCCTTGTGTTGAAATTTGATTGAAAATATCATTGTTCAAAAAGGGAGATTGTTGAAGCAGAACAAATGTTTCAATCATTGTTTTGTCACTGATGGCAAACCTGCTATTTTTTGGTCAGACAATTGCTTATAAGATCCAAGTACTATAACTTAGTTGATTGAAGAGGATTTAATCAATAACATGTAATAGCAACACCAAGAGGAAAGGTTGAGTTATGGTTATGTAATGAAGCACAAGGATTACTAGTTAAGATAATGATGAAATGGTGTATTGATAATCTACTTGAAGATACAAAGGCTAGCTACACTTAGAAACTATAGAAGAAAAAGTGATACTAAGATTGTCTGCAAAGCTTGACCAAGTTGATAGTAGGTGCCGAGTAAAGTTAGTTCAAGCTAAGCCAAAAATTAGTTGGTGTCAAGTAAAAGTAAATTCTAATGTGTGTTGAGTAGCAGAGTTGGTGCCAAGAAAAATTCAATAGGTGTTGAGCATCAGTAAAATGTAGTTGATGTCGAGTGAACTCACAGTGGATGTCGAGCTATGCAGTATGTACCGAGCATCAGAAGATCAATAATGTCATGTTGCTACATTATTAGAAAAGTAAAATATTCCCCAAATCTGAGCTGACAAATCTTTTTTCTTGAAGTCTGTGAACCAGGTGCAAGATAAAGATGATGACCTGGCAGTACAAAATTTGAGGTAAACTATTTGTAGGCAATTTTAAAATAGATTCTAGGAGAAGCTTCCAGAAAAAGACAAGATATGGAGTAGATGTATTGTATCCTACCTTATCCATCTAAACCCTAAATTGGACAATAGAAAATAACAAAGTATTCTAAATCCCTATATAAGGGAATGTTTGGTCATGAAGCAAAGTGTGTTGGGTGTGTAGAAGGGTGAAATATTCAGAAGGTCAAGAGGGCCAAGGAAGAATAGAGACAGAGAGTCAAGGAGTCTACTTCATTTAGTGACCACAGAAGTGATTGCATTGGCGTACTAAGCAAGAAGGTTGAAGGAGGTAAATGCTTGAAGGGTGAATAAGCTATTAGAGTTATAAAGAATGAAAGCCAAGAAAATTGAGAACTAAATTGTGATCTAAAATCTACAAGATAAGTTGTAAGTTGCATCAGATCAATGTTCTACTATACTCTCTAACAATTGTATCAGTTAAGGTAAAATCCTTTGGACTAAGGTTCACTTAACAATCATTAGAAAATCCTTTAATAGGGTGGCATTTCAAGTGAATGGCCTAAATTCCTTTAACCAGGCTCACTTCTAACAAAAATACCTTAACAAGGTTACATTTAATAGTGTGTTGTAACCTTTAATAAGGTTGGCCTTTCATATGGCATCACTTTGGAAGAGTGAAAAAAGAGTAGCATGTTACTAGTGTTTTTTCCCAAATTGGGTTTCCATGTTAAATCAATATGTCAAATGTGTGGATAAGTTTTCATGATTTATGTTTTATTGTTGCATGTTGATTTAACAATAACTTGTAAGTTTTATTAATAAGCTTGGATGCATATACAGTTATAAATGTTTGAATGGGTTCACTAAGCTAAGTAAAAAGTTTTATTGGGACATCTAGACCTTGAATAACTCATTCACTCCCTGTCTCGGTTATTCTAAAGAATTCTATCAATTGGTATCAGAGCCATCTATTGAGAGGACTAGTTTGAAGGTACTAGAAGCGCAAAGATCAAGATGTCCAAGAGAGAAGTACCCAAGCTTAATAGAGAAAAATTCCATACATGGAAAAGTCTAAGGAGGCTATATCTTGGAGGAATAGGAGATCATGCACAAACTTCCATTTCAGTGGAACATGTTGATCCTGCTAGAGATCCTATTGCTGAAGATATGAAGAAGAAGAAAGAACACAATCAAGCATTATTGGAGATTGCCTCAGCACTTAGTTATGTAGAATTTTATGACATCAAGGGACGTGAAACTAAAAAGAAGATGTGGGATGCCCTAACAACTATCTATGGAGGAGATACAAATGTTCAAATAGCCAAGGAAGAGAGTCTCAGAGGTAAATTTGATGACATGAGAACAAAAGAAGGTGAAAACATTGCTCAATATGTTTCTAGAATTAAAAAGGTTGTGAGTACAATAAGAAGTGGTATTGGTCTATAGATGGTGATAATATTTTAAGAAAATTCTTAAGAACATTACTTTCTGTTTATGCTATTAGAGTTTTAGCAATCCAAGAATTGAGATGTATTCTAGGAAACAAACTAACTCTTGAAGGTCTATTAAGTAGACTCACTACTTTTGATTTATCCAATTTTGATAATTACAAACCAAAGAGCCTTGAATTTTCTTTCAAAGCTAAGTTGTTACTGAAGGACTCTAAAGAGGTAAAACTAAACAAGAAGAAAAGAAAGATAAAATATGCATCTAGTGATAGTGATATAGATGAAGAAGATGTTGAACAATTGGAAGCATTACTAGCAAGAAGATTCCATAGAGGCAAAGGTAAGTTCAAAGGTAAGTTATTTTCAATTGCAATGAAGTTGGCCATATTGTTGCAAGATGTACACAAAAGAATAATTATAGAGAAGGAAACAAGTACAAAAATAGAAGAGAAGATGACAAAAAAGATTACAAAGACAAAGGCAAGAAGTGTTACAATGTTGACGAAGATGATTTTGATGAACTTGATGAAGAAGTAGTCTATGTTGCAATGAAGGAGGAATCTGATGAAGAAGAGGCAACTACACTTGTAACCTGTGTAAACAAAAATGATAGATGGATCATTGATAGTGGATGCTCACATTACATGACAGGAGATAAAAGTAAGTTTGTTACCTTAAATTATTATGATGGAAATAGTGTTGGATTTGGTAATGATGATCCATGTCTGGTAAAAGGACAAGGTTCCAAAAAACTCACAGAAAAGATCTCTTGTGGCAATGCTTACTATGTTGAAGGATTGAATTATAATATGTTGAATTTATCACAACTAAGCAATGTAGGATTCAAAGTTGAATTTGGAAACAAGACTTCCAAGATATATGATACAAAGGGGAAATTGATAGGAAAAGGAGATCAAACTAGAAGTAATCTATTTCACCTTGATATAGATGATGCTACTTGTCTTATGGTGAAATTTGATGATGTATGGTTATGGCATAAAAGGTTGTGTCATGTTAATTTTGATAATTTGATCAATATTAGTAACATAAAGAAAGTTTGAGGTTTTTCCAAGCTAAAAAATTGTGATAATGTCATATGCAAATATTGTTAGCTAGGTAAAATGACTAAGTCAAGTTTTAAAAGAAAAACTTACACCTCTAAAGAGATACTAGAGATTGTTCATACTGGTTTGTGTGGGCCTATAGAAATATAGAGTTACAAGGCAGACAAGTACATAATGCTATTTGTAGATGACTACTCTAGGATGATAATAGTAATGTTTCTAGAGAAAAAATATGATGCCTTTCAAATGCTTAAGTGATTCTTGGCAAGAGTTGAAAAAGAAACAAGTAAGAGGTTGAAATGTTTGGGATCAAAATTCACATCAAAATTATTTCAAGTGTTCTGCAATGATAGAGGAATCCAAAGATAGACTTCTGCACCTAGGATCCCTCCATAGAATGGAATTGTAGAAAGAAGAAATAGATGAATAATGGACTATGTAAGAACACTAATGATGGAGAAGAATGTTTCTCTAAAATACTAGAGAGAGGCTATAAGTACAACTATCCATACCCTCAACTAAGTACAAATCAAGAAAGGTACTAATTCAACACCTTTTGAATTATGGTATGGTCACTCACCCAATGTAAAACATTTCAAAGTATTTGGGAGTAAATGCTATAATCTTAATGATGTAAGGAGTGGTAAGTTTGATGCAAAAAGTGATGAAGGTATATTCCTTGGCTACTCCACAAGAAGTAAAGCATATAACTGTTTAAATACTAACACTAACAAAATTGTGGAAAGTGCAAATGTAAATTTTGATGAATATATAGAAGTTCATGATGTTGAACCCATCAAAAGACCAGAAGAATAAAAATCATTTGTATACTTATATGAAGGAATGCTTGTTGAAGAAGAAGTTTCCAATCAAGTTGGGAACTACCAACAAGTTTCAGTAACTATCAAGTCATAGCCAGTAAATACCAAATTGAATTTAAGAACCAAGCTACATTCAAATGTTGAGTTGGAGAATAATGAAATTGCACATTTAGATTTTGAAGTTAGTATACATGAAAGAAATACTGAGATACCTGATAGAAATACTTATAGTGACACTAAAGCTGAAAGAAAAAATGAAGAAACAAGAGATGAGCCAAGACTATCCAAATATGTTAAGAGACGTCATCCTTCTAATCAAATCATTGGAAAAATAGATGCTTGACCAATGACAAGGAATGGACTAAGGAATGAATCATGCCTGCTAAGAAGGAAAAAACCCAAGACAGTGAAAGATGCTCTAGAAGATTATGATTAGTACAAAGCCACAGAAGAGGAAATTGAGTAGATAGAGAAAAACAAAACTTGGAGTCTAGTTCCAAGACCAGATGACAAAAATGTGATTGGTACAAAGTGGATATTTACAAATAAGTTAGATAAAAATGGTGAAATCAGAAGGAACAAAGAAAGATTGGTTTGCAAAGGATATGCACAAGAGGAAGAAATAGACTATGGGGAAACATTTTCCCTATTGCAAGAATGTAAGGAGTAAGGACTCTACTTGCATATACTGCCTGCAAATGATTCAAAGTTTATCAAATGGATGCTAAGTTTGCATTTTTGAATGGCATACTAGAAGAAGTCTACATAAAATATCCAGAAAGATTTGTTGATGAAAACAACAAAGATATGGTACGAAAATTGCACAAAGTTTTATATGGTTTGAAACAAGTGCCAAGAGCATGGTATGAAAGAGTTCACAAGTATCTTGTGAAAATTGGATTTGAAAGAACTGATGATAAGAACAATCTATACATCAAGAAAGAAAAAGGTAAAGACATTCTGTTATCTAAACTCTTTGTTGATGATATAATATTTGGAGGACAAGATGTTTTATGCAAGGATTTTGTTAATTAGCTAAAGCATGAATTTGAAGTGTTAATGTTTGGTGAGATTAGATTCTTTGTGAGACTGCAAGTTTATCAATTGAAGTATGGTATATTTGTCATCCAGTCAAAGTACATCAGGGAAATATTGAAAACATTTGGACTAGAATATTCAAAACTAGTAAGTACACCCATGATAATAGGAAAAAAACTATCAAAGAATGACGATTCTGTTGAAGTAAATCAAACACTATATAGGTCAATGATTGGTAAGTTGCAATATGTTGTACATAGCAAACCTGATATAGCATTATCTATTGGGATAGTTGCTATATTTTTTGCAAACCCCAGGGAAAATAATCTAATGGTAGTGAAAAGAATAATGAGATACTTGAAAGGAACAGAAGAGTTTGGTCTATACTACAAGAAGAATGAAAAGTTTGATTTAAGAGCCTACACTGGTGTTGATTGGGGAGGCAATATAGATGATAGAAAGAACACTAGTGGAGGAACACTTTTCTTAGGAAAGAGAATAGTTACATGGACTAGTAAGAAAGAAATTTGTACTTCACAATCCACAACTAAAGCAAAATATGTTGCTTCTACTATAAACTGCACAAACATTGTATGGATCAAGCATCTACTCAATGAAATGAGAGAAGAAATAATAGAACCTATGATACTTTATTGTGATAACACTAGTGCCATAAATATATCAAAGAATCTAGTGATGCAGGCCAAGACAAAGCACATTGCAATCAAGTATCATTACATAAGAGAGCTAGTTGAAGACAAAGAGGTAAAGATGGAGTATGTCAACTCAAAACAACAAATTACTGACATCTTTACAAAACCATTACCTAAGGATGCATATGAATATCTCAGAGGTAAGTTAGGGGTGATACCCCTATCAAAATCTATTTAAGTAACATAGGGACTGCCCTGCATCAAATAGGTTCATTGCCAAATGTCACAAATTGATACAGAAGGATCTTACTTTAGGTATTGCCTGAAATAATTGAAGTATTGAAATTCCAAATCAGTCACAAGCAAGATGAAAAAGGGAGAAATCAAAGATGCTGAAAATTCTATATCTGCATGTTAAAATGACGAGATGATATGTCTTTGGCATTGTTGTCAAAGAGGGATAAATAGCACAAGAGAATAGAAAGCTAAGAGGGAGAAATAGAAGATACTAATTAGAAAGATAGATCAAAGAGGGAGAAAAGACAGAGAGAAAGAGTAACTACTAATGTTTCTGACCAGAGGAAGATCTACCTTGTAAGATGGAGCCATAAGCAAAAGAAATTTAGAGGAATTCATAATAAAGAGTTCTATAACCAAATTAGTTTGGTTTGCAAATGAAAGGAACAATCTTGAAACAAGTTTTCTTTTTGGTATTGCCTTACTATTTTTTACCTAGATAGGTGAGTTGGTTGATCAATTTGGTTTGCCATCAATGCCAAAGAGGGAGACTATTGAAATTTGATTGAAAAGATCATTGTTGAAAAAGGGAGATTGTTGAAGTAAAACAAATGTTTCAATCGTTGTTTTGTCACTGATGTCAAACCTACTATTTGCTAGTGAGACAATTGCTTATAAGATCCAAGTACTATTACTTAGTTGATTGTAGAAGATTTAATTAGTAACATGTAACAACAACACCCAAAGGAAAGGTTGAGTTATGGTTATGTAATGAAGCACAAGGATCAGTTAAGACAATGATGAAATGATGTATTAATAATCTACTTGAAGATAAAAAGGTTGGCTACACTTAGTAGCTAAAGAAGAACAAGTGATACTAAGACTATCTAGAAAGCTTGACCAAGTTGATAGTAGGTGCCGAGAAAAGTTAGTTCAAGCTGAGCAAAAAAAATGTTGGTGCTGAGTAAAAGTTTATTCTAATGTGTGTCAAGTAACATAGTTGGTGCCAAGCAAAGTTCAATAGGTGACAAGCATTAGTAAAATGTAGTTGATGTCGAGTGAACTCAGAGTAGATGCCAAGCTACACACTTTGTGCTGAGTATCAAAAGATCAATAATGCCAAGTTGTTGCATTATTAGAAAAGTCAAAGATTGACCAAATCTGAGCCAACAAATTTGTTTTCTTGAACTTTGTGAACTAGGTGGAATATAAGGACGATGAGCTGGTGGTATAGAATTTGAGGTAAACTATTTTTAGGTGATTTCAAATAGATTCTAGGAGAAGTTTCTAGTAAAAGACAATGTATGGGTTAGATACATTGTATCCTACCTAATCCATCTAAACCTTGAATTGGACAATGGAAGATGGCAAAGTATTCTAAATTCCTATATAAAGGAAAGTCTGGTCATGAACCAAAGTGTGTTGAGTGTGTAGAAGGCCAAAATATTGAGAAGGTCAAGAGGACCAAGGAAGAATAGAGATAGAGAGTAAAGGACTCTAATTTATCCAGTGACCACAGAAGTGATTGCATTGTCATACTAAGAAAGAAGGTTGAAGGAGATAAATGCTTGAAGAGTGAACAAGCTGTCAGAGTTGCAAAGAATCAAAGCCAAGAAAATTGAGAACTAAATTGTGATCTGAAATCTACAAGATAAGTTGCAAGTTGTATCAGTTAGGGTAAAATACTTTGGACTAAGGTTGACTTAGGAGTCATTAGAAAATCCTTTAATAGGATGGCATTCCAAGTGAATGGCCTAAAGTCCTTTAACCAGGCTCACCACTAACAGGGTGATTGAATTCCCTTAGCCAAGTCACATTTAATAGTGTGGTGTAACCTTTAATAGGGTTGGCCTTTCATAGAGCATTACTCCAAAAGAGTGAAAAAGGAGTAGCATGTTATTGGTAGTTTTTCCCAAATTGGGTTTCCACATTAAATCACTATGTCAAGTCTATGGATAAGTTTTCATGATTTATGTTTTATTGTTGCATGTAGATTTAACAATGACTTGCAAGTTTTAGTAATAAGCTTGGATGCATATACATATATAAATGTCTAAATGGGTTCACTAAGCTAAGTGAAAAGTTTTATTGGTAAATCTAGAAATTGAATAACTGATTCACAACCCCCCGCCCCCTCCTAATTAATCTAAAGAATTTTAACACCTTGATGAGTTGTATTGTAACATTATGATAATATTTTATGTAAATATTTAATATTGAGAAAAATATTAATTTTCTAATATTAAATGTGGGGTCAGTGGGTTAGGTAGCACATGATTAATGTAATATCACTTGGTGGTCTTTTGGGACTTTGTACTATATAAGAAACCACAAGAGTAGTTGTAGAGATAGGAAAAAGGGGAAAAAGTAGAGCGAATTTTTTTTTGATAGGTTAGCCAAGGGAGCATTTGTGAAGATTTGAAGCATGGCATAGGATATGTGGATTCATGCTTATTCATATGGATTTATTGGTTGTGGCTAATGCTTTTAAGGCTTCCATGGGTAAATTCCAATGTTGTTTTGTTGAATAATACATTGTCCAATGTATATTTTTTGATGATGGATTTTTTCCCTCAATGAGGGGTTCCCACTATATATCGTGTCAAATTTTATGTTGGTATATTGTCTATTTTATTGCATGTTGATGAAATTGCATATGTATTTTAGATCTATTATGGGTTATGTGGATACAATTCTATTTTTATTGCAAGTGTCCTTACAAGTGGTATTAGAGCTATGGTTTTAATATTTTAACCCTAGATTGAATCCATGGGAATGCATGAAAGAATTAAAGAAAGGGAAAGATATATGGGTTTGTAGGTTGTTTATTATAGATACCAAGGTTTGGGGTTTGTTGCTATGATCGGATTTTCACAAGTTTTGGGCACATAAAGTTGTTGGTCAAAAGGGTTTTTTGGGTATTTTATTTAAATGAGGATTTTAGTGGGTGGGGGGAGGGGGATCTTGTAGAAATGGCTTCTTGGAAAAAACAAACCACATCATCGGATCCACATTGGAATTTCATAAATTTTGACCTATAATATGCCCTAGAATGACCATGTTGACAAAAATGCAAAAGGCTTTTAGTTTTAGCCCGTGAAAGCCGTCAAATTTAATCCTATCAAAATTTTCATCACAATTTATTTTTTTCAAAAAATAACATTGAAAGTGGTAAGAAGATTGTCTTGTTATAATGACCATAACTTTCACTCAAGCTATCAAAGTTTTGATTTTGTATAATCGTTTGAAAGCCAATTCAAAGCACTACAATCTAGTGTAGCTTTGATTCTATGATTTTGAAATAATTTCAAGTTTTAAGAGTATAGAAGCTAGATGCTATTTATTCTGAGCATAATTTTGGGCATAACCTGGGCATACAAAGTTAGATTTTGGACTTCGAATAGTCAATAGTAAGCTCTTGAAGAGCTCTACACATTAGTTTGGATTTGGTTCAGGTTTGACATGATGAAGTTGATGATATAATTATCTAAATAGTTTATGATATATATTGACTATGGTAACATTGAATATTTGAGATTTGATTTCATTGTATACTAAGTTAATATTTCATATTGGTCTCATAATGATATGGTTATCACTGTTTAGTTTGGATATATATGATGACTTGTTGGGTCTACTAGTTATGCAATGTTGTAAGTAGTCTATACTTGGTTTCATTTATCACTTGAATTTGGGTCATCTTTTCTTGGATTGATTTTCTATATTGATGCATATTCACATATGTGGTTTGGATTTGGGTTGTCTATTCCTTTAGACACATGAGTTGTTGATTTTTCTTCATGTAGAAGGCATGAAATTTATTACTAGGTATATTCATGGTAGAGGATTGCAGTTGACTATTTATTGTAGACAAGCTGGACACTTTTAGAATTAGATGCTCGATTCAGGGTGCCATAGATTTTGGCATGACATGATTGGATATAGAAGTACTTTATTGGTGCTCATTGGTTAGGATTCTTGATTTAGTTATGGTGGTATATATCTTCTTGATTAAGGATCATGGTTATTTGGTTTCTTTTGAGGAGCTCATGATGTGCACTTTGCATTCTTTCATGGTTTGATTCCTTGGTTGATTATCATGGTTAGAGGATGGTATTCCATCATGATATCATAGATAGCTTGGATACATAGTTTATTGGGATCTTGTAGCATTGATGAGGTAGGAATGTAGGATTAGTTCCTGGTATAGTTTGTATCTTCTTGGGTTAGAGATCTTGGTTTCATTTGGTGCTAATACCTTTTTTGTGTGTGTGTAGACATGGAGGATCTTCATGTAGGATGTGGATGTTATGATGCCATGGGTGAATTGTTACTATGGTTGAGTGGGAGTTGTTGGCATTGATATATTTATTGAGTGTTTACAAAAGTTGGAGGATGTCTTAGATCCTATTGCTATAGAACAATCTTTAACATTTGCATGGTTTGCTTAGTTCTTCATGTTCTTTGGAGATGGTTGCATCTTGAGGACTCATGGGGTTCATGGTAACTATGTGGTTTATGCTTTCATTTGACATGTTATCTTTGGTTTTAGAATGGTTTCATTATTATGTCATGGTACACTCTTGATACACATTTAATTTTTTGACATGTTATGGAATTTTAATATGGAGCATGTTATCTCTTTGGTTGAGATGGTTTAGATCATGTTATCATTTTTATGTTCTCAAGGCCATGGTTCGAACTTTGACATTAATTTTGGTATAGTTTCTTGGTATTGAGTACATGCATCATTTGATAGATAATTCATGATATTTCTATGGTGCACTTGGAGTTGGCATCAATTAATTCAATACAAGTTCTCAAGGATGCTTAAGATGACGGTGATGCTAATTTCTCTTGGATTATATATTTATTTGTTGGGATAGTTGTTTGGTTTCAATATTAAGCCCAATGGGCATTCATTAGATATAGAATTAAGAGGAGATTGTTTTTAGATTAGTCTTGGTTGGAGACTTGGATATATTGATGAGTATTCTCATTCCCCACTCTTGGTCTAATTGACGGTGTACTACTTGAGGGGTATAGTCCATTGTTTCTCTTAGGTGCATTATGTTTATTCTTGTATTTCATGGATATGGATCTTGAGATATTGTATACAAGTTAGCTTTGGAGGGTTCATTCAAGAGATGGTTTGTCATTGGTTATCTCCTTGTGCATATGTTGTGGTGCAAGGAGGGGTTGAAAAGATAGGGCCAGGGCACAACTAACTATCCAAGCCATGTTACTAAGAAAACACAATAGAATAAAATACATAGAGAACAACACCAAGAAGAAACAACAAAATAATTTTACTAATCAATCAAATGATCAACACACATGCCTAGCTATAAGGCCTTCTAGATTACGACCAGATACAAAATACAACTTCAAGATCCACGATCCAACTTCAAATTCAAAATTCTAGAAACATCTTCTCTAACTCTCTAAGTCCTTCTCCTCCTATAGTCCTTCCCCTAAACTACACCAAATACCTCTACTTATACTTTCCAAAACAACTTACAAAAGATTCTAGATTATTACATAAAGAAAGATCAACCTCAAAATGGTCAACACTCATTCTAAGAAAAAATCCTATCATTAAATTCATGATCCAAATTAAATACATCAGTTAGCTCAAAAAAAAACCAATAAAAGACAAACATAGTCAAAGTACCTAAGCATCCATAAATAACAGGTTCACTTAGCATGTGAAGGAACACTTGGTTTGCACAGAACAATGTGGTTAATACTATAGAAACTCGATCAATACTAAACAACTCTAAAACAACTCGATCAAGACTAAAAATCTTAGTAGACACTAAAGTTACTCAATTGACACTAAAAATATTAATTAATACATAAGTCACTCAGTTGACACTAAAAACCTCAGATAACACAAAATCATCTCAGTTAATACTGCTAAAATGAACAAAAGAGAAGGATCATAAGGCAATCCACGATGCTCCTGCATCAAAAAATAGTGTTGAAGAAAATTATTCTCCTGAATCATGCAAGTATCACAACTTGAGCTAAACCCAACTTAGATTGTGGAATCCATGTACCATATTCAACTAATCTATTCTTCCACTTCACCACATAATCATATTAATATTTTCCTCTTGCTCTCTTACCAACTCTCTAATCAAATTCTTGTTCAACCTCTTTAACCTTTCTCTTAGGATAATCCTCTGATATAGAAACATCATCATCTAAATCATTATACTTATACAAATCAGCAACATCAAATATAGGAGATATATCAATGTCATTAGGTAACTCAACTTCATAAGCATTACCACTGTCAAATTTCCTTAAAATCTTACAATGTTCAAACTTCTTCATCTTTAGCTTACCATATGTTCTATTAGGAAACCTTCCTTTCTTAGAATGAACTATCACCTCATCACCAACTTCAAAAACATGATGTCTTCCAGACTTATCAAAATTCTCCTTATACTTTTGATTACTTTGATCCAACTTCAATTACACTTCCTTGTGCTAAGACTTCGTAAAACTAAAAAAATCTTCTCATTCAACACTTCTCTTCATCAACAACATCCCTCAAATCTAATATTCCTCTAGGCTACATTATAGTAACAATCTAAAAAGGTGTTTTCTCTATACTCCTATTCACAAAATCATAATGTGCAAACTCAACTTGTTCCAATACCAACTCCCAATTACTTGGCTTATCTACAACTACGCATATCAAAAAAAATTAATTAAGCTTCTATTCACAACCTCTATCTATCCATCTATCTGTGGATGGAATGTAGAACTAAATCTTAACTTAGTACCCATCTTTTTCCACAAAGTTCTCCAAAAATAACCAACAAACTTAGTGCGTTTCTCAAAAATAATAATTCTTAGTAATCCATGCAATATAATAATATCTTTGAAGAAAATCTTAGCAACATGCATAGTATTTGATGTCTTCTTACATGGTATGAAATGAGTCATTCTAGAAAATCTATCCACAACAACAAATATAGAATCATACAATTTTTTGTCTTAGGTAATCCAAGAATAAAATCCATACTAATGTCACTACAAGGTTTCTCAGGAACAAAAATAGATGTATATAATCTAGTATTCTGCTTACTCCTTTTGCAACTTGACAAATTCCACAACTCTTACAAACTTTTGAATATCTTTATACATCTATGGCCAATAATATTTGTCCTTAAGAAAACTTCATGTCTTATCAATTCCAAAATGTCTAGCCAAACCACCACAAGGATTTTGCTTAGTCAAATTAACTCTCATAGCACTTCTTGCTATAAATAAATGAATTCCTTTGAATTTAATGTAATACTCATCATAATTACTCATCTAATTTGATATATTTGGTGCTCTACACTCTCTTCATGCTTTATAAAAACTAGGATCAGCATCATACAACTCTTTCATTTCATTAAAACCAAGAACTTCAACCTTTATCTTGGTCAACAAAGACCATCTTTTTCTCAATGCATCAACAACTTGGTTAGTGAGTCCATTCTTATGCTTGATTGCAAATGAAAAACTCTTC
The DNA here is from genome assembly GCA_028749045.1 of Cupressus sempervirens. Taxonomy (NCBI): domain Eukaryota; kingdom Viridiplantae; phylum Streptophyta; class Pinopsida; order Cupressales; family Cupressaceae; genus Cupressus; species Cupressus sempervirens. The sequence goes on along the minus strand of CM053790.1, from coordinate 550,156,831 downwards.
AAGTGCTCAACAAACTTTATATGTCTTAGATTCATCTTATGTTGACTTCCCAAATACTATAAAGCTTTATGATCAGTATACAACAAAAACTCTTTAGGAATCAAATAATGTCTTAACTTCTTCAAGGCTTGAACAATAGCATAAAAATCTTGATCATACATTGAATACTTCCTTTAAGCATTATTCAACTGCTTACTATATAAAGAAACAAGTTTATCTTCTTGACTCAACACAACTCCTACTGCACTACCATTTGCATCACATTCAACTTGAAATACCTTATTGAAATCAAGCAAAGACAATATAGGTAACTCAACAACCTTTTTTTTCAAAGTCTCAAAACTCTTATCAACTCCATGTGTCCACTTAAAATCCCTTTTATCTCCTCTCATTGTCTCATTCATAGCATTAAAACCAAAACTAAGATTCTTTATAAAACTTCTATAGAAACTAGCCAAACCATGAAATGATCTTACCTCACCCACATTCTAAGGTGTAGGGCATTCCAAAATTGCTTTAACCTTCTTAGGATCCATTCTCAAACCCTCAACTAAAATCACAAATCCCAAATACACAATCTCCTCTTCCATAAAAGAACACTTTTCAAGTTAATCATCAACTTCTCCTCTTTCAATCTTTGCAATACTTGTCTAACATGCTCAATATGTTCTTCCTTATTCTTACTGTATATCAAAATATCATCCAAATAAATCAAAAACTTACCCAAATTTTTTTTCAAAACTTCATTCATCAACCTAATGAAAGTACTAGGTACATTAGTCAAACAAAAAGGCATTACCAACCATTCATACAAACCATCTTTTTCATGAATGAAGTCTTCCAATCTTCTATTCATCACCCTCTTTATTTTTGATCTGATGATAACCACTCTTTAAGGCACTCTTGGTAAAATAATTTGCTTCACTCAAACAATCCATTATGTCATCCATCCTTGGCATAGGAAACCTATACTTCACTATGTTCTCTTTAATAGATCTCTTTAATAGATTTGGAATTAGTACACATTCTCCATTCTCTATTCTTCAAAGTAATGTCCAATCTTGAACTTCACACTGTACATTGCTCACTTACCAATATCTTAAGCTCATCCTTGATCCATGAAATATGATGGGATTTAGGATATTTCAATCTCTACAATTGCAACTTTGTAACCAGCTTCTTTGATGCCAAATTTTTTGAACTTCCACTATCAATGATCACCTTGCAACATTTTCCCACCATCTTACATCTAGTCCTGAGAAGACTTTTTGTTAGGATAGGTTCCTCATCAAATCCATTATTACAAAAATTTCTTCTCATCATCAAATTTTCTCAAGCTTCATTTCTACATAGTAAACCCTTAATGTCTCCTTGAATCATAGAATTTATGTTACCTCATTCATTGTCATCAGAGGATTTACACTTAAAGGACGTATGCCTTCTCTACAACATCTAAAACAATTACCACACAAATCACCTCTAGAATAATAATTACCACCTTTCCATTCATTCTTTCCCTTGTCATCATTTATCCATTCATATTTTTCCTTACCTTGCATAGAATTGTCATACTTGCACCTTCTCTAATGTAACAACCAATCTTGCTCTCAAACCCTAATCTCTTTATGGTCTTCACTAGGTCATTTAACTAACTAAATAGGGATTCTACAAACCCTATTGTCTATAAGGATCCTATCTAATAGATCATATTATTTCAAATGGTGTACATCAGTTGGTTAGTACAAGTTTGCTCATAACTTCCCCAAACACACAAATAACCCTAATGCTGATTAGATTCCCCAAACAATGAAATGAACATCTAGGTATACCTCAAGTCATTCATCAAGATTCCAAACTCAAAACAAAGACAAAACCTTAATTGAGTTGCATTCTATAAGCCAATTCGCTCTTAAGTGCTTGGAAAAAGGCTAAAAGGATTAGCCAACCAAACACATTAAAACTGAGATATTTCAAATGTTAGAGTAATTATTTATTTACACTTATTAATTAGATCACCTTGATTTAATTAATTAAGTTGTCTATTACTCTATTTTACTTAAACTATCTCTTAGGTGCATATAATTAATGCTTTCTATTAATTATAATGCGCAACCTAACTTATTTTGCCTTTTTAGGGTTTTTTTCACCTTTAAGGTTGAACTCTTAAATTTTCTTATTTTATTATCTTGGAATACATTTTCACTCTCACTCCATTGAGATTTACAAGCTATGTGTTTTCTTCTTTGGTTTCCTTTTAGTAACAGGTAATTATGTATGCAGGTGTTCTTGGTAAACTGTGAAGTTGGTTTTTCTCAACTTCTACATGGTATCAGAGCTTCCATGCTACTGCCTAGTCTAGAGATCTTGAAGCCATGATTCAAAGATGAAAACCCAGCATTTGTGATTGTTTTTTCATCAATCTAGAGTAGGCATTTTTTTGGTGAACCTTGAGCAAAAATGGATGTCATCATTGTGGTCAAAAGGCCCAGTTCAATCAAAATCCATATAAAACTTGTGGATTTTTTCCACAGTGATCCCTAGGATAATTTTTTTCCCTACTTGGGGCCATCTAACATGAAAAATGAGGGGAAAAAAACATGTTTTTTCTTGATATTCTGCGTAGGAAAAAGATGCCACACATGTGCCACCATACCCCACCCATGCCCTACCCTCACCAATGTGCTATCGTGGCCTAGCCCACACCCCACCATTGCTAGTGTGCCACTATCCCACTACCACTACCAGTGTAGTGCCACTGGGGGACTGCCACCGCCATTGCCCTACTAGTCAGTCGTTGCCTCCACCAGCATGTCACCACCACTGGTGCTAATGTCAGCAACCTTGCAGTGATGTTACCATTTTGGCTATGGAAATTATTTTCTAATGAGGTCAATTTTCTAGCAAGGATTTCCAGCAACCAAAATTTTTTCTAGGCAACCATATTCTTTTTCCAACAGATGACCACTTAATGCTCATATTGCCGTCAAAATTTTCCCTGTCTTTGTATTTTTCCAGAGAGCTTATTTTTTAGAGAAACAATTGTTTTTTTGGTTATATCCTTTGCATGTGATTTTTGTTATCAAAAAACAAAATATCATCAAAATTTTGTTTCTGAGTTAGAGATGATGATGTTGGTTTTGTTCTATGAATCAGTTGTTTGAGCTCCTATTTTTGGCGTTGAAGTAGAGGCTTTAGTTCCCTACCTCTTTGCATATGGTGTCCAAGTTTTCTTCTATGTTTTTGTGCTTTTTTTAGTTGTTCCTTTGGTTTATGATGGATAAATTTATACATTGGGGGGGGGGGGGGGTGCATTTTCCTTTCTATAATTTAATTTAGAAATTAGCCTTCTACTTCTATCTACTTTTTTCAATGTCGAAACCCTCTGTGGCCCATCTAACACCACACAACTACCACATTTGGAAAGCACACATGAATCAACTTCTTATATCATGTGGCTTATGGTCATGTATAGATGAAAATCAACTTGTCCTATAGTGCCCCTTTGAGGTTCTTCTTCAAAAATTGATGAAGCCATGGGCCTAATTGTAGTGAACATCTTTGATAGTCTTCTATTGTACCTAGATGGTTTGACCACTCCTCAAGCTATTTGGACCAAGTTTTACAAATTTTTTGGTATAGTGAATGAGTTTTAGGCACTATAGCTTGATGTAGAGTTGACTACTTTGACTCCTACCATCTTTCCCACCATTGAGGACTCTTGATGAAGTTTAAATCTCTACATTTAGTTTTGTAGGTATGTGGGAAAAGAAAGAGAGATTATGAGTGTATTTTTTTGATACTCTCAAAGTTGCAAGGACAGTATCAGATCTTTTCTTCCACTTTCTACTCCACTATGGATGCTTTGGGCAATAAACATCTAATGCTTTCTTTTGAGACATTCTATGATCAGTTGACATAAGAACATGCAAATATCCAATAGATGGATGCTTTTGGCTCTTCTAGCCAAGCATTGGTTGCTTAATCTTCATAAGGGAAACCAAAACTGAAAGCCAAAACAAAGAAAGATACATTGAAAACTTATTCCAAACCTCCAGCTAACCCTTCCAAGGGTAAACCTTCTTCAAAGTCTACCGAGTCTTCCTCCAATACTAAGAAGAAATCAGTTAAGACTTGTATTTTTTGTGGAAAGGATGGACATCCCATTTCTAGGTGTTGGAAATGTTTGGAGGCTTTAGAGGAAGCCATGCAGGAGCATCACATTTTTTCTCCTAAGTCTTCATCCCCTCTGCAAGGAAAGATCACACTCTCACTACATGAGAAATGACTTCTAGGCCCATTTGGATTCTTGATTCTAGTTCCTCTCACCATATGACTCACACTTAGTAGTTGGTCACCTCACTTGCTCCTTGTGCTACTTCATAGATTGTTGTTGGGAACTCATCACATCTTTCAGTCTTGGGTTATGGCTCTATTGCATTAGTTGGGGGTTCTCTTTAGGATGTTCTTTTTGTCCTTGACATCTTGACAAACTTATTGTCCATTTATCAAATTTTCCACTCTGGCTCTAGTAGGATAGTTGAGTTCTCACCACATGATGTGTTTATTTGGGACTTACATGATTTTGATTTGATAGTCGCTACTAGGAGTGTTGACTCTACATCTTGCTTATGTAGATTTGATGGACTTGAGTCTTATGATGGTAGGAGTTCCTATCTTGTAGCACACATAGATTTAGTGAGAAAACTTTGGCATGAGCATTTGGGCCATGTCAATTATAGATATCTTCAGTAGATGGGCACATAGGCACTTCTTCTTGGGCATCCTTAGATTTCTTGCATTGATGGTGTTTGTCAAGGTTATGCTCTTAGAAAACAACAAAGGGATCATTTTCCTCATGGATGAGCTACTCATGCTTTGGCACCACTGGAGTTGATTCATAGTGACCTCATGTCATTTCCCACTCCTTTTTCCTATGCCAGATATGTGCTTACTTTCATTGATGACTTCTTTAGACACACATGGGTGTACTTTTTGAAGTATAAGTCTGATGTCTTTGATTCATTTTGAGTCTTCAAGACATTTGTGGAGAAACAATCTAGTCTTTCTATTTGGTGGATATGCACAAATAATGGGGGGAGTATGTGAATGAAGCTTTCACGAATTTTTTCTCTTAACATGGTCTTTAACATTGATTTTCAATGCCCTACACCCCTCAGCAGAATGGTGTAGCAGAGAGAAAGAACATAACATTCTAGGAGATGGCTAATTGTATGATACAATCCAAGTCCATGGATTCATCTTTTTGGATAGAGGCAGTCAATTGTGCCAACTATATTCAGAATCTAATGCCTTACAAGGTAGTTTGACATATGACTCTTGAGGAGGCTTGGTATCATGTCAAGCCTAATATATCTTCATTCTAAGTTTTTGGTAGTGAGACATGGGCATTTGTACTTGATTCTTAGTGGAGAGGAATGGAGCATAAGAGCCAACACCTCATTTTTTATGGCTACTACAAGGATGTTAAGGCATACAAGTTGTTTGATCCTAATTCTACAAAGGTCTTATTTTGGTAAGATGTCTAATTTTATGAGCGCCTTCCTGTAGTACATAACCTACCTCCAAAGTCTACATCACTTACCAATACTCCCTCATCCTCCCCCATCTCCTTTCTAGATGATGAGGATGATGATATTGGTGATCCCCATTTACCTCCACTACAGGATCATCCATAGATGCCTAAATGGTCTTGTGTTATAGTTGAGGCTAGAGGATCTCTAGCTAGTGACCCTTCTAGTTCTTGTCACACCTGGTTCATATTGTGGGTTCTAGTCTTCCAAGTCATGCTATTTGCAATGTTCCTTAGAAATTTGCAACAGTGATAGGACATACTGAGTGGGAAAGTGCCATGGAGGAGGAGTATTCTTCTTTGATGAAGAATCATACTCAAAATCTTTGTTCTCTTCCTAAGGGAAGAAAGTTAGTGTGATGGAAATGGTTATATTGTACTAAGTTTGCTACTAATGGTTCTACTGATAAGTACAAGGAATGTCTTGTTGCAAAGGGTTTTTCACAAGTTGAGGGTATTGATTACACTGAGACATTTGCCCCTCTTGCAAAGATGAACTCTATTCACCTTGTCTTATCCCTCACAGCTTCTCAAGGATGGCCCATTTTTCAAATGGATGTGAAGAGTGCATTCTTACATAGTGATCTTACTAAGGAGATTTACATGAAGTAGCCTCAGGGATTTGTACAAGAATCCTCCTTGGTTTGCAGTCTTTGACACTCATTGTATGGTCTCTAATAGGCCCTTTAGGCTTGGTATGAGAAGATGGAATCATTTCTACTTTTTGTAGTCTTTGCATGTTGCCATTCTAACCCAATAGTATATATTCAGTGGCTTGAGGCTAAGGTTGTAATCCTTGTGCTATATGTTGATGATATTCTCCACATAGGTAGCTCATCATCTATGCTTCAAGATGTTCAACATACATTGATGGAATAGTTTGAGATTTGACTTTAGTCTTATCACTTGGTTGTGCAAGAAGAAGAATGCTCACGCACTTTCATCTATAGAGGCTAGGTATAGAGTAGTAGTGCATGCTAGTTAGGAGATTTTATGGCTTCACTAGTTGATGACTGAGTTTGGTTTTCCTCCTAATCATCCCATTACTCTGTGGCAATAATCAAAATGCTATTCACATTTCCCACAACCCAGTAAAGCATAGCACATTAAACACATTGAGCTTCATATGCATTTCATCTATCAATAGATTTAGGATGATGTTCTCTCTTTGGAGTATATTCTCACTAATGTCCAAGTTGCTGACATCTTCACCAAACCTTTTGCATCACCACACTATCTTTAGTTGTGTTATATGGTTGGGGTTATGGAATTTGTCCTTAGGGGGTCTTATTGAGGCCTTCCTTCCTTCATGTTTTTTTCAACATGTTTGTTCTATCTCTTCTTGGAGTAGGGTTTTTGCCCATTGGGTTTTCTCTATTTCTCCAGTTTATAGAGATTTCCTTGTTTTGGGTACCTAATCAAGCCTTGTTGCCAAGACCCATTTTTCCTACTTTCATGGCTATGCTAGGTTAGCTTACCTCCTAAGCTTTTCTTGAGGGGAGTGCTAAAGTAATTATTTATTTATACTTATTAATCCATTATGGTACATGGATCTTAGGTCCAAATCCCAAGAGGTCATACAATGCATATGGAGGGAAGTGTCCCTAAGACTCCCTTTTCTCTAAGTAGGACTATTCAAAACAATATACTGCTAAGTTACAAAATAATTTATCTAAGCACATGTTACAAAATATTAGAGAGGATCTTGACCATATGTATCACCAACTTTCTGATTGATAGATAAGTTCAATGATTCATAAAAATATTTCAAATTTATATATACATAAATTGACTTTTTTTTTTAACATTGCTTTAGGAGTTTTTTCAATATTTATACATGTTTTTTCACATTGCTTTAAGTGTCTAAATAAAAAGAATGTAACTATTTCCATTTACATTTACATTTTCTATACACTTTTATAATACACATAGAAATTTACGTAAGACATATTTTTATTAATTTAAAGAACACATCAATTTCTTACACATTAACAATTATCTAAAAAATAATGTATAGAAATTTAAAAATATGTTTCCACATCTATGTAAAGGATATTCTATAAATGTAAATATCAAATATATCAACTACATATAAACATGGTCACATAACTCATGAAAATATCATATATGTCAATTTTTAATGTAAATGGTCACATAACTCATTAAAATATTAAATATATCAACTATAAATGCAAATGGTCACATAAGTCATGAAAAGATCATATACATCAACTATAAATCTAAATGGTCACATAACTCATGAAGATATCATATACTCCAACTATAAATTTAAATGGTCACATAACTCATGAAAATATCAAATATGTCAACTATAAATGTAAATGGTCACACAACTCATGAAAATATGAAATATGTAAAATATGAGTGTGATGTAAATGTGAAATGTCCCATAGCCATAAATCTAAATGATATTGATATGGTAAATCAATATCCAACATCTAAAACATATGAGCCAAACTCATGTATACGGCATATATGAATATCAAACATGATCATGTCCCACTCCATGGTGTGATCAACTGACTCGAGATCTCGAACCCTATGTCAAATATAAGAATGAATATTTCATGACCATGTGTATATATTTAATAAATAATAACATACATATAATTAAATTTACCTATGATTGAGGATGACTAGGGTCAACAACTATCTCTCCATCTCCACCCTCAGAAGCTACATATGTAGTCTATATGCAATAGAAGAAACAAATATGTCACAAGTTATACTTTACTAGATTGAATTGAATATTATAATTAAAAATAAATAGAAGATCTGTAGACAATTAAATAGACATGTTTGTAATGTTTTACATGTGTCTCCTGCTACATAAGATGTCGTGTCTACAAGTCTCCATATGAAATCGTTGTCGCAAATATATGTCTACCTATCTCACTCGAGTCTATATCACTAGAGGTAATATCTCCAATGTGACGCATAGGATCCATGAGCATATATGTGAACAATGAAAGTTGTGGTGGGTAAGAACTTTCCTTGGTAGTGGGGTTGCATCCTCCTCAATAGTAGTTTGCGGTTGAGTTATAGCTACAACATGTATGTCCTCCTACTCTTGACCACCCTATGCCTCTGATGTACCTATGATGATACCACTCACATATAATGGCACTACAGTAAGTGATTTTCTAGTCAACAACTATATAGCTCAATAGGCTGAAAGTAGATTAGTAGACAAACATGTACTCATAGCCTTCATACGGTCTACTGATGACTCCACAAAGATGTCTATTGGAGATGGGATGTCAACCTCATGATACACATCATCAACTAAAGATGATGCAACAATGTGACCAGTTGTAGATGTAGATCATGAGCAATTCATGTATTTTTTCACTTGATCAGAAGACATCTCATGCAACTAGGTAGCAATAATAGAAATGCTCTCATACACAACTCTACATGTATCATCTTTCACTCTATCTCTAGCTATAGCTAACTCCAAATGTTTTGGCAATACCAAAAGGTTTGGACAAATCAATGCCTATTTATTAACAAGCATATGAGCATCTGGGTGACCAAATTTATCTAAGAACCAAACCTAACCTTGCCCAGCATCCCCAGGGATATTAGTGTAATCAACATCTTGATGTAGATGAAATTCTACAAACAATTATTTGCAAAAATATAATAGGAGCTCATCCTTTTAGGGCCACATGTGATGTGTACCCAATGAATGAGGATATATGAAAGGTGATACAAATGGATCAGTACACCTCATAGCATGATACCCTCTAACCTTTTTGAAAGGCTAATAATATGGGAACATGCTCTTGACACTCTCCACTAACACCATCTCATCTATCTCTCTCCACCTCAAACCACTAGTACACTATGGGATAGAGCACTATAAAATGTGTTCAAATTGACACTATCATAAGGGTTGAAACCCTTGACAATGTACATCATACTAATCAACTCATCTCTAATCATAGTCAGATTATCCCTATGTTGTAAGGAAGGTGAAGCCTATAGACTCTGATCAATAGCATGAAGCACACTCTATAAGTGATGAATAGTCTAATAAATAATGTTTCCCTATCCTAGGTACTAGTAGTGGATCTATGAGATGAACCACTATGGTGACAACCATGTATACTAGCTTCTCTAGAATTACTACCCCCAGATACCATAATGATGAAAGATTTAAACAAAAAAAAGTAGATAGCTAATAATAGAGAGATCTTCACATGCATTTATATACATATATACACATATTACTATATAAACTTATTAATTCAATACGCACTAAATGAATCTTTCTAAAAAAACATATTGTACAACATATAAAGATTAGTTAACTACATTACATTTTTTTTTCAATAATAGGTACAAATCAAATTTAGATAGCAAGTTTATGGATTATGGGGTTAGAGAGTGGTTTAGGGTTTAGAGAGATGGGATTTAGTAGTTAGAGAGAAGTTTTAAGGTTTAGAGAGATGGCATTTATGAGTTAGAGAGAAGTTTAGGGTTTATAGAGATGGGGTTTAGCAAATAGAGAGAGGTTTAGAGTTTAAATAGACAGGGTTTAGGAGTTAGAGAGAGATAGAGGGTTAAAAGTTTGAGATCTAGAGAGAGGGAGAGAGAGAGACAGAGAGGAGGAGGAGGAGGAGGAGGAGGTTAGAGTTGGGAGAGATGAGCTTGTGTGTGTGTGTGTGTGTGTGTGTGTGTGTGTGTGTGTGTGTGTGTGTGTGTGTGTGTGTGTGTGTGTGTGAGAGAGAGAGAGAGAGAGAGAGAGAGAGAGAGAGAGAGAGAGAGAGAGAGAGAGAGATGGAAAAGATGAAGTTATGTAAGGGATTATGGGGTTAGAGAGCAGTTTAGGGTTTAGAGAGATGGGGTTTAGGTGTTAGAGATAGATAGAGGGTTACAAGTTTGAGATATAGAGAGAGAGGGTTAAACATTTAGGGTTTAGGTTAATGTATTTGTATTTAAGGTTCAATATAGGAGTTAGAGTCTAGTTTGGTTCAATGTGAGAGTTTTAGTTCGAGTTTGATTAAGTTTAATATTGTGGTTTAATCACATTCAATGTTAAGTTTCACTCCTACCTATAATTTGTAAGGTTCAATGTTAAGGTTTCAATTAGAATTTATTTGTGTTCATGTTAAGAAGTAAAGTCTAATTTAGTTCAATCTAATGGTTTTAGTTACTAGTTTATAGTAGTTTCTAATATTTTACCTTTAGAACAATTTTTAATGATTTCTAATAAAAATGAAATTAAAATATTTGAATTCTCTAATTTACATCTAACTAATTTTCTATATTTCATACTTCTTTTTCTATTATTTTCTAAAGTTTCTAACAGTTCTAATATTTTCTAATATTTTCTAAAGTTTCAAAAGTTTCTAAGTAATCTAATATTTTATAAATTTTCTAATATTTTCTACTATTTTCTATATAATTTTCTACTATTTTCTATAAATAATGTTTTACAATTGATCTGATTTCTCTAATAATGTCTAAACTTTACAAAATTTCTATAGTTTTTCTAAACTTTATCTAATATTATAGTAATTAAAACCATAAACGTATAATAATATAGAAAAAATAAACTCTTTAAAACGATCTACATTAAAAATACACATTGAAAACCATATTTTTACCTAAGAAAACATAAAATAAAACTTAAAACATATTAAAAAATTAGGGAAAATTGTTGACATGCCTAATCTAGCCAAAAGTCTCCTATAGCTCTTTCTGCTCTGCAATTCCAACAAGCTTGTATGACACAAATGCCTAGCAGATTTGTCTTTTTGTGGCTTATATAATTTTCATCATTTCATCTGGATCGAATTTGGCTAGATCCATTATGGCAAGATCTGGTTTAGCTAGATCCCCGTAGATGTGTACACACCAATTGCCATCTAGTTAGTGCACTATGGTTTCAGTTAGATTCGGTCCCCTTAGAAGTATTTTAGCTAGATTTGGTCCTGTCGGATCAATAAAGTTAGCCCCAAAGGTGACATAGATCTGTGCTTTCACCCACCCATCTCAAATTCATTCTTTATCAAGTTTTTTTGTACTAGAACATTGCTAATTTAAAAAGGAGTTGCACAAATGTTCTAGAGAGAAGCTATAAGGACTTTAGTTTACACCCTCAATCGAGGCTAGTTGAGGAAAGGAACAAATAAAACACCATATGAAATATGGAATGGTGAAACACTAAATGCATATTATTTTAAAATCTTTGGAAGTAGGTTTTAAATTCATAAGGATGCAAGTAATGGAAAATTTGATTCAATATGAGATGAAAGAACATTCTTAGGTTACTCTACTAGGAAAAGGGCATATAACTGTTTGAATAAAGTGACTAATACTTTGATTGAAAGTGCACATATAAGAATTTATGAGTTTGCAAATAAGAATGATGAGGAGAGAAAGAAAGATCCTAAAAAGACCACAATATAGATGTTAATCTACAAGATGATACACTTTATATGTACCTGAGCACCTAATGAAATCACTACAATAATACACTAAGCAATAACAAAGAGCTACTAAGAAACTACCTCCATTACTCAAGTCATACATAGAGCACCTTGAGAAAAATGTTAAGCCCACCCAAGTGTTGTAAATGTTGGAGAATGCATAAACAATCTTTTTTTAGGAAAGTATGTCTAGAGACACCATCCACAAGATTAAATTTTTGGAGATACGAGTGTTGGAGTCATGCTAGGAAGTAAGTTAAAAGTCAATACATGTTTGATTTGTGAATTCAAGCCTAGAACAAAAAGAGATGGACTTGAGAATGATAATTGGACCAATGTTATGAATGAGGAGATATATCACATTGAAAATAAAAATACATGGACACTAGTACTAAGACCTGGTGATAAAAATAAGATTGGAACTAAATGGACAGTCAGACACAAATTCAATGAGAAAGGAGAACTTGTGAGGAATAAGGTCATATTTCTTTGTAAAGGTTATGCACAAGAAGAAGAAATTGACTATAGGGAGACCTTTGTACCTATTTTTAGAATGGAAGGAGGTAAATGCTTCTAGAATATACAACATACAAGAGATTCAAAGTCTGTCAAATGAATATTTAGTCATCATTTCAAAATGAAATTCTAGTGGAAGAGGTCTACATTGAGCAACCTAAAGGGTTTTTGGAGCCTATTCAGAAACACTTGGTATACAAAATGAACAAAGCCTTGTATGGATTAAAGTAAGTAGTGAGAGAATGGTATGAAAGATTGCATTCATATTTGATGATGATTGGATTTCTTAGAACAAGTGATAATAGTAACCTATACTTGGAAAGTGAAGTTGAAGATAAGGTCCTAATTGTTATGAAAAATTGAAGATGATGATTTTTTATGATTTTTTTTTTATGATATCAGTAAAGAATTTGAAATGTCTTTGTTTTATGAGATAAAGTTCTTCATCAATTTACTATTTCATAAAAAAATTAGGAATATATGTGACTCAATCTAAATTAAAAATGAATTTATTGAAAACATTTGGCATGGATGAGTCAAGACTAGTTGGCACCCTTATGGTCACTAGATGTAAATTGTCTAAGGAAGAAAGCTCTGCTAAAGTAAATGAGACATAGTATAGATCAATGATTGGAAATTTGTAGTATGTAGTTCACTATTCACCCTATGGAAAGACATATTGTCAATTAGTGACAAACCACTAAGTTATCCAAGAAGGTTGGTTAATACTATAACCAATCTTTATATCAAGGAATAGATTTCAATGTAGCCTGAGTAGGTATATTGTGCTAATCAAGCTCACAATATGAACTAATTTGTTCATTATTATCAGTAGGAATAGACTTTGTATCTAAACTAAGTTCACTGAGTCAACCATGCTCTCTATGTAAAATGATCTACCTATATCACCCAAGATCCATAGTGTTACCTGGGCATTGAGGGATAATGAAGGTTCAGTGTTACCCAAGCTCTCTATATTGCCAAAGTGACAATAGAAGATCAACTATACTATATTGCCCGAGTATTAGTACTTGTACTAACCTAAAGGTATATTTGGTTTTTATGTAGATATCTATCATGGGAGCTAACTTGGTATAGAGTTATTATTTGAAGGGTATATAAGAAATACAAATTCATTTGTCCAAGTGTGTGAAGTGTGTAAGAAGTATAATATGAGACATATATGGAGTAGAATATGTAATCAGGCTACAAAGGAAGTATAAAGAGAAAAAAAAGACTCATCCATCACAATCAGGTAGTCAGATTATTCAAAGGATCTTATTTAGGAAATCAAGTTGCATTGTAGAGATCATCTTGTCGATTCATCCTAATAGGTGCATTAGTCAAATCCTATAACAAGGTGGACCTAATAGTCTTATGCAAAGTCTCCAAATATAGAAGATACTTCATCATGTTATAAAATCACTTTGTATGTTAGACCTAGCAGTCCTTCATACTCCTAATAGAGTAGATCACCACAAGTGATCAATTTTAAGCCTTAACAGGACAATTTTATTAATGTAGTAGTGAAAATTGAAGGTGTCATCCCCACTCCAATTTTACTTTCTACTTGGAGATTTTTTGGGTTACCATATCTTGTGTCAAAGGGTTTAGGTGTTGTTTTCTTTATTACTTTATGTTCATACATGGTACTAGATTAGATAATTTAAAGCAGTAATCTAAGTGAGAAAAAATTTATTAGTTCTTAATTCACACCCCCTGGTCACTTTCTAGTCATTAAATTTCCAACAATTTGTATCAGAGAAAAGTTCTCCTATTAGAGGCTTAATAGCTATAGAGTAAAGATCTAATAATATGAAAGTGTACAAGTTAGACAAAGATACTAAGAATGAAAAATTGGATCTACATATGGCTATAGAGAAAGTAAGGAATAAATCAAGGAATAACTCAATCACTCTCTGAAAAGAAATAAATAATTGGCTATACAGATGAGTGAAAATATCTACACAGAAGAAAGTATAGAAGACCTATACAAAGAAAGAAGTTTGGAAGAAGAAAATGCACCTATAGAAGATCTACTAACATGAAATTCTAAACTATAAGAAGAAAACTAAAAAGAGAGCAAGAAAGTCACTTGGTTAGGTTATGTGAATTCATGGAGAAAATGAAAAAAGAAATAAATGATAAAGAAATGGTAGACAAAGATAATAGACTACTTTCTACAAGACTAGATGAAAAGACCAATTAAGCTCAATAGTTATCTCAAAATCAAGAAGACATCATAGATCAACACGATGATGCAAATCAAGGAATCACCAATCTAAGATTAGAAAATGAGAGACACCATAATGGGCTAAGAGCTAAAAAGGATCTAAATGAGAGATGTAAAAAATTAAATGAAGCAATGAAATACTTTGAAGAACTTATGAAGTCATCTAGTAGTATTGATGGCCCAAGATTTTCATGCACTGAGCAAGGAGAATCATCCAGGAATGGATAACTAAGGAATGTAAAGTCAAATGGAAAACCAACATGCTATTAGTAAGGAAAACTTGGTCATACTAAAACATTTTTGGAAGAAAATAAGGTATGGAAAATCCTAAACCTAAATTTACTAGTTATTATTTTTATTGCAAGAAACAAGGGCATCAAATACATGAGTGTAGGTCAAGAATGAGGAATGCACCTACCACACCTAGATTTGAAGTATATTGCTATAACTATCAAAAGTATGGACATAGAGCATAGAAAAAAACCTTATTGGACAAATTAGAGGCAAAATTATGCACCTAATAATGCATGTTCCAAATGTCATGAGTTTGGACATATAAGAAAGAATTGTAGGACCCAAGTACCATTAGAAAATCACATCAAAGAAAAAGGTAAAGGTAAATAAAGATTGAAAAAATAAAGAAGGAGATGAAACAAAAATAGAAAAAGAAAGAAACAAGTGGAAATAGTGGAGCAAATGGAGATGAAGTCACCAAATCCAATGGAGAAGATAATCATGTCATCTCAAACTAAGCAAGAAAGGTATGTAGAAAATTGTACATTTTAATTGATATATCATATATCATTTCCTTACATGAAATGTTCCAAAGTTCATATTTGCATATGTAAATATGCATAAGATCATATTTGTCAAACAATGTCAAACATTAGTAAAAATTGTCTATGTTTGCATTACAACATGGACCGAGCACTTCAGAAGTAAACTTGTATAGAGGTTGAGTGAAATGGAAGAGACTGGGCTATAAAGTCAAAGACCTAGTTCAAAGGCACCAATGTCAATTGAGACAATTGGCTTCCACCTAACTAAGTACACAACATTAATGGAGACCATAAATTGACCAAAAGAAGGTATGTATCAAATTTTGAACACATTATCTCACACCTTGCATATAGATTTTAAGAGCATAGATAAATTTGGTGATTTGAATGATCAACAAAAGACTTCAAGAATAATTTGGAGCAAGTCTAAGATGAGAAGATTGAATGAGTGAAGATCTGAACTATGCTAAGTAATTAAGAGGAGAAAGAAAATATTTCAAACCCTATCAAAGAAATTGGTAGCTTCATATACCACTAGAATGATTCAAGAGGTTAGTAAAATCTAATTGGTGAAGAGTGATGATTGTCCTCCACCAAATTTTTGTGCTACTCCATAAATTCCAATGAAAGAAGATTTAATGGGTGCACTATCCTCAATATTGCAAAAATTTATCATAATCCATAATGTAAGAAGTTGTTATATGTGTAAGATTAGAGAAATATGAGATTACAAGATAAGAGATGCATATGTGAAGTTATGTGATGAAGGAATCTTCAGGGATGAATTCAAAGTTGTTGAAAGGAAAGAGTTGACTCGTACCTTAGAATTTCCAAGGAATTTCAAGATTGAATGGATCAAAATCATTTTAAGCAGGATTCATGACATGAATTTTTAGTTACAGAATGGACCAGTAGAGACCACAAAGGAAATGGTTCACAAAGCCACAGGCTATCCAACCCTAGATAAGAAGAAAACCATGTGATGCTTGAGTTTGAGAGGAAATTGAGGCAAACACAGGTGCCGAGTGGAATGGACAAGGTTTGTTCATTACTAATATTTTTTATCTGCTAATCAAATTTTTTGTGCGGGTTATACCTCACAAATTTTACTACTCAAGCAAACTGAACAATGTGTCATGTATGGAAGTAGATCAAGCATAGAAAATAGTGATGAAAGATCATGAATATGTCCTTGCCGAGCTTCAAAGATTAAAATTAGTCTAGAAAATATGTCTTCTATTAGAAAAGCAATGAACTCAATGTGTAAGCTTGGATCCCTCATTATATATGTTTTATTTTATATCCATAAATATTTTCCTGGTATTGGTGTTATTGTTTTGGAACAAAACAAACTACTGACAAGACAAATAAGCAAATATATTACTCAATTGGGAGAAATTTGAAGAATGTCATGGATACTTACTTTGAGGAATTCAAGAAAACAATGAAGATGAGGATGAGAATACTTGAAGAATTGGTAACAAGGTATTATAATGATATATGTTTTCTTGTAGATAGAAATAATACATTTGAATAGAAAATAAAGGTGACGAAAGGTTTGTTACAAGGTTTCAATTATGAAATTGATAGTGACTTAGTAAATGCAAACATTATTGCACTATTAAAAGAACAAATAGACACAGAGGCTGAATCCTTTGGAAAATATGAGGAAGCTAAGGCTAGAATAACTGTGAATATTAAGATAGCTTCTAACGAGAAGAAAATGAAAATAATTATTGAGGACCTAGAAGAAAAAATTTGCACCCTAGATAAGGGAAAGAAACCATTTCACATAACACAAGGTATTGGAGAGGATGAAGAAAAGGAAAATAGTAATGAGCAAGAGGAAGAAGAATAAGGAGACAAGGGTAAATCCCTAGTTGTTGTCACTCCACTGAGAAAGAAGGCTAAAAGAGATAAAAAGAAGCCAGTGGTGACACCTCTCTCTCCTCCACCAACAATAAAGCCAAGGACCAGGGTAGCTCCTAGTGCTAACCAAATTGAAAATCAAAGAGTAGTAGAGACTACTAAGCCTAGTACATATAAACCAATGAGAATAAGATTGGTCAAAGGACCACCCAATTGGAAAAAGAGTCTGTTGACAAGGTATGTGTAGAATTTAGAGGATCTTATGGATTATCTAGCTTTAGATTTGTAAAATATGATACATTAGATAATACTGATAGAACCAAAATTGAAGAGGCTATGGTAGAAATGATTGCAAATCATAAGTTAGCTCCTAGTGAAATTGTGACAAAAATACCCATAAAGGTAAAGAAATAAAAGTTAGGTCACTAGATATTGAAGTCAGACTGGATGAAGTAATTTAAATGTGACAATTAGATTTGGTGAATCTTAGATTAGATTAGAACAAACTATTTTGTTACAAGAAATTTTTGTGAAAGGGAAAAAGAAAGAAGAGCTAAGAAAGAGTAAAAACAAAAGCATGTATTATATGATGTTAAAAACATTTTTGTTGATGCTTTTTGATATTCAAATTTTTGATGACAAAGCCCCAATTATTACCCAACCTTTAAATATTGGTTAGAAAATAAATGTTGGTAATATGGAATCTAATAAGAAATTAATGGATAGGTCAGGAAGAAAATTTGAAAATAAGGTTGTGGATAAAGTTTCCATCAAAATTGTTTAGTAGAAAGTATAGTTACAAGAAAGTGCACAAAATATGATAGAATTATACAAATAATATAACATTTTGTCAGATGTGCCAAGATTTACCAATGATACTCAAGCATAAATACAACAAATTCAAGCTGAAGTGAAAAGATTCTACACTATTATTTTGTAGTCAATAGAATTTAGTATTGATTATTACAATAAGTTAATGAATAGTCAAGGTACTTTAGTCAAGCTTTAGACTACTAACAACAACATGACATCTACATTGATCTCTATTCAAGCTATGCTAATACCTCATTTAGAGGTCATGCAAAGGAAGATTCAATTAGCCCAGGATGTTATCAAAGAATATCACAATCTCTTAGTGGTCAATAACTTAATTGACTTAGCTGTATGATTGCAGTTGTAGAATCACATTTTGAAAGCAGCAAGAACCACATGGGATCATGCACTTTCCATGATTAGCCAAGTTCATCAGACATTCTGTAATGCCCCACTTGAAGATTCTTGGAACACAAAGATAAATCATGCATTGATTTTAAATTTTTTTTTTTTAACGATAAGTTACTAACAACAACATAAAGTAGCTAAGTGCAAGAGTAAAACAACTATACAAGATAATAAAATAGGGAACATGGCTAGGATCACATGTTCACTTACACCAAAAAAAAGTCTTAAAAACACTTCCAAAGATCTCCAAGAACTAAACCATAACTAAAAAACCAAAGATCACATGAACCATGAGAATACACAAGGAGAGATGTTCTTTTTAAGCCATAAAGAAAAAGTTCCTAGCATGGTTAAACACACAAGTCCATTTCCAACTAAACATAACATGATCAAGAATTACAAGAAGAGACCAACAATGACCAAGCACAATACGAGGGCTCAAAGTTACCACCACTCATCCAATGGACACCAAGCTAAAAGACAAATACTAACTCCAAAAATTTGGCTAAGTCTGAAATCCTAAAGCCCTAAAATTTCCTAGAATCTTTATCTTAACTTAGAGAGCTTTGTAACCTATCTCAAATGAATCATTGCATGTATTAAGATATATCATAAGTATATTTTAAACCCCATATAAAAAAAAATTTCAACCAGGGTATCCAAAACCAACTTCCAAACTTTCCTTGGCCAAGTCAAAATGCTCATTGTTTCTTGTGTGAGTAAACATTGGTGTCCAATCTCACACAAGACTTCACATTGTTGTGTGTAAGAGAATGCATTACTATATGTGAGAGAGTGCATTAGTGTGTGCAAGGAAGTACATAAGTGTATGCAAGGAAGTACACATGTCATGCGAGGAAGTACACGTCTCACGAGGCTATGTTTCTCTTCCTGAGGCTTCATCTCTCTACATGAGGAAGTGCATGCTCATGTGAGGAAGTACACCATGTTGAAAGAAAAATAATAACTCCTAAATTTTGGCTAGGTCTGAAATCTTGAAGCCTTGAAATTTCCTAGAATCTTTATCTTAACTCAGAGAGGTCTAGAACCTATCTCAAATGAATTGTCACATATATTAAAATATATCTTAAGTATAAGCAATTATGAACTAAATATACATCAACTTATGGGTTAGTGCAAGAATTTGGGTCTCACTTTTGGCCAACAAGTGGAAGTGTTTTTCCTATTTTTGAAATATATTGTCAATGGATGCCAAAATTTGAGCCATTTAGAGATTAAATATAAAAACACTTCAGAAATAAAAATTGTAATGCCTGGGTTCTTCTTTTTAAATATGTAATTTATTTGTATACCCATATGCTAGATTATTTTTTTGGTATGGATCTTTAAAAACCACTTTTCCAAAATGCATGTTTCAAGACCATACCATTCTCGTGTACGGACACCATAATTTGACACAACTAAATGAATTTTTCTAAATCTTTTTAATTGAAGTTATCTGACACACCAAGGATTGATGAGAATAATTTAGTTGAATTTTTAATATTTTTTTTATAATTAATTTTTAATTAACAATTAAGCTAATTTTTAAAACCTCTCATGTACAGACACTATAATTTAATCAATTTTTTTTTGGATTTTTTTTAACTTCAAAAGAATTGTGTGAGGATTGATGACATGTAAATTAATTTACAAAATATGAAAAATTTAAAAAGTTATCAAAGTTTTAGTGAATCTCACTATTTAATGTTTAAGAGATACTTTTGATTAATAAATAATGGAAAAATAGCAAATGAACTCGTAACACTATAAAATTTACACTTATAAAATCAAAATAGTAAGACCTATATTGGGTTTTATTTTGTCAAAACATTCAATGGGGACGACTATATAAAAATTATGACAATCCCTGAAATTGTTGATTAGATGCCTTAGTCAAAAATTGGTTCTTAAAGGAATATGCTTGGTGAAACTAGGCCTATGCCATGCCTTTCCCCAAAGCAAAAATTGATGTAAATTTGTGCCCATGGCACTAGAACTAGGCACCTAATTTGCAATTCAAAAATTGGGTCCCCAATTTGAATTTAGTCATTAACTAAATTAGACACCTAATTTTTAAACAATCAAGTACACAATTCTTTTACAATTGGGTGCCCAATTTATAATAGGGTACCCAGTTGTTTAAAAATTAGGTACCTAATTTTTAAATAATTGGGTACCCATTTCTAATGTACCCATTGGGCCCCAAAAGATGGCTCATAGACCATTTTTCAATGATTGTAATGATTGAATGAGAGTTGCAAACCACAACAGTGAATTTCTGTCATAGTTATTCCCTTTTCTTGCCTTCTTCTAAAATTTGCAAGTTGTTGATTCGAATTCAAAATTGGTGCAAACATGGGATCAAAACAACTAAGAAAGACGAAAACAAAAATTCTAACAAATGAGGATATTGCAACAAGATAATGAAGCACAATTTCAATGAGAGAGAAGACAAATAATTAGAAAGTTGAGGAATGTTTTAGAGGAGAAAGACATTGAGGATGCCATGATGGATGAAGATGTTGAAGAATAGAACCGAATGCAAGAGATTCAAGTGCACATTCTAATTAAACATTTAATATAGGTGTGTCTCCAAACACTTGTGTTTTTCTCATGATGAAATTGGTGATTTTTTAGAAGTAGGTTATGGTTTAAATATTTAGATTTTCTTCATGAGAATAGATTGCCAAACAATCATGTGCAACAAACTCCAATAGAAATTCATGCCCCAAAAGAAATACCAAGAAAAAATGAAAATAAGATTCAAATTCCAAATAATAGTGAAAATGAAATGCCAATTGAAAATAACAATAGTATGAATGTGGACATGGAAACACCAATTACTGAACAAACATGTCAGAATTATACTAAAGTGCGTGAACATAATTTTCATTTTCCTAGTGATGTGCTAGATAATCTTGAGGGATTGGTTTCATGGAGACAAAGTAGGACACATGCTAATAGATTATATAGACATTTTTTTTTATAATAAGAAATTTGGGTTTCAATATCAATTGATGTTGCAACTAATTAAAATTCCTAAAATGCAAAAGGTAATGAAAAGGTTAGGAATGTATGCAAAACCCAAGAATAAAAATTAGTCTTTAAAATAAGTTGTATCCACTATTGCTAGTGACTTTGATGTTATCGAAAAGAGAAGTCACTCTAAAGATAAGAATGTAGCACGATGAGGAATAATAACAGCTTTATTTTAAAAATCAACAACTAAAAAAAGATTGATTAGTAATATAATTGGATATCTTAATGTGAATTGTAAGACTTTACAAAGAGTTGTAAAGAGAAGGGTTAACTTTGAATGTGATCCAACAAATATATTATGAACTTCTTGTGGTAGACTCCCAAGAGGTGCTATGAAACTTACTAGTGAAGTCAAAAGTTTGGTTGAAATTTTTTGGCGTTATAATACAAGAGTATCACCTAATTCAAGAGATTTTCTTAAATTTAGAGTTGGCTCAAAAATAAATGATCCACATCCTAAACACCTTTTAGACATGACTCAAATTGAATTGTTTAGAAAATTTGTAGATGGTAAGGTGTTAATTATTACCATTAGTTAAAGATCTTTTGAAAAGTGTAAACCATGGTATGTAAGGATTAACAAAGAAAGAATCACATATTGTAAAAATCATGTTTAATTGCATTACCATTATGATATATTTTGATCTATACATGATACCATGCATAGTAAAGAAATGTTGTAGGAAAAGGATATAAAAATACCACCTCAAACTATAAAGGATTTCATATCAGGTTTGTTTTGTAATCCACCTAATGATCAATACTTTCTTTTCATTACATGTCTTTCTAGTACATGTGTGATATGCATGGCAATCTCTCTTTGTTAGATGAATGTTTGCCTGAAATTTTTTTGACTACTTTTGGACAATAATTAGTTGATGTGAAAAGATTTAAAACTATTGAATATCCATTGAAGGGTGGGAAGATTGGAAGAAGCTATGATCTAGTTACCGATAAAGTTAGTTTTCATGCATTTATGGATGTTTTTAAGAGTGTGATCATACCAAAATATTTTGAACACTCTCAATATGCTATATAACTTAATGGACAATTTCACATATGCAAGAATACATTTCCAATTGGTACTACACTTTCAGTTATTGACTTTACAGAGAACTACACACTTGCACCACAAGATGAGGTTCAACCACAATATTACAATTTAGCGCAAGTAATAATTTATGTTCATATAGTTTATAGGCATGCACCTGATAGTACAGAGAAGGATCAAAAAATATTGAGAGAGTACCATTTCTATATGAGTGATAATAAACTTCATTCATCTAAGTTTGTCTAATATTGTTTAAAGTTCTTTTATGATAATTTAAAAGAGAGACAAATTCAAATGATGCAACATTGGATATGGTCAAATAAATGTATGATGCAGGAGCATCCAGTGGTGTAAGGGCAATCATGTATCACCCAAAAATATGCTTTGAGATAGTTTCTATTTAATGTGTTTTCATTTTTGGATACCCATTTGGGTCAAATAAAGGTTTCAACTCTCACAATTCTACTATTAGTTTCTGTGTTATATTTTTTAAGCACCTTGGGATATGTGCAAATGCATAAAATGAGTTATTTTGTAACTGAACCAAAATTATGATGAGTTAGAGGGTGTAATTTAGAGGGATGATTATACTTGGAATTTAAAATGCTCCAGAAAAAGAATCAGGTCAAAAGGGTTTACGATTAAAAATTTATCAAATTTTTAAATTTCTTGGAGACCTCTTAAGAGCGCTTCAAAGTTACACAGTAGTTTGTGCCATTACAAACAACTATGTCAAAATTGTATTACTTAGCACTTAAAGTCCGTGATGCTCAGCATGAACTATAACTTCAATTTTGTAACTCAACCTCTAAATGACTCGACATCCATTGATCACTTGGCATATGAGTGACTTGACACTTACTATCTATAGGGCACTTGAGTAACTTGGCACTTACTAGTTACTTGATACATAATGTATATCTCTCACTCGACATATACTAGCTAACAACTTATGTTGAACATGTATTACTTGTTCAGCATGAACTAAGTAAATGACTTAAGTATATTTTCACTCATATGTCAAAACCAATCTAAGATTAACAATCTACCCCTTTGACATGAGTGGCAAAATACTTGGTCATGAATGAATAACCTTAGCCTTTCAAGTATAACATAGATAATATCAATTTACATACAAAATTTCAAAACTTAAAAATTTTGCAAAACTTATGACTCATTAGTCATACCTCAAAATATAATAACTTCCACTAATTTTATTATCCCATTCTAAACTAAGAAAATGAATATTCCTTTTGAGTAGATTTTTCATATTTTGGCTTGACTTACTGACTCTGTCTTGTCTACCACAAAACTTATCTCTCCATTCATGCATTCTCCCTGTTTATTTACTCTCCCCCTTTTGACACTTATGTCATGGGCTATACACCTATAGTGTGTCTGTCCAAGAAATTTTTGTGGACCTCAAGTATTATTTTCAGAATTGCATCATAGTTATCACAAGCTACCTCTAATGATTTGATTTGGATGGCTAACTCGGAAGCCAAATGAACTAAGCCTTCAAGTGTAGAAAGATAGGGATGTTTCTACATTAATGTCTCTATAAAGGCTAGCTCCTTGTGAAATATTTCCATATGTGAGGTCAACATGGATTGGATGCTAATCAGTGTAGCTTAAATATTGCATCTTGAGCATGTAGAGCTTCCAACTGACCTTGAGAATTCATAAAATTTCTAAAGTGCCTCTAACTTTGAGCTAGAGAATGAGGTAGAGTTGTACCTATTTTCTTCATATCTCCCTCCAAATTTTCAATATGGTACTTTACTTCTAATGTGAATAGAGTGGTATCACAAAACTTAGTGTAAAGTGAGAAAATATTCTATAAGACTTTCTTTACACTATTAATCTTGGTTGCTAACTCAACCTAACTAGGTGCAATAACACTTGATATCTTTTCATTTACCTTTCCTTGAAACTTTCTCTTAGACTATTCAAGTAATTTTACATTGGAATCTAGGTCCGCATCATTGATTTGTTCTACAATGTTTACCAACTGCTCCATGATAGGCTTATCTTCTATAGGTATTGGTAGGCTAAATGCATCAAGAAATATATCCTTGATGTCTTGTAGTGCTTTCTTTTGCCTAAGTTCCCTTTTGAGAAATTATTATTGCTTTCTCCTTGCAAGTGCATCTTGTAATATGCCCATTTGTTCAATATTGATTGTTGCAAGGTCAAACTTTGGTAGAAAAATCACTTCATCCAAGTTTACATCACCAAATGATGTAACCTCATGTACCTTGGATGTACACAAACTAGTCCTTGATGAGTGTAGTGGTGTAGCTTCTACACTTGGCCATTAAAGTGCTTGACTTAGAGGAGTAGTAGTTGTTGGCAAAGAAACCAATGTTTGTATTGCTAATTTCCCCTTAGCCTTTGTTGTCAAGTCTGACTCTTTTTTACTCTTTTCTTTTAATTTCAATTGCACCTTGAACATGTGCTATAGGTATAGGAGTATCTAGCTAACCTATTTGAACTAGTGGTCCATCCTATTCTTTTGTAGCAACTTCTAGTATTGATATAGTGTGCACCAATTTGTTGATCTTTGTCATGGATGTTTCTTTTCTTTGATACACTACAATGGGTAATGTAGGTTGTATCATAGTAAATTGAGGGTTTTCTAATATGTCTTGTGTTTCCACCTCTGTAGATATTTTTTTGCCTTCTTAAGTTCATCTACACTTAACAATATAGGATGACTACATAGTTGTGCCTTGGTGATGGTGTCTAGCAATATCTTCTACATGTCCTCCTCTATTAGGGGATTGATGTCCTGAGTCACATTGTCAGAAACATCGCTGATCTTTACTATTTCAATGTTTTCTTGTGTCACATATTGTGGATTGGCACTCAACATCTATATATCTAGTATACTCTATTCTATTTGGTGCCCATCTTTAGTTGGTGCTTGTGCATCAATAGTTGACTTAGTACCTTCCACATTTGCATCTTTTTCAGTATCAACTATAGTAACCTTTGTTACTTCTTGTCCATATTTTTCATCACCTACCTCAATTGGTGTCTACTCAATCACCTTAGGTATTGCTAGCCCATAAATTACCTTCCAAATTTAGGTACTCTATTGAACAACATCTTCAAATTTTATTTTGAAAAATATGGAATGGTTCATACTTTGAAGAAAATATCCCTACATACTTCTTAATGGCCTTTTTCATCTCAAATTTATCTAAATCTAGCATCACTCTTGCAAGTTCAGTCTCTCTTATATTTCTCTCTATTGTGAGACTATATTTCCATCTTTGCTCAACTCTATCATATAAGTTCTTTGGTAGAGAGTTGGCAACCTCAATTGGAGTTATCTTAAATGTTACCATCATGGCATATACTGACTCTTCTACCTTATCCATTTCTAGCTTTTCAAACTTATCAAATTCAATATGTGAGAATCCACTTAAATCTGAATTATTCTTTATATTTTCACATTGATTATCCAAATCAGAAGAAGGATTGTGACTTACCACTTGGAATTGGTTATTATCATAAGTTTTTGTCCTCTCTTCATCTGATTCAGCTAGAGCAACATACTTTCTCCTTAGTCTCTTCATAGACTCATCAACTTGTATAGCTTTCGTGGCCTTTATTTCTTTTGTCTTTGCCACATCTTAAGCTTTCTTAGTAGTAGCTCTTGTACTAGTTCTAGAAGATGGTACTATAGGCTTAGATTTTACAACCTTTTTTTGGTTTGTTGACTAGTGGAGCTTTAGCTATTCTCTTCTTGTTCTCTATGTCTATAGGTGCTTCATTGGCTTCTTCTCCCTCAACACCTTCTTCAAGCTTGACTTCCTCGTCATCTTGATCTTCTCCTTGACCTTGTGTCAAGGTGAGTGGTGCTTCAATAGGAACTTCTTCTTCATCATCATCTTCATTGTCTTCCTCTTCTTCATCTTCCTCTACTCCACCAAATTTTTATTTTAGCTTCTTAACAATTTTTTTTTTCTTTCTTATCATTAATGTTGTCTTCATGTCCATTGTTATCTTTGATTTGGAAACATCATAATTTCCAAAGGTAGTAGGTTTACTATCTACTTCTTCTGCAAGAAAAGTTGTAATTGCTATAGATGCCTCATCAACATTAATTTCATATCGTAGAGGTCTTAACCATCTTACCCTTGGAATTGTAGCCTATGTATATGTGAATTTAGTATCAACTAGAAAGAAAACATCATTAAAATGTTTCTCAACTAGTGACACTGGAATCATGTTTCTTTGTTTTGTAGACTTCTTAAAGTCCTCAAAATAACTAGTCATAATATACTCAAAGTTCTCTCCCATCTACTCAATGAATTCACCTATTTGCACTATAATGGATCTGTTTTTCTTCCAAGAAACTTTTACAAAGGAAGGAAATGTGTTCTGTACATAGAAAAATATACATACAAGTATTGATCCAAACTTGCATTGTGCACTCTTGAGTTTCCTCATTACTCCCAAGTTTTTTGATAATTGCTGCAACTATAGCTTAGCAAGGTCATAAGTATGATCCTTCTTCACTATTTTGTATCGTACATCAACATCAATATAGGGTACACTATTCAACCTACTTGATTGAAGGAATTTGTGTGAGATAATCCTTACTACAAAAGCAATTAGGGGATCTATGATTGTATCAATTGTCATTCCTCTTGTGTTCCACACTAGTCTTATGATTTTCTCAATGACCTTATTTGCATCACTTCTCATAGTATTAGTTCTATCTAGGGTTGGATACCCTCTTACCCTTTTCACAATCTTCTTAGTGATCTTGATTGGTCCATTCTCTAACCACACAAAATTATCATGAATTCTGCTCAAAACAATCTTTATCTACTCTGTCTTAAAGATTTTTGGAAAATATAGGGCACAAGTTAACCCTTTTCTTTCTACAATCATGTATTCTTCCTTCAGTATCCCATTTTCGCAAAGTTTTCCTTATAGTTCTTTGATTTTCATATCTCCTATGCTACCCACCTTGCATGAGTAACAACATCTCACATCTTGAATCATTAAGTCTTGTAATGGTATCATGGATAATGAACTAGATGGATCTTGTTTATAAGAAATGTTGGGAATAGCCTTGAAATTATGTTGTTTAATCTCATTGTTGATAAGTTGAACATTTTAAACTTCCTTTCCCTCTTTGACATTAGTAGCAAAAGAACTAGACACCGTATTCAATACCTATGGTTTGCACAAATTAATATAGTGTAGCTTGGCACATGATAAATACCTTCAAAAATTTGATGAATGGTGTCAAATGGTGGTTGATTTTTCTTTTCAAATGCTTGGAATGATCTCTTCAATTCACCTTTAGATCATCATGCTATCTCTAGCTTTGAATGATGTCAAATGTGTTGAAAATCAATCATATAGACATTAAAACTTTGTAATTAATGCTTGGTGCTTACATAGCTTTCAAGTCACTTAGCTTCCATGAAGTTTCCTTTACACTCAAAAACCACTACGAGCTCAATCAACACTATCACTTGTGATAGCTTAGCATCAACTATATTTCACTCGGCAACCATAGTGAAACTTTTCATGGTCATTAGTACTATGAAAACTAACATAACTTTAAGATTTCTTCCAAATTCTAAACAACACTTTACATATTTTTTCATGTAGATATAACCTTTTTAGAACTAAATCCTTGGAACTGATGTATAGTATATCTTTTAAATATTAGCCCCACACATATCTCTTAATTGCTTAATTGGAGGTGATGTGATCACTTGACCCATTGGTTGAACTGATCCTATTGGTGTTTGAAAACACTGGAGGGTTTTCAATTATCCCACTAAGAAACTGACATATCTAAGGGTAGCTAACTCCCATTTTCAACATGCCATTTCTGACAATAGGTGAACTATAAGGTATGACCCTTCTTCTACTTTAGGCTCTGCTAAACCTAGGCGGGTGGACCTGAGATTCAATCGATACCGTACCAGTGCAAAAAATATCCTTGAATCTATTAAGTAGGTTTTACCCTTACTTCTCCTAATGACTCATGAAATGACACAGATCTACAGTAGCTAAATGCAAAGCTATGAATCTCATAAGTTGGGTGAGGGTTAAACTATTCTAACTCTTGAACATAAAATTGTAAAGATGATTTGAATTTGATTTGATTTTATGTGGGTGGGGAAAGTGGATGAAAACCATGTATAGAAAACAACTTAATGACCCTATAGCTGATCAGTGCCTGATCCATTGGGAAAATTCATGAATCTCCCTCATGTATTTTGGATATCTGATACTTATTTATATATTTAGATATATGATCTATCCATTCACCTTGTAAATAGACATCAATGTTCAATCTAAATCTCATTCTTACCTGATATCCCCCTCAATAAAATTGCAACCCTGTTAAATCTCTGAAGCATTTACATAATTCCTTGAATTACAAGAAACAATGAAGCAACATACAACCTTAACGGACTACACTTATGATCTAGGCTCTTTGTTCAAAGACCATAAAACATCACAACTCAACTGAGAAAGGAGACAAGATTTAAACTGAAACTAAACACCTACTGCTCACTATATTAATTCCCTTGAAATAACACATGAAAATAAATGAAATGACTCACAAATCACCTAATAAACTAGATTGTACAATAACATATGCTGTCATACAAGAGAGAAAATGGCAGGAATGAGAAACTGATGGGATGGGAAGGGGGTATCATAGCCAAAGCAAAGCTTCATGGTCTGGAACCAGCACATCCCAGGTCTTCCATTTAGAATACATCAATTCTAGGGCCATTCCTACTAACTATCTTCATACTAGAGAAACTTTCCAAATTTTCCAACCCTTACAAAAGAGAAGAAGAAAGTATAAATAACAATAGGGCAATTCCTGGATTCAATTTGCAATTGACATCTGTCCCCTTAGAAATCCTTCTCAAGAAGCTGAAAAAGCCTCTCTCTAGCTTCTCTCTATAGATGTTAATCATATCTTTTCTGTTTTACCTCTCCAAATGCAAAATATCTTAGCAAAAGACAAAATTCTACTAACTGAATATGGATATGTACCAATTTATCAAACTTTTAGCCAAAACACCACAAATATTAAAATAATCAAATAGAAAGGTCATTGAATGTGTTCTAGGTGTTTTTCCATTGAATTTTGCAACTAATGACTTGAAACACCTAACTAAACATGCAAACCAATCTCTGATAGAAAACCCCCTATAGCATGAACTAGTGGCATTTTGTGCAAAAACTAACTCCAAAAATGGATAGCTCATTTTTTTCCAATTCCAACAGTATATTGGAGTCTATGTTTTGAGTACCAAAAACCCCCAGAATCACAGTTTGAAAAATAGTCCCTCTGGCAGAAAACCTTGGTCTGCACTTTTAAAATTTAAAATTTTTGAAATTTTAAAAATTCCCTAAGTTTGAACTTTAGAATTAATCCCTTTTGAAATTAAAATGACTGAACATCCATTCCTTTTGAGAAAATTATAAAATATTATTATTTTTTATTACTTTCAATTTTTTCCTATCCTTCCAATCTGGGGTCAACTGTCCTTTGACTGAGCACCACATGGTGGCCTCTGATTGGTTGGCTTTCCACCTCATCACCACATGGCACACACCTACTTGCCCATATTTCTTAACCAGTGAGTATCTTTCTTTTGTAGGATTGCACCAGCCACTCGATCTGCCACATGGCACGATCTGAGTGCTTCTAATTTGGAGCTATTTTGGATTGCCACCTCATCATCACTTGTTTCATCCTTGCTATGTGGTGGCCTTTCACTTGCTGCCTGACCACCACCTCAGCATGCTGACATATCCTACCACATCATCTCTGACTCGGGCCCACTGCCACTTGGTGGCAGCTCGCTTTCCTGCAATATTTAACCATTGGGCAACTCTATTTTGTGGGTGTACACCAGCCCTTAGATCATGCCACATGTTGACATCTAGATTTTGGGTCATTTCTACATCTTTTTTAAAAATTAAGACGTCATCGTTACCAGCTAGCATCTACCTAATGCACGGGGCCCACTTCATAACATGCAACCTTGCCTTTTGAAGGCATTGTCTTTGAAGACAACTATCCTTTTGCATGCATTTTCTTTTAAACAACTAAAAGAATCCCACCACAATGAATGTGGGATATACATGTTGTCTCTGCACTATTCTTGAGTCGCTTTGAGGATTCCTTTTGGAATGATTCTCTTGCGATGTGTGTGCTTTTCCCTTTGCATGGGATTGTCTTTTATTAGCATGGATCCATTTGAAAAATGCCTCCCCTTCTTGCAAAGGTGGCTCCTTATAAAACTGCGGGTTCTTTGTTTGTTTATGCTTCCTCTTTATAAAATGTGGCTCCCTTTGCCCACGACTTGATCTCCTAGCCGGCTCTGTGAGTCTGCTCACACCTTGCTCTTTTAATGTTAAGTAGCCACTCCCCAAGGAGCCAATGGGAGGGATTTTCTTCTTCTCAAATGAGTGAATGACAAAGAGGCTAGGAAATTTTGAAGGGTTTATAACTGATCCAGTGTTAGGCATTGCTCTTGTACGTATTAGCATTTCCACTCCTCCTCCTGCTGGCAACTTGTGTTTCTCTATCTTTGGAATGCAAGGCTCAAGGAATTACATCTACCCTGAACTCTCTATGGCCTGCACCCCTAGACATTTATTTTCTACCTTTAGCCACCACAATCCTAAGTAGTGCCATAAACCTTCTAACTTTACCACTTTCTTGAAATTTTTCACACTAAATTCACCAAGAGAATCTAAGTTTTCAAAACATACAAGTACGCTCAACTGTGGGCAGTCCTTTAATGATATATAATCCAATGATGTGTAGTCTTGTAAATTGTCTATCTTCTTAATTTTCTAAAGGTTGTGTAGATAAGAAAAAATTCATAGAAGCTTGATTTGGAGAAATTAGAAACGCAATCAATTCTGGGCATATCTCCATGTCTATTTTCTCCACTATTTTCGAAAGATTCTCAACCTCCCTTAAGCAGCCACACCACTGAACTTTGACAATTTTAAGGTGTGGACAGAAATCTCTAGAGATCAAAGTCTTGTACACTTATGTTCTACTCAATCTTATCTTTTGGAGGTTGCACAATGAAGAAGTATATACTCCCCTCACAAAATCCAATTCCTTGATTCGGGATCCTCCTATTGCTAGGGTCTGAAGATCACTCAGTTGCTTAAATGACTGTGGCAATGACTCCACTTTTAAACATGTTAAGTCCAGATGATCTAAATGCTTGAGACCCTCGAAAGCTAATGCTTGTGAAGCGACCTTCATCACTTTCAAGTTGTTGAGTTTACCAATGTCCATTGGCAGTCTCCTTAAACAAATGTACTCTACATATAGCTCTATCAAGCCAATCTGATTTATGATGTGAGTAGGCAGATCTTTCAATTTGTGGCAACCATTCAAATTCAAATACTCCAACCTTAATATGTTCTCCATGACATCTGGCTACAAGCCTAGCCTAGAGCACCTAGCTAAATTAAGATGTTGCAACGACTTATTGATTGCCTAGCTTGGCATGGGCATTTTTGCCTTCTTCCTACATGATCATCTTAATAAAAGGATTAATTTTCTTAGCATGAAAGAAGACACTTCTAAAACATGCTTCTTTTTGTGTTCTGCGACTTCCCACACCCACTCCTACCCTTTTTCACGTTTTAAAATGTTCATGCAAGTGGGTTCCTCGCAAAACGAGATACGTTCCCCTCTTTATGCATGAGGTTTCTTATTAAAATAGACCTCTGCTCCTGTTTTTAAAATTCATGAATATTGGTCAAGAGATTGCACATTCAGCCCTTCCACCTATCGGATTTCCATGCCCTGTCCATACTTGGTGGACTTTCTATTTCCTTACTAGTGCAATAGGTTGCCCTATTAGCTCATCCCTTTGCATGGCTTTGTGAATCTCTACTACCCTCTTGCATACAAGAAATATGAGGCTTTAGATGTAGATGCCCCTTTCTAGTGGAGAATAGAGGTTATCTCTAGCGTCTGAGGCCTCCCCATAAGCAATGACTTATTTATCAAGTGATGATATTTCTTTAGCATGTTTCATTCTTCAAAACACGACCCATTTATTGTAATCTTTAGGGAAATTAGATTTTCAATAACCTTTTAGACAACTGAAGGGTCTATTTCAAACTTCTTTTCTTTATTTCCATATGCATTTCATTTTCTTCGACTTCAATTTGCACACAATCTTTATCAGTTTGATGGAATCAGTCAGACCCCAAAGTGGGTTCGACTAAATTTTTTTTGGTTTTTGGACAACTAACATTGCCAATTAATTCAATAAGCATCTTTCACTGATTAAATTCAGTTTTAACCCTTACTACATCACCGAAAAATCATTTGAACTTATTTTACCACTTCTCTACAAATTGTGAATTTGGTGTTAGGAGGTCCTTTGATTGGCCTTAAAAACTAATCCAAACACCTGATCAGGTTCTGAAAATTGGCATACTGATTCTTTGTTCTGCACACTAGCACCCCATCAAATCTCATCTCATGAAGAATTTGAGGTCAAAAGATATTCGCTGTCAAAGTTGACCTTTCAGAACTTCCTACAAGAAAACATGTCAGAAAACACAAAACTGGGTTCAGATTTGAAATTAGGCAAATGAACACTTGGGAAAATGAAACTTGGGGCATTCATTCTCTTTCATGAGGACATTATGGATCTACGATTTTGGCTCATGATGAATAATTGGGCACAAATGAAAAGCATTCAAAGTGGGCTACTTGGATTTTATAGACTGGAAACAATGTCTAAAAAGCAATTTTTGAAAATGGAATTGACCTGAAAAAGTGTGCAAATGGATTCGTCATGACTTGCAAACTGGCACACTTGAAAAAAATTTAGAGGAAAACATAGCGGTACAGTCCATTTGATCTTACCAATCATGGATCTCAATTTATGACATCACCAACAGGGGTTCTGACAAATCTGCAAATGCTAACACCAGTAAAAAAATAGAAATTGTGTTTGGAATCGCATTTGAAAATTGATCAAATGGATTCTTCATAAGTTGAAACTTGAAACATAACAAGTTTTTGACATCTATAATATAATGCAAAAGGAATTTTAGCATTTTGGTCAACTAGTCAAAAGTTATATCAAGTCAAACAGGGCCTCCTAGAATTATGTGCAAAGTGCAAATGCATGAAAATAGTAACTGACCAACTTTGAGGGGTTCAACACCTAGGAAAACGGACTCAAAATGACTTGAAATCTAAAACATAGGCTCTTTGATATGGACACTAAACACTCCCCAAGCAGCGAGTCATGAAACATTTCTGGGTGCAAGATATTCAGTTACAAACATGGCCTCCTATCACTGTTTGACACTGGGGTAAAAATGCAGATTTGACAATTACTCAAAATGGGACTTCACGGAATGGATCAGAATATCAATTTAACATCATGGAAAATGTGGACACGTTGAATGGAAGGTGTTAGAAACATTAAACTCCTCGTGGGTTTCAAAGGTACAGCCAAGTACATGTGCATCAAAAAGCATTTATAGGGCTCAATTTTCTCAATGGTACTCAAAATTCAGGCTATAATTTTGAGCACCAATAGATCCTATATGAACTTGATGTGTTGCAATGTTCCTTTCTCTTCCATGTCTTTTTCATCTCATCTCTAACATTTTCAACATCTTCCTTTCTTTTGCCTTTGTTGAACTCACTGCTAGGTGCCTTTGACCTTGTTGGACAATTCCTGCTTATGTGACCTATCTTCAAAAAACTAGAACATGTGGTTTGACTCAACTATCTTTTGTAGTCACTTCTAAAATGTGTTCATATGCAATTTTTAAAAACATTTCCATACTTTTGACAATACTGACAACTAAACCTAGTATTATGATCCCAATTATAAGAGTTGTCATTGTGTTTTACCTTTGTTTGCTTGTTTAATGACGATTTGGGCTTGGATCTACATTCATATGATCTATTTATATACTTCTAACAATTATATCAGTATCCTTCAAATATTTGTGTGCTTTTGGCCTTGGTTGTGCATTCATGTGCTTGATGTCCTTGTTTGTTGCATTTGTGCTGGTGACCTATAAACTTCTACTTAGGATTCTAATTTGTAGTCTTGCTCCTACAAACATTTGTAGTATGACCTATCTTACCACAATTATGACAAGTATGTTTGGAGTTAGATTACCACTGTTACTTCTCTCCTCACCACTTTTAGAAGACTCTCCTTCTTTAGTGTTGGTGTACCCTAATCCAGTAGTATCACTATTGCATCTAGGAGATCTCATCAGTTGCTCAAAATACTTGATAGCTTGACTAGGTCTGTTTAAGTTTTCAATAAACTCTTTTTCTATTTTCAGATTATTTCTCAATTTTTCATTCTATAACTTTAGGTTTGTGATCTCAATAATTTTTCCATTCAATTCATGATTTGTAATCATCCTTCAATTCAATTTTTCCAATTGCATGTGAGCAATCCCATTCATCTCTAATGTTTTCTCTTCTAGTTTGTTGGTCAGTATCCTTTTTTCATCTTCAATCATGAATTTATCTTCTTCAAATTTCTTTTTATGTTTGGTCACTTCACATATAATGATACTAATTGGACTTCTTGTTCTATCTTGAGATTTTTGACCTCTTTAGTTAGGATTCCATTCTTTTCCATCAAATCTAAAATTGCTGCATCAAATTCACTTGTGTTTCCATCTACAAATAATTCAGTGGTCTCAATCTCTTGGTAATGTGTGTCATTCTCTTCAGTAGCTATCTCTTTCCTTCTTTTCAATGATCATTTTAACTCATCACTTGCTTCATTTAGCTGATGTAGGGCAAGTTGTATTTCAATCTTCTAGTGCTCAATAGTCTTTCCCAACTTGTAGACTTCCATCTCCAAGATCTTTCCTTAAAGCCACAAAGCTTTACTTTCTAGAGAGCTTACATCTGATACCAATTGTTGGAAATACAATAGGGAGATTAAACTCTTGGTGGTGGGGGGGGTGGGGTTTGGGCCTGAAGGGGTGAATCAATACTAAAACTTCAACTTTAAAATAATTCACCACACATTCATCTCACAATCTATGCATGTAAAATAAAATACCAAATTAGGCAAATAAATCCATAACTTGAAAGTAAATAAACATTCAACACATGTGTGACACAAGATATTTGGTTACACAGAAAGCCTCCAAAGAGAAGGTAAAACTAGGGTGGGGATGACACCCATAAAAATAAACTATTGTAGTAATAAAGTGTATCCAACGAAGGTTATAATGTTTGATCATGAAACATGATCTACCCTATGAAAGATATGCACTATTAAAGGCCTACTAGATTGTTATATTTTATCCTATTAATGGATTTCAACACCCTATTACAAGTTTACCTGCTAAGAGGACTTTAACTTAAAATGAAGTAAGCACCCTATTAAAGGATTTACAACAACCTATTAAGACTACTTTGTTAAGAAATTTAACTAATTCACCTGTTACAATATCTCAGCAATGATCCTTCAATTAGCACTCTAATACTAGATAACAAATCACATCTTACCTAAAGTATACTTGATCCTCACTGATCAAATGTCTCTCTTTTGTCCGTTAACCTTTTTTCCTCTATTCTCCTCTAACTAATTTTGCAATGTATCACAATAGAGAATACCTCAGTCACCATGAATACTTTGTTTGTGCATCCAAATTTCTCTCTTTTCTCCTTCTGCACACACAAAATATTAGGGTTTTTCCTCCTTAAGAAGACTTAGGTGACTTAGGGTTAGGTATGAATCAATGGTTGTGATTCACCCATACTACCACTTAATCCTTCCATTTTTCTAATTGGTTGCATGTACTGCATTGGGATTCTCAATAAAGATTTGTCCTTATCATCTAAGATCAAAAAAAAAACCTCAAGTTGGCTCCAAAATGGTTTACATCTAACTATGTCAAAACTGTATTACTTGGTAGTTAAAGTTCTTGATGGTTGACATTAACTATAACTTCAATTTTGTAACTTGGCCTCTAAATGACTTGGCAGCCATTGATCACTTCACAACTGAATGACTCGATACTTACTATATGCTTGACACTTACCAATTACTCGATACGTACTATATATATCTCTATCGACATTTACTATCTGACAACCTATACTCAGCATGTATTACTTGTTCTGCATGAAATAAGTAAATGACTTAAGTATATTTTCACTCATGTGTCAAAACCAATCTGAGATTAATAGCAACATCACAATGTACATACATGGTTTATAAACCGAACATCAAATGAATGAAAGCATAAACAACTAAGCACTAGAGCCACTAAAACCCTTGCTTGTTTCCTCCCATCCATAATAGCATCATGAGACCTCAAAGGCTATAGCCATCCCTCAAGCATGAATCTCAAATTTCCAACAAAAGTTGGAGTTGTATCATGAGAGGATTCTTACGAATGCTATCAATAACAACATAAGGGAAAAATACACCCAACGATGCTAATCTATCAATAGAAACACTATCCAAAGCAATGGTAAGGAATCTCATCTAAACCATAAGATACAACATCATAATAAGGAATGCATCAAGTAAAAACTACCATCATCTTAACATGATATAAAATGCATCCAAAGTAAAACATAAATCACAAGGAAACATACTCAGGATACACCAAAGTACCAAGTGAATATCTAGCATTGGCCTCAAACTAGAAATAGACCATCTCTATACATTAGTCCCCAAAAATGGTATAGGTAGCTATGCCTCCCAGCCACATGGGACCCATAGACTTGCTCTTGTCATGCTCATGGAGATAATGACTTGACCACAATCACATAAGACATCACCCATGGCTAGCACACACTCCAATAAAGAACATGATACCAACAACTACATGATCATGAAGACAATGCAATACATCACTTCACTAGTCAAATTCACTATGGATAACTTTCTAAGGACTCAAGTGGAGTATAATTCATTTGGAATCAAAATCCCAAGCTATATCAGATGTGGAATGAATCCGTCCAGAAACTATCACACTCGTGCAGAATGAATCCCTCAAGAAACTATCACACCATGCCTTCAGATACACCATACAGGCATTCACTTATCTCAATTAAGTTTTATTACCCATTTGTTAATTTAGTTATTACTTGTTAAATCTTCTTCATGCTACTTTGTTAGAATAAAACTAGGGTATATGAGAGAATCCACTCCACACGTCTACCCTACATACCCATTCTCATCTCACACTGAGTGTCCAAACACAATGAAAGTTCCCAACCTAACCCCAAATGAGCAATCCCTCAATCAACCTATATCTAAAAGTTTGGGTCTCTCAAAATCCTGTCAAATGCATAATCCTATAGATAATCAAAATCCATAGCCAACACCATGCCAAGAAAACCCAAAAAAACTAGGTGGAACACAAATTGAGTCAAAAGCCTCAAAAACCCAATGTTAACAAAAAATCATGAAAAAAAAAACCCATTCTACCCTAGGGTAAATGAGTTATAGAAATCCAATAAAAATTGGGTTTGAACCTCTATGCAAAAATGATTAGCATAGAAATGCGAAATTGCAAACCACCATCCTGAAAAATGGGAAAATGATCATACCCACCCAATTCGGTAGAGATAGCAATCAGAAATGGAGGGAAACACTAGTTATCAACCCCCAACCAAATGGCTACCAAAAAAAAAGTAGAAACATAGGTAAAATAGTAAAATAGGAGAGCACTACCTTACAGCAAAGAGAGAAAATACAGGAACCTGAATAGTAAAATAAAACCTAATAGAAATTGTTGGAAATCATGAAAATCCAAGGTGTTTCCAAGATGGATCTAATGAGACTAACCTCATGACAATTCCATGCTTGTAGCTGCCAGAGAGAACTAAATAGTGTTTCTTCTTCAAGAGGATTTGGAATTTTCTTGCAATTTTTTATTTCAAAAAGTGAAAGTGGGGAATAAATTTTCTTTTTGGATATATATTCACTTTTCAAGTGAATAAAAGGATTATAGTTAAACCCTTTAGGGTAAAAGTACAAAGCCATGCCACCTTTCAGGCTGACTTATCAGAATGATTGAATTTGAGTATTTCTATCAAATATGCAATCTTTTTAAAAATATGATCTAGATAAATTCATTCTAGCTAATTTATATATGGTCTCACACTTTTCCAAATGGAAATGTCTATTAAATGTATGTTTTATATTAGTTTGTATCCAATTACTAAAGAAATAAAATTATTTTAGAAAAGTGGTGTTTCAATAACTCTTACTATTTTTATGATATATTTTTAATAACATATAAGCACCATTTTATAGAGCTCAGAGTCAAGAATATTTTCATGTAGAATTTATAGTGTTTTAATTAGATATAGTATATCATAATAAAAAAATTCCACAACCACGTATTTTAACAATTGAAAAAAAGACGTTGGTTTTGAGAAAGAAAAAAATATTAAATCATATCAAAAAAATCTAAAAATTATACGGCATTCTAGAGGAGAGAGCCCTCTTCTAAAAGCTATAATTTTTCTCCTAGTTAGTATAGATTTGTTTTTTAAAAATGTGGTGGGAGATGAAAACCATCGATTTCAGGTGAGTTGAAATTTCAATCCTTATAAAAGAGAAAATATAGGTCTAAAGATGATTTTTTATTTATTATTCTAGATATATACGTTATCTATAACATAGTCTGAGATCAAAGAGAAATAAGTTTATTTCCATATAGTTTTGTGGTGGGAACTAGACCCCTAATTTTAAGCATTTTTCGGCACCTCAAAAATCACCTATAAAAATTAGGAAAATATATCAATTCTTATTCCAAATAATTATTAAAAATTTTAATCCTAAAATTCATCAATTTCTACATATTTTGTTAGTTTACTTCATTTCAAAATTCAAAATAATAATACCAATTTTATGTCATTGAAGGTGAATAGTTACACTTTTGGTAGCCTTTTCCTTTACAAAAGGGTGACACAGGTTTGAGCTTTTACTCCTTAATCAACCCAAACAAAAGAAGGCTATTCCAAGTAATTGGAATTAAAATACAAAAAACTTGTTGATAATTAAATTAAATTAAATTAAATAAAGAACCAAATTCTCTTTAACCAATAAATCACAATAATTTGATAACTTACACAAACACTATGGATTCCTAAATGCACACACACACACTCACAAGTCTAATTACATAATGCATTATAAATATGGATTTACCAATTACTAGAGGGTTAAAATATCAATTAAAGAGACATCATCAATACAAGGATGATATTGGCTCAACATGAAAGGTTTGATCACTAACATCATATGTCACTACCAGGGATATAAGTCCTACACAATAAACAAACACAATAAAGTGTAGATGCAAAACATATAAGAGTTGAGGCAAAAATTATATGAAATTGCATAATTAAAGCATCTAATTAATTTCATTAAAATACTCTATTTGAATCATTCATTTGCACAATAGTGAAAGATTACTGCAAGAACAATGTAAATACTCATAGCACAATTGCATCACAATGAAAGATCATTAGGGTTGCATCCATCAGGATGACTTACACAAATTCATTGGGAGAGGCACTACATCAACCCCCTCCAAAGACTAGGCTTACTCCTGGTAGCTTGCAATCCAAGAATAGAAACCAAGCACCCCATGTGCCAAAACATAATTCCACAATTCAAAAAAACTTCATCTAGCCACAACTCAACACCACAAGGAAAGATAAATAGTCAGAATCCCAATTGCCAATGAATGCAACAATAAAATGTTCATAACCGCAAGAGAGGAGGAATGTTGACACACACCATACATCCATATAGACAAGTAAAAGAAGATTCTCAAGCCATAAGGTTATCATTTGACATAGAAAACATTAGACCACTCTTCTTAAAAACATTTAACAACAATTAAAACCAAAGAGTTCAACAACTAGCAGTAAGAATAAATAACCATTCAACAGTTATACACCTTTTATCAACTTTTTTTCAATTTCATAGAAATATTATAGTTAATCAACATTGAACCAAATTACCTTTTCATTACACTTTTTATCTATTAACACACATACACCAGTATGTTCTCTGTAATTTCATCCCTTATACATACTATCACTAGTGTGGAATGGACATGATAGAGTCACAACACACAACTCGGCATCAGTTAAATACATTTAGAGTAGTCATCAAGAAATAAAAGAAAAGACCAAATAGGGGAATTATCAATTCCAAAAGTAAATCTCAAAAAGTACACATTTCAACAATAAGTCAAATGTGACAATTGTCACAAAGAGAGCAATAGAGAAATTATGATGACTAGTCCAAGAGAGGAAAGTATTGAAAACCAATGCTAGCCCAACAACATGAGGAAAGTACCTCCATCCAAATAAAATAAGGCATCAACTAAATTACATAACATGGAATGACAGATAATAGTCATCAAAGAGGGATTAATCACCACACGGTGTTGAGGAATACATCTTCCTAGCATTGTTAAAGAATAAACTCACACGCGTCAAACAATATAGCATCAATGACTTCATGCACATTCATTACTATAAGAATTTCCATAATTATTTTCTATGCAATGTAACATTTAGATATCTAAAAAATTTAATAGAATTTTTACAATCTTAAGAATAATCAATTTGCAGACGTATGTCATTAACCCAAATGATCAAAAGAAACATTTTACTCATTTTACCATGATTTCACAATAGACACTCATTTATTCCAACTAAAGGGAATTTCTTCATTACTATAATGAGTCAACAATGAATTACAAATACATTTCATTTCTTCACTTTCAATAGAAAAAAACAAGGGAAAAAATGCACCTTAATCTACAAGGAGGAACAAAGAGGAACTCGAGGCCAACACATGGACACCAATCAGTGGCTCCATCCAAGAGGGTCACACAAATAACCGGCCATACTAAGGCACATCAATTTTTTTTGCAAAGAAATGAAAGAATCACTTCCTTCTCCTCACCTTACTCAAGTCACATCTACTAAATAAGCAAGTTCATCCCAAGTAGGTACTCAAGGAATAAGAAATTAGGAGCTCACAAGGAGACAAAATCACTCGTACAACAATTCTCACAACCATATGAGCAATATATACATAGAGATCCCAATGTTTGAACATGGGCTCTGATACCAGATGTAATACCCCACCTAGTTATCCTTGGAACACAAGGATAAATTTGTGTGTGTGTGTGTGTGTGTGTGTGTGTGTGTGTGTGTGTGTGTGTGTGTGTGTATAGTTTTATCCTTGTGTTCTAAGGATAACTAGTTGGGGTATTACATCTGGTTTGGAAGTTGGTTTTGGACATTTTGGTTCAAAATATATTTTCTATGGGGTTTAAAATATATCATTTAAGTATAAGTGTATGCATATTTAATTCCTAATTCTTTATAGTTAAGATATATTATAATATATGTGATGATTCATTTGAGATAGCTTCTAGACCTCTATGAGTTAATATAAAGATTCTAGGGATTTTTAGGGCTTCAGGATTTCAAACTCAGCGAAATTTTAGGAGTCAATATTTTTCTTTGAGAATGGTGTCTAGTAGATGAGTGGTGGTAACTTTGAGACCTCGTCTTATGCATGGCCATTTTTGGTCTCTACTTTTAATTCTTGATCATGTTATGTTTAGTTGGAAATGGACTTGTATGCTTAACCATGCTAGGAACTTGTTCTTTGGGGCTTAAAAAGAACATCTCTCCTTGTGTATTCTCATGATTGATCTGATCTTTGTTTTGTTAGTAATGATTTAGTGCTTGGAGATCTTTGGAATTGTTTGTAAGAATGCCACTAATGTAAGTGAACATGTGAGCTTAGCCATATTCCCTATTTTATTATCTTGTATAGTTGTTTCACTCTTACACTTAGTTACTTTATGTTTTTATTAGTAACTTATCTTTATACATACGTGTGTGTGTGTGTGTACACACACACACACACACACACATGTGTATATATATATATATATATATATGTGTGTGTGTGTGTGTGTGTGTGTGTATGTATGTATGTATGTATGTATGTATGTATGTATGTATGTATGTATATGTATATATATATATGTATGTATGTATGTATATATATATGTATATATATATATGCATGTATGTGTGTATGTATATGTATTTATATATATATGTATGTATATATATGTATATATATATATATATATGTATTTATATATATATATGTATGTATATATATATATATATTTGTATGTATACATATGTATATGTACATGTATATACATGTATATATATAGGCTTTGATACCAGATGTAATAACCCACCTACTTATGCTTGGAACACAAAGATAAAACTATATATATAAGGATAAAACTATATATAGTTTTATATACACATGTATATATGTGTATATATATGTATCTATATGTATATATAATTTTATCCTTGTGTTCCAAGGATAACTAAGTTGGGTATTACATATGGTTTTATCCCTGTATTCCAAGGATAACTAGGTGGGGTATTACATCTAGTATAAGAGCATATATATATATATATATATATATATATATATATATATATATATATATAATTTTATCCTTGTGTTCCAAGGGTAACTAGGTGGGGTATTACATCTGGTATCAAAGCCTGTGTGTGTGTGTGTGTGTGTGTGTACATATGTATATATATATGTACATACACATATATATACATATATGTATATGTATACACACACACACACACACACACACACACACACACACACATGTATGTATAAAGATAAGTTACTAATAAAAATATAAAGTAAATAAGTGCAAGAGTGAAACAACTATACAAGATAATAAAATAGGGAACATGGCTAAGCTCACATGTTCACTTACATTAGTGGCATTCTTACAAACAATTCCAAAGATATCCAAGCACTAAACCATAACTAACAAACCAAAGATCAGATGAATCATGAGAATACACAAGGAGAGATGTTCTTTTTAAGCCCCAAAGAACAAGTTCCTAGCATGGTTAAGCATACAAGTCCATTTCCAACTAAATATAACATGATCAAGAATTAAAAGCAGAGACCAAAAATAGCCATGCATAAGATGAGGTCTCAAAGTTACCACCACTCATCTACTAGACACCATTCTCAAAGAGAAATATTGACTCCTAAAATTTGGCTGAGTTTGAAATCCTGAAGCCTTATAAATCCCTAGAATCTTTATCTTAACTCATAGAGGTATGGAAGCTATCTCAAATGAATCATCACATATATTATAATATATCTTAACTATAAAAAATTAGGAATTAAATATACATACACTTATACTTAAATGATATATTTTAAACCCCATAGAAAATATATTTTGAACCAAGGTGTCCAAAACCAACTTCCAAACTTTCCTTC
Source organism: Cupressus sempervirens (assembly GCA_028749045.1). Taxonomy (NCBI): domain Eukaryota; kingdom Viridiplantae; phylum Streptophyta; class Pinopsida; order Cupressales; family Cupressaceae; genus Cupressus; species Cupressus sempervirens. The sequence continues at coordinate 550,112,662 of CM053790.1, read as the reverse complement.
ACCAAGTCAAAATGCTCATTGCTTCTTGAGTGAGGAAACACTAGTCTCTAGTCTCGCATGATACTTTACATTGTTGTGTGCAAGAGAAAATATTAGTGCATGTGAAGAAGTACATAAGTGCACATAACGAAATATAAGGATGTGTGTAAGGAAGTACACATGTTGCACAATAAAATACAGATGACATATGGAGAAGTGCACACGATGTGCAAGGAATAACACATGACACATAAGGTAGTGTACATGCCATGTGAAGCTTACTTTCTCTATGTGAGGAATTACATTATCACATGAGAAACTATCCTTCTAATGTTAGAAAGTAACCGATAGCCCAAACAAAAAGGTAAAGAAGAAGCATAAAAACAAGAAACCTCCACACCAAGGAGTACCAAATCCACATAAATTAAGGAATGATTAATTAAAGAAAAATAAAGATCAAATAACTCTAACATCTAATCCACAATATCATATGAAAGAATGTGCAGAAAGAAACATCACAATGTACATACTTTGTTCATAAACCAAACATTATATGAAGTCATAAGCAACTAGGCCCCAAAAATACTAAAACTTGTGCTAATTTCCTCATATCCATAATAGCATCATGAAACCTTAGAGGCCCTAGCCATCCCCCAAGCATGAATCTAAAATTTCCAACAAGATAGTTGGAGTTGTATCATGAGACCATTCTTACCAATACATCAATAACAACATAAGGTAAAAATACACCCAACCATGCTAATCTATCAATAGAAACACTATCCAAAGAAATAGTAAGGAATCTCATATAAACCATAAGATACAAAATCATAATAAGGAATGCATCAAGTAACAACTACCATTATCTAAACATGATATCAAATGCATCCAAAGTAAAACATAAATCACAAGGAAACGTACTCTAGATACACGAAAGTACCAAGTACTAAATACCTAGCATTGACTTCAAACTATAAATAGACCATCTATATACATTGATCCCTAGTAGTGGTATAGATAGCTATGCCTCCCAACCACATGGAACTCGTAGGCTCATTCACACCATGCTGATGGAGATAATGACTTGACCACAATCACATAAGATATCACCCATGGCTAACACACACTCTAATCAAGAACATGATATCAACATCTACATGATCATGAAGCTACTACAATACATCAGGTCACTAGTTAGGTCCACTATGGATAACTATGTAGGGACTCTAGTGGAGTGTAAGTCACTTGGCATTGGAAAGCCCAAGCTATCTCGGCTATAGAGTGAATCCCTTGGGAAACAATCACACCCTGCCTTCAGATACACCGTACAGGCATTCACTTAGCTAAGGTAAGTTTTATTACCCATTTATTAATTTAGTTATCACTTATTAGATCTTCTTCATGCTACCTTGTCAAAATATAATTGGGGTATATGAGAGAAGCCACTCTACATGTCTACCCTACATACACATGCTCATCTCACAATGAGTGTTTAGAGGAAATGTAAGTTGCCAACCTAACTACAAAGGAGCCATCCCTCAACCAACCTATATCCAAGAGTTTGGATCTCGCAAGATCCCATCAAATGGATGCATAAGTGCCCACGTGTTGGCACAAAAAAGTTACACAAAATAATTAAGTAACCTATGCAAGGTGGATATGAGGAAACCAACAATCAAACAAGTACAATAATCTCACTCCACTGACCTACTTTTGGGAGTATGGATGTGGCATGCATCGCAATGCAAACATAAAGATGCAAAAGTGGTTAAATTGAAATCCAATGGATAATCAAAATCCATTACCAACACCATGCCAAGAAAATCCAAAAATATTAAGTGACATGCAAATCAAGGCAAAAACCTCAAAAACTCAACATTGATGAAAATTCAAAAAAAATAAAACTCATTGTACCCTCGAGTAAATGAGCCCCATTAATCTAATAAAGATTGGGTTTGAACCCCATATGTAAAAATTACTAGTATAATGTTGCAAAAGCCCAAACCCCCATCCAAAAAATAGTAAAATGCTCATACTTGCCCAACCAGGTAGAGCTAGCAATCAAAAATGAAGGGGAACACTAGTTCTCAACCTCCAACCAAACAGCTACCAAAAGTAGAAGTGAAAAATTAGCTGAAATAGTAAAACAGGAGAGCCTTACTTGACCACCAAAAGGGAAATACAAGAACCTAAATAGTAAAATAAAACCCTGTAAAAAGTGCTAAAAATTGTGGCTATCCAAGGGTTCCCCGAGGTAGATTTAACGAGACCAACCTCACGATGATCCCACACCCATAGCTCCCATAGTGAATAGATCAGTATTTCCTTGGAAGAGGAGTTGGAATTTTCTCTCAAATTTCTATTTCAAAAGGTTAGAAGTGAGGAATAAAATTCCTTTTTGGATATATATTCACTTTTCAAGTGAATAAAAGGATTAGAGCAATTAACTAGATCACCTAGTTAAACCCTTTGTCAACCCAAACAAAAGCATGTTATTCTAAGTAATTGGAATTCAACTATGGCTAAGCTGTTAGGAATTAAATAAAATAAAATAAAACCAAAAATTCTCTTTAACCAATAAAGCACTATAATTAGATAACTTCCACAACCACTATGGATTCCTAAATGCACAAACACACTCATGGGTCTAATCGCATAATGCATTATGAATTTGGATTTACCAATTACCAGAGGATTAAAATATCACTAAAAGATACATCTTCCATTCATAGATGATATTGGCTAACCATGAAAGGTCCTATCACTAACTCCATATGCCACTACCAGGGATATAAGTCTTGGACAATATATAATGGCCAAAGCAAAAATTATATGAAATTGCATAATTAAAGCATCTAAATAATTTCATTAAAATTCTCTATTTAAATCATTCATTTGTACAATACTAAAAAATTACTACAAGAACAATCTAAATACTCATAGCACAATCACATCACAAATAAAGATCATTAGGATGACTTATAGAAATTAATTAGGAGAGGCACTACACATTCATTGATAAATATGGTTTGCTTCCACCCATTCAACTCCAATAGTCGTGACAGAAGTGTTCAAATAAATAGGGGAATTATTGTTGTCATGTTGTAGCTAAGGTGGAACTGACAATAGAATGGGCAATAAATTGCAAAGTTGATAAGGAAAACAGGATATGACACTATGATATCAGACTATCCAAAGTATGTGGGTAAGTACTCATTTATACATTTTTTATTCATTATTCATTCAACATGAGCCATAGTTTTGAAGTCATAAGACTTAGGGGGAGTACTCATTTCAAATTATATTTGTAATGATGTAATCATGACAATTTTTTTTCCACTAATGTAAAAGGGGGAGTTTTTTTTATCTCTATCTATTATTGTCTATTAGTGTCAAACACTTAGTCATTTACTAGGAAGAGTCAAATGGTCATCACAGTGACCAAGCTACTCTATGTAGGCTAAGTCATGTACATAAGTAAGTGTGTAATGAGCTCTATAGGAGCTAAGTAAGTGTGTAGTCACCGAGTATTTTCTATAAAGTTTAGATCAACACCTAACAAGTAGTTCAAGAAGAGAAGTGCTAAGCACAATAAAGACTGAGCATCAACAATGATGAGTATTAGAAAATAACAAGTGTTGAGCAATGCAGAGTTTCATAGAAATTAGGAATGATACAAAATTTGGGGTAAAACATTTTCAAGTCGACATGTAAGGAACATTTAAAATTTGTAGAGATTGTTACAAAGAATTTTACATGTGGATCATAGATCCCTATGTTTTGTGATAAATGATTTTGATGAAGAGGCAAAATATGGAAGCATCTAGAAAAATCTTTATGAAATTCTTTAAATAGAGAAATTTTTAACCTAGATTAGAAGGGAGAGAAAAAAAGAGAAAGACAAGGAGTATTATGCAAATGATGAAGTGACAAATTAAGATCAGATGAGAAGTCAATGGAAGTGTTATGTTATATCTTAGCAAAGCAAGTGACCAAATCAGTGTAGTGAAGGGGAACTAAAGTTTTATCAGATTAGAAGAAAAAATTAGTTAGCAAGGAGAAAATTCAAAATCAGCTTATAGAGCATACCAAGAGTCAAGTATTGAATCAATTTTAATCAACTTGAATCAATGTAAATCTCTTAACAGATTGGTCTTAACAAATCTTTGTAAACCTCCTAACAAAATCCTTAATCTATTGTAAGTGCTAAATCCTCTAACAAGGTGAGACCTAGTAGTCTCAAATGCTTTATTAGGGTAGACCCCTCATGGGGTAGATCATATATTATGATCAAATATTGTAACCATAACAGGTTAATTTTATTACTACAGTAATGGATATTTGTGGGTGTCCTTTCCACCCCATTTTTACCTTCACCATGGAGGATTTCTAGGTAACACATACTATGATATGTATTTATTATCATGCATGTGATAGATTAGATTTACGCGTTACAACAAGTTTATTCTTAGAAGTTTTACATGCATAAGAAAATTGGTGAATGTTTAAATGAATTAATGACAAGAAAAAGTGCTTAAGATTCTGATTCAACCCCCCCCCCCCCCCCCCCCCCCCACCCCGGTATCTTGGTATCCTATTTCTACTTCCATCAATCAACAAATAAAGAGGTCAATGTTATGGGAAAAGGTACCCTTGTAGTGAAAAGTAAGAAAGGAGTAATTATTTATATTTAGGACACCTTGGATGTGCCCAAGATATAGCATAATCTTTTATGAATTGGATAACTTGTAGTGAAAAACTATAAGCTAGTTTCTTATGGTAACTGCTGCAGAGGTTTTGATAAATTAGCTAACCACCATCTTGTAGAAAATGCTTTTATGATAGAGAATAGGTTGTTTCCTCTCAAAGCTATGGTAATTTGTATTTCCAGGGCTGAAGTTTTCTTTATAATAAAGAAATGTTGAGAGGAATTTCCTCTATTTATACAAAAGAATTTTGTTTAGGGTGTACTCTTAGTAAACAGTATCCAAAAAAATTTCTAGCAAGCAAATGATGGAGGGAAAAATCTCGTCTAGAGCTTGTGCATGTTGACATTTTTGGTGCTATCCATTAGGAATCCTTGGGTAAGAATATCCATTTTTTTACTTTTATTAATGATTTATCATGCCATAGATGGGTTTAATTTCTTTAGAAAAATTTTGAAAACTCAGATGCTTCAAGCATTATACAACTATGCCAAAAAAACAAAGTTGGTATTCCATTAAAATCATCAAGACAGATAGAGGGGGAGAATTTATCTCCAAAGAGTATTTTGATTTTTGTGAAATGCATAGCATTCAAAGACAACTTACAATAGCCTTTAACCCCCAATAAAATGGTATTGCAAAAGGAAATAACTCTACCATTACGAAAATTAACTTTAATAGGTGTGTAATCCCATGAGTGTTGATTGTGATCTGTAATGTGTTGTAAACTACCAGAAGATGTGATTCGAAATCATTGTAAAAGTTATTATATTATGAGATTGTTTGATATTTTCCTCCTCCTTTCTTTTCTTCCCTTATTTTCCTCTTCGCTTTCCTATCCTCTAGCTCCATTCTGATTCCACCAATGACAGACTCCTTGTTAAGCTCACCCTCATCTTTAATCTTAGTAGATTGTTTGATGTTATTAGGGTATAGGGCTATACATTTTCTATGTAGCCATACACTTGCTAACTCATAAAGATTGCTCAGAATTAATATATCATAAATTAAGTCCGTCAGTTAATTATACCATTTCTAGAGCTAACAAATTCATAATGTGATGCAGATAAAACTTGAGTAATTCAAGTTCAACCATAGTAAAATAAACTTGTAATTCAGGTCTAGGATTTTCACATATTATATTAGTAAATTTTTATAATTTAATTTGCTGAAGTCTATAATATTTAAGAAGTGGGGATAATAATATATTAAAAGAATTATTTTAGAAGTTAGATGGTCATGTTAAATATATTTCAATATACAAATATGGCAACATGTACACAAAATATGTTTGGTTAACTCATAATAATGTGTATCTTTAAATTGATATCAATATACTTTTGATTAAAATATGATAACAATGTTTATATTTTAAGGTATGGAGTGAGTGTTAAATACTTGTATGAATTTAGATGTAATAAATTGTTAAAATTTATGAATATATTTTAGTAAATTCAATTAGACATGAGAGGGTGTCCAATTCATGGAGGTATTTATAGATAAATTTGAATTGAGTCAAACCTAGCATGGAAACTTCATTACTTAGCAAATAGATATATCAAATGAAACAAATACACAATCCAAATTTTTTTACACCTTGATCATTTTATCTTTTCAACCTTATCCAATGATAAATTATAGCTAATTTAGAAATCTACAGATGTGGTTCCTTAGTGAAAAAAGGATATTGAAAAATTTCTTGATCATATTTCTTAAAACAATAGTTGAAAGAGGAATCAATCCATTATTTTCACTTAAATATCTATGATTAGTTGATATCATTAGAAAAAGTTTATACATATATTTACTCTCTAGGTAAGCATCAAGGGGCTGCAAAATGACATTGATAGTGTTAAAAAAATAAATATAAGACATCATGATCAAATTACACCCAAAAACATCTCTAGAAGTTGGTACATGACGCAAATTTAGATTTTTTAAGTTAACTTTGTGTAGAATTGTTAGAAATAGGAAACCGATGTGAATAGACTACTAAAGCAATGAACAATATTGTGTTTAATGATGGAAATAATGTGAATGAACTACTAAAGGAATTAGAAAGTTGTTTGGAAGATATAATAAATAAATGCCTAGAAAGAGTCGAACATTTGCTCTTGCTGAGCTCTAGGAAATGGGCCCTCGGGAGGAATGAAAGATGGCTGGGGAAAGCACTTTGGGAATGGTAAGGTAATCATGGAGAACTTAGCATGGAAAAATGTTGCAATAGTTTCTTATCATTGACTATTTGCCCTCATTTATGTTATAGTCAATCCTTAGCTCCAAAGTTTCAGGCCTATCTTCAAGGGAAGTTCCATGTATTTCACAAGGTTTTGATTTTAGCTTATATTTCTCACATCTCACTTATAAGAAGAGTGTTTATTGTTATTTTTCTACTCCCATCATGCTATGTAGTTCAATTGGCAGCTTCCAAGCTATAATGTATGGTCAACTGGAACCATCCATCTCCTTTATTATTTAACTTTCCTTCTAAAATTTCTTAATTTGATATCTGTTGTATTATTAATTTATATTTTATATTTTGATATTTTTTTAAATTATTCTAGCATATGCAAGGTCAATACTTAAATATAATGAATAAACAAGGAAACTAGAGTTAGGGAAGAAAATTATATTCTATGGAACATGCATTTTTCAATTGTGTCCACTTCTCTATGTGTGTGGGCATGCATGCACATGTGTGTGTACATGTGCATGTGTGCATGCGCATGAATGTGCGTGTGCATGTGCATGTGCATGTGCATGTGTGTGCACATGCGTGTGCATGTGTTTTTGTGTGACATAATATTCATTTATCAAAGAGTGTATGAAATAATGAAGGAAGATATATAAGCATACAAAAGATTTTCATATCCAAGTACAAGAAAATGATTCATACAATGGTAATGAAACAATACAACTTAACTAACATTAAATATTGATTATCGAATCACACACTTTGAATGTCAATGCCTCAATAATACACTTATAAATTTAAAAACATGTGTTATAGATAATTTGTCAAAATTGCTACAAGAAATCATAATTTTCAAGAGACTCAAGTCTCCAACAACGAGGTGCAACTTGAATGAAATTGATCTACAGATTCTTCTTATTATAATTTATGATATATATGCATCTTTTGCAACCATTATATGCATGCCAATAATCTTAAAATATATAAAACTTCAAGTAGAATAGGGTTAAGATAACACCCTTAGTGTCTATTGTATATCCACAAAGTGAAGAGGTTGCATAAAATGGATGGAACCTTCATATAATGTTTTATGACATTTTATCATCATGTTTAAACTACAAAGGTAGAGTCGGGGGAAACCCTCACATGCACAAAAAATGGTTAGGAAATAATGAAGAGAAGACAAAATGCTATGAAGTTTGCATGTAGTTCAATCACCATTCCTGAAATCATCTATCTATGAGGCACCATCTCCATGCCTTCAGTGGAGTTGGCCAACCTTTAAAGCTTCATCTGTAATTTAGAAAATAATCTTCCATTAACATTTTCAAAGGTTGAGAATTTTACTCACATTCCATTACTTACAATTTCACAGAACTCATACTAGTTAGGTGATTCAAAATGAGCCATACGCTATCACATCTTTCAAACATATTGGGACAAATTCAAGCATCCCTTATACATGTATTAAATATATAATCTTATTTATATAGTAGCTTGCAAATATAATAAAATATACATATGTTGGCCCCAAACATAGGTCGTAAAGAAAAAGTTTATTAGGTCCCTCAATAGACTACATGATACAACAAAAGATAGAATTTCCTACATGAATTAGTCTCAACAAATATCCTTAAATTTTAGTATATGAAGTAGTTAATTATCCATATGCATATCATATTTAATATTTGTCTAATATGTATGTATGCATGTATCTATGTCATGTACATATAAAAAATATAATTTGAAAGAAGATTTATTTTATCTACTTCAGTATTTTTTCTCATTATTATATTTAATAAAAAAATATTTTACTAAGATTTGTTCTATAATTTTGATTATTTTAACTTTTTATTAAGACATCCACATCATTGCATATCACACTTTCTACTACTATAATTAACATCACTATCAAATAATTAATTAATTAATTATAAGTATAATTCTAAATGTAACTATGACTATAATTTCTAGAACACCTAAAGGGCCTAAGTCCTCAATCATTATTGAAGAAATCTATATAGATAAATCCCCAATGGAGTCACCTCATTTCTTAGGTAACCCTCATACCTCCAAATCCACTAAGCTTAACATTTCTTTGGAATAATTTATTTTTCTTGAAGCCCCCAAAAATTGAAGAATTATCCCACTAAATCTAGCCCTACCAGTGCCCCTAAAAAATGGAAAATGGCAAAAACACATTATTGACATCGATAAGAATGATGGAGAGAAATTTTTTGATTTTGAGGTGGAGGAAAGAGCTATGAACTCCAAAAAGAAGATGGGGAACTCTAGTTCTAGGGAGAGAAGATCAACAAGATCAAAAAACAAAAAATGGAAGAGCTATAAGGAAGAAAGTAAGGAGGAATCCCATAATTGCCAAATGGATGATAAGGTAGAAGAGACGAAAGTGGAGGAAACATCAGCAAAAGTCAGAGTTTTATACTTTAAAGATGCAAATTTCAAAGAAAAAGCAGAGGATACTAATGAGGAAACCCAATTTCCCCAAGTAATGAAAGTGGTGGTGGACTTAGGGATTTATTATGATGGAGAGATCAAGTCTTATGATAAAAATAAGGTTGGGGAACAAAATTTTCCCCTACTATTGTCTAGAGGCATCTAGAAGACTTAAAAAAGGAGTGTGAAGTTTTTTCTTCTAAAATTAATGAGAAGATTGAAGAAGTAAACAATAAACTCAAAAATGCCATAACTGAAGTTGAAGTGGGAGTGGTTGTTTCTAGCATCTATGAGGTATAGAAGGAAATGATAAGAAAGATTATGTTTGGGGTGATCAATGGGATCAATAAATTGAGAAAGACAAGCCAAACCAAGGAAGAGAAGTGCAACAAGATAAAATGTGCCACATAGATTGAGAACTAGACTAAATAGATCAACTTAATGAAGATTGGGAGAACATTAAACATGCCTAGTTCCTCTTTCTTGTATTTTTTTTACTTATTAGGTTTTCTAGTGGTTTCCTAATTCATATGTGGTTTCTTAAAATACATTTCTCTTCCTTCGATGCTATTGAGTTTGTTTCTGTTAACTGATAAGTTTGATAGTTCCCACTATTATTGGGGTAGTAAGACTTTTATTTCGTTAGTAAGTTTAGTAGTTTAAAGTTTAGACTTAAGTTAATTTTAGGTGTCGATGATTTAAACTATTTGACCTGCTGGGTTTTGCTATATATTCTAGGTTGGACTCTAACTGTTGGGGTTAGAGTTTTCTTCTCTACTACTTGGTTGTAATAGCCCAAGGCAAAGATGACATGTGCTCTTTGTTGTTATTTGGGTTCAGGACCATCTCGTGCCTTTTTTAAATCAAAATTGTGATAATTTTGCTAAAGTTATTATATTTATCAAATATTCTAATTTAATATCAAACTATATAAATTATTTTTCCAATTTATATAGTTATAATTCTAATAAAAATAGATTAAAATAAAGAATTACAATTTATATAATTGTCAATAATTTTATTTCTAAATAATTTTATAATTACTATATGCATATAAATTTAATATATTAAAAGGTAAAATATGTTATGCAATGTACTAGAAATTAGAAAAGAAACTAAGATTATAGTTGTAATGTAGAAAATTATTTCACCTCATATAGTCCATTTTAGTGTAATGTCCCCATCTTTTAGCAACTAAGTGGAGTTCTTAGCCTTCATGTTCTCCAAAGGCTGAGAGGAGAAATAAGGGAAAATTGATTAAATTAATTTCTTATAAAATTATTAAATAAATTAAAATTAAAAGGTGACCTTATATTTAATTAATTTAATTAATTATTGTATTGCAAGGAGAAGCTTCTAGATGGTGCACTAATTATTGGAAAGGGGGAAGCCTCTAGTAATTTAATTTTCTAGAAGCACAATTAATTATTGTATTGCAAGGGAGGAGTTTCTAGAGAGTGCATTAGTTATTGGAAGGGGGAAGCTTCTAGTAAATGTAATTAATTAATATTTTATTTCCTTCTAGAAGGATGAAGGGAAAGTATAAATATAGATGGGAGCTTCATTGTTTAGCATTCGATGATGGTGAATTGTATTTGATAGGAACTTGGATGTATAGTTCTCTTCTTGGCATTAGAGGATGTCCATCCTCTCTTGTAACATTCTAGATGTCATTCCCTTGGGGTTCGGCCTTTGGAATTTATTTTTATCAACTCATTAACATATAGCTTGGACACATTTCTAGCTATAGGCAGATTGGATGTAATTAGTGAGTTGAACAATTTGTTATTTATTTGATGATGCTAGAGTAATTAGTGAGTTGCTATGTATTTAATTTTGTTAGTTTGAGAACTAATATTATTTGAGTAGTGGTTCAATTTTCAGTTTGCATGAATTTCTTTTTGTTCATGTTATGTTGTTTAAATCTATGCAAAGACATTACAATCTCTTTCAACAATTGGTTTAGTTCTTGGACATTTCTAGGGTGCCTATTATAGTGGTATCAGAGCTATAAGTCCTACCATCCTATGGAGGAATTAAGAATTTATGTTTGAGCATGTAAAAAGGGCTTTATAATTTCCACAATATGAGAGCAAGACAAAGTAGGAGTTTAGACTTGCAGAGCGAACAATCTAGTTCATTGGTGGAAGGGGACATACAATCCAGTCATACAAACATAGAAGAGATATTCTTTAAACAAGACAACAGTATGGGTGACTGAGATGACAAGAATACAAGATTAAATTGAGGTAGGAATTCTAGTCCAGATTAGGAAAATGTAATGTTTAGGTTATTGCGTAACTAGAGGAGGACAGTGTATGCAGTAGGAGCAGAATAGGTGAATGGATATATGTTGCAGCTCATGGCTAGACAAATGGGCATCCATATTAATCCAGGTGATGCCAATAATGGAAACAATAACAATGGGGGAAATGACAACAATAGGGTAAATGATAATGGAGACCTAGGCAACAACAATGGTCTTGAGAATAACATTAATAATAGACATGGCAACAATGGGAATGAGGCTGATAATTTTAGACATGTTGCACACCCAGCTTGAATAGCAAGCTCAAGACCTCTTCTACCCACCTTCCCACCCAGAGATCTAGTTCAACCAATTAATAAACCACAGATTATGAAGTTACAAGATCAGTTCAAGAGGGATTGGGAGGCTAGTAGATCAAAGTTTTAGGCAAATATTTCCCTCATAGATTATATGGACTTGAGGATGAGACACATGCCCAGATCAAGAGGAAGAAGTCAAAAGCTTAAGCTAAGAAAGAAAGTTGGGAAACTTTCTTTACCTTATTATGATGCTTCAAGGAAGATGACCACACGAGCTTGGGTGTAGAAGATAGATACATACTTATAGATAAATCATATGCCTGAGGAGGAGGTTATAATGTATGTGGCTATTCATTTGGATGGACCAACACATGAGTGGTGGCACCATGGCATGGTAACCTTGGGACATAATCAGATCACATCTTATGAGGAGTTCACTGAGAAGCTCATAAAGAGATTTGATACTAGGGATCTTGAATTATAGTTTAAGGAGTTGGCACAACTCAAGCAATGGGGATCAATTGAGATGTATATCAATGAATTTAAGAGGTTATCTATGTTGGTCACAGATATTTTAGAGAGGAGGTTAGTAGTGTTGTTTATGGATGGACTCTTAGATCCCTTGTGAGGTTGGGCCAAGGGGAATGACCCAACTACATTACTAGAGGCCACTAAAAAGGCTTGTGACTTAGCACCTTCTCCATTTAGGAGCAGATTTTAGCTTAGGGATTCTTATATGAAAAAGGACAAGGAGAAGGACAAAAAATATTTTCACAAGGATGCTCAGCCAAAAAGAGATAAGATGGATAATGACACCCTAAATGATTTGAGAAAGAAGAAGCTATGTTTTCATTGCAAAGAGCCTTGGGATTTATCTCATAAGTGTCCTCTCAAGGCTAAGGAAAATCAAATGGATTATTTCTCAGTAGAGGAGTCACAATTAGAAAAGGAGGATCATCACTCTAATTCAAATGAGGATAGCACTATAGAGGAGAGCAACATTCTTGAGGATGAGAAGTCATTGCACGATTAACAGGGGCTCAAAAGGCAATCACATTTAAGGTTAGGGGTACTATCCAAAGATAGAAAGTGATCTCACTCATTGACACTGGGGCCACACATAATTTTATAGATGTACAATTGGTAGCCAAGAGAGGTTTACAGATTAAGGAGCATGTTGGGTTTAGAGTTATGGTAGCTAATGGTGACAAACTATTATGCACTTGAAAGATATCTAATCTTTACATCAAGTTTGGAGATGGCTATGAGTTGGAGGATGAGTTATATGTGGTAGACATGGGAGACTATGATGACATCCTTAGTATGACATGGATATCCTTGCAAGTTGAGTTCATAGTCAACCTAGAAAAATTGGAGATAAAATTTCAGCATGAGGGGAGAACTGTTATACTTAGAGGACTTTCAGATGGGAGTTGCAGAGTAGTTTCCCTGAGGAGAATGCAAAGACTTTTTTGGCATAATGACATAGAGTGGGCAATAGAATGTTTGACTATGCCAACTTCACAGGAGCCACAGGTAAAAAGTCATCCACCAAATATCCAGGAGATACTTGATAGGCTCATTAAGGTATTTGGCAAGATTCTGCATGGGGTTCCTCCTAACAGGGGGATAGAGCATGTTATTTAGCTTAAGAAGGGAGCCAAACCAGTTATGATTACTCCCTATCATCATCCTAAGAAACACAAGGATAAGATAGAGAAGGAAATTATGGAGTTGTTGGAGATGGGGCATATTAGGCCTAGTAAGAGACCCTTTCCTTCAGCAGTAGTATTGGTAAAGAAGAAGGATGGAACAATGAGTATGTGCATCAATTATAGGGCATTAAATAAGAAGGCCATTAAGAACAGATATCCCATCCCATGAATAGATGAGCTGATTGATGAGTTACATGGTGCTTGCTTTTTTACAGAGATTGACCTACAATCAAGGTATCATCAGATCAGGATGAGGGAAGAGGACATTGAGAAGACATCTTTTCCATGTCACTATGACCACTTCAAGTTTTTGGTTATGCCATTTGGGCTAACCAATGCCCGTGCTACATTCTTGAGTTGCATGAATCGGGTATTCAAGGAGTAGCTTAGAACATTTGTCTTGATTTTCTTTGATGACATTGTAGTCTTTAGTAAAACTTGGGAGGAGCATTTACAACATCTTGATATGGTGTTGTCCACTTTGCAAAAAAAGTCACTATATGCCAAGGAATCTAAGTGTGAGTTTGGGATGAATAAGCTACTATATCTTGGGCATATCATTAGTGTAGATGGAGTTCGGGTAGATCCCAAAAAGATTAGGGGTATTGTTGATTGGCCTACTCCTACGAATCTTACATAGCTTAAGGGTTTCCTTGGTCTCTATGGGTATTACAACAGATTTGTTAAGGGATTTTCACAAATCACTGCACCCTTGACAGACCTTACTAGGACAGGGGCCTTCGCATGGATAGGGGTAACTCATAGAAGCTTTAATCATTTCAAGAAGGTGATGTCATCATGTCCAGTACTAGCTCTACCAGATTTCATGAAGCCATTTGAACTTCATTTTGATGCATCAAGAGATGGGATTAGGGTACTCTTGATGCAAGAGAAGCATCCCATTATTTTTGAGAGCAAGAAGCTCTATGGAGTGGAGAGGAGCTATTCCATCTATGGTTGGGAGATGTTGGCTATTATGCATGCATTGGCTAAGTTTCAGCCCTACCTAGTTGGGGGAAATTTTTTTATCAAAACTGATCACAATAGCATCAAATACTTCATGAGTCAATGTGATTTGAATGACAGATAACAGAAGTGGATTATGAAGTTACAGGCCTATGACTTTGACATTGAGTTTGTCAAAGATAAGAAGAATGTGGTAGCAGATGCTTTATCCAGGAGACCTCATATTTGTGCTCTAGCTAAGATTATAGGAGATTGGAGAAATAAGATTGCAACAAAGTATACCAGGGACACTTGGGCTTCTAGAGTGATTACAAGCACCATATAGGATGACCGTTATGTGGTGATGGATGGATTGATTAAGTTCCATGGTGGGATATATTTGATTGGTGGGATATATTTGATTCCTTCATCACAATTTAGGGAGGTAATACTGAAAGCATTTCATGTTGCACCTACAACTAGATATCTAGGGGTCTTTAAGACCTATAAGAAAATCTGCGAGTGGTTCACATGGAAAGGGCTAAAGGATGATGTTTAGAAGCATGTCATGGAGTGTGTAGTTTGTCAACAAAATAAGGGAGAACACACATATCCTACAGGGTTGTTACAACCTTTGCCCATTCCAGATAGGAAATGGGAAAGTATTTCTATGGACTTCATCACTGGGTTACCACAAGTACTAGGGAAAGATTGAATCTATGTGATAGTTGATCAGATGACAAAGTTTTGTCACTTCTTTACTATTCCATCCACTTACACAGTAGCATAGGTGGTTGATTTTTTCTTTAGAGATATATTTAGGTTACATGAGCTACCTAGTTTTATTGTCAGTTATCAAGATAGTAAATTTATGAGTACTTTTTGGCAGGAATTATTTAAGTTGTGTGGTACATATTTTACACCTAGCACTAATTATTATCCACAGATAGATGGGCAAACAAAGATTGTGAATAAATGGGTAGAAGGATATCTGAGGAATTATGTGACTACATAATAGAGGGCTTGGGTCAAATGGCTACATATGGGAGAGTACTATTATAACACCACTTATCATATGTCCATCAAGATGACTCTATTCATGGTACTATGTGGTTATGAAGCACCTAGTTTCATGGATCTGGTTTTGGGGGATAGTAGAGTACCCAAAGAAAAACACTTCTTGCAAGATTGTCAGGATATTTTGAGGGTGCTCAAGGAGAATATACAACAAGCCCAAAATCAGCATAAATTGTATGTTGAAAATCACCAAATAGAGTTCAGCTTCAAGGTTGGGGATATGGTTTACCTGAGGCTACAACCATACAGATAGTCATCACACAAGAAGAGTAGTGCAAAGAAGTTGAAACCTAGGTTTTATGGACCCTACAGAGTGATTCACAAGGTGGGTGAGGTTGCTTATGAGATTGAGCTTCCAAAGGGATTTCGGGTGCATAATGTGTTTCATGTGTCAAGGCTTAAGAAAACCATCGGTCAGACAGATGTGCCTTCTACAAAATTGCCACAATTAGATGAGGAGGGAAAGTTTGTATTGATTCTTGAGGCTATTCTGGATACTAGGGAAAGGAATTTATGAAACAGGTTGATTAAAGAATATTTAGTCAAATGGAGATACCTACTATAGGAAGATGCTACTTGGGAGAGTGAGCAGGTGTTATAGCGAACAAGACTGGGATTGCTTGAGGAAAAGCAATTTCAAGGAGGGTGGACTGTAATGTCCCCATCTTTTAGAAACTAAGTAGATTTCTTAGCCTTCACATTCTCCAAAGACTAAGAGGAGAAATAAAGGAAAATTGATTAAAATTAGTTTCTTATAAAGTCATTAAATAAATTAAAATTAAAAGGTGACTTTATATTTAATTAATTTAATTAATTATTGTATTGCAAGGAGAAGCTTATAGATGGTGCATTAATTATTGGAAAGGGGGAAGCCTCTAGTAATTTAATTTTCTAGAAGCACAATTAATTATTGTATTATAAGGGAGGAGTTTCGAGAGAGTGCATTAATTATTGGAAGGGGGAAGCTTCTAGTAAATGTAATTAATTAATATTTTATTTCCTTCTAGAAAGGTGAAGGGAAAGTATAAATAGAGGTGGGAGCTTCATTGTTTAGCATCAAGTGATGGTGAATTGCATCTGATAGGAACTTGGATGTACAATTCTATTCTTGGCATTAGAGGACATGCATCCTCTCTTGAAACATTCTAGATGCCATTCCCTTGGGGTTTCGCCTTTGGAATTTATTGCTATCAACTTATTAACAGGTAGCTTTGACATATTTCCAGTTACAGGAAGATTGGGTGTAATTAGTGAGTTGGACAGTTTGTTATGTATTTGATGATGCTGGAGTAACTAGTGAGTTTCTATGTATTTAATTTTATTAGTTTGAGAACTAATATTATTTCAGTAGTAGTTCAATTTTCAGTTTGCATGAATTCCTTTTTGTTCATGTTATGTGGTTTAAATCTATGCAAAGACATTACAATCTCTTTCAGCAATTGGTTTAGTTCTTGGGAATTTCTAGGGTGCCCATTACATTTATGCCCTTGCTTTAGTGTACTATTTTTGGCATATTATATAGTTTATTTTATACTAAAATAGGTGATTTTTTAGTTTAGGTTTATAAATAAATGATAGTTTATAATAGTTATTTGGGATTTTGCAATCTTGTAGATGCTTAGTCATGAGAAAGAAAGGCTTTATAATCCTTATGAATGTAATGGAAAGATTATCCAACACAACCTAATTACAAGTAGTTTTAAATTATCATCATTTTATTTTACTTTTTGTTTTAACTATCTCCTCTCTTATTATAAGCCCATTTCAGCCCCATCTGTCAAATTACCATCACTTTCCAATATTGAGACTACATCTGATGTCATGGGTCTCTATACTTCACCACTTCTCTTTCTAGTCCCTTTTTAATTGAAATAGGAGATTTTACACTAGGTTCCCTAGTTGTTTTGAAGGGGCTCAAATTAAACTCTCACAGATTAAGCTTTAACCATTTTGATTCAATCTTGACATGTTTATTTCAACATTTAAAATAAGTCTAAATTAGGAAATACCTTATAACCCATATATAAAGAATCCATTTTTTTTTTAACAAAAATCCTAACTAATGACCAAGATAGTTTAGTCATCATCCCTAGAGAGGCAACATATTTAGATCTTAGAATAAGAATAAATAGACTACAAAAAGATACATTTAATATTGATTCCATGATTGATTTTTTTATATGTCACCATATTATTGTATCTTTAGGAACACAAACTTATCTAAACAACATTCTACAATGTAAATGAAATTCCACATTGCCATTATCAACCATGAGTTTTTTGTTAAGATTCAAATAGATTTTCAAGTGATTCAAAACCCTATTTACAAAACTTTCTAACAAGACATTAGGTTATCAATAAAAAAATATTAGCCAAAATGGAAAGTGAATAATTAAAACAAAATAGACATGGAAATTACAACAGAGTCATTTTTTAATTTATTCATTTCCTCTATTCCTTCAACCCCAAGTTGTGAATGGTCTAATAGCATCTTCTTAAGATCTTGCATACATTAGGAAAAGTGTATCAAGACTCTTTTTAAGTTTCTAAACATTCTATCACATAGCCCCTTACTATTATTAATATAAATTGTGTTGTTTTCTCCTTGAATTCACATAAAAAAAATTTGGGTTTGGGTTGAATGTATTTTTTTTATTATGTATTTATTCACACCTTTTTTTTTTATTCTCTCAAAAGGATCCTTAATTAGCTTTTGGATAAAAGATGGAAGAGTAAAGAGGTTATCATTGATGGCTTTGAAATTTACTTTAAGGAATATAATTATGCCCTCAAGTCTATTTTCATAGTTTACACATCTTTCATTTCCTCTTGAAGAGAGTTAATACAAATCCTTCCATTTTTTTTTTATCCCACAAGGCATTACCATGTTGTTTAGATTCTAATTTTTAAATAATAAAACTTAGTTTAATTATCATTGCATTAAACTCATGGAAAATAATTTTAACGATCTAAATGAATCTATTGTGACATTTTGGGAAATAGTTAAAAGGTTTGTTTGAACATCACTATCAAAACTAAAAAAAGAAGTAAGTATTTACTAAGCTCAAATGGGAATGTGGGGCTCTCTTTCCTTTTTGAATTAAGAAACCAATTACATATGGTCTCCTGCCTTATCCACCAATTACACATGAGAATATGATTCCTCCAAGAGATCTATAAAAGGTCTCCAAGGAGGCAAGTGTCTTCTAGTTTTATGACTTTATGTCCTTTATTCTTACTAACCATAAGATTATCCATTCCATCTGGGATACTTACTCTAACTCAATTTTATTTTATTTTCCCTTAGACTAAAGAATTTTAGACTTGTTATTCTCCTTTTCCTCCTCTTCGAAGAGGAATAAGGGAATTACAAAGTTTAGACATAGTCAAGCATGGGAAAGACTTCAAATGTAAAACAATAAACAACATTGAAACTTCATTAAACCCAAGGCTTCTAGGTTTCTTCATATGATCTTTGTGTTCCAAAAAATAAGATAAAATAACAGAAGGAAATTAAATATGAACCTTATGCAAAAATTTATTAACCAATAAAAAGTGGTTTGCATAGACTATGATAAACTAGCCATATAGGAAAAAATATTGAATTAGTTTTTTTGAGAATGACAACATAAATCTTCTTTATGGTATGTGTTGGGACTCAAAATTGTAATAGTTATTTTGAGTACTATTTTGAAAATTTTGCTAAAACAAGCCCCCATAAGTGCTTTTAATGGTTTTGTGTGGGGTTGTCATTTTTAGTCATAGGACATGTTTCAAGTACTTATTTATTTTCATTTAATTTATCCATGCACTTTAGGTTGTCAGTTTGAAGTTTTGAATCATTTGGTGGGGTGTATTTTGAATCAATTGTCAAAATCTATAATACTACCTGAGTGTCTAACAATGTTCAAGAGGTTATCTTGCATTTGAATATGTTGTACCTAGTAAAGCTTCTTGACTCACTACTTTGGGAGTACTTACTATGCATATCAAAGAACTTATGTTTAAGATTTCAAGTTGTTTTAATGAATTTTGATATGTTTTTGAGCTCCTCAAAGTTGGGTGTTCATCTTTGTCATGATTTTGCACTTTGCACCTTTATTCAGGAAGCCCTATTTGAAAAATTGTAATTTTGACCTAGTTGACAGAAATGAAGAAATAGTTTTCCCATTGTATTCTAGGGGTTAGATATATGTTATTTTCTAGAGTTGAGCTTATCATGATTCCATTTGGCTTGTTTTCAAACATGATTCCAAATGCAATTTCTAAAGTCTTGCTGGTAATCGAATGTGTAGATTGATTAGGAGGCCTATTCAAGATGTTGTAAAGTTAAAACCATGGTAGATGATGCCAAACCAATCATGTCCCTAGATTATATATTGAAAATACTCCAAGTGTGCCAGTTTGAAAGTTTTTGCCAATCCATTCAAACACTTTCCCAAGCCCATTTACTTTGCCAATAACTTTGTTTTATTAGTGTGTCTAGTTCTGCTATTCCTAAAGGTCAACTTTGCATGTTCGCCAAATGCACCTAGTTACTTCTCATGATCCCAAATCCTAGATTTATATTTTCTATATCAAAATGATGTCATACCATTGGTCTCAAGTTTTCAAGTTGTTGTTTCACTAACTTTTAAGGTCAAAACCAAATGCAGTTTCGTGTTTCTAACAAGTTGTTTGTAGGATATATTTCAAAGAGGCAACTTTAGAGGTTAATATCTTTCAATCAAAAGGATTTCATGAGATTAAATCTAAAAGGGTGAGAGTATGTGGATCAGAGAATAAATGTGGTAGGTGCCAGCTCTCGGTTACATGATTCATTTAGTTTTTAAGGCTAGTCTTGAGGCCTCCTGGCATGAAATGGAAAGCTATCAGAATAGTTGAAAAATGAGCTTTCAGTGGTTAATTAGTGATGTAGATGATTTTTAATCACTACAAGGAGTTCAATCGGTCAATTTCAAGGATTATGTAATTCAGTTTGAATTTTTTTTTAGGCAGGTCACTTTGTGACCCAACTTACACCATTAGATGCTTCACTTTTACACTATGATTGTGCAACTTTTGTTTGTTAGAATCACTCATGATTGAAATAATAATGTTATTCAATTTTAATAAATTGGAATGAAGTTTTTTTTTGAGTGTGTACCCATCACAATCTAAGAGCAAGTGGGCATGTGGGATTGAACACCGTAATATATAAAGGATTAAGTTGAACATACTCTAAAAGGTCACCAAGGCTCACACTTATTGAGGTCCATTTTAATATGGGACTTTACTCTAAAAATGTGGTATGAAACCTTCCTCATGAGATATTTTGTCATGAGTTCCTAATCATTTGAATGATAGATGCTCATAAATGGTAATGGTGCATCCATTCTAATGATTGTCTGAGAGAGTTGTGTTGGATGTTTTGAATTTCCAAAAATTTAAGAATAAGGAATGACCAACATAGGAGATACATGGTCTAATGAGTTTGGAAAAGGAATAGAGGTTGTTTTGTGGTTAAGGATGTCAAACCAAGATTTTTTTTTAAAATGGAATCAAATCCTATTAATGATTGCACATATTTGTAAGAAAAATCTAGGACCAACATTATCCTTGGTCGGGTTGTAAAAGTTCCATCATTAAACTCCCTTCAAAGTATTTTTGCAACATTGAAACTTGTGAGAGATCAAAGACAAATACACTTAGTCCTATTTCCATGATTGGTGTGTTAAATGTTGAATGGCCCATTTCTGACCAAGAATTCATTATAAACAAGTGTTGTATACAACATTAGTCCTTGCTTGTGGTAGTCTAGTTCTTTTCCAAGTTAAAGACAAGAGAATGATTGAACTCGATATAAATAGAAAATAATAAGCAATTCAATTTGGATGGGTGAGAACCATGGTGCTAAGTTATTGATCCTAATTTTGTAGAATTTAGTAGTTGAAAAGACTTAATTCCTTTAGGCACATGAGGGGTAGTGAGGGTAAATCACTACATAGACTATAAGCCTCAGATGCTAACATTATATGTTGTTTCAAGAGGGATGAACAATCCTACCAATGTAGCTTTCTCGTAGACTTGATTAGATACAAGCAACCAGTGCACAACCAAATGCATGTAGGAAAATTATAAGAAATACTTTACAATGCTAGGTAATACTTGATCAAATACAAGAAACCAATGTATAGCCAAATGCATGGAGGAAAATTACATAGACTATGTTGGTTTTTTGAAACAACATGGTTCCAAATTACCCCAATGAGAACAAGATACATCTAGGGGTAGCTACTTCCCATCTTTAACATACCATTTCAGACACCGGGCCAACTATATGGCTTGACCCTTCTTCTACTTCAGGCTCTGCAAAACCTAGGTGGGTGGATTTATAGATTCTTTATATGGTACCAGTTGTTAAAGCATACACTAAATCTAAACAAAGCTAATATAGTCCTTATTTCTCCTATTCTCAAGCAATGATAGAGATATGCAGTAGAAAATTGCAACTCTATGAAATTCATAAGCTAAGTGAGGGCATTCTTTTCAATTCATTCAGCATTAAAGGGGAAAAAAAATTTGATTAATGATGTTGATTTCAACAAAAACCCCAAATGTGCAGTAGTAAGAACAAGTTGATCCTATAGCTGATTAGTGCATTATCTATTGGGCAATTCCACAAATTAAAGACACATACATCTATTATATTCATAATGTATTACATACACCCAATATCAGATCTATCTTATCACTCTGTGAATCAGACATCGATGTTCATAAAGACCTCATTCTTATGAAGTATCCTTCTCAAAATAACCAACAATCATGTCAAACGCCTTTGTTCCAATAGAAAAATACATCATACATACAACCTTAAGGGGATGCAAATGGGTCTTAGTTCTTTGTCCCTAGACCACATAAGACTACTGATTATAGAGATAAGAGACAAGAATAAAAATGAAACTAAAGAAATTCTTGCTCATTTGTATTCATTTCTTTGAAACTATATAGTCAAATGCATGAAATTAAAACATAGAAACACCTAATAGATCAGAACTTTCTATATTATCTTCACTACTACTATCATACAAGAGAAAATATGCTAAAGAAGGGTATCACAATGGTGAGAACACATCAAGAGTGGAACCCTGGTTTCACAAATCAGAGAAAACTCAAGATTGAAACACACATGGTATCACAATAGTGAGTAAATTTTCTCCCAAAACTGGAAGCCCCCTATGGTTGCATAGTCTAAACTACCAACCCTTACAATGGATGAGAAAGAAGAAGATATAGACAAGGAATGAATTCTCAGATCTGATCTGAAGCTAATATGTATCCACTTGAAATTTCATCCTCTATAGTTGTAAAACCTCTTTCATCTTTATACCCATTTGATCTGATTTAGTTTTCATCATTGTTTTGTAACAACCCCAGAATATCTCTTCCTCAATGATGAAAACCTTTCTATTGCTCAAACATCTAAAATGCATCATGGAATGCTAATAAAAACTAGATTTAAATGACTTGAAAGTGACCAAATTTGACCCCAACTACATTTTCACTATCTTTAATGCACACTCAATCATCATCCTGCTAGAAATCAAAATTGAACTTTGATACCTGAATGTGGTTGCAAGTTGAGAATCTTCAACAAAACCTCAAATAACCTAAATAGACAACTTCCTATGAAAAAAAAAGCTCTAGAATTGGAAATTTCATCTTCTCCTAGTTCCAATGATATATAATATGCCTATACTTTCTTATCAGAAACTCCTAGATAGTCATTTTGAAAAATCATGCCCCCTGTACATGTTCTTTGGTCTGAATCTTATTTTTCAAAAAATTAAAAAATACTCTAAAGTTTAAACTTTAGAATTAATCTTTTCTAAATTTAAAAACATATACAAATTCTTTGGAACTTTATTTTTTTTAAATCAATTTTAAAACATTTTGATTTTCCCTCCAGCTTCCATTTTGAGTCAAACTTGGTTGACTAGCTTGTGACATGTCTTACATTGTGATTGGCTAGATTTTTGCTAGGCACTACCATGTGGTAGCTTCTCATTGTTTTTCTAACCACCACCGAATTGCCATGTCACCATTTTGTCAACACCTGCCAAGTTGACACCACATGGCACTTTGTTATTATTCTGGGAGTTATGCCTAACACATCAACATAGACTAGGCCCTGCTGCCACGTGGCGACCAAGCACTTGCCTGCTTCACTTAACTTCCTTGCATCTCCATGAAGTGGGGAAGCACCAACCGTCACATCTCGCCATGTGGTGAAATCTAACACATCTATTTTGGGCTTGTCGGATCATTTCTATAGGAATCTGTGCCATGTGGTACCTTGTTATTTGTTAGATCTCGCCTCCTCACTAATTCACCTGGGTGCTTAGATTTGTGTGTCCATCCAAAATAACCCCAACTGACTTGCCATCTGTTTGGGTCCCACTTTTATTTGATTTTCCTTTCAAAAAGGTGTCATTCTTCAAGACATTTGATGTTATGTGTGCTTTCATATTTAAACATTGTAAAATATCTCAATCTGGGCAATGTGGGATTAATGATTTAAACCATTAGTCCCCTATTTTTCTCTCTACCCTGCATGTCTTACTATCATGTCGCAGGTTTGCCTTTAACAATGGCCACCTTGTTGATGGATGTTCATGTTTTGTGTTTACTAGCATCTCCTTCAAGTTTGAACATTAAACATCATGCTCCTCTTCATACATAGACTTCCATTCTTTTTTAGGAATGGAAGCAATTCTCTGTGGGTTCTTTAGTTCTATACCAAAACCATCCGACCTCCAAACAAGTAAATAGGCATGGGTGCTTGAAAGGGTTTTTTAATGGAGGATTCCTTGAATATGATAGTAGAAATAGGATGTGAATGACATGGCAGCTAATTTTGTTGATTTGAGGTATTAGATTCTTCTCGCAAATCGGCCAAAATTTAAACTTTTTGAATAGCTAGTATGTTTGCAATGAAATGAATAAATTTTTCAATAACTCAAACCCTATAGAGAACTTATCTTTCATTGCTTGCATTAGACTTTGATGGGAACACAACGCAAGAACAGAATGGACACAACAGAAAAGGGGAAATTATATTAACTAGGAAAATAAGCTAGTACAAATAGTACACAGAAAATAAACTTCAAAACATGCCCTAAGGCTTACAATGGCATAAATCTGGAGATAATTTCTCCTTTCAGTACCTCCTCTCAAACTCCACTCCGAACTGCCTTTTACAATGCCAGAAATCTGCTTAAATAGACCCCAGAGGGTTAAGGACTAGGAGTACATTCTAGAAAGTGCTATTAGGCATCCACCAACCAAATAGAAGGTTCCAAAAGCTGGGTTAGAAGTTGGCGCAAATCTAGAAGAATCCAGAAATGGTCACCGAACTTTCGGGAGGCATAACTTTTGAACCGTAGCTCCGATTGACGAACCGTTTACATTTTAAGAAATCTCTCGAAGCACTCTATAGCCCTATGGACAAGCTTTTCTCGTCCCCCATTTTTTGGTCCTTTTTGAGGTCATTTAATGCCCCTAACCTGACTTTGAAGCATTCTTAGGAGGTCTCCAAAACTCAAAAAATTGTAATAACTTTCAAACTGTGGGGCCTTTTGACCTGATTCTTTTTCTAGAATGCTCTAAATTACAATTACATTCATCTAGCCAACTTACACCTCCTAGTTC
The DNA here is from genome assembly GCA_028749045.1 of Cupressus sempervirens. Classification (NCBI taxonomy): domain Eukaryota; kingdom Viridiplantae; phylum Streptophyta; class Pinopsida; order Cupressales; family Cupressaceae; genus Cupressus; species Cupressus sempervirens. The sequence continues at coordinate 550,087,328 of CM053790.1, read as the reverse complement.
ACCAAAATGATGGCCCAATTACATGCTCCTATTTTTTCAAGATTTTCTAGCACACCGGTAGTGGAACTGTGAGAGTTGGAACCTTTATTTGACCCAAATGGGTATCCAAAAATGAAAACACATGAAACAAAAACTAAGTCTAAGTGCATTTTTTTTTTGGGTGACACAGGATTGCCCTTACACCTCTGGATGCTCCTACATCAGACTTCGTAGTCTCACACCTCTTGCTATGATAATTGGCTATCTATATGTAATCATCTTGCCTACTAGAAATTAAGACTTATAATTAACACTTTCTTTTTTCTTTTTTTACATGGAATTATGCCCCTCTTCAAATGGCTTCTCCTCTGTTGCCTATGTACACAGTCTTTCCCCTGCCGACTTTGATGGTGCCTCTCCTCACATGTTGTTCCATCTTTTCCATAACAGTATGCATACGCTGCTAGCTAAGAAATGGATATAAGACCTCTCAAGTTTGCTCCAATTTACTAAAACCACCTCTTCAAATCTTCTACATAATCATCTCAATTATCTACTTCATTGAGAATGGCTAAGGAAATGATGAAGTTAGTTGCACTATTTATTCTACTTTTGAACTTGTGAATGTATATAATTGTATGTGCAACTGTTGAGTGGTCACTTGATAAGGAAATTGAGCATGAAATCATTATAGGTAATGTTCAATATAAAAATATTATAGCTCTTTTATTTTCAATTGGTATAAACATGTATTTCATTTAAGAACAATCTTTGGTGTGTAAATGTAGGGCTATGAATTCCACTACCAAATCAATAGTGGGTAGTGTATCTTCCAATGAGAAATGAAGCCACTGGATTCTTCATAATATTTTCTTTGATAGTAGGAGTGGTGGGAGCTGCTTCCTACCTTCCTGGCCTTCACTACTCAGGGTCTTCCATAGGCAATGGCTTGGCATCTTATTATAGATAAGGCCAAAGAAAGAGTTTTTACATTTAAATTTGATCTTTAGTATTAATAATATAACAAATGTATGGTTTCTAGTAGAACCTTACTTGCCAAAATCCCAATCATTGCCTTCCTTAATAAAGGAATTCTTGACACGCCCTCAACTAAAAAACTTATATGTTGGCCTCAAATGATCTATGACCTAATAGATACTCTATTTTGTGTGGTTTATCATGAGTAGACCTTGCTCACCAATTTGACTTGTAATGATGCTCTCATATCAAAATACCCTCATCTCCAAACATCATATCAGTCTAACGAGATTAGTCGAGCCCCAAAGTGGGTCTAGCTAAAAAGCATTTTCTTTTCAAACAACTGATATTCCAAATAGGCTTACTAAACATCTGGTAGTAGTTAAGATCAAAATCGACCACTTAAAACTTATTTTTAATCTGCAAATTGTCAATTTAATGCCAGAACGTCCTTTGACTAGCTTTAAAAAAACTAACCAAAACACTTGACCAAGTTCTAAAATCAAACATACTAATTCTTTTTTTTGCATTCTTTCACCATTTCAAATCTCGTTTCATGAATAATTACCAGCCAAAAGATATTGACTATCAAAGTTGCCCTCTTGGAACTGCCTACAAGAAAACATGTCAAAAAATAGTAAATTGTGTTTGGATTTGGCTTTGAAAATAGGGGAAACTGACACTTGGGAGAATGAAAACTTAGAAATTGGTTCACTATCATGAGGACACTATAAATCTAGGATTAGGAGTTATGAAAGATAACTAGGCATGTTTGGCAAGCAGTCAAAGTGGGCTACTCAAAATTGTAGAATTTGGAGTAGTGACAAAGAGGTGTTTTTACAAATAGAAAGGACTTGGAAAAGTGTGCAGACGGATTCGTCAAGGTTTACAAACTGGAACACTTGAAGTATTTTTGTAGTAAAACACAATGGTACAATCCATTTCCTATCATGGATTTTGAGATATGACATCATGAACAGGGGTACTGACCATTCTGCCTTTCTTAACACCAGTAAAAAGTTAGAAATTACATTTGGAATCGCATTTGAAAACTAATCAAACAAATTCATCATAAGCCAAAAATTGAAACATGGCAAGTCTCTTACCTCTAGAATGGAATTTTGTCATTTCAATCAACTGGGTCAAAATTATAACAAGTTAAATAGGGCTTCTCAAAATTTAGAACAAATTGCATCAGCATGACAACAATAAATGACCAACTTTCAGGGATTCAAAACCTAGTCAAACAGATTCAAAATGACTCAAAATCTGAAACATAGGCTCTCTAGTATGGAAACTAAATATTCCCAAAGTGGTGACTCATGAAATGTAACTAAATGTGAGATATACAATTGCAAACATGGCTTGTTGTCATTGTTTGACACTTGTGCAAAAATGCAAATTTGGACATTACTCAAAATGGAACTTCACATAATGACTCAGAATGGAAATTTATCTCTATCGAATGAATAGACATATTGAATGTAAGGTGTTAGAAATATTAAACACCTCTTAGGCCTCACGAGTATAGCCAGGTATGCATGCATCAAAAAGTGCTTATAGGGCTTAATTTTTCAATGGTACTCAAAATCAAGGCTTCATTTTTGAGTCCCAACAATACCTTTGCATGGAGATGCATGTCCCTTGTGGGCATGGCAAGGATTCAAATCTTTGGAAGAAGCAAACCACACACTTGATACCAAAACTTCTCTTGAACAGCTTTTATTGGAAGCAATCTAAATATACTCCTATTGTGTACAAATGATGGCCCGAAGCCACAAAACTTCAACAAATCTTCTCACCTCTATCACAAATTTGATTTTCATTTGAACTTTCATGAGGTAAGCTGAAAAAATCTCTCTCATCAATTCCACCAATCAAATATGCATCTTGAAACAAAACACTTCACAAAACTAAATTCACACCTTCATTCTCATAGTGCATGTACAAATCAGCATTAAAATCTGCATCATACTCACTATGAGAAAACAAATCAGCATGCTCATGTAAATTAGAATCATTCTAAAAATTGTCATCGACATATGACTAATGCATGTTCTCAACCAAAAACACAAATGATTCATATTCTACTTTGTTCAACAAGTTGCATGTGTCAAAATCTTGCAACTCACCTTATGTAATCGAGTGTGAAGAACATTTCATATCTGATTTCTCTATCTCATTTGTAATCTTGATATTCATCAGACCAGATTTGTCATAAGCTAAAACCTCTTCACACTCCAAGAATTGATTATTCACCAAATATGAAAACTTATTTTGAAAGTGTTGACCTAAACTATATTCATCACAATCATTTTCTTCATCTAACAAAATCTCAAAATGAACCTTGAACTTATCTCTACAAGAACTATCAAAACATAAAGAGAATTCATATTCAGATTGACAACTTTCATTGTTTTTCTCTTCATCACATGAAACATCAACACATATTGCAGCAAAACCAACATGAGAAGAATCTGAAATAGTGTGAAACTTCCCTTCACTAACATCCTCCACATCCAACAAGTCATCATGTGCAAATATATTTGAGGTACTATCATATACACCTCCAAAATCTAACAAAGATTCTTTAGATTCTATATCTCTTTCCACATCAAACTTTTGGGAAGTAACTTGACTGAATGAAGAAACATTATGAAGGAAAATATGAGCATCCTTAGAAGAACTTACATGCTTTTCAAATCATGAGCCAACAAAGCTGAGATTTCATTAGGGCTCAAGAAGGTTGCCTCGCAAATCTTATCTAGGCTATGATTATTATTTGGATGAAATGAAGAATTCACAATAGCAAAATCATTATTATAACAATCTAGAAAATTAGAATTATTATAATATTCATTCTTATCATGGAAAGCACAACCTTTGTTGCTATTATAACTTTCTTCAACTTCATATTCACTATAACAAAGTTTATTTTCACTTTCATATCCATCTTCCTCATATTGATTATAATTACCCAATTCATTAACATTTGAATCCACCTCTTCACATTTAGAAAAAAAATTATCTTTCTCTACAGACTCGTTACATTCATTACTACCTTGATTTTTAGCACACTCATTATCATTTGAGGATATAATATGAAGTCTATAATTATCACTTTCCATCTCCTCAATAAATCTTTCAACTTGCAAAAACCTTTGTAATCTTATAGGTGCTAGCCCATTAACTGAATCAGGCACTAGAACATCAAGGAAAACATTAGGTAGGGAAGATTCCTCAAGTCTAGATTGAAAAGGCATCTTGCTAATTACCAATTTAATCTTTAGATTACATTGATTAGCATTTAGACCTTGAGTACTTCCTACTTCAATTCTTATAACATTGACAATCCTTGTGTAGATCAGTTTATTTAATATAGCAATGTTGTTAGCCATAGTTTCTAAACTTTTAGAACTTGGCAAACTAATCTCATATCTAAGATCTGATTCCATCTTGAAAATCAAACTTCTACCTCTTTCTTCTAGTGTTGAAATAAATGAATATAGGCAACCTTTTTAAATATTTGACTTCCATGAAAGAGAAACATGAAAACCAAAATATCTCAAGTGTTGATGCTAGACTTCAATCTATTGTTTTGGCATAGGTGCAAGACTAAAATTCCTTCACACCATTGATCAAAACTTTGTAGAGTTACCACCTCCTTGAGAGCGGATAAAGAAATCACTATTGTGATTTACTTTTTACACTCTTGTTTCTTATAATAGAAGATTGCAAAAAACACTTCAAAAACTTATCAAGAATTTAAAACTTCCTTTTCAAGAGAATAACAAAAGCTTCAAATCTACCCATACAACTGAAAATCCTTAAAAGATTTGCAATGAAATCAACTATGAACAAACTGGTGCAGAGATTGATAGTCACCACTCACACTTTGTGAGAAATAAAACATAATTTGTCACTTGACAAATCTAAACCAAAACTTTAGCTGTAGGAGAAATGAAAACCATCAAACCACTCTTGTAGATAAAAAAACCTGAAAAAAGAGAACAAAACATTTTGTCCATTCTTGACTCTGATTTTACAATAGCACTTTGAAAACAAAATCTAATTGAATTGATTGAAGATGAAAACTTTTAACAACACAATTTTACACTCAACCTCAAAGTTACTATTGCAAATGGATAAAACCTTACTGGGGTGCATGATTTGGAGTAAGAAACTGGAAAGAACATTAGAGAACATACTGTTGCAACTATTTCATGCACTTCTTCAACTATATTGAATCTTCCCTTTTCAAATTCTCAAGGTTTGTCTACCATTAAGATTCAATACAGTCCCCAATAGAGTCACCATTTTGTTGGTGTTTTGAAACAACATGGTTCCAAATTACCCCAATGAGAATAAGATACATCTAGGGGCAACTACTTCCCATCTTCAACATACCATTTCAGACACTGGTCCAACTATAAGGCTTGACCCTTCTTTTTCTTTAGGCTCTGCAAAACCTAGGTAGGTGGATCTATAGATCCTTTATATGGTACCAATTGTCAAAGCATACACTAAATCTAAACAAAGCATATATAACCCTTATTTCTCCTATACTCATGCAATGACAGAGATATGTAGTAGCAAATTGCAACTCTATGAAATTCATAAGCTGAGTGATGGCATTCTTTTCAGTTCATTCAACATTAAAGGGAAAAAACATTTGATTAATGATGTTGATTTCGAAAAAAGCCCCAAATGTGTAGCAGTAAGAACAAGTTGATCCTGTAGCTGATCAATGCCTTATCTATTCTGAAATTCCATAAATTAAACACATACATTTGTTATGTTAATGATGTATTCCATACACCTAGATATCAAATCTATCTTATCACTTTGTGAATCAGACATTGGTGTTCATAAAGACCTCATTCTTATGAAGTATCCTTCTCAAAATACCTAGCAATCCTTTCTCACACACCAAGCATTTAATTGGCCCTTTGTTCCAACAGCAAAATACATCAGACATACAACCTTAAGGGGATGCAAATGGGTCTCAGTTCTTTGTCCCTAGACCACATAAGACTATTGATTACAAAGATAGGAGATGAGAATCAAAATGAAACTAAAGAAATTCTTGCTCATTTATATTCATTTCTTTGAAACTATATAGTCAAATGCATGAAATTAAAACATAGAAACACCTAACCGATTAGAACTTTCTATATTATCTTCACTATTGCTATCATGCAAGAGAAAATATGCTAAAGAATGGTGTCACAATGGTGACAACACATCAAGACTGGAACCCTGGTTTCACAAATTTGAGAAAACCCAAGATTGGAACACACATGGTATCACAACAGTGAGTAAATTTTCTCCCCAAACTAGAACCCCCTGTGGTTTCACAGTGTAAACTACCAACCCTTACAATGGATGATAAAGAAGAAGATATAGAAAAGCAATGAATTCTTGGATCTGATCTGAAGATGACATGTGTCCACTTCAAATTCCATTTGATCTGACTTACTTTTCATCATTGTTTTGTAACAACCCCAGAATATCTCTTCCTCAATGATGAAAACCTTTTTGTTGCTTAGACATCTGAAATGCATCATGGAATGCTGATAAAAACTGGATTTAAATGATTTGAAAGTGACCAAATTCGACCTTAACTATATTTTCACTATCTTTTATGCACATTCTACTCATCATCCTGCTAGAAATCAAAACTAAACTTTGATGCCTGAATGTAGTTGCAAGTTGAGAATCTAGGAAAAAACCTCAAATAACCTAAATAGATAGCTTTCTATGCAAAAACAAACTCTAGAATCAGAAATTTTGTCTTCTCCTAGTTCTAGCGATATATAATATGCCTATACTTGCTTATCAGAAACTCCTAGAAAGTCATTTTGAAATATCATGCCCCCTGTACATGTTCTCTAGTTTGAATCTTATTTTTCAAAAATTTAAAACAATCTAAAGTTTAAACTTTAGAATTAATCCTTTCTGAATTTAAAAACATATGTACATTCTTTGGAAAATATTTTTTGAAAAAAAAACCAATTTTAAAACATTTTGATTTTTCCTCTAGCTTCCATTTCAAGTCAAACCTAGTTAACTGGCTTGTGACATGTGTAATTCTATGAGTGGCCAGATTTGTACCAGGCATCACCACATGGAACCTTCTCATTGGTTGCCTGATCGCCATCGGACCACCATGTCACCATTCCGTCAGTACCTGCCATGTCAACACTACATGGCACCCTATTATTGGTTTGGGAACTGTGTCTGCCACGTCACCACAGACTCAGGCCCACTGCCACATGGTAGCCAAGCACTTGCCTACTTTGCTTAACTTCCTTGCATCTCCACAAAGTGGGCAAGCATGAACTATTGGATCTCACCATGTGGCAAAATCTGATGCATCTGTCTTGGGCCTACTAGATCATTACTATAGGAATATGTGCCATGTGGCACCTTGTTATTTGTTGGATCTCACCTCATCACTGATTCACATGGGCACAGATGTTCATCCAAAATAACCCCTGCTAACTTGCCACCTATTTAGGTCCCACTTGTATTTTCTTTGCCTTTCCAAAAGGTGCCAATCTTCAAGACATTTGATGTTATTTGTTCTTTCATATTTAAGCATTGTAAAATATCTCAATCTGGACAATGTGGGATTAATGGTTTAAACCATTAGTTCCCCTATTTTTCTCTCTGCCTTGCATGTCTTATGGTCATGCTGCGAGCTTCCCTTTGACTGCACCCGCCTTGCCAATGGATGTTCATGTTTTTTGTTTACTTTAACATAGTTGGCATCTCCTTCAAGTTCAAACATTAAACATCATGCTCCTCTTCATACACAAACTTCCATTATTTGTTAGGAATGGAGGCAATTCTCTACAGGTTCTTTGGTTTTATACCAAAACCGTCCAACCTCCAAATAAGTAAGTACACATGTGTGCTTGAAAGGGTTTTCTAATGGAGGATTCCTTGAATATGATAGTAAAAATAGGATATGAATGACATGGTAGTTGATTTGGTTGATCCAAGTTATTAGATTCTCCTCACTAATTGACCAAAATTTAATCTTTTTGAATAGCCGGTGGATTTTCAATGAAGTGAATAAATGTTTCAATAACTCAAACCCTACAAAGAACTTTTCTTTCATTGTTTGCATGAGACCTTAGCAATCTCTTGCCTCCTTCTACTCTGATAATTGACTGTCTCTATGTAATCGCATTGTCTGCCAGCAATTAAGATTTATAATCAACGCTTTATTTTTGCTTTTATTTACATGGGATTATGCCCCTCTTCAAATGGTTTCTCGTATGTTGGCTCTATATACAATCTTTCCCCTACTATCTTTGATTGAATCTCTCCTCACATGATCTTCCATCTTTTCCATAACAATATGCATACACTGAAAGCCAAGAAATGGGTATAAAACCTCTCAAGTTTGCTCCAATTTACTAAAACCATCTCTTCAAATCTTCTACATAATGATCTTAGTTATCTACTTCATTGAAAATGGCTAAGGAAATGATGAAGTTGGTTGCACTATTTATTCTTCTTTTGAACTTGTGCATGTATATAATTGTGCGTACAACTGATGGCTGGGCACATAATAAGGCAATTGAGCATGAAATTATCACAAGTAATGTTCAATATAGAAAGATTATAGGTCTTTTATTTTCAATTGGTATAAAGATGTATTTCGTTTAAGAACAATCTTTGCTGTGTAAATGCAAGGTTATGAATTCCATTATCAAATCCATACTAGGCAATGTATTTTCCAATGGGAAATGTAGCCACTGGATTCTTCATAATATTTTCTTTGATAGTAGGAATGGTGGGAGCTACTTCTTGCCTTCCTAGCCTTCACTACTCATAGTCTACCATAGGCAATGACTTGGCCTCTTATTATAGATAAGGCCAAAGCAAGAGACTTTTCATTTCAATTCATTCTTTAGTATTAATAATGTAACAAATGTATGGTGTCTACTAGAACCTTACTTGCCAAAATCACAATCATCGCCTTCCTCAATAATGGAATTCTTCGTGTGCCCTCAACTAAATAACTTATATGCTAGCCTCAAATGATCTATGACTTAGTAGATACTTTTCTATGCATGGTTTATCATGAATAGACCTTTCTCACCAATTTGACTTGCAATGATGGTCTCATATCAAAATACCCTCATCTCTAAACATCATGTATCAATCTAATAGGATTAGTCAGGCCCCAACGTAGGTCTGGCTAAAAAAAATCATTTTCAAACAACTGATATTCCAAATAGGCTTACTAAACATTTTGGAGTGGCTAAGATCGAACTTGACCACTAAAACACCATTTACAACTTATTTTATCATTAATTTGCAAACTATTTAATGCTAGAAGGTCCTTTGACTAGCTTTAAAAAACTAAACAAAACACCTGACCAAGATTTGAAATCAAACATATTGATTCTTTGTTTCACATTCTTGCACCATGTCAAATCTCATTTCATGATGAAATCCTAGTCAAAAGATATTGACTATCAAAGTTTCCCTCTCAGAACTGCTTGCAAGAAAACATGTCAGAAATCAATAAATTACATTTGGATTTAGCTTTGAAAATAGGGAAAACTAACACTTGGGAGAATGAAAATTGGAGAATCAATTCACTATCATGAGGACACTATAAATCTAGGCTTAGGTCTCATGATGACTGATTGGGCACGTTTGGCGAGCTGTCAAAGTAGGATACTCAAAATTGCAAAATTGGGAACAGTGACAGAAAGGTGGTTTTTACAAATAGAAAGGACCTAGAAAAGTGTGTAGATGAATTCGTCAAGGTTTACAAACTGGAACACTTGAAATATTCTTGGAGTAGAACATAGTAGTACAATCCATTCAATCTCACCTACCACAAATTTTGAGATATGACATCACCAACATGGGTACTGACCATTCTGCCTTTCTTGACACCTGTAAGAAGTTAGAAATTGCATTTGGAATTGCATTTGAAAACTAATCAAACAGATTTTTCATAAGCTCAAAATTGAAACATAGCAAGTCTCTAACCTCTAGAATGTAATACAAAATGGATTTTCTCATTTTGGTCAATTGGGTCAAAGCTATAACAATTCAAATAGGGCTTCCCAAAATTTAGAACAAATTGCATCAACATAACAATAAATGACCAACTTTGAGGGATTCAAAACCTAGTCAAGCATATTTGAAATGATTCCAAATCTGAAACATAGACTCTCTAGTATGGAAATAAATATTCCCAAAGTGGAAATTCATGAAGCATAGCTAGATGCAAGATATTCAATTGCAAACATGGCCTCCTATCGTTGTTTGACACTTGGGAAAAAATGTTGATTTGGATATTACTCAAAATGGAACTTCATGGAATGACTCGGAATGGAAATTTATCTTTATGGGATGAATAGACATACTGAATGCAAGGTGTTAGAAACATTAAACATCTCTTAGGCCTCATGAGTATATTCGGGTATGCACACATCAAAAAGCACTTATAAGGCTTAATTTTTCAATGGTACTCAAAATCAGTGCTTCAATTTTGAGCCCCAATAAACTATAAGCCTTAGATGCTAACATTATACATTGTTTCAAGCGGGATGAACAATCCTATGAAAGCAACTTTCCCTACTTAATCAGATGCAAGAAACCAATGTATAGCCAAATGCATGGGGGCAAATTATAAGAAATAATTTCATAAGAAATACTTTGCATTGTTGGGTAATACTTGATCAGATACAAGCAACCAGTGTACAACCAAATTCGTGGAGGCAAATTATCAACAATACTTTGCATTTATAGAAGCTTCAAAAAATAGAAAATTTAGATATTACTTGGGGTATATGCACTGAGTTGTGGTGCCAAAAAGGTGACAACTCTTTTTTTTTTTTTTTTTTTTCAATAGTACATGCGCGCTTTTAAAAAAATGAATTTTTATAGATGGGCTGCATACCCATAGCCCATCATTTTCATCTCTATTTTTTCACATTCCTACACTAGTAGCGTGTATGTGGGTTGAAGAAAAAAAGGTTTTCTTCCATCCCCATTGCCAATATGCCTCCTCGCCAACAAAATCTGAGATCAAAAGCAGGCCCACACCGATGTCGTATGTGATCTTAACTTCATTTTGCATTGTTTGATATGTTTTTCATATTGTTTTGTAGGTTTTTTATATTTTTTTGTAGGGTTTTTACAATTTTTATTTAAATTTGTTTATTTATTTGGATTTCAATTAATTTTTTATCAAGAAATATCCATAATAAATCGAGAAATCCACAAGAACCTCAAAACCAAAACCCTCCCCAAGAAGAAAAACAAATTCCACAACCCAAACCAATTGCAAGACCTAGAGGCTAGGCACATAAGAAAATATAATAAATGAAATAGAGAGAGGCAAAACTGAATTAGGACTCATTGCTCGATTGAAAGAATCTAGATAAACCAATCCAATGAGGGCTCAATTAGCATCATCCCTCAAATCCATTAAGACCCAGATAGCGTCAGTTAGTGGTCATTTAGATATTTGGCAGGTTAAAAGGGATGAACAAAAAAGATTTTATGCAAATAAATTGTCATATGAAGATGTTAAAAAAGAAAGAAACACCAAAAGGTAGAATATGTGCATTATTTAGAAAACCCAGTGAGCAAAATACTTTTAGAGAGGGTACTAAATGGTTCCCCATCCATTGGTGTATACACGATGCTATTAGAAATAATTTTTGGGATAGATGGTGGATGGTTTTTGATGCCTCTCCTTGCAAAAATCAAGAGGTCCCCATGTATTTTTTGAAAAAATTATATTGTGATTTTTTCCTTGGGGAGATCCCCAATTATTTTAATATATTAGACTCCCATGGTAGAGGTAGGGGGTCATCATTTGAGAGGTCGGGAGCATGTCATGACCCTAATGTAGTTAGGGAACCTATGGTCAAGCCACAACACGAGCATGTGACTATTCCTTCACTTGTGAAGGAACATGTAGAGGTTAGCACTCTAGGGACCATTAATGCTTTGAAGCAGACCCTCATCCATTCCATGAGCCCATTAGTTGAGGGGGAGCCTTCTATGCATCATGGTCACATGTGAACTTCATGCAGATCCCTATGCACATTTGGCATTGACACAAAGGTAAATTACAATTATAATTTACTAATTTGATCACATTTCATATGTATAGTGAATGATTAATTAATTAGCATCTATTGACATTGTTCAAAATTCAAGGTCAGAGTGTTGTCAGGCCTAGTAGCAATCCTCTGGGCCCATTTTTTGTCCCCTCCAAAAGTCCAGAGGTATGTATCAATTTAATCATTTTAATTAATACATATATTTATTAAGTAATCATATTAAGGATTAACAAAAAAAATTATGCATTTGCATCAGTTCTCTATAGGACCCTCAACCTTTACTACAGACTCAGAGTATAGACATCATACGAGCTTCATATAGGTACAGTTGTTTCATGTTAATTTAATTCATTTGTGTTAGGATAAAACCATGGACAGAAATAAACTAAATGCAAACATAACCAATAATAGAAAATAAAAGATTACACAGAAATGAACACAAGGCACCAAGATTTAACGTGGTTCACCCAATCCCTGGGCTACATCCACCAAACTACAAGTCCAATATTATTACAATCTAGTGATTACAACTTGATTACAATTTGTAATCCCTTATAGCTCAATACTACCACAAGAAGCAATTTTGCATCACAACATAATGAAAATACCTAACCCTAAACCCTTTTATACAAGTATTTTATGCCAGTTTAGGGTTACAACATGTCGGCCATATGTCAGCTACAATGTTGGCCCAAACCCCAAAGAATTTATGAAGTATGTGTAGTACTTTCCTGATTAGTCACCACAATCTAAAAATCGCCCACTTGGGGACTGATCAGGCTCCACACTAAACAACAATCTCCCACTTGGAGACTGATCCTGTAGCAATATTGCTACCACATGGGGCTCCCATTGGATCAAACCACCCTGGAATTTTCTATTCTTTTATTCATGTTTAGTCTAGAAGACCAATCAAAGCTGAAGAGGAGTTTAGCTTCTCCCTTATTACGACCTTTGTCAACATATCTGCTAGATTGTCATTTGTATGTATCTTCTCTAGCTTTAACTGTCTATCCTCCAAAACTGACCGAATGAAATGGTACCGCAACTGTATGTGTTTGGTCTTGGAATGCAGAGCTGAATTCTTTGCAAGATGAATGGCACTCTGACTATCTATGAAAAAATCATTATCCTTCTGAGGATGTCCCAATTCTTCCAAGAAGAACTAAAGCCATATCATCTCCTTGGCTGCCTCTGTAGCAGCAACATACTCTTCCTCTGTAGTGGATAAAGCATTGATCTTCTATAACCTAGAAACCTAGCTCACGGCTGCCCCACCAACAGTAAAGACATAACATGTAGTACTCTGCTTGGTATCAATATCCCCTACCAAATTCGAGTCAACATAGCCTTGTAAATTAGTAGTAGAGCCCCCAAAGTGTAAACACTTACTGGATGTGCCTCTCAAATATCTGAGAATCCATTTGACTGCATTCCAATGCTCAATTCCTGGATGACTCATATACCTACTGACGACTCCCATTGCATGTGCAATATTTGGCCTAGTGCATACCATAGCATACATCAAGCTTCCTATAGCTGAAGCATAGGGTACCTTGGACATCTTATCCTCCTCTTCTTGTGTCTTGGGACACATCTCCTTAGTCAATTTCAAATGACCAAGTAAAGGTGTGCTGACAGCTTTAGCATTCTCCATAGAGAAACGTTGCAACACCTTCTGAACATAATCAACCTAAAATAGCATTAATGTTCTATTCTTCCTATCTCTACAAATCTTCATACCAAGGATTTGTTTTGCTATCCCCAAATCCTTCATAGCAAATGCATATGCTAACTAGCATTTTGGCCCCTTAATATGATCCATGTTAGACCCAGCTACAAGCATATCATCAACATATAAACATAAAATAATGTAGCTATCATCATTTAACCTCTTAAAATAAACACAGTAATTTGAATGACACCTATTATATCCATGCTCATGCATAAAATTGTCAAATTTTAGATACCATTGCCAAGCTGGTTGCTTCAAGCCATATAAACTTTTCTTCAATTTGCACACTAAGTTTTCCTTACCTCTGACCTCAAAATCCTATGACTGAGCCATATATATTTCTTCATCCAAATCACCATGAAGAAATTTTGTTTTAACATCAAGATGCTCTAAATGCAAATCTTCAGTAGCCACAAGACTTAAAATAGTACAGATAGATGTCATTTTAACAACAAGAGAAAATATCTCATCAAAATCAATTCCCTTTTTCTGTGCAAATCCTTTTACAACTAACCTAGCTTTAAATATTTTCTAACCCCATTCCTCTTCTTTTAGCCTATAAACCCACTTATTCTATAAAGCATTTTTACCTATAGGTAACTTGCACAAATCCCATGTCTTATTTTTCAACAAAGAGTCCATTTTGTCTTTCATTGCAGACTCCCACTAAATCTTGGTATCCACCTACACAACTTCATCATAACATTCAGGTTCACCAGCATCAGTAAGTAAAATTGAATACAAAGAGGGAGAAAATCTTTGTGGAGGTCTAATTTGCCTTGTCAACCATCTAAGATTCGCCAATTTGTGTGGTATTTGTTGTTGCGGTTGTTGCACATTATGAGGAATGGCTAGAACATTAGCTTTTGGAGTATTATCCAGCACTACATAATCATCTTCTTTCTTCTCATGTTGCTACAATAGATCTTTGTACAACATTTTCTCATTGAATATTACATCCCTGCTTCTTACAATTTTTTGATTTTCAAAATCCCAAAGCCTATAACCAAATTCATTAATGCCATATCCAACAAATACACATTTCTTTGACTTAGCTTCCAGCTTGGTTCTATTTTCAAAATCTATGTGAGAAAATGCTTCACATCCAAAGGTTTTCAGAAAAGAATAACTCACCTTCTTACCAGTCTATGCCTCCTATAGAATACCATAGCCCAAAGGAGTAGAGGGACCTCTATTAATCAAATATACAGCAGTATTGATAGCCTCTACCCACATGTGTAAGGGCAACCCAGCATACAACCTCATGCTCCTTGCGCGCTCCATTATAGTCATGTTCATGTGTTCAACCACTCCATTTCCCTATGGAGTCCTTAGAATAATTTTCTATCTATGAATACCATTAGTGGAGCAATAATATTCAAATTCATGACTGCAATAGTCACCACCATTATTAGATCTAAGACATTTTAATTTCTTACCAGTCTCATTTTCAACCAAGCATTTCTATTTCTTAAAAGTTTGAAATACATCAAATTTCTATCTAAGGAAATAAACCCATACTTTTCTAGTTGTGTCATTAATAAATGTAACATAATAATGAGAGCCACCAAGGGAAGATACCTGGGCCAGTCCCCATACATCGGTATGCACAAGCTCTAATTTATCCTCTTTGTTTTTCTTCCCAGTCTTCACAAAGCTCACTCTCTTTTGTTTTACATACATGCAACTTTCACAGAAATCCATATTAACACATTTTAGACCTGGCAAAACTTTCTTTGAATGAAGTACTTTCATACCTTTTTCACTCATGTGCCCAAGTCTATTGTGCCATAGCGCTATATCAGAATCTACAATAGCTATTTGTTCTCCCTACTCAACTGCAATAATTGTTCCTGAATATTCATTTTTCTCCAAAACAATTAAAGTAGAAGGAACAATATGACCTGTACAAAGATATAAGGTGCCTATATTCACACCTTTTGAAACCTTCCAATTTTTATCATTAAAAGTAACTACGCAACCCTCATCACCGAGTTGCCCTGCTGAAATTAAATTCCTACTCAGCCTTGGAACATGTCTTACCTCATGTAGTAGTCAATGATTCCCATTCTACAACTTAATCTTAATTTTTCTCTTTCCAAGAATCTGACAAGGTTCATTATCCCCCAAATAAACAAGCCCAAAATCCCCTTGGACATAATCAATGAAATAACCTCTATGAGGTGTAGCATGAAATGAAGCACCAAAATTTAAAACCCATGAATCATCAACACTTTCTAAAGACAAAAGCAAAGCATCCTCTTTGGATTTGTTACTTACCACATTTGCCTCCTTGTCTCCATCTAATTTATCTCCTTCATTTTTCTTTCGATTCCAGTAATCTTTCTTTTTATGACCTAGTTTCCCACAATACCAATAGTCATTCGGTCCTCTTGATTGAGACGTCTTCCCCTTTGACTTTCCTCTTGATTTTCGATGATTTCCAAAGTTACTTCCTCTCTCAGTCATTCTGCCCCTACTTTCTGCATTCAAAGCACTTCCTGACATAGATCCACCTGAGGATTTCCTACAAGTTTCCTCACTCAAAACAACACTAATCACATCATCATATTTTAGGGTACTAGATCTAGGAACATAATTACTCGTTGCCATTACCAAGCCATTCCAGCTTTCAGGCAAAGAACACAAAATCAATAGAGCCCTAATTTCTTCATCAAAATTGATACCCACAGAAGATAAATGACTAGTAATAGTATTAAACTCATTTAAATGATCTACAACAGATCTGCCTTTTTCCATTTTTATATTAAATAAACACTTCATGAGAAATACATTGTTTGAAGTGAAGGGCTTTTCATAAAATGTTGCTAGGGTTTTCATCAACTCTTATGTTGTCTTTGCTTTTGTAATATTAAATGACACTGATGGTGCCAGGCATAACCGAATGTTTCCAAGTTCCTTTTTGTCCAAAAGATCACATTCATCATTTGACATAGATCCCTAATTCTTGGCTTTGCCTTCCAACGGCTTCCATAAATCCTTTTGATAAAGATAGTCTTCCATTTGCATCTTTCATAACTAGAAGTTCTACCCATTAAACCTATCAACCCTCAACTTACCCTCATCTACCATCACTCCCACTCAAATGTGAGACTCCCACTTAAACAAGAGACTTTCCTACAGAGGATAACTGAAAGACAATCTCACTCTAATACCACTTGTTAGGATAAAACCATGGACAGAAATAAACTACACACAAATATAACCAATAATAGAAAATAATAGATTACACAAAAATGAACACAAGGCACCAAGATTTAATGTGGTTCACCCAATCCCTGGGCTACGTCCACCAAACTGCAAGTCAAATATTATTACAATCTAGTGATTGCAACCTAATTACAATCTGTAATCCCTTATAGCTCAATACCATTGCAAGAAGCGATTTTGCATCACAACATAATGAAAATACCTAACCCTAAACCCTTTTATACATGTATTTTATGCCATTTTAGGGTTACAAAATTTTGTCCAAATGTTGGCTACAACGTCGGCCCAAACCCCAAAGAATTTATGAAGTATGTACAATACTTTCCTAATCAGTCACCACAATCTAACAATCTCCCACTTGGGGACTGATAAGGCTCCATACTAAACAACAATTTGATTATATTTGTTTCATGTTTCATGTTAAATGTAAAATGTATTGTATGACATGCATCTCATGATGTCGAACACCCCTCCTCATCTCCGATAGTCTATTGATCGTGAAGTGGCCGCAGTTATGGCTAGCTCACAGCCATTGACTGAGGTATGAAAGAATTTTCTTCATTTTAGTTGTTGTTTATAATAGTTAGTCTCAAAATTTCTAATTTTATTTATAAGTGATTATATTTATTGAATTGTTGTAGGGTCTCATCACGCCTGATGATCCACAAGCCTTCGAGGTGGACTTATAGAGTGACTATTTGATGGTGGTAAAAAAATAATTGATTTTGTGTGTACATATATTTGATTTCAATGTATAATAAATATTGATTCATATCTACTTTGTTTGTATCAGCTCGAGTTAGAGAAGAGCCTCAACAAGAGGATGAGTGAGCGTGTCAAGAGGACCCCATCATCTCCGCCATCTCCCTCCACACGATGACAAAAGATGTCAAGAGGTTTGTTTCCTTCCCCTCGTGGGAAGGAAAAGATATAGTTGATCTATACATGTATATATATAGGCATCAATGGACATATTCGATACACATTTGATGTATATGACATTTTATATTTGATGTATGACATAATTCAACTTATGACATTATTGGTTAATATATGATATGTTTGTTCATATACAACATTATTGGTTATCATAATATATTATGTGTTTGTTAATGTACATGACATTATTGGTTATCATTTTATATTATATGTTTGTTCATGTATGACATTAAATTAGATATGTTCGTGTATGAAATTAAATTAGATATGTACATGTATGACATTAAATTAGATATGTTTATGTATGACATTAAATTCAATACCTAATCTGTTTGAAACTTTGATAGAATATTGATTAACAATAAACTTTATCACTATTTAAGAATAAGTTAATCATTTGCAATATTTCATCATCATATGATTTATGATCTTGTTCATGTTTAAGGTTTTCCTTCTCTATCATTTGTTTATCAAGTTTAATTCAATACCTAATTAGTTTGAATTTTTGATACAATATTGATTGGCAATAAACTTTATCAATCAAGATTGATTAGGACCTCCTAGCAATAAACTTTATCAGACAATATTCCTGGACCTCCTAGCAATTGGTCACCTAAATGAGAACCTTGAGATTTATTAGGAACTTCATGAAAGAAATCAGTAGCTTGAGAAGCTCTCCATTTGTTAGCTAAATTAAAACCTTGGATTGTGGATGGTTGGCCTTCATTGTATAGACCAATTTTATAGATATATAATCAAATAAATAGTGTATTCATCTAAGCATAGAAATATTGTTACATAAGAAGAAGATCAAGTTTTACAATTGCTAATAATCATTAATGTATGCACATACACTTACACCTAAAAAGGATGACCTAAAGAAGAAAAATTAAGTATGAAGTCGATACAAAATCAATCAAAGAGTTCTAGCATGATATCTTCAATATTTTTTGAATTGGATAAAACCAAGTATTAATATGATGATCTCTATGAATCTATATCACCATCTAGATGTCTCTCTGCATCTCCCTAACTCTCTCTATTTTATCTCACATTCATCCTCTTCTTATAGCTCTATTCATTTATCACTATGTTTTTATTTCCTTTAATCTTCGTGTCTACCTACACCTTCTTTTGTTTCCCTCTATCTGTATGCATCTTCTCCACGTTCAGCAAGCATTGGAGTTATAGGGATAGTGTCAAGAAACATGCTTATGTTGGAAAGAGAAGTGAGAAGCTGAAAATAAGGGTGTACTATAAGTTGGAAGCTGAGGATGATTTAATGGTTGATAAGTGGGCATTTTATTATAACTATCCTAATAATTAGCACATTTGCATGGAGGTTGTCCAAGGTAGAGCTCATTGCAGTCTTATGCTATATGACAATCCATATGTAGATGTTATTTTGAATAAGTCTATTTTTGTCCCTTGATTGCAATCTTGGCTCCATGATGTTTTGATTTGGGAGGTGGTTAGATGGAACTATGAATATCTTTAAGTAATAAATTGTATTGATTTTGATGTAGTTTATTATTAAAGATTTTAATGGATACAACTTTGCGCTAAATATTTCTTCATTATAGGCTTAGTTATACCATTTTTACAATATGAATCTTCATGGTCACTTGTGGCTCTTCTCTAGTACTTATTTTTATAATCTTTATAAACAATAAATAATTTAGTCATAATAGAGTTTTAGTCTTTTATGAAAATAATTGTTTGATGGAAGATTTTTCATTTAAAATTTTGTCTTGCATTTGGTAAAACTGATATTTGTTGGATGCTTAAAGAGATTTCAACTTCATCAAGAGATCAATGGCCTATTGACAATTATCTTTGTTTGAAATTACTCTATCCAACAAAATTAGATCAAAAGTTCTCTAAACATTTGTGTTAAAAATAAGATAAAAAATTGATCACAAGTGGTCACAGAGTTTGTGTAGAAGAAAAAATCATTGTTACAAAAAGAATATAGACAAGAAGAAAAAAACACAATTATGTTGTTGATCTTCCATACATAACCACCATTCTTTATCATCAATTAAAAACTGTCAGAGATAGTAGAGAAAAGATGGATTATTTGCAAAAAAAAGTCATTTTAAAAATCATAAATGTAACATAGTCACTGATAGTTTTATGTGTTTTCATACATTAATGATTGTAACATAATCACCAGTTGATTGGAATGTGTTGTTATTATTCTATAGTAACTAGATTAAGGTAAAAATAAAAGTTTAATAAATAGTTGTGATGTATAGGAAAGAGAGATATCTCACATGAGAGGGGGATGAATCTAAGATGACACATAAGATACTTGTAAGAGGGAGCTATACTTGTTAACAAATTTACAATGCATGTTATGGAAAATCATAGATCATCTTTAAAAGGAAACAAAAGAGTATGACAAGTGGAAGGAACATGTTGTTTTGTAGACTCATATTCAAATTTGGGTGTCAATTTTCTAATGAAGGATTCAAGCATTACAATTTGGTAGTTTTGGCTCATGTTATCCTTGTATCTCACTCTCTCTTATTCCCCCCCTCTTGATATTCTATTTTTTCCATATCTTTTTTTTTTCCATATCTATGTAGCCATCTATCCTCTTTATCTCCCCCTCACTAATGCAGAGATGTTGAGCAAGAAGTGAGGTTTAAGCACTTTTTTCTTCCTAATCTACCAAACTAAACTCTTAGCCTTCCTAATATCTTACTCCTTTAGGATATCATGTTTTTGGCCTATCCAAATTAATAGGGTCATTTGTGAACTCCTCCAAGGTGAGTACTTCTCCAAACAAGATCTTGCACCTTTTTGTTTTAGGGACAATAGCCCTATTCCAAGCCAATAATTGTAACTCTTCAGCAATGGCTTCACCAACCCCAAGTTTCTATTGGGACACCTTCCTTATGTTGAACTGATTGAGAATCAACTCTTGGTTTAACCCTCCAATTGACATATAGTACAAAATATTGACTATCATAGAATTCCTTGTAGGTCTCCTACTCTGATTTTCTGGACTTAAATTCCTCTTAGGTTAAAATCTAACTATTCTATGGGTAGATTCAGACATCCTTTTGGAATTTACTCAACCACCTAGAGCTAATGGAGCAGATAGTTTGATCCCACGATGAAAGGTGAGAGAGATTTGGTAGTTGGCAACTTTGTACTGGCCAACACTGCAAGTTTTAGCATCACCCAAGATGGCATTGTAAAATGAAAATGAAGTGTGATCTCCAAAAAGAGAGAGAGGTTATTGTAGGCCTCTGCAACAAAGTCATGTAGGAACTAGAATCGCATACATACGTCACACGAGCTCTGAGATATGCCTCATCAAAGATGGTAGCCCTATAGCATTTAGTGACCCTTAGGAACATTCCAGTTCGATGTACCCGAGAATGTTCAAGCACTGAAGGGGACAGGACAAGGTTGGGGATAAGGTTTACCCAGCCACCTGAAGCTAACGAAGTAGACAATTTGATCCCACAATGAAAGGTGAGAGAGATTTGGTAGTTGGCAACTTTGTACTAGCCAATACTACAAGTTTGTGCATCACCCGAGATGGCATCGTAAAATGAAAATAGAGTGTGATCTCCAAAAAGTGAGAGATTTTATTGTAGGCCTCTGTAATACGATCTTGTAGGAACTAGAATTGCATCCATACCTCACACAAGCTCTAAGATATGGCCTGTCAAAGATTGCAGCCCTATAGCATTTAGTGACCCTTAGGGACGTTCCAGTTCAACATGCCCGAGAACGTTCGAGCACTAAAGGGGACAAGACGAGGTTGGGGATAAGGTTTACCCAGCCACCTGGAGCTAACAGAGTAGACAGTTTGATCCCACGATGAAAGGCGAGAGAGATTTGGTAGTTAGCAACTTTGTACTCACCAACACTGCAAGTTTTGGCATCACCCAAGATGGCATCATAAAATGAAAATAGAGTGTGATCTCCAAAAAGTGAGAGAGGTTATTGTAGGCCTCCACAATATAGTCCTGTAGGAACTAGAATTACATCCATACCTCACACGAGCTCCAAGATATGCCCCATCAAAGATCATAGCCCTGTAGCATTTAGTGACCCTTAGGGACATTTCGGTTTGACGTGCCCGAGAACATTCAAGTGCTAAAGGGGACAAGATAAAATTGGAGATAGGGTTTACTTAGCCACCCAAAGCTAACAAAGTAGACAATTTGATCCCACGATAAAAGGTGAGAGAGATTTGGCAGTCGGCAACTTTGTATTGGCCAACACTGCAAGTTTCAGCATCACCCAAGATGGCATCGTAAAATAAAAATGGAGTGTAATCTCCAAAAAGTGAGAGAGGTTATTGTAGGTCTCCGCAACACGGTCCTATAGGAATTAGAATCGCATCCATACCTCAAAAAAACTTTGAGATATGCCCCATCAAAGAACACAGCCCTATTTTAGGGACATTTTGGTTTAGTGTACTTGAGAAAGTTCAAGCACTGAAGAGGACAAGACAAGGTTGGGGATAGGGTTTATCTAGCCACCCAAGCTAACAATGTAGATAGTTCAATCCCATGATGAAAGGTGAGAGAGATTTGGTAGTTGGCAACTTTGTACTAGCCAATATTGCAAGTTTCAGCATCACCCGAGATGGCATCGTAAAATAAAAATGGAGTGTGATCTCCAAAAAGTGAGAGAGGTTATTGTAGGTCTCCACAACATAGTCCTATAGGAATTGGAATCACATCCATACCTCACACGAACTCTGAGATATGCCCAATCAAAGATCGCAGCCCTATGGTATTTAGTGACCCTTAGGGACGTTCCGGTTCAGCGTGCTCGAGAAAGTTTGAGCATTGAAGGGGATAGGAAAAGGTTGGGAATAGGGTTTACCCAACCACTTGAAGCTAATGGAGTAGACAATTCGATCCCACGATGAAAGGTGAGAGAGATTTGGCAGTTGCCAACTTTGTGCTGGAACAGAGTTGGAGTTTGATCTTTTGGAATCTCTAAGAAGTGAAAAAGCATCTTTTCTAATGAGTGACACTAGATTTGAGGTTGTTCTTGATCTAGTACAAAGG
Source organism: Cupressus sempervirens (assembly GCA_028749045.1). Classification (NCBI taxonomy): domain Eukaryota; kingdom Viridiplantae; phylum Streptophyta; class Pinopsida; order Cupressales; family Cupressaceae; genus Cupressus; species Cupressus sempervirens. Next base: position 550,064,310 of record CM053790.1, on the reverse strand, counting down.
GAATACTAGGGAAGGAATCAAAAGAGATTGAAATGTTCCTTATAATATATAGTAGAATAGAGTTGTTGAGATTGAAATATTCCTTATAATATATATAAGGTAGAAAGTGTTATATGCTACATGACTAGGACATGGCTTGTTACCTATGGGAAGAGACATGTAGTACAATAGTATACACATACAACAAATCTCCACACAAGATGCTAGGGAAGATGACACCAGAGGAAGCTTTCATAGGGAAGAAGCTAGATGTTAGTCACTTCAATATATTTGGAAGTTTGATATATTTTCATATTCCAAGTGATACACATGTACTAAGTAAGATCTGACTATAGATATGGGGTACTTTGTTTGGTATAGATATTTTCATTCAAGGCTGAATACCAACTACTTCCCCCTTGTACCAACCAAAATCTCATTCACTCAACCTTAACACAATGTGACAACAGTAATTGCAACCTCCCCTACATCAATAGAGACCTAAAACCATCCAACGCAATCCAAACTATAAAACAATGGTTAGATTTACTATTATTATTCACAGATGAGTAATGCAATAATTGGCATTGTTCTTCACACAAAGTAATGAGAATGAGATTTTGGAACTTCAAGATTCCCCACACACTTAAAGATGGTTTAAAGCAACTTTAAAATGACCAAAACAAGGCGTATCAATGGTTGGAACCTCAGTATGCAGCATCTAATGAAAACTGACACTATAGACACCATAGTTTCAAAACTCCACTCCACTCCAGCATATTCCCAATTCAACTCCCTATTCCAAAACCATCAAAATATGAAAATACATAGCCCTAGCCTACCCCATGCAAGTTTCAAAGAAATTCCAACTGTGGGAACTCAAACTAGGGCCATTTCTTTGGCCAAACCCTAGGTTCAAAGGTTTCATAGGCAATAAGGAAGGAAAAATGTATAACTTGCAAATGGAAATTGATCTCTCCTTCAAACCACCTCCAAAAAAATTTAAACTAGATACACTAATTGATCAATGCAAAACATCACCCTTGTAATCTAAAAAAATTGTACTATACGGCCAAAAACAGTCATAAAATGCTGGAACAATGGGTTGTTTATTAGATTCTTGGAAGAAAAACATATCAAGCTCCTTCTATGCCTCTCATTCAAGTGTAAAGGGCATATAAAAGAATTTATAAATAGTTTCAACCATCCAAAAATAGTTTTATGGTTATTTCCTAAAAGTTTCTAAATTGTTGCAAAAGTTGCTAATGCAACTTTGCAATTTTTGCACTTTTTGGAATTTCAACTAACCACCAACCAAAATGAATCCTAATCATTCTAAATGATTATTATAGGACTCAAAACCACTAAAACAACCTTAAAAAGTGCAAAAAAATACAAAATGCAAAAAGTTGCTAAAGAGCAATTTTTGCAAATAATAGTTGTCAAACTAAAAATGAGGTTGTATGGTGTTCCAACCATCAAAATGAAAGTCATAACTGTTTTAATTCATGTACTTAAGATCCCCACACATGGGAAAAGTCATTGTATGGATGGTGGACAATATTAGTGAATAAAAAAACTTAGATTTTATGCCTTTTTTACTATTTTTCAATTTTGTACAGCCTATATAGATTGGTGGTGGTACAAGTCTTATATGGTTTGATATAGGGTTGAGTCAAGATTCCATTGCAATTGTTTTGAGGTCTTTATCTTGTATACAACAAAATTTATATCAGTTTTAGTGCAGATAGGTCAGATTTACTCCAAATTTGAGAGTTTTAGCAAGATGGAATCCTAACTTGCAAACCCACCATGGGATTTCCATGTTGCTTTGTGGAATACAAGTTAGGAGAGGGTTCTTTGAGATGGTAGAGATTTAGCTCTGTAGGAGCATGGCATCTATTTTTACTAGAAAGCCCTAGACTAAACATAATCTTATGTCTAGTCTAGATTTGAAGGAAAAAGAAGGATCAAGCTCCCAAACTGATTAATCTGACCTAGGTGAAGAGTGTATAAGGAAAATTTTGATGTATATCAGAGATGTAAGGGGTTGAACCAAGTCGATGAACCCATTTTTTTATGTTTTCCTTGTAACCCAACCTAAACTAGCCATTTAGGACTATGACACAAAGTGGGCATAACTTGATGCTGGAGCCGAGTTGGTGGTTAATCTTTTGAAATCTCTTAGGGGATGTTGAGGAGTGTTTAATAATGAAAAAATAGTGAGGGGTCCTTTGTATGGTTTGGGAGTTTGACCGTTAAAAGTAGAAATTGTCCTAGTAGGAAGTGTTGGTAACAATTTCGAAATTTGATTGTTGAGTGTTGAGAAACCTCAAGTTTGGGATTTTTCTTGTTGGTTTGAGTCTATAATAACCATTTTCATCTAAAAAGTTGAGTGTTGAAACCATTTAAGAAGTATTTGCCTTTGTAGGTCTATTGGTGGCAGGGAGTTCCTAGGTGTTGATCCAAGTTGTTTGAGTACCCTAAGTTTGAGGGTTGGGCTTGTGAAGTGGAGTCCACTTGCAGGGTAGAGTCTCCCTATATTATAAGTCCATTGGATCCTTAGTCCTTGGTGTCTTCAATGAATGTATCTTCATAGAATGAGCTTGGTGCCCCTACACCATTAAGCAATGATGATGAACATGAGTAAAATTATGAGATATGTGCCTACATGTTACAATGAAAAAGTCATATCTATTTTGAAATTAAGCACTATAAAACAAGTTTCAAGAGAAGCTTAGGCTGGAAGACTTTTTTTCTATGAGATGACTACTCTTGGTAATAAGCTACCAAATATTGAAACTACACTCAAATATAATATTTATAAGGATAAGGAAGAACTTTTGAAAGATAGTAGCTATGCTAAGTGTAATAATTTGCTCAAGGAAAAAAATTAAAATGACAAGTTCTAGTAGCTCAATCGATAACACAAATTTTCCAATTGTTGGCCAACACTAGTGCAGGAGCACCAAGGTCATAAGTAGGAGGCAAGATGAGTAATCCTTAGGTGGATTGGAAGACAAATTTCCTTCTAAGATCATTAAAACTTGTAATGATTTTAATCATGGACATGTGATCTTGTTTTGATCATAGATTGATCATATTGTAATCAAAGCTTTAATGTAAGCCTCAATGGCATTATTGAGGCTACAAGGTACCTAGGGGTCACTAGGAATGGATTTGGATTGATCCTAGGTTAGGGGTGGATAGAAAAGATCTATAAAGGTCTTGAATAATTTAATAAGGCTATCAAAGCCTCTAAAATATGTAAAAGGCACTAAAAGTGCAATATTTTGTAAAATTGCCAACATTGGCAATATAAGCCAAAATGGGCTTAATCGAGTCATGTAAGGGGTCCAAAGGGTAGATATGATTTTTGTTTAATTTTTTGTTTTAAATAAGGTCTAAAATGACCATATTAATTTAATGGGATAGTCATGTAGCAAGGAATATCAAAAGCTTGTCAATTGACAACTAAAAGTGTCAATTTGACAACAAAATAAGGTGATTAATGCACTGAGGTGGTTAGAGGGGTAGTTAGGGAGGTCTCATTTGGTTTTGAGAGTTTAAATGAGTTTAAAACCTCATTCACACATGTGGGAGACAAGTTTGGATGGTCAAAATTGATTGGTAATGTAAGAGTTTTGAAGTTTGAGCAATGAATGCATAGTTTTCCCTAAAATTTTGATCAAAAATCTAAACTTGTAACTATTGTAATTTCATTTTCACAGTACCTTTTCATCTGATTCTTTTTGGAGGTGATAGGGAAATGTTTTAAATTTCATTTAGCATTGGTATGAAGGTTTAGTCAATCGTTTTGTATTTTTCATATTGACTGTCCTAAAATTTGTTGTAGGTGACAATTTAAGAGGGGTTTGAGAGTCATTTTGTGAATCTGACCCATTCTACTTTATGTGGCTACTGGGGCTTGTGGAATGGGTCAAGAATATTTTAAAATATTTTCTTTAATCATTCATGTGTAGGGAAGAACCTAGAGTTGATTTTTTGATGGTTGAGTGAGAAAGATTGCATAAAAAGGGGTATGTGAGTGCTCCAAAGGTGGATTTAGTGTTTTCTCCAAACAAGAGCTGCATTTTATGTTTGAATTCATCTAATATAAAAAAATTGAATGTGTTTGAACCATTTTGGGGTTCTAGAGACATTGCAAAGTAAGATTTCTAGAAAGCCCTAGGGTAAAGGGGCTAGAAAGGAGGGTTTTGTAAAAACCATTCTAAAGTTTATCATGAGACCAAAAAAATAGAGGAATGCTTTCATTTGATTCATTTATTAAGACTTTTTTGGGTCATGGGAGTTCCAAGAGTCAAGGTATTGTGAGTTGCTTTGTAAATGGCCTCAAACTAGGCCTAGTTGGCAGACTGAAATAGCCAGTTTTGAGTGATATTTTACAAAACAATTGTAGTTGGTTTTGGAGTACATTTTAGAGTGAAAAAAATGGTATTTGAATCACCCAATAGTTTAGGAATTTCTATGGTAAATTTTGGAGAAAACAAAAAATTAGTGACTGGCAAGGCTAGTTGGAACAAGCCTAGAAGAGGCAAAATTGAGAAAGTGTAAGAGATGAGTTGTTGAGAGTGTGCAAGGAGTTGGAAAATGTTAGATAGGATGTTTTGAGATGATCCAAGTTTTTGGGGTCATGGTATGAAGCCAATGATGATTTTTGGTATGTTGGAGGCACCAGGGTACACTAGGTGCATGGTGAACAATGTGAGTGTTTAGAAGACAAACTGAAGATTTGGGTTATAACCTCTTAGACATGGTTGTAGGAAGATGTTAAAAAGTTAGAGACCTCCTATTGAACCCTAGTAGAGTCTAATTCCTTGGGTAGATTCCAAGAATACAAGAGAATCCCACAGTTGAGTTATGGTTCCTAGGGAAATATAGGAGGGCTTTCCATCAAACACACATACTTTTTGTATAGTCAAGGATATTGTGATCATTCATGAACTTCAACAACTAACACCATGTTAGAAATAGTGTTGTGAAAAAGGACTACAAAATAGAGGGAAATGGCCATCAAATATGCATGATTTAAATAGGTACATTAAATAGCCCTTTACTTCATAAAACACTTCAACTCAATCATTACATTGTATAGACAACCTCATCATATGTCACTTGAACAAACCTATCATGTAAAAAATGAGGGAAAAATCCACAAAATTAAATCTTAAAATGTTACAATAGTAAAAACCTCATGGAACACACATGGGATGAATATACATAATCAAGTATTAACCCTTTCCAATATTCCAACTTTATGATAATAATGAGTCAAAGTCCAACAAATTGGAATGCAATGATTGCAAGTATTCTTGGGTATCTATTACAAGCAACCATGGTTTGGAAGAAAATTAAGAGTATTAATCTTGTAGCCATTAAAATGAGCTCAATAAACACTTTTGAGATGGTCATCTCATGATGATCATGGATAAATCATTCAAAGCATACATTGAACCTACCCAATATATACCCGCATCACTTAAATCACATTAAATGCTAGAACAAAATCAATAAATATAGTAAAAGTTGTTAATATAAGAACCATTTTATTGAAGACTAAATTAATTGTCTATATACTTTTAATTCTTGGCAAATCCATCAATATACATTTTGTATCCTAAAATATCAAAAGTTTGATTTCTTTTTAATAGACCTAAATAGTCTTTTGGTTCTCTCAACCTATACATCAGTTGATCAACATTATCCTTAGAGAGAACTATATCTGTAACTACCCCATTATCATCAGATCGAGACCTATTTTCCTTCTTACTTTTTGATGATTGTGATCCTCTGCAATTCCAGGCATAAGATGATTAACACACAATGGTACTTGAACAAAGAACACTAATAAATATTGAGGATGTGAATTGATAATACCATTTCGCAAATGATTTTTCCATCTCACCCTTTATCACTGGTGCTTCGACTTTATTAGCCCTCTTCTTTGATGACCTACAAATGAAGAATTAGCACAGTAAAAAATCTAAGATAAGATTAATCCGCTAAAATTAGAGAATGACAAAATTTGAATTTGGCTTGTCATTAAGAATTATCCATTTGTAGAAATCCTTATTTTCTAAGTTATATGGTAACCCTTGCTTGATGAGTATTGGAAACTTCTCCCATTGTATCCTTGCTTTTGCCAGTTTGAAGTTTTTGGTTACATGCACACAATCATGACTTTGCATCACAAAACATTCACATTCTAACAATTTTCATGTTCTTTCATTACATTTTGATCTAAACAACAAATTCTAAACTTTCACTTATTCAAACGACTAATCTAAAAATGGGTCCTATTAAAGAATCTAATATAAATTCAAATAATGTATCTAGATTCTAAACAAATCAAAACATAAAATCTATGATTTAAACTAAATCTCATCACTTACACATCATAACAATACGGTCCACCTTAGTCATGTGGATAGTCTTGGGGAAGAGGTTACAAAATTGTATTTGGATCCAGTTGATCACTATTTCTCTCTCTCCCTCTCTCCCTATTCAATCTAATGAGCCAACTAGATCTGCTTGACATTTTAATGTCTCGAGTATTGTCTCATGGTCTAACTCGCAAACTTTCCAAAGAATCTTATTATGTGGTTTTCCACCATATTTTATCAAGTGGGCATTTGATGCGACAACAAGGCTTGAATAATGAAGAATCTTCCTCTCTATTTGCCAATCCTCGAATAACCACAAGTTAGGGTTCTTCATAGAATATCGTCTAAGCCATGTGCTGGTTACAACCACCGCACTGACATGGTACTCTAAACCTTCACCATCTATAACTGAGTGATCCAATTTTTGTTTGGCTTCAACACAACAACACAAATAATAATCTGTCCCTTCTTCATTTTCTTTAGGTGCAATAATTGCAAAATCATGGCCTATAGTGACAAATGTACAAAATGCGGTCATTAATTTAGAAAATACATAGCTAAAAGTTATAAAGTTACATATTGAAATTACAAAGATATATAAATATATATTACCAGGTTGCACTAGATCTGACAAGTAGTCAAAGTCAATAGATGAATCCATTTCTACCATTTCTAGTGCTTGTGGGGGACGATAGGTGTCAATTGGGTCCAAAACTCATATATCCCATTTGTCCAGCCATTCAGTTGACTCACAGTCATCACAATTTTCCTCTACACATGATGGACAATAGCATGCCATTTTTCATGTGTGGATACTCCATGAACCTGCATCAGACCTTCTAAAAGAGTGTAACTCACTAGATCTTGTTAGTGTGCAACAATCTTGATATGGTGCAATGTTAGTATTATCTACCAACCAAAAAATTCTATGAACCATAGACTCACCTTCCTTACTTGGACCCATTGTAGCATTACACCATTAGACGATGGATTTTGCATCTATCAATATTGCTCCATCTTTGTGCTTTAGTTCTTCATGAGCCAAGGCTCTTTTAATGCATGCACCTACACCATTGTGCTCTCCCTTACCATGATTAGTGTGAAATTTTACATATATTGAATTCTACACAACCTGTGCATCCTACTCAACCAATACAACATTCGTGCATTCTTGAATTGAGATGCACAATTGTCTAACCAAATAATGTGCTAACGATATGTTATGCCCCTATTAGCCAAATCTCCATAAAATAGTTGAAAACAACCATGTACAAACTACGTAGAGTGTGATCAATCATCACTGATGTAAAAATGGTACTCCCTCAAAAGCTTCCTGTCATCCTTTGTACTTGTAGGTGAATGCATGAATGTTATGTGAACAAATATGGAAACCTATTGAGAAGTATAATACTTTTCTTGCACCTCATTTTGTGGTTGTAGTGTGTAGTTCTCTATAAAATCTACAACTAAAAAAATAGTATCCAATGGAAATGTATCCTTGTACAACTTGAATTGCAAATCCAGTCATTGAGCTCTATGGGTATGCCTTGCATACTCGTAAATAATCTTTTCACAAAAAATCTTCATGAACTCATACACTGGAATCTTTTCAATGACTAAATCACATCTTTTACCATGTTTCCCATCTTTTAGACCATATGTTACTATCTTAAATTTTCTATAATATGATATTTCATTTCTAATTGCATGTGTACTATCCATATGTTAACAAGTTGATAAAAGTTGCAAAGAACTACAAAATAAGCACGTACCATCCAAGCATGATGTCTTGTAAAATTGTTGGTCGTCACCTATTTCACATAAAATGTTCGATATGAATTCCCTTGAAGATCTTGGTGGCTCATTCATGTCACAATCCTACAAAAAAAACTGAGAATGCAAAACTATGCATATATGCCTAAAAACATCAAAATGGTTAGAAAATTCAATATGTATCCTACAACAACAAGTTGTGCATGTGTGATTTATCTTCACATAAAAAGGTTTACCCATCTCAAAAAATCTTTGACTTATTCGAATTTGAGGATACATACCAATAAATTTTGCAAAAAATTGTGTCTGAGTTGAGTCCAAAAAATGTTTCACATGTGAGTCGCGATTTTGGCTACCAATCCTACTTCTTACAACATCTCTTTGATTAGGGAAAACATGTGTGTTATTTTTCCAAAAATCTTTGATCAATGATTTCAAGGCTTCACTAATTTCTTGCGGTAGTCTACCGCTAAATGTCCATAACTCATTTTTTGTTGGATCTTCCAATCTCTCATGCCTTAGCATGGCTCTCCTTAGAGTACCTCTACCAATTTTTAATTTTTTCTTGTCTTTCTCATGAGTCGAGATTTCTTCATTTGACTACTTACTATTGTCGATGTAAGTACTCATCTTGTGATATTACTATCTTTGGTGCATGATTTAGAACCCACTTTGTCATAAGCACTCATTACATTCTTTATAATAATTTTTTCATTTGAATAATCCATCGTTCTTAGCCCAAGAATCTTCATGATAGGCCTAAATTTCAAATTCCTCATCATTTCAACAAATAATTGGCATTGACTTGTAATATTTAATTCTTCAAAAAATAATCTCCACATACAATTAACTTTTTTTTGACAAGTATGCTTGCTAATCTTGTTAGGCATTGATTTCAAAATGTTAGTATCAATATCAATCAAATATTTTGGTTTTCTAAAATGAATTCTAGAAGGTGTTCTAATCTCTTCAATTATCTCAACATTTTCAACATCAATATAAGGTTGAGTGTATTTCGTACCTTGAACCGAAGATGATGTGCCTTGGCAATAAGATGTAAAAGATGTAATATCACCTACTTGATGTGTTGATGTTGTGCTTTCAACATGACATGATGAAGTGTGTATATCGTCGAATCTACAAATCAATGTCTCTTCAACATGAGAGGATGATATGACTTCAACATTGGAAGATGGTGTAGTAGATGATATGACTCCAACATTGGAAGATGGTGTAGCTTCACAATTCAATTGTCTTTTTTAGCGTAATAGTCTCATTCATTCTCTTTGTCTTTCTAATTCTTCCTCTTTATTTCTTTTTACTGGTGGTTCTTGATCCTCTTCGAAAGTCAATTCTTCATTATTGCTTTGCAATTTTCTTTGTTCACATAGTAATTTCATTTTATCTCTTTTAATTGCCAAATCTCTCTCTGTATCTTCATTTGTTTGAGTTTTTGGTTTCTTCCTTGGCATGATGATGGTTTCTACCTATCAAATTATTCAAACATCTGAATTACTTAAAATGTGTAAATTACAAATTATTCAAATACATATAAAAATTATAATTATTTGAATGAATACACAATATATAACAAACAACTTGTCAAATTTCTAACCATTTCAAAATAACATTTCATTCAAACATACAATTTTCAATGAATTCACTATATATTAAACAACATGTCAAATTATAATCAAATTTGTATCTATATATCGACAAACAATATTTAAAATGGATTGCACTAACCTTTTCTATACAAGGAATATTCAAAAAGTTTTCAAATTGCGTATCCAATGATTGAATTTGGTGTTTGCTAGCTTGAAAAAGTGTTGAAATAGTGTTTGCTATGTTGAAACCCGTGATTTCTATCAGAATAACAGAGTGCACAACAAACTAAAAGTAGAGAATGGATGAAATAGGCCCCAAAGTTTCTTTTTGACCATTTTTAGGTGATTTCATATAGTGTGTATGCACTATAGCACCTACGCACTATGTGAAAACACATCACTCTCCATCCTCCCTACTCTCTATCCTCCCTACTCTCTCTCTCTCTCTCCCTACTCTCTCTCCCATCCCCTACACTCTCTCTCCCCCCTCTCCCATCCCCTACTCTCTCTCTCTCTCTCACTCTTCCTCTCCCACTGCCTACTCTCTCTACCTCTCTCACCCTCTCTCCTCTCCCATCCCCTGCTCTTTAGATATCTCACACACACTACCATCCTCCCTCTCCCACTTCCTACTATCTCTCTCTCCCCCATCCCCCTACTCTCTCCCATCCCCTACTCTCTCTCACACTCTCTCACATCTTCTACTCTCTCTCTCTCCCCCCTCTCACATCCCCTAAACTCTCTCTTTTATAGATACACACTCCCATCCCCCCTCTCTCTCTACTTCTCCCACTCCCTCTCCCACCGCCTACTATCTCCCTTTCAAGTTCTCTCTCTCTCCCTCTCTACTATCTCTCTCCCCCATTCCCTACTCTTACTCTCTCTCCAATCTGCAACTCTCTCTCTCAAACTCTCTCCCATCCCCGACTCTCTCTCATCCTTTCACTCTGTCTCTCTCATCCCATACTCTCTCTCTCTCTCTGCCACCTCTTACTCTCTCTCACACTCTTTCCCATCCATTTACTCTATCTTGCCCATCCCATACTCTCTCTCTCTACCACCCCCTACTCTCTCTCACACTCTCAAACTCTCTCCCATCCCCTACTCTCTCTCTTTCACAGACACACATGCACACTCCCATTCCCCCTCTCTCTTCTCTCCCATCCCCTACTCTTTAGATTTTTCACACACACTCCTATCCCCCTCTCTATCTCCCTCTCCCTACTCTCTCTCACACTCTCTCCCATCCCCTACTCTCTCTCTCTCACTCTCTCCCATCCCCTACTCTCACTCTCTCTCTCCCATCCTATTCTCTCTCTTAGCCACCTCCTACTCTCTCTCACACTCTCTCTCATCCCCTACTCTCTCTTACACACACTCCCATCTGCCCTTCTCTCCCTCTCCCACCACCTAGTCTCTCTCTCCCATCTGCTACTCTCTCTCTCTCTCTCTCTCTCTCTCTCTCTCTCAGGCTACTCTCTCTTTTTCAGATACACACTCCCATCCCCCTCTCTCTCCCCCCTCTCTCATCCCTTACTCTCTAGATCTCTCACATGCAATCCCATCCCTCTCTCTCCTCCTCTCCCACTCCCTCTCCCACCGCCTACTATCCATCTCTCTTAAGTTCTCTCTCTCCCTCTCTACTCTCTCTCTCTCCCATCCCCTACTCTTACTCTCTCTCTCCCATTCCCAACTCTCTCTCACACTCTCTCCCATCCCTTATACTCTCTCTCACTCTCTCTCCCATCCTTTCACTCTGTCTCTCCCATCCCGTACTCTCTCTCTTCCACCCCCTACTTTCTCTCTCACTCTCTCTCCCATTCCATACTCTCTCTCTCTTTGCCACCCCCTACTCTCTCTCTCACTGTCACACTCTCTCTCTCTTTCACAGACACACACACACACTCCCATCCACCTCTCTCTCTCTTCTCTCCCATCCCCTACTCTCTAGATTTGTCACACACACTTCCATCCCCCTCTCTCTATCTCCCTCTCCCTACTCTCTCACACTCTCTCCCATCCCCTACTCTCTCTCACACACTCTCCCATCCTTTACTCTCACTCTCTCCCTCTCCCACTGCATACTCTCTATCCTCCATCCCCTACTCTCTCTCTCCCCTCTCCCATCTCCTACTCTCTCTCTTTCACAGACACACACTCTTATCCCCCCACTCTCTTCTCTCCCATCCCCTATTCTCTAGATATGTCACACACACTCCCATCCCCCCTAAATCTCTCCCTCTCCATCTCCCACTCCCTCTCCTTTTTCCTACTATCTCTCTCTCTCTCAAGTTCTCTCTCTCCCTCTCTCTCTCTCTCTCATCCCTTACTCTCACTCTCTCTCTCCCATCCCCTACTCTCTCTCACACTCTCCCATCCCCTAATCTCACTCTCTCTCCCATCCCGTACGAGCTCTCTCTACCACCACATACTCTCTCTCACACTCTAACACTCTCTCCTATCCCCTACTCTGTCTCCCTTACACACATTCCCATTCCCCCCTCTATCTCTCCCTCTCCCACTCCCTCTCCCACCTCCTACTCTCTCTCCCCCATCCCCTACTCTCTCTCCCCTCTCACATCCCCTACTCTCTCTCTTTCATAGACACACACACTCCCATCCCCGCTCTCTCTCTCCTCTCCCATCCCCTACTCTCTAGATTTGTCACACACACTCCCATCCCCCCTCTCTCTCCCTCCCCCACTCCCTCTTGCACCACCTATTATCTCTCTCTCTCTCTCTCAAGTACTCTCTCTCCCTCTCTACTTTCTCTCTCCCATCCCCTACTCTCACTCTCTCTCTTCCATCCCCTACTTTCTCTTACACTCTCTCCCATCTCTCTCTCTCTCTCTCTCTCTCTCTCTCTCTCTCTCTTGCATGCATGCCCCCATCCCATACGAACTCTCTCTGCCACCCCCTACTCTCTCTCAAACTCTCACACTCTCTCCCAACCTCTTCTCTATCTCTCTTATACACATTCCCATTCCCCCCTCTTTCTCTCTCTTGCACTCCCTCTCCCACTACCTACTCTCTCCCATCCCCTACTCTATCTATCTTACACACTTCCATTCCCCTTCTCTCTCCCTCCCACTCCCTCTCCCACCGCCTACTCTCTCTCTCTCTCTCTCTCCCCCATCCCCTACTCTCACTCTCTCTTTGCCACCCCTACTCTCTCTCACACTCTCACACTCTCTCCCATCCCCTACTTTCTCTCTTACACACACTCCCATCCCCCCTCTCTCTCCCTCTCTTACTCCCTCTGCCATTGCCTACTCTCTTTCTCTCCCATCCCCTACTCTCTCTATCTCTCTCTCCCCTCTCTCATTCCCTACTCTCTCTTTCACACACACACCCATTCCCCCTCTCTCCTCTCCCATCCCCTACTTTGTCTCTCACTCTCTCTCCCTCTCCCACTACCTACTCTCTCTCTCTCTCTCTCCCACTCTCACTCTCACTCTCACTCTCTCTCACTCTCACTCTCACTCTCACACTCTCTCTCTACTACCCTCTACTCTCTCACACATTTTCACACTCTCTCCTATCCCCTACTCTCTCTCTCTTTCTTTCTCTCTTACACACATTTCCATCCCCCCTCTCTCTCCCTCTCCCATCACCTGCTCTCTCTTCCATCTCCTACTCTCTCTCAAGCTACTCTGTCTTCCCCCTCTCCCATTCCCCACTCTCTCTCTTTCACACACATGCACTTCCATCCTCCTCTCTCTTTCTTTTCCTCTCCCACTCTATCTCCCACCACCTACTCTCTCTCTCCCCTATCCCCTACTCTCAATCTCTCTCTCCCAACCTATACTCTCTCTCACACTTCCTCTCACTCTCATCCCCTACTTTCAATCTCTCTCCCCCATCCCGTACTCTCTCTTTGCCACCCCTACTCTCTCTCACACTTCCTCTCTCTTGCATCTTGTACTCTCTCTACCACCCCTACTCTCCCATCCTATACTCTTTCCCCCCTCCCATCCCCTACTTTCTCTCTATCTCTTTCTCTCACACACACACACACACACATCCATTCCCTTGCCCCCCCCCCCACCCCCCACCCAACTCTCTCTTGCTCTTGGGTTGCAATTTAGGTCTCAATAGTGCATGTGCACTATAGTGTGCATGTGCTATTGAGAATTTAAATGCTTCTAATAGTGCATGTGTGCTATAAGGCACATGCGCTATTGAAAGCTTTGTATTAAAACCAAGCCTAAGGCTTGGTTTTGCCTTGGAGATCCAACCCAAAGGTTTGGAGTTTATAAATAGGTCTGAGACATGTTTTCCAACAAACATATCAAAAATGATTGATTTTTCTTGTGTGCTCCCCTTCAAGATTCCTCATGGTTGGGTATCGATAAGATTAGGTTACATAGCATTATAGGTCTCTGTGTTAGCTATCTAACCATATAATTTATTTTTAATTTGAACTATTTCAAGCCTTTCATCTATAATTTCTTTTGAATGTATGTTCATATTTTGTCAAAAACCACCATGAACTGATTGGGCTATAGATTTTAGCTCATTCATCGAATTTTGCAACAACTCAATTTTTTAGAAACTAGACTCCATTCTACACACTTTGGAAAAAAAAAAATTTTGATTTTAGATTAGTTTTCAATTATTTCTAGGGGAAGCACATAGATATTTCACATTTTTGGGATGTGTCTAGTTAAAAAAATCATTAAAAAAAAATACACATTATAAAATTACCCAAAAAATTTGGGATAAACTACAATGTTAAGTAACATTTGACTAGAGTGATTAAAGAATTTCAAAAAAAAAGTTAAAATTTTAGGGCGGCCACACTTTGTACTGTGTTATATTTTTTTGGAATAAACAGTACCACTTTTTGTGGCCCCCTTTTTTGAGGACCTAAAACTAAACCATTTTGAAAAAAAAATAGTGGTTTAGAAACTAGATTCAAAGGACTATGACTTTTGTTTTTGTCATATCTTAAAATTTTGGGCGTAACTATCTTCAAATTCTTGTTGAAGTTCAAAATTTGCAGACTTTAGGAAAAAGATGTCCACTTATACCACCCTTTTGGCACCACAACTTGGTGCACTTACCCTTGGGTCACAATGCAGTTACATACAATAGGTAATCATTGTTACCATTGGAGAAATTTACTCTATGTGCATATACTGATGTGGATTGGGCAGGCAATATGGATGATAGAAAGAGCACCAGTGGTGGATCATTTTTTCTTGGAGGAAGATTGATTTCTTGGCTGAGCAAGAAACAAGATTGTATTTCTCAGAGTACAGTTGAGGCTAAGTATGTTGCAGCAAAAAATAATTGTAATCAAGTGATGTAGATGAAACAGATGCTTAAGGATATCAGAATTGAGTTTGTAGTACCTGTTATCATTCACCATGATAACACAAGTATAGTGAGTATGTCTAAGAATCGTGTATTGCATTCTAAGACTAACTGCATATATCTATTAAGTATCATGTGTTGAGAGAGAAAGCAACAAAAAAAGAGATTAGGTTAGAGCATGTGAGTGCTAAAGATTAGATTGTAGATATCTTTACGAAGCCTTTAGCATAACTGCAAGAAGTTGGGTCTCACTTTTGGTCAAAAAATGGAAGTGTTTTTTTCTATTTTTAAAATTTCTTGTCAATTGATGTCATAATTTGAGGCATTTAGATATTGAATATAAAAAAACTTCAGAAATAAAAATTGTAGTGCTCAAAATCTACTTTTTGAATATGAAATTTATTTGTGTACCCATATGATAAATATTTTTTTTTGGTATGGATCTTTAAAAACCACTTTTTCAAAGTGGCTATTTTAGGACCATACCACACTCATGTATGGGAACCATAATTCGACACAAATAAATGAATTTTTGTAAATCCTTTTTAAAAGAAGTTATCTAACACACCAAAGATTGATAAAAAAATAATTTTCCTTAATTTTCTATTGAATAATTTTCTTATTATTAATTTTTAATTGGCTATAAAGGAAAAAATTTTAACTTATTATGTATGAACAAAGTAATTTGATCAAAATTTCACTTTTTTCAAAAAAAAAAAAAAACTATAAAAGAATTCTATGTAGATTCATGATATATAAATTAATTTAAGAAAAACTATAAAATTAAAAAGTTATTAAAGTTTTAGTGAGCCTTGCTATTTTACATTTAGCTACCACCTTTGATTAAAAAATAATACAAAAATAGTAAATAAAATCATAACACTATGAAACTTATATTTCTAAAATCAGGACATTGAAAGCTCTAATGGGTTTTTGTTTCATAAAAACAATTGATCAAGACAACTCTCTAAAAAATATGGCAAGGCCTGAATTTGTCAGTCCAATGCCTTGACCAAATCTTGAGAGGTCAAGGCATAGGCTTGGTCTCACCAAGCCTATCCCAAATCGAAATCTGAGGTGGGAGAAAAAATTCCCACCCCTTGTAAGAAACAGGCACCTATATTCAAAAAGTAAAATTGACATTTTAAATGCATTTTAAATCCTAAAAAAAGATTTTAAACTTGATTTTTTCAAAAATGAGCACCCATTTTTTATTTATAAAAAAATAGGTGCTCATTTCTAAAAGGGCATGATCTCAATCTGCATACTTCTGCAGATTTGAGAGACAACTTCTTGCTTCCACCCTTTACCTAAAGATACATTTGAGTAATTGAGAGGTATGCTTGGGGCTATGCCCCTGCCTACTTCTAAGTAGATGATGTAGTAAGTGCATAAGTCCAATGGTACAATTCACTATTGCTAGACTAGACTAAATGTTGATGCTTCCCATATGGGGGAGTATCTGTGATGAGCTGAGTCGTTGAGGACTCTTGGTATTTGTTCCTGAATAGTGTCTTTAGACACTTGAGCTAGTTGACAAGTTGGAACAGTAAATTGACATAATGAGGACTTTTTCATTGATTTCAATGGGGGAGAATATGCATGAAAAACATCTCCTACATATGTATAGGGGAGAGTGCATAGAAATATCTCCTAAGTATGTATGGGGGAGAGTGCATGGAAATCTCATTTATTTAGGGAGATTTAGAAAGATTCATTTAAAGAAGAAGGAGGAATATCTATATGGGGGAGATATATATTGTGAGTTGTTTACTTTGAACAATTATTGCCAATCCTAAAGAAGAAGAAGAAGAAGAATAGAGAAGTATTCTAGATGATTCTAGATTTTATTAATGAAGAGGATTTGAGAAGATGAGAACATCAATAGTAGCAAAGTGTTATTTTGGTATTCTTGGAGCTTAGATGTATTTCATCTATGTTGCCATCAATGCCAAAGGGGAGGATTGTTAGCATGAATGTTGATGATACTACATTGGGGGAGTATCCTAACCATTGGAGAGTATTGACATGTTACATTCATGACTATCTTCATCATTGATGTCAACATAGCAACAAGTCTGTGAAGATTGGCAGAGTTATAGAGAGAGATTGTAGTTGTACAAACAAGGTTTTTCTTGTCTGGTGATGTGCAGTCATGGACATTTTCAATACAGTGTCCTAATGATGTGGTTCAATGCACAGCAAGCAAGTCAAAGACATACATAAGTTGTACCTAATTTACAGAGAGCAGTTCAGAGACAGAGTGCTTGGAAAGCAATTTCTAATGTTTATTTGTTATATTTCATCTTAGATGCAGTGAAGAGATGTGTGGTCAGCCAGTGACGAAGGATAGTCAAATGATGACATTATTGGATGCACAAGCACTAGTATCACACATGTGAAGTTTTATATAGATTGTGAGTTAATAGTGCTATTGTAATTGTAACTAATTAACTATCTTATTACAATTAATTGGGAAAGCCTCAAATCCAACTCAAGGAATTATTTTGAAGATATGGTATAAAGGAAAGATGTTTGTAAAGTGTATCAATTATTGTATTAAGTGTAAATTGTGAAAAGGAGAAGAGTGTTTGGTGAATGCGAGTAGGAGCTCTAAAGGATTATTGGATGTGAGTTTTGTGATTTGGTTAAAAGATTAGAAGTAGTATAGGTCCAGTTGATAGGATAGAAGAAAGAAGTATTGTTCAAATCTAAATTATTCTGCAAGGAATAATACAGAGATCATTTGGACAGTGGGTTCATGGGTCTTTCCGTTGAAGTTGTTTGGGTAGTGGGTCTACTTGTCTTCCACAACTCCAAATAGGGTTGGACTCTCCTAACAGGGATTCAAAGTATCCTAATAGGGACTGATATGTATTGAATGTTGTTATAGACTCCTAATAGGGTCCATCCTCTAACAAGGAATATTTATATTAGTACATCATCTTGTGGGTACCATTGCCATCAGCATTTTTCCTCTAATCAATGGTTTCCCTAGTTAACATATTTGGTGCTATTGTGTATGATTATCTTGTTGTGGCTTATGATTGTATTAAACTCATATGGTTATGCTTGTTTAAAGTTGATAATTGTGATATTAGTTGGATAACTGATTCACCCCCCACCCCCACAACCTTCTCAATTATATTGGTGGACTATATATTTTAATAGTAATGTGGCCTTTACACCTTACAACCTTACATCATAATGCTACAATCATAATAAGATCCTGCTCATACCACATGCTACCTTATTTAGACACATCCCTAATACTACTACTTTTGGAAACTAAGCTATACTTTTTGTGACTCCATACCCTTGAATGCACATCTCATAGCAATCTTTTAGGTGACGAGTATAATCATTCAAGGATTGTCCAAAATCAAGAAACATCTAGGTACTGTGTGTACCTAAGATTATTAAAAATTTAAAGATTTTCTTCACTAGACCCATCAACTCCAATGTTTGAAAGCTTGTCAGCTAGTAATTTCACCTCCTAAACACATGTTACACTTTAAAGTCTTCAAATTCTAACAATAGAGCCTGGATCATCCTAGTTTCCTTATTAAGATACCAAGCTTCCATTTGACCTTTTGCAATTCCATTAACAATGAGTTAGGAATCACCTTCTAGGTGAAGTTTCCATACTCCCAATTTGTTGACAAGAAAAACCACACCTACAACCACTAAAAATAACGCAATATTTTTGGTCTTAGAAAGGCACTTAACACCAATTTTCAAAATGCTCCCATACTCATCCTTAGCCATATACTGGGTCCTTAACTGTCTCGAGTTACCCCTTGAGGCTCTGTCAAAGTTCACCTTGATCCACCCTTTGTCAAGAGGTTATCATTGCATCTTATGTATGTCCTTTGGCAAAGGTAAAATATAAGCTAGGGATCTACTCCCTAGGTGGAATGCAAATTCCCCACTCCACATCCCATGGATAAATCAAGATACAAGATCTTGAGGACCTCTCAATTGTTGACATAGTAGAGAGTAAGTCTATGAGGTTTGAACCTTGGTCGTCCGAACTACAGGCAAGAAGCACCACCATTTCACCAAAGGGTCACCTCTTTAGATAAATATATTTTTATTAGAATTATATTATAAAAATTAAATTAAAATTTTGTAATTGAATATTAAATTAGAAAATTAGATAAATATAATTGTTTTAGTAAAATTACCCATCATATCTGCATTAAGGATTACACTTATAGTTAATTAATTATTTATCTGATAGTACTCAAGTAACTCTAGTAGTAGCAAGTGTGTTATAAATGTAATGGTGCGAGTGTCATAACAAAAAGTCAAATAATTAATAAAAAGAAAATTATAGAACAAATCTTAATATTTAAATAAATTTTGAGTAAATATAGGCAAGAGCCTACAACATAATGGTAAATTATGAGCCTCTTTTGTGGAAGGTCTTGGATTCAATTATGTTTGACTTTAACAAATAATTATAATAATAATTAACCACAACACAATAATAATTAATCATGGTCTCAAACTCTTACTAGTCCAAAAAGATAAACATAACATTGAGTAAATATAATAATGATAAAATAACTCAAAAATAGAAAATAAAACTCTTCTTTCTTGACATTGATATTTTTATATGTCCATGGACATACATACATATCAGACAAATATTATATATGATATGCATATGGAAAATTAAAAAATTCATATAGAAAAATTTGAGGATACGTTGGGACTAATTGAAATTATGTTTTGACAAATTCAATCTTTTGTTGTATCATATAGGTGATTAGAAGACCTAATACACTTTTTCTTTATGACTTATATTTGTAGCTAACATATGTATATTTGTATTATGTTTAAATACTAATGTATAAACATAATTGATGTGTATCTATGGGTGGGTGGGTCGGTGGGTGTGACTCTTGGATTTTTCCAAAAATGTTTGAAGACATGATAGAGTGTTCTTTATTTTGAATCATTTAACTAGTACTAGTACAATTTATTTTAAATGGCAAGTAATGGAATGTGAGTTAAATTCTCAATCATTGAAATGGTTATTAGAAGATTATTTGTTAAATAAGAGATCAAGCTAAAGGTTGGTTGATTCCATTAAAATTGAAGGTAAGTTCAATTAATATTACTCGTAACTATTTTTCCTATCTCACTTCAAGGCATGGAAATGATGGCTCCTAGGTAGGTGGTTTGAGGAATGGTGATTGAAGTGCTTGCACACTTCTTACCATTTTGTCTTCTCTTCACCTTTTTCTTTTTCCAACCCCTTTTCATTAATGTTCAATGGTTTCCCCTACTCTACCTATGTAGCTTGAACATGGTGAAAATGGTAATAAAATATTATATTGAGGTTTCACCCGTAGAATGCTACCTCTTCTCTTTGTGCGTGTATAATATACACTAAAGGTCTTATCTTAACCCTATTCTTCATGAATTTGTTTCACAATCTTAGATTATTGGCATGCATAGAATTAATATACGCATGCTTATATTTCATTAATCTTATCAAGATGAACCCATAGATCAATTTCCCTCAAGTTGTATCTTGTTGGATACATGGCTTTCTTGAAAATTCTGAATTCTTGTAGAAATGTTGACAAATTATCTATAAAACATGTTTGTTAATTGATAAGTATGTTATTGAGGCCTTGACATTCAAAATGTGCTATTGGATTATCAACATTTAATGTTTTAAATTTTATTTAAGTTGTATTATTTCATAAGCATTATGTGAATGCTTTTGTTGTGCTTGGATATGAAAATCTTTTGTATGCTTGTATGGTTTTTTAATGTCATTTCTTGTTACATGTCTTTATGTCTTCAATCACTCTTTGATGAGTAGATATCCTTTACATATATCTTTTTTATAACTATTTTAAAAAACAAACACAATTAATATAAATATTATACAATTAATAAATACGTCCCATATAGTACAATTTTCTTTCTTAGTTCCTTCTTTATTCATTATATTTCAATATTGATATTGTACACTTAATGTTAGCTAAGTTACACTTAATGTTAGCTAAGTTGTATTGGTTATTAGCACTCTGTGAATGAATTTATTGAGCTTGGATATGAAAATCTTTCGTATGCTTGTGTATATTTTGAATGTCGTTTCTTGTCGCATATCTTTATATGTCTTCATTCATGATCTCATGTACTCTTTCTCACACAGACATACTTATATATACTTCAAAAAATAGACACAATTAAAAAATATAAGTTCTATGAAATACAATTTGTTTGCTCAACTCTCTTTTCCTTCTTTATTCATTATATTTCAATATTGACTATTAACATATCAGAATATTTTAGAAAACTCTACAGTTAAAAAATTAAAAATAAAATAACATAAGAAATTTTAGGAGGAAAGTTAAATAATAAAAGAGATCGTAGCTTGGAAGCCAGCAAGTGAACTACATAGCATGCTTGGATGCCAGCAAGTGAACTACATAGCATGATAGCAGTAGACAAATAACAATCAACACGCTTAGTTAAGTACCCACTTCCCTTGTAAGCTAAAATTCAAACCTTAATGAAGTACACGGAATATCCCCTGAAGACACGCCTAAATCCTTGGAGCTAAGGATTGACTATAACATAAACGAAGACAAACTGCAATCAATGATAAGAAACTACTACCTTGTTCCACACTAACTTCTCCATGATGACCTTGGCTTTCCCTGCTGTATAAAGTGCTTTCGCCAGCTGTCTTTCATTCCTCCTTAGAGCCCATTTCCTGGAGTTCAGCAACAGCAGATCCTGCACTCTCTCCAGGGACTCGTTCATTACATCTGCCAAACAGCTTTCTAATTCTTTCAGCAGTTCCTTCCCATCGTTTCCATCATTGTACTCAATGCTGTTGCACAAATTGTACACTGCAAGACCCGATGCTGCTGCTTTCCAGTCTATGGAGTCGTTGCCCTTCCATCCGTTTGAAGGATCTTGTACTTTTTCTTTCTTAAGTGCATATACCCATCCTGATATAACATGTCTGCTCTCCACCGGCTCTGTTTTTCTTTTACTTTCCTTTTTGAGCTCCTCCAACGCTGCACGAGGTGTTGCAGTCCTGAAATTATTTGGAGGAGAGTCTCCTCCCTCCACATTCTTTTTCAGATAATGAAAGTACTTGTCGGCTGCTTCACTAGTGACTCCGTCAGCTTCTGTATCCGTCTCCTCAACGAAATCCATGATTTCCCATGCTTGAGAATACGCATTCAAACAATCCTTAACTTCCTTTGCAGGAATACGGCCATGAAAGAGATGAACGATGATACTGAGCAACGACACTGCTGTCATTTTCCATGACTTTTTGCTCACGCCTCTAAATTGCTCTTCTGATGGCTGATTTTCCATATCACGCCCTTGGTGGGGTTCTTCTGAACTCTGAATAGGGCTCCTCTTGCACAAGAACTTCAATCCTGTTTGGGTCTTGTGTGGGTACAAACAACCCACACCTAGACCGTTCTCACTTTTCTTACTAGACACAAAGTCGACCAGATCTTCAGAGTCACATTCACCGTCTTGATTACCTTGAATAGTGAGGTGCTTGGCCTTCACAATTGACTTGCGGTTAGCTACCCACAAGTTCTCAGGGCTCTCCCCTAACATCCGAACCTCCTCCAATATTTTTTCGTACTTTGGATAATCTTCAAAGACATACATTATGTGCTTTTCAAACAAGAAACTATACAACTTATGCATCAACTTGTTGTGGAAAATCATCAAAGAGACGAACCAACAAGCTTTGCTGAACGAAACGAGAAACCACTGCATCCCAAACCCCGCATACAACAATAAACTCGGTACATACACTTTTTTGGGCTCCTTGGAAACAAGTCGCTCAATTTTGTCATCAATCGGTTGTGCCTGCCGCGGCCTTGTCTCCCTCGCCTCCCCCAATTCCCACAGGTGCCTTGTCCAGAAATCCTCCATCCTTAAATCACTATGCCAGCTGTCCCCTTCGGATTTTATGCGATAAGCCGCTGCAATTCCCCACCTCAAATTGATGAGAATCCAGGCCAGCAAGATGAAGACAGATTGCAGAATGGTGGCAACAAACTTGAACGTTTTCCAATCCTTACTCACGTCCTGCCCTTTCACCTCCCTGTAAAGCCCTCCCACGATCGTTGTTGAAATTTGAATGGTAACTATGATTGCGGAGGAGGCGATCAAGGCTGATCTGGCAATCACTGCTTGGGTGGAGTATGCACGCACAATTATCCACGCTTTCAGCACCGCATCTTCAACCGTCCGCCAACAGTTGTGACAGTGCTGCCGATGGTGTTCTTCCTCCTTCTCCCCTCTCACCAATGCATCTTCAATTGTCCGCCAGCATGAATGCCCATTCATCTCCTCTCTCTTCTCCACTCTGCGCAGAGCCTCTTCAACCGTCCGCCAACAGCGGTGATGCCGATTTATGTCTTCTTTCCACGCACTCACCACGGCCCTTTCAACTTCACGCAAACAGGCCGAGTGATCGTGAGCTTGATGTAGTCCATCTCGACTATCAACGCTGTTAATATCACTCTTAACAGTCCGCCAACAGGAGTGATGGTGAGAGTGATGGTGGGGATGGGTTTTCTCAGCTAATAAGGGATCACAGAATTCCCCATGGCCTTTGAGAACCAGCGAAATCTTTTTGGCAACAATGCTCTCAATGCTTCTGCCAGCAATGTTAGCGCAGGCGAGAAGAAGAATGAGGCAAATGAAACATAGGGATATTGTTGTAGCATAGACATAGTAGAGAGGGTCATTTTTATGGTATTGTTGAGGCCATAAACGGAGGACATTGGGGAAATCTCTGTTATTAGCTTTAACAACATAAAACTCAGACGTTACATGGTGAAAGACAGTTATGACCAGAGCCACCCACCTCACCCAGGAATGTTCCAGGCCGCGATCTGCCATAGCCGGCATGACGTAGGCTGCAAACACACACAATAGAGTTCGACTGTTATGGATGGTCAGAAAGTCCTGCCATAAAGCATTGGAAGTGCCGCCAGTGTTGTCTTGACTAGCTTTGACTACCCATTTCCCCGCTGGGGAGGAAGTTTCGGCTGCTTGATTCTGAGCATTCAGCAAGCTTAGCAATTGGATTGAGAAGGCGCTGAGAACTAGGAAATCACAGGGAATCCAATGCGCTCGCGTAACGAGAGCCCGGTGTGCATCCTTTGCAATGAGAACGATAAATGAAAGCACTGCTCCTGCCATTAAGGCAGTTTTCATATTCTCAGCTTCACTGGAAGAACGCAGACTAGGCGGGGGTGGTAGAATATAGGGAGGGAAGAGATCGGGGGAGACCTCGAACTCGTAAAAATCCGGGGGCTCATACGCCATGATTGAACCAGCTTCCCACTATCGATGCTCTTCGCCCGGCAAAGCTCAAATAGGCAATTGATCAGAATACAAATGAACATGAATCGGTATGCTCCTTTTGTTGATGGAAGTCACTTTAGAAGCCCAAATAACTTTATATGTCGCTTGTGCTGCAAGAACTTTCCTCCCAGCTAAAGAATACTTCGCAGGCAACGAAGCATCGAAAGATAATTTTGTCCTGCTAAATTGTTTTTGAAAAATTGATAAAATTCATGGTGTGAAGGATTACAGGTGATATCCATTTATTATCATACCCCTCTTTAAAGCCATAACTTTATTCCAACCAATCTACCATCCCTCGCTCCTTACAATCCAAAAGTAATGCCCGGACCTCATCTAAATTTAATATGCGAACATGAGTTGTCAACAACTCACCGACAGAGCCATCGCATATAAAATAAAGAAAAAGCGTGACGCACGGCGGCATCTTCGCAATGAGATCATTCCTTGGTATACGTGCGTTCTTTGTTTTTTCCACACTCGTTTGACTTCGTCGGGAATGTTTAGCATGGTGATATCCATTTTTTATCATACCATTACTTTATTCCAACCCATCTATCATCCCTCGCTCCTTACAATCCAAAAGTAATGACCGGACCTTATCTAAATTTAATATGCGAACATGAGTTGTGAACAACTCACCGACAGAGCCATCACATATAAAATAAAGAAAAAGCTGGAGGCACCTCAATCACTTAAGCATCTTGGAAATGAGAGCGTTACCTTGGTATACGTGCGTTCTTTGTTTTTTCCACGCTCGTTGGACTTCGTCGGGAATGTTTCGCTCACAGTTTCTTTCTCGTTGTGATGTGAATATCAGGATTTAACTGTGTGATTTTGAGTCAAACTCGATGACCCATGTTTCATGAGTAGTGATTCAACATGAATCCATCTCTCATGAGAATAAATGGAACACTTAGCACTCATTGGATCTAGATGATGCTCACAGGGGTGAAGCACCGGGACTTCCCGGGAGGTCACCCATCCCAGTACTACTCCAGCCTGAGCGCGCTTAACTACGGAGTTTCCTCCACAGTTAAACCCAAAGCTTGCAACCCCAGTTTCTTTCTCATTAATAAGTGGGACAGTCCGCAAATTTTCTTCGGGAAGTGATTGGAGTTTCCATTAATGTAGGCCCGCAAAAACGTGCCGCACGTTAGAAAATTTTAATGTATCAAATATCACTTCATGTTCGAAATTTGTTAAATTTGTTTCAAATATCGGCTAGACTTGAAGGGTCGACGGTCTACAATACTCCTACGTTGTAGGGTATGTGATGAGACCCGACTTTTATGATAGATAACTATCATTATAGAAATCCCTTAATTACTATTTTAAAAATGTCAAATAAATCAATATAATATATGTATTAATAGTCGATAACACATGTACTAATAGTCGATCGCACATGTACTTATAGTTGATTTTTTTTAGCTTTCTTGGTTGTTGATTGGTCAATATATAAGTACTTTTATTCTTGGTGAATGACTATTATAATGGATTCCGGCCAAACATTTTGAAATGATACTTTACGACCACTTTGCACTCTACGACTTCTACATAGAGCTCTGTAAATGCGGAAATGCCCAAACCTTAGCTTTAAGCTCCTCAGTCACCTCTAGAGACATCTGAGGAAATTGGAAAATTTCAACAAGCGGATTAGGAGTTTTAGGTGCACAAAGTTAGCCTAGGCGACTATTGGATCTCTTCCCCCTATCGCTTTAAAGCAATTTTTTTGTTTTCCGCCATTATGAATTGTTTTATTTGAATACAAAGTCAAAGTAATAAATATCTGGTTGTCTTTTCAGAGTCACCACTTTCCCTTCAATTTTAACAATCACTATTGCACTTCACATGCAGAATTTGTTGATTTCACATTTATCTTTTTCATCAATATTCAATAGGAAGTAGGTTGCACTACATATTTTTCATTCTAAGCTTTTCTCCACCGATCTTCTTTAAACCGCATAGCATTCCCCCAAATTCAAATTTGTGATGTGATAAATGTATTTATTTTTTCACCAATAATGAGAATGGGTTCTTTTTTAATGATTTTATACCTTGTTAACATACCCTTTTTTATTTTGAAGACCAGTTTTTTAATCTAAATATCCTATTTTGAACTATATTTTCTTAGTATGTGGTATATATCTTTTATGTTTTAGAGTTTTCTTTTTTCATGCTTTAATTTATACCATTTCACACGACCTTGGTGGTGAAATAAATGATGACTTGTATATACCATAAAATTATTGTAGTATAATATATTTATTTACTAAGCTAAGTGGACAAGGGATCTTACCTATTATAAATTTAAAAACATTAATCAGCGAGCAAAGAAATTATATAATTGTACAAAAAAATTACACCTAGCAAATAATAGCACAAAGTAGAGAGAAAACTAAAAAATGTGATTGGCAACTAGCCTAATTTATGAGTGTTTTAAAAAGTGCTCAAAAATTCATTTTTAAATATTTTATTTTCCATTCCCATAATTTGATTACATTTCTTTTTCTTTCTTAGCTATATTGAAAGAGACATTCAACTTCAGACATTTTGTAGAGTAGTTTACATCTTGAAGCCTTTTATTCTTCAAGAAAAGAGGGATTATTGGTAGCATCAACATTAAAGCTCTAGAACTAAGTGAAATATCCATATTAAAACAATCTTTCGTAACAATTTTTTTATTATTTCACCTTCTAAGGCATCTTCGATTGATGAAGAAGAGGAAACCTTTTGGACGAGCTATTTTCTCTAATATATTGTAACAAGTTGTATTTTATCACCTTTTACTAGAATATTTTCTTCTAGCATTTACTTTGCCCCATATTCTTTTTATTATAGTTGAGCTATTAGAGTAATATTTTGAAGTTCAAACAAGATTTTATTTTATTTTTTACTTATAGTTTGCCTTTTAATATAAGTGTACATTTGAATATAAAATATAAAATAAAACAAAAAAATTCAATCTATTAATTCTAATGATAAATTAAAAATAGTCCACATAATTATTGCCAACTCCAAATTTGTACAGTTTCTAATATATATATTATCCTTCCTTACATTTGTGTTTTCAAAATTATTCAAATATTTCCAATTTTAGCAAGACATATTCGTCATTATAAAAATATTACTGCTAATCTCAAACTTTCTAACGATGCACCAAGCCTCTTTCAAACTTTAAATTTTACCATTGCTTTAAGAACTCATTTATTTTTATAATAGTTTTTCTATTTATTTAATATTTCCAATTGTCTAGTAGTACCAGCACGCTCATTAGACCAGATACGATTGCTAGTATATGCGAAAGCCAAAGGCGCCATGGAAAATCCCAAACAAATCGAGCATTAACGTCGAATTTGGAAGGAAAAAAGGTTTAGAGAAATCGTTCCTTATTGGAAATAGTATCTTTTTTCCTTCACGACAAAGAAAACGGACTTTAATCTCAGCTTGGAATAAATAAAGAAATTGGGCATGGAATAGATCTACAACTTTTTCTAAACTATTAACTTAGAAGATGCGCTTGTGTGACCATAAAGAAGAAGAAAAAGAAAGAATTATTAAAGAAAAGACGGAGAACAGAGCTTAATTGAGCATAATATTATCCTTTATGATATGATTTCTGATTGCCATATTATATAAATTTCTCTAGTCACGTACATATTTGGTGGTCCCCTAAAGCAACACACTCTATCAGCATTTCAAGTATTTTCCAGATTATGTGGGGCTCAGCTTTACCTCAACCTCTCTGGAGTGTACCCCTCAACGTCCCCACATTTTACAGATTGGGCCCTGCATGCTTCCCATTTAATTGGTATGTGAAACGATTTAGTTCGCTTTTACTTTCTATCATTATCATATGTAAAAGAGTGCTTGATTAAGATTGGATATTAAACATAAAATTGTAGAGTTAATGAAAGGTCATGTATTGTGTTCCATTTCTCTCATTGATATTTAGATAAATAAATTTTAATTAAGTAAAAGACTTCTTAGAGTACATTTGTCCTATTTGTATACATTTTAATACATATGTGGTGGATTACGTTTCTACGGTTGCTATTTTTCATTTTAGGGGTTTTGGGCTCTCTCTTTTGGATTTGCATGCTTGGATTTCTAAATATTGGGAACCCAACATTTTGGATGTAGTGTAGATTTACCCTATGGCAAGGGGTTTTTTAATTGTGAAATTTGTTAATCCGGATGATAGAAATGTCATCTTGTATTCAGCATTTAATCCAACTACTAAAACCTTTAATAGAATTCCTCTTTGGGTGCGGTTGTCCAATCTTCCCCTTCACTTTTGACAAGATTCGGTCTTGGAGGCTATGGGGAATGCCCTTGGGAATTTCATATTGGTTGATTCAGTTTCTTACAATGTCTATAGGACAACATATGCTTGCATCCTTGTGGAGATGAATGTCTCCAAGGGGCTCTCAACAATGTTGAAGTTGGCTTCTCCAAATGGTTCTTGGCTTTAACTTCTTGATTATGAGGGTATTCCTTTCAGATGTAGGAAATGTCATATAACTAGCCATCTCACTATGTGATGCTCCTCTGACAAGGTTAGATCAAAGAAATCACCCTCTTGGTGGTTGGGGATTTCAGATGATCACTGTACAGTTTAGAAAGTATCCACAGATGTGAATGGGTCAGATAGCTCTTCTCATATTGATCTCACTTTGTCTAAGGATCCTGTTGTTGTGTTTAATGATTCAAATGTTGTCCCTACAACAAATTTGAATCAGAATGTTGTTTCTGACCTATCATCTGCTACTATTTTTGTTGATTTGATTGTTGTCCCTTTGGCGGCTTTGGGTCAGAATGTTGATGTTGTCCCTTTTTTCTATTGTTGACTCTATCTAGAACATTGTTGTTGGTGCTTCTCCTATTGTGGGGGTTTTGGGGGGTACTAGGGATTGGCAAAAGGCTACTAAGAAGGTGGAGGATGGTTGGACATCTGTTAAAGGAAAAAAAAAAAAAAAGGCATATCCTCCAAATCTTCATCTGATATGTCTTTACATTCTCAAAAGACTGGACCAAAATGTAAATCTTGATGGTCTGTTGCTTCTTGGGTTGTTTGCCCTCTTGTTGGGAACTTTAGTGTGTCCCTCTTGTTTGTCAAGTGGTTTTCCATGGTTCTTTTAAGTTCCTCATTGCTATATCTTTCTTGTCCTTTGTAAAAAGTTTCGGGTCCTTTCAAAACCTGTTTTTACTTAATCAAAACACTTTCTAAAAAAAGAATGAAGTTTATGGATGAATATTGCCAAGTAATGTCAAAATGTAAAATGTCCTTTAATCAAGTGGGAGAATTGCATAAAGGAGTGGAATAGTGGTAGATTGCATGTCAAAAGTTTTGTTATCATTTTTTTTTTAATATAAAATATTAGCTTGATGAAAAACTAACTTGTAGCAAAGGAAAATTACTTAATAATTAGGATGAATTCACATTTGCAATGTCTAAATGAACATGTGCATAATAGGTTGTAGTTTGGTGTTTGTAATTTCCAACCAAGCATTTTTATAAAGAGTTCTCTTCGCTCCTTTTTAATTTAATTTAATTTTTTCATAATTTGGTTTTTATGTTCTACATATTTTTAAAAAGAAATATCTATCAAAATAGTAATGGATTTGCATGATTTATGTTGCAAGTATGGATGGTGCTTCATGTTTGTACATATGTACAAACATGTGTATGGAATATAAAAAATAGACATCATGTAGATGATATTAGTTTTTTGATAATGTGTGTATGAATTTTTTTTTTAAAAAGTGATATTTTCTTATCCTATTTTGTTGTATTGTTTAAAGGTGTATTCTTCTAATTAAGTGGACAACTAATGATAAATTACTTCAACAAAAATTTATTAGCTGATTGGTTTCAAATTTAATATTTAGGGAATTTTTTTTTTCAAGAATAGGTCATAGATGAAAATTTTATTAATTCTAATTTGTTTTTACATACCTAGTTTAATGTGGGCACCAATTGGAAAGAACTAGGTTAAGAAAATCTTGCCTGTAAAAAGTTTTAAATAAAGGGTATGTCAAATTATACTACTTGGCAACACTTGCTTTTAGAATGAGTAGATACAACTCAAAATTAAGCTGATAATTACAATCAAAGGGAGATAATACATAATATCTTTATCAAACTCTTCATTCTTTGTTGTATTCCCTAATAAAACCTTCTAAGATTTGTGTGAATGTGATTACCTCTTTTGTAAAATATTCATTGCCAAACTCAACTACCATCTCATTCTCGTTAGGTATCCGAAGTGAGATACAATAGATATCTGAACCTATAATACATATGGCTATAATTCCTATCCTGTCAATCAAAGATAAGGAAAAAGGTTGTTCCTATGAGGTAAATATAATAGAGTTTATTCCTTCACACATTGATAATGAAAAATCATTCTAAACAAATCTCACAATTTTGATCTTAAAAATAAAAAGAGTTGTATGACCATATAAAATTTCATTACTCTAATCAAATGCATATTTATTAAATAACTATTTCAATTTTATCTAGAAACTATATTTGTATATTTTGGTAACAAATATTAGTCTAAAATAATTGAAGTTTGAACCTGAAGCTTATTCAAAACATATAGCTTTGCAACTTTCTCAAGCTACATTGGTTTTGAATTTTGAATGTGAATGACCAGTAAGGATGGGCTGGAATCTGACCCCAAATGCCTATCTACCTAGATCTATAACTTTTGTTGAACTCCTCATCAAGGGCCCAGTTTGAGGTGTAGAATGTTTCACTTCCCTCTCTTGGGAGGGTTGACTCTATGCAATATGTCTCCACAGGGGACTCCCCAAAAGAAGATTTGGCATTCTTGGGAATGGACTCTAATTGCAGTGGGAATGAGCAGGTGACTTCTGTCAAGGTGGGTGATTGGAATGGGGCTCTTGTGGGAAAATCAACTACCCCCACCCCTCAAGGGATCCCAAAATTTGTCATGAAGTGGATGTGATGGAAATTTTCCTCCGTGACAATATTATGAATAGCATTTTGTTATCTCTACAATTCTTCTTAGTGTGACATTTAATAATGTTTAGGCCTTCTATTGAGATGGGGTTCAAAAGTGGATTCCATATAAATGGATATTAAAGGGAAGTGAACTTATGTTGTGGCTATGCCTAGTGGACTGTTCCTCTTCAAATTTAAATTTGAAGTTGATCTGAATATGGTCCTCTTGGGAAGCTAGTATTATGAGAAGCATTATTTGGTTATTGTGAAATGACACCCTAGTTTTAACCTAGCTTCAAAGATGAGTTGAGCTTCTTTTGTCTAGGTGAGACTTCTTGATTTTCCCATGGAGTTTTGGGACATAAAGATCTTCTGATGGATTCGAAACTCTTTTGGATACTTTATCTTAGCTGCTATCACTATCAAAAAATTAAGGTTGGTATATGCTCGATTCTATCTTAATATTATGGTCAACAAGGCCCTCCCTAACTTTGTGGTATTGAGCACTAAATGGGGGAAGATGCAACAACCACTAGTGTAGGAGAATGTTATTCTTTACAACCAATAAATGTAGACAGTTTGGCCATGTGGTGGTAGATTATAAAACCTAATAGAATGAGGAGAAGGAGAAGGTGGACTCTCCTGGGATTGTCATGGAGAAATCACAAAAGGGTGATTCTTCTGCTTGACTGTCCCAAATGGATGGGAAAAGTAATGAACAATTGACTTAGAGGGCAGAAGTCCCCCCCCCCCTACTGAGGATGGAAGTAGTAGGTCTAGAAAAGGAAGATATTGGGGAAGCTCAAGGTTGTAACCCTGGTATGCAAAAGGAAGGGGATATTAAAGTGGAAATCCAAGTGGAAGCAGAAGAAAATAAGATTGACAATTACCCATCTTTATAGTGGATTGAAGATCTTCTATCCACCCAAAGCAAGACTATGGGTGAGGGAAACGTTGAGATAAAACCCATTTTAGAGGATGGAGAGATCATGGTTATTGGTAAAAAGAATGAAAATAAAGGTCCACTAACAAAGGGTGTTAGTAACTCTTTGGAAAAGTGGGGAGATTGTCGAACCCCCCCAAGGCATGTTTTGACCACTAAGTTCTCTCCAGTGCTTAAGGAGTTGACGAACTAGCTAGTCTGTGACATGTTTTCTACTCCCTTGTCAGAGCTAGAGAGTGATGCAAGGGAATGGAAAATTTATAAGAAAAGAGGAAGAGGAAGAGGAGGCAAAAGGGTGTATGATAGAGTGGAGGTTAAGAAGGGAAGACCACCTAGCAAATTTTTTTGAATGTCCTCAAACTCAGGAGCTGTAATATTCCTTTCAGCATATGACTCCTCTTAAGCTCATTTGAGCACCTTCTTACATCGAGATAGGCAAGAGATTTGAGCTCTCCTATCCAATCAGGTACATGTTGCAGGCTTTTGTAATTGAAAACATCAAGGAACTGAAGACTCTTAAGTCTTCTCACACAATCTCGCACCTCCCAGATCTCTGTGTAAGATAAATTAAAAACCTTTAGAAGTTTCAACTTCCCAATACATTTTGGCAATGTGGAGATGGCAGTGTGACTGAAGTCAATTATATGAAGTGGTGTGGTGTGATCAAGCAAGTGTTATGGGATTTGTAGTTGGTGTTTGCTGGTTTAAGTAGTTTAGAGCTTTAAAAAAATTATTGTGAATACAAAGTCTATAGTAAATGGATATTATTCTCATGTGTAGAGCTATTAGGATAGTAGTGTATATGTATTTTGTAATAATTATTTATCCTATAATGTAAATATAAAAGGTGAACACAATAAATCATTTGTTTATCTCAAGATAGAAAAATTATTTTTGTACTCAACAATTGATTTTTAATGTGTCATAACTCTTTTTTTTTGACAAATTTATTACCACTTTTTTCCCCCAAAAGCAAGATGTCTTTTGTAACAATTGATTGAGAGATATTTTACTAACATAAAAATATTACCTTCAACAACTCTAGAATACACTATCCTCAGCATCCACACATTGAGTTATCTCATTCCATGCGAAACCACTCATGCTTTGCAACATTTTCATGATTGTGAAACCTTGCTTCCATGTTTTCAATTTGTTTTTAAAGTTATCCTTTCCAAGATTCTTATGCATATCTTCATTGAACTTCTTTTGTATTTCTATCCAAGCTTCTTTTTTAAAGCCTCCATCTCCTTTTCTTCCTAATTAAATCTACTCAAAAAGTAAATCTAGCAATTTTCATTTCATGTCTCTTGTCCACACCACTTTGACATTTTAAGCCAAAGTAGCAGTTAGAGTAGCAACCGCAATCGCATGTACCTCCTCATCCATTCTCGTTAAGAGATTAGTGAATGACATTTGTAGCTATCAATGTGTAGTTGCAAAAATTCCAAAAAAAAATCAACATCTAATATAACTCCTAGCAACTATCACATCCAATATATAGCCTCAAACATTTTTGAATGTCATGTAACACAAACTGTTGCCTTTACCCCTATATGCTCACTATTTGTTCTCATACAACTACTACTTCATTTTTTTTCTAGAAAGTAGGTTGCACAAAAGTACATTGTTCTCCCAAAAGCCAAATAGAACCAACAGGTTGCATCCAACTCATAAAGTTTTTCTTGATGGTAATCTAATTTATCATTCTATAGTCAAAACACATGAAATATGATCCATCCTTCTTCCTAATTAAAATGGTTGTTGTAGCATAATCTAAAATTCCAACTATCTAGGTTTACAAACATAGGAGATTACATTTCCCATGTCATGATGGCTTGGAGACTTACAGTGTATCTCATTCCTGAAGTGTTGGACATGCCTAAAACAAAAATATTTTTGGAAGGAAGAAAATGCTAAAAGCTCCTACATCTGCATCTTGGAAATTTGGAGAAACACTGAATTTTTCTTTGCATATATGTATCTAGATGTGGGGAACTATAGAAATGAGTAATGGATATCTTTATAGGTTATTTGTCATTCTTGGCTAGTGAGATTTAAGCCTTTTAGACTAAACATGCTATAAATTAATCACTCAACCCACCACAGTAGATTTTGTATAATTCAAACTGACAACAATTCAAAAACACCATAGAAAACAATCCAAATACTTCCTGACTCATATCTCCTATATTTCCCTCATGCACCAAGCAACATATAAACTAATTGTTGTAGAAAAATTACTAAATAACACTAGTGCGAATACTCACTATACTTTGACTCCACAATAACCTTCAACCCTTTTTCCTTGAGAAGCAAGATAAACAAAACGAAGATAGTCTACTAACTCACGACAAGTCACACATGCACAATATGACATAGCTGATAAAAGGCAAAAGTTTCTCTCAATGTAAAAGCAAACTACAAAGACATGATACCAACCAAAAACAAAGAGGCCATAATGAAAAAATGGCATTCGTGAATAATAATACCCTCAATGTATGTTTAATCTAAAATCTCACTAGTATGAACTATCTCAAGTACAATTATTCAAATTTCTACAAACTCTTCCCCAAGCCTTTTTCATGTCTAATCCCCACGTATAATGTTGTAATGATGTAAGAAGTGTAGAGAGATTCCTAGATGAACCTTAGAAAAAAGGTGTATAATTGCTGACGTGTTTAACTAATTAAATATTTGTCTAGGTTTAACTCTTCTCTACAAATTTAGTGAGGACATATTCTAGGAATAATTTATTCATAACAAGTCTCTTCCTACAAAAAAGAACATGTAAGAATGATGGTTGACAAAAAGAGATCACAAAATGTGTAAAAAAGGTGATTGATCCAAGTTCAAAAAATGACAAAACATATTTATTTGCCATTAACATGCACATATGGTCATATCTTCAAATTAGTTTCAGTCAAATGCTTTTTTCAAATACAAAGTCTCTTTAACTTGATTTAGATGAATTGACCTTCATTTAATGCATATTGTGTAACACCTCAATGTTTCGCTCTTGGCTTTATCATGCAATGTTCAAGATTGCAAAACTATAAAGATGGATACAGTGAAGTTTCCATTGCAATCAACAATCTCAAAATAAATGAGATCAATCGTAAAAAATGTTCATAGAAAGTCATATTGTAGCAGACATGTACCAAAGCCACAAAACCATATTCATAGAAATACCAAGTATATATATTATAAATACGTCATAACTATTATACAATGAGTTGTATACCAAAAAAACTGCTCTATACATTCTTAATTACTACAAAGTGTAAATAAATGTTCATGTTTTGCAATATAACTAAGTTTGAGAGTTGTAGTTTTCCCACATCCTTTAGACCATTACATCTCAAAATGTCTTCCAATCATCTCTATCTCTTTGATTCATTCCATAAGTCTCTAGAATGGACACACTTATCATAGCACGATCATCATCCTCTTCAATATCCACTTTGGATAGAAGACCATCCTCCATGGTAATGAAGTTGTGTAGTATGTAGCATGCCAAAACAATCTTTGTTTGGCTAAATATATTGTAGGATGTTACATGCTTTAGGATAGGAAAACATTGCTTTAAAGTACCAAATGTTTGCTCTATCACATTCCTAAGTGATTAAATACCTCTTTGAGGATGTTGATTGGGTTTGCTCTACAAAACTCTTTTAGGTGGTAACGTATACACCAATAAGGGGTAAGAAAACTTGGTACATATGGATACTCGACATCAACTAAATAGAATTTTCCTACACAAATGGAAATAAAGTTATAATAAAAATAGAGAATACAAGTTTTGATTTAATATAATGATAATATTATCATATAAAATATGAATTAATATACCACAAGGAACCACTAGTGGATCTGCTCTAAACAAAGCTAAAGCAAGCATCTGACAATTTGTAGTAGACCCTTCCCAACCAGCAAGAATATATTGAAACTTGTAGTCAAATGAACAGACACACAAAATATTATGTGACAAATTGCCTTCTCTATCATGATATTTTGCTTGGATGTCCACATCGACAATAATAGACATATGGGTTTCATCAACTAAAAGGTTCAAACAAAAAGTTTGTCAAAATAATCTTAATCATAACATTATTATAAAACTTCCAATTGTATAGAATCTATAGAAATTGTAAAAATTTATAGTTTTGATTAAAAAATTTATTCTCATTTACATTCACTAATTAAATAAATTGATTTTTTTCCTAATTCTTCATAATTGAAATAATTGACTTTCATTCACTAATTAAAAATTATTATTTTTAAAATCTTTATAATTGAAATAAAAACATAACAAATTATTTCATTGTTGTATTTACATATGTTTTTCAAAATAAATAAAAAATATATAATTATTTTAAAAAATATTTGAAACAAATAAAAAAAATATAATCATAATATATTGAATTTTTCTAAAGAATATTATTAAACATATTACACTAATTATACAAGCCTTCGGCTGAATAAAAAAAAATGAAGTATGAAAAAGATAAGTGTAAAAAATGAGGGAGCTTGACTTAATAAACCAAATATAAATCAAATATTATAAGTACTATTTTATTAATTACGAATGACAAGGACGGACGGACACTGCACATTGTTAGAAGTACTATGATGCCAAGCATGGATGGCATGAGGAGGGGGTGCATACCGAGGCAGTCGATTCGGTTGCTTAAGTAGCCGTTGCGGTGTTTTGCACTGAAAAGACAAACTCCTTTATTGTAATACTAACAAAATTTCCCACTAAATCTTTTAACCACTACCCCATGTCTTATGATGTAATTCCTACTATTGCCACGTGCCTTATTTGTTAACATGATTTGGAGATTCCATAAAAGAAAAAAACACAAACTTTCCCCACTTGACACTTGGTGTCCGTCTTTACTTACATGGTTACCTTGCTTTCTTTTTTTTGTTTCCTGGCAACTACCCATCATCGCATGGGTAGTTGCAACTAAGAACAAGGTGGGCGGCTTGGGCAAGGCATGATTTAAAAACATTATAACATCCCTTGTGTTTTGCGCTTCTTTAAGGTTGAGCGCCTAGGATGGGACCTCGAACCTATTTTCATGGTTACCAACTAATGCATGCTTCCTCCCTTAAATACCAACTACCTAGAGGAGCGGGTCTGACATAAAGTCAGAATGGTGCCCCACGTGCATTTCAAAGCCCTAGAAAGATAGGCGCTTGGGCTAGTGGAAATAAAGGGTTTTAATTTATTTATTGTGTTACCTTGATTTCATTCGTTAGAATGGTGACGTTTTCTAAGGTAGCGCCTAGTACTATGGGAATGGGTGACTAAGGTTCTATAATAGTCTTGGCCTAGTTTTAGAACATATCTCAATGCATTTAGAACAACCCTCGCCAACTTGGTAAAGTATTTAATTTGGTTGCTGTGTTTGATGATTAAAAATAATGGTCTTTGAAATGAGTGAAGTGACTGACAGCGTGCAATAATATCTTGTGGGAAATATGATAATATGATTATGGGATTTGTCTCATAAGTTTCTAATTCATTTTTACTATGATTGGATTATAAGAATTGTAGATTTAGATTTTTTTTTGTTGTTTACTTTGAATTCATTTAGAATATGAATTAATTAACAACTTAAAGGGAAATAGATATATATTAGTTGTAATATATATTGTTTTTAGATTATTTTCTGAGGGTAGCATAGGAAGTAGGAAATTAGATGATAATTTTTATTTGATGATTAATAGAATGTTATTTGCAATGTAATAATGTTAGT
This sequence comes from Cupressus sempervirens, assembly GCA_028749045.1. Taxonomy (NCBI): domain Eukaryota; kingdom Viridiplantae; phylum Streptophyta; class Pinopsida; order Cupressales; family Cupressaceae; genus Cupressus; species Cupressus sempervirens. The sequence continues at coordinate 550,026,160 of CM053790.1, read as the reverse complement.
TTCATTTTATGCAATAGTTTAAATTTTAATATTGTGATAATCTTATTTTAGTTTTAAAACATATCTCAATGCATTTTAATTGAGGAAGATGTGACAGAGGTCACATGACCCATATGAGTCTTCTCACTAACCATTTTTAGCAAAAACACTAAGCCATCTCCCTCTTACAAACTTGTCTCCTTTGATTTTGCTATATTTGATTTAGCAGAGACATGGAAGAGAACACATGTGACAAGTCCATTTTCGAATTGGTGGAAGAATGCATGGATAAAGGGGCCCTCTAGGCTGTCAAGTCACTATCATGGATGGAAGAGAACACATGTGACAAGTCCATTTTCGAATTGGTGGAAGAATGCATGGATAAAGGGGCCCTCTAGGCTGTCAAGTCACTATCATGGATGGAAGAGAACACATGTGACAAGTCCATTTTCGAATTGGTGGAAGAATGCATGGATAAAGGGGCCCTCTAGGCTGTCAAGTCACTATCATGGATGGAAGAGAACACATGTGACAAGTCCATTTTCGAATTGGTGGAAGAATGCATGGATAAAGGGGCCCTCTAGGCTGTCAAGTCACTATCATGGTCAATATTAGGTCCCTAGCGTGTTATACTATCACATGAGAATCTTATTTTCACATAAAAGACACTTTGGGACCACCTAATGACCTCTCAAAACCCTAGCCAAGTCCAAATTCAAATTTCCTTTGATTGAGACTCCTCATTGCATTTTTCTATGTGAGGTTAATTTGGGTACTACATTGGGGTTAGGTTTAGGTTAGGTTACTTCTTGCCAAACCTTGAATGACATGGCATCTCCACATGGACAACGCAAGTGTCACGTGACACACAAAACAACACATTACATTAAAAGTGACTTGTCTCCATGAACTAAGCTATTACACACTCATACAATTCACATATACAAAGTAAAACACATTACACTGAGGTTTGAATATTTTCCACTGATTCAACCTTGGCCATGTCATGTTTGTAGTAGTTTGAGCCTTGGTTCCCCGTTAAACCCATGGTCAAATTCCTGCACACTAAACCCGAACATCAGTAGTCCAAGAAAATCATGTAAGCAACAATAAGTACATATGTGAAGTAAATCATTTTCTCATTCAACATTAACTTGCATATATTTCATCATCTCAATTTAACTTTCCCTTTCTTAATCATTTCAAATATAGCATTCAAAATATTGAACTATCAAAACTTGGATATCACATTCAACATTTGAGTTCCATACTTCATTCTTTCTAATTAAATTATTATTATTATTTCATTGTGACAAGATGTTGAGTCCACAATTATTGAATCCCTAGGTATGCGGGTTAGGTCTCAATGCATAACGTAATTTATCTTTTAACTCTAATTTCCACTTAAACATAACATTCTTATATTACAAGCATTTCTACCATTCAATTTTTATTAAAGCAATGTCAATAGCTTAAAACATGAAATAGAATCATTAAATACGTCAATTAGGTCATAATATGCAGAGGTAAGTGTAGATCATCAAAATGCAGATATTAAAATGACATAACCCTATAGTCTCAAAAGTGTATTAAAACATAGAATTAGAATCATTGTAATGCGATTATCTCATCTATACTATGACGGTTTGGTTGGGGCCTCACAGATCCCCTAAAAGGAAATCATTATCTCTTCATGAAAGGCTTCATTTGGGAGAACTGCTAACTTTCTTTCCTTCCTCGGGTACCATCTTTTAGAGGCTTCTAGGTTTCTGATTTACTCTTGGGCATCACTTACAAGTAGTAACTTAGAGCATACCCCCCTATTCCCCTGCCTGGCACCCTACAAAGTTCACAAGCCCTATTTATATTATGTGTGAAAAGCAATAAAAGAAGATATGACATTTAAGTGGGTTTAAAATAAGTCTTCCACATGTGTATCTTTGACAAGCGTCCTGCAATCACATAGTCAGTATATGTTTGAAGTGTTTAGATAAAAGGTATCTTCATCAAACATCATTCAAATCACTGTTATGCTACAAAACAAAAGAAATCCGAAGGAAAATGCTTCAGGGAAAACTGTTAGTCAAACATCATAATAAACAAGAATCTGGAAAATCTTGCTGTTGCAAAATTTTGTGCGAAATCATGCACAGAATTGCACGAGGAAATGATGTGCACCACACAAGAAATCATGGAATTATGCACTTTTCCACATGAGAAAGTGTAGAGGAAAATGCAAAATCTTTAGTTTTTTGCACGAAAATGAGATTTCTCATTCAAAAATCTAAACAATTGTATGGATGAACATAACAGAATAATTAAAAATGCAAAAAATAGAGTAAATGAGGCCAAAAAAATTTGATTTCTCGGCACCATGATGGGCACCAAAAATGTATATGTGAATTGTGGGCCTCAGATCCTCATACACAATTCAACATAGTCATTATCTGAAAGATCATCCCAGAATGAATATGAGATTATTCATCCAAGTAATCCAATAGTTCGACCTATTGCCTTCTAACTAGAAGGATTTTTTCTTTTTCCCTCAAAATGAGGATCAGAAAATTAAACCTCTAGAGTGAAGGATTTATAGCTAAATGAGAATGCAAATTATACTAGATGAAATGCAATTAAGCTAAGAAATGAAAGAACGTGCTATGCTAAATGAATGCATTTTTAAAATCTAGATGATATTGCAATGTAGTGAAAATAACAAGCTATGAATATTATGAGAAAATGGGTGCACAATATAGCATAAATTTGATACTTTCAACTTGCAACCTACTCCTTTTAAATGAGGAATTGAGAGCTTCTTAAATAGAATCTAAGAATTGATCGACGATCAAGATCAGTTAGAATAGATGATCAAGATTGAAGATGAGACTTAGTTGCAATGGAAACTTCCTCATGAAAAGGGAGTTAACTAATTGCTTTTGAGTTCAAAAAGGAGTTAACTGATTACTTTTGAGTTCAAAAAGGAGTTAACTGATTTAAATTTGAGTAGAATAAGGAGTTAATTGATTTAATTGATTTTCTTATTTTAGTTCACCCAAAGATTCCATTTCTAAACTGAAGCGAAGATTTTGGAGAGAATATTTAATTTAATAAAATAGAATATGACCTCATAAATGGATAAACTTTAATTAATTGAACAATTAAATTCAATAATTAAAAAAGAGGAGATATTTTATTAAATCAAATATATTTAATTCCTTTGTACATTAGCTAAAGAGGTAATTTTAATTTAATTAAAGTATGAACACTTATATTTAAATTAAATTAAATCAATAGGTTTATTATAGCTAATTTGAGTCGATACTTAGGAATTAAATAAATAATGAGATTAATGCAGATTAGGATTCTCTACATTTGACACCTAGGTCAAGTAGTGATTATCAAAATTAGAATTGCCTAGTAAAATAGGACTTAGGAATGATTGAATAAACCAAAATTGGTTACCATGGCAATGTGCCAATTTTGGGGTATTACAGACTTGACTATGTGATTCTCAAAACCCACTCTTCTTAGATTAGATCAAATTCAAAGTCTAAGACACCTCCTTAATGCCTAACAAGACAAAAAATTTAAGATGAAGTTTTCAAGGATGAAATGTGGCTTCTTCCAACCTTATATTTAGTTTCCAAATTTTTTCATACACAAATTCCCCCCAATATGTACTTTAGAAATCAACTTACTCACCTAAAAACTCCAACTAGGACTACAAGGAGAAAATAAGGACTTGTGAAGACAACCTTCTTGGAATTCCACCACAGAAAGTCTTAAACACCTTCAAACATTCCAATCCTAAAATCAATAACCCCTGCCAAGTTAGGAGTCTTGACCAACCTACCAACCCAAGTTGTTTGCAAAACTCTCCTAGGCCTAATAAGGATAATTAGGTCACTTGTCCAAAGAAAGTACAAGAAATTCTAAAAATATTCCAACCAATCCTATCAAAATACTTCAAAGACATGTTAGAAAATCTAATTCCAAGTTCCTATCGTTCTATTCCACCCTTGGGTTAAGTTGTGCCTCAAAAACCAAAAACTGGATAGTCACATTTAGATGCTTGTCCAGAGGGTTTAGTGTTTTCTCCCAAAATATTCTACTTCCTATTCTTAGACCCAAATAATATTAATTACATCCTCTCCCCATTCTTTTCACTAAGGCTTATATTTTTCCCATGGTGGAATCTCTAGGAAAGAGAAATTTTCTCTCAAAATCCTACTTAGGGCCTCCCTACAACCACTAAGAAATCAAAATTTGATTTCTCTTAACCAGTATGACTTGAAGACCTCAAAAAAATTAAAATATTTCATAAGAACATTATTAAAATTTTCCAATCCTTCAAAGTTGTATGTGAATTCGTATAATTCTGCACAAGTAGTTTCGTAGGCAATTTTAATAGGAAAACAACAAATTGTTATTGATTTGAAATAACAATTACAATAGATTCTTCTCTTTTGTGTTGAGAAAGGTTTCTCAACCTTATTTATGCCATTCCCAAATATTTCCAACAGATAAAGGTGATTGTGAATGTTGGGATTGAAAAGTTGTATTTTTGCACAAAAGTTGCATTATGCAACATTGACAACTTTGACAAGTTTTTGCAAAAGTTGTCAAATGTCTCCAAAATTTACTAAAATTTGATCCTAGTCCCTACCTAAGATTCTAAGAAGGTTTTAATTAATAAACAAACATTATTTAACCTTCTACACTATCTTATCCTCATTCTACCTAGTCCATAAAATGACTAGGTAGACTATTAGGTTTATAACACAGCTAATGCCTCCTGCCTTACAATTTGGACATTGTTTCTATCATTTCATTATAGATCCAAATCCTATCCTAAAACTTTGTGTTTGATCCTCCTAATGTTCTTTCAATGTTAGGTGTTTGAAATGCTCCTGCACCACATGTTCACAAAGGCAGTCCCCAAGCAGAAGTTGGTATCTTTCTCAGCTTCTATTAGGCATTTTGACTAATGATTGTTGAGGTAATACATATAAAATTATTTTATCCAGTGGGAGTTTCACATACTGCATTATCATATCGTTTCAGTCTATAAATGGGAGATTGTTTGGTGTGGAGACTAATCAGTCTCCAAGTGGGAGATTGTCGATATTGTGGTGACTGATCATGTAGTGTAGGTTGATGTTGTGGAGCCTTCTCTAGTATTTGTTAGAGGTGAGGGTTGGTAGCCCTAAACATTTGGAGAGTGTGCAGTGCCAAATTGTCTTTTTTTTTTTTTGGGAAGAGAAAATCGACAACATTGTAAAATCCCTAAAATGGTCAATTTTAGAGGTTTCCCTAAGACGTTGTTATAAGAAGCTGAGATGCATAATTCATTATAATGTTAGTGAACATTTTTTCTAGATAATAGAAAGGTTGAAGGCTATGTAGGTGGATGTATCCTAGGTTTTGGGTGAACCACATTAAATCTGTGTGTTATCTATATTTATTTATTTTTCTTCTATTTTTTCTGCAAGTAACTATTTATACTTATATTGTTTCGGAACTGTCAAGCCCTAACATGAATGTTTTAAAAAGATGAATGAGGAGTGTTAAGGAAATGACATTGAGATCAAATAAAGTCATAACAGCCATAATTTTTTTATCACAGTCACGAGTCATGGAAGACTATGAGCAACAGTGGAGATGACAACCAAATAATGAGAAAAATTGTGATTTTCATAGTTAAAAAATGAAGTGACATTGTAAACAAAACTGAAAATGGTGATAAGTCACTATTGTAGGACAATAATATGACATGAAGTTCAAATCTAAATGAGAAAATGATTTCAAATAAGAGCATGCAAGTGATGCAAAGGAATCCATGTTAAATTGAGAGAAGTCAAAAAATAATGGAAAATATGTTTGACTAATGAACCATATCAATTTTGTAACTCACTTAGATTTTCCTTTACATAAGCATTCCCTTCAAGATTTATAGAATTGAATTTGGGGATAGCAAAAGCTTTCTTTTTTAACAAATCTACTCTTTTTTTTTTCTTTTTTTTCTGTGGAGGTAGTGACTATCCTTTTAAAGAAACTTCCAGTTGGGGTACCTATGGGTGAATTATGTTTTGCCAAGCCTGTCAAAATATTCTTGGTACTAAGAACATTTTTCTTACTCAATGAGATAAATCCTTTTCAACTTGTATTCATTGCAATATGATGATCCATATTCTCCTCCTCAATCAAGATTTCCTCCTCAATATGAAAACATCTAGTATGCTCTTAACTTTCTTTGCAAACAAGTTGGAGTCTATGTCTAGGGAATTTGTAATAGCTCTATCAAATAATATTCCACCTATAGGGGTCAATGAATCTAAATAATCAATCTCTAATGGATATCCCTTCCCCTAGCATTTGATGGAATTTTCTAAGTGATCACTAGAGTTTGAGGAAAGGTAAGCCCATTATGCATTTGATGATGTGTAATTTCTACACTTAAAGATTTGATTTACTGGAGTTAATGAGGGAAGAGCATTGTGAAAATATGTAGCTTCATTATCCATATTCACAAGGTTATTCATTTATCGACACTCTATAGGATTTCTTGCTATTGTGTAAGTCTACCCCATTTTGAATCCCTGCAATATTTCTATTTCATATACGGACTTTAATTTTGTTCTTGGAAAAGGATTGTCATGACTAGTTGAATCAACAATATTTCTTATTTAGGAAAACCTATGGTAAGACTCCATGTCTTGCATCCCTATAATGCCTCCCAAACCTTTTACAAGTCTATCATTTGCAACTTCACATCAATAATCTTCTCCCAAACTAGACTATAATTCAAGTTGATTAGAAGAATTTTTTAAAATAATTTGACTAGCCATCACCTACACAACACAACTATCGTAACTTTGATGACAAGATGTGATGGATAAATGTCACTTATATAGTGCATATTTGACATCCACATTCCAATTGCGAAGATTGCCTAGAACCTTAATCTATCGTAATTATAATGATGTACTATCAAAATTGACACATAGTGAACATGAAATCTTGTCCCTTCATTCTTCCAATTTAGAATAGTTTTGGCCTTTTCCATTATGGAAAATTTCCTTGCCATCAAAATTTATGACATCAAAATTTTAGCAATTGTTGGATGGGAGCCTATTTGGGGTTCTATCTCTAAGGTGATGAGTAGATGTCAGAATTGGGATCACCTGACATCACAAAAAAGGTTCCAAATTTAGTAGTGCATCAACAAGAATATCTTAACATCATGTAGTAGTTTATTTTGTTGATGTTCTCACCTTAGTCCTTCTTGTCTCTTCTTCTTTGCGAAAACTTCTTTCAGTAATTTTTTTCTCAAGAGTGAGATTTTCCAAACCCAATTGTTGCATCTCAATAACTTCATCTAGACTAAATTCAATATCTAGAGAGAAGTATTTTATTGTTTTCTTTTCTCGAGGGGTAGAAGAGTTATTTCTTGGAATTTTTTTGGGAGATGGTATAGGGGTATCACCACTTAGTTGTGTCTATACAAAGTGCTCGAGACAATAATAGTAGTGCTAGGCTCTATTTTACTTGCCTCCTTATTCATCTCAATGCAAGGTTTTGACATTTGTGGTCCTTCTTGACTTTTTGTAGAAATCTATAGACTAGTATCCTTATTAGGTTCTTCTACCTCTTGCTCCACCTTGCCTTCATCTAATGGCTTTGCTAAAATGTCAAGGATGTCGACATGAACTAGTGACATATTGCCTTGCTGACTTGGCACACCTAAACTCATCACATCAATTTCATTATCTAGAATAGTAATTTTCTTAGTGTCTTTTACTTTTTATGTGATGCCAAAAATACTCTTCCAAAGTAACTCATTCTATTGAATAACACCATTAGTTTTATTTTACAATATCATGAAAATTATATACTTATGAAAATAATTGTTCCTATATTTCTCTAAAAATGTTTCCTTATGATCTTGTCATAGATCAAGCATAACATTAACTAAAGTTTCAGCCCTTATCTCTTTCTCTTCTACTTCTACCTACTGCCACTTTCTCTCAGTTTTGTCATACAAATCTGTGGGTATCTTCTTTTTTACTTCATTTGGAACTAACTTATGATTTTCAATAATATCTACCATAGCCTCCTCAACTTTTTTTCTATCAGTATTATTCAATGTGTCATATTTCACAAATCTAAATTTGGATAATTCTAAGGATTTTCTAAGGTGGGTACATTCCTCATCAATAGATTGTGTTCACCCTATGGGTGGTCCTTTGACCAGTCTTCTTCTCTTTGGTTTTGATCCATCAAGATCAATAGTCTCTACTACTCTTTTCTTTGCAGTTTGCTCAATACTAGCTGTTGGCTTGGTTCTTGGTCTAGTAGATGGTGGAGGAGAGATGGGTGTCACCACTAGCTTCTTTGTATTTCTTTTATCCTTCTTTTTGGGTGGTGTGATAACAAATAGGGATTTACCCTTAACTCATTCTTCTTCCTTTTCCTTATCACCATTGCCCTCTTCATCTTCTCCAAGACCTTGTGTTATCTACAAAGGTTCCTTTCTCTTGCCTTGGGTACCTATCTTTACCTCTAGGTCTTCAATCATTTTATTTCATTTCTTTTCCTTGGAAGCTATTTTGATGTCAGTAATAATTCTAGCCTTATCTTCTTCATACTTCCCAAAAGGTTCAACATCAGTATCAATGTCTTCCTTCAATAATGCAATAATCTTTGGGTTCATAGTGTCTTGCCAATTTCATAGTCAAATTGTATTAATCATGCCTTTCTTGTCTTAACTTCCTATACATATGTGTTATCTATGTCTATCAAGAAACATACATCATTATAGTGTTTCATTACTAATTCCTTTGTTATTGTCATCCTCAATCTCATTTTCTATTTGAATTCTTCAAAATGTGTATCCATAACATCTCAAAATTCTCTCCTAATTGAGTTATATACTTGTTGATTTGTCTTGCAATGGGTTTTATTGTTCTGAAATGATATTTTCAATACTAGAAAAATATTTTTGAATGTAAAAGAAAATATATATAATAAGTGAACCAAACTTACATATTGAATTTTTTGCCTTCCTGATAGCTGTCAAGTTTTTTTCTAGTTATAGCTTTTGTAACTTGACAAGATCATATTCATGATCTTTCATGACTATCTTCCATGCTTGATCTATTGCCATACATGGCACACTATTAAATCTTCTAGATTGATAAAATTTGTGAGCCATCATTCTCACTAAAAATTTGATCAATGGATTAGAAATGTTTGTGACGGACAACCCTCATCCATTCCACTTGGCACCTATGTTTTCTTCAACTTCTTCATGGCTCAAAATTTCCATGGTATTCTTCTTATCAAGTGTGGCATAACCAGTAACCTTGTGAATCATCTTCTTAGTTATTTTAATTGGTCCATTACATAGCCAAAACTTCATGCCATAAATCCTACTTAACACAATCTTGATCCATTTGATCTTGAATATCCTTGGGAACTCTAGGGCATGAGTTAACCCTTTCTTCTCAACAATTTTGAATTCATCCTTCAAAACTCCTTCATCACACAATTTCTTATATTCTTTCCAAATTTCATAATCTCCCACTTCTCTAATATTACACATGTAAAAAGTCTACACATTGTGTTTTGTGATTACCTTGGGTGGTATTAAAGAAAAAATAACCATTGAATCACCTCTCATTAAAATTTCAGGAATAACATGAAATTTGGGTGGAGGAAAAGCATCACTCTTCACCAATTGAACCTTACTAACCTCTATTCTTTGACTATTTTGTGTGGCTAATGTAGATAGCATTTTGATTTGTTAGGGTTTGAAAACTTTCTTTCCTCTGAATTACTTGGCACAAATCAAATATGCACTTGATCAATCTTCTCATTTCATATTTTCTCTTAAATCACCTTAAATCTTTTTTTCACTTAAATTGCTCTATGCTCTCATGATCTATATGCAAGGTATGAAATAATTGCTTCAATTTTTGATAAATACTTCATTTTTCTTGATTTAGGGTCTCCATTCATGTTGTGTACTTAAGTCGGTGGAAGTAAGATGTCTTGGTTGTTATTTGTGCCTTTAAACTATAGCTAGGTATCTCTATCTAGATTGGGTGCTACACAAGTTTAGCTTCAAAAGTACTCAGTCCATATTGAAATGCCCAATCAATATAGACAATTTTACTAATGTTTCACATTGCTTGTGTACATGATTATTTAGCATTGATCCTTCCATAAATATGTTCTAATGCATATTTACTTATGCAAATATGAACTTTAGCACACATTATGTTTGGAAATGATGTAAGATATATCATTATATATACAATTTGAAACATACCTTTCTTATTTACTTTGAGATGATATGATCACCTTCTCCATTTCTTCCATTGCTTCCATCATCTGTCTTTTTCTTCCATGTTTTACTCATTTCCTTCCTTATTTGATCAATGTCCACTTTTCCTTTACTCACAATGTTATGATTTATTGTTTGCACTTGAGTTCTACAATATTTTCTTGAATATCCAAACTTGTGACATTTGAAACATATATTGTTAGGTGCATGGTTTGACCTTTGATGGGGTCAAGTAAGCTTTTTTTTGTGATCTGCATTCCTATTCTCTATGTCCATACTTTTGGTAGTTGTAGCAATAGCCTTCAAAACTAGGTGTAGTATATACATTCTTCATTCTTGACTTTCACTCATGTATTTGATGTCCTTGCTTCTTGCAATAAAAATAATAACCTATAAACTTTGGTTTAGGATTTTGCATACCATTTTTTCTTCGATAGATGTTTGTAGTATGACCAAGAATTTTATAGTGATAACATGTTGGTTTTCCCATTGACTTTTCATTTCTTAGTTCTCCATTTCTGGATGATTCTCCTTCCTCGGCTGATGAATGTCCTAGTCTAGTAGTGTTGTTAGATGACCTCATAAGTTCTTCAAATTATTTTATTGCTTCATTTCGCTTGATTAATCTTTCCACATTTTCTTTTTTTAGTTTTTAGTTCATTCTTTAGTCGATCCTTTTTTGATGTCAAATGTGTTATTTCCACATCCTTTCTATTCAATTCTTTATTTACAAGCATCAATTGATCCATCATGTAAAGATGATTATTTGTGAGATTTTGTCCATTAGATATCCTTTTCTTCAAGTCTAGTTGTCATTTTCCTTTTGTCTTCCTCAATAACAATCTTGTCTTCCTCAACTTTCTTAATCAAGCTCACTTCAAAAAAGTCAACAATTGGTAGCATGTTACTTGGTAATTTTTCCCAAATCTAGTTTTTCACATCAAATCCTAATGTCAAAGTGTTATTTACATGTGTCAATGATAATTTCATGCATGGTATATTTTGACAGTATTTTATTTTACTTGCAGTCGGCACATATAAAAATATAGAGATAAGAGATTGCATAAAAAGTTAATTGGTTGATTATATGTTGAATGAACATAGCTGATTTATGAGATTGATTAATCTATTTGAAGTTAGTAAAAGTTGAATTGGCACATTTGGACCTAAGGATGACTTATTCACTCCTCCCCTCCAATCCTCAATTATTATAAATCATTATAAAATGTAGTACACATTAAAAACCACATAAGATTATAGTTGTAGTATAGTAAATTGTATCACCTTACATATTTTATTTTAGGCTATTTATTTAGTATTTTATTGTAGGTGTATTACATTAAAATAGGTTAGATTATAGTTTAGGTTAATAAATGAATGATAATTTATAATTATTAATTGGGAAGTTACACCTATGTCAATGATTATTCATAGGAAGATAAGAGTTTATAAGGCTCAAGAATGTAATGAAAATATTATCCAATGCAAATGAGAATATAACTAATTTGGAATCATCATTAGTTCATTGTATTTATTTTTTCATTTGGTACTAAAGCCATGATGAATAGGCATAGCATTTGTGGATGAAGAAACCAAAGGATGACATAAATCATGGTTCACAAGTAAAAATTTAATAAAAATTTCTTGTTTAGAATGAAGATTTTGGTCCTTAATAGTGATGAATCTTTCTACATAATAAAGAGGATAAAATAGTACATAAATACAAAAATTATTAATAGATATGCTAGGGAGTGTGAAGAGGTTGGAAATACAATAGGGACAATAAACTCTGAGAGAGTGGGGGGTGGGGGGTGAATTAGTACTTCAAAACTTTATCCATTAAAACATTCACCGCACCTCCATCTCACAATTTGCATGTAAACTGAAATACCAAACTAAGCATATTCATCCATAACATGAAAACAAAAACATTCAATACATATGAAACAATATATTTGGTTACCCAAAAACCCTACAATGAGAAGGTAAAATTGGGGTGGGGATGAAATCCACAAATCTTCACTACTACAGTTGTAAAGTGTATCTAATAAAGGTTACCGTTAGCCAAATTTTCCTCCTGCTAAAAAATTGAATTTTAATGCTAAAGCCCACCTAATAGTCACTTTCCATATTTAAATTTTAAAATGAATATGAGATAACTAAATTTAATTAAAACTTTATTTTATTCCCATATCTTCTTAAGTTTAATTTTCAGCTCTTGCAATTTTCCATACCGTCAGATCTTGCATAGATCTACAATAGATACTTTCCCGCTTCTTCAAATTGAATGGTCTTTACATAAAGTAGGCAAATGCCATTGTGCCATGTGGAACATGGGTCCATTTTCTCTTTGTGAGTTGTAGAAAAGGAAGCTATCAGTTGAGTTAGCATATGAAAGGCACTTCATTGGCTAAGGTACTAACATAGGTTGTCGGTGGATTGCATGTTTCCATCCACCATCAAATTGAAGATGATCAATGAAATTTTTTTACCGCATTATGGAATTGCAAGATGTTTAGACAATGCGGGAAAGTGCCCTATTGACATGTAGATTTAGTGATGTCATCACCTTTCTTTGGAATCATTCAACGGTTGTCAAAGCATGTTGGCATATGGAGGTAGTTTAGTGTTATGTGATTAGTCGAAGGTTGTTAGAACTTGTTGGTGGGCTAGTTTTATTTTCATTGTCAAATGTAAGAAGATCAATAGATAGTGCTTCACCGCATTACAAAAGTGTCTAAAAGTTAAGGAATAAGGTAATACACTTGCTTGACACATGAAAAAGTGGTGCCGGTTGGATGTCAGGTTGTGCTAAGTGTCTGGTGGGCCCAAAAAAATTTAAAAGCACACATCGTGATAACTGGATCTTCCATGATTGTTGATCTTGTGGAGATTGATGATCAATGTTTTCTCACATTTCAAAGTTGTAAGGATTTTAGACATTGTGGGGAAGCACCCATAGGACACATGTCCTTGTGGGCTTGGGTTGCAACACAGTGTTAACATCACAGTTAAGTTGGAGAGTTAGTGTAATTAGTTAGAAAGTAAGATGGTCAACCGCATGCAGACTTTGCGAGGTGGAAAATCAAAATAATATTACTATCCCACATGGCCCATCTTGGTTGCAAGACTCAGTTTACTTGCTAATTTTTACTATTTTGTCAAGCCAACTATGGGAGAAGATTTGTCTTCTTGCATGATCCGATATTCATGATCAATTTCAACCACTCTCCAATGAATGCCATATCTAGTGAATGACGGAAAAAACTCCACCACCACTAGTTTTATCCATCTACTTGGCCATAGTGACTTAATGGTGTCATTCTATCTTCTCAAGGCTCTATTTTGGTAAAAGATTGGATTTTATTGTATTTGAAACTATGCCAAGATCATATTTTCCCCAGAACTATATGATTATTCTCTAAAGTGTTTAAGACAATATTTGTGGAGTAACTCAAATTAGAAATATCTTAGCTATGCTTGAGTTATAAAAGTAGATTTTGTAATCTTTGTAAAGTGGGGACCCTCTCTATTTCTCTAGCATTTCTCTAGGTTGCCATTGTAAATCCCCTTTTCCTATGAACAGTATGTCATTTTGTCTTATCTCCTTCAACCATTGATTTGTAGTAGAAGACCCATTTCCCTCTCATTAGTGTATTGTGGATGTCTACAATCTTACATGATTGTATCTCCTTTTGGCATATGAATGATATATAAGTGAATTCTCTTCTTCCTTGTGTCATTTATTTGGGTTTTCTTATATGCATGTGATTGTTAGATTAAAAAATGTCCGGATGTGTATATCTTTTGGTGTCATGATGGTTCAAGTGTGCATGTATGGGAGGAGATTGTTTCAAACAATCTATTTTGTTGCATCACCCCTTTATGTTAGAGTAGGTAGATTTTTTTTCATGCATTCCTTCTTCCTTTTCCTCTCTAGGAGTAGTTAGGTGCACCCTAATAAAAAAAGGAAGCTGGCCTTCTCCGAAGACTCAACCTTATAGTTCAAGTCCCATAGCTTGGAGATTGTTTCCATGTTTCACAAGGATTTCCTTAGGTAAAAAATTTGGACAAGGGTGCAAACTTTTGTGACAATAGTTTTTGGCATGCCTGGTGGGACAAAGAAGATTCAACTATATAAGTCTGTTGGTTAGCCAGTTGATCTGGATACACTAAGAATTTAGGTGTTATTCTTAGTGCCATCATCCTTTAGAGGCATTTAATCAAACATCATGGTGACTCTAATGTACGTCTTCTAGTTTCATACATAAAAAGTGTTGGTATGTAAAAGATCACCCTTAATCTTTGTGATTTTCAGGTTTTCTATGAGTTCTAATTTTTATGAAGCTTTGATCATGGACCCATTTCATAGAAATAGTTACCATTCCCCCCCATATCATGAAGATCCTATTCCTTGTTCCTCTCACTCCCTACATCAACCTGCCCAGTCTCCCTTGGAACCCCATAGTGATCACATATCAAAGGTACAATTAATCTATGATTGATTAGATAGCTTGGGTTTCAAGTTTGTTGAACTTGAAAGATTTTTCAGCTATATTGCAAATCCATACCCAGATACAAATCAAGGGGATTTTTCTCACATTAAACTCATTATGACTATTTGGATGGAAGAGTTGCAAAATGATAGGGAGACATGGGAAGATGTCCCTCTTTTTTGGAGTATGGTAGCTGAGGTTTATGATATTTTTGAGTTAGCTCATCATGTTCCCCTTAGAATTTAGTGGAAAGAAGAAGAGAGGGAGAGACAAAGAAATTTTGAGGAGAATCTTGCAAGGCAAGTTGTTATAGCAAGAGCAGAGGAAATGAGGCTACATTTAGCTCATTTTTAGATCAAGGAAGTAGAGGCAGCTCCTTCTCCAAAATATGTCATGCCAAGATTTAAGAAGCCCCCTCCATCACAAGAACCTACTATTGTAACCCCTTCACCCTCTGTAAAAGAGAGTTGGATTGATCATGACCTCCCCATGTCTATCTCTATTTCCCTATTTTAGGGTGGACTAGTTGTATGGACTCCTGATGGTCCAAATAAGGAGTTTTGGGAGAGTGAACACAAACCCACAAAACTACATAGGGAGGAGTTGTAGTCTGCTAAGGACATCAAGGAGGTAGCTATTGAGTGAAAGGAAGAGGAGCCAATCCTCCTATCTAAAGTGCCCCCCTCTTTTGTCGAGGAAGAAGAAGAAGGAGAAAAGGTTGTTCCTTCTTTCAAGGAACAAAGCATGGATTTTGAGCCCTTGCCAAAGAATGAGGATCTACTACAAGTTGAGAAAGAAGAGAACCATTTTTTGCAGCAGAAAACCCCCCATGATGTGAAGGATGGAAAAGAGAGCCTCAAGGATAGCTCTATCCTTGAGGAGGAATATGCTTACCTACATGAGGTTGCCCCTCAACCTATGCATGTCTTTGCAACTATAAAAGAGGAGATCAATGATTAGGATGATCTTTTGGATGAGTTTGATGCTATCTACTCTTCCATAGATATTGAATCATCATATCCTATATATGAGGAGAATGTTCCACTATAACAAAAAGTGGAAAATTGCACCATACCGATAGCTCCCAAGGTGGTGGTTCATGAGCATCATGAGAAAGACCCGGAGGTTCTCTCTTCACAAAAGGAGGAACCACTTCCAAACCAAAAAGATACTACCATTACAAAGCATAATCAAATGGTCAAGGATGATTCCTTTTACCCTACACCATTAAGAGGATGCCCCATAAGGCACCTACCTCTATAATAAATTAGCAAGTTGCCCCCAGTCATGCTCACACCTAAGCATGAGGAGCAAGATCACAAAGAAGAGAAAGTATGTTTTGCTCCACAAGGAAACACCCTAGTGCAAGAAAGATTCATTTTTTTCAGCATTAGGAAGGAGGTGTTCCATGCAGCAACATGTTTGTCATACTTGCTATCATTTTCAGCTACCCTTTTGCTACTTCAACAAACCAATTAATAGGTTTGTTTAAACTTGCATATATGTAAACACTTGTACATAGTAGAGTAGTTTTTGTTTTCAAAATTTTCCTATTTTCCAAGAAGTGCATGATCATAGGTTGTCTCTCTATGGGATGGCTTGGTTTCTTTTTAAATTTTAAAGTTTTGAAGTTGCAGAGGATTTTGGTTCTTGATTTCAACTACAGAGTTCATTTTTTGCAATCACAGGATTAACTTTCTGTGTTTTGCTATCATAGAGATAAGGTTAGGGTTTCATAATGCATAGGATCTAAAAAATTTATGACTTTGTAGCCCAACAGATGCTTCAGGACACTGGTCTTACGCGTAGCTAGCTTGCATCGCCTCTAAGTCACCATAATTGTTAGCCAAATTTTCCTCCCCCCAAAAAATTGAAATTTAATGCTAAAGCCCACCTAACGGCCACTTTCCATATTTAAATTTTCAAATACCATGGGAATATGAGATAAATAATTGAATTAAAAAATTACTATATTCTGATATCTTCTTAGGTTTACTTTTTGGCTCCTACAATTTTTCACTTTGTTAGATCTTGCACAGATCTTGTGTGGGCACTTTCCTACTTCTTCAAATTGAACAACCTTTACATAAAGTAGGCAAGGATCATTGCATCATGTGGCATGTGGGTCCATTTTCTCTTTGTGGGCCATAGAAAAGGAAGCTATCATTCAAGTTGACATATGGAAGGTTCTTCATTGGCCAAGGTACTAACACAACTTGTTAGTGGACTACATGTTTCCATCCATTGTTAGATCGAAGATGATCAACGATAGACACTTTCTTGTATTATGAAATTGCAAGATGTTTAGACAATGCAGGCAAGAACCCTATTGACACAATGATTCAATGATGTGATTACCTTGCTTTAGAAACATTTGGTGTCTGTCAGAGCATGTTTGGATATGGAGGAAGTTTAGTGTTGTATCATTGGTTGAAAGTTCTCAAAACAAGTTGGTGGGCCAGTTTCATTTTCATCGTCAGATGCAAGAAGATCAATGGATGAAACTTCAACACATTATAGAAGTGTCCAAAAGTTAAGGAATGTAGTAATGCACCTATTTGATGCATGGACAACTAGCTTTAGTTGGATGCCAAGTTGTGTTGAGTGTTTGGTGGGCCTAAAAAGTTTTCAAAGCACATGTTACGATGAATGGAATCTTCCATGATCAATGATCTTGTAGAGATCGATGATCAATGCTTTCCAACATTTTGAAACTATGAGGGTTTTAGACATTGTGGGGAAGTGCCCAAAGGACATGTGTCCTTGTGGATCTGGGTGGTAACATCCTAGTTAAGTTGGAGAGTTAGTGTGGTTAGAAAGTAAGATAGTCAACCACATGCAAACTTTGAGAGGTGGAAAAAAAAAAAGATTATTGGCCTACGTGGCCCATCTTGGTTATAGGACTCATTTGACTTGCTAACTTTTGCTATTTTGTCAAGCCAACTATGGGAGAAGAGTTTTTTTCTTGCATGATCTAATCTTCATGATCGATTTCAACCACTCTGCGATGAATTCCATGTCCAATGAATGACAAAAAACTCTCCATCACCACTACTTTTATCCATCTAATTGGTCAGAGTGACTTAATGGCACTATTCTATCTTCTCAAGGCTCTATTTTGGTAAAAGATTGGATTTTATTATATTTGAAACTGTGCCAAGGTTATATTTTTCCCATAACTATATGATTATTCTCTAAAGAATTTAAAACAATGGTTGTGGAGTAACTTTAGTTAGAAATATCTTAGTTATGCCTGAGCTATAAAAGCAAATTTTGCAGTCTTTGTAAAGTGGGGACCCTCTCTATTTCTCTAGCATTGCCTTGGCTTACCAATGTAAATCCCCTTTGCCTTTGAATTGTATGATATTTTTCCTTATCTCCTTCAACCATTGATGTGTAGTGCAAGACTGATGGTTATATCTCCTTTTGGCCTATGAATGAGATATAAGTGAATCCTCTTCTTCCTTGTGTCATTTATTTGGGTTTTCTGATCTATATGTGATTATTAGATTAAAACAAGTCTAGATGTGTATATATTTTGGTGTCATGATGGTTCAAGTGTGCATGTATGGATGGAGATTGGTTCAAACAGTCTATTTTGGTGCATCACACCTTTAGGTTAGAGTAGGTAGATTTTCTTTCATGCATTTCTTCTCTCTTTTCCTCTCCAGGAGTAGTTAGGTGCACCCTGATAGAAAATGATGGGGACACAACCCAAGCACACAATGGACACAATAGGAAAAAAGGAAATTGTATTAACTGTGAAAATAAACTAGTACATTTAGTACAAAGAAAATAGACTTCAAAACATGCCCTAAGGGCTTACAATAGCATAAATCTGGAGATAATTTCTCCTTTTAGTACCTCCTCTCAAACTCCACTCCGAACTGCCTTTTACAATGCCAGAAATGTCCTTAAATAGACCCTAGAAGGTTAAGGACTAGGAATACATTCTAGAAAGTGCTAGTTGGCATCCACCGACCAAATAGAAGGCTCCAGAAGCTGCATTAGAAGTTGACAAAAATCTAGAAGAATCTAGAAATGGTAACTGAACTTTCGGGAGGCATAACTTTTGAACCATAGCTCTGATTGACGAACCGTTTACATTTTCGGAAAGCTCTCAAAGTGCTCTATAGCCCTATGGATAGCTTCTCTTGTCCTCCATTTTTTGGCCCTTTTTGAGGTCATTTAATGCCCCTAACTTGACTTTGAAGCATTCTTAGGTCTCCAAAACTTGGAAAATTGCGATAACTTTCAAACCGTGGGGCCTTTTGACCTGATTCTTTTTTTGGAATGCTCTAAATTACAATTACATTCATTTGGCCAATTTACACCTCATAGTTCACAAAAATGATGGCTCAATTACATACTCCTATTTTTTGGCATTTACACGTATCCCAAGGTGTTCAAATACTCTATCCTAGAACACTGATAGTGGAACTATGAGAGTTGGAACCTTTATTTGACCCAAATGGGTATCCAGAAATGAAAACACATGAAACAAAAACTAAGTCTAAGTACATTTTTTTGGGTGACATAGGATTTCCCTTTTACCTCTGGATGCTCCTGCATCAGACACCCAGGGTAGATTGAAAAGTGACCCTATCACTTTATGAATGGTAGAGGAAATCCCAAATGGGAAACCTCAGTTGCTGAAATCCAAGTTGAGTCCTCTATTGGTCGTCCTTTCCACTTGACCAAATACTCTTCATACTACATATTTCTGGTACTCCTACCCATACAATGATCTAGAATATCTTCTATCTCCTCCTTCTTAGAAGAAGGAATTAGACATGGCTCTAACACCAGCTCCTCATCTGCACCATCATCATGATACTCTGTTAGGTCTGCAATGTTGAAAATAGGAGAAATGTGAATACCATCTGGCAGCTCCACCTCATATGCATTTCTTGAGTCATGTTTCTTCAGAATTTTGCAGCGGCCAAATTTCTTCATTTTCAGCTTGTTGTAAGTACTGGCTGGAAATATTTCTTTTCTTAAGTGTACCATGACTAGATCCCCTACTTGGAATTCCTTATGTCTTCTCCTTTGATCAGCCCTAGTTTTATACTCTTGAAGCATCTTGGTAATGTGTGCTTGAACCTCCTCATGTAGACGCTTGATATGTTCAACAAATTCCTCAGCTTCAACACTTGTCCTCTCCCCTTTTTCTATCTTCCTCAATTTCGGTGCAGTCCTTGGGCTACTTCCATATACAATTTGGAATGGTGATTTTCTAGTACTCCTATTTACAGAGTTATTGTAAGAAAACTCTTCTTGTGGTAAAATCAAATCCCATCCTTTGGGCTTATCCCCAACTAAACATCTCAGTAAATTGCCCAGACTTCTGTTTACCACTTTTTTTTGGCCATTAGTCTGTGGGTGATGCGTGGAACTAAATTTCAAGTCTGTTCTCAACTTTTTCCACAATGTTCTCCAAAAATACCCCACAAATTTAGTATCTCTGTCAGAAACTATACTCCTTGGAAGACCATGTAGTCTTACCACCTCTCTGAAAAACAAGTCTGTAATATGGACAACATCATGAGTTTTGTGGCATGGAATGAAATGTGCCATTTTGTAGAACCTATCAACCACCACAAATACTGAGTCATTACCCCTTTGTGTCCTTGGCAATCCAATAAAAAAATCCATACTTATGTCCTCCCATGGCTTTGATGGAACAGGCAATGGCTGATATAGTCCAGTATTGTGGATAAATCCCTTGGCAACTTGACAAACCTGGAAACTCTATACAAACTTCTTCACATCCTGTGAAATCTGAGGCCAAAAATAATGTTCTCTAAGAATGGCAATGGTCTTATCTCGACCAAAATGTCTTGCCATCCCTCCACTATGTTTCTCCTTAATCAGATTTTCCCTCATGGAACTCCTTGGAATGTACAATTGATTGCCCTTGAATAACATACCATCCTGAATCAAATAGTCCAACCACTTAGTTCTATCTACAACAACAGGCTCTTTACAAGCTTTCCATGCTTCAACAAAATTAGGATCTTTAGGGTACAAATTCTTGAGTTCTTCAAACCCAACTACTTCAACCTGCAAAACTGCAAGCAACAACTGTCTCCTTCTTAGTGCGTCTGCAACCCTGTTAGATTTTCCACTTCTATGCTTCAACACAAATGTATAGCTCTGCAAGAACTCCACCCACTTCATATGCCTCTGATTCAATTTACCTTGGCTATTTAGGTACTATAATGCCTGGTGATCAGTATACAAAAAAAATTCCTTTGGCAATAAATAATGCCTCCATTTCTTTAAGGCCTGAACTGTTGCATAGAACTCTTGATCATAAACAGAATACTTCTTCTTTGCCTCATTCAATTTTTCACTAAAATATGCAATAGGCTTACCTTCTTGGCTTAATATAGCCCCAATAGCACTGTCACTAGCATCACAATCCACCTGGAACACCTTTCTAAAACCTGGGAGTGCCAACACAGGCTGTTCTGTCACCTTCTTCTTCAGCAATTCAAAACTTCTCGCAGCTACTGCAGTCCATTTGAACTCTTTTCTATCCCCTCTTATTGTGTTAGTTAGGGGTGCACATATGCCACTGAAATTCTTAATAAACTTCCTGTAAAAACTAACCAGACCATGAAATGATCTTACCTTAGTAGCAAACCTTGGAGTAGGCCATTCCAAGATGGCTTTTACCTTCTCTGGATCCATTTTGAGACCTTTAGGTGATATAACAAACCCAGAATAGACTAACTCCCTTTTTGCAAAGATACACTTCGTCAAATTAATTAATAGTTTCTCTTCCCTTAATCTTTCAAGGACACTATGAATATGCAATAAATGTTCTTCCAAAGTCTTGCTGAAAATTAAAATATCATCCAAATAGACAATAAGAAATTTTCCCAAGAACTTCTTAAGTACCTCATTCATAAGCCGCATGAAGGTGCTTGGGGCATTTGTCAATCCAAAGGGCATGGCTAACCACTCATAAAGAACCTCCTTGGTCTTGAAGGTTGTTTTCCACTCATCTCCTTCTCAAATCCGTATCTGGTGATAGCCACTCTTGAGATCTATCTTTGTGAAGTACTGAGTTCCACTCAAGCAGTCCATAAGATCATCCATTCTTGGCAAAGGAAACCGATACTTGATGGTTATCCTATTTATAGCTCGAGAGTCTGTACACATCCTCCACTCTCCATCCTTCTTTGGTGCTAGTATTGCAAGTATTGCACATGGACTCAGGCTCTCCTGAATCAAGCCCTTCCTCAATAACTCCTGAACCTATCTGTTTAGCTCCTTAGTTTCAGTATGAGTCATCCTGTGAGCAGCCTTGTTAGGCAAACTAGCTCCTAGGATTAAATCTATCTGATGACTGATTTTCCTTATTGGTGGCAATTCTTCTAGAACATTATCAGAGATAATATCTCCAAACTCACCTAGTAAATCTGAAATTTCAAGTGGTATTTCACTACTACCTTCTTTATATTTCCTAGGAATCAAAGCATAACACATATGCTAATGTTTCATGCCATCTAAAAACTTCCTTCCATCAAGAAGACAAATCCTAGCACTGCTACATACCTTTTTGCCTTCCTTTTTCATGGGCTTCAATTTGTGGCGAACTCCATCCTTTATTAGAGAGTATGTGTTTGCATGACCATCATGTACTACATGCTTATCAAACTACAACGATCTACCCAACAATAGATGGCAAACATCCATTCAAATAACATCACAGAGAACTTCATCATGGTAACTCCCAATTTTGAATTTCAGTAAACATTGTTCACTTACCAGGACCTTATGATCATCTTTCACCCAAGCAATCTGCTAGGGCTGGGGATGTTTCTCCCTCTTGTGCTTCATCTTAGAGACCATCTCCTCTGATACCAAGTTATCAATGCTACCACCATCAATGATCACATCACAACATTTTTCCTCACATTTGCACCTGGTACGAAATAAACTCCTCCTTTGTCCTAGTTCAATCTTTCCACTTAGTAAGACCCTTTCATTTACTAAAGTCCCTCCTCTTTCTGCATCTTCTGAATGTGATGATTGTGCATCCTCATCCACATGAGCAACCCTAGCTTGACCCTCAACCCTCCTATCTGCCCTTCCTTATCATTGAGGGAATTCAAAGGCATGATGACCTTCATCATTGCAATGGAAATAGGTACCATGAAAGCCTCCTCTTCCTTGTCCATGTCCTCTACCTCTTCCTCTCTGATTTCAAAAGTCTTGATCATGGGAGCAGTTGAAACCCTCGTTCCTCTGGTTCCTGCTTGTACCCACATCTTCATTCTTCTTTTGGGTTTCATTGTGGCCTCCAGATGACCTACCACTACCCCTTCCTCCTTGACCACGCCCTCTTTGTCTCCCTTCAAACCTCTTATTTAGCTTCTCTTCAACTTGTAGGGCAAACTGGTATGCCTCTTCAATGCTGGTCATTCTTACTAGACTTAATTCCTCCTAGATGCTAGGTCGCAACCCACTGCTATAATGAGAAACCTTCTCCTTATTTGCTTCTTCATGCCCTGCTCTAATCAAGAGTTAGTAAAACTCCTCTGTATATTCTTGTACTGATCTTCCTGCTTGTTTTAACCCATGCATCTTCTTAAACAAATCAAGCTCGTAGTCCACAGGAATGAACTGCTTCTTCAATTTGTCCACCATGTGATCCCACCTTGTGATCTTCTCCTTTCATCTTTTGTTTCTTTCCAATTGAAAATCTTGCCACCAGATTTTGGCATGGCCTTCAGTTTGGCCTTTGCAAACTTAACCCTATCTGGGTCCCTAATATCCTCATACTCAAAGTATTCTTCTAGTTCATTGATCCAATCGATCAACACATATGGTTTCTGATTTCTTGAAAATACACCCACATCAATTGTAGGTCTTTTTCTAAACTTAGTAATGGACCTAAAAAGCCTTTCCTCTACCTGATTTAGAACTTCCCCATCAAATTCCCCTTCTGGTCCAATTTCTTCTTCTTCATTGTCATCCTCACTGTCGTCACCTGTGGCAACTTTTGTTCCTCTACGGAGCTCCTCCTACAATGCTTGTACCTGCCTTTGGAGGGCTCTAACCTCCTTAGGATTAACAACTCTGACCCTTCCACCATGCTCTTTTCATGGAGGCATCTTCTTAACTCAAACCCACAACCACACAGTCCTGGTGCAAACTGCCTCATAGTCAACGCTCTATCTACACACTCAAGAAAACCAGCTCTGATACCACTTGATGGGGACACAACCCAAGCACAGAATGGACACAACAGGAAAAAAAGGAAATTGTATTAATTGTGAAAATAAACTAGTACATTCAGTACAGAGAAAATAGACTTCAAAACAAGCCCTAAGGGCTTACAATAGCATAAATCTGGAGATAAGTTCTCCTTTTAGTACCTCCTCTCAAACTCCACTCCGAACTGCCTTTTACAATGCCAGAAATGTCCTTAAATAGACCCCATAGGGTTAAGGACTAGGAATACATTCTAGAAAGTGCTAGTTGGCATCCATCGACCAAATAGAAGGCTCCAGAAGCTATGCTAGAAGTCGACGCAAATCTAGAAGAATCCATAAACAGTAACCGAACTTTCGGGAGGCATAACTTTTGAACCGTAGCTCTGATTGACGAACCGTTTACATTTTCCAAAAGCTCTCAAAGTGCTCTATAGCCCTATGGAAAGCTTTCCTTCTCCCCCATTTTTTTCCCTTTTCAAGGTCATTTAATGCCCCTAACCTGACTTTGAAGCATTCTTAGGAGGTCTCCAAATCTCGAAAAACTACGATAACTTTCAAACCGTGGGGCCTTTTGACCTGATTCTTTTTTTGGAATGCTCTAAATTACAATTAAATTCATCTGGCCAATTTACACCTCCTAGTTCACCAAAATGATGGCTCAATTACATACTCCTATTTTTTTGGAATTTACACGTATCCCAAGGTGTTCAAATACTCTATCCTAGAACACTAATAGTGGAACTGTGAGAGTTGGAACCTTTATTTTACCCAAATGGGTATCCAGAAATGAAAACACATGAAACAGAAACTAAGTCTAAGTACATTTTTTTGGGTGACACAAGATTGCCCTTATACCTCTGGATGCTCCTGCATCAAAAAAGGAAGTCAGCCTTCTCTAGAGACTCAACCTCACAGTTCAAGTCCCATAGCTTTGAGGTTGTTTCCATGTTTCACAAGGTTGTCATTAGGTAAAAACTTTGGACAAGGGTTAAGACTTTTGTGACAACAGTTACAATGTTTGATCATGAACTATGATCTTCCCTATTAAAGGATTACAAATATTGTTAGATCTTACCCTATTAAATGATTTCAAAACCTTGTTAGAAGTTAGCTTTGTTAAAGGACTTTAGCTTACAATGAACAAAGCACTTTCTTAAGATATTTATACAAAAGTCTACTAGAACTTGAAACCTATTAAGTCTACTCTGTTAAGAAATTTTATTGTTTCACCTGATAGAATGTCTCCACCTTAATCCTTTGGTTAGCACCTCTCTACTAGATATCAGATCACCTCTTTCCTGATGTATACTTGATCCTCTTTGATCAGATGTATCGCTTATGCCATTTCTCTTACTTCCTCTATTCTCTCTAACTAATTCTATAATTTATCTCAATCACAACTCTTTAGTCACCATGAATTCTCTTTCTATGCATGTAAGCTTCTCTCTTTGCTCTTAAAATCTTTAGGTTTTTCCCTTCTTAAAAAGACCTAGGTGACCTAAGGTTAGGTAGGAATAAACAATTGTGATTCACCCATTTTGTGCATTAGAACATCCCTCAATCTAATTGGTTACATGAAATGCATTGAGATTCTCAATATAGATTCATTCTTATCATTTAAAATCATAAAAGAATCCTTTAATCAGCCCAAAAAGCATTTACATAGGAGTTTCTACCACTACAAAAAACTATGTCCAAAATCATTTACTCAACACTTGAAGCCTCCGATGCTTGGAATCCACTATATCTTCAATATTTTAGCATGGACTTTGAATGACTTGGCATCATTGTTCATTCAACATATGAATCACTCAACATATACTAGCTTTCTCATCACTAGAGTGGCTCGACATTAACTATCTACTCAGCACATACTAGTGCTCAAAACATACTATATATCTTTCTTGACATGTATTATCTAACAACTTATTCTCAAAATACACTAATTTCTCAACATACACTTTATGAATATGGATAAGTTTTTAGTCACTCATATGTCAAGATCAATCTAAGATTAAAAATATCCCCCTTTGACATGAGTGGAAAAATTTTTTTGTCATGCATATATAACCTTCACTTAAGCATAACTTAGATACTCTATAATCTTTACTCATCTTACATAAAAAATTCCAAAATATCAAAATTTTACAAAACTGATGACTTATCAGTTAAACCTCAAAATGTCACAACTATCCCTGAGTTGATTGTTCTATGTTGAATTTGAATTCGATACTCCTACTGAGTAAATTTTCTTCAACTATTGGCTTACTCTATTTCTGCATTTACTCCCCCTTTGTTTTTGTCTCAATTCTCCTATTCTTATCCTTTATCCCCCTTATTACTCAATGTCCCCCATATTTTGACACTTATGTCATGGGTGGTATACAAATAATGTGGGTTTGTCCAAAAATGTTTGATGGACCTCTAGTATAATCTTAAGTGTTACATCTCAATTGTTGCATGCTACCTCTAGAAATTGGATTTTAACATCTAGCTCAACAACAAGGTCTATTAGGCCTTCATTAGTATAAAGATGGGAATCTTTCTTCATCAGTGTTTCTACAAAGGCTAGTTCCTTGTGCACCACCTCCTTGTGTGGGGTCAACATGGCTTGAATATTTATCAAGGTAGCCCTTATATTTGTATCTTGTACTTGTAATGCAACTAGTCGATCTTGATTAGATAACAATCTTTGAAAATGAGTTGACTATGACCAAAAGACAACAAGTAAGAATATTAGTTGTCTTTAAATCTCCCTACAGCTGGTTAAT
Organism: Cupressus sempervirens; assembly: GCA_028749045.1. NCBI lineage: Eukaryota > Viridiplantae > Streptophyta > Pinopsida > Cupressales > Cupressaceae > Cupressus > Cupressus sempervirens. Next base: position 549,999,339 of record CM053790.1, on the reverse strand, counting down.
AGCTCTTTGTGCTTCTTATGTGAATAAATTCACATTACAAAGCTTTATGTATAGAAAAAATATATTGTCTGTGGTTTCTAAGTCAACCTATCTTAGTGTAATGGCACCAGAAATATTTTCATCAACCTTTTTTTGAAACCTCTTCTCAGACAATTCTAAAAGTTTAGTGCTTGTGTCCAGGTTTGCATCACTGATCTTGTCAACTATATTCACCAGTTTATCAATAATAAGTTTATCCTCATTAGGTGTTCAGATGCTAAATGCATCAATAAATATGCCTTTGATGTCATGTAGCACTTTTCTTTGGTTATGCTCCCTTATGAGTAACTTTTGGTTCTTCTTCCTTGCCCAGGCTTCCTACAATATGCTCATTTCCTTTATGCTTATTGTTGCTAGATCAAACTTTGGAAGTTCAATCAACTCATATATGTTGGCATCTCTATAAGATGTACCTTCTACAACCTCAGATGTATCAAGACTAGGCCTTGATGAATATAATGGTGTACTATCTACACTCGGCCTATGAAGAGTTTAACTAGGAATAGGAGATTCAAAGATTGGTAGGGTAACCAATGTCTGAATTGCTATCTGTTCCTCTAGTTTTGTAGTCAAAACTAACTCTTTAGTCCTATCCTTCTCCTTCTTTGTGTTTTCTTCACCTTGTATCTATGAGTTAGGTGTAGGACTTTCTTCCTAACCTGTATGGACTTGTGTTCCATCTTGCTCAACTTTCAATACTACTTGCATTGAAGCATTTGGCACTAATGTGCTAACATTTGAGGGCATTGTGTCCTTTCTTTGTTATACCTCAATGGGCATTGAAACATGAGTTTCAATGGTGACACCTTGTAGTTCTTAATGGACCTCTTATCTCTATAGATCTATGGGTTACACTAGATGTGTCAGTGTTATGTTTCTCCCCTACTGATACTTTGTCAATTTCATTTGTGCTGATTAATACAAGATTAGTGCATAATTTACCAGCTAAAATTGAATCCTGTAATATCTTCTTCAAATCATCCTCCTTCAAAGGGTTAATGTTTTGCACTATGTTATCATAAACATTTTTTATCTTGATAGTTTCTTATTGACTTCCTTGGTCTACATGAAGGGGACTGGCACTCAGCATATGTACCTCAGGTACATTTTAATCTTTTTTTTTCTCTTCTTCAATTATTGCCTCTACATCTACTTCCTTCTATATGCCTCCCTCATGTCCATCTTTGATAGATCCATACTTGGTAATCTATGCTACTTCTTGTTCATCTTTTTCCTCACCTACCTCCTTAGGTGCTTGTTCAATTTATTTTTTTGTTTGCAACCCATAGATAACTTTCCTTATTTGGGTTCTTTGTTTTCCAACTTCCTCAATATTATTCTACAAAATGTTGAAATATGTATTTGAATATAAAATCAAACCTTGTATTTCTTTATGGCCTTAGTCATAGATGACTTATCTAATTCTAGTATTACTCTAGCTAGAGTAGTCTCCCTAATATTCCTTTTAGTATTTCAATTGTATTGTCATCTTTGCTCAACTCTATCATATATATTTTTGGGTAAAGAGTTGGAAAGCTCAGTAGGTTTGTTCTTGAATGTGGTCATCATCTTATATAAAGATTCCTCAAACTTATTAATTTCTACCTTTCCAAATTTATCAAATTAAACATGTGTGGACCCTGACAAATCTACATTGTTCTTGATATTATCACACAATTTGTTTAAACCAAAAGTGGGACTATGATTTACCACATGGAATTTATTGTTGTCACCTGATTTAGTTCTCTCCTCATACGATTCATTTGGATCTATATCCTTCCTTCTCTTTGGATGATCATGTTGACTTTTCTCTATAGTAGTAGTAGTTCTTTTTCTTTTGGGTTTATCATCTTCTTGTGTCTTCTTTGTAGTAGCCCTTATTCTAGCCTTGGTAAAAGATATTGCTGGCTTTTTTTATGTTGGCTTTACAACCTTCTTTGTAGTAGCCCTTGTGCTAGCCTTGATAACAAATATTGTTGGCTTTTTTTATGTTGGTTTTACAACCTTCTTTAGTTTCCTTGATGTTGGCTCCTTGGCTTTTATTTTCTTCTCCTCTGTGGTTTTAGGTGCTTCATTGGCTTCTTCTTTAGCAAAACCTTAATCATGTTCCACTTCTTCTTCTTCTTGGTCCTCTCCTTGACCTCATGCTAGTGCAAGTGGGGCTTGAGCTCATTGCTCATCTTCTTCATTGTCATCATCATTGTCATCATCATCATCATGATCATCATCATCATCATCATCATCTTCTTCTTCTCCCCCTTCATCAAATCTTTCTTTAGCTTCTTCACAATTTTATTTTTGTTTCTCACCATAGAAGTTATCTTAAAATCTATTATAATTCATGATTTGGCTTCCTCAAAATTGCCAAATGAGGTTACACTCTTGTCTACTTCCTCTACTAATAGTTTTGTGATGGCCACTAATGCCTCATCCAAATTGATTTTGTAGGGAAATGGCCTAAGCCATATGACTTAGGAACAATTGCTTGTACATAAGTATAATCAACATCAGCTAGAAAACAAACATCATCATAATATTTCTCTACTAGTGACACTAGTATCCTTAGTCTCTGATTCATATACTTCTTAAAATCTTCAAAGTAGTTTGCCATGACTAAATAAAATTTGTTCCCAAGCTTCTCTATGAACTACCCATTTTAACTCGCATGAACTATCCAATTTGAATTGCAATTGACCTATTGGTCTTCTAAGAAACTTTACCAAATAAAGGAAATGTGTTCTACACATAAAAGGATATGCAAATTAGTAATGAACCAAATTTGCATTATGCACTTTTTTTCTTTCTTATGTCTCCCAAGTTTGCAGATAACTCTTGGAGTTGTAACTCGACAAGGTCATAAGAGTGATCCTTCTTCACTATCGTGTAGCCTAAAGCCACAACCATACAAGACACTTTTTTCAATCTTCTAGATTGAAAGAACTTGTGAGAAATTATTCTCACTACAGATGCAATTAGGGGATCTGAAAATGTGTTAATTGTTATCCCTCTTTTGTTCCATAAAACTCATGTATTCTTCTCAATTACCTCCTTAGCATAACTTCACATGGTCTTGGGTCTATCTAGGGTAGGGTACCCTATTACTCATTGAATAATCCTTCTTGTGATCTTTCTAGGGCCATTTTACAATCATATAAAGTGATCATGTATTCTACTCAGTACTCTCTTGATCCATTCTATTTTGAATACATTTGGAAAATCTAGGGTATGGGTTAACCCTTTTCTCTCTATAATTTTACTTTCCTTCTTCAACACTCCATCAATATTTAGCTTTGCATACAATTCTCTAATTTCCATGTCTCCAATACTTCCAACCTTACAAGTGTAGCAAGATCTTACATGTCGTGTCATCAAAACTTGTGGTGGTGTCATTGATAACACACTAGTTGGATTTTCCTTGTATGCAATCTTAGGAATAACTCAAAAGAGAAGTTGTTTAATCTCATTTATTATTAATTGAAAATTATAAACCTCTCTTTCATCCTTCTTAATAGTAGTAAAAGAACTAGACACCATATCAAATAACTAGAGTTTATGATAATTCACATAGCGTAGCTCAACACATGATAAATACCTTATAAATTTGATGATTGGTGACAACTAGTAGCTGAATCCAATTCATAAATGCTTGAATCAATTTACTTATTTTGTCTTATTCTCTTTGTGATCTCTTCAAACTCAAATGACTGAAAATGAGTTGAAAATCAACCATATGTCTCTTAAAACTTGGCAATAAATGCTCAGTTCTTACATATATGTAGGCTTGACTATCATAGCGATTTCAACTCACTTGGCTTACACATGATTTCTACTACACTCAACAACCACAATGAGCTTGGCCAATACAATTTGTTGTAATTATGAGTGAAGTAACTGAGAGGGGGGGGGGGGGGGGTGGTGAATCAGTTACCACAAAAATAATTCTTGATCCCTTAGATGTCTTAAATAACTAGTTACTACTATCACTCAGTAAACACATCACAAAAATGTTGTAACTCGGTTGACTAACTTGTTACTAAATTTTAGCATTCATAATTATTAGCATGCATGCAAAAGTAAAGAACATGAGCACAAGAGACACCAGATTTAACGTGGAAACCCAATATGGGGAAAGCCACCAAGTAACTAGCTACCAATTTTCACTCTTCTGAAGTGAGCCCTATTAGGAGCCAACCCTGTTAAAGGTTACAATACACACTATTAGGTGTCACCCTATTAGAGGATTTAATCACCCTATTAGGAGTGGCCTTGCTAGAGGTCTTTAGAACAATTCAACTAAGTTGTCACCTTGTTAAAAGATTTACAAAAATGGCTATTAAATCAACTCTGTTAAGAGATTTGAAATCACTTCCACAATGATTAGAAAGTAACAATGAATTGACTTGAATAGGATGCAACTAAATTTGCTGAATACAGATCTCTATTCTACACCATTAGATCCTCCTTGATCTCCTCAATGATCTCTGATCATTCTTCAAAATTTGCTTCCAAAATAATCAGTCCTTCTTCACATTCATATCACATCAAATTCATTTCCACACTTGAAATTCACAACTTGACCTCTTATATATACCATTCAGATTGTCAAGTTAGCTCATTCACATGTTACATATACCAATAAACCATACATCAGTTGGCTACAAATATTACTTTAAACAAATAAACTTTATTTCATAAAACAATGAAATCCTTCACTGGCCGACCCTGCTCGTTAAATACTACTTCTAGAAATAATTTCCTGAGGTAACCACCTTAACTCAGTTAACACTGCAAAATCCTTTGGCTGCCAAGTTAACTCGGTAAGAACTAAATTTCCTGCACTAAGCTCGGTTAGAACTATTTCCTGCACTATTTTCTCTTGATGACTGAGTGAGCTTGGTAACAACTAAATTTCCTTTGCTAACCTTGAAAGCTTGCTAACAAATATTGTACAAGGTAAAGCCTGAGAACACTTGGTAGACATTGTAAACCTTCTTTGCTGACCAAATGAGCTCAGTAGACTCTGTCTTTTTTCTTGCTGACCAACTGGGCTCGGTAGACTTTGTCTTTTTTCTGGTATAACATTTGTGTAACATCAAAGACAACACTCAATTAAACAATTGTATCCAACAATATCCATCTTTGGCATTAATGGCAACACAACATGTCATAGTAGAATGAAATTTGAAAACAAGTATTTTCTAACAGAATACTTCACCCTCTTATACAAAACTCCTCAAATACAGTAATCTCCCTCTTTCATAATAATCTCTCCCTCTTACACAAACTCTCATTTTCTTGCAAATTTTAGAAAGATATGACAGTAAACTCTCTCTCTTTGACAAGACATGCGAAAGAGAACATAAACCAAATGTATAGCAGTGTAACTTATGTACTGATTCATATGCAATATTTTCATTACTTTGCTACATCAATTGATAGATCTTCAATTTTGTTTCTATTGATGCATCACTAAAGTTTTATTTTAGTAAGTGCGAGATAGGGGAATGACCCCTAACTTACCTCTTAGATACAAGAATGCATCCTTAGGTAAAGGTTTTGTGAACATGTCAGTTATTTGTTCCTTTGTATGGACATATTCCAATCTGATTTCCTTATCTTACACCAATTCTCTAACAAAGTGATACTTTATAGCAATATGCTTGGTTTTTGAATGCATCACTAGATTCTTGGATATGTTAATTGCATTGGTATTGTCACAAAACATAACAATAGGTTCTTTGATTTCTTGCTTCATACCTTCTAATAATTGTTTGAACTAAACAATTTTTGAATAGTTTACTACTGCTACAACATATTCAACCTCTATTGTGGACTGGGATGTACAGTTCTGCTTTTTACTTGTCCAAGAAACCAACCTCTCTCCAAGAAAGAAAGCTCCTCCACTTGTACTGTTTCTATCATCAATGTTCCTTGCCCAATCTACATCAGTGGATACTTTTAAATCTAGATTTTCTCCAAGTTTATACCACAATCTATAATCTTCAGTTCCTTTCAAGTATCTCATGATTCTTTTGATTGCTATCATGTGATTTTCTTTTGGTTTTGCTAAGAATCTTGCTACAATTCCTACTGCAAGGGCAATGTCTTGTCTTGTATGTACTATATACTACAACTTTCCAATCATATATCTATACAATGTCTAGTCCAATTCCTTTGATTCATCATTCTTGGTAAGTTTCAATCTAGTACACATAGGAGTCCCAACTAGTTTGTAGTCTTCCATGCCAAACTTTTTCAGTATCTCCATTCTTACTCTAATGAATTTGATGACCAACAAAGAATTTGATTTCTCCAAACATTGACATTTCAAATTCCTTGTTCATTTGTTCTAAAAATTCTTTGCAAAAATCATCATTTCCTGTGAACAAAGTATCATCTACAAATATCTTTGCCAAAACAATCTTATTATCTGGTCCTTCCTTTATTTACAAGCTACTGTTATCATTAGTTCTTTGAAAACCAATCTGAATAAGATAGTTATGCAATCTTTCATACCATGCTCTAAGGGCTTGTTTTAGTCCATACAATGCTTTATGCAATTTGTAGACCATGTCCTTCTTATCTAGATCAAAAAAACTTTCATGTTGTTCAATGTAAACCTCTTCATCCAATATGCCATTGAGAAATGGTGACTTGACATCCATCTGATAAACTTTGAATCCTTTGTATGTAGCATATACAAGTAAGGTTCTAACACCTTCCAATCTTGCAATAGGAGCAAAAGTCTCTCCATAGTCTACACCTTCTTCTTGAGAGTATCCTTTGCATACTAGTCTAGCTTTGTTCCTTGACACCTTACCATCTTCGTCTAACTTGTTTTTGAATACCCACTTAGTTCCAATCATATTTTTATCTTTAGGCCTGGGTACAAGAGTCCATGTTTTGTTTCTCTCTATCTGTTCTATCTCTTCATTCATAACTTCAATCCAAATTTCATTTTCTAATGCATCTTTGACATTTTTAGGTTCAAAATCAGCAAGTAAACAAGTGCTTTTTAACTTACTTCTTGTCATTGTTCCTTCAAATTTATCTCCAATGATCTGATCTAGTGTATGATGTTTCCTAACATACTTGGCTAGCACAAGCTCCTTGCCATTTGAATGACTTCTATTGTTATCCTTTTGTGCTTCAACTTCTAGTTTTGGTTCTAGTTGCCTATGCTTAGTAGCTGTTGATTTGGTAGCTTTTGTTTGCAACTTAGGTCCTTGCAACTTAGTAGGCATTAGCTCAGTTTGAACTTCCTACAACTTAGTTACAAAAGATTCTAGAGTAGAAGATTTTTGATTTATTGGTGTGCCTGGCATTGTATCAGGTTCAATGAAAAAAAATCTCCTGTAGTCTTCAGGTTCCCTTTTTCTTTCTTATTTAGTTCTTTCTGTAAACTCATCAACTTTTACATGTGCACCTTCTATGACTTTGTGAGTAGACAAATTCAAACATCTATATGCTTTACTTTTGCAAGAATATCCCAAAAATATTCCTTCATGACCCTTCACATCAAATTTAACTTTTCTAGATTCTTTCAAAATGTAACATTTGCTTCCAAATACTTTTAGGTAACTTACATTGGGTTTGTATCCATACCATAACTCATAGAAAATTTTGAATGAGTTCTTTTTTAGCTGTAATCAGTTCAAGGTATGAACTGTAGTGCTGATAGCTTCCTTCTAGTATTTGATAGCAATGTTCTTTTCAATCATTAAGGTTCTTGCATAGTCCATGATAGATCTATTCCTTCTTTCAGCTATCCCATTTTGTTTAGGAGTTCTAGGTGCTGAAACCTATCTTTTGATTCCCCTTTCAATGCAAAATTATTGAACTCATGTGAAATCAATTCACCTCCTTTGTCTGACCTTAAACATTTTAGTCTTTTGCCTATTTTATTTTCTACTCTGGCCAAATACCATTTGAACTTTTCAAATGCTTCTGATTTCTCTCTTAGGTACATGATAGTCATCATTCTTGAGTAATCATCAACAAAAAGATGAAAAATTTTTCACCAGTATAACTTTCAATGCCAATAGGTCCACATAGATCAGTATGCACAATTTCTAAAATTTCTTCAGACCGATAGTTCTTTCTTTTTAAGCTAGTCTTTCCCATCTTGCCAATTTGATAATTTTTGCATAGACCAACCTTAGGTTTCTTTATGTTAGGAATGCCTCTTACTTTCTTGAATTTTCTTATTTTTACCAAGTTATCAAAGTTCACATGACATAACCTCCTATGCCATAATGAAATTTCTTCAACTTGAGCAATAAAACATGAACATTCACCAAGTTCAAGATAAAAACAAGTTACCTTTTGTTTGAGTGCCTGATCCAATCAGCTTACCTTTGCCATCTAGCAGTCTTTCTTTTCCATGCATAAATTCTACTTTGAATCCATTATTGAGTAGCTATGCCACACTCAACAGATTGTGCTTTAGTCCTTCTACCCAATATGCATTATCACATACAAGTTCCTTGGTTAGTGAGATTCTTCCTTTTCCTTTTATACGACAAGGTTCATTGTTACCAAATCTTACACTGCCACCATCATAGTCTTCAAAATATTCAAACTTAGTTTTATCACCAGTCATGTGATGAGAACAAAAACTATCTATAATCCATGTATCATTTTTGCTCACATAAGAAATGAGTGCCATTTCTTCATCATTATCAGACTCATCTTTTACAGTAATGTAAACAATTTCGTCTTCTTCTTCATCATTAAATCATTAGAATCTTTAACCATGAAACATGTTTCCTTGATTTTATCCTTCAATGATTTGAAGTCTTTCTTGCTATTACACTTGTGACCTTTATTCTCATCCTTGTTCTGATTATTTGGGCACCTAGTAGCAATATGTCCAATTTCTTTATAAGAAAAATAGATTAGAGGAACCTTACCTTTGTATTTCCCTTTTTCTTGTGAATATTTCCTTGCTAGCAGAGCTTCAACTACCTCAAGATCACTATCTAAACTCTATTCTGATTCATCATCACTATCTGATTAAGGATCCTTTATCTTCTTGCCTTTTTCTTTGAGTGAAAGTTCTTCAAATGTTGATTCAATGTTCTTGGCAGCTGGAACATAATTATCATAGTTTTCTAGCTCAAATGTAGTCAATCTTCCAACTATGGCCTATGGATTTATCTTATGATTTGCTTCATGTCTTCTTTCTTGAATTACAGAGACTCTAATTGCATAAATAGAAAGTAGAGTTCTAAGAACTTTACTTATAATTGTCTCTTCCTTGATATCTCCTCCATATGCTTTGATCGCACTAACGCTTGCTTTAACTCTTTCAACATATTTTGCTATGTTTTCATCCTCTCTCATCCTCATCTGATCAAATTGTCCTCTCAAACTTTTTGCCTTAGCTCTTCTTACATTATCATCACCTCCATAGATTTTTTTCAGTTTGTTCCACATTTCAAAAGTAGTTTTGCAATCTTTGATGTCATCAAATTCTTTATAACTTAAAGAAGATGCAATATCTATCATCATGTTGTTGTGAGTATTCTTTTTAGCAATATCATTGACAAATAATGTACCAGTAGGTTCTGCATTTTTTATTATCAAGGTACTCTAGCCCTAAATCACCAATAGAAGCCAAATGAAGTCTCATCAATCCTTGCCATACTGAGAAGTTGTCCCTATTAAGTCTTAGAATTTCCCTTTTGTAAGACATCTTGATCTTTAGCTTAGATTCTTGAAATCTTTTCTTGTAAGCACCATAAGCTTTAATACCAATTGTTTGAATTATGAGTGAAGTAACTAAGAAGGGGGGGGGGGGGGGGGGGTGAATTAGTTACCACAAAAATAATTCTTCATCCCTTAGATGTCTTTAATAACTAGCCACTCAGTAAACACATCACAAAATATTGTAACTCAGTTGACTAACTTGTTATTGAATTTTAGCATTCATAATTATTAGCATGCATGCAAAAGTAAATAACATGAGCACAAGAGACACCAAATTTAACATGGAAACCCAATATGGGAAAAATCACCAAGTAACTAGTTACCAATTTTCACTCTTCCGAAGTGAGCCCTATTAGGAACTAACCTTGTTAAAGGTTACAGTACACACTGTTAGGTGTGACCCTGTTAGAGGATTTAATCACCCTTTTAGAAGTGGCCTTGCTAGAGGTCTTTAGAACAATTCAATTGAACTGTCACCTTGTTAGAGGATTACCAACTCTATTAAGAGATTTGAAATCACTGCCACAATGATTAGAAAGTAACAATGAATTGACCTGAATAGGATGCAACTGAATTTGCTGAATATAGATCTGTATTCTGCACCATTAGATCCTCTTTGATCTCCTCAATGATCTCTAATCATTCTTCAAAATTTTCTTGCACAATAATCAGTGCTTCTTCACATTCATATCACATCAAATTCATTTCCACACTTGGAATTCGCAACTTGACCTCTTATATATATCATTCAGATTTTCAAGTTAGCTCATTCACATGTTACATATACCAATAAACCATACATTAGTCAGTTACAAATATTACTTTAAACAAATAAACTTTATTTCACAAAACAATGAAATCCTTCACTGGCTGACCCTGCTCAATAAATACTGCTTCCAAAAATAATTTCCTGAGTTAACCACCTTAATTCAGTTAACACTGCAAAATTTGCAAAATCCTTTGGCTTCCAAGTTAACTCAGTAAGAACTAAATTTCCTTCACTATCCATGAAAGCTCGGTTAGAACTATTTCTTGCACTATTTTCTCTTGATGACTGAGTGAGTTCGGTAACAACTAAGTTTCCTTTACTAACCTTGAAATCTCGGTAACAACTACTGCACAAGGTAAAGCCTAAGAATCCTTGGTAGACATTGTAAACCTTCTTTGGTAACCTTCTAAGCTCAGTAGACTTTTTCTTTTGTCTTGCTAACCAACTAAGCTCAGTAGACTCTATTTTTGTCTTGCTAACCAACTGAGCTCGGTAGACTCTATCTTTTTTTTGGTATGACATTTGTGTAACATCAAAGACAACACTCAATTGAACAATTGTATCCAACAACTATTACATTTAATTGCTCATCATTAACTAAAATTTCATTTCCTCTCAGCAACAACATGAAAACTAACAAAACTTATAGATTTCTTCCTAGTTCTAACCAATACATTGCATCCTAATTCATGCGTATATAATATTTTTAGAACTTAAATTCTTGGAGCTAATGTAAAATATATCATTGAAATATCAGTTCCACATACCTTTTAATTGCTTAGTTAGGGGTGATGTGATCACCTGATTCATTAGATGAAGTGACCTCATATGAACCTAATATGATACAATTATCCTTTTTATTCCATGTCTTATTCATTTGCACCTTGACTTTCTCAACATCAACCTTTTCCTTTCTTGAATTTACTACTAGGTGCCTTTGACAATATTGGACAGTTCCCGTTGATGTGACTAGACTTCAAATAACTAAAACATGTAGTTTGACTCAACCATCTATTGTAATCATGTCTTAAATGTGTTTTGATGCCAGCAACATATCCATACTCTTGAAAATAGTTACAACTATACCTTGTATTATAATCCCAATTATAGGGCTTTCCATTATTTTTTCCCTTTGTTTGCTTGTACGATACCCACTTGGCATTACATCTGCATTCATATGCTTTATGTCCATACTTCTAACAATTGTGGAAATATCCTTCAAATATTTTTGTGCTCTAGTCTTTGTCCTATATTCATGCTCTTGATGTGCTTGATGTCCTTGCATGTTGCACTTATGATAGTAACCCATGAACTTCTACTTAAGGTTTGATTTGCATTGTTTCTCCTACAAACATTTGTTATGTGACCTAACTTTCCACAATTATGACAAGTAGTTTGTAGTTCTTACCTTTGTTGTTTCTTTGTTCACTACTTTTAGATGATTCTCCTTCCTTAGTACTAGTGTATCCCAATCCAGTAGTATCATTGTTAGATCTAGGAGATCTCATCAATTTCTCAAAGTACTTGATGGCTTCACTTAGTTTGTTGAAACTTTCGACATTTTTTTTCTCCTTTTAGATCATTTATTAGTTGTTCATTCTATAAATTTAGGGTTGTGATATCAATATCCTTTCCATTCAATTCATGATTGGCAATCATAACTTGATTTATTGTTTCTAGTTGCATGCTAGCAATTCTTTGTAGCTCTGATGTCTTCTCTTCCAATTTGTTTGTTAGTATCCTTCTGTCATCTTCAATCATGACTTTGTCTTCCTCAGCTTTATTTTTCTTCTTAGTCACCTCACATTGTAATATTTATTGGAATTCTTGTTCTATTTTAAGACTTCTAATGTCTTCAGTTAGGGCACCATTCTTTTCATCAGATCTACAACTACTACATCAAATTCACTTGATTTTCTATTTACAAAAAAAAAAATAGTTTCTTCCTCTTGATAATGTGTGGTGTTCTCCTTAATAGCTACCACTTTCCTTCTCTTTAATAAGTCCTTGAACTCATCTCTTGCTTCATGCATCTAATGTAGGGAAAGATGAATTTCAATCTTCTAATTCTTAATGACTTTTCCCAATTTGTAGACTTCCATCTTCAAGTATCTATCATCAAAGATGCAAAGCTTCTCTTTTCAAGGAACTATTCTATGATACCAATTTTTGGAAATAAAATGGGGAAAGTAAAATTTGATAGGGGGGAGTGAATTAGTAATTCAAAACTTTATCCATTAAAAAATTCACCACACATCCATCTCACAATTTGCATATAAATTGAAATACCGAACTAAGCATATCCATCCATAGCATGAAAAGAAATAAAATTTCAATACATATGACACAAGATATTTGGTTACTCAAAAACCCTCCAATGAGAAGGTAAAAAATGGGGTGGGGGTGACACCCAAAAATCCTCACTACTATAGTTGTAAATTGTATCTAATGAAGGTTTCAATATTTTATCATAAACTATGATCTATCTTGTGAAAGGTATACCATGTTAAAGGCTTATAAAGATTATTAGATATTTACCCTATTAAAGAATTTCAACACCTTGTTAGAAGTGTTCCTATTTAAAGGACTTCACCTTACAATGCAGTAAGCATTCAGTTAAGATATTTATAAAAAAGTCTACTAGAACTTGAAATATGTTAAGGCTTCTCTATTACAAGATTTCACTAATTCACCTGATAGAATGTCTTAGCCTTGATTCTTTGGCTAGAACCTCTTTACTAGATATCAAATCACCTCTTTCCTAATGTATACTTGATCCTCTTTGATCATATATATCACTTATGTCCCTTCTCTTCTTTCCTATGTTCTCTCTAACTAATTCTACAATTCATATCTCAATCGCAACTCCTTAGTCACCATGAATGCTCTATTTGCACATGAAAACTTCTCTCTTCACTCTTAAACTATTAGGGTTTTCCCTTCTTAATAAGACCTACGTAACCTAATGTTAGGTAGGAATCAATGATTGTGATTCACCCATTTTTCCTCTTAGAACATCCCTCAATCTAATTGGTTGCATGTATTGCATAGTATTGTCAATATAGATTTTTTCTTATCATCCAAAACCACAAAAAAAATCCTTAAGTCATACCAAAAATGGTTTACATAGGAGTTTATGCCATTACAAACAACTATGTCCAAAACTATTTACTCAAAACTTAAGGCCTTTGATGCTTGACGTCCACTATATCTTCAATTTTGTAACATGGCCTCTAAATGACTCAACATCCACTATTCATTTGACATCTAAATTAATTGACATTTACTAGCTTTCTCATCACTAGAGTGACTCAACATTAACTGTATGCTTGGCACATATTGGTGCTTGACATATACTATATATCTTTTTTGACATGCATTATCTGACAACTTATGCTCGACATACACTACTTGCTTAACATGTACTTTATGAATATGACTAAGTGCATAGTCACTCATATTTCAAAACCATTATGAGAGTAACATTAGAAAGTTTCAGATCTTGTCACTTTTGGAGAAAAATTTAATGCACAAATTTTAATCAATAATTGTAGTATTATTAATGTTGTATGTTGTATGTTTATTAGTTATTTTCAAGGAACAAACTATTATGGAGGTCTTTCAGTTAAGTCATAATTATTCTTTAAATGCGTTAACCAATTACAAATTAGAGTTTTATAAGTTCTTATTTTAAAGGTATGTTGAATAGAGGAAATTGAAATCTATCTAAGTTTAAAATATATGAAAAATATTGAGGCATGATTTTACTAGTCGAAATAGGTAGCAACAAATGATCATCAAATAAATCACAAATTACAAAGTAAGAGATCACATGTTTCTCGAGGAAAGACACGAATTGGAGGTTTTGCAAGTGAAATGCCACACAAGACAAAACTAAAAGAATCTAAAAACAAAATACAATACCATAAAAAAAATAATTTTTTTTTTTAAAATCATCTCAACACAAGTTCTAATACAAGGACTGAATCACTCTTATACAAAAAAATTCCCAATGAAAGAGAATATCGTCCAAATACATTTTCATCACAAAAAGAATACATAAAGAGTTCAGAACTATAATGAAATACAATATCATTTCTTGACACCTATGTCCAACATAGGAACCCTAAATGCTGATTCAGAAGTAACTTCAATAAACATCCTTAGCTACTTGAATCTCGAAGCACCTGAAAACCACACAGAATGCAACATAACACAAACAAGGGCTCAGTACACATTGAGTTTAAAAGTGAAATCCATCTGCATACATGTTAGTACCAACATATAGATATCCAAAAATAGATTTCTAATCCATCTAATATAGTGCAAATCTGATAATAATATGCAAGAAGTAAACAATTACTTTTCATTGCAAAATTAAACTCACACTAATAATAACTCATAAATGAAACATATATATTCTGAGGTGTCATCGTTATGGCACTAAGTTTCTATATCCAAATATGGTATGCTCATAGTCATCATATAACAGAATTCTCTATTTTACTTGTCATTGACAGAATAGAGACATGCCTTTTCTCCATACTTAACCATATAGGTTTAAGTCATAGGTAAGGCCAATTAACTTTTATGTGAAATTAACCCACCTAATTTATTTTAAAGTTATCATTGAACTTAATTAACTGAATAGGATAAACCAAATTCAGCCACCTCGATATACGTTCATCACAGCTATTCTTAAAAATACACATCAAACAGATATACTAAAAATGTACATGCGGCAAATATAAAATCATTCTTCAACATGATACTACATCCTTAAATCCATCAGAAACACATCTTATACTGCCAAGTTCAAAGGTAAATATGGATAATTACATCAACAGGAATAAAACCTATAATATCAAGATCACATAGATACAATTGAACTGTTGCACAGCTCAACAATACGTGCAAAATCTTCATACTATACTTTTAATTCCCTTCTGTCCTAATCATCTACACTTAACATCGAACTGAACAAGATAACGAATCAAAATGCACATGATATTCTTGTTTCAAAATGTCACATCATCAAACATATATCAAATTCTGACTCAATTCTTATACTACTTTTATTTTAATTAAGATCTGAAAACATCTTTGTAATAAAAGAATTATGTTTTAAACAATTTCAACCATACTAAAAAGACTTTCATAATCCAAATAAAACTAAATATAATCCAAATTTATCAAGTGATTGTTACCATGTTATTAAAGGTAAACAAGTGTCTATAGAAATAACAACCCTGATTTGACAATAAGTCATTACACAATAAAACTACCATAGCATTTAAAGATCTATTGTTAAAAATCAACTTAAAATGTGATTCACAAATGCAATGTAGTTTTTAGCATTCAGACATCCAATAGTAATTTAGGATACAAAAGTTCCTAATCTAAAATGTACACTACCTGTCCATAAAATAACTATTTTGATAATGAAATAATGACATCGCACAGTTTCCAAGTCTCATTATAGCAATACATCTAAAACTCGACAGCATACAATTCCAAATAGTAATTGAAACATAATGCCCACTCACATAGAGTATCGACTATTAAATAACCTTTTTATGACATAGTATTACTACACCAAGAAATGCTGATACAACATTCTTTATGCTTTGAACTAAATATAAGACCAAATGTTAACCCTCATACCATGCAACTATTCGACAAAATGTCCGCTTTCACATTCAAACAATGATTCGACTATAACATCAAACGAGTTAATCATTGTTACTACAAAACCCTTAAACCATGCATCTATGAAATCGTAAACACATGTTGTCCACAAATTTAATTCTGGGTGATACCGCATAGATACTATTTTTTCCAAATAACAAAATTCCAAACATACAACTCGTATCACAGAGTAACTATGCTTTTTATCTCAAGCCATTCATATGACAAAATGTCTATATAACACAAGAAATCGAAACACATGGATGACCTCAGTCATCACGAACCTCAATTTAATAATAGAATTTCCCAATCAAATATCATTTGTGACACAAGACAAATGCTTGACAAAATGTCATTGCCTTCAATTCCTACTAACAATACTTTAGAAACAAAAACTTCACCATCTACGAATGGATTATAACCACTATGCACTAAGATTTTGACATCCTAAATACATACGGTGAACATTGTATTCATTCATGGATAACATAAACTCTAAATTCCAACAACACAATATTTGAAAACTCATATTGCTTGATATCCAAATATGGATATATGCAGAGCTCGACTCCAAAGGTCCAACCCTACAAATACCCATACTTGGGTATCGACAAGTGTAACTCAAACTGAACTTCCCAATTTCCTTAAAAAAAAATTAACACCCATAACAGTAAAAGGGTAAAGGTTAGGAACTGCCCCATACCTAAAATGAACAGTCGATGCCCAAAAATGCTCTGTGATTACCACTCACTGCCAAAACCCCAGATACCAAACAAAACCAATCTTCCAAACTGGAAATGCTGATAACAATTGATAATGTGAAATCCAACAATACATGACTTCATAAACATGAATGCCTTATCCACCAAATTCTCCATGATGCTAAATCTCAGCAATATGCTTGACAGATGCATAGCATACAGATCAATATGGCCAAATTCTCGGCCCAAACCCAACTGAAACTCAAACTTTCGCACACAAAAATGGCCGACTACTACAATGAAATAATTCCTCATAAATAAACATTAAATACAATTGAGACATTTCACTACCAAGTACTCAATCAGTTAATTTGCCACCGCCATATATGGCTTTTTAAAAACTTCAACAATGAAACTCATTCAAAGCATCGAGTTCCAATTAGGGTTTTAGGTTAGTACCCTTAGATACTTAAAAAATATGATATGCTGTGCACAATGCTAATAACCACAGCAGGTTTTAAACCCCAACTTAATAATAACATAGCCAAAATAAATATACAAAACTTTTTTTTTAGATAAGCATGAAACCTCAAATATGAAACTATATATAAACATGTCTAATTTTCAATAAATGAACATTGAAACATTCAACATATTAACAATTTATTACAACATAAACTTTAATATGCCACACACATTTAAATATGACAAGAAAAGAAAAAGTATTAGGGAAATACTGATGATCAATGAATATCCACTAACAGTGAATTATCCTAATTCTGATGAATTAAAAGAAAACATGATAAGCTTACATTATGCTGACGTACCAAAGAATATGAAAACGAAAACCATAAACTCTAAACTACCTTTAAAGTTTTCTCAGAATTGTTTTCCAATCATAATCTTATCAAAAACAGTATAGAACAAAAACTTTTAAAACTAGAAATTTCATGAGTTTATCAGATTCATATAAGTCTGAAATGCAGTAACACTGAAAAAAACGGTCAGGCATGACACCCTCCCCCACTAGGCTTTGACTTTCTCCTGGAAGTTAGCAAACAAGTGCGGATGAGCTGCTCTCATCAATTCAGTGTCCTCCCAGGTTGCAGATGAATCATCACTAGGATCCCAAAGGACTTTTACCTGCCTTATATCTCTTCCTCTTAGACTCATAGTTCTGCTTTCCATGATCTGACCATCCACAATCTACAAATTTTTCCAGTTCAGTATGTGAGCAATATCAAGAATATACTTATGCAATACAAAAACATGAAAAACATTATGAATGCGTGAAAGACTCGGTGGCAAGGCTAGTTTGTAGGCAACAGGTCCAATCCATTCCAAAATTTCAAATGGACCAACAAATCGTGGTGCTTACTTTTAACCCTTTCCATAACGAATCAGACTCTTATGCGGCCTAACTCGGAGAAACACTTTATCACCAACCAAGAATTGATGGTCAATTCTATGCTTATCAACATATTTCTTCTGCCTATCCTAAGTAGTAATAAGATGCTCTCTGATCCTCTTAACCTTCTGCTCCAACTCTAACAACATATCAGGTCCTAGAAGAGTCCTGTCCTCCAAATTATCCCAACTGAGAGGCATCCTACAGGGTCTTCCATACAATGCTTGAAATGTTGCCATACCTATGGAACTGTGGTATCCATTGTTATATGCGAACTCAACTAAGTGTAGATACTCCTCCCATTTATTCTGTCTATCCATTACGTACATCCTAAGCATGTCTTCCAAAATTTGGTTGACACGTTCAGTTTGTTCGTCCGTCTCAGGGTGATAGGCTGAACTAAAATTCAGCTGAGTACCTAACTCTCGCTGCATGGATTTCCAAAGAGATGAAGTAAACACTGGATCCCTATCAGAAATAATCTTTTTAGGAATTTTGTGTAACTTAAATATCTGTTCCATATATACTTTGGCAACTGTTGCTGCATTATAGGATGATCTAACTAGAATAAAATGAGCCACCTTAGATAAACGGTCCACAACCACCATGATAGTATCATGCCTTCGAGCTGTCATAGGAAATTTAGTAATAAAATCTATCGAAATGGTGTCCCATTTCCATTCTAGAATGCTATGTGGCTGCAATAAACCTGCTGGGTGCTGATGTTTAGCCTTAACTCACTGACATTCCAAGCATCGAGCCACAAAATATGCTATATCTCTCTTCATTCCAAGACAATAGTAATGCTGCTTAAGGTCAGCATGCATTTTCTTAACACTCGGATGCGCCGAATATGGTGCTTTGTGGGCCTCAACCATAATCAAAACTCTCAAATCTCCCAACTCTGGAATGTACACACTCCCCCTATACAGCAACAAAACTTCAGGATTTACTGAATAACCCTCAAAATGTCCTTCCAAAACACTACCACTGACAATAACCACCTTAACATCTTGAAACCAACGATCTGCAGAAAGGTTCTGTAAGATCCTATCCTTAAGATCCACAGTTAAGATCAAAGAAGATAGTTCATGTCGCCTTCTGCTAAGAGCATTAGCAACCACGTTCTCCTTCCCTTGTACATATTTAATCTCGAAGTCATATTCACACAAGAATTCCATCCATCTTCGCTGCCTAGCGTTGAGGTTTGGTTGCATGAAAAGATACTGAAGACTTCGATGATCAGAATGTAACTCAAAACGTTGACCCAAAAGAAAATGCCGCCACTTAGACAAAGCATGCATAATCGTAGCAAGTTTGAGATCATGACTAGGGTAATTCACCTCATGACTCTTCAGCTTTCTGGACTCAAAAGCTATGACATGTCCCTCTTGCATTAAAACTACCCCTAAGCCATCCAATGATGCATCAGTACAAACCACAAACTCCTTAGTAGAATCAGGGACTGCTAGAACTGGTGCACTGGTCAAACATTCCTTAAGTTTTTGAAATGCTGCCTCGCACTCATCTATCCACACAAATTTCTTTCCTTTTCTCTGAAGAGATGTGATAGGATGCACTCTACTGGAGAAATTTAATACAAATTTATGGTAATAGCTTGCTAAGCCCATGAAACTTCGAACCTCAAATACATTCGTCGGTGCTGGCCAATCAACAATAGGCCAAATTTTGGATGGATCTACTGAGATTCCATCTCTTGAAATAATATGCCCTAAGTAACAAATCTCTGATTTGAAGAATTTGCACTTTTCAGGATTGGCATACAATCTGTTCCTATGAAGACATTCCAAAACCTGCTCTAAATGCTTCTTGTGCTCCTCATTAGTGTTGGAATAAACCAAAATGTCGTGTAGAAAAACCACCATGAACTTGTCAAGGTAAGTTTTAAATACATTGTTCATCAGACTCATAAACACAAAAGGTGCATTAGTTAACCCAAAAGGTACCATTGTGAACTCGAAGTGTCTATACTTGGTGTGAAAAGTTGTCTTATGGATATTAGCTTCCTGGATTCTAAGCTGATGATATCCAGATTTCAGATCAATCTTTGAAAAGATTCGGGCACCCTTGACCTAGTCGAACAAATCATCAATTTGAGGCAAAGGATACCTGTTCTTAATAGTGACTTTGTTCAACTGTCTATAATCAATACAAAGCCTTAAAGAACCATCTTTCTTCTTGACAAAGATCACCGGAGCACCCCAAGGCGAAACACTAGGACCAATCAAACCCTTCTCCAATAGCTCCTCCAACTGAAACTAAAGTTCAACCAGCTCTTGAGCTATCATTCTATAAGGAGTCTTGGATATTGGTTCCATTCCTAGCACTAAATCAATCCGAAAATCAATTTCTCTCTTCGGAGGTATCCTAGGAATCTCCTTAACAAAAACATCCAAAAAGTTTCTCAAAACTGGATGATCGAGAGAAGAACTCTTAGCTACAAAATCTTCTAAGTTTTTTACTGAGATGGCAAACAAACTGCAACCTTTCCGAGCACACCTTGCCAATTGCTTGGCAGAAATTATCTGCAAAGAGATAGGTCTCTTGATTCCTGTGATAACTTTGGTTGATCCAGAATCATCTACACAATTGATTGACTTATCTTTGGAATCCAAAACAACTTGATGCTGTTCTAACCAATCCATACCCAAAACTATGTCATACGACCCTAAAGGTATAACCCTAAGGTTCACTGAAGTTGAGAAAGATTTCATACAAATCTTACAGTCAGAAGCAATAATAGCAACGTTTACCTTAGACCCTAATGCTAACTCCACTTGCCATCTATCCCTTGCCTTAACCACAGGTATAACACAATGTGCAACTAAAGCAGAAGAAATAAACGAGTCTGTAGCTCCTGAGTCGAATAAGATAGAAACTTTCATACCTTGAGTATTACCTTGAGCTTATATAACTAAGTTTTGGTGTTCGGCCTGCTTCTGATCCAAAGTTGCAAAGATATGATGGTTCCTGGCAGAATCACCAACTGTCACTTTAGACCTAGCTGGCTTAGATCCAACCTTCGGCTTATCCCAATTAGGACCCTGAGACTGATAATGCCCTAGCTTTCCGCAATGGAAACACTCAACAGATTTTTTGAATCCTGAGTTCTAACCAAAAGGATTAGGAAATGGCTTGCTACTCTGCACACTTTGAGGTGGTTGAGATGTTTTAGTCTATTCTAAAACCTTGGAATTCTTATTGAACTTCCTCTTCTTGAATTTCCCAACTGAAAAGCCTGATTTGGCACTATTTTGTGGAGGCTTTTGATTCTTACTGACGTCTGGAGTAGGTGGATTCATGCTAGTTTTGTATGAAGCCCCATGATATCCAAACTTCATTTCAATGAGCTTTTCTCGCTCCGAAGCTTCCTGCATAGAAAACGGTTTGAAAGTTCTCAGTTCCTCCCCAATTTTGGGCATAAGCCCTCTGATGAAATGCTGTATCATGGCCTTATCATTATCAGCCCACCTAGAAAACTTCTTAAGTTCGAAGAACCCTCGTTCGTAAGCTTCCACTGTAGAGCCAATCTGCATGATCTAAAAGAACTCCTCAGTACGGGCCTATCGCCATTATTCAGACATGAATCTCTCCTTGAAGCGCTCAACAAAAAGTTCCCATGTGACCAGGGAGATATCAATGTCAAGCTTTTCCAACTCCTATTCCCACCACAAGGAACCAAATCCTCTCAAATGCATAACTATCCATCTGACCTTCACGTTACTCAGGTAACAGTGTAAGACAAAACATCACTCAATATTCAGCATCCAAGCTTCTGCCGCTATACCTTGTTCCATACCATAGAACAATGGTCCTTTCATATTGGAAAGGTCCTTGAGCTGAGCTCTTGCCATTGGATCTTCTTCTACGAGAAGATTAACGCCCTGCACAAGAGGTCTCCTATCATTCGCTCCCCCACCAGGAATCTGGTTATTAGCCTCAATATTATCAAGACGTTCCAAAATTCTCGAAAGTACCAAAGCCTGGTTTGCCTGATTATTCTGGTTGTTACCAACCCCAACATTCTGATCAAACTGATAATTTCCAGCATCATTCTGGTACCTAGGACCTCTACCACGGCCCCTGCCCCTGCCTCTGCCTCTGGCTCTGCCAGCAAGGTTATCCTCAGGAATGTCGCATCCATGAGTTCCTCTAGTGACGGGAGGCATGATAGTAACCTAAAACAAAAATCTATTAATAGCGCATCGATGACGGGTTAAAACCCTATAACCCAAGAGTCCTGGTTACACTAAACTGGGCTCTAATACCAAATGAAATGCCACACAAGACAAAACTAAAAGAATCTAAAAACAAAATACAATACCATAAACACAATAATTTTTTTTAAAAAAAATCATCTCAACACAAGTTCTAATACAAGGACTGAATCACTCTTATATAGAAAAATTCCCAATGAAAGAGAATATTGTCTAAATACATTTTCATCGCAAAAAGAATACATAAAGAGTTCAGAACTATAATGAAATACAATATCATTTCTTGACACCTATGTCTAATATAGGAACCCTAAATGCTGATTCAGAAGTAACTTTAATAAACATCCTTAGCTACTTGAATCTCGAAGCACCTGAAAACCACATAGAATGCAACATAACACAAACAGGGGCTCAGTACACACTGAGTTTAAAAGTGAAATCCATCTACATACATGTTAGTACCAACATATAGATATCCAAAAATAGATTTCTAATCCATCTAATATAGTGCAAATCTGATAATAATATGCAAGAAGTAAACAATTACTTTTCATTGCAAAATTAAACTCGCACTAATAATAACTCATAAATGAAACATATATATTCTGAGGTGTCATCGTTATGGCACTAAGTTTTTGCATCCAAATATGGTATGCTCATAGTCATCATATAACAGAATTCTCTATTTTACTTGTCATTGATGGAATAGAGACATGCCTTTTCTCCGTACTTAACCATATAGGTTTAAGTCATAGGTAAGGCCAATTAACTTTTATGTGAAATTAACCCACTCAATTTATTTTAAAGTTATCACTGAATTTAATTAATTGAATAGGATAAACCAAATTCAGCCACCTCGATATACGTTCATCACAACTATTCTTAAAAATACACATCAAATGGATATACTAAAAATGTACATGCGGAAAATATAAAATCATTCTTCAACATGATACTACATCCTTAAATCCATCAGTAACACATCTTATACTGCCAAGTTCAAAGGTAAATATGGATAATTACATCAACAGGAATAAAACCTATAATATCAAGATCACATAGATACAATTGAACTGTTGCATAGCTCAACAATACGTACAAAATCTTCATACTATACTTTTAATTCCCTACTGTCCTAATCATCTACACTTAACATCGAACTGACCAAGATAACGAATCAAAATGCACATGATATTCTTGTTTCAAAATATCACATCATCAAACATATATCAAATTCTGACTCAATTCTTATACTACTTTTATTTTAATTAAGATCTGAAAACATCTTTGTAATAAAAGAATTATGTTTTAAACAATTTCAACCATACTAAAAAGAATTTCATAATCCAAATAAAACTAAATATAATCCAAATTTATCAAGTGACTATTACCATGTTATTAAAGGTAAACAAGTGTCTATAGAAATAACAACCCTGATTTGACAATAAGTCATTACACAATAAAACTACCACAACATTTAAAGATCTATTGTTAAAAATTTAAGGACATCCTAAATTACTATTGGATGTAGTAATTTTTAAATTACTAAGATTTTGACATCCTAAATACATACAGTGAACATCGTATTCATTAATGGATAACATAAACTCTAAATTCCAACAACACAATATTTGAAAACTCATATTGCTCGATATCCAAATATGGATATATGCAAAGCTCGACTCCAAAGGTCCAACCCTACAAATACCCATACTTGGGTATCGACAAGTGTAACTCAAACTGAACTTCCCAATTTCCTTAAAACAAAATTAACACCCATAATAGTAAAAGGGTAAAGGTTAGGAACTTCCCCCTACCTAAAATGAACAATCGATGCCCAAAAATGCTCTGCAATTACCACTCGCTACCAAAACCCTAGATACCAAACAAAACCAATCTTCCAAACTAGAAATGCTGATAACAATTGATAATGCGGAATCCAACAATACACAGCTTCATAAACATGAATGCCTTATCCACCAAATTCTCCATGATGCTAAATCTCAGCAATATGCTTGACAGATGCATAGCATACAGATCAATATGACCAAATTCTCGGCCCAAACCCAACTGAAACTCAAACTTTCGCACACAAAAATGGCCGACTACTACAATGAAATAATTCCTCATAAATAAACATTAAATACAACTGAGACATTTCACTACCAAGTACTCAATCAGTTAATTTGCCACCACCATATATGGCTTTTTAAAAACTTCAACAATGAAACTCATTCAAAGCATCGAGTTCCAATTAGGGTTTTAGGTTAGTACCCTTAGATACTTAGAAAATATGATATGCTGTGCATAATGCTAATAACCCCAGCGGGTTTTAAACCCCAACTTAATAATAACATAGCCAAAATAAATATACAAAACTTTTTTTTAGATAAGCATGAAACCTCAAATATGAAACTATATATAAACGTGTTTAATTTTCAATAAATGGACATTGAAACATTCAACATATTAACAATTTATTACAACATAAACTTTAATATGCCACACACATTTAAATATGACAAGAAAAGAAAAAGTATTAGGGAAATACTGATGATCAATGAATATCCACTAACAGTGAATTATCCTAATTCTGATGAATTAAAAGAAAACATGATAAACTTACATTATGCTGACATACCAAAGAATATGAAAATGAAAACCATAAAGTTTGAACTACCTTTAAAGTTTTCTCAGAATTGTTTTCCAATCATAATCTTATCGAAAATAGTATAGAACAAAAACTTTTAAAACTAGAAATTTCATGAGTTTATCAGATTTATATAAGTCTAAAATGCAGTAACACTGAAAAAGAACGGTTAGGCATGACAGCAAGAGTTACAAAACAAAGTATGAATATACACCTTTTCATGGAGATTTATGCAAGAGTATTTTTTGTTCTTGTAAATCTTGATTGATTCGTTCTTTTTTTCTATTTTCATCTCTTCGTGATTGTACATATGATCATTTGATCTTACATTTCAGCTAATGTGATCATGTTGGATTAATGATGATCTATTCTATAATGTTCTCCTATGATCACACGTCATTTGACATTTCTACTATTTAGCATTATTTTTTCACCCTTGAATAAAGTGTACACTTATTATTATGTTTACTACTCATTGTATTTATCAATAATTGGTTCTAGCACTCTTGCCAATTGTCAGGTTTTCTCTAATTCGACTAAGCATTGATTTTCTATGAATAATATTTGATTCCTCCATGTAGTCATTCAAGATTTTTTATAGTGACTTGGAACATGTATGGACCCATATCTATGTTAGAAACCTCTTATGTGATCATGGCCCTAAACATTGGTCCTATCTTAGGGTTCAACCTATGAGTTGTAACATGTTTCCTAATAATAAAGAAGTACGAATATTCTAGGCCAACGTATATATCAAAGTGAATAAATATGTAATACCTTTGATATATTATTAAAAAAAATAATAATAATAGAGGAACTTGGTAGGAAAAACTTGAAGTGAAGCTTACATGTGCATGGTGACTGCATATTGGATTTGTACCTATTGTAAGGCTAAAACAAGGTAGGCCTTATTGCTTTCCATGTTACAAGTTACCTATCATTGAATGGAAAAGTAATTAATTAAATTGTATAATTATTTTCTTCCTTTTTTTTTCTTCCATGTGTTACTTATATTTCTTAGATAAACATCTTCATTGGGGATTCTTTGTCCTAGACTACGTTCAGAGGTATTAGAGAGAAAGTATAAGTTTCCTTTAGAAGTTGACTTGATTTGGGATCATGTAAAAACCTAGTAATTTGGTTGTAGTGTGATAGATCTCTATTCTATCTGAGATTTATATTACATAGGTTATGATCTTGTAGATCTTAATTGATTGGATCTAAGGGTGGAAAGTTGTGTCTAGTATATAACTTGTAAAGGCCTAAAAGATGGTTCATGGAAGATGTAACATAGATCCTCTGTTTACGGACATTTTGAGGCATATTGTAGCATAGATTGAAGCTTTTGAGACAATTGTACAATTGTTCTCTTATCTTATCATTAATTTGTACTATCCAATTTATTAATTTTGGTTATCACTTGTTTAAACCTCTTCAAATCACCTTGTTGACCACTTTTAGGCTAGATTACATGAGATAATCCACTCTACATGTCTACCATACATACCCATGCTCGTGACACAATGAGTTCCTAAAGGTTATTCAAATTCCCAACCCAACCCCCAAATGAATAATCTTTCAACCAACATATATCCTTCAGTTCAGCTCTCACAAGTTCCTATTATCTAAGCACAAACATTTTTATACGTGGGCACAAACATCTTCACGAATATAATCAAATATTTCCAATGCAAGGGTTAGATACATGATAAAATGCAAAAAAAATACCAAGTATCACAAACTCGCTTAACCATCCTAAATTTGGGAGTATGCATTTGAAATGAATTCCAATGTCCAAAAATTAAAACTATGACACAAAAGGAAAGATGGAATACAATCCATTTCCATAGTCTAAACACATGTTACCAAAATCCCAAAAAAAATATTGGAGGCACACAAAATGAGGCAAGAGTAAAATTCCCAAAATTTAAACTTCTCAAATATCAATAAATCTAGAAACACATTTCCAAACTATGGTCAAATGACTAAGGGTCCAATAAAATTCACAAACCAAGCATACAACCACCATCCAACCAATCCGCCAAGAATCATGATTTTCCCAAAAGCAATTTGAAAACGTGACTTCAGATCAAGAAATAAAATACCCCATAATATCCTCTAATCATTTTGACTCCACAATTCTACTCATTTTAGTAGATGATACTAAATTAAAACTCTAATCAATAGAAACAAGGTGATGAGCAAGAATTGGTTGGTATGCAAAACAAGGTGATGCTAGAACACTCAAAAATAAATAAAAAATCAGAATTTGATGAAATTTTAAAACCCATTTCCTAATTGGGATCAATAACCCAAATATCAAATAAAATTCAATCTACAACATCTTAGTAAATTATAAGATTTTAGTGCTAAAAATTAAACTTTTTAAAAAATGAACGATAAATAAATGCTCACCCTTGTCCAACTGGGTGACAGACTTGCATACAATTAGAAGATAACACTAGTTCTCCACCCCATAACATTTAGAAATTGAAGAAATCATTTAAAACATAGTAAAACTAATTAAACTAGAAAGTTGTACCTCTCATGAATAGTAAAAACTAAGAACAAAAGGGGATAAAAGAATACTCACAATTGGTTGAGCCCTTTGATAAATTGGACAAATATTGATACAAATTCAATAAGACCAATCTCACAAAGATCGATTGAGTCAAGCTCTGATAACAGAAAAAACAATAAAATTGCCCAAAGTGGGATTGGAGGAATTTCTCCAAAATCTTGAAATAACCAAGTGAGAAGTGAGTAATAAAACTCACTTTTACCTAATATAAGCACTTTATAAAAGTGACTTATAAATTAAAATAATAAATAACTTAATAGACTAATTAGTCCCTTTTCCAAAGTAAATCAATTATAGATATCTGAAATTCAACCATGTAAAATTAGGCAGCAATAAAATAATTAAAATCCCCTAAATCCAATTAAATCAATAGTTAATTTAATAATTTATGTGACAAGTACAAGATCTTAAACGCATAACACACTCATGTGTCTAATCACATAATGCATTATAAATATAGATTTACCAATTACTAGAAAGTTAATAATGTCATCTATACAGATATGTCACCTTTACATGGACAACATTGGTTCAATAAGAATGACCAAATCACTAACTCCATGTGTCACTATTAGGGATATAATTTCATTTATTGTAAAAAATAAAACATAAAGTGTAGATGAACAATACATAATGACCAAAGTAAGGAGTACACATAATCCTGTAATAAGGCATCTAACTAATTCTATTTAAATGACCATAGTAAGTGGAAGAAGTTGGGTCTTAGTTTTGGGGGAAAAAGGAAATGTTTTTCCTTTTTTTGAAATTTTTTGTCAACTAATGTCAAAATTTTAGACATTTAGAAATTGAATATAAAAAAACTTCAAAAATAAAAATTGTAGTGCTCATAATATACCTTTTGAATATGTAATTTAATTGTATACCCATATGATACATTTTTTTTTGGTATGGATCTTTATAAACCACCTTTTCAAAATGCCTATTTTAGGACCATACCATAGTCATGTACGAACACCGTAATTTGACACAAATTAATAACTTTTTTTAAATTCTTTTAAATGAAGTTACCTAACACACCAAAGATTGATGAAAATATTTTTCCTTAATTTTTTACTAAATAATAAAAAATTATTAATTTTTAATTGGCTATAAAGATAAATTCTAAAATCTCTCATGTATAGACAACATAATTTGATCAAAATTTTATTTTTTTAATTTCAAAATAATAGTATGTAGATTGATGACATATAAATTAATTTAAGAAAAAAATATAAAATTAAAAGGTACAATTTTACATTTAGGTATTACCTTCGATTAAAAAATAATGCAAAAATCATAAATAAAATCATATCACAGTACAATTTATATTTTACAAATCAAGACATAAAGAACTCTAATGGTTTTTTGTTTCAAGAAAAAAATTGATTGACAAGACCGTCTAAAAATTATGAAAAGGCTTGAATTTCTTAGTTCAATATCTTAGCCAAATCTTCAGAGGCCAAGGCATAGGCTTGGTCTTGCTAAGCCTATCCCAAACTAAAATCCTAGATGGGAGAAAAAATCTTGCTCCATGTTGTAAGAAATGGGCACCTGTTATTTGAAATTGAAAAAAGGGGTACCCATTTAAAAAAAGTAAAATTTACATTTAAAACACATTTTAAATCCCCCAAAAAAGATAAAATTGTTTGTTTAAAAAAGGGCACCCGTTTTTTTTTTTTTTTTAAAAAGGAACCCATTTAAAAAATAATAATGAAGGGGTACCCATATTTTTATTTCTAAAAAAAAGGTGCCCATTTTGAAAAAAAAAAGTTTTTTCTTTTTTTTTTCAAAAACGAGCACCCATCTTTTGAAAATAAAAAATGGGTACCTGCTTTTTAAAAAAAAATGGGTGCCCATTTTTTGAAATTTGGATCGGGCATTCGAGCCTAATATGGGCACCCTTTTTTTTGAAAAGAGAGCTCATTTCTAAAATAGTATGATCTCAACCTTCAAAATTCTATGGTTTTGACACCCAACTTATTGCTTCTACCCACCCCTTTTCTTCATTTCATAAGTATACTGAAACAATAAGATAAATATCCATAGCATAGGTACACCATTAATTAATCCAATAATAACCATGAAGTAATCATAAATCATTTTCTATAATTTCAAGCTATCATCCTATAACAACCTCATATACATCAAATATAAAATACACCACTAACACCATAAGGAACCATAATAAAATATAGTCATATACCTTTGATCAACATGATCATATGGATATGTTCAGGATCATGGTCAACCAAACTATGGCCTTAAGTGGCTATCAAAACCAACAAGTTAGGGTTATGTTAACTTGGCACATAATTTTAAAGTAGTTATGAGCTTTATCTCAAAAAGTTGTAATAAAAGAATCCATAGGAAATTGAATGTAGTTTCAAAACTACTAATCATTTGATTTGTCAAAATTTTGGATTTTAATGCAGTAGTACAAAAATTTTAGGGTGAAAATAAAAAGTAGGTGTATGTCTGGCGACCTTAATCAAAATCAAATAAAAATATTTTTAAATATAATTATAGATACAAAAAGTAGACTCATGCCCTGATGTTGCACATATCTTTGGGTATTTTTACTCCAAATAAATAATTAAATATGAATTTTCTACTATAACTTTTCCAAAATTAAAAAAATCTCATGTCTAATCACTTTAAGTAATTGAAAACTTTACTAAAATAAAATAAAATCTTATACTAAGTGAAGCATAGAATGTAACGCAACTCTTGGATTTCAAAAATGTTATACCATTTGAAAGTTATAGCTATTTTTTAATCAGTATGTCAATCAGTAGTTTATAGACATCTTCATTAAAAATTAACTAATAAATACTTATCAAGCTTAGAATTTGACAACAATTATATTGGTGGAATCTTGAGAGTGTTATCAAAAAACCCTTTTTGTTTTTTTGAATTTTGATGAAAAAAATATTGCCTAATGGCTACTCGAAGTCTAAATGTTAGTGAAACATGTCTCAAACACGTATTTTGAGTTAACCAAAGAGGTTTGGTAAATACCAAGCCTAATAGGCTACCCGATTTGAAATCGAGTATCTAAAAACTGCCAATTTTTTTCAAAAATTGATTGCCCAAATTTTGGAGGGAAATCAAAATTTGGGAAATGTAGACAATCAATAATCATTATTATTATTAAATATAATATAGTAATATATATGATAATAATTATTATTATTAAATATATATGTAGTAATATTATATGATATTATTATTATACACACACACACACACACACATATGATTATTATTGCTATATTTTTTTTGGTGAAACATTACATTTATATTAATAATAACTGGTTCAAAATAGCTCCTGGAGAAAAGAACAGAAAAGAAAAACTTTGGTCATTGCTTGATAGGAAAAAGATGTAGAAGAAGAAATACTACATCAAGAGAGAGTATCTATTAAGACTAATGAATCTTGTCCTAAAGATTCTGAAATCAAGAGTATAGTGATTACAAAGAGCCCAAAACTCATATGAATACAATTCATTTTTTGGTGCTAGAGACAAAACCAAGAGCCCATCCAAAAACTATCATAAAGATTACCATCATTGATCTACACCAAAAACTCCAATTGAGACCATGATATTAGAAAGCCATCTAATGCAAGTGCAATCCAAGACCCTAACCTGCATACAATATCTCAAAAGTACATGTGAGATTCATAAAAGAAAAAACATGCAAAATCATAGAGAAGTCATGATTTATGAAATAAAATATGAGAAGGACTCAACCTTATTCTAAACATATTCTTTTGTCACAATATTAACCAATATGGGGAGATCAAGGAGGTTAATTGGGGAAAGTAAAGAGTTAATATAAACCCCATTTGTACCCAAATTAGCTAGACAATTAGCTAAAATATTGCCTTCTCTATATAAGTATGCATGATGTAACATTCAAAGATTAAATCAAGAGGATACCATACTAGATGTAATATATACTATATGGACCAATTATTATTTAATACACACATTAATAATAATGGATAAATCCCCTTCAATATGTAACTTAGATATAGAAAGTGATTTTACAAGTTCCAAACCAAAAAGCAAGTTCAAGGCCTCCATTTTTTTATTAGTACATTGAGGGAGAGAAGATGGTTTTGTTGCAATCACATGACCTTTAAAATCTCTAATGACTATTCCATAGCTAGAGTTGTCTAGATTTTCTGTAGAGACCCCATCAAAATTTAGTTTGAAACTTAGAGGAATCCACTTGGTTTGTGTTTGGATAAGAGGAATCTTGGATAGACACAATCGAGTAGGAAGATGAGGAAAAAGTAAAGCCTTCCATCGATGAATAACATAGCCATTCCAAGGAGAAAAACATATTTACCCTTATATTTACTTATTGGAGCATTAACAAGCTCAAAAACTGGTCTTTCTAATCCTTCCAAAAATTGAGGAATTGCAAATGACGTTTGTCTAAAAATTCTCTTATTTCTTTCCCATCAAATTGCCTATACTAAAAATACAGGGATGCACTTCCAAAGACAAGAAAACTTTGATTTAGAGTATAAGATTGTCCATGACTAGAATAAATCCCATAGATAGAGAATTAGGTAATGGCATATGGAAATTAAGCTTATTGAGGATAGAATGCCAACAATCTTGGGCAAAAAAGCAGTTTAAGAGGAGGCGATTTATTGTTTCTATAACTTGTAGATAGAGCACATAGTTAAAGGGATCATAAATGTTCAATCTGTGAAGATGATCACTAGTTAAAATTTGGTTCTTTAATGTAAGCCATGCAAATCATCCTACTCTTGGAAAAACTAAGCTATTCTAGTAGAATTCAGAAGCACAATACATGTGGTTTGATTAATTTTTTTGTGTTGGAGAGCCAAGTATCCTACTTTAATAGAGTATTTACCATTTTTAGCTGGAACCCAAAAGAGACAATCTGGTTGATTAGACATAAAACATTCCTTTTAGATAGTACTTGTTTGAAAGAAGCAACCTGATTATGGGATATAGGAAGAATTGACAGGTCTTTCCAAATGACTAGCTCTATGAATCTATGAATAGATGAGACATAAGTAGAAAAAGACGTCCCCCAAGCTTGAATCACTATGTTTAAAAAATCCTTTAGAGAATAGATAGTGGCAAGGGGGAACCCACTCCATGAATCAAACCAAAAATTGACACTATCCCTATTGTTCACTTGCCATGATATGAATGAAGTAATAAATTCTCGAGAAGCCATCATGGAATCCCAAATGATAGACCCTTTTAGTAGGTCTAGCATAGTAAGAACTCTAGAAGGTTCCAAGTTATCTAAATATCTCCCTTGTAAAAGGTGACACCATTTGGGAGAGGATGTTTCATACATTTGCAAAACAAGTTTAGCACCAAAAGCCCTATTCCTATTGGTAATGTTGGAATGTCTAACACCTCTTGTTCTATAAGAGGTTGACATGGCATGAATAGAAATTAGCTCAATATTTTCTTCTGACCATTCATATTATCTAACCAAAGAAAGGTATAGATTAAAGTTTCAATTTGAGAGATGATACCTTTGGGGGCTTGTAGAATGGAGAAGTAATAATTAGGAATGACAGAAAGAAAAAAATTGATAAGAAAAATTCTACTTGAGAGGGATAACCAACAAACCTTCCAAGCACTAATTCTACTATTGATACAATCAATCATAGATTTTCAATAAGAGGGTTTGTTTAATACCATAAAAAAAGGGAACACAAAGATAAGTAGAATGTAAATGATCATGAGGAAAACCAAGAAGATGGATTCTTCTTTGAGTAACCAATTGGGATGTATTAAAAACATCAATTATAGATTTAGTTACATTGATACATTGACTTGAAACTTGTGTATATAGGTCAATATCTTTCTTCATAATTTTTTCTTCTTGATATGTAGATGATCCAAAGAGTAAAGTATAGTTAGAAAAAAGAGAATGGGTTATGGACAAAGATGTACCTACAATATTGATACCTTTCCACAACCCTTTTTTGATTAAAATAATTAATAAGTCTACTGAAGGCCTCTACCATAAAGATAAACAAGAATGGAGAAAGAGGGTCACCTTGATGAACTCCTTGGGAAGAGGTAAAGAAACCTTTTAGTGAAACATTAACGAGAATGGAAAAATGTGCACCTCAAATGCATGCTTTAATCCATTTATACCACCTAGAAGAAAAAACAAACTGATGAAGGACTAGAAAAAGAAAAGACCAATTTGGTTTATCTTAAGCCTTCATCATATCTAATTTGGCAAAAAAGGCTGAAATATTATGTTCTTTGATGGAATGAAGGTTCTCATGGGCTAATATAGCTCCCTTAGTTGTTTCTTGACGAGGGAAAAAAACTCCTTGTTCTGTCAATGTAATTTTTGGAATAATGGGCTAAAGTCACAAATAAATAGCCTTTGTGATAATCTTATAGACAATGTTACATAAAGAAATAGGATAGAAATTAGCAAAAGAATATGGATCATTGACCTTTGGATGAGAGAAATATTGGTGGTATTAAATTTCTTTGAAATGGAAACATTTTTCCTGGATTCTTCAAGAACCTCAAGCAATTCAAAAAAAATGACATACCAACATTTTTGAAAAAAATAATGCAGTGAACCCATCAAGGCCTAGTGCCTTATCAACAAGCATAGAAAAAACTACAATATGAATCTTAGAAAGAGTAAATGGGGCCATAAGAATTAGATTTTCTTATTGCATAATCAAAGAAGGAATGGAATCCAAGATCTCGTCCACTAGGTGAGAAGAGGGGGGATACTATGGTGGAGGGGAAAGTAGATTAGAGAAGAACCTTACACACTCAATTTGAATTCCCTTAGCATCAAAAAAAAAATTTCCTAGATGGTCTAGAAAATTTAGTAAGAGGACAATTGAATAGGGGAATGGTCAGATTCTAAATATGGTAGTATACCGATTGGATAGTATAATTCTCCAATTTCCAACATTGTGAATGCAAATATCTATCCAATCTAACTGTAATCCAGGGGAACCCAACTCTTTTATTAGTTTAAGTGAAAGATCTAACTTGTGGGGGAACATCAAAAACAACATTATTATCAACAAAGTCATTAAAGTTCTGAGTAGCTCTAAGAGGGGGAATAATGCCTCCATACTTATCCCTATGATGAAGAGTGGCATTAAAGTCATGAAAATTAATAAATTTGGCACCTACTAATTGTTGGATAAAATATGTAAGGGTAATCAATAAACATTTTTTTATTTGACATAGGGGTAGGGCCATAAACATTAAGCAAATGGAATGGAAGTTCATAGTGTTGAATGGATAACATTTTCCAATTAGTTCATTAATGAAGATGTTGAGCCTTAATAGTCTCATGATTCCATAATACAACAAGGCCCCTAGAAGCACCTCAGCTAGGAACATGTGATGAATTCCATGTTGACCAACATCCAATAGATTTTTGAAACTTATTTCTTGATAACTTAGTCTCCTGAAGCAAGACTAGATCAAACTGGATAGAATCAAGACACTACTTGATCTATTATATTTTTTAGGTGCATTAATTCCCCTAACATTCCATTAGAGGATCTTCATAAATAATAATGAGTAGTCTTGATACTCCTTGTTGATCATTTAGAGGTAGGAAAATTACCGTCCAAAGTTGATTGGATCTCTGCATCAACTTCTTTTTTACTTTTTGATGCTTTTGATAGCCTACCCCTAGACTTAGAAGATTTATTAGTTATAGGAGATGATGAAAGGGAGGTTTGTAGCATAGATTTTTTTTGGGAGAAATCAAAATTAATATTAGTAAGAAGTGGATCAGCAAAGTGGGAACTAGTTTGAATAGAACTATCTGTTTGAGTAGGAGACTTGCCAAGACAAGATCTAAAACATTCATAAAGCTCTCCATCCTAGGTGAAGGGGAATCCAATTTAAAGTGTACATTATCCTCATGTAGGTCATGAAGCATGTTATCTTCATCAAATAATTTGAGAGGAATTGGTACAAGTGCTACACTCTACTGCTAAAATTTGGGCATATTTAGAAGATAATGAATGTCCTTGGGAAACCGATGAAGCTTCTAATCTAGACAAGAAAGAAAGAGTTTAATAATTAAAAATGAGCTCATTAAAAATAGTGTCCATCAAAGAGGGACAAATAACATCTTCTTTATTGGCAGTCAGATATGTCATTGCAAATTTAAAAGATGTCAATCACATTAAAAGAGATTAATCTAGACTTATATACTTATCTCGATGAATATTCCATTTAGAAAAAAAATGGGTCAGAAACAATATAAATTTTTTAGCAAAATCAGAGGAAAAAAAAACCCTAAATTGGGAAAATCCTTAAGAGAAAAAGAATTCCCCAAAAATGAACACTGGGAGTTATTAGGACCCAAACAGTCTCCATGGGATTGATCTTTTTGTATATAAGAATGACCCTCTGGAGAATGGTAAACAATTGGATTTACAAATGATAATTGATATGGGTCACTTGATAGTTTAACTTGAGATAAAAAAACATCATTAGGGGTAGAAGGAATGGAGTGTGTCCTAAAAGTGCACTTTAGTAGGTTATATTTATGGTTACTAAAAACTATCGGATTATAGCAACTTGGATCTCGACATTGACTACTAAAATGACCCAAACAACCTACCTCTTAACCATAGTCTATGCATCCTGAATAATAATTTTTTGGTTCCAATGGCCATAATTAGATGACATAATTAAGGAAGAAGATTACAATTTTTTTCAGATTTAGAAAGCCACAAAACCTTATAGAAAGAGATGGTTCATCAAAAGGCACTAGATCATGTCAGATGAATACCCTAATTTTATTTTCTATTAATTCAATAATTTGTAGATCTCTATATTTAATTGGTAAATCAAGAAGCTCAACCAAAAATGGCATAAAATCATAGGTTGTATAACTAGGTTTAAAGTTTGGAGACCAAGCATTGGTATATATTCCCAACCCTTTACAAAACCAACTCGTAATTCAAAGAACATTATCCCCAACAAGCTTAGAATCTATATAGAAATTTAAAAAAGGACTCATGATCAATTTAAAATAAATCAAAACACCATACTAGTAACTCTTCACCCAAGAAAGAAGATATGCATATAGGAGGAAGGGCTAAATCTCACCGATGATTGTTGTGTTGAGGATGTTAGAGATCTATGGTTTGAGAAGTCCATCTTTAATCACAATAAGATGGGCATCACCATCTATAAGTGTGGCATTTGAATGATC
Source organism: Cupressus sempervirens (assembly GCA_028749045.1). Lineage (NCBI taxonomy): Eukaryota > Viridiplantae > Streptophyta > Pinopsida > Cupressales > Cupressaceae > Cupressus > Cupressus sempervirens. Next base: position 549,962,317 of record CM053790.1, on the reverse strand, counting down.
CATATTCTTATTGGGACTAGTTGATCTTACTGAAGATGTAGACCCAAGTTTTTCCTTCCAAACTTTGGCAGGTTGATTTCCCACATATTTTTTACCTCCAAGTGAAATATTATTGGGATAGGACAAAAAATTTGGATTAGTAATGGAGATATTATTTGGCCATGATATATAAGAAGGGAGTTGGTAGTTGAAACATCCAATCTCCTCACCAGGTTTAAAAAAAATAGGCGTGGGCCACTGAAGTGGCCCATGACAAATGTCAAAAATTAAATAGATCTAGGATTGGTAGCCTTGAGACTGTGTTTTTTCATCTTTGCACCACATCCACTATGACTAGAGTCATATGATATGTTGAAATCCCTTACACCTATTTTCCACCATGAAGAAGAAGAAGAGGAAGATGATCTTTGTTTGAAAACCTCCCATGCACATCAAGAGCTCTAGTCCTTCCACCTTGCTCATGCTCAATAGAAAACCCAACCAATTCCCCTTCTAGTAGTGATCTAAATAAATTATAGCTAATCGATGTCTTATGAATGAAAAAATCTTTGCTTCCATCATCAGGAGTAATGAATCCATAACCCTTTTGCCAATCAAACCACTTGACCTGTCTAGTCCTTTTCCCACTCTATGCCATATTTGTGTTTCAATAAACCAATCACAACCCTTAGTAAATGTATAAAAAATCAAAGATCTAGATTTTTTGAAGATTGTAGGTCCTAATTACCTCTCATGTAAATATAGTAGTAACTGAACGATTGATGGAAGTCACAATTCAATGTCCTAGGCTGCAAATATAATTCTAACTTTCCTTGATCCAACTTGATTTTCTGGTGCAACTTTTTAGAAGTTGATATCCAGTGCAAGAAATGGTTTGATATGATTGTAATTTTATCTGACTGAAATCAATGTTAATTTTGTACCTCCGACTCTGCTTCCCAATCTTGAACTTTGAAAACTTGTTGAATCCTTTCTGAAACCTACTTTTGCAAATCTTGTGATTCTTTTGTGTGGAGTTTAGAAACCCTTGTAATCAATATATTTGGGGTGAAAGATCTACTATTTTGACTCCCACATCTTTACTCAAACCTACTTCCAAATCTAAATTAACCTACCTCTTAGTATTCTGGTCTGACATTGATGGAGTAGGGCTTGAATAGAAACTTGACTAGATGGAAAAATCATTTGAATTGCAATATTGAAGATCATTGTGACGTGAAATGTAGATGAATCAAAATTTGATCAAACGTGACCTTTGCAAATGGTAATCGTGTATTTTTGTCCAAGTTTGGGCTTAAGCCAATCATTTGTAACTCATGTGTCACTATAAATGGTGGTTGTCATGAATTGGAGACACTTTGTTGAAAATCATTTTCACTACTGGAGTTTGGTGCCATTACTAGAGTTCATTGCTCCAAATCTGTTTGCTTTCCTTTTGATCAGTTACTGCTAGAATTCATTACCACTGCTAGAGTTTGCTCTTGATTATTACTATTATTAAATATAATATAGTAATATATACGATAGTTATTATTATTAAATATAATATTGTAATATATATGATTATTATTATATAATCTACTAATATATTATGATTATATTATAATATATAGTCATATATTATTATTATATAATATAGTAATATAATATTATTACTAAATATAATATAGTTGAATGCATCGAAGGGGGTCATAGGTTATCCTATGACCCCTTTCGGCCCATTCGAACAAACCAAATAGGTCCCTAGGGGTCCTAGGACCCCTAGGGACATATTTCATGAAATGCATTGAAAGGGCTCATGGGTTATCCTATGACCCCTTTCAACCCATTCAAACAAACCAAATAGGTCCCTAGGGGTCCTAGGACCCCTAGGGACATCTGTCTTGAAATGCGTTGAAACAATTCATAGGTTATCCTATGACCCCTTTCAACCCATTCAAATAAACCAAATAGGTCTCTAGTGGTTGCCATAAATTATCATGAAATGTGTTGAAAGGGGTCACAAATTATCCTATGACCCCTTTCAACCAATTCGAACAAACCAAATAGGTCCTGAGGAATCTTATGACACATAGAGATATATGTTGTCATGAAATGTGTTGAAAGTGGTTATAGGCTATCTTATATCCCCTTTTGACCCATTTGAACAACCCAAATATGTCCCTAGGGTTCGTACGACCCCTAGGGACATATGTTGTCATGAAATGCATCAAAATGGGTTATAGGTTATCCTATAACCCCTTTCAACCCATTCGAACAAAGAAAATAGATCGCTAGGGGTCCTAAGATGCGTAGAGACATAAGTTGTCATCAAACTCATTAAAAGGGGTCATATGTTACCCTATGACCCTTTTGACCCATTCAAATTGAACCAATAGGTCCCTAGGGGTCCTAGGACCCCTAGGGGACATATGTTGTCATGAAATGAGTAGAAAGGGATCATAGGTTATCCTATGACCCATTTACACAAATCAAATAGGTCCCTAAGGGTCCTAGGACCCCTAGGGACATATGTTGTCATGAAATACATCAAAAGGGGTCATAAATTATCCTATGACCCCTTTTGACCCATTCGAACAAATTAAATAGGTCCCTAGGTGGGTGATCCCACAATAATGGGTTCCACTTTTTGACCAATTTTGACATTGAAATCAATATTTTTGCACCAAACCTCATGTTCAAGTGACTATATCTCTAAAACTATAAATAGTTTCAAGATGAAATAAACTAGTGATTTTTAGTACTCTATTCCTACTTTGTAACCATATTTTTCAATCTAAAAAAAAATTATTTATGCCAATTTTTTCTTCTCCTTTGAAAATTGTCGGTACATAATAAAATTTAATATTTTTAAAGAGTGACATTCTGCTTGACACACATAAATTTTCTTTCTAGAAATGATAATGAAATAATTCTTTCGGCATTGGATTTGTAACATCAATATCTAGAGGATGCATTTGGTTTGATTCATTTTGGTTGAATATTGTATAGTTTATGAAGTTTTGAAGTGACACCAATCATAATTCAGACATACGTTCATTTTGATACAGATAACTTGAAGTCATTTTATCATAAATCTTTTTTTTAATAGAAAGCTATCTCAATAAGCTATTTCCTACATATTTTTCAAAACTTTTTTGACCTAATTTACTAATTTTCTCGAAGTGTCGAACTTAGTTGAAGTTCAATTGGTAATGAACCTATGATGAGTTAAACTCATATTTGAAAGTCTTAATGATTAAAATATGTATTACAATCATAGTCATTGGAAAGATTGCTCTGAGTAGCACATTTTGACATTTTTATTTTATAGTAGGAGATCATTCTTCTACAATTATGGGTGTCAAAAGAGAAAAAAAAAATTAGAAAAAAGGGGCAAAGTTTTTTTAGTTTTGGACATTCGCAATGAACATAGTGTTCGTAGCAAACATACCAGTTAAAATTTTCCAACAAACAAAAATTTACTAAGACATGTTTGTGTGAACATATCTAGTTTATGGCATTCATGCGAACATGGTAAAAAAAAAAAAATGTTGATGTTAGCTTTAGAAAAGCAATTTAAAAATAGTGACAGTGACAAGCAAATCTGTACAGTGACATTTTTATATAGTTATTGTGCGGAATTTATCTTGAGGCAAGGGGTAAATTTTATTTTTTTATGATTTTATAATGAGAAACAAGAAAGGAAGGATAAACAAATATGTAAGGAAGAGATCTAATGAAGAAAAACAAAGAAATATTTAAAAGACTATGGCACATTATAATCGAATTAAACAAGGTGAAGGAAATGTTGAAGAAGGCTCAACAAAAGTAGAAGTGCATATGGGATAGAGGTTAGGCACACTCCCTACGAAATCTCAAACAATGAATGTTGAAGAAGGTTCAAGATCACTCCCTACAAAGGTTCAAATAATAAAAGTTGGAGAAGGGTCAGAATCTTTCCCTGCAAAATCTCAAACAATGAATGTTGGAGAAGGCTCAAGATCGCTCCCTACAGAAATTTCAGTAACAGAAGTCAGAGAAAGGTTAGGATTAGGTGTAGGAACTAGTATGGATGAACTCTTAAATATTTCCCAATCTATAAAGAATGGTATTTCTCATAAAAAATTAGAGATCATTTACTTAAAATGGATGTGGATACATTGAGAAAACTTGCAGCTACTATTCAACCATTAAGTTTGTTTAAGAAAAGGTCAATGAATAAGAAGATAAGAGAAATTATGACTCAACTTGATAACAATTAAACACTTGAAAAAGCTCAGTTGCTTTCACTTTTTCTTACACAAAAGAAGTTGCAAGAGATAACACTAAAACACTTGAACAAGCTCAGTTGCTTTCACTTTTGCTTACACAAAAGAAGTTGCAAGAGGCATTGAAATTGTTAAGTGTAGACACAACATCAAAGAAGAGAATATTTTCTAGCATGCAAACTAATTTGATTGAAAATGTTAAACAAGGTTTGAGAAGCATAGGAAAACACTCGTGAACTAAAGATAAGTCTACGGCAAGAAAAATGATGTTGATGTCTGTTGTAAATAAGAATATGACCCAAAATAGACAAATATCTTCAATTTCTTTTGAAATGGGTTTTAGTAGGAAAACAATGAGAGAATATGTTAAGAGAAGATTAATTGTGGATGACAGTACTATGGAGGGCAATTGGGCAATCATGTGTAGAGCACCTTGTTTTGCTAGGATTGAAGAGTTATTAAAAAATTTAGTCATATCATTTTGGATTGATAACACTCATCCTTCATCAAATAGTAGAGATGTTATCAGGAATAGGATTACATCTTGTCAATATGAACATCATACAAAACATTGGTTGGACACAACACAACATGAATTATATGTGTCATTTTGTAGCGAATATCCTAATGTAAAAGTTGGGCAAATGATGTTTGAAAAATTGAAGCCATACTTTGTGAGGTCAAAAAAAGTGTTTGAAATGTGTTGTTGTCATTATCATATTGAGTTTGATCTCCACTATCAGGTATTTCAAAAGTTTGTAGAAGACACATATGGTTTTCATGCTGCTCCTCCTAGTAGGAGAAGTGAGTTCATATCATCTATTTTATGTGACAAAATAGATGATCCATCTGGTCAAATAAATTGCATCAAAGGATTATGTGAAACATGTGGTGAATTGGCTCTATTTCCTTTGAAAATTAAAAAGATTGATGTAACAAAAAAAATTGAATTGCAAAAGTTACAAGCATGTCAAGAAAGAAACAAAGTTAGGGAAAGAGACAAAAAGGTTGGAATATGTTGAAGAGGAGTTACCTACTCTAACATTTATGGACAGATTTAAGAATTTGATTCAACCTTATATTCATCACGCATTTTTTACAAAGTGGCAAGCACAATAGTTTCAAACTTTGAGAGATAATTTCCCACTTAGAATGATTGTATCAATTGTTGATTTTGTAGAGAACTATTCCTTTGTTCATTAAAAAGAAATTCAATCAGATTATTTCTTTTCTAAGTAGGTCATTATTATGGTACATGTTTGTTATAGACATGCAAAGTTAGATTTGGATGGTGTTCAGAGTATAGTTCAAGCACAAGTAATTAAAAAGGAATATCATTTTTATATAAATGATGATAAAGAACATGACATTCACTATGTAGAACATTGATTCAATATGTTCTTTTCTTATTTGAAAGAAAGAAACATAAATTTTGATAGACATTATGTTTGGTCTGATGGATGTGTCACAGAGTTCAAATCATATAGACCATTTTATGCATTGTGTAGATATCATCGTAATGAGAATATAAAACACATATGCAATTTCTTCGAGAGTGGCCATGGAAAAGGTGAACATGATGGTGTTGGAGCTTGCATCAAATGTGCTTTGCAAAATTATCAAATGAATTATCAAGGAGTTTGTGTAAATGATGCACATGATGTTGTTGAATGGTGTAAGACACATTTTGCATTAGATGAGGTCAGGACATCATCAACAATGAGTTGACATGTACCATATAGAGTCTTTTGGGAGATAACAGGTATGGATGTGTACATCTATTTAAATTTTATGCAATTAAGTTAAAATAATTTATTGTTAAGTTTAATTTTTCAATTTGTTGAAGTTTAAATTTAATTTCTCCATAATTTCAATTTAATGAACTTTCAGGTGTTAATAGAAAAAATATGCATGGTTGCAAGAGGATAGAAAAGACATGTTCCTTACATATGAGTACAAATAATTACAATTGGACATTGAAGACAAGAGAATACTCATGTTTTTGTGACAGTTGCATTGATGACGACTATCAAGAATGCATCGATCAAACATGTGGATATACAGGTGCATGGATTTCAGTACCACTTGATGTTACCGATACGTTTGATAAAGATGATGAAAATTTTGATGATATTCTATTGATTTCTGATGATTATAATCATACCTCTAGATTGGTAAAAGTGGGTGAGTATCATAAAAATTAATCTCAACTTGTTATTTAATTATCAATTTCAATTGTCTTATATATATTGTACACATACATACATGTATACTTGTTATGCAGGAGATGTCTTTGCAGTGATTCTTGAGCCTGGAAATCATGAAGGTGTCAGTTATTATTTATTGTGATGTACTGTAGAGAGGACAAAGTTATATGACCCTAAAGAAAGTAATGGAATGTTTTTCCCCATAGTAAATTATACATATACATGTATGCACATACATATATGAATAAATATATATATCTAGGTAACTTTATATCTATCAAATTTTAAAATACTTAAATTTGTGGTGCAGGTTCTGTTATGATAGAGGGAACATATTTGAAGCAAGACAAAATAATCCAACATGGAATACACTTTTTTGATTATCAACTTGACAACAAGGTTTTACAATAGAGCCACCCGGTTATTGCTACTGGGCTTTGTCTACATCCAATCAAACTTAAGCATGTACGTCGCAAGTGGAGACTAGACAGCGAAGATCATGAAAAGATATTACATGTTATAACTGTATATCATGGTTGATTAGACCTTTGAGATTTATTTTATAATAATCTGAATATAAACTTTGATGAAATGTGTTTTTAATTGTATGATCATACTCTTACTTATCATTACTTTATTAAAAAACTATATAAATTAATAATATTAATTGTACCATGGATGAATTTAATAATTTAACAACTTGATATAAATAGACAATACAAGTTAGTTTGAACATACACAATCATTAGATATCTAGAAATGTATCAAAGATAATTTAATATGTTAGAATTCTTAAATATCAACATCTTTTCAAACTATTGAATTTCATCATGAATTAAATCCATTTTTAATTGTACAATGATACTCTTAGTTATCATTAGTTTATTAAAAAATTATATAAATTAATAATATTAATTGTACCATGGATGAATTTAATAATTTAACTTGATATAAATAGGCAATACAAGTTAGTTCAAACTTACACAATCATTAGATATCTAGATATGTATCAAAGATAATTTAATATGTTAGAATTCTTAAATATCAACATCTTTTCAAACTATTGAATTTCATCTTTAATTAAATGTGTTTTTAATTGTACGATGATACTCTTAGTTATCATTAGTTTATTAAAAAACTATATAAATTAATAATATTATTTGTACCATGGATGAATTTAGTAATTTAAGAACTTGATATAAATAGGCTAAGTTAGTTCAAACTTAATCATTATCTATAGATATGTATAAAAAATAAATAAATATGTTAGAATTCTTAAATATCAACATCTTTTCAAACTATTGAATTTCATCTTGAATTAAATGTGTTTTTAATTGTACAATGATACTCTTAGTTATCATTAGGTTATTAAAAAACTATATAAATTAATAATATTAATTATACCATGGATGAATTTAATAATTTAACAACTTGAAATAAATAGGCTAAGTTAGTTCAAACTTACACAATCATGATCTATAGATATGTATCAAATATAATTTAATAGGTTAGAATTCTTGAATATCAACTTCTTTTCAAACTATTGAATTTCATCTTGAATTAAATGTGTTTTTAATTGTACGATCATAAGTTCTTAATTATCATTAGTTTATTAAAAAATTATATAATTTAATAATAAATTAATTGTACAATGGATGAATTTAATAATTAAACAACTTGATATAAATAGGCAATATGTAAGTTAGTTTGAACTTATACAATCATTAAAGATAGATATGTATATATCAAAGATAATTTAATTTTTTTTATAAATTCATTTATCAACTTTTTTTCAAACTATTGAATTTCATAAGTGAATCAAATGTGTTTTTAAAATTGTAAGATTATAAATTCATAGTTATCATTAGTTTATTAAAAAACTATATATTTTAATGTTAGTTTATTACATCTACGGTCATACTCTTAAAGTTTAAATTAGTTTAAATTAATATGTTTTTAAATATTATATTTTGTAAAAGTTTTCTAAAATAATGTATTGGCTTACCTAATTAACATATTTTTATCCACATAAAACTAATATTTATCTTTAGTGGGTTAGTAATTGATAATTTAAGAAATATGTATCTTTCTAACTTCCTACTAATTGATTTACCAAATTTATGTATCTTTAGTCCTACTAATTGTTTATTTCATATAATGATTACAAATAAATATAATGTTTTAAATTTATAATCTAAATCATTTGGGTTAATTTAGTAGTTTTAAGAACCTATATTAATTCAATTCAATCACCCTATTTAAATTAGGTTCATAGATCAATTTAGAACTTCTTTGAATATTTAACTATTGAAGTAGGTATCTAGAGAAGTTAATTTGATTATTTTATAATGATGACAATAAAATCTAAAGTTTAAAAGCTATAATCTTATTGATGAAGAATGTTCTACTATAATACTGTTAAAAAAATAACACATGTATATATACATGTACACGTCTCAAGAACATGTTCTATAGCTATAATACAAAAAAATACACATACACATATACACATCTCAAGAAAAACATCTACATCTAATATATCTCTACAATTGAAATGCATACATATGCAAACTATAAATATCAAATAAATACATGTAAATACATGTACATAGAAAAATATAAAAAGTCATATTTACATGTGACCATCTAACTACTGAAGTACTCAATAATCAAATAAATAGTGAAACATACGTATAATGTATGTCTTCAAGGTACTAAAATACACATATGTGTATGTAAACTATCTCCAATATATAAATGCATTAAAAAAAAAAAGATCTACTACTACTAGAGGGACCCCTCAATATGCATCTGAACAGAATGACCCTTTGATTGAGTCTATCTAAACATATATATACATGTATGTACATTCAAATTAAATACGAACTTGCATATATATATATAGCTAGTTTGAAACATAAACAACTTTAAACTAACTATTTAAAACTTGTACATGAGCACTATCAGGTGCCTCAATAGAATCATCTCTCTCACGTACATGATGCCTTGAACCAACACTATATGTAACCATGTGCTCAGCAACTTGTGCCTGCATGATTTATTATAGATAGAGATTAAATTAAATATCTATCTAAACAGAATTTTAAAATAATTTCATATTTTTTAATTTCATATATTTAAATTTAAAAATAAATTATATATATATATATATACCTAGGTCTCCAGAGGTGGAGGATGATCAATAGACTCCATCGTATCATCTATCGATGCACTTGAGCCTAAAACTCTGATACCTACTAAACCACCCTCAGCACCATGTCCAACTGCTAGTAATGATGAGTGAAGTGGACTATGTAACTAGCTAGGTAATGGTGTAGAATTAGTCTTGTCAAGTCAGAACAACATGTCCATGTATGATGAAATACCCATGCTCAAACTAGTATCAATCTCAAACAGGCCTCGTAACTGCTCACCAAAATCATCAAGATCCTCAGCTATCATCTTGACATCTCCAACACATATGCCTGAGTCATCTGTAGAGTGTCGTGAGCCTAGTGTTGAATGCTATGAGCTACACATAGGTGTATCATCTGTTACTGGTGTGGTGGCTTGTGTTTGTTGAACTACGGGGCTCTAATGTTGTCTAATGGAATCCATCACTAAGTAAACTGGCATCCCCTGTGTATTAGAAATATAATTGATACTCTGCACAAATCTTCCAAAAAAATATAGTGCCAAATCCATATGTGTGTGATGTACTAAAAGAGCATGAACATCACCTGGTACTGGTAGCCTAGTAGCTCTATATGTATCATCAGAGGAGGTGCCTAAAGTGCTACTACATGCCTCTGAAGATGGTTGACAAGGTGGATGAGGACATCGGCTATGAATATAATGACCAAGAGAATCAAATGTGATACTAGCGGTCACAGATGTAATGTGTCCAATAGTGTCAATTGCTCCCCTCTGGGAGTAATGACAACTCTATCTGCAATAGGCACATGTGCTGGAGTCACGGGAGGTAGTCTCTATCCAACAAACTGTCTAACATCTAGAGGTGGTAGATGATGTGCACTGCGATATTGGTCATAATCTAGGATCTGACCATGCTCTTGTCTGCAATAATCTAGAATGTCCAAGTAGTTGACGTCGAGCCCCATGCAGAACTCAGTGTACAACTATTGTACAAAATAAAGAGGTATCTAGTCATTATTAGGATAATGACCATGTGCAGCTAAAAATTGAGGATAGATCATGCTATCAATAACAAGATCTTTGCATCATGTGACTCGATAGCCTCTCACCCTTCCCTATGCTTCCTTATATCCTTGAATAAGATCTCTTTTGATGACATCTTTTGGGGCCACCCTCTTGATGTAATCAAAAGATGCATCTCCTAAAATCTCAACCCTAAGCTCCCTAGATATGGAAGCTAATATGTCAGGAGTAAATGAATGGTGTGATCTAAATCTAGCAGTCAAATCCTATAAACTCCTACATATAGTAGCACATATGTCTCTATAAAGACCATCATTAGAGGACAATGTAGACTGTTGTAGTCTAGCAACCTCCTTCTCTAAAAATGCAAATAAAGCATCAATATTGATGTGTGGAGGTGGTGCAGTGGGACCTCCAGTAGGAGCTGTAGGTGTAGCCTGACCTAGAATAGGAGCTACACCAAGAGCCACGCCAGGACCTACACCCTCTGGAGCCATACTAGGGGCCACACTAGGAGCTAGAACATGAGTTGCATAATGAGCCCTACCTCGAGGTACACCACAAGCTGCAACACAAGCCCCACCATGAGTAACATGACAAATTGTATGAAGAGTTAGAACAAGAACTGCATCAGGTGCTACAATAGGAACTGCATCAGGTGCTGCAATAGGAGCCGCAACAAGCTAATCATGTGAAGTCATTTATGTCGAAATGTATCACGAGCTAAGTCTACTGTACACACAATTTTTTATTTTTAATTAAAAATTATACATGTAATTGAATGTACATCACACATGTCTCTATAATCTGTAACATGTACATATCTGATAAAATTTAAATATATGATTGAATGCATATACATGTACATGAGAGCTAGAGTTATTTAGGGAGTTCTTGGGTTTTTTGAACTTTAGGAATTAAAGATTAGTACCTAGGTATTTATGACTTCAATGGTTCAACATGAGTTAGATTAGGGTTCAAAGTAATTGCATGCAAACAAATTGTTTTTAAGACTTGTCATTTTTAATGAAGATTCAAAGTAGCTAGTGAGTGAGGTCCTTCATCAAAACTTGCTACTATGCAATTAAAAGTTTGAAAAATTCAAAATATTGCTCGATTTCATGTGATAATCTAAGTTTTAATTTTGTTGAGACATCACGTGTGGTGTCACAAAGGTTGGTTATCCTACAGTTTGTGAATTTTGTAACAATCGATGGTGTTGCACTTGTGCAATAGTATTGAATCATCCAAGTCATACCAAGGGGTATATTTGACGCTTATACCCTTTTTTGATTTTGTGACAACTTAGCATCAAGATAAAAATGTGCTTATGATATATAAAATTATTAAAGTATTTTGTGATTGAATTTTGGATAAAAAGGATATTCCTTTGGCTAGGAGTTAAAGATTCAAGAAGAGGTTATTTATTACTGAAGTTAGGAGAAATTATAGACTCCCAAAATCCTAGGTGATTATTTATGTTTGTCATTTTCATAACTTGAATTTTGTCATCCTTCTAAATTTAGTCTAAAAATGTGTAATTAATTATTAATTTGAACACATTGGTCCATAATCCATCATTTAAAATATATATAAAATAAGAACATGATCTAAGGATATTAGATCTTATTTTATCCCCTAGATCAAATATTTGGAGTAGTTAAATTCTAAAATATATATAGTTTTCATATTTTGTAGTTTGATTACTAATTGTATAAGAAATATAAAGGGTTCATCTTATTCTATTTAAGTAATATGTTTTTATAGTTTTCTAAGAAGTGCAATTCAAAACATTTAACTATATGAGACCAATTCAAGTTTTCTATTAAAATGTTATTATATATTATGACATTGTGTTATTTCTATAAGGAATTAATCATATAGTTTATGAGTCAATCTCATTGACCCATGTTTCAAGAGTAGTGATTCACATGAATCCATTTCTCATGAGAATGTCTTCTACTTATCAATATTATGACATGTTTTGAAAAGATTTTCTATATTTCATTTATGTGTGTTGTTTTCAAATAAGTGAAAATAGTTTCATTTGATTAAAGATGTTGTATTATAATTTATATTTATGAAATAAAAAATGCACGTGCATTCAATTTTTTATCATACTAATTTTAACCATATCTCCAAATTTTCATAGATGTTCAAGTTTAGGTTATCTCGAGGAAAAAAAAGTGAACTTTTGACACCTTTTTTAATCCCTTATTTTCAAGCTTTTATCCAAACTTGTTTTAAAATCATTTAGAAGAATCTCAATCTTTTATCACAAGATATGATGTCCAAGGTCTAATATGATGGCTAAATAATTTTTTATTAATGTTTCTACTAAGGTTCAAACAACCTCTAGGCTTTTATGAGTTTGGTCCTTATGCCCTATGAAATTCAATGTGCTTTCATATTTAAAACTTCAAGTTGACATTGTTAGAGTTCATATCTACAACTTAGTAAGTACTCAAATGCTTGTTGAGCTAGTATAACCATGGGAATTGTACTCCTAACAAGATATATAGCTGGTGGATTAGGACTATTCATGTTAATATGATATCTTAACCTAAGATGGAATCCCTCATTTGCAACCTTAGCTAAATTGGGCTAGACTAAAAATTCCATAATGACCAATGACAAAGAAGAGAAATAAATTGAATGTTATCCTCAAAACTAAAAAAAATCACATATTTTCCCTTGTTCTTCATTGATTTTGAGAGATAAATGGATTCACTCTAACCCTCAATAAGATAACATTTGATAGTAGACAAATTTGTAAATGCCCCAAGATAAAGAGACTTTGAAATATCCATTACTATGTGGGAGAGGATGATGTAGCTGAACCTTAGTGTGAGGCCTCGCCCTAACCCATAGTAGCATAGTGATACATTATTATTATTTTGATACTCACGACTCGAGATGTCTAGACATTATCTGATGCTTTGAACATATTATATTATTTCATGTTGTGTGATGTTACTGTAATGCCCCGCCAAGGGATCCAAAGAATTAACCTAGAATTTCACTAAGTTTGGTAGCATTTTTTTTTTTCCATGAAAGTAAATACCACATATAACTTATGCACAATAACAGAAGCAATAGCAATATCCATCTAAGAGTAAACATAACATACATAATAGATTACATTCTTTAAGATCCCTTAACGTTGAATTACATCTAAAAACATCTAACATACATGAATCCAACTAGTACAACATCCACATGAAATAATAATGATAAGTCCAATGTTTATACATTACATTTCAAATGCTCATTCATCCACTGTACATGTCACAGGGTATGACAAGCTCAAAGAATATACATATGTAGAATAAGGTACATCATCCTATTCTAATCCATGATACATCAAAGTAAAGATAATCACATGATACACATGATCATAGAAGACATATACATCTATCATAAAGATCAAACATAATAAACTAAGTGCACGGTTCCTCCCAACTGTTAATAGCATCATTAGACCATCATGGATCCTAGCCATCCCTCCGTGCGTAACATTCCAAATCACCGAAGAGATCATCGGTATTAACATAGTAGGAATGCCACTCCTCACAAATATAACATCATATGTAGAAAGTGATTTAACATACAAAAGCATAAGATAACATCATCTAACATATGCTAAACATCAATGAAAGGATACATATCCACTATCATGAAGGACGCATCAGCCAAGATGTCTCAATAAATCTCAAATGATAAGAGTGGAAAATACACTACCACCCGACCGCGTGGTACCTATGTGGTCCACTCCCATCGTGCTGAGGAGATAATCTCAAGTCCCAAAAAGGCTATCCAAAAACACATAGCATAAATCTCTATAAGTCTAGAAATCCTAAAAGTATACTAACTTAAAGGTTCCAAACACAAAATCGACATCTAAATCCCAGAGGCACACAATGACATGTAGGAACCTACTATGCAAGCGGGAAAGTGTCATCGCATTTATCATGTACAAGTTACCCTGGCAGTTAGCTAAACTCCACAGGTCCATACTAATCTCATGCGGCCACTAGTATCCTCTCATACTGACGAGGCATACTACGGAATGCAAGGTCGCAACCATGCATTCTCACTACTCCCATCCTAGCCTGTACAAGCACTCAAGGTATGGGCGAGAACAAAAACTCTTATCTTTTTAGGTTCATTGAGTTAGTATTATGTGTGAATGTTATCACTTATTAATCCAACTTACAATGAGTTACCCTGGCAGCCTCTTAGGGCCCCGGCCCCCATTGCAAGCCACTTCCTGACACTACATGCAGATATCCTACCTTAAGCTCATGGAATCATAAATCTCAAAATCACAAAAGATAATCCATAATAAAATCATCAAATATGCATAAAAGCATCAAATCTCCATGAGCAAACATCCATAGAAAATCATGAACACAACAGCTCTCTATTGGCAACTGAAGTATCACTGATAATCAAAGTATCCAATGGTTCTCAATAACCAAATATATCTCAATTATACTGATCGAAGACTCCAAAAATGGTTGAGTCAAACATGTCACAACATGACATCATCAAGAATAAATCCACATTACAGTCCCATCATGGCGACTAGAAAATAATCAAGGATAACTGATCGATGACCAAAAATAATGGTTAAGTCAAGTGTCTCATACATAAGAATCTCAACTATAACAATCAGTAATCACATCCAATACATAGAGCATTCCATCACATAACCATGGTTGGGTTTATAAAGATCGAGATTAAAACATCATCATGGCATCACAATCACATAACTCCCAAGCCTCTGGTAGACGTCCTATAACTGGTCAACACTAGTCAACCCAAAACCCAAAAAAATAGCATAAAGAATATACAATGCAAACACATGTTTTGGTTTTGCTAAGTTTACAAACTTGAATTTAAATGCAAAAGTCTCGGTTTATGTTTCCAAGTTTAGAGAATGAATTGGAGGAACATTTGTACATTTTGGATGAATAGAAGTATTCTTTAAAATCCATCTTCCAATTATAAACTTTGATTGAAAACGTCCTGCACCAAGCTATCAATTAAATTTCATATACTTAATAAAACAATTAATTTAAACCATTGTAAAAGAAATGAAACTTTGGTATAAATCATTTATTAGTTACACAATTATAAACCAAATTATTATTAACATATTTACATATTATATATATACATATTTATTTATTTATTTATATTTAAATAAATAAATATATATATATATATATATATATATATATATATATATATATATAAATACATATATAAATATATAAATTATTATTACATTATACAAAATCGAATTAACAAATTCGATTAATACCATTTAACATTTTAATAACAATAAGAACGACTTCATATATGGCAAGTGTTATAAACATATATATAACATATTAACCATTGGTACGTAGGACCCTACGGTCACAGGGCCTGCGATGTCAGTGGGTACTGCGTACCCCTATCATTGCAGTACTTGCGACAGTGGTACACTGCGATCGCAGTGGTACGAAGGCGTGTATAAAGTTTAACGTTTCTTAAAACATTTTCGACTAATGGTATATTATTCAATTTTTTAACATATATATTATATATACATATGTATGTATATATATATATATAAATATAATATATACATATATATATATATATATATAATATATATACATATATATATATATATATAATATATACATATATATATATATATATATATATATATATATATATATATATATATATATATATATATATATATATGAATGTATATGTATATATATATGTGTATATATATATGTATATACATGCAGAATTAAAAACATCACAGCATATAAACATGTACATATATATATATATATATATATATATATATATATATATATATATAGTTGCATATATGTGTGTGTGTGTGTGTGTGTGTGCGCGCGCGCAAATTGACAATTTATACACAAGATATATATATAAATTTCAATCCTCAGAATTTTCCTATAAACCATTGATCTCAAATTTTTTTCCAATAATTAATCTAATGGGTTTGACTATGAATCTCAACCCTAGCCCCGTGTTCTTTTCAGATCTATGCATATAAAATTCTCAAATAAATTAACTACCCATATTGAGAATGCATACAATAAAAATACGAAATTCCTCAGAAGACATATGGATGACACGAAGAAGACAAGGAATGCAAGATGCAGAAATAGCATAAGTAAAATCACAAGAATCTACTCGGATTCTGATGCTAATTCGCTCTTCCTCTGAAAACCCACAGAGAAAGCTCCCTTCTTCAAAGTTCTTAAATCCTCCAATGCTCCAATTGCTCTCCAAACGCTATGTCTAAGTTTCTAGGAATGCCTGAATATAAAGAGCTCTCAGGAAACATCTAGAATGCCTCTAGAAACAGCTGGAAGGTGTCACCAACTAAGCATGGGTCTTTTCCAACCTTCTAGATGAGTCATAGGGTTGTAGACACCATGTGCTTAATTGATGCACTAACCTCCGTGTTATTGACACATGAGAAATAGAAAGGTGCATTAATTCCCATGTGAGCTTATAACTCCAATTCACTTTTTATATAATTCCTGTTTAAATCTTTATAACTTTCATTTTAATTTTTATAACTTTTATTATTATTATTTATTTATTACTTTATTATTATTTTATAATTATTATTAATTTTAATTTCTAATTTTCTTTTATTTAATTCCTTTTTCCTTAATTAATTCTCATTTAATTAATTATAATCAAAATATCAAATAACATGATATTTTATATTAATTTTCTCAAATAATTAATTTATTAATTAAATCTATTTATTAAGACTTAATTAATAGAAAATTCACCATAGACCTCCAAGACAAAATATGAAAACCCATCATAGAGCAATTCACACAAAATCAGTCTGAAGGGTTAAAAATCACGAATTATGTCATCCGACACATTTGGTGGGTAAAATATCCAAATACTTGTCCTACCTCACTAGGACAATTGGCTTAAGGGTTTGGAATTTGGACTTGAGAATTTATCTCCCTTCTCTTATCATTGAGATAGTATAATAGGGTATGCTCATCCTGGCAATTCAGGGAAGTCGATACCAGGTACCTGCAACCTGCAGAAAAACCATGCATGTACATACAATATATATATATATATAATGCTAAGCTGAACAGATAATGGCAGGAAGTGGTGCATCGTGTAGATCCCGACTAAGTAGGTGACTATGACTCCCTTCCTTAACCACATCAGAAATGCCATACAATAAGAAAACACACACACCATAC
This sequence comes from Cupressus sempervirens, assembly GCA_028749045.1. Lineage (NCBI taxonomy): Eukaryota > Viridiplantae > Streptophyta > Pinopsida > Cupressales > Cupressaceae > Cupressus > Cupressus sempervirens. The sequence continues at coordinate 549,944,398 of CM053790.1, read as the reverse complement.
ACATGCAAGTATGGGGTAAGTATCCATAATAAAACACATGAGATAATAAACCATCCAACTAATCATCAACAATAATTGAAAACAATATAATGATCATCATGTATGCATGAAATGTAAAGTCTAAATGATCTCATCATATAACCACTGAATCCATAACATAATGTCTGATAGTGTCAAAACAATACCACTAATCCATCAACATAAAACTAGTCCATCATAGTATGATAATAATGGCAAATATATGTCCAGAAAAGATGTGAACGAGGGTAGGCACTACAGTTACTTTCAGATATTTGATGTTCGCCATTTAATGTTTTATGTATATGTATGTTGATGGAATAAGTAAATGTAGGATTAACACATTGATTATGGAATTTTAATGATTAAGGGTATGAGTAGGATGAAAGAAACCTTGATTGATTTTATAGATGTATGTTTTAATTTATATGATTTTCTTATATGTATATACACATGTGCATGTGATTTTATGGGACTATTGATGGTTCAATTAAGAAAAATTTCAAGTTTTCTTATATGTTGGAAACGAAAATTGTGTTATTAATGAAGGTTCAATTTTGTGATTTTTGTAAACCAAAAATAAATCTTGCAATGTTATTTTAAGTAGATATTGGATTCTTGGCTTAACTAGGTGTTAGCAAAATTCAATGACAAAAAAATTTGTATATATATATATATATATATATACCCTCCTTTGATAAATGGGTAAAATTGGTAGTCATACTTAGACACAAAAAAATGTATCTTTATGTTTTTTTGTTCTTTTAAATTTTCAACACTTAGAAAAAAAATTTCAAAAAAGATTTTACATTCCTAGAGCAAAAGCCCTTTGGATTTTGTATGGGCTTGAGATTTAATGTTATATTGCAACAAAGAATATTCTTGAAGATATTCCTAAATTTAAAATTAGACATAAAAAAAAAAACAATATATATACATATAATAACATGAAAATGTAAAAATTAATAACTATCTAACTTAATGTCCTAAAATATCCCAATAGCAATCCTAACTACTTATCTTTCTACCATAACTCTACCACCCCACTTGCTTAATTGCATTCACGCTAGGCATGGTAGTGAGGAAGAAAAAACACAAACATTGTTGATGACGTCAGCCACTTGTCCCATCACCTTGGGCGCAGTATGCAAGTGTAAGGGAAAAATTTTAAAAGTTTTTTTTGTTTTGTAGTTGATCTTGCTTAGCACTCCATTCACTTTAACCTTAAACATCAACTCCAAACTTTTTGCATTAACTATTTTCTTCCTTGATGCCAGTTCATGTTATGGGGCTTGAAAAAGTTGATAGCAAAGTCAATATCATCTGACATAGGGTGAAATCACCCTAGTACCCCCCTCCATGGGAATTTGCAACTTTATGTCATTCCTGGATTTATTTAATTGAGAATGATGGTGTTTAAAACTTCCTTCTTAAAAGGCCTCCTTCCATCTTTCTTCCTTGGTGCCACGTCACTTGGAAAGGCTATCAGTGCTTAGTACACTAGGACAACGTGCTTCCTTTTTGTTATAGCACTTGGGAAGCGCATGGGGACGGGTTAGTGGTAGTTTTGGTTTGGGTTTGAGGTTAATTTAATGTGAGTGGTATTCATTAAGTTTAGTTTAGTAAGGTTTGAGTTAGATTTATGTTAGATTAGTATTAGTGCTAGAATAGTAATAAGGTTAAGATAGTTATAATTATAATTAGTTTTTTTGTAAATTTAGTTAGTCATATTAGATAATTAAAATGTATTTAATTTAGTGTAAGTTAGTTAGTTTAATATGTTTAAAAATATTTTGTCAATTATAATAATAATTTTTTAAGTTATAGTTAGCATAATGTCATATTAAATTTTAAAGTTCTTTTCTATTTTCTCTAAAGTATTTAGATTAGTTTAGGTTAGTTAAGTTAATTTAGTTAGTGTTCTAAATATATATTTAAATGTAATTTTTTTTCGTTTTGTAAATGTTTTCTTTTAAATTAAAGTTAGTTTTAAATCAAGAATTGGTTAGTAATTATTGAGATTGGATTCTAATTAAAGAAATTTAAATTAAGTATAATTATGTAAAAAGTAACTAATGATCGATATCAATCTAATAACGAAAGTTTCAAATTTAACATATTATTCAATCCTCATGTTTACAAACTTAAGAGTAACGTAGTAAATCTGTTGGTGCAATTCAACTCTTAAACCTTAGTGAACTTTATTATTATTAAATTTAAAAAAAAATTGTTTTTTTTTGCCCTTGTGTTTTGGGCATGACATTTTGGTATCAGAGCTCGTGTTTCAACACTAGGAACCTTAAACCATTGTGCTTCTTAAACTTAACTCAAACATTTAATTGTGTAGATGCCTCTTGTTACTCGAAGCAACCGGCAAGGTAGAGGTCGTAGGGCTAGGGGTGGTAGAGTGGGAATGGAGGATGGAACATCAAACCCAAACCAGGACATTATTGATGCACTTCAGACCTTGATTGGTGTTGTTCAACAGAGGGTAGTACCAGTAGTCTAGCCAGGATAGTAGATTCCCATAGTGGAAGCAGAGGGACCTGGGGGAAGCAGACCTGGAGTTAGAGAGAGGACTAGGAGTCCCCTGTCGAGACAGATAGAGGGACAGGGAAGCACGAGGGAGAGTCAATACACCAGAGAGGACCCCCACTTGACAGACCTCTTAGACATATAGGAGATGGTATCAGAGAATTGATTTGACTCGGGCCACCATTATTTATCGATTCCACTAAGGGGACTATAAAAGAGGCATGGTTATAGAGCCTACAACAATGCTTTGGATTATATCCTTATGGGAGTAATCTAAAGGCACACCTAGTAGCTCATCAGTTGAGAGGAGATGCCTCTAATTGGTGGCATCAGGAGGAGACCATATGAGGAGTGAGGATGGATACCCTCACATGGGAGTCTTTCTTAGAGAGATTTCGAGAGAGGTACTTGTCAGAGCATTTTCGATAGAAGTAGATAGAGGAGTTTCATTCTCTTTATCAGAGAGGTCTTACAGTGGCTTAGTACGAGAGCAGGTTTCTTGAGCTCCTTCCTTATGTGGAATACATGAAGGACGAGAAATTGTGAGTGCATCATTTGATCATGGGTCTGAATTTCTCACTTCAGGGTCCAGGTCGGATGGCCTTCCCTACCACTTTCAGATAGGTAGTGGAGATATCACTAGTTGCAGAGGATACTCGAGGTAGGCAGGAGTCACGAGATCGGTCTCAGAACTGAAACTCTACCCAACAGAAACCCCCTTGAAAAGGGAATCAAAACTATACAGTAGGGTCCTTTAAGGGCCAACAGTCTCAACAGACGAAAACAAAACAACAACATCAGCAACAAAAAACTTCTCAGGGTTATAAGGGCTCCAAGCCCAAGTAGTGGTAGTCATAGGGTCCTAAGCAAGATTAGAAAGTACAGGCCCCATAGTCATAGTCAGTGAAGACTCAACACTCTTCTAGGGGTGGATACAGTGGATCTAGCAGGTCAAGAGGCCCACAACAGTCTGGATCACAAGGTGCACGATCTTATACCCGAGGACCATGCTACACTTGTGGTGGCATGGGTCATATAGCTAGGGAGTGTCCGTAGGGATAAACATCCAGTGGTCAGAGAGGGGCTTTTTCAGAGCCGACATTTGGTGACATGGGTAGATCCCACAAAGTTTTTGCAATGGTTGACAACCGCCAGGCTAAGCATCGGGCCATAGTTATTGAGGCTACAGGTATTATACAAGGCCGTATGATATTTTACAAGGCCGTATGGTGCAGAATTGTCAAACGCAGATTGGAGACATGTCCACTATGTCAGATCTACGCATTACCCCTCTAGGTTCTTATGATGTTGTTCTTGGCATGGATTTTCTTTATGCCCATAGTGCCAAGATGGATTGTCGACAAAAGAGGGTGGAAAGTGTGGATGATGAAGGTATCTCTAGGGAGATCTTTGGAGTGAAGAGACCTGTATCCCTTCGTATGATTTTTGCTATATAGCTTAGATGATGCATGCGAAAGGGTTGCCAATTGTTCGCTATCACCATTAGTGACAGAGAGGAAGATTTAGAAGGGGAGCCATCCCTCGATGATTTTCCAGTCCTATAGGAGTTTGTAAATGTGTTTCCTTCAGAGCTTCTTGGTATGTCTCCACCTAGAGCAGTGGATTTTCATATAGACCTTGTACTAGGAGCCAAGCCAGTTTTGAGAGCACTATACAAGATGAATACTAATGAGCTCAGTGAACTAAAGGCTCAGTTGGAGGAACTCTTAGAGAAGGGTCATATTTGACCTAGTGTGTCACCTTGGGGTGCACTAGTGATCTTCGTCAAGAAGAAGGACGGATCACTTAGGTTGTGTATCGATTATCAACAATTGAACAAAGTGACCATCAAGAATCAATATCCTCTCTCCAGAATCGATGATCTCTTTGACCAGTTACAGGGTGCTCGAGTATTTTCAAAGATTGATTTGAAGTTGAGTTATCATCAGTTGAGGATTGTGGATAGTGATATCCCCAAGACTACTTTTCGTACTAGGTATGGTCACTACGAGTTCACTGTGGTACCATTTGGCCTCACAAATGCTCCAGCTGTATTCATGAGCCTCATGAATGGAGTATTCCATACCTTTTTGGATAAGTTTGTTGTTTTTTTCCTTGATGACATTTTGATTTATTCTCATGACATGAAAGAGCATGAAGAGCACCTAAGGCAGGTATTACAGAAGCTGAGAGAGAATCAGTTGTTTGGCAGCTTGTCGAAGTGTGCGTTCTTCAGACCTGAGATACATTATTTGGGTCATGTCATATCACGTGATGGAGTCTCAGTAGACACATCAAAGATTAGGGCCATCATGGATTGACCAATACCCACCAGTGTCACTGAAGTGAGGAGCTTTATGGGGCTAGCAGAATGTTACCGACGCTTCATTTTTGGATTCTCTAGAGCAGCACACCCCATCACATCTCTTTAGAGAAAGGGGAAGAAGTACAAGTGGATAGAGAAGTGTGATAGAGATTTTCAAGAGCTCAAGAGAGCCCTCATGAGTGCACCGATCCTTGCAGTACCATATCCTTTTGCAAATTGTGTGGTGTGCACCGATGCAACTTTAGATAGTATAGGGGTAGTCCTTATGCAGGATGGACGACCTATTCCATTTGAGTCTAGGAAGTTGAAGACTCATGAACTCAATTATCCTACTCACGACCTAGAACTTGTGGCAGTAGTTCATGCCTTGGTGAGATGGAGACACTTCCTTCTGGGTCATAGATTCGAGCTTCATTCTGATCACCAGAGCTTGCAGTACATATTTTCTCAGCCAAACCTTAATGCTAGGCAAAGAAGGTGGATGGAGTTTCTTTGTGAGTATGATTTTGATGTTCACTACATTAAGGGAAAGGAGAATGTGGTTGCAGATGCCTTAAGTAGAAGGTGCCATGAGCTTTCTTCTATGACTACTTGCACTGACTTGAGAGAGTGGATCTTACAACACTTACTAGCCGATGAGCTTTATGCAGAAGTGAGTCAGATAATGCATTCTCAGAGACCCTTGGAAGGGAAGTATTTAGAGTATTCCTTAGAGTCTACCAGACTTTTTCATCATAGAGGACGTATGTATGTACCTTTCATTGGGGGTTTGCGAGACCTAATTATAGTTGAGACTCACAGATCACCTTATGCAGCGCACCTTGGTGTTAAGAAGTTGCATGTAGATTTGAGGCAGTTGTATCATTGACCAAGCATGAGAGTGCAGATTGCTACCCTAGTTGCGAGATGCCTTGAGTGTTAGAGGGTGAAGGCGGAGCACCATCATCCTGGTGGGCTTCTTCAGCCTCATGAGATTGCAGAGTGGAAATGGGATACTATATCTTTTGATTTCATTGTTGGTCTTCCCATGTCATCTCACTACCATGATTCCATTTTGGTGATAGTTGACACGTTGACCAAATTTTCCTATTTCTCACTAGTGCGTACTACATTCACTGCACGAGACATAGCTCAGGTATTCTTGCAGGACATTGTCAGACTTCATGGTGTCCCCCGTAAGATCATCTCCGATAGAGATTCTTTGTTCACTTCTTCATTTTGGAAAGAGTTGTAGGTAGCTTTGGGCACTAGGCTCAATTTTAGTACAACGTACTATCCTCATATCGATGGTTAGACTAAGCGAGTAAATTAGGTTTTGGAGGACATGCTACGTATGTACATGATGGACCATCAGGTCAAATGGGAGGAATACCTACATCTTGTCGAGTTTGCCTATAACAATGGGCACCATTCCTCCATAGGTATGCCACCTTATGAGTTCTTGTATGGAAGACTGTATAGGACGCCCTTGAGTTGGGATAGGATCGAAGATTGAGTATCTATTGGTCCCCAGTTAGTCAAGGAGATGGAGTAGCAGGTGAACCTGATTAGATAGTGCCTGAGAGAGGCACAGGATAGGTAGAAGAAGTATGCTGATGCAAAGAGGACAGATTAAAAGTATCAAGTTGGTGATAGAGTGTTCTTGAGGGTTCGACCGCACAAGAGTCCAATTTGATTCAGAAAGGGCTCTAAGTTGGCACCCCAGTTTGTTGGACCGTTCGAGATCCTATAGAGGATAGGACTTGTTGCATACCATTTAGCCTTGCCACCTAGCCTGTCACGCATCCATGATGTGTTTCACATTTCAGTACATAGAGGATACATTTATGATGAGACTCATATTATAGATTGGGATGCTTTGTAGGTGGAGTTGGATGGATAGCTAGCACTAGACCCTATCCGTATTATTGCCTAATGGATCCTAGCACTTTGAGGCCGAGAGCTGGACTAGGTTAGGGTCTAGTGGGATTTTTACGATGAGGTCATAGCATTATGGGAGGATGCAACACAAAACATCATATAGAAACTCTGTTTTGGGTATGTGCAGGATCATGGTGTGCCAAAAAGTGGCGATGTGAAAAAAATAGAGTTTGAACACGTCTAAAAGCGCTTCAAAATCCGCTCTAACTTTTTTTCACCTATCTAGGTACCAAACCTGGAAAGTACGGCCCAAGCCTATCAAATATCTGATATGAGATCGCATATCCGATCTCATATCAAATATCCGATCTAATATTGGATATCCTATATGAGATCCGATATTCGATACTGGCGGCATAAAAATTGGAGGAAAAAGGCACAAAAATTAGAGGGAAAAACAAATTTGTAAGTGATATAACTAATTTGAGTTATGAAATATTATATATATAACATCACGTTAAGATATAATATATAATCTATTAATATATAATAATATATTATGTTATTATTATTATTATCTATAAATATAATATATATTATTATAATATATTATTATAATATATTATTATTATTACTACTATATTTTTATTAAATATAATAACATAATATATTATATATATGTTATTAATACATATTATTATGATATCCAATCTCATATCAGATATCCGATCTCATATCGGATATTCGAAATGAGATCCGATATTCGATACTGGCGGCATAAAAATTGGAGGGAAAAGGCACAAAAATTAGAGGGAAAAATGAATTTGTAAGTGATATAACTAATTTCAGTTATGAAATATGTAAGGATATAATATATAATCTATAAATATATAATATAATAACATAACTATTATATATAAAATAATATATAATCTATATATTATATAATATTATATATATATATATATATATAATAATAATGTAACGTTAAGATATAATATATAATCTATTAATATATAATAATATATTATGTTATTATTATTATTATCTATAAATATAATATATATTATTATAATATATTATTATTATTACTACTATATTTTTATTAAATATAATAACATAATATATTATATAGATGTTATTAATACATATTATTATCATATATAAATTATAATCTATAATATATTATTATTATTATTATCATATGTAAATTATAATCTATAATACATTATTATTAATATTATGACTTATGTTATTAATATATAATAATATATTATGTTATTATTATTATAATCTGTCAATACTATATATATATAATTTTTACTATATTATTTCTATTGGAGTCATTTATATGGGTTGAAAGGGCTCACAGGATGACCTATGACCCATTTTGACACATTCCATGATGACATATGTCCCTAAGGGATCCTAGGACACCTAGGGACATATTAGAATAGTTTATATGGGTCGAAGGGGGTCACAGGATGACCTATGAACCCTTTCAACATATTACAAGATGACATATGTCCCTAGGGGTCCCAGGACCCCTAGGGACATATTAGAATCATCTATATGGGTCGAAGGGGGTCACAGGGTGACCTCTAACCACTTTTGAGACATTCCACGATGGCATATGTCCTTAGGGGTCCTAAGAACCCTAGGGACATATTAGAATCATTCATATGGGTTGTAGGGGATCGTAGGGTGACATATGACCCCGTTCGACACATTCCACGATGACATATGTCCCTAGGCGTCCTAGGACCCCTAGGGACATATTAGAATGCTTCATATAGGTCAAAGGGGGTCATAGATTGACCTATGACCCCTTTTGACCCATTAAATGATGACATATGTCCCTAGGGGTCCTAGGACCCCTAGGGACATATTAGAATCATTGTTATAGGTCAAAGGGGCTCATCGGGTGATCTATGACCACCTTAGACCCATTACATAATGACATATCTCCTTAGGGGTCCTAGGAACCCTAGGGATATATTAGAACCATTCTTATGGGTCAAAGGGGGTCATAGGTTGACTTATGACCCACTTCGACACATTACATGATGACATATGTTCATAGTGGTCCTAAAACACCTAGGGACATATTCAAATGTTTCATATGGGTCAAAGGGTGTCATAAGTTGACCTATGACCCTCTTCGACCCATTAAATGATGACATATGTACCTAGGGGTCCTAGGACCCCTAAGGACATATTAGAATGTTCTTATGGGTCAAAGGGGGTCATAGGTTGACCTAAAACCCCCTCTGACCCATTACATGATGACATAATTCCTTAGGGGTCCAAAGACCTCTAGGGACATATTAGAATCTTTGTAATGGGTTAAACGGGGTCTTAGGGTGACTTATGACCCCCTTCGACCCACTACCTGACGACATATGTCCAAAGGGGTCCTAGGACCCCTAAGGACATATTAGAATTCTTTATATGGGTCAAATGGGGTCATAGGTTGACCTATGACCCCTTTCAACCCATTAAATGACACCGTATCTCTCCAAGGATCCTAGGACCCCTAGGGACATATTAGAATCAATTTTATAGCTCAAAGGGGGTCATAGTTTCACCTATGACCCCTTTCGACATCTTACATGATGACATATGTCCCTAGGGGTCCTAGGACCCCTAAGAACATATTAGATTCATTCATATGGGTCAAAGGGGGTCATATGTTAACCTATGACCCCCTTCGACCCATTAAATGATGACATATGTTCCTAGGGGTTTGAGGACCCCTAGGGACATATTATAATCATTCTTATGGGTCCAAAGGGGTTATAGATTGACGTATGACCTCCTTCAACTCATTAGATGATGATGTATGTCCCTACGGGTCCTAGGACGCTTAGGGACATCTTAGAATCGTTCATGACCCATTACATGATGACATATGTCCCTAGGGGTCCCAGGACCCCTAGGGACATATTAGAATCATTCATATGGGTCAAAGGGGGTCATATGTTGACCTATGATCCCCTTCGACCCATTACATGATGACATATGTCCCTAGGGGTCCTAGGACCCTTAGGGACATATTAGAATCCTTCATATGGGTCAAAGGGGGTGCCCATTAAATGATGACATATGTTCTAAGGGGTCCTAGGACCCCTAAGGACATATTAGAATCTTTTGTATGGGTCAAATGGAGTCATAGGTTGACCTATCACCACGTTCGACACATTACATGATGACATATGTCCCTAACAGTCCTAGGTCCTCTAGGGACATATTAGAATGCTTCATATGGGTCAAATGGGGTCATAGGTTGACCTATAACCTCCTTTGACCCGTTAAATGACAACATATGTCCTTAGGGGTCCTAGGATGCCTACAGACATATTAAAATCGTTCTTATGGGTCAACGGCTCAAACCACTACATGATGACAAATGTCCCTAAGGGTCTTTGGACCCCTACAGACATATTTGAATGCTTCATATGGGTTAAATGGGATCATAGGTTGACCTAAGACCCATTAAATGATGTCATATGTCCTTAGGGGTCTTATGACCCCTAGTGACATATTAGAATCATTCTTATGGGTCAAAGGAGGTCATAGGTTGACTTATGACACTGTTCAACCAATTACATGATGACATATGTGCCTAGGGGTTCTAGGACCCCTAGGAACATATTAGAATCATTCTTATGGGTCAAAGGGGGTTATAGGGTGACCTATGACCCCCTTTGACCCATTAAATGATGACATTTGTCCCTAGGGGTCCTAGGACCCCTAGGTAACCATTAGAAATGTTCTTATGGGATAAAGGGGGTCATAGGTTGACCTATGACCCCTTTCAACCCATTAAATGATGTAATATATCCCTAGGTGTCCTAGGACCCCTAGGGATATATTAGAATCATTCATATGGGTCAAAGGGGGTCATAGGTTGACCTATGACCCCCTTCGACACATTACATGATGATATATGTCCCCAGGTGTCCTAGGATCCCTAGGAACATATTAGAATCATTTCTATGGGTCAAAGGAGGTCATAGGTTGACTTATGACCCCGTTCGATCCATTACATGATGAGATATGTCCCCAAGGGTCTTAAGATCCCAAGAGACATATTAGAATCGTTCATATATGTCAAAGGGGGTCATAGATTGACCAATGACCCCCTTCGACCCATTACATGATGACATGTCCCTAGGGGTCCTAGGACCCCTAGGGACATATTAGAATGCTTCATATGACCCCCTCTGACCCATTAAATGATGACATATCCCCCTAGGGGTCCTAAGACCCCTAGGGACATATTAGAATCATTCTTATGTCTCAAAGTGGGTCACAGGTTGACCTATGACCCCCTTCGACATATTACATCATGACATATGTCCATAGGGGTCCTAGCACTCCTAGGAACATATTAGATTCATTCATATGGATCAAAGTTGGTCATAGGTTGACCTATGACCCCCTTTGACTCATTAAATGATGACATATGTCCCTAGGGGTCCTAAGACCCCTAGGAAGATATTAGAATCATTCTTATGGGTCATAGGGGGTCAACCTTCGACCCATTACATTACGACATATGTCCCTTGGGGTCCTAAGACCCCTAGGGACATTTTAGAATTCTTCATGACCTATTACATGATGAGATATGTCACTAGGGGTCTAAGGACCTAAAGGGACATATTAGAATCGTTCATATGGGTCAAAGGGGGTCATAGGTTGACCTATGACCTGCTTCGACCCATTACATGATGAAATATGTACCTAGGGGTCCTAGGACCCCTAGAGACCTATTAGAATGCTTCATATAGGTCAAACAAGGTCATAGGTCGACATATGACCGCCTATGACCCATTAAATGATAACATATGCCCCTAGGGGTCGTAGGAACCCTAGGTACATATTTGAATCATTCTTATGGGTGAAAGGGGGTCATAGGGTGACCTATGAGCTCTTTTGAACCATTCCATGATGACATATGTCCCTAGGGGTCTTAGGACCCCTATGAACATATTAGAATGCTTCATATGGGTCAAAGGGGGTCATAGTTTGACCTATGACCCCCTTTGACCCATTAGATGATGACATATGTCCCTAGGGGTCCTAGGACCCCTAGGGACACATTAGAATTATTATTATGGGTCAAAGGAGGTCATAGGTTTACCTATGACCCCCTTCGACTAATTACATGATGACATATGTCCCTAGGTGTCTTAGGACCCCTAGGGAGATATTAAAATCATTCTTATAGGTCAAAGGGGGTCATAGGGTGACCTATGACCCCTTTCAACCCATTAAATGGTGACATATGTCCCTAGCGATCATAGGACCCGTAAGGACATATTAGAATCATTCATATGGGTCAAAGGGGATCATACGTTGACCTATAGCCTCCTTCGACCCATTAAATGATGACATATATCCCTAGGAGTACTAGGATCCCTCGAGACGTATTAGAATCATTCTTATGGGTCAAAGGGGGTCATAGGTTGACCTATGACCCCCTTCGACTCATTAAATGATGACATATGTCCCTAGAGGTCGTAGGATCCCTAAGGACATATTAGAATTGTGCAAATGGGTCAAAGGGTGTCATAGGTTGATCTATGACATCGTTGGACCCATTACATGATAACATATGTCCCTAGGGTTCCTCAGATCCCTAGGGACATATTAGAATCATTCATATGGGTCAAAAGAGATCATAGGTTGACCTATGCCACCTTTCGCCCCATTACATGACAACGTAAGTCTCTAGGATTCTTAGGACCTCTAGGGACATATTAGAATCCTTCTTATCGATTAAAAGGGGTCATAGGTTGACCTATGACCCCCTTGGACCCATTACATGACGACATATGTCACTAGGGGTCCTAGAACCTTTAGGGACATATTATAATCATTATTATGGGTAAAAGGGGCTCATAGGGTGACCTATGACCCCCTTCGACCCATTACATGATGACATATGTCCCTAGGGGTCGTAGGATCCCTAGGTACATATTAGAATCGTTCATATAGGTTAAAGGGGGTGATAGGCTGACCAGTGACCCCCTTTGACCCATTAAATGATGAAATATGTCCCTAAGGGTCCTAAGACCCCTAAGGACCTATTCGAAAAATTCTTATGGGTCAAAAGGTGTCATAGGTTGACCTATGACCCCCTTCAGCCCATTACATGACGACATATGTCCCTAGGGGCCCTAAGACCCTTAAGGACATACTAGAATCCTTATAATGGGTCAAAGGGGGTCATAGGGTGACGTATGACCCCCTTTAGCCCATAAAAACAATACTAATATGTCTCTAGGTGTCCTATGACTCCTAGTGATATATGCCATGATGTAATGGATTGAAGGGGGTCATAGATTGACCTATTACCCCCTTTGACGCACAGGAATGATTCTAATATGTCCCTAGGGGTCCTAGGAACCCTAAAGACATATGTCATCATGTAATGTGTCAAAGAGTGTCATAGGTCACCCTATGACCCCCTTTGACCCATAACAATGACTCTAATATGTGTTTAGGGGTCCTAGGACCCCTATGGACATATGTCATCATGTAAAAAGTCAAAGGGGGTCATAGGTTAACTTATGACCCTCTTTGACCCATAAGATCGATTCTGATATGTCCCTAGGGGTCATAGGACCCCTTTTGACATATGTCATCATGTAATGGGTTGAAAGGGGTCATATGTCAACCTATGACCCATAAGTAGCATTCTAATATGTCCCTAGGGGTCCTAGGACCCCTAGAGACATATGTCATCATGTAATGGGTAAAAGGGGGTCATAGGTCCCTTAGACTCATAAGAATGATTCTAATATGTCCCTAGGGTTTGGGGATGCCTAGGGACATATGTCATCATATAATGGGTCAAAGGGGGTTATAGGTCAACTTATGACCCCCAACCTATAACCCCCTTTGACCCATATGAATAATTCTAATATGTTCCTAGGGGTCCTAAGATCCCTAAGGACATATGTCGTCATTTAATGGGTTGAAGGGGGTCATAGGTCAACCTATGACTCCCTTTGACCCATATGAACAATTCTAATATGTCCTTAGGTGTCCTATGACCCTTAGGGACACATTTTGTCATGTAATGGGTCAAAGGGGGTCTTAGGCCAACCTATGACCCCCTTTGACCCATATGAACAATTTTAATATGTCCTTAGGGGTCTTGGGACCCCTCAGTACATATATCATCATTTAATGGGTCGAAGGGGGTCATAGGTCAACCTATGACCCCCTTTGACCCATATGAACAATTCTAATATGTCTCCAGGGGTCTTAGGACCTGTAAGGATATATGTCGTCATTTAATAGGTCAAAGGGGGTCATAAGTCAACTTATGGACCCCTTTGACCCATATGAACAATTCTAATATGTTCCTACGTGTCAGATGACCCCTAGTGACATATGTCGTCATGTAATGGATCGAAGGGGGTCATAGGTTGACCTATGACTCCCTTTGACCCATAAGAATAATTCTAATATGTCCCTAGGGGTCCTAAGATCCATAGGGACATATGTCATCATGTAATGGGTCGAATGTTGTCATAGGTCACCCTATGACCCCCTTTGACTCATAAGAATGATTCTAATATGTCCTTAGGGGTCCTAGGACCCCTAGGGACATATGTCATCATGTAAAGGGTCAAAGGGGGTCATAGGTCAACCTATGACCCTTTTTGACCCATAAGAACAATTCTAATATGTTCCTAGGGGTTCTAAGACCCTTTTGGACATATGTCATCATGTAATGGGTCGAAGGGGGTCATAGGTAAACCTACGAACCCCTTTGACCCATAAGAAGCATTCAAATATGTTGCTAGGGGTTCTAGGACCCTTAGGGACATATGTCATCATATAATGGGTCAAAGGGCATCATAGGTCAACCTATGACCCCCTTAGACACATAAGAACGATTCTAATATGTCCCTAGGGTTCCAAGGACCACTAGGGATATGTCATCATGAAATGGGTCGAATTGGGTCATAGGTCAACCTATGACCACCTTTGACCCATAAGAACGATTCTAATATTTTTCTAGGGGTCCTAAGACCCTTAGGGACATATGTCATCATGTAACGCATTGAAAGGGGTCGTAGGTCAAGCTATGAACCCCTTTGACCCATAAGAACGATTCTCGTATGTCCCTAGGGGTCCTAGGGACATATGTCATTATGTAATGAGTTAAAGAGGATCATAGGTCAACCTATTACCCCGTTTGACCCATATGAACAAATCTAATATGTCCCTAAGGGTCCGAGGACCCCTAAGGACATATGTCATCATTTAATTAGTCGAAGGGGATCATAGGTCAACTTATGATCGCCTTCGACCTATATGAATGAATCTAATATGTCCTTAGGGGTCCTAGGACCTCTAGGGACATATGTCGTCATGTAATGTGTCAAAGTGGGGTCATAGGTCAACTTATGACCCCCCTTGACCCATAAGAACGATTCTCATATGTCCCCAGGGGTCCTAGGGACATATGTTGTTATATAATGGGTCAAAGAGGGTCATAAGTCAACTTATGACAAGATTCATAGGGAGATATGTCATCATTTAATGGGTTGAAGGGGGTCATAGGTCAACCTATAACATCCTTTGACCCATATGAACAATTGTAATATGTACATAGGGGTCCTAAGACCTCTAGGGACATATGTCATCATTTAATGGGTTGAAGGGGGTCATAGGTCAACCTATAACCCCCTTTGACCGATATGAGCAATTCTAATATGTCTTTATGGGTCCTAGGACCCCTAGAGACATATGTCATCATTTAATGGGTCGAAAGTGGTCATAGGTGACCCTATGACCCCCTTTGACCCATACGAATGATTGTAATACGTCCCTAGGGGTTCTAGGACCCCTAGGGACAGATGTCTTCATGTAATGGGTCGAAGGGGGTCATAGGTCAACCTATGAACCCATTTGACCCATATGAACAATTCCAATATGTCCCTAGGGGTCCAAGGACCCCTAGCGACATATGTCATCATGTAATGTGTCAAAGGGGGTCATAGGTCAACCTATGACCCCCTTCAACCCATAAGAACGATTATAATATGTCCCTAGGGGTCCTAGGACCCCTAGGAACATGTCATTATGTAATGCGTTGAATGGGATCATAAGTTAACCTATGACTTCCTTTGACCCATATGAATGATTCTAATATGTCCCTAGGGCTGGTAGGACCCCTAGGGACATATGTCATCATGTCATGGGTCAAAGGGGTTCATAGGTCAAGGTATGATGCCGTTTGACCTAGATGAATGATTCTAATATGTCCTAGGGGTCCTCGGACCCTTAGGGACATATGTTATCATTTAATAGGTTGAAGGACCAATGACCCCCTTTGACCCATAAGAATGATTCTAATATGTCCCTAGGGGTCCTAGACCCCTAGGGACATATATCATCATTTAATGGGTTGAACTATGACCGCCTTTGACCTATAAGAATGATTCTAATATGTCCCTAGGGGTCCTAAGACCCATAGGGACATATGTCGTCATGTAATGTGTCGAAGGGGGTCATAGGTTGACCTATGACCCATTTCGACCCATAAGAATGATTCTAATATGTCACTAGGGATCCTAGGATCCCTAAGGACATATGTCGTTATGTAATGTACCGAAGGGGGTCATAGGTCTTTGACTCATATATATTAATAATATAAATATATATTAATAGCATACATATTAATATAACAATATATATTAATAACACACACACACACAAACACATATATATTAATAACATATATATTACGTAATTATATTTAATAAAAATATTACATTATAATATATATTACGTTATTATATATATATATAACGTTATTATATTTAGTAAAAATAATAATAATATAAATTATATTTATAGATTACAATAAGAATAATATAATATACTATTATATATTAATATATTATATGTTATATCTTTACATTACGTTATTATATCTATATATATAATATATTATAATACATATTTATCTAGTAATATAACAAAAATAATTTATAAATCATAAGCTATACCTCTTAAATCTGATTTTCCCTCCAAAATGGGTTGGGATTTCAAAATTTTTACCAAAATTCACCTAGCCATATCGGATATCCGATTTGAAATCGGATATCCGATTCGGCTTGGTATTTACCAAGCCTACCCGGTCAACGCAAAAGACGTGTTTGAAGAGGGTTTTAGTGATACTCATACTTCAAGTAGCCATCTGACAATGTTATTTTGATCAAAATTGAATGAAACGAAAAGAGTTTTTTAATATCGCTCTCGAGATTTTATCAATATAATTTCTGTCAAATTCTGAGTTTGATAAGTATTTATTAGTTAATTATCAATGAAGATTATTGTAAAGTGTTGATTGACATATTGATTGAAAAATAACTATAACTTTAAAATGGTATAACATTTTTTAAATCTAAAAGTTGCGTCACATTCTATGCTTTACCTAGTATAAGAAAATAAAATAAAATAAAATTTGGTAAAATTTTCTATTAGTTAAGGTGGTCAGACACGAGACTTTTTTTTTTTCAAAAATTTTTGGTAGAAAATTCATATTTAAGTATTTATTAAGAATAAAAATACCAAAAAATATGTGTCACATCCGGGCATGAGTCTACTTTTCATATCTATAATTATGTTTAAAAATGATTATCATTTGATTTTGATTAAGGTGGTTAGACATACACTTACTTTTTATTTTCACCTTGAAATTTTTGTAGTACTGCATTAAAATTCAAACTTTTGACCAATCAATTATTTTTTTCTCCTGATAAGGCCTAGCAGTTTAGAAACTACATTCAATTTCCTACAGATTATTTTCTTACAACTTTTTGATATAAAGTCAATAACCACTTTAAAATTATGTGTCAAGTTGACATAACCCTAATTTGCTGATTTTTCACTGCTACTTAAGGCAATAATTTGGTACACCACGATCCTGCACATACACTTTTATGAAATACAATCTTCCCAAAATGTCAATTATATTTTATGTCAAATACTATAAATTGGTAGGATTAAGGTGTCATTAATTGTTGGAAATGAGAATGGAGTAAATGAGAGGGGGAGGGGGTGAATCAGTTACCACAAAAACATTTCACAGTCCCTTAGATGTCTAAAATCTTGATCTTAGTTACAGATTATTGAAACTTGCTAATGCAGCAAATACTAATAATTATTAAGAACTGATAACCAAAACAATTCAGTAATCATGAACACTAGAGACACCAGATTTAACGTGGAAACCCAATATGGGAAAAACCACCAATGTAACTAGTTACTATTTTTCACTCTTCTGAAGTGAGCCCTGTTAGGAGCCAACCTTGTTAAAGGTTACAAAACACACTGTTAGGTGTGACCCTGTTAGAGGATTTAATCACCCTGTTAGGAGTGGCCTTGCTAGAGGTCTTTAGAACAATTCAACTGAACTGTTACCTTGTTAGAGGATTTACAATAAGGCTGTTAAACCCACTCTGTTAAGAGATTTGAAATCACGGCTACAATTGTTAGAAAGTAACAATGAATGATCTGAATATAATGCAACTTATCTTTGCTGATACAGATCTCTGTTCTGCTTCACTAGATCCTCTCTGATCACATAAAAGCTTTGTAGCTCCACAAGGATATCTGATCCTTCAAAAATTCGCTTACACCTTCACAATTCGCACATACATCTTATCCACACATGCACACTTGAATTTGCAACTTGATCCTTCATATATACCTTTCTGATTATCAAGTCAGACTTAAATACAAGTTAAAATTATTAATAATTATACCGTGAGTCGGTTACATTCATCACATAAATCAATTTTAGCCTTAATTCCACACTTTTCAAAAATCCTTCGCTAACCAACCCAGCTCGGTAAACACTGTACCATAATGATCTTTAGTGTTAACCAAGTGAGGCTTGGTAAGCGCTGCGAATTGTGCAAAAATCCTTTGGACACCAAGTGAACTCGGTAAACACTGACTTTCCTTCGCTTACCTTCCCAGCTCGGTAAACACTAACTTTTCTTCGCTTACCTTCCCAGCTCGGTAAATACTCTGTTACAGTTTCTTTTGATCACCGAGTGAGCTCAATAAGTACTGAACTTCCTTCGTTAACCAAGTTAGCTCGGTAGAAGCTATCTTTACAGTGTAATATACAGCAACGCTCGGTAGACTTTGTAAACTACTATGCTTACCTTCTGAGCTCGGTAGACTCTATTTGATGACTGATATGACATTTTTGTAACATCAAAGACAACACTCAATTAACCAATTTTATCCAACAATCTCCCTCTTTGGCATTGATGGCAACACATGTCATAGCAGAATAAAATTTGAAAACAAGTCTTTCTCTTATAGTGCAGCACAATATGTCAACATAATACTTCTCTCTCTTAGATAGAAACTTCTCCCTCTTTTAGTAATCTTCCTCTGTGAAGGAATTGTATAACAGAAAGATATAATAGTTTTATTCTCCCTTTACAAATGCTTACAAATTTCAGAATAGATATTACAGTTTTACTCTCCCTCTTTGACAACACATGCCAAAGACAATACAACACAATAAAAGCTCTTCTCGTATGCCAAAAGTACTCTCAACTGGATTACAATGTACCTTATGTACAGATTCATATGCAATGACTTCAATACTCTGCTGCATCAACTTGATAGATTTTCAACTTGTCATAGGTTGATGCATCACTTAAAACTTTATTTTAGTGAACTTCAGATAGGGGAGTGACCCCTAACTTACCTCTGAGATACAAGAATGTATCCTTAGGTAATGGCTTTGTGAATATGTCAGCAATTTGTTCCTTTGTATGCACATATTCTAGTCTGATCTCCTTGTCCTGCACCAATTCTCTGACAAAATGATATTTTATTGCTATGTGCTTGGTTTTGGAATGCATCACTGGATTCTTAGATATATTGATTGCACTAGTATTGTCATAGAACATAACAACTAGTTCTTTGATTTCCATCTTCATTCCTTGTAATAACTGCTTAAACCAAACAATGTTGGAACAGTTTATTGCTGCAGCAACATACTCTACCTCTGCTGTAGATTGGGATGTACAATTCTACTTTTTGCTTGTCCAAGAAACCAATCTCTTTCCAAGAAAGAATGCTCCCCCACTTGTGCTTTTTCTATCATCAAGATTCCCTGCCCAATCAGCATTAGTAAAAACTTTCAGATCCAAATTACCTCCAAATTTTTACCATAGTCCATAATCTTCAGTTCCTTTCAAATATCTCATTATTCTTTTAATTGCCATTAGGTGAGTTTCTCTTGGTTTTGCTGAAAATCTTGCAACAATACCAACTGCAAGAGCAATATCTGGCCTGGTATGAACTACATACTGCAACTTTCCAATCATAGATCTATACAATGTTTGGTCTACTTCTTTGGATTCATCATCTTTGGTAAGTTTCAATCCACTACACATAGGAGTTCCAACAGGTTTGCAGTCCTCCATACCAAACTTTTTCAATATCTCCTTGATATATTTTGATTGAGTAATGAAGATAACATTCTTATTTTGTTGAATTTGAAGACCAACAAAGAATTTTATTTCACCAAACATAAACATTTCAAATTCTTTGTTCATTTTTTTTGAAAATTCTTTGCAAAGATCATCATTCCCTATGAAAACAGTATCATCTACAAATATTTCTGCCAAGACAATCTTATTATCTGGTCCTTCCTTTATATACAAGCTACTATTATCATTAGTTCTTTGAAAACCAATCTGAATAAGATAGTTATGCAATCTTTCATACCATTCTCTAGGGGCTTTTTTCAGACGATACAGTGCCTTGTGTAATTTGCAGACCATGTTCCTTTTATTTGGATCAACAAAACCTTCAGGTTGTTCAATGTAAACCTCTTCATCCAGTATTCCATTGAGGAATGCTGACTTGACATCCTTCTGATAAACTTTGAATCCTTTCTAAACAACATACACAAGTAAGGTTCAGACTCCTTCCAATCTTGCAACAGGAGCAAAAGTTTCCCCATAATCTATGCCTTCTTCTTGAGAGTATCCTTTGCATACCAATCTAGCTTTGTTTCTGGATACTTTACCATCTTCAGTCAACTTGTTTATGAATACCCACTTGGTTCCTATTATATTCTTATCTTTAGGCCTGGGTACAAGAGTCCATGTCTTGTTCTTCTCTATCTGTTCTATTTCCTCATTCATTGCCTCAATCCAACTATCATTTCCCAATGCATCTTTAATACTTCTAGGTTCAAAATCAGCAAGTAAAAAAGTATTTTTCAACTTACTTCTTGTCAGGGTTCTTTCATATTTGTCTCCAATGATCTGATCTGGTGTATGATGTCTTCTGACATATTTAGCTAATACAGGTTCTTTACCTCTTGAATGAGTTTCATTGATATCTGCTTGTGCTTCAATTTCATATTCAAGCTGTTCTGGCTTGGTTTCTTGAGACTCAGTAGACACTTGCTCGGTAGTATCTGAATGTTGCTGTGGCTCGGTTTGAAGTATTTGCAACTCGGTTACTGAAG
Organism: Cupressus sempervirens; assembly: GCA_028749045.1. Lineage (NCBI taxonomy): Eukaryota > Viridiplantae > Streptophyta > Pinopsida > Cupressales > Cupressaceae > Cupressus > Cupressus sempervirens. Next base: position 549,923,117 of record CM053790.1, on the reverse strand, counting down.
AATCAGGAGTTGAGAATTCTTGAGTCAATGGTATACTTGGTATAGTATCAGGTTCAATGTAAACAAATCTCTTGTAGTCTTTAGGCATCTTTTTGCTTTCTTCTTCTAATTTTTCTGCAAACTCATCAACTTTCACATGTGCACTTTCTATGACTTTGTGAGTGGATAGATTTAAACATCTATATGCTTTGCTTTTGCAAGAGTAACCCAAAAATATTCCTTCATCACCTTTTACATCAAATTTTCCTTTTCTAGATTCTTTCAAAATATAACATTTGCTTCCAAATACTTTCAGATAACTTACATTGGGTTTGTAGTCATACCATTATTCATAGGGAGTCTTGAATGAGTCCTTCTTCAACTATACTCAATTTAAGGTATGAACTGCAGTGCTGATGGCTTCCTTCCAGTATTTGATAGCAATGTTTTTTTCTATCATCAGGGTTCTTGCACAATCCATAATGGATCTGTTTCTTCTTTCAGCTATTCCATTTTGTTCTAGAGTTCCTAGTGTTGAAACCTGTCTTTTAATACCTCTTTCAATGAAGAAGTTATTGAATTCATGTGAAATGAATTCACCACCTTTGTCTGACCTTAAACATTTCAGCCTTTTCCCTGTTTCGTTTTCAACTCTTGCCAAATACCATTTGAATTTCTCAAATGCTTCTGATTTATTCCTTAGATACATGACAGTCATCATTCTTGAATAGTCATCAACAAAAAGAATGAAAAACTTTTCTCCAGTATAGCTTTCTATTTTAATGGGTCCACATAAATCAGTATGCACAATTTCTAATATATCTTCAGACTGATAGTTTTTACCTTTAAAACTAGTTTTTCCAATTTTACCAATCTGACAATTCTTGCATAGACCAACCTCAGGTTTCTTAATGTTAGGAATGCCTCTTACTTTCTTGAATTTGCTTATTTTTACCAAATTATCAAAATTGACATGACACAACCTTTTATGCCATAACCAACTCTCTTCAATTTGAGCAATAAAATACGAGCATTCACCAAGTTCTAGATAGAACAAGTTACCTTTAGTTTGGGTGCCAGATCCTATCAGTTTTCCTTGCTCATTCAATAGTCTCGCCTTTCCATGCATGAATTCTACCTTGAATCCAGTATTTAGTAACTGTGCAACACTTAGCAGATTATGTTTGAGACCTTCAACCTAGTGGCATTATTACATATAAGTTCTTTTGATAGACAGATTCTTCCTCTTCCTTTTATGAAACGAGGTTCATTATTACCAAACCTCACATTGCCACCATCATAGTCTTCAAACTAATCAAACTTAGTTTTATCACCAGTCATATGATGTGAGAAACCGCTGTCTATAATCCATGTATCATTCTTACTTACATGAGAGATAAGAGCCATTTTATCTTCGTCATCACTATCAGAGTCATCTTTAACAACAATATAAACAATTTCATCCTCACTATTATTAGAATCTTTAGAATTTTCAGCCATGAAACATGATTTCTTACCTTTGTTCTTGGATGATTTAAAGTCTTTCTTGCCATTCCATTTGTGATCTTTCTTTTCATCATTGTTTTGCTTGTTTGGGCACCTTGCTGCAATATGACCAATTTCATCATAAGAAAAACAGATTAGAGGAACTTTACCTTTGTATTTTCCTCTGCCTCTAGAATATTTCTTGGCTAGTAGAGCTTCAATCACTTCAAGATCACTGTCTGAACTTTGGCTTGATTCATTTTCGCTTTCTGACTGTGATTCTATCTTCTTTTTTCTTTTCTGTTTGAGTGAGAGCTTGGTTTGAAGTGCTGATTCAATGTTTTTGTAGGCTGGAACATAGTTGTCAAAGTTATCTAGTTCAAATGCAGTTAGTCTTCCGACTATGGCCTCAAGATTTATCTTATGATTTGCTTCACACCTTCTTTCCTGTATTGCAGAGACTCTGATTGCATAAACGAGAAGCAAGGTTCTGAGAACTTTGCTTACAACTGTTTCTCCTTTGATGTCACCTCCACCTGCCCTGGTTGCAGTTACACATGCTTTAACTCTTTCAACATACTTTGCAATGTTTTCATCCTCTCTCATCCTCATTTGATCAAATTGTCCTCTTAGACTTTCTTCTTTTGCTCTTCTCACATTATCATCCCCTCCATAGATCTCCTTTAGCTTGTTCCACATGTCAAAGGCAGTTTTGCAGTCCTTAATGTCATCAAATTCTTCATAGCTAAGAGCAGATGCTATGTCTATCATCATATTGTTGTGAGTCTTCTTTTCAGCAATATCATTAATTGACAATGTGCCAGAAGGTTCTTCATATTTTTCTTCAACGTATTTCAGTCCAGTATCACCAACAGTAGCCAGATGAAGTTTCATCAATTCTTTCCATGCTGAGAAGTTATCTCTGTTAAGTTTTGAAATTTCTCTTTTGTAAGACATCTTGATCTTTGGCTTAGAACCTTGAAATCCTTTCCTGCAAGCACAAAAAGGCTCTGATACCAATTGTTGGAAATGAGAATGGAGTAAATGAGAGGGGGAGGGGGTGAATCAGTTACCACAAAAACATTTTAGAGTCCCTTAGATGTCTAAAATCTTGATCTTAGTTACAGATTACTAAAACTTGATAATGCAGAAAATACTAATAATTATTAAGAACTGATAACCAAAACAATTCAGTAATCATGAACACTAGAGACACCAGATTTAACGTGGAAACCCAATATGGGAAAAACCACCAATGTAATTAGTTACTGTTTTTCACTCTTCTGAAGTGAGCCCTGTTAGGAGCCAACCTTGTTAAAGGTTACAAAACACACTGTTAGGTGTGACCCTATTAGAGGATTTAATCACCCTGTTAGGAGTGGCCTTGCTAGAGGTCTTTAGAACAATTCAACTGAACTGTTACCTTGTTAGAGGATTTACAATAAGGCTATTAAACCCACTCTATTAAGAGATTTGAAATCATGGCTACAATTGTTAGAAAGTAACAATGAATGATCTGAATATAATGCAACTTATCTTTGCTGATACAGATCTCTGTTCTGCTTCACTAGATCCTCTCTAATCACATAAAAGCTTTGTAGCTCCACAAGGATATCTGATCCTTCAAAAATTTGCTTGCACCTTCACAATTCTCACATACATCTTATCCACACATGCACACTTGAATTTGCAACTTGATCCTTCATATATACCTTTCTGGTTATCAAGTCGACCTTAAATACAAGTTAAAATTATTAATAATTATACCGTGAGTCGGCTACATTCATCACATAAATCGATTTTAGCCTTAATTCCATACTTTTCAAAAATCCTTTGCTAACCAACCCAGCTCAGTAAACACTGTACCATAATGATCTTTACTGTTAACCAAGTGAGGCTTGGTAAGCACTGTGAATTGTGCAAAAATCCTTTGGACACCGAGTGAACTCGGTAAACACTGACTTTCCTTCGCTTACCTTCCCAGCTCGGTAAACACTAACTTTTCTTCGCTTACCTTCCCAACTCAGTAAATACTCTTTCACAGTTTCCTTCGATCACCGAGTGAGCTCGGTAAGTACTGAACTTCCTTCGTTAACCAAGTTAGCTCGGTAGAAGCTATCTTTACAGTGTAATATACAGCAATGCTCGGTAGACTCTATAAACTACTATGCTTACCTTCTAAGCTCGGTAGACTCTGCCTTATGATTGATATGACATTTGTGTAACATCAAAGACAACACTCAATTAACCAATTTTATCCAACAATTAACATGGCTCCAACATCATTGGAAAGCATCATAAGACACTTAGGATTTATTAAAAGAATAAATTGTAATATTTATTTCTTACTGTAACGACTGCCCCAGATTACTAATACCAGATACCAGGTACCAGGTGGTAAACCTTGACAACCAAGTTGAAAAGAGCTCTAGAACCTGTCTAAGAACACAAGGCGAGAATACTGTAGGAGTGCTTTTCCACCCTACCACGAAGCTGTTAAGATTCCCCAGAATCTTTCCTGACACGAAAGATACCCAACCCGACAACGAGATAGTCTAAACAAGTAAAACTTAGAGGAGTAATGGAATTGTGTAATATTGAAGAGTCAAATTCTAAAATTAATATACTAAACAGACATTCCCAATAACCACATAATTAGGTCAGTATACATATTATCATAATTAAAAGAACTTATCCTTATTTCCAACTCACATCATAATCATCATTTATACATGTGAGACATGTAAAATAAGAATCATAATCCAATCCGAATATGGCATCTCAACAAGCCATGTAAAGTCATCATAAAATCATTATACGACTTTATCAACCATCATGGAATTTAACACCATATCAAAGGTTAGCAGTAGTAATCTATAAATAAATGTGAGACCATGACATTTATCTGATGACTTAGAATTCCACATCATACTACATCTAATGTACATGATTCAATTACAAGTGTTCAATGTTCAAGATGAATAGATACTTCAGCTTCAAGTAACATTTTAAGGACATTACTTCCTATTGTCAATCATACAAGCTTCTCTCTCATATAACAAAGAACAATGTAACTCTCATAACTATTTGACTCAATGGGTTAGTAATCTGTAAATAGAGCTTTCTTGCACATAGTATTGGTTAATTCCACAACTCTCGAATACAATTAATAAATATTAAATAAATATCTCCTGCATCATCCTAAACAAATAACCTCTATACGTGTTTTCCAATGCCAAGTATAGTATCTCTTTTAAGTAGCAATTTAGGGTAGAGATGAAATTAATTGCTCACAACAACCTATCTAAATAAGATGATAACATTCAAAACCTTAACATGCAGCTCTGCCTAAATTAAAGTAAGCATGCTAAATGAGTAAAGGACTATGCTCACCTTCAATTAGATTAACATTATTGTTGGACATTCATTTCTAGTTTATATTATAAGATAGCCCCTTATTTGTTACTACTTTTACTATGAAAACAAAATGAGCATAATTACATAAATCTTCCATCCAAAAATGTAGCGTCCCTCCTATCCAAAAGTGGCAATGTGAAAAAATAGAGTTTGAACACATCTAAAAGCGCTTCAAAATCCGCTCTGACTTTTTTTTACCTATCCAAGTACCAAACCTGGAAAGTAAGGCCCAAGCCTTATCGGATATCCAATTTGAGATCGAATATACGATATAAGATCAAATATCGGATCTCATATCGGATATCGGATCTCATATCAGATATCCGATATGAGATCCGATATCCGATATCGACGGCATAAAAATTGGAGGGAAAAGGAATAAAAATTAGAGGGAAAAACAAATTTGTAAGTGATATAACTAATTTGAGTTATGAAATATGTAAAGATATAATATATAACCTATAAATATATAATATAATAACATAACTATTATATATAAAATAATATATAATCTATATATTATATATATAATGTAATGTAAAGATATAATAAATAATCTATTACTATATAATAATATATTATGTTATTATTATTATTATTATTATCTATAAATATAATATATATTATTATAATATATTATTATTATTTTTATTAAATATAATAATGTAATATATTATATATATGTTATTAATACATATTATTATTATTATCATATATAAATTATAATCTATAATATGTTATTATTATTATTATCATATGTAAATTATAATATATAATATATTATGTTATTATTATTATAATCTATAAATTATATATAAATATATATATATATATATATATATATATATATATATATATATATATATATATATATATATATGATTGTTATACTATATTATTATTATTTTTACTATATTATTTCTAGTGGAGTCATTTATATGGGTCAAAAGGGCCCACAGGATGACCTAGACCCCTTTTGACACATTCCATGATGACATATGTCCCTAAGGGATCCTACGACCCCTAGGGACATATTAGAATAGTTTATATGGGTCGAAGGGGGTCACAGGATGACCTATGAACCCTTTCGACATATTACAAGATGACATTTGTCCCTAGGGGTCCTAAGACACTTAGGGACATATTAGAATCATTCATATGGGTTGAAGGGGGTCATAGGGTGACCAATGACCACCTTCGACACATTCCATGATGACATATGTCTTTAGGTGTCCTAAGACCCCTAGGGACATATTAGAATCATCCATATGGGTCGAAGGGGATCATAGGGTGACATATGACCCCCTTCAACATATTCCACGATGACATATGTCCCTAAGGGTACTAAGACCCCTAGGGACATATTAGAATCTTTCATATGGTTTGAAGGGGGTCACAGGGTGAATTATGACCCCCTTCGACACATTACATGATGACATATGTCCCTAGGGGTCTTAGGACACCTAGGGACATATTAGAATCATTCTTATGGGTCAAAGGGGGTCATAGGTTGACTTATGACCCTCTTCGACACATTACATGATGACATATGTCCCTAGGGGTCGTAGAACACCTAGGTACATATTAGAATGCTTCATATGGCTCAAACGGTGTCATAGGTTGACCTATGACCCCCTTCGACTCATTAAATGATGACATATATAGCTAGAGGTCCTAGGACCCTTAGGGACATATTACAATCGTTCTTATGGGTCAAAGGGGGTCATAGGTTGACCTATAACCCCCTCTGACCCATTACATGACGACATATGTCCCTAGGGGTCCCAGGAACTCTAGGGACATATTAGAATATTTCATATGGGTCAAACGGGGTCATAAGTTGACCTATGACCCCCTTCAAACTATTAAATGACAACATAGGACCCCTAGGGACATATTAGAATCTTCGACCCATTACATGACTATATATGTCCCCAGAGGTCCTAAGATCTCTAGGGACATATTAAAATCATTCATATGGGTTAAAGGGGGTTGTAGATTGACCTATGAACCCATTCGACCCATTACATGATGACATATGTCCCTAGGGGTCCTAGGATCCCTTGAGACATATTAGAATCGTTCATATGGGTCAAAGGGGGTCATAGGTTTACCAATGACCCCGTTTGACCCACTAAATGATGACATATGTCCCTACCGGTCCTAGGACCCCTAAGGACATATTAGAATTGTTCTTATGGATCAACGGGGGTCATAGGTTGACCTATGACCCCCTTCAACCCATTTAATGTTGACATTTGTCCCTAGAGATGCTAAGACCCCTAAAGACATATTAGAATCGTTCTTATGGGTCAAAGGGGGTCTTAGGTTGACCTATAACTCCCTTCGACCCATTACATGACAAAATATGTCCCTAGGGGTCTGACATATTAGAATCCTTCTAATCGGTCAAAGGGGGTCATAAGGTGACCTATGACTCTCTTCAACCCATTACCAGACGACATATGTCCATAGAGGTCCTAGGACCCCTAGAGACATATTAGAATGCTTCACATGGGTCAAAGCGAGTCATAGGTTGACATATGACCCCCTTCAACCCATCAAATGATGACATATCTCCCTAGGGGTCCTAGGACCCCTAGGGACATATTAGAATCATTTTTATGGCTTAAAGGGGGTCACAGGTTAACCTCAGACCCACTTTGAAATATTACATGATGACATATGTCCCTATGGTTCCTAGCACCCCTAAGAACATATTAGATTCGTTCATATGGGTAAAACGGGTTAGAGGTTGACCTATGACACCCTTCAACCCATTAAATGATGACATATGTGCTTAGGGGTCCTAGGAGCTCTAGGGACATATTAGAATCATTATAATGGGTCAAAGGGGGTCATAGGTTGACTTATGACCCCCTTTGACCAATTACATGATGACATATTTTTTTAGGGGTCCTAGGACCCCTAGGAATGTCTTAAAATTGTTCATGACCCATTACATAATGACATATGTCCCTAGGTGTCTTCGATGCATTATATGACAACATATGTCCCTAGGGGTCGTAGAACATTACATGAAGACATAGGTTCCTAGGGGTCCTAGAACCCTTAGGGACATATTAGAATAGTTCTTATGGGTCAAAGGGGCTAACAGGGTGACCTATGACCCCCTTCGACCCATTACATGATGACATATGTTCTAGGTATATATTAGAATCGTTCTTATGGGTGTAAGGGGGTCATAGGTTGACTTATGACCCATTTCGACACATTACATGATGACATATGTCCCTAGGAGTCCTAAGACCCTTAGGGACATATTAGAATGCTTCATATGGGTCAAAAGTTGTCATAGGTTGACCTATGACCCCCTTCAACCCATTAAATGATGACATATGTACCTAGCAGTCCTAAGACTGCTAGGGACATATTAAAAACGTTCTTATGAGTCAAAGGGGGTCATAGGTTGTCCTATGTCCCCCTTTGACCCTTTAAATGATGACATATGTCCCTAGGGGTCCTAGGACCCCTAGAGACATATAAGAATCATTCTAATGGGTTCAAGGGGGTCATAGGTTGAACTATGACCCCTATGACCCCCTTCGATAGATTACATCATGAAATATGTCCCTAGGTGTCTTAGAACCCTTAGGGACATATTAGAATTTTTCATATTGGTCAAATGGGGTCATAGTTTGACCTATGACCCCCTTCGACTAATTACATGACGACATATGTCCCTAGGGGTCCTAGAATCCCTAGGGACATATTACAATCGTTCATATGGGTCAAAGTGGCTCATAGGTTGATTTATGACCCCCTTCAACCCATAAGAATGATTATAATATCTACCTAGGGGTCCTAGGGCCCCTAAGAACATATGTCATCATTTAATAGGTGGAAGGGGATCATAGGTACCCCTATGGGCCCCTTTTACACATAAGAATGATTCTAATATGTCCTTAGGGTTCCTAAGACCCCTTAAGGACATATGTCGTCATGTAATGGGTTGAAGGGGTTCATAAGTCAACTTATGATCCCCTTAGATACATAAGAATGATTCTTATATGTCCCTAGGGGTCCTAGGAATCCTAGGGACATATGTCGTCATGTAATTGGTCAAAAGGGGTGATAGGTTAACCTATGACTGCGTTTGACCCACATGAATGATTCTAATATCTCCCTAGGGGTCCTAGGACCCCTAGCTATATATGTCATCATTTAAGGGGTTGAAAGGGGTCATAGGTCAACTTATGACACCCTTTGACCCATATGAAGTATTCTAATATGTCCCTAGGTGTCCTAGGACCCCTAGGGACATATGTCATCATGTAATGTGTTGAAGAAGGTCATAAGTCAACCTATGACCCCCTTTGACCTATAGAATGATTTTAATATGTCTCTAGGGGCCTAGGACCCCTAAGGACATATGTCATCATCTAATTGGTCAAAGTAGGTCATAGGTCACCCTATGAGGCCCTTTGACCCATAAGAACGATTCTAATATGTCCCTAGGGGTCCTAGGACCCCTAGGAACATATCTCATTATTTAATGGGTTGGAGGGGATCATAGGTCAACCTATGACCCCCTTTGACCCATAAAAATGATTGCAACATGTCCTTAGGTGTCTTAAGACCCCTAGGTACATATGTCATCATTTAATGGGTCGAAGGGCATCATAGGTAAACTTATGACACCCTTTGATCCATATGATGCATTCTTATAAGTTCCTAGGGGTCTTAGGACCCCTAGGGACATATGTCATTATGTAATGTGTTGAAGTGTGTCAATTGTCAACTTATGACCCCTTTTGACCCATAAGAACGATTATAATATGTCCTTAAGGTTTCAAAGACCTCTAGGGACATATGTCATTATGTAATGTGGTGAAGCACGTCATAGGTCAACCTCTGACCACCTTTGACCTATAAGAATGATTCTAATATGTCCCTAAGGGTCCTAGGACCTCTAGGGACATATTTCATTATGTAATAGGTCGAAGGGAATCATAAGTCAACCTATGACCCCCTTCGACTCATATGAATGATTCTAATATGTCCCTAGGGGTGCTAGCACCCCTAGGGACATATCTCGTCATGTAATGGGTCAAATGGGGTCATACATCAACTTATGATGCCCTTTGACCAATATGAATGATTCTAATATGTCCCTAGGGGTGCTAGGACCCCTAAGGACATATGTCATCATTTAATGGGTCGAAGAGAATCATAGGTCAACCTATGACCCCCTTTGACCCATAATAATGATTCTAATATGTCTCTAGGTGTTCTAGGACCCCTTTGGACATATGTCATCATGTAATGTGTCGAAGGGGCTCATAGATCAACCTATCACCCCCTTTGACCCATAAGAAGCATTATAATATGTCCCTAAGGGGTCGTATGACTCTTAGGGACATATGTCATCATGTAATGGGTTAAAGGGGGTCATAGGTCAACCTATGACCCCCTTAGACCTATAAGAACAATTCTAATATGTCCCTAGGGTTCTAAGGACCCTTAGGGATATATGTCATCATGTAATGATTCAAAGTAGGTCATAGGTCAAACTATGACCACCTCTGACCCATAAGAATGATTTTAATATTTCACTAAGGGTCCCAGGTCCCCTAGGGACATATGTCATCATGTAATGCATCGAAGGGGGTCATAGGTCAACTTATGACCCCCATTGTCTCATAAGAATGATTGTCATATGTCCCTACGGGTTGTAGGACCCCTAGGGACAAATGTTGTGATTTAATGGGTCGAAGGGGATCATAGGTCAATCTATGACCCCCTTCAATCCATATGAATGATTCTAATATTTCTCTTGGGGTCCTAGGACCCATAGGGACATATGTCGTCATGTAATGTGTCGAAGGAGGTCGTAGATCAAACTATGACACCGTTTGACCCATAAAATGATTCTCATATGTCCTTAAGGGTGCTAGGGACATATGTCGTCATGTAATGGGTCAAAGGGGGTCATAGGTCAACCTATGACCCCCTTTGACCCATATGAACAATTCTAATATGTCTTTAGGGGTCTTAGGACCCCTAAGGACATATGTCATCATTTAATGGGTCAAAGGGGGTTATAGGTTAACCTATGACCTTCTTTGAGCCAAATGAACAATTCTAATATGTCCCTAGGAGTCCTAGGAGCCCTAGTGACATATGTCATCATTTAATGGGTCGAATGGGGTCATAGGTCAACCTATGACCCTCTTTTACCCATATGAACAATTCTAATATGTCCATAGGTGTCTTATGACCCGTAGGGACATATGTCATCATGTAATGTGTCAAAGGGGGTCATAGGTTAACCTATGACCCCATTTGACCCATAAGAAAGATTCTAATATGTCCCTAAGGGTCCTAAGACCCCTAGGGACATATGTTATCGTGTAATGGGTTGAAGGGTGTCATAGGTCACCCTATGACCCCCATCGACCCATACGAATGATTCTAATATGTCCTTAGGGGTCCTATGACCTCTTTGGATATATGTCACTGTGTAATTTGTCGAAGGGGGTCATAGGTCAACCTATGACCCCCTTTGACCCATAAGAAGCATTCTAATATGTCCCTAGGGGTCATAGGACTCCTAGAGACATATGTCATCATATAATGTGTCAAAGGGGGTCATAGGTCAACCTATGACCCCCTTTGATCCATATGAACAATTCTAATATGTCTGTAAGTGTCCTATGAGCCGTAGGGACATATGTCATCATGTAATAGGTCAAAAAGAATGATTCTAATATGTCCCTAGGGGTCCTAGCCCCCCTAGGGACATATGTCATCATGTAATGGGTTGAAGGGTATCATGGGTCACCTTATGACCACCTTTGACCCATAAGAAGGATTCTAATATTTCCCTAGGGGTCCTAGGACCTCCAGGGACATATGTCATCATGTAATGCATTGAAGGGGGTCTTGGGTCAACCTATGATCCCTTTTGACCCATAAGAACAATTCTCATATGTCCCTAAGGGTCGTTGAAAAATATGTCATCATGTAATGGATCAAAGTGTTTCATAGGTCAACCTGTGACCCCCTTTGACCCATATGAACAATTTCAATATGTCCCTAGTTGTCTTAGGACCTTTAGGGACATATGTCATCATTTAATGGGTCAAAGGGGATCATAGGTTAGCCTATGACCCCCTTCGATCCATATGAACAATTCTAATATGTCCCTAGGGGACCTAGGACCCCTAGGGACATATGTCGTCATGTAATGTGTCGAAGGGGGTCATAGGTCAACCTATAACCCCCTTTGACCCATAAGAATGATTCTCATATGTTCCTAGGGGTCCTCAAGACATATGTCGTTATGTAATGGGTCAATTCTAATATGTCCCTGGGCATCCTAGGACCCTTAGGGATATATGTCAACATTAAATAGGTCAAAGGGTGTCATAGGTCAACCTATGACCCCCTTTGATTCATATGAACAATTCTAATATGGGGTCGAAGGGGTTCATAGGTCAACTTATGATCTCCTTTGATCCACATGAACAATTCTAATATGTCCATATGGGTCTTAGGACCCCTAGGGACATATGTCATCGTTTAATGGGTCGAAGAGTGTCCTAGGTCACCCTATGACCCCCTTTGACCCATATGAACGATTTTAATATGTCCTTAGGGGTCCTAGAATCCCTAGAAACAAATGTCTTCATGTAATGGGTCGAAGGGTGTCATAGGTCAACCTATGATCCCCTTTGACCCACATGAACAATTCTAATATGTCCGTAGGGGTCCCAAGACCCCTAGGGACATATGTCATCATGTAATGTGTCGAAGGGGGCATAGGTCAACCTATGACCCCCTTCGACCCATAAGAATGATTCTAATATGTCCCTAGGGGTCCTAGGACCTCTAGGGACATATGTCATTATGTAATGGGTCGAAGGGGATAATAAGTCAATCTATGAGCCCCTTCGACCCATATGAATGATTCTAATATGTCCCTAGGGGTGCTGGAACCCTTAGAGACATATGTCATCATGTAATGGGTCAAAGGGGGTCATAGGTCAACCTATGACCCCCTTTGATCCATAAGAACGATTCTAATATGTCCCTATGGGTCCTAGACCCTTAGGGACATATGTCATCATTTAATGAGTTGAATGGGGTCATAGGTCAACCTATGACCCCTTTTGACCCATAAGAACGATTCTAATATGTGCTTAGGGGTCTTAGGAGCCGTAGGGACATATGTCATCATGTAATGCGTCGAAGGGGGTCATAAGTCAACCTATGACCTCCTTCGACCCATAAGAACGATTCTAATATGTCACTAGGGGTCCTAGGACCCCTAGCGACATATGTTGTTATGTAATGGTTCGAAGGGACCTATGACCCTCTTTGACTCATATATATTAATAATATACATATATATTACATTATTATATTTAGTAAAAATAATAATAATATAAATTATATTTATAGATTATAATGAGAATAACATAATATATTATTATATATTAATATATTATATGTTATATCTTTACATTACGTTATTATATATATATAATATATTATAATACATATTTACATTGTAATATAACAAAAATAGTTTATAAATCATAAGCTATAAAATATTATGTTATAATATATACTACGTTATTATATATATTAATAACATATATATATATATATAACTTTATTATATTTAATAAAAATATTACATGATTATATATATATTTTAATAACATATATATATATATATATATATATATATATATATATATATATATATATATATATATATATATATATATATATATATATATATATATATATATATATAACGTTATTATATTTAGTAAAAATAATAATATAAATTTTATTTATAGATTATAATGAGAATAACATAATATATTATTATATATTAATATATTATATGTTATATCTTTACATTACGTTATCCAATTTTTCTTCCAAAATGGGTTGGGATTTCAAATTTCTCACCAAAATTCACCTAGCCATATTGGATATCCGATTTGAAATCCGATATTCGATTTCAAATCCGATATCCGATTTGAAATTTGATATCCGATTAGGCTTGGTATTTACCAAGCCTACTCGGTCAACCCAAAAGACATGTTTGAAAAGGGTTTTAGTGATACTCAGACTTTGGGTAGTCGTCTGACAATGTTATTTTCATTGAAATTGAATGAAACGAAAAGAGTTTTTTAATATCACTCTCGAGATTCCATCAATATAATTTCTATCAAATTCTGAGATCGATAAGTATTTATTAGTTAATTATCAATGAAGATTATTGTAAAGTGCTGATTGACATACTGATTGAAAAACAACTATAATTTTCAAACGGTATAACATTTTTTAAATCTAAAAGTTGTGTCACATTCTATGCTTCACCTAGTATAAGAAAAAAAATAAAATTTAAATTTGGTAAAATTTTCTATTAGTTAAGGTGGTCAGACACGGGACTTTTTTTTTTTCAAAAAATTTTTGGTAGAAAATTCATATTTAATTATTTATTTGGAATAAAAATACCAAAAAATATGCGTCGCATCCGAGCATGAGTCTACTTTTCATATCTATAATTATATTAAAAAATATTATCATTTGATTTTGATTAAGGTGGTCAGACATACACCTACTTTTTATTTTTGCCCTGAAATTTTTGTAGTATTGCATTAAAATTCAAACTTTTGACCAATCAATTATTTTTTTCTCCTGATAAGGCCTAGTAGTTTAGAAACTACATTCAATTTCTTACAGATTATTTTCTTAGAACTTTTTGATATAAAGTCCATAACCACTTTAAAATTATGTGTCAAGTTGACATAACCATGATTTTCTGATTTTTCACTGCCACTTAAGGCCATAGTTTGGTACACTATGATCCTGCACATACCCGGAAAGCTATATTTTCATTTGAATTCTAAAATCAAGGTCATTAGCATAGGCCATCTTGTTATGAGTACGGGGATAGAGAATTTATTCACAGCAGAGCCAAAATAAAATTTTAAAAAAATACCGCAGAAGAATTAGTTAGCCAGGGACTAATAGTTCAGTGGTAATGCAAAACGATCTTTCACTAAAAGAGCCTAGGTAGTAGTTTTGTTCAACTAAATACATCGAATCCATTTTTATTTTTTGGTTAAAGATTTTAGAGTTTATTTTCAACCCATGCACACATCCAATGACCAATTAAAGTAAATTTCATAAAGTAGAGATATTGCTAGACAATACTTCAAGGAAACTAGAAAAACATTTACTATTGGAATAAGCATTTTCTACCAAACTAAAATGCTTCCACAACATAGCATTGTATAGAACATCCAAAATTACTGCATAAGACATACAAAGCACCTACCTATTCAATGAGCATCAAGACCCTAACATTCTGAAGCTAAAAATCCTTCTCCTCCACAGAAATCCATTTCAAGAGATACAACAGGAAAAAACTCATACTATTTTGAGTTTCTCCGCCATTCAGCTGTGCCGACCAAGGTAATTGGAGCAAGATTAGAGTATATACTGTTAACTCACTTCCTGCAATCTTCTCTGACTTCTGCTGCAAGTAGTTACTGGCTCAAGTAAGCACCCAACAAGATTAAACAGGTCCCCAACAACCCATTCCAAGAGAAAGCCAAGGGAAACACCCTCAGTGGAACCATTCTTGAAGTTGGTGATAATCTGAGGCACTTTTCACACACTGCCTTCTATAAGCACAATGATTTGCCATCACTGAATCTTTATGAGATTTTCTCCTCTTCTTTCTCAAACCATGAAATCACAAAGCTTGTCAATACCAAACCATAGGCAGGATATATATATAACATTTAAGGAGATGCCCTCACAATTTTTTTTTTTTTTCCGACAGATAGAAGACGCAGTCCATCATTATGAGACTAAAATTTTGATCCTCGTGACTCTTTTCTGCCATATGTCCAGGATGCATCTCAAACTGCCGCTTAAGTTGTAGTCACCACCATCATTCAGTTCTAGGTGACTGTGCGATGACCACCATTATCGTGTGTAATTGCACCCCTCTCCGCCATTATAATGATTTGATTTTAATTAAGGAATGATTCATTTGTTTTGATCCACGTGGCAGTCTAATAACGAATTTATTGGTATGCGAAGAAGTGGTTGTGACACTTACTATTATTTGTAATGCATTCATAAGAAGCGATGAGTTTCATTATTAGTAGCAAAAAAATATAAGCAACTAGAGATGCCATGAATTAGTTAGAGATGTGATGGGTTCCATTATGTGCTTCAAATCTAAGCAACTAGAGATCAGCTCTCTCATTTGGTATCAAAGCATGTTTATTGAATCTAGTTGAGGATTGAAGAAACTTACAATAAGGAATTGTGAATTATGGTCTTTGGTGAATGATCAGGTATATCAAATACAACTCATGTGCATACTCCATTTTGACTATTATTTTTCTAGGGGCAACATAACATAGGTAACTTTACAATTAGATCATTCAGAGCCATGGGTATGATGATGATGACTAAGTTAGGTAGATACAAAAGAATTAAAATGGATAGACAATGTTGTGAACCTTGCATGAACTTCTTGTATAATATCTTCCTTCTCTTTGTTAACATATTTAATAGAAGTAGATCTAGGTACCTCTCTTTGTTTTCAAGCTACTAGTGTGGACATGTATATATAATTGGTCTTAAGAAAATGTAAATATGTAGGAGTTTAAAATTAGGGTTAGAGTTTGAGTTAGGGTTAAAGGGTTACATGGTTAGAGTTATCTTTTAGCCTGGTTATAGTTAGTTTTAGGGTTATGTCTAGACATTATTTATGTTTTCTTATGATAAAGTTAATGTTGTTATGTATTTATACATATATAATATTTATGTCCTTATATGATGTACATTCTTTATTTTTGTATCTAATCAAGTTATGTTCTTATAATTAACTTTTACTAATTTGTAACATGTATTCTTTAGGTCATACTCTTTATATGTTCTTATGTATGTATGTATGTAATATTCTTACCTATGCATTAATTTACATTCTTATATATGTATAATTTAGGATCTCCCCTTAAGACATGTCATTGAATATAGTTAATTATATACTTAGATTAAGGCATTAAAAATAATAACATATACATAAACATGAATATTGAAAACATACATGTGTCTACATTTAACATGTACATTTATGAAATAAAATATACATTAATCTACATTCTTATGTATAATTTAGGATCTCCCCTTCAGACATGTCATTAAATATAGTTAACTACACTTAGTTATAAGACATTAAGATTAATAACATATGTACATATAAAAATTTGAATATTGAAAACATGTACATCTCTACTTTTAACATGAACAAATATACATACATCTATGTTCAAAATAAAAAAATACATTTTAATCTACATTCTTATGTATAATTTAGGATCTGGACCCTTAAGACATGTCATTTAATTACACTTAGATTAAGACATTAAGATGAATTTAACATATACATAAACATGAATATTGAAAACATACATGTCTACATTTAACATGAACATATATACATATATCTATGAAATAAAATATGCACGTTTTAATCTACATTCTTATGTATAATTTAGGATCTCCCCTAAAGATGTATGTTATTAAATATAGTTAATTAAACAGTTTAGATTAAGGCATAAAGATGAATAACATATACATAAACATGAATATTGAAAACATGAATAAGGCATTAAGATGAATAACATATATAGAAACATTCATAAAACATATACGTAAACATAAAATATTAAGATGTATTAAAAAATCAATAACATGTACATTAACATTAATAAATTTATATGAATATTGAAAATATGTTTCTAATATCTTTTGATATTTTTTCTAATATTTTCTCATAGTTTTCTAATATTTTTCAAGCAAATATTTTTAAATATATTTTCTAAGGTTTTTCTAATGTTTTTCTCTTAAAACTAATATTTTTCTAAATTTGTTTTTCTACACTATTGCTTTTTTATTTTTTAAAAATATTTAAAAATATTTTTCTAATGTTTTCTAATTTTGAAGACTAATGTTTTTAAAAATATTTTCTAATTTAAATTTTTTTTTTTTTCTAATATTTTCAAATGTTTAAATCCTAATTTATTTTCTCATAATTAAATTCTAAACTATTTTAAAAAAATATATATTTTCTAATATTTTTCTAATATTTAAATGTAATGTTTTTTCTAATGTTTTTCTAAATTTGTTTTCTAATGTTATATTATTATAAATTTTCTAATTTTTTAAAATGTTTTTCTAATGTTTTTTCTAAATTAGTTTTCTAAATTTTATATTATTATAAATTTTCTAATGTTTTTTTAAATTTGTTTTCTAAAATTTATATTATGATAAAATTTCTAATGTTTTTCTAATTTTTTTCTAAATTTGTTTTCTAAATTTTATATTATTATAATTTTTCTAATGTTTTCCTAACATATTTTCTAATGTTTTTCTAAATTTATTTTCTAAAATTTATATTATTATAAAATTTCTAATGTTTTTCTAATATTTTTTCTAAATTTGTTTTCTAAATTTTTTATTATTATAAAATTTCTAATGTTTTTCTAATGTTTTCTAAATTTGCTTTTATAATATTTTTTCTACTGTTTTCTAATGTTTTTAATAATATTTTTCTAATATCATTTTAATGTTTTTTAAATTTATATAATTAAGTTTAACATAAATAAACAATAAAAATATTAAATTAAGATTAAAATATTCTTTGAAAACATTAAAAATGTAAAAAACATTAAAATAATAATATATACACATAGCTGAATAGTGTGAGGACAAGAATCTGAAGGAAAATGACAGGCGGGTGCTCACCAATATCGTATGTTCACTCCAACCCTTGTGTCAACGTCATTAAAATGAACAGTAATGGGTAAAAAATGATGTTTTTATGTCAGATTTCTATTTTCAATATGTTTACTGCGAACATTCTTAATTAAGTATGTTCACAGCGAATGTCTATTAAATTTTTTTTGAATGTTCACTGCGAACATATTTTAAATGTTCGCAGCAAACATATAAAACTTACAATTTACTTTTTTGCAATTTTTTAATTTTCCCTTCATGCCACTAAATTGGAACCCATTATTGTGGGTTCACCCAGGTGTCTTAACATCCCCAGGGACATATGTTGTCATGAAATGCATTGAATGGGGTCGTAAGTTATCATAACCTATGAACTCTTTCAACCCATTCAAATAAATCAAATAGGTCCTAGGACTCTTAGGGATATATGTTGTCACTAAATGCATCAAAAGGGGTCATAGGTTATACTATGACCCCTTTCGATCTATCAAAACAAATTATATAGGTTCCTAGGGGTATCCTAGGAATATATTTTGTCACAAAATGTGTACAAAGGGGTCACAGGATAACCTATGACCCCTTTTGACCCATTCAAACAAACCAAAAAGTTTTCTAGGGATCCTAGGACCCTTAGGGACATATGATGTCATGAAATGCATTGAAAAGGGTCATAGATTATCCTATGACCCTTTTGACCCATTCAAACAAATCAAATATGTCCCTAGGGGTCCTAAGACCCTTAGGGGCATATGTTATCATGAAATGCATCAAAAGGGGGTCATAGGTTATTCTATGACACTCTTTGACCCATCCGAACAAATCAAATAGGTCCCTAGGGGTTATAAGACCCCTAAGGACATATATTATCATGAAACATGTCGAAAGGGGTCATAGGTTATCATATGACCCCTTTCGACCCATATGAACAAATCAATTAGGTCCCTAGGGATCCGAGGACCCCTAGGGGCATATGTTGCCATGAAATGCATCAAAAGGATCATAGGTTATTCTACGACCTCCTTTGATGCATTGGAACAAATCAAATAGGTCCCTAGGGGTTCTAGGATGCCTAGGAACATATGTTGTCATGAAATGTGTTGAAAGGGGTCATAGGATATCTTATGACTCCTTTTAGTCCATTCAAACAAAGCAAATAGGTCCCTAGGGTTCCTAGGACCCGTAGGGCCATATATTATCATAAAATGCATCAAAAGGGGTCATAATTATCCTATAACCCCTTTCAACCCATTTGAACAAACCAAATAGGTCTTGAGACATCCTAAGACAGTTAGGGACATATGTTGTCATGAAATGTGTTGAAAGGGGTTATAGGTTATCCTATGACCCTTTTGACACATTCGAAGAAGCCAAACAGGTCGCTAGGGGTCCTATGAACCCCAGGGACATATTCTGTCATGAAATGCATCGAAAGGGGTCATAGGATGTCATGAAATGTGTTGAAAGGGGTCATAGGTTATCCTATGACCCCTTTCAACCCATTCGAACAAAGAAAATAAGTCCCTAGGGATCTTAGGACTCCTAGGGACATAAGTTGTCATGAAATTCATTGTAACCTATGACCCTTTTGATGCATTTGAATAAATAAAATAGGTCTCTAAGGGTCCTAAGACCCCTAGGGAACATAAACTATTATGAAATGCATCAAAAGGGGTCATAGAATATCTTATGACCCCTTTTGACCTATTTAAACAAATCAAATAGGTCCCTAGGGGTCCTAGGACCCCTCACGACATATTTTGTCATGAAATGTGTTGAAAGGGGTCATTGATTATCCTATGACCCCTTTCATCACATTCAAACAAATCAAATGTGTCCCTAGGTGTCCTAGGACCTCTCTAGACATATGTTGTCATGAAATGTGTCGAAAGGAGTTGTAGGTTATTGTATGATCCCTTTTTATTGATTCTACCAAACCAAATAGGTCCTTATGGGTCTTAAGACCCCTAGGGACATATGTTGTAATGAAATGCGTCGAAAGGGGTCATAGGTTATCCTCTAACACATTTTAACTCATTCTAATAAACCAAATAGTTCTCTAGGGATCCTAGGACCCCTAGATACATATATCTTCATGAAATGCATTTATCCTATGACCCCTTTCGACCCATTTGAACAAACTAAATAGCATATATTGTCATGAAATGTGTTGAAAGGGCTCACAGGTTACCCTATGACCCATTTTGAGCCATTCAAAAAAACCAAATAGGTCCAGACACATATTTTCATGAAATGCATGGAAATAGGTCATAGGTTATCCTATGAGCCCTTTCAACCCATTCGAACAAACCAAATAGGTCCCTAGGGGCCCTAGGACCCCTAGGGACATATGGGATTTGTTCGAATGGGTGATCTAAAAACTTTACTATTATTCGTCATTGCCTTTATTTCATAGCATAAGAGAACCACTAGAAAATCTAAGAATTTTTGTGGACATCTCACCATACATAACTCTTATGAGCTTAATAAATAATAGTTTTATTCTAATCAAGATCAATCATTTCTCTATATATTTAAAGGTAACTTTTTCAATTATAGATCGATTACCTTAGCATACAACCCTGTTACTATATAATAATAATAATAATACGAATAATAATAATAATATATATTACTATATTATATTTAATAATAATAATAGTCATATATATTACAATATTATATTTAATAAAATAATAATATATAATAATATACAATTTTGTTCACATTGCCCACATGTGTCAAATTTTGACTTAACTCCAAAATTTGGGTGACCATTTTGGGTACCTTATATCATATTAGACATCCGATCTTGAATCAGATACCTAATATAGGATTGGGTACCCAAAATAATGATGTACTTTTTCAAAAATATTTTGTGTAACTACAGACCCACAAATCATGATTTTTTGCAGCCATTTTCATGGGTTTGGAGAAAAATGATTTCTTAAGGCCCATACCATTGTAAAAGTTTTTATAATGTATCATTAGGTGTCCGGTATTGTTTTATGAATGGGGAGTGATAATCATCGAATGGCTAGACACAAAAGGAAGGTATCAAATGAAGACATTGCAACATGAAGGGAAAGGGACAAGGTATGTTAAATGTGAATCAAGTTGATGATGTATTGATTGAAGGTCAAATCATAGAGTCAAATAATGAATATCTACAGTTAGGAAATGAAAATGTACCAATTGATAACAATAATGCCAGGATTAAAAATTTGGAGAATGAAAATTTGGGTAATGAAATTTACCAGTTCATAATGTAAATGCCATGATTCACCATGTCAAAATTGAAAATGCATAGGAATGTTACATATCTCCTAATTATAATTGACATGAAGGTCCTAGAACACCAAAATAGATAACTAAAATTGATGAAATGATTATTACCAATTTCAAAGGGATAAGATCACAAAGAACCATTTGGTTATGGGCTTCAAGACTATATAAGATGTTTTTCAACAACAAGAATGTGGTGGAGCGATGTCAACTTTGTATGCACTTATTAAAGATGCCAAATATGAGACCAATGCTTTCCAAATTAAAGATTTGTGTCAATAAAAAACTAGAAATAAATGTCATTATTGTGAATAATCTTTCATATTCTTTCAATAGCATTGAGAAAAATAGTAAGGAGAAGGATAATGGAGCTACTTGAGAGGTTATTACAACCTGTTTGGTAAATCATCATTTGAGAAAGGGTGGTTATATGAGACAAAATTGTATCTACTTGAACCTAAACGATCATAGTTTGAGAAGAGCACTTAGTAGACAAGAGAGAACTGACAATCCTCTTCAAAATGAAACATGAGAATTTGGTGGAACAATTCCATGTTTTGATAAGAAGCTATCAAATGAAGTGAAGCAAGAAATTACATAGTTTTGGCACTTTATCTCAAGTGTATCACCCAATGCTAAAGACATGTTGAAGTTGAGAATTGGCATCAAAGACCACATCCCACATCCTAAACATTATTTAGAGGTAAGTCAAACTATAATGTTCAAATAATTTAGAGAGAGTCTTCCAAGATTGCATCTATCGCAAAGGGCTTTTGAATCTTTGAAGCCATTTTATTGTATTTCACTTAAAATTTGAAATACATGTTGTTGCAAATATCATATGGATTTTTCTATGCACCATGAACTATTATGTTCCATCTATTCTACTTTGCATAGTAAAGAAGTGTTGGAGAATTGTGGTGCTAGTGGGCTTCGAAAATCATCAAGAGACTTGATAGATCAATTTTTATGTCATAGAGTTGATGGTTGTTTCTTTTATAGAAATTCTTTCTTAAATGAGAAGTGTTCAGAATGTGGTGGCTTATCCAAGTTTAACACATGTTTCCATGATGGATGTAAACAAGATCTTAGGAGAACAATATTTTAAAAAATGGTATATGAAACAGTGAAATACACATTGAAGAGTGAAGGTGAGGGTTCTAGAAGTGAACTGGATGCAAAAGAAATCAACGTGGCTAGTTTTATTTCAAATTTTAAAATAAATCTTTTCTACAAGTATGTAAGGCATAGTCATAGGTCTCAGTGTTTGGATCAACAATTTAGAATGTGTAAGGAAATTTTTCCCATTGCAACTATTATATCAGTAATTGACTTTGTAGAGAACTATACATTGCATCCCCAAAATGAGACACAATCTCAGTATTACAACTCTATTCAGATTGTTATTTTTGTCCACATGACATATAGGCATGCCATGGGTAGTCTAGAATATAATCAAAAAATTATTAGAGAATACATTTTTTACATGAGTGATGATAGATCTCAGTTTCACGAGTTTGTGCAACATTATTTTGAGAATTATTTTGATTTCTTATAGGAGTGTGATATTTCTATGGATAGACATATCATTTGTTGAGATAATTGCATAGGTCAATTAAAGAATGCTCACATATTTTATTGGTTGTGTAGGATGCACGTAGAGAGGGGGGTGCCTCATATTTGAAGTTTTTTTTAGTCCAACCATGGGAAAGGGGAACATGATGGAGTAGGGGCATGCATAAATATAGATTTAGTTAAGGAGCAATTGAAGATTTTAGGAGCAAAGTTATTGATGCTTATAGCATTGTTGATTGGTGTAATTCAACATTATATTAAGGGGGGGATCTTGATTCAATAGTACGCAAGTTCTTTTGGTTGGTTGAGGAAGGGTCCAAGTGATAGATCAAATTGTGCTACTATTAGAGACTCATAAAAAATGCATTCATTCTAGAGCTATGATTCTAGTACATGGACCATTTGGACATGATAGCTAGCCTTATTTTGTTCTAGTTATTTTTAGTGTGATTGGGATCACTGTGAGTCAAGTGAGTGGGTGGACACATAGGCTCCACATTATTTTACTCCATTGTCTATCACACCCTCTATCAGAAATGATGACATGGAATGTTCACATGAGCATAACCATCTATCAGGTCTTCTTCAGCTAGGACATGTCTTTTCATTGGTTACACCATAGGGGAATGATGATAAATTAGATTATTGGTTAGCACGTTGTGTAAGAGGTAAACAAAATCTTGCACAACTAATCATAGATGATGATGGATTCACATATCCTACTAGTTCAGATGTTGTTGCTGGAACATGGTTGCGGACATACATGCTTAGGAGGAATGAAATTCCTACATTTGAAAACTATCAGAAGCACACAAATTTTTTCATATATTTAGATCTTATTATAGCAATAAATGTCAAGGAAGACAAAAATTAAAATAACTTTTTACTATTACTAATGTTGATCATGAAGCCCTATTGGAGACTCTAAAACAAAGAGAGGATCCTATAGGAACACTCCACTAGGTATATTTACTTCTTATGTTCTTTTGTTAATAATGTTATGGTGAACCAATGATTATCTTGTTTAATAGGATTATTTACTAATATTTTATATGATATTGGAATGTAGGTACATGAAGAGTAGCCATGAATGAAGATACAAAACTAAATAAGGAGCAGAATGAAGACAAATTTATTCTATTTTTGAAACTATGATTTATAATAGTTTTATATTAATGTAATAATGATGAAACACTTGAGAAATTGTAAATATAGACTTTTTGATTTAATGTAAGAAACAAAGATGTTTTTACTTAATGTAATTTATGTGGAGGGACCTAAAAATGATGATTTTAATACATACTAAAACCAAACTTGCACAGTCCCCAATGCCAAAAACTTGAGGGAGATAAAACATAATGTTTTTACTTAATATTAACCCTATTTACAACATTTTTCTGGATATAGTGATCCTCCATCATTCATGAACACCCCGTACGGAAGAGTCTCCAAGGTGCTCTAAGTGCCTTTGGAGGTCAATCTTTAGAGGGTCATAACTTAGAGCTCATGGGGGATATCAATGAAACTTCAAATTACACAATATTTTCATGTCGAGGCCTACAATAACCTATCTCATTTTTGAGAGATCACATTCTATTTGGATTTGGTACAACAATCTCACTCAAAGCCAAAACTTGCAGTGCCTCAGTTCATAGGTGCATAATTGTGTAACTTTGAAACTATTGATTTTGGTATTGAATAATTAGTGCCATTAGCTATGGATGAGAGAGTGAACCATAGTGACAACCTTGTTGTAGCCAAAAAGAGCCTCCAATGTTTGCAGCCACCCTGTACCGAAGAGTCTCCAAGGTGCTCTAAGTGTATTTCAAGGTTGATCTTCTGAGGGTCACAAAGTACAGATCATCGGGGCTATTGATGAAATGTCAAATGATACAAGATGGTCATGTCTAGGTGTACAATAACCTATCTCATTTTTGAGAGATCACATTCCATTTGAATTCAGCACAACAATCTTGCTCGATGCCAAAAACCCACTGTGTGCATTAGTTCATAGGTGCATTGCTGCATAACTTTGAAACCATTGATCTTGGCATTGAATTGCCACTACCATTAACTCTATATGGATAAGTGAACCCTAGTAACACCCTTTTTTTGATCATGGAGATCCTCCAACATCCATAACCACCCCATACCAAAGAGTCTCTGAGGTTCTCTAAGTGCATTTTAAGGTTGATCTTTCGAGGGTCATAACTTGGAGCTCGTGGGATCTATCGGTGAAACTTTGAATGCTATAGGATGTCCATGTAAAGGCCTAAAATAAACTATCACATTTATGAGAGATCACATTGCATTTGGATTCAATACAATGATCTCACTCGATGCCAAAACTTGTAGTGTGTCTCAGTTCATCCGTGCATCACTACCTAACTTTGAAACCGCTAATCTTGGCATCAAATCATTAATTCCATTAGCTCCAAATGGGTGGGTAAAACATATTGACACACTTTCTCTAGCCATGAAGGTCCTCCAATATTCTAGCCACCTTGTACCAAAGAGTCTCTAAGGTGCTCTAAGTGTGTTTGAATGTTGATCTTCCAAGGGTCATAACTTGAAGCTTGTGCAGACTATCGGTGAAACATCATATGCTATAGAATGTTCATGTTGAGGCCAATAATAACCTATCTCATTTTTGAGAGATCACATTCCATTTGGATTCAACACAGTGATCTTGCTTGATGCTAAAATTTGTAGTGTGCCTTAGTTCATAGGTGCATCACTATATAAGTTAAGACTACTGATGTTGGCATTGAATTGTCAGAGCCATTAGGTCAAAATTGTTGGGTGAACCGTATTAAAACCCTTTTTTGGATGCGAAGAGCCTCTATCATTTGTGGCCACCCTGTATCAAAGAGTCTCTAAGGTACTCTAAGTACGTTTGGAGGTCAATCTTTTGAGGGTCGTAACTTAGAGCTCATGGGTGCTATCTATGAAATGTTCAATTAAATAGGATGGTCATTGTTGGGTGATGCGACACACTCCCCTGCCCATAGGTGGTTAATTACGTGGTGTTCCATGTTCACTAATAGTCATGGCTTTTGGTGCAATGGCAAATGAGCCCTACAATTGTACTTTCCTGATCAGTCACCATAATCTAACAATCTCCCACTTGGGGACTGATCAGGCTCCACACTAAACAACAATCTCCCACTTGGAGACTGATCTTGTATCAATACCACTACCACATGGGGCTCCCACTGGATCAAACCACCCTAGACTCTACTATTCTTTTATTCATGTTCAGTCTAAAAGACTAACTGAATGCTTTCGAGTGCCTTTCTGTCCAAAAGATCCCATTCAGCCTCGGACATTCTTGGCTTTGCCATCCAACGGCTTCCATAAATCTTTCTGATAAAGATAGTCTTCCATTTTCATCTTCCATAACTAGAAGTTCTACCCATTAAACTTGTCAACCCTCAGCTTACCCTCATCTGCCATTGCTCCAACTCAATCGTGAGACTTCCACTTAACTATGCGACTTTCCTGTAGAGGATAACTGAAAGACAACCTCGCTCTGATACCACTTGTTAGGATAAACCACAGACAGAAATAAAAAAACTACATGCAAATATAACCGATAACAAAAAATAATAGATCACACAAAAATGAACACAAGGCACCAAGATTTAACATGGTAGCCAACATATTATGGCCGACATACATATGCCCAACATGTTGTAACCCTAAAACAAATAAACTACTTGTATAAAAGGGTTTAGGGTTAGGTATTTTTTTATTATGTTGTGATGCAAAATTGGTTCTTGCAGCAGTATTGAGCTGTAAGGGATTATGGATTGTAATCAGGTTGTAATCACTGGATTGTAATAAGATCAGACTTGTTGTTTGGTAGACATAGCCCAGAGATTGGGTGAACCACGTTAAATCTTGGTGCCTTGCGTTCATTTCTGTGTGATCTATTATTTTTTATTATCGGTTATATTTGCATATAGTTTTATTTCTGTCCGTGGTTTATCCTAACAAGTGGTATCAGAGCGAGGTTGTCTTTCAGTTATCCTCTATAGGAAAGTCTCACGATTAAGTGGGAGTCTCACGGTTGAGTGGGAGCAATGGCAGATGAGGGTAAGCTGAGAGTTGACAAGTTTAATGGGCAGAACTTCCAGTTATGGAAGATGCAAATGGAAGACTATCTTTATGAGAAGGATTTATGGAAGCTGTTGGACGGCAAAGCCAAGAATCAGAGAACTATGTCAGAGGCTGAATGGGATCTTTTGGATGGAAAGGCACTCGAAAGCATTCGGTTATGCTTGGCACCATCAGTGGCATTTAATATTACAAAAGAAAAGATGACAGAAGATTTGATGAAAACCCTAGCGACACTGTATGAAAAGCCCTCCGCTTCAAACAAGGTATTTCTCATGAAGCATTTACTTAATATGAAAATGGTAGAAGGTGGATTTGTTGCAGATCATTTAAATGAGTTTAATACTATTACTAGTCAGTTATCTTCTGTGGGTATCAATTTTGATGAAGAAATTAGGGCTCTCTTGATTTTGTGTTCTTTGCCTGAAAGCTGGAATGGCTTGGTAATGGCGGTGAGTAATTCTGTTCCTGGATCTAGTACCCTAAAATATGATGATGTGATTGGTGTTGTTTTGAGTGAAGAAACTCGTAGGAAATCCTCAAGTGGTTCTACATCAGGAAGTGTTTTGAATGCACAAAGTAGGGGCAGAACAACTGAGAGAGGAAGTAACTCTGGAAATCATGGGAAATCAAGAGGAAAGTCAAAGGGAAAGAGGTCTCAATCAAGAGGACCAAACGACTATTGGTACTGTGGTCCAAACTAGGTCATAAAAAGAAAGATTGCTGGAATCGAAAGAAAAATGAAGGAGATAAATCAGATGGAGACAAGGAGGAAAATGTGGTAAGTAACAAATCCGAAGAGGATGCTTTGCTTCTGTCTTTAGAAAGTGTTGATGATTCATGGGTTTTAGATTCTGGTGCTTCATTTCATGCTACGTCTCATAGAGGTTATTTCATTGATTATGTCCAAGGGGATTTTGGGCTTGTTTATTTGGGGGATAATGAACCCTGTCAAATTTTTGGAAAGGGAAAAATTAAGATTAAGTTGCAAAATGGGGATCATTGGCTACTACATGAGGTAAGACATGTTCCAAAGTTGAGTAGGAATTTAATTTCTGCGGGGCAACTCGGTGATGAGGATTGTGTAGTTACTTTTAATGATAAAAATTGGAAGGTTTCAAAAGGTTCCCTTGTAGTAGAAAAAGGTGTGAAAGTAGGCACCTTATATCTTTGTATAGGTCATATTGGTCCTTCTACTTTGATTGTTTCAGAGAAAAATGAATGTTCAGGAACAATTGCTGCAGTTGAGCAGGGAGAACAAATAGCTACTGTAGATTTTGATACAGTGCTATGGCACAATAGACTTGGGGACATGAGTGAGAAAGGTTTTAAAGTACTTCATTCAAAGAAAGATTTTCTAGGTCTAAAATGTGTGAATATGGATTTCTATGAAAGTTGTGTGTATGGAAAACAAAAGAGAGTGAGTTTTGTAAAGACTGGGAAGGGAAAAAAAAAGGAGAAATTAGAGCTTGTGCATATAGATGTATGGGGAACATCTCAGGTATCTTCCCTTGGTGGTTCTCATTATTATGTTACATTTATAGATGACGCAACTAGAAAAGTATGGGTTTATTTCCTTAGAAAGAAATCTGATTTATTTCAAACTTTTAAGAAATGGAAATGCTTGGTTGAAAATGAGACTGGTAAAAAATTAAAATGTCTCAGATCTGATAGTGGTGGTGAGTATTGCAGTCATGAATTTGAAAATTATTGCTCCACTAATGGTATTCGTAGATAGAAAACTATTCCAAGGACTCCACAGGAAAATGGAGTGGCGGAACGCATGAACAGGACTATAATGGAGCATGCAAGGAGCATGAGGTTGCATGCTGGGTTGCCCTTACACATGTGGGTGGAGGCTGTCAATACTATAGTATATTTGATTAATAGAGGTCCCTCTACTCCTTTGGGCTATGGTATTCTAGAGGAGGCATGGACTGGTAAGAAGGTGAGTTATTCTTTTCTCAAGACCTTCGGTTGTGAAGCTTTTGCTCATATAGATGCTGAAAATAGAACCAAGTTGGAAACTAAATCAAAGAAATGTGTCTTTGTTGGATATGGCATTAATGAATTTGGTTATAGGCTTTGGGATTTTGAAAATCTTAAAATTGTTAGAAGCCGGGATGTCATATTCAATAAGAAAGTGTTGTACAAAGATCTATTGCAGCAACATGAGAAGAAAGAAGATGATTACGTAGTGCTGGATGATACTCCAAAAGATGATGTTCCAGCCATTCCTCATGATGTACAACAACCGCATCAACAAATGCCACACACACCAATGAATCTTAGATGGTCAACAAGGCAAATTAGACTTTCACAAAGGTTTTCTCCCTCTTTGTACTCTATTTTACTTACTGATGCTGGTGAACCTAAAAGTTATGATGAAGCTATGCAGGTGGATATTAAGATTCAGTGGGAGTTTGCAATGAAAGATGAAATGGACTTTTTGCTGAAGAATAAGACATGAGATTTGTGCAAGTTGCCTGTAGGTAAAAAGGCTTTACAGAATAAGTGGGTTTATAGGTTGAAAGAAGAGGAAGGAGGTCAGAAAAGATTTAAGGCCAGGTTAGTTGTAAAAGGATTTGCATAGAAATAGGGCATTGATTTTGATGAGATATTTTTTCGTGTTGTCAAAATGACTTCTATCCGTACTATTTTAAGTCTTGTGGCTACTGAAGATTTGTATTTAGAGCAGCTGGATGATAAAACAACATTTCTTCATGGTGATTTGAATGAAGAAATATATATGGCTCAGCCACAGGGTTTTGAGGTCAAAGGTAAGGAGAACTTAGTGTGCAAATTGAAGAAAAGTTTATATGGCTTGAAGCAAGCACTTCAGCAATGGTATCTGAAATTTGATAGTTTTATGCATGAGCATGGATATAACAGGTGTCATTCAGATTACTATGTTTATTTTAAGAGGTTGGATGATGATAGCTACATTATTTTATGTTTATATGTTGATGATATGCTTGTAGCTAGGTCTAACATGGATCATATTAAGGGGCTAAAATGCCAGTTAGCACATGCATTTGCTATGAAGGATTTGGGGGCAGCAAAAAAATCCTTGGTATGAAGATTTGCAGAGATAGGAAGAACAGAATATTGATGCTATCTCACGCTGATTATGTTGAGAAGGTGTTGCAACGTTTCTCTATGGAGAATGCTAAAGCTGTCAGCACACCTTTACCTGGTCATTTGAAATTGACTAAGGAGATGTGTCGTAAGACACAGGAAGAGTAGGATAAGATGTCCAAGGTACCCTATGCTTTAGCTGTAGGAAGCTTGATGTATGCTATGGTATGCACTAGGCTAGATATTGCCCATGCAGTGGGAGTCGTTAGTATGTATATGAGTCATCTAGGATTTGAGCATTGGAATGCTGTCAAGTGGATTCTCAGATATTTGAGCGGAACATCCAATAAGTGTTTACACTTTGGGGGCTCTACTATTGATTTACAGGGCTATGTTGACTCAGATTTGGTAGGGGATATTGATACTAGGTGAAGTACTACAGGTTATGTCTTTACTGTTGGTGGGGTAGCCGTGAGCTGGGTTTCTATGTTACAAAAGATTAATGCATTATCCACTACAGAGGCAGAGTATGTTACTGCTACCGAGGTAGCCAAGGAGATGGTATGGCTTCAGTTCTTCTTGGAAGAATTGGGACATCCTCAGAAGGATAATTATTTGTTCACAGATAGTCAGAGTGCCATTCATCTTGCAAAGAATTCAGCTCTACATTCTAAGACCAAACACATACAATTGCGGTACCATTTCATTCGGTCAGTTTTGGAGGATGGATAGTTAAAGCTGAAGAAGATACATACAAATGATAATCTAGCAGATATGTTGACAAAGGTTGTAACAAGGGAGAAGCTGAACTTCTCTTCAGCTTCGATTGGTCTTTTAGACTGAACATGAATAAAAGAATAGTAGAGTCCAGGGTGGTTTGATCCAATGGGAGCCCCATGTGGCAGTGGTATTGCTACAGGATCAGTCTCCAAGTGGGAGATTGTTGTTTAGTGTGGATCCTGATCAGTCCCCAAGTGGGAGATTATTAGATTATGGTGAGTGATCAGGAAAGTACTATACATACTTCATAAATAGTGGGGTTCGGGGCATTGCCCCAAATTTTTTTTTTGGCCGTGGCCGACATGGTCGCCGACATATTATGGCCGACATGTTGTAACCCTAAAATAGATAAAATACTTGTATAAAAGGGTTTAGAGTTAGGTATTTTTTCATTATGTTGTGATTGAAATTGGTTCTTGTGGCGATATTGAGCTGTAAGGGATTACAGATTGTAATCAAGTTATAATCACTGGATTGTAATAAGATCGGACTTGCTGTTTGGTGGACGTAGCCCAGGGATTGGGTGAACCATGTTAAATCTTGGTGCCTTGTGTTCATTTCTGTATGATCTATTATTTTCTGTTATCGGTTATATTTTCATGTAGTTTTTTTATTTCTGTCCGTGGTTTATCCTAACAATTTCAAATTGTTAAAATGTTCTTCACAAATTATTGCATTTGAATTGAATATAACAAACATGATCAAAATGAATGATATGTCATAAACATGAACGATACGCATGATCCATGATAAATTGAACAATACTATACTAAACTATTATGTATATCATTGTGCACATAAATTACAAAAATATATATCGAAATACATGTATCTATAGACAAGTTACACTAATATATATCAAAGTTCATGTATCCATAGACAAATTATGTGCAATGCCTTGGTAGGTAACCCAAAATAAAGTATAACATACCAAAACAAACTCTAAGGTCAAAATCATGAATTTACATAACTTGAAAAATTTAGAAATGTGAAACTAACTCAAATACTTGTCCTATTTTCTAGGACAATTATCTTAGGTTAGGATTTGGACTCAAGGGTTGTTTGCCCTCTCTTACCATTTAGATATTGTGATAGGTATGCTCATCCTGGAAATTCAGGGAAGTCAATACCCAGTACCTACAATTTGCATAAAATCCATGCATGTATATACACATATATTATAAACTGAATAGACAATGGTGGTAAGTAGTGCATCATGTAGATCTTGACTAGAAAGTGACTACGACTCTCTCTCTCAACCATATCAAAAAAATCATACATAAAATAAAACATAAAGGTACACCATACCCATGCAAGTATGGGGTAAGTATCTATAGAAAACACATATAGATAATATATCTAACTCTTATCATAAAATATATATGGAATCACTATATACTATCATCATCATCAAAGAAAAATCATCCATACATGAAATAACTATGACTAAAGTCACTCATCATAAAATTAACTGAGTATGAAATGGTATCCAACAATTTGGAAAACAATGTCACTAATCATCAAACATAAACATAAAGCTAGCCTAAAAGAGTTTGGCAATAAAATAGAAAAATCACCTAAGGGTAGGCATTACATTCACTTCCCCTAGAATTAGGCTTACTCCTTGAAGCCTACAAGAAAGATAAAACTAAAGTATTCACTATGTAGGTCCCACTGGACCCTTTCCCCTTGTAGGAGGATAAGAATCTACTAATAATACTCTTTGAGATCTACCCTTATGTCCAATCGTGGGTTCTAAAGTTGTAGGCCTCTGATCTAAGAACTTTGATTTCCATTGAGGAGAATGGGATGACTTGTGTCCATGTTGTCTACAAGAAAAATAGTCTCCATAAAAACTCTTATGCACTCTAGGTGCACTAGATTGTTGAAAACTACCTCCAATAGCATAAGAATGTGTACTCTATGATTATTGGTTATACTTACTACTTTGAGATTACTAAGAGTCCCTAGAGTGTGATCCATCACCACCACTCTGAGATAGAGGATAAGATCCTCCTTGTTGTTGATTAACTCTAGAAGAAGGAGGCTTCCTACTACTACCCGCTCCTTGATTACCTTTGGACCCTGATGCTACAGGTGCTCCCACAAATCCACCATGTCCTAAGGTGACACTCTTCTCTAAAAGTATGGCTTGATGTATCACATCTTTGATGGTTTAAGGTTCAAATACCCTAACACCCCCAACTAGACAATTATACAAACCTCTAATAAAATGTTGTTCTAACTATGGCAACCTATCATTGATGCCCACATAAGGCACAAGCTCATATAATTTATGCTCATACTCTACTATGACCATAGTGAACTATCTTAGGTTGTGGAAATCATCTACTCTCTATTGATGCCATTTCTCTAGTAGGAATTGCTCATGAGAGTTCTCTAGAAATAATTCCCATGTGATAGTGTTCATGTCTATACCCAGTTTCTTCTCTTGGATAGTCCACCATGTGGCTCTAAAGAGTTCCAAGTGGTTAATGTAAAACCTTGCTTTGACATTAGAGTCAAAGCCATGTATAGTAAAACACCTATCTAGAGAAATAAGCCACTGCTTGGCCACATAACCTAAACCTAGACCATTAAAAGATTTGACCTTGGACCACTGAAGGTCCTTCATCTAAGAAGCTACAACTAACCTCTTTCTATCAAGGTGAAGGTCTCTATAAGGATTCCTAGACCTATGTGTTTCCTCATTCCCTACATGGTGTGACTCCTAATGATCAACACCCCGGGGAGGTAGGTGATCCATCATGGTCCTCATCATCTATCACAATTCAACTTCCTCTGAATCTTCTTGATTCTCTCTGTAATGTTTCTCCCTATTTTCCTCTTGAACATGACTAGCCAGAATAAGCTCATGCACACTAGCATCCCTGCCTCACTCTCAACCTCTACTATGGCTTGAGCTAGGCCTCTAACTATAGATCTCATCCCAAATACCATCCTACAATGATATCCAAGATAACAAGATGCTATAATAACCATAAAACATACTGTTGTAAAGAATACACATAAGAAACATGTTTTGAATAGAGTACAAGATCAATTTTAGTTTTTCCTATTTCTAGGTTTAAGTATGTTTTAGTTTGTAGTACAAGTGTTTCAAGTTTGAGAATATACATATCATAGTTTATGTCAAGTTTTAGTTCAACCAGTTAACAATTAGTGACGTTCCAATATACCAAGACCTCCTAATGTAGAAACTCTACCTTTGATACCAGATGTAACATCCTACCAAGAAACCCAAAACAAAGTCCAACAGGGTGGAAGCATAAATTTGTGTCACCTTTGGTGCCATCCATAGGGATTCCAGTTGAAATGATTTTGGCTAGAACAGTTCCAGCCTGAACATTTTTGACTATACAAATGTGGCACTTTTCGGTGTCGACATGGCAACGAGGTTTTCAGTTGAAACCCTTTCGGCTAGAAGGGTTTCGATCGTAACCTGTATGGTTTTATAAATAACTACAAATTTCTCTCAGCAATCATTTTCACTATTGATTTCACTATAGCGGTTACCAGGCAGTCATAATGTTTCAGCCGTAATAAGTAGGTGAATTTTTTTTTGTTTTAAAAAAAATATTTTGTAGTTATTACATGATAATATTAATTAAATGAATTGTCTTTAAGTGTTTTATTAATAAAATTAATTATATTTTAAATTTTTTTAGTAGTTGATAATAAAACATTAGTTATGCTTTACAAAACATTAACATAGTAAACATTTTACAAGAATTAGCATAGAGTTTAGAGTTGATAATAAAACATTAGTTACATTTTACAAAACATTAACATAGTAAACATTAACAACAAATCTATTAGTTACATTTTAAAAAACATTAACATAGTAAACATTAATGTTCCACAAACCTACTAGTTACATTAACATAGTAAATATTAATGTTCAACAAACCTAATAGTTACATTTTACAAAACAATAACATAGTAAACATTAATTAATATTCAACAAACCTATTAGTTATATTTTAGAAAACATTAACATAGTACAAATTAATAGAAAACCTATTGGTTACATTTTACAAAACATTAACATAGTAAACATTAGTTCAACAAACTTATTAGTTGCATTTTACAAAACATTAACATAGTAAACCTATATGTCCTAAATAACATTACATTTTACAAACCTAGTAGTTACATTTTTAAAAACATTAACATAGTAAACCTAGATGTACTAAATAACATACATGCATATTTTTTATTCACATACATGAGCTAGATGTGCATATTTGAGCTAGATGTACTAAATAACATGTGCATATTTTTAGTTACATTCAACTTTGTACATATTTATATACATACATGTTTTAAATTAAATTTAACTTTCAGTTTTATATGTACTTATGTATGTATATCTTAACTCTACATTTATAGATACCTAGATTTTTGCATATATCATAATGGCATCTGGTACTAGTGGAGCACCTACATCCTTAGGGGAGGCTAGTGTTCATGGAGGGGATCCTAGTGCTAAGTCAGACACAACATGTAGATCGACATCATCTATTGAGGAGAGATAGTGTTTATTTACAGATACTATTGCTAGATTATCTCATGCTCTCCAGTATCTTGATTTTACATTGTTAGCTTCTACCACTCTCCCTAATAGGGAGAAGGTTGTTACTATTAGAGATGAGTTGTGCGAGATGATCGAGATGATCTTTGGGTACAAACCATTTGATGATATTAGTATTGAGACATTTTACTCTTCCCTTTCTCACAGTGTCACTGGCACTGTGAAGTATTCATAGATTGATGGTCAGGTCTCCACCACTATGGTGAAGACCATGTTTCCCTTTTATATAGACAGGGCTAGGGTTAGAGGTTATTTAGTGATGAAGTCTATAGATCAGCTTGTCGCTCCATTTATATATCCTTGGTGGTTAGCTATGCATCACAGGTGGCCATAGAAGGATGAGTTTCCCCTTTATTTCTGCAAACAATTGTTTGCAAAATTTCATTTACATCAGGATATCGACTATATAGATTTTCCACAGATGACTGCTACAGGTTTGAGTGTTCTTGATGATACAATCAAGACTTGAATATATTCTAGCATTGCCATAGTTGTCACATAGTTACAAGAGATATCTTCATATAGATGTGGCAGATACATGTTACGATCTAATGGTCCCATTTTGATAGGTGCATCCTCTAGCATAGGAGCTGATGATCTATATGAGATGGCAGATCTACCATCACCACAAGAGGTTTTGGCCATATCAGATATGAATGCATTATGTTGTATGACATATTATTTAGTATCTGATCTTCTTGGAGCATATCAGGCATTGTCAACAGTCACGGGGATTCCTCTTCATGACATTGGGGGACACATTAGCCATATTTTGTCATGCATAGCAGGACCAAAACCCTCATAGAGATAGGATCCTTGCACATTCAACAACACCTACACCTATAGAGGGCCATACAGCTCCTATCCCCACAACACCTATCCCCACAACTACTTGGGATCCTGTAGCACCTGCTCCTACTCCTAGTCCTGCTCCTGCATAGCTTGGCCTTAGAGCACTTACATTTTGTGACTCAAAGATTACTCTATCACTACATGACTCAAATATAAGTCAGATTGGTAGAGCATTACATGATGCTATGGTAAATATTGTAAATTTATATATGTTTATATTTATTTGTTACTATAATTTACACATACATATTCTTGAGTGATTCAATTTAACTTGTGTACATGTACATGTGTGTTCTATAGGGGCTTAGTGATAGTTTGTTGCATTTTGGAGATCTTTAGACCCTGACAAATCCTCCACAACATGAGTCACAAGTATGTTATGTATTTTTTATTATATATTCAATGGACATATATATATATATATATATATATATATATATATTGTATACATGATATTTAATACATGCATGTATACACATGAATATGTATAACTTTATAATTTTACAAATTTCTTTCATTTGACACAAGGCGCAGATCTAGATCATAGAGCCTTTTGGGGTCAAGGATCAGGAGTAGGATGTGATTGAAGTTAGTTTACACATGTGTCTATTTCATTGATGTTTCTAGGATATTTTATATATATGTATATGTCATTTTAGATATTTTTATATCTAGAGATGTATGTTATCTCAGATACGTGTTATTTTACAGATACTTTTATATGGATATATGTATGTTATTTTAGATACATGTCTTATTTCAGATACTTTTATAAGGATGTACATGTTATTTCAGATACATTTGATGCATGTGGTATTTTAGAGATATTTGATGTCGTATTTTGGAGATATTTTATATGACATTTTGGATACATTTTACATGGGTATGTATACATTATTTCATAGATGTGTTATTTTACATAGATGTACATATTATGTTCATGTTGAGTGTATGTATGTTTTCAATATTTAATCAATAAATTTAATACATATTTAAGAATATAACTTGAGTACTAGAACTTAATGTCTTATGTACACACATGTTAAATTGATCTTTTAATGTCTTAATGTTTTATGTTTATGTATGTGTTATTCATGTTTATGTATATGTTATTCATCTTAATACCTTATTCATGTTTTCAATATTTAATCAATAAATTTAATACATAAATTCAATATATTCATGTATATTTTATTTCATAGATGTATGTAACTATGTTCATGTGTTAAATGTAAACATGTTTGTTTTCAATACTTATGTAAATATGTATATGTTATTGTTTTTAAAGCCTTAATCTAAGTATAAATTAACTATATTTAATGACATGTCTTAAGGGCAACATATACATGTACATGTAACATATAAAGAGTATAAAGAGTATAACATAGAATATAACATAAATACATAACAACATTAACAATCATATGTAAGAAAACATAACCAATGTATATAAATACATACAAATACTAAAGGGGTTGTCTTAAGGAGAGGTCCTAAAATGTGGTACTAAGGGGATGTCCTAATAGGTGGTCTAAAGGGGAGGTCCTAACAGGTTGTCTTAAGGGGAGGTCCTATAAGGTTGTCTTAAATGAGATATCCATGTCTAATTTAAATAAAAATTAAAAAACATGTCTAATTTCACATATCCAAGATAAATGATCCAATGTATACAAATTTATAAAAAAAATATCCTGTCAATGTTAAATGTGAAAGTATAAGAGCTATATAGACATAGCTAAACTAAAGCTCCAAGATAAGTAAATAGGTAAACTAGAGCTTCACAAACAATGTATTATTAGGATCCTCTCTAGTTTTTATTATCTCTAGAAGTTTTTCATGTTCTTCAATAGACAGTTTCCACTTTTGATTTCCACGACATCCTCTTCTTTGTATTGCTTCAAATTGTAACTTGGTTGGTATAACATGGTTACTGTATTGTCAAACCTTTCCTCCAAGCTTGTATTCAATAAATTCAATACCACTATTAGTTACCCTTGTTTGTTGATAATATGTTCCTTCAATAACAAATAATCCAATTGGATATGACTGTTGATCAGCATCTATAGTTCCTTCTAGCAACTTGTGTTTTGCTTTTGTGCATCTTAAAAGATAATAGTCCACATTTTTCACATTATCTGGTAAAGTTTGCACTGCAAAAATATCTCCTGCATGTATATAAAAATATAGATAAATATAAATTAATTTTAAAATGAATATATGTGTATATTAATATATATATATATATATATATATATATATATATATATATATATATATATATATATATATATATATATATATATATATATATATATATATATATATATATATATATACACAAACCTACCATAACTAAATCAGAAATGCCCTCATAATCAGCTAAATATACAGGATCATGAATGTCAATGTCAATGTCAGCATCTTCAAAATGAGGCTTTCTAACTATCTCCTTCAAATCCCAATGTGAAACATATCCATTCACAATAGTTTCACATGCACTCACTAGATTTTCCTTAATGCAATCATAACAAAAACATGTTTTCTCTCTTACTTTAATTACTGGAGGTTTATGGTTTCCTGTAGTCATCACTTGATGTAGACTTCTAATACCAGGAATCATTTGACAATTGTAAGGATTAGATCGATCTATATCTATTACAAATACATTAAAAATAATAGTCATATTTCAAAATATTTATATTTAATATAAAACTGAACAATTTGAAAAATACATTAAAAATAAATATAACTTAGTTCACCTTTCACTTCCCAAAAGTAATGCTTATTGTATTCAGTATCTTGAGTTGCAAAATGAACTTTGCACCATTCAACAATTTGATTTGCACTCTCTATCATATTCCCTGTATGTACATACAATATGCATATATATAAAATTCAAAAGTATATATGCTACTAGTATTAAACATGCACATTACATGCATATATTTACCTATGAGTTCATGTTGTCGAATCAAACACTTTATACATGCTCCCCTTTTTCATGACCACTTTCAAAGAAATTCCATAAAAACCTAACATTGGTTCTAGTATGTTGCATTGCTAATCACTTAAATGCTTTTGCAGATTTGAATTGTCCTATGAACATGAAACATGATGAGTATCTACAATTATCTGTGTACATGTATCAAATTGAAATATGCATGTACAAATAAATAAAAGTTAAAATAAAGTTAAATAAATGTGTAAGTTCATGTATACTAACATGTACATCCATCAGAGCAAATCCAATGCTTTGAAACATTCCACAATTTTTGAGATCTTCAGAGAACATTGCAAAACAATGAGCCACATAACTCCTATCATGAACTATATGATCACTAATATAGAAATAAACCTCTTTGATGATGATGTGTTCATTTTCATCCAACCTTTTTATCTAATCCACTTCAAATTGTGCATGTCTATAGGTCACTTGCACAAATATTGCAACTTGTTTAGAATGATAATTTTTCCCTTGAAGCTCTGTTTGAGGTGAAAACGTATAATTCTTAGAAAAATCTACAACTAAAAGTATACAACTAGGTGGAAAACAATTTTTGGAATCATGAAACTGTTTAACTTGCCATCGTGCACCATGACAATGTTGGAAATGTGGATATACCAATGGACAAAACTTTGTCATAAACTCATCATAACACAATTCACTCTCCTTGAATACACTTTTTTTGAATTCATCACCTGTCTTATTTTGGTATGTCTCATATTCATATCTCATCCATGAAATTGGTGTTGATTCATTAATATTCTCAATTTGCATCTTTGGAAAATTTGCATAAATCTCCACAATCTTCACACTAATTTCTGAGGCATTGCACTTTGAACTCATCTGAATCGTCTAATTTATCACATAATATAGACTTCAAAAATTGTGTTGTACTATTAGGGATGACCAAATTAGGATCAAGTACGACCATAACTTTTTTATATGATTGCAAGTGTAGACCAAATTTAACATGATTTCAACAACAACAAGTTTCACACATCTTATTTATGCATACAAAAGATGGACGCAAAATCTCAAACATTCTCTGACATATTTTGACATTTGGAAATTCTTTCTTGAATGTTTGAAATAATTCACTTTGAGTTTTATCTATGAAATGTTTTGGACATTCAATTTTGGCCCCTGTCTCTTGATCTTTAATTTGTATAGTATCATGCCTATTGAAAGAAATATGAGAATGTGTGGTCCAAAATTCAATAACTTGTCTTTTCACATCTTCAAAAATTATGTCTTTTCGCGGGACTCTACAAATATTCACCTAGTTATTCTCAATGTTATCATCTAGCATATTTCTCCTCTTGATGTATCTCTGAACAGTTCTTCTAGATATATGTAGTACATCAAAAATTGCACATACCTATTTTCTATGTGTCAATTTTTTAGTAGATATAGTAGCCATCAATGCTCTACGTGCATTACTCAAATCACCTCCTCGAGTTGTGTTGTCAATTTTTTTATAACCATTTTGTAAGTTTTCAACTATTGTTTTATTAATATTATGCACATGGTTTTTCCTTTTATCAACAACCAACAACTCTAAAATAGGTCTCATATCTTTTATCCTAAATAACTTGACAAATAATTGTGCCTATCCAAATATACTTTTATCTTTGAAATATTCATCCCACAATTTCTAACAATTCTTTGTAATAGTCTTATCATTTATCATATCTTTAGATGGAATTTGGTTAAAAAGTAGTTCCTCATCCAAATGCATCAAATTTGTTATGCCTTCTAATTTGTTTCTATCAGTAGAACTGCCAATTGCTTCCTCTTCATTACTTTCATTCTTTTGATGAATCTCATCCTGTTTAGGAATTTCAATAGGTTGGTTTTGATTATGTTTAGTATGACCTTTCATTTTTTCATCTCTTTTCCTATCATATTTGCTTGATCTTTTCCTTTTACTACCCATTGAATACTTTTATCTATAGAAACAAAAATATAAAATTTAATTTTTAACACTAAATACCAACTATTGCTTCAATTTAGAACACATAAAAATAAAAAAAGTAGATGGAAAAAAACACCTTAAAAATATTCGATCCTTTGTGATTCTAAGGATTTCCACTAAATAGTTGCTGAAAATGGCTTCCAAAATCATTGTCTTCTGAAAATGCTCTTCTACTTTTCGCTGTTTTCTATATTTATTAAAATAAAGAAAACACAAATCTTATTTGCTACATGAAATAGCTTGGAAACTAAATTATTTTATACATGAAACTGTCAAACTAACTACTTGTGGTTTGTTGGGCCGACAGGTTTTTCGGCTAAAACACTTTCGGCCCGAATGGTTCTGACTAGAACAGTTTCAGCTAGAACTGCTTATGTGGCATCCTAGGTGGTAGCCACACAAGCAAAAATAAGAACTTATGCAAACTTCTCACTTTGAAGGCCAAATTGACCTACTAAATTTAAGTTTTTTTAAAAACTAAAAATATAGTTTTGTAGGTCTCGGAGCCAAGATTATGATCATATAATTCTTTTATTATTTTGATTATGGATAATATGCTATAATTTGAAAATATTACAAGTAGGTATTTTAAGATTTAGGAAGATGTCTATTCAAAAATAAGAAAAAAATAGTAAATCATGTTCAAAAATTATTATTTTTAATGTTGCACTAGAGGAGAGAGTCTTCTTCAAGAATATGTCATTTAAAAAAAAAATATGTAGATTTGATAGAAAAAGTTTTACCGGATAAAAAAGCTATCAATTTTTGATAACTTTGAGTTTGACCAATTATAAATTGAAAAATATTAGCCAAATTTCAATTTTTCTTTTTTGATGCACTAGGTATATATGTTGACTCTAAAATATTTGCAAATTAGACCAAAATATGAAAATTTTCATATATTTGTTTGACGGGAAAAAAACTCTATATTTTCAGCATTTTTTTAAAATTTAAAAATAGACTTAAAATTTTTAAAAATAGATAAAATTTTCACTTAATTTCTTTTAAAAAAAATTACAAACATAAACTTCATCTAATTTTACACATTTCATTAGTTCACATCATCTTCAAATTCTAAGCACAAATGCCACTTTTATGTTGTCAAAGTTGAAGACTTTAACTTCTAATATCGCTTTTCCTTTATAAAAGGTGACACAGGTTTGTTCTTTTACCCAACATACCGAAACAAACTACAGGGTCAAAACCATGAATTCACATCACTTGACAAATTTGGAAAGATGAAATTAACTTAGATACTTATCCTATTTTGTAGGACAATCATGCATACATGAAA
This sequence comes from Cupressus sempervirens, assembly GCA_028749045.1. Taxonomy (NCBI): domain Eukaryota; kingdom Viridiplantae; phylum Streptophyta; class Pinopsida; order Cupressales; family Cupressaceae; genus Cupressus; species Cupressus sempervirens. The sequence continues at coordinate 549,879,853 of CM053790.1, read as the reverse complement.
TAACTAGTACCAAATTCATTCATCATAAAATCAACTAAGTATGAAATGATGTCCAACAATCTAGAAAATAATGTCACTAATCATCAAACACAAACATAAAGTTAGCCTAAAAGAGTTTGGCAATAAAACAAAAAATCCAACTAGGGGTAGGCATTACATTATGCAAATATATATCAAAATACATATATCCATATACAAGATGTGGTTGATCATGCCATCAAAATGTGTATAATTTCAATGTTTCTGTATATAATGCGGCAAATGCCATCTCAAAATGTCTCATGATACATCCTTTATCTTCATCCTCATGCCATTCCTCCTGGCATTTCACTTCACCATGTAATTTTAAGGCTTTATCATTTTCCTCCAAAATCATTTTCATAGGAGTACCTTCCATTATCATACTCATCTCCATTTCCAAAGGACACATTATTGTTCCAACCATAACTTTATCACATTCAAATCCCATAGGAATTGCCTCTTTACTCCTCTCATTAACATTTACTAGTCACACTTCTTCTTGCTGTAATTTATGTTCTTCTTTCATTTTGTATTCTTTCCCTTCCAAAGGACAACTTACATTTGTTGTTATTGAAATTTATATCCAAACTTCAGATACATTTGCACTCTTTATGCATGCCTTCTCCATAGTTTCATTATCCTCTACCAAAACTTCTTTCACTTCCTCTTTAACTTCATAATGTATTGGAAATGTTATCCTATCAATAAGGCCTAGACTTCTTGTTTCCTTCCATGTTTCGTCATCTTTCAATGGAAGCACCACCATCTTCTTTCCATCCTTGTTGACAATATATGTGTTCTCTCTATAATTATAGATGGTTGACCTATCATATTTCCATGCTCTTCCCAAAATCAAGTGACAATCTTTTAAAGGCATAATATCACATCCAATGGTATCAAAATATGGTCAAATATTAAAAGAAACATATGACTATTCAAAGACATCAATCCACTATTCATCTCCTAAACCATATGCTTTATAAGGTAAATCATGAGGTACTCTTGTAAGATTCAATTTCTCAACCATTTGTACTAAGATTATATTTTCAAAGGAACCACTATCAACTATAACTTTGCATACCTTCTTTTTGCACTTGCACTTTGTTCAGAATATAGAATGTCTTTGGCTGTAGCTTTTTCTTTTTTTCTTCTTCTTCTTCAATTATGATTCAAAGCTTCACTTTGGAAACCTTTTGTGGATATACTCAACTCGATGGGTTTCTTCAAAGGCTCACACTCATCAATCTGAATACCTTCACAATCTGCACAATTTATTTTTCTATAGTAACATAATTCGCTACATGAACATATGACATAAACATACTCTATTATGAATTTCACTTCAAACTCTGCTACAGGAGGAACAAACACTTCATGAATAAAGAACCAATCTTCTTCTCACAAATTGCAACCTTCTCAATCTTTCATTTTCTATCGACAATCAAACCAATGTCCATTTACTTCCCATTCTACAACTAAAATATGGCACACTGTGTACAAAGGAAAATCTCTTATTTTATTTTTGCAGTAAAAAATAATTTAAGTTTCTGTCTTCTCTCTGCTACATGAACATAGAATGCTTCAACAACATAGGACATTTAAACAAAAAAAATATTTTTCCAAAAAATTTTTTAGTCTTTTTCTTTCACTCATTGCCTTCAAGTAGTGGTAATTGTGTCTTTGCATTGACAGGAATTTTGTCAAACACTTATCCCCTCAACTAAAGAAAACTAACCATACTTTAACCATGACCAAATTTGTTTTTCTAACTTGATGATGTTGATTTTAGAGTTGGGGATTTATTTCCAAATGAAAAACTTGAATGTATTTCAACCAAATTCCTTCCTAACATCATGAAAATCATGGAAGAAAATACTTTCCAAAATATTTGCATCCTGTAGCAACAATGATAGTAAACATGATAATTTTTAGAAATGGACTTGTTTGACCCCTCAAATCATGAGATAATTTTTTTTGGAAAGAATGAAAGTTGTTTAAAACATAATGATCTATCCTTCCACTAATTTTTAGGTCTCTATGAAATCATGAGTGTGGACTATAAATCTAAAATCTAAACAGATCACCTTCACAGAATTGTGCATAACTTGCTCATTTCTAAATGAAAATGAATCAAACTTGAACCAAATGAGAGTATATTTAATAATATTTCCAAAAATATATCTTTTATAAAAAGAAAATACTTCATGAAAAAAAGGAAAGAATTTCCACTACACTACCTAAAATTAGGAAGCTTCACATTTAAGGAATGTTGACATGGATGCAATAGTTTCAACTTTAGATATTTCTCTTTCAAATGATAGTGATTTACTTCCTTTGATTCATCCAAATGATTTAGTAACAAATCAATCCAAAAATCATTTTGATCCCTTCTCCTTCACCATTCACAAACAAATATGTGATGTGGTTCTTTTCGGCATGGAACCCCATATAACTTCAAAATCAAATACCAAATCACCTTTTCCTACCTAGATCTTTAGATCTTTTGTTGGGATCTGGTACCAAAAATGATGCAAAGACTTTAAAACTATTATAAAATCATATACAAAACTTCAATTTTCACATGCATGAATCCAAATTTTAGCAAATGCATAGAAATTTAATGAAATGAAGGTCAACACATTAAGATGTTTCCCATTCAAATCTGCATTACAATTGGGTTTTCCTGTAACATGATATGAGATAATAATACAATAAAAAATAAATGCCGAAAACTAAAGAGGATCCTCCAAATGGTTGATAAAGACCATTGGAGGATCTTTAGAAAACCTCCATGCAAAGGCCACTCTCAAAACAATAGAGAGATCTGGTTGATAGGAAATGAAAAGTAAGAAAATGCTAAACTATTAAGATATGATTTTGAGATTTCTTCCAAAATGAAGATCTAAATACAAACAAAAAAGTGTATGTATAATACTACACAATCACAATCATATAACACTAAAAACTCAAGAAAAATATAGGAAAACTCAAGGACTTCATTTTGTTCACTTTCTCCCCAAAAAACTCTCCTAAAACAAATAACTCTCACCAAAAATCTCTCTTACAATATGCACCCTTTCTCTTTTTGAAAAACCTTCTAATGTAACTCCCAAGAAACCATCATAACTTTCTTGTGGCAGTTACATTTTGAATGCCAACACATGATGCTTTAGGAATATTCATTATTTTCTTCCTTTTGATTTTTCCCATAATTTTTTAAAAAAAAATTAGAAACTTTTAATACACCCGAAACAATTTAAAATAAACTCATAATAAGTCCTAACTAGATAATGTTGGGTAGGCTTATAAGAATACCACCTAAAAATTTCCACCACAAGAGAAAAGGACTTTTATTTTAAAACATAAAACTTTAAATGCGCACACACGTGCACACACATATTTATGATTTCAAATTTTAGTCATATTGCATGTTGTCTTCTTGTCACCACTAGACTTCCTATCACATTACAATATTGCATTAATAATAGTGTAAGTTATCTTCCTGTCGCATATGTGCTCCTGCACGAAACTCTTCGCCCATTGATAGGTGATACCTGCAAGAGAAGAGAAAGATTAGAAACCATATATACTCCAATATCAAATTGAAAAAAAATGAGAATATAACATAATGTACCTTAGATGTCTCAAGGCCAAATGAAATAGGTGAGAGTGTCACAACATCAACCTATCTGAGCTCCTCCTCAGTCATCAACTAAACATGAATGAAGATCAAATACATGTATAATTCAATATGCATTAAAATTACATTATTATAAAGATTAAATTTAAATCACATATGCCATAACAAAAAAATGTACACATGTACCAAGGATGCCATGCCTCTTCATGCCCCTCCTCTCTCATGTTAGGGTGTGTAGTCTTTGTACGTGCATCTGTTGTATCTTCCTCCTCAAATACAAACTAATACTCAAAAAGATCACCTATGGGACCCAAATAAATATTCTTGCATGTTATGCAAGTATGGGGCACACAAACATATGATGAGCTTGTTGATCATGAATTTGCGCCAGTATCATCAACACAAGGAGGCAACATTGAACTAGTTTGGGATATCAATAGGATACTTAATCTATGGATGGCTCTAATAGTATGAGAACTAGCTTGTGCAATAATATTAGGATGTTGCACTAGAGGAGGGGTGAGACATCAGTAGGGGACATAAGTGCTAGCTTTCTTCCACTGGGCAAATAGTCTATTATGAGGAGCTTCCCCTCCTACACCCATGTTGGGCCTCATACTCCAGTAGTTCACCTTTAGGTGCACCATAAATTTGGCATACATTTTTTTAATGAAATAGAATGGTACCTCTAAATTTTTGTGTGGAGGGTTGTCAAAAACCACCCACCCATGATTCCAAAAGTTCACATGCATAGCCTTATTTGTCCACCATTTAATTGATAATTTGGGCTTTGTACAATCTACTGGTTTACCAATTTTTGGGTCTTCAAACATGCTTACTATACCATTTTTAGTTATATTTAGGGTTGCAACCTCATCATAGTCCAACCCATCATCAAACATGGCATGCGGTTGCTCACGCTAGTGAAGAGTAGCATTTTGTTCATTGGTAAGTACTGTAGTATTATCCACTATGGTGTTTAACATGGAAAATATGGAAGCCAATGCAAGTATATTGTTATATGTGGTTTGTAAAACCCTCATTTCGACAAGATTTTCAAATTTCAAATCTTCAATTTTGGGAGGGTTTTGAGGGGGTAGGGGATCATTTGGTGAAGGTTTATGAGGAACATTGTTTCCTAGATTATTATCATCACTTGGGTCATCCATACTTATTAATTTGCAAAACATAATTTCTATTAAAAAAACCCCTAAATTTTAATAATTTCTATTGAAAATAACTTATTTTTTAACAAATTCTATTTAAAATAACTAATTTAAATTTAAAATTCATTAAAATCATAGAAAAATACAAAAAAATTACATGTATCCAATACCTATTTCGAAATCTGATACCCAAAATGGAGCACAACCAAACAAACCCAAAAATACAATTCAAAAATAGTTCTCAGGTTTTTTATTTTTAAATCTATGTCATAGGTTTTGGATATCCAATGTTATATCAGATACTCAAAAAGACTTGGCCCAAAATTTTTAGCCTTAGTATCAAGATGGGTGGAAAAAAGTCAGAACACATTTTGAAATGCGTTTAGATGCTTTAAAAATCCACTTTTTCCACATTGCCACTTTTTGGCACACCATGATCCTGCACATACCCAAATACATGAATGAACACTACTATAGGAACTATGTCAAGTGTAGAAAACTAAAATAACACACATTGCAACCACTATTCATATCTCAAGGGTAACCACTAGCAAAAATGTCATTGAAACAATCAAATACAACATAATCTCATAAATTAGGTAAAAATCATAACCAAGCTATTGGTACAACAACATAAATCAAATCACCCCAAGGATGTAGGTCACTCATTGGTCCTAACATGATCACTCACAAGGAAAGAGCGCCAAGGTCACATCTATCAAGATGACATACAAAAATCAAACAAAAGAGACAAAAACATATTAAGCATGTTGGAATGTATAGATGGATAGAATTTTGAGAGGAGAGAAGGGGTGTGGAGGGTGAATTAGTATCCTCAAAATTTTACCTTCTAATAATTTTAGTGAATTTATTTCTCCCTCTATTAGATAATAGATACTAAGCACATACTATATTACTTGAAAATGGAAAGTAGAATAAGTAATCTAAAGATCTCTACATACAATATCATAAATAGAATTTAACATACAATATCATAAATAGAATTTATCACACATAACATAGTCATTTTGGTTGCGTAAAAACCTTTGGTCAAAGGGAAAACTACAATGGGGAAGGCACCCAAAAATCTATCACTACTACGATAAGAGGTTTCCTTGTTAGGGATACAATGTTTAGTCACTTCTAGTGACTAAATCTATAAGGAGTATACCAGAAGATATTAGGGTTAACCTTAGATAGAAATAAAAATTACATGAAAATATAATCAATATTAGAAAATAATAGATCACACATAAAAGAACACATGACAACAAGATCTAACATGGTTCACCCAATCCTTAGGCTACGTCCACCAATAGCAAGTCCAATATTATTATTATCTAATGATTACAACTTGGTTACAACTTGTAATCCCTTACATCTCAATACCATTGCAAGAACCATTTTTTGCATCACATATTATGAAAATCCCTAATCCTAGGCCTTTTTATGCAAGCTTTTTGCCTCTTACAAAATTAGGGCTAGAATAATAGAAAAATAATAGGTGATGCCTTTTACAATATAAGGCTATTTTTGGCTTTGGGGGTGCTACCCTTGAAAAATCCCATGGGGGCATTGCCCCTTGACCCCACCCTGTACTACAATAAGGAGTGCACTTTGGGTGTTGCCCAAGATCCAGCAGGGACACTGCTCCTTGACCCCATCTTGGGGGCACCGACTCCAAACCCCCATAGAAATAATCTAGAGGGAAACTATGCAAATAAACCTCTGAGTCTGATTAGGCTTCACATCACAACATAAGATCAGTTAGATCCATATTTCAAAAGGATTTTTACAACACTCTTTAAGTGTGTACATAGTTAAGATATTTACAAGAAACTATTAGGTCTACCTTTTACAAGGATTTAGAAACAACTACAATGATAAGAAAGTAGTAGCAATGATCTGTTTGATAACAACTTGCTTTTCTTTGTCAAATCCCTCTTTTCCTCAATATCTCATCTCACCTCCTGTGACTGCTCTTTCTAATCCTCTTTTACTACACAAGAATTCTAACCTCTGATGTGTTCAATTTTATCCTCTATAATAAAAAATTTCTCTCTTTAACTCACCCTTTTAATTGTACTTAACAAAAACATTAAATTGTTTTAAACTAGTCATTTTATATCCTTGTTTAACCTTTACAATATCTTCTATAATTATCTGCTTTTAAAACCCCCTCGAATGCATGTTAGGTTCAAATCAATAATTCTAGAATCATCCAACCTTTCATTTCTTTTCATCTTTATTTTCATTGGTTGGTTCTATAGTCATCAACAACTAGCTCACATCCTTCAAGAAATTGTCTCGAATCTTTACATTGATTAGTGTAAACCATTTTTCCCACTTAGTAATATTGTCTCATATCAGGTTTTGTTCCAAATCAAATTCTTATGTCCTCTTTTTATCACTTGGTAAGTATATTGTTCATCATGTTGTAATTTGGTGAAGACTCTGCTCAAGTATAATTGTTCTACTTGGTAGTCTCTATCTAGATTGGTGTCTACTTGTGCTCAGAAAGTATACAATCACTTAGGAACCACTGAATGATATGTTATAATTATATGTTTGAACTTGTCTTCCTATGTACTCAGGCATAACATAACTCAGTTACCATCTGTAACAACTATCTTTTTGTCACTAAATGGAAACATAGTTCTTATGACCATTTATGGGAGGACATCAAAATGTTGAGTACTAAATAATGTAATGTGTGGCTTAAATTATATCATACTCTCATTTAAAAATACTCTAACTTTATCCTTCTTTTAGAATATAATTTTTTTTCAATATATATGGAAATATAGATGTGTTCCTTTATTTAATTTCACTTCTGATGATATATATTTTATATTCTATAGTGATTATTTTCTCTATTGTTCCTATTCATAATTAAGTGGAAAGAAGTGAAGTTTCACTTGAAGTTATAGGTTGATAAGGACTCATAGACTCCAAGGAAAATTACTTTTTGACTACTTTCTAGGTTACCTCTTATGGGTTTTACCAAGGACAGAAACACTCTTCTTAATTGTATATTCATTGTCACCATATGTCTCACTTGCATAGCCTAGTGTCTCTAAATCCCTACATGTAAACTATTTGTGGAGGATTGTCTTAATGTTCACTTCGATATTGTTCTTGGAAGAGCAATATCTAGACACTAGAAAATTTCTATATGTATTACTTTCCATCTTCTTAGCAATTTAATCACCCTCAACGGAGAAAGGTAAATGTAATACTTTCATTGAATAAATAGATAATTTATAATATGGTAATATTGAGTGATGCTTAATGATAGTAATCTAAATTCACATGGCTTAGCCATACTTGATTAATTTCTTTTGGGATCATACCCATTTTTTAATGTATCGAGATAGACTCTTATGTTTAGAATTGTGTGTTATTTTTAGCCACCTTCCCAAAAAAAAAATTTGATTAAGTTAGCAGGGAGGGTCCCTAATTCAAAAATAGATAGGAGCACACTAGGAGAAGAAAATGAAACCCTACTTAGGGCCATGATTTCCTAGAGAAATAAGAATAGTCCAATGCAAAAAATATTCAAAATAACAAAAATGAATTTCCAAAGAGCATTTTCTATTGCACCTATTTTTAAAAATTAAAAAATTATCTTTATTTGAATCCCTTTTAAAGAAAGATAAACCAAACAAAATTTTAGTAACTAATAAAAAGAAAAAATCATAGAGTTTTCCAAGAACATAAAAAATATGACATGTTGTGAAAAAATCCATGATCCATTGTCAGTTTAAAAAAACCATATTTTTATGATGTGGAACCTAATCAGACTCGGAGGTTATTTTTCCTCCACCTTATTCAATGTAGTTTCTCCCTAGATTTTACTATGGGATTTTTGGCCCCTTCCCCCCATTCCTATCAGTTAATGAATGAATTCTGCGTCCGAATGGATGTATGAGATGCATTCAATGGCTACCCTCTTTTCATCAAACAAAAAGGAGGGGATCACCATTGTGTTATAATAATGGATGATGAATGTTATGACCAATGCGTAATAAAACTGCCATTCTCTCATCTATATTACCAGTCCTCCCTCCCCCACCACCTATTGGGATTGAGCCATAGGTAGGCCCCATCTACCATATCAAGGTGCAAAGGCTTAGATGGTTGAGGTTGATCAATGACCTATTGCAGTATAGGGTGGGTTCGAGAGGAAATGCCCCAATGGGGATTTTAAGGAGCAACACCCCCAAAAGATTGACTAAATTTATTACTGTAAAAGGCATCAACTATTATTTTTCTATTGGACCACTTATTCTAGCCCTAATTTTTTAAGTGACAAAAACCTTGTATAAAATGGCTTAGGGTTGGGGATTTCATAACGAATAATGAGATTATAGCTTGTTGCGACAATATAGATTTGTAAGGGATTATAGATTGTAATAAGGTTGCAATAACTAGATAATAAGAATATTCTACTCATTGTTTGGTGGGCGTAGCCTAGGGATTGGGTGAACCATGTTAAATATTTGTGTCTTGTGTTCTCTTATGTGTGATTTATTTATTTATTTATATTGGTTATATTAGCATGCAATTGTTATTTCTATTGCATTAATCCTAACACATAGAACATATACTAGTAATCTAAGAAAAATAATACCAATTGAACAAAACTAATTATCATAAAAATTAATGGTCTTGTTCTAGCCATTGAAGTTTTTTTTGAGAGAGGAACAATAATCTTTAGTGTCCTCATTGTGCTCCTCATATTGTTAACCTTGTACTACTTTCCATATTATGATTTATAGTGAAATGTGATATATTCAATAAATATTACATATTACATGTGTACATTTTTTTATAATCTTAATTATTTTCTTCTAAAGTTTTTGAAATTTAAAAATTATTCAGGTTCGTTCCTCATTATTTTTGTAGGTTTTTATGAAGTTTGTATACAATGTGAACACAAGGATGTATCTGCCTAACCATTTTATAGCTGAAAGCAACCTTGCATCTATTCACTGTGTTTTGGTCAGACTTGCCAATTTCATTTTTTACCACATGGACATTGATTAAGTGTAATTTCGTTGAGACTATTCATTACTTCTTTGAAATAGTATCTTATTTTCTTCAAGACAACGAAAATAAAATTTATTCTTTTCGTCTCAAATGGAAGAAACAATGCTAACACGCACATTCTCTTCCCTGCGTATCAGGAAGAATCCCTTATTTTCTTTTTCAAAATAATGTGTACATTTTAAAGCAAGCGAAAGTGTCTCGGCATAATCTATCGAGCTTGGAAGAAATAAAGGGAGAAAATCTACTAAAGAAAAAATACAGTCAATTTGTTTTTTAGATTCATGAAAATGATTTTTTTCCTTTTGTTTTTTTTTCAACTACAAACTATGCAGATCATGAAGATCAAATGATAGAATTTTCATGATGTTTTCAATTTTTTGAAAACACAATAAATTATTAGAGGGAAAGAAAATTAATTATTGGTAGGGTCTTACAACTTTGTTATTCTTCATATGTACTATTAGTCCATCATTTTACAATATTTTGATTGGTGATTGATCTATTTATACAAGAGATTTAGCCACTATTAATGTTAGTAGTTCTAACACTATGTTGACATCCAGTTTGATCCGCAATTTACGGATACTCACCAGTCAAGTGCATAGTTACCAGATTCACATGTAGACAGTGATTTCAATGTTGATTTTTTTTTTTTTTCTCTTTTAATGCGCCGGGTAAACTTTTTAATGTGACCGGTAGCGTTGGTGTGACACGCCCACCAGTACCACGAGGATGGGGGAGACTAGAACCCGTGACCAACCCCCTGCAACAGGGAAGATTTAGCCAACCGAGCTAGGGCTCCTACCCTAATTTCAATGTTGATTACTGTGCTTGCATTTTGCATGTTTTAATTAGGATAACTTAATTTCTACATAAGCATGTTTGATGCTTGTTGTAATTAAATCAATTTTATGGAATGTAAGTTTTGTAATCCTTTATTTTCTCCGGTCTATAATTATATCTTTTTTGATCTTTGCATATTATGCTTCTTTCTTAGCTAGATCTAGTTGTTCCATAGTTTACAGCCACAAGTAATCGCATCCTTTGTGTGGGTGACTATTGGTGGTGCATGAAGGTAACTGGTATATCAGGGGAGACAATGTAATGATATTTTTTGATCACTTTGCACTTGACGATCCCTACAAAGAGATCCATGAATGTCCAAAAGTTGAAACCTTAGCTTTAAGCACTTCTAACTTATGATGATACACTTGAAACATCGGCAAAATCTAACTTACGCGATATAAGAATTCCAGATAGATGAAATTAATCTTTAGATACTTGGTATATTCCCCTATAGTATGCAGCTGAAAGTATGTAGAACTAAACTTAATTGATTATGATATTATCCATTTTACTATGACATGTTTTATTTCTAATTAGAGTCCATAAAAAATTTAATAAATGACTTACATATATATTATAGTGATACATAGATATAATCATTAAAGATATTTTCCCATTAAAACATGATTTCGGCATTTTAACTTCCCCGCTTTAGATTTTAGAATTTTAGAAAATGTTTGCCTATATCCATCTCCAATAACATTTTATGACCCCATTTGTTTTCATCTCTATTTGACCATATCCATTTTGTTTTCATCTCTATTTGATCATGTCCATTTATATCTCACTAGCTACACATTTAACGCAAAACTTCCTATAACGCACCAAACTTTCTCCCCAAGGTAAAAAAAAAATGAGAAATAAGTTTTTTATAGCTTTCCAGTGACATCAATTCTTTATTTTGTACACCGGGATCTCCTAAAGCAACAATAAATTTCAAATTCAATGAATTTGTCGCATAACCAGGTTTTCAAAAACCTGGTTTTGTGGTTTGGAAAGACAATGGTCCGTTTGGTTGACATGGAAGATGAATATACCGTGGACCCCACAATATTATTAAAAAACTATCATAAAATTCAAAACCTGGTTTTAATTTTGAATTCCATCTTTTTATTGGAAGAAACATCTTCCAATTTTTGACCAAAATTGGAAAATAACATTGAAAACCAAGTTATAATTTTAACCAACCAAACCCATATTTTTCTGCAAAACCAAGTTATAATTTTAACCAACAAAATGCCCATATTTTTCTGCAAAACTTGGTGTTAACCATAATAACCCGATTTTGGCCCTCATCTTCCAACAACCAAACAAGGCCTGAACGTATGTGGGGCTCAGCTTTATCTCAACCTCCGAGGAGGAGTTTATTGAGCCTTTTACATAGTGTAATGCCCTTCTCAGGGATTTAGGAAAAGTATGCAACACATTCTCGGTAGCTTCCATCTAGAATGTTTCTATCTTTGAGATAAATAAGATTTGTATTATAACTTAGCAGAGGGAAACAGAGTAGATCAGTGCGGGTGAGAGTCTGAGTGTGTTGAACCATGGAGCCGGGAAACTGTAATATTGAGCTCATTAAGCTGTGAAATTGTTCTGAGATAGCGAGGGCTTGTTCCCATATCCAATCCGTCCCATTTGTCAATATAGTCTTATTGGTGTTATCAGTGGTTTTATTTATTCTTTTGCTTTTGAGGGAAGGGGTTGAAGAGTAAAGCACATTGGATTCCAGTTGAGTTTCTTGTTCTCAGCGCTTTGACAATTGAATTGCTAAACTCGATTAGTACTCAGGGCCAGCCATTGAACTAGCAGAAGAGGGACATTTTATTGGTGGAGTTTTGGATGATCCACACCAGTCAAATAATGCTCTGTGTTGTTATTGCCTACTTGATGCCTGCAATGACCAATCTCGATGCTGAAGATTTATGGGGTAAGATAATGTCTTTGGCACTAACTGTCTTTCTTCATGTAATATCTGAGTTGTATATCATAAAGCCGGATTCTGCAACTGATATCTTAAAAAGTCTATAGCCCAGACAGCAAGGTACTAGCCTTCCTCTCTACTATGTTTTGGCTGCGATTATATTTACCTCTTTTGTCTTGCTCCTCCTCCTCCTTGCGAGTGCTAATATTGCAGGAAGAGGCATTGAGCAGATTATAGCACATAGAGTTCCCCTAATTTTGAAGGGGGAAGTGAAGGAAGATCATCAGTAGCACTCTGATGAGTGCTGGTGGAGAGTAGAAGATTCAGTGTTCAGAGCCTGGATTATTTCTCGCGCATACTCGCTTGAATATGTAATTGCCCGATCGCCCCTGGCGGCCTCCGCTGCAACCATAGTGACACTTCAAATTGCAATTACGCTCGTGGCAGGCGTTCGAAATAGTCCCCAATTGCTCATGTGCACTGCGCTTGATTGGTTGAGGTTTTATATAACTATGTTGCAATGTGTATTCATCTTGATAGGATGGTCTATGATTCTGTGGCGATGGATTACAGCAGTGGTTTACTATGGAAATCCGAGCAGCGGTTTCAGGATAGAGGATTTCTGGACAAGGCACCTCAAAGTGTTGCAAGAGGCAAAGAAGAACGAGCTGCCGCAGGCACAGTTGCTCGATGCTAAAGTCAAAAAGCTGCTTGTCAATCAGTCCACAAAGCTGTCGCTAAATAGATATGTATTGTATGTAGTGATTTGGGTCCAGTTGTTCATGGTTTTCTTCAGCAAAGAATGCTGGCTCACGTCTTTGAAGATTTCTCATAACAGATTGACGGGTATGTTGCTGTCCCGGGTATTATTAAAGCTCAAAAAAGGCCGTCTTGATCACATCAATGAAATATTGGAGGGTGTACAGATGTTAGGGGACACTCCAGAGAGCTTGTGGTTATCTAATCGCCTGTCCATTCCAGTAGCCATGGATCTCATTTCACAAGGCAAACGAGCCGGTCAAGGTAATTGTAAACATCTAGTTGACTTTGTGGTGGCCAAGAGAACGGGCCCCAGTTTAGGGTTGAGCTGTTTGGATCCAAGTAAGCTGCAGAAGGAATTGAAGTATGTATGCAGGAGAAGCACGACTAAAGAAGAGGTGCAGATGACAGACATGGGTAGAAAACAATGGAAAATGACAGCAGTGGCCCTGCTGAGTATCATCGTTCAGCTCTCCCTATTAGTTTTGTTAGCTGGGACAGCTGTTTGTCCATTTTCTATTATTTAGTAAGTAATTGTTTTGCTAACTAATTGGTTAGATTAGAAACAAATATTTGTTAATTAATTGACCACTTTTGAAAACAACTAGAAACCGACTTGGTTAGGGTTGTTAAGTTGTTTTAATTTCAACCGTCGATTGTAAATCAATCTCGGCCATTGGTTTACCAACATGAGTAGTATAAAAGGAGGTCAGGGGGGCATTTGGAGAATAAGAAGTTTGGAGAAACGTTTGCAGTGTTAGCAAACAGTCTTGCAGTGTTAGCAAGAGCACAATGTTAGCGCAGGAATAGCAGTGGGGAATATCAGCGGGTTAAATTAGGAGGTTGTCGGAGTTCTACCAGTGAGAGGCAAGGAACTTTGTATTTCTTGATTAGCTGAAGTTTAATATAATTCCTCATCTGTAGAACTGGTTTTCCCTTAGGGGTTTTTCCAGGGACAATTTGTCCGAAAATATTGTGTTCATTGTGTTGTTTATTTCTTTCCGTATTTTATAAGTGAAGTTGTAGTTGTGTTATTTTTCAATATTAGCTGGAAATTTATTTTCAGCAGTTTAATAATCATTTACGATAGGAGATTAATAATCAGTGACTGCAATAGTTAGATTTTTTACATGGTATCAGAGCATTGTTAAGGGTAGAAGAGTTTTTCCCTAGGAAAGAAATTTTGATCTCTTTAGATTTATTATTGCTTTAAACCCTTGAGATGACTTCAGCTGGTTTGAGAGATCAGGATATATTGGATGGTGTCTCAAATTTTGGTGTCTGGAAGGCCATAAATTTTTTATTGTTGGAAGAGAATGGTATTAAGGATTATGTTACCAGTGTTGTACCTGTACCAACGAATGCAACACAACTTGCAGCATATAGGAAGGACAATGCTAAAGCGAGGAGGATAATCCTTGATGGTGTCAAGGATCATATTGTTCCACATATCTCGAAGCTAGATACAACGAAGAAGATGTGGGACCTCATTCTGAATCTATACCAGAATGCTACCACCAATAGAAAGTTGATTCTCAGAGAGAAGCTAAAGAATACCTAGATGAATCAGGAAGAAGACGTCACAAGTTACCTCACCAGACTCAGACTTGTCAAGGATGAGTTAACAACTGTTGGAGATAGTCCTAGTGATTACGAGCTAGTGAGAATAGCTCTAAATGGGTTTACTAAACAATGGAGTGTCTTTGTTCAAGTTGTCAGTGGATGAGATACTTTACCGAGTTGGGATCGATTATGGAATAATTTCACTCAGGAGGAGTTTAGACTAAGTCTTGTCAATGGGGTCAAAAAGAGTTAGAAAAATGAGGTAGAACAAGAGAACATTGCCCTAGCAGGTAAAGGGAAAGCAAAGAAGGGATCTAGCAAAGGATCAAATTCACAAAGTGAGAAGAAGAAGAAGGACCTTTCTAAGGTCAAGTGCTTTGGATGTCATGAGTTTGGCCACTATGTCAGTGATTGCCCAGAGAGGAAGAAGGGTAAGAAGCAAGTGGCAGCTTCAGCAAGTGCGGAAGAACTCTCCAGTAGAATGGAAGATGAGTTTGCACTCATAGCTTGTATGATTAGCTCAACCTCATAGTGTGTTTGGTATATAGATAGTGGGGCGTCATTTCATATGATAGGAGTTAGAAAGTACTTCTCCAATTATAAGGAGGAGGACACCAACATCCAGATTTATATGGAAAACTTGTCCAAACTCAACCCTGTTGGGAAAGGGACTGTTCAGTTTCAGAGGGAGAATGGAAAGATAATTCCACTCCATGATGTGTTATATGTGCCAGGCTTAGGTATGAATTTTATTTCTATATCTGTTCTTCAGGATAGGGGGTATAATGTACTCTTTAGAGGAACACATGTGTTGATTAAGCACAAGGATTGGAAATCACCCATAACTATTGGAGTTAGGAGTGGTTGCCTTTATAGATTGCAGTTTGATACTCCTAAGGCACTTATGACCAACAATAATCTTAGAGATCTTGGAGAGCTACGACATAGGAGGATGGGCCATAGTCATCATGGAGCACTTAGATTGCTTCGTGAGATGGTGACAGGTGTTCCAAAGGTGAGCACAGAGCATGATGATGTATGCAAGGGATTTGTGTTGGGGAAGTTTGTGAAAGCATCTTTTTCAAGGAGTGACACCAGATCTAAGGGTGTTCTTGATCTAGTACATTCAAATGTTTGTGGACCGATGTCGACAAAATCTCTCAGAGGATATGAGTACTATGTTACTTTTATTGATGATTTCTCTAGAAAGACCTGGATATACTTCTTGAAGACTAAGGATGAGGTTTTTAGTCGATTCCAAGAGTTCAAGGCTCTTGTGGAGAACTCAACAAGAAAGACGATAAAGGTTCTTCGGTCAGACAATGGAGGCGAGTACAAAGGAAATGTCTTCTAGGAGTTCTGCACCAGAGAAGGAATCAAGAGAGAATGGACTGTTCCTTACAATCCATAGTAGAATGGAGTTGCTGAGAGGAAGAACCATTCTATATTGGAGGCAGCAAGAGCTATGCTACATGACCAGGACATGCCCCGTTACTTATGGGCAGAGGCATGTAATACAGTAGTCTGCATCCAGAATAGAGTTCTACACAAGGTGATAGGGAAGATGACACCAGAGGAGGCTTTCATAGGGAAGAAGCCAGATGTTAGTCACTTCAGGATATTCAGGAGTTTAGCATATTGTCATATTTCTTGAGATACACGTACAAAGTTAGATCAGACTGCAGAGAGGGGGTACTTTGTTGGGTACAATGAGACCTCAAAGGCATATAGGATTTTCATTCCAGGGACTAAAAGAATTATTGTCAGATGGGATGTCAAGTTCATAGAGGACAAGGCATTCAGGAGATCCAGAGATTTGCTAGTAGATGATTAGAGTGAGCAGCCAACAGAAGCTCCAAGACCAAGTCAAGAGCAACAAAGCTCAAGTACAGTTACCAGTACGAGAGTAGACTTAGTTAGTGAAGATTCACAGAGTATGGAGCAACAGGTGCAACATGAAATGCATCTAGAAGACTTAGAGGTTGACATTTCATCCTCTATAGTTGGTAGTGGGAACCATGTGGTTCCAGATACACAAAGGGATACTCAGGAGTTTGTGGGAGTTCCTAGGAAGAGTACTAGATAGTGAAGACAACCAACCAAGTTCAATGACTATGTGGCATTAGTTAGTCAGTTGGTAGATAGTGAGCCTTCTAGCTATCAGGAAGCTGTAGAACATCAGGTATGGCGAGATTCTATGGTTGAGGAATATTTTTCAATAATGCAGAATGATGTGTGGGAGGTAGTACCTAGACCAACAGATAGGGCTATAGTTGGATCACGCTGGATCTATAAGATAAAACACGGTGCAGATGGTAGCATCAAGAAATACAAAGCGAGGTTCATGGCAAAGGAGTTCTCTCAGAAGGAGGGAATAGACTATGAGGAGACATTTGCTCCAGTTGCCAGGTATACTTCTATACGAGCTGTAATCTCACTTGCAGCACAGATGGGATGGCAAATCCATCAAATGGATGTCAAGACAACATTCCTTAATGGTGAGTTGAAGGAGGAGGTATACATAGAACAACCAGAAGGCTTTGTAGCACACAGCAAAGAGACCCACGTGTGCAAATTGAAGAAAGCATTATATGGACTCAAGTAGGCTCCTAGAGCGTGGTATGAGCGCATTGATACATACTTGCAGAAAATGGGCTTTGTGAAGAGTGAAGCAGATGCTAACCTCTACTACTTGATGGTTGGGGGTGAGATTCTCATTCTTGTTCTTTATGTGGACGACCTATTTCTTATAGGTTCACTAGGGCTCATCGTGGATTGCAAGAGGAATCTTGCAGAAGAGTTCGAGATGAAAGATTTAGGACTTATGCACTACTTTCTAGGCATGGAAGTGTGGCAGACAGATGGGGAGATTTTCCTTGGTCAAGAAAAATATTGCATTGAAATCTTGAAGAAATTCGGGATGGAGGATTGCAAAGCCATGTCTACACCCATGATTACGAATTGGAGGAAGGTAGATACATCTAAGAAGAAGGATGTAGATCCCACTTTATATAGACAGTTGATTGGTTCGCTTATGTATTTGGTCAACACTAGACCATATATAGCATTTGCAGTAAACTCTCTTAGTCAGTTCATGGTTGAACCAAAGAGAATGCATTGGATAGCGGCTAAGCATGTGCTACGTTACTTGTGTGGTATAGTCGAGTATGGGATCAGATATGTTCGAGGTGAAGGTATCAGGTTGATAAGCTTTACCGACGCAGATTGGGCAGGAAGTACAATAGACAAAAGGAGAACTTCAGGGTGTTGTTTTAGTTTGGAATTAGGAGTTGTATCTTGGTTCAGCAGGAAGCAGAAGTCTGTGGGTCTAAGTTCAATAGAAGCAGAATACATAGTAGCTAGCATGGCGACATGTGAAGCTATATGGCTTCGAAACTTTTTAGTAGCCTTTTTTGGTCAGAAAGTGGAGACTACTATGATACATTGTGACAATCAGAGTTGCATCAAGTTGTCTGAGAATTTAGTGTTTCATGATAGGTCTAAACATATAGATATTAGATATCACTTCATCAGAGATTGTGTACAAAGGGGAGTTGTTCAGCTACAATACATACCTACAGAGGAGCAGGTAGCATACATTCTGACTAAGGCATTGGGGAAGGCAAAATTTATCTTCTTCAGAGATAAGTTAGGTGTCCTGCAGAACAGCTTCCTCGCTAAGAGGGAGTGTTAGTTTTGTTAGCTTGGACAACTGTTTGTCCATTTGCTATTATTTAGCAAGTAATTGTTTTGCTAACTAATTGGTTAGATTAGAAACAAATATTTGTTAATTAATTGACCACTTTTGGAAACAACTAGAAACACACTTGGTTAGGGTTGTTAAGTTGTTTTAATCTCAATCGTCGATTGTAAATCAATCTCAGCCATTGGTTTACCAATAGGAGTAGTATAAAAAGAGGTCAGGGGGGCATTTGGAGAATAAGAAGTTTGGAGAAACGTTTGCAGTGTTAGGAAATAGTCTTGCAGTGTTAGCACGAGAATAGTAGTGGGGAATATTAGCGGGATAAATTAGGAGGTTGTCATAGTTCTGCCAGTGAGAGGCAAGGAATTTTGTATCTCTTGATTTGCTGAAGTTTAATATAATTCCTCATCTGTAGAACTGGTTTTCCCTTAGAGGTTTTTCCAGGGACAATTTGTCCGAAAATATTGTGTTCATTGTGTTGTTTATTTATTTCCATATTTTATAAGTGAAGTTGTAGTTGTGTTATTTTTTGATATTAGCTGGAAATTTATTTTCAGCAGTTTAATAATCATTTACGATAGGAGATTAATAATCAGTTACTGCAATAGTTAGATTTTTCATGGTTTTCTTCAGCAGAGCATGCTGGCTCACGTCTTTGAAGATTTCTCGTAACAGATTGACGGGTATGTTGCTGTCCCGGGTATTATTAAAGCTCAAAAAAGGCCATCCTGATCACATCAATGAAATATTGGAGGGTGTACAGATGTTAGGGGACACTCCAGAGAGCCTGTGGTTATCTAATCACCTGTCCATTCCAGTAGCCGCGGATCTCATTTCACAAGGCAAACGAGCCGGTCAAGGTAATTGTAAACATCTAGTTGACTTTGTGGTGGCCAAGAGAACGGGCCCCGTTTAGGGTTGAGCTGTTTGGATCCAAGTAAGCCGCGGAAGGAATTGAAGTATGTATGCAGGAGAAGCATGACTGAAGAAGAGGCACAGATGACAGACACGGGTAGAAAACAATGGAAAATGACAGCAATTGCCCTGCTGAGTATCATCGTTCAGCTCTCCCTAGTTTGTGCTCAGCCTGAACCAGAATAGCCGTCCACTTCTCAATTGATTCCTCCCAAGGTAGTGAAGGATTGTATGGAGGCGTATTCTCAGGCATGGAGAAGCTCCTCCTAATTGTAGCTCTCCCTCCTAATGATACAAATATTTCGTCATTTCTATTTTCAAAATATTCGACACAGATTCTTTTCTTACAGAGATTGTTTATAAGTTTATTAATTATGTTTTGTGTTCATTCTAGTTGATAGATTTATTTCCCTTATTTCCCTTATTTGTTGTTTTTCTTATTATAGAATGTAACTGTTCAAAATAGAATTGCATTATTATAGAAGATTTTAGGATTACTGAAATTGTGAAAAGTGAATAAATATAAAATAGAATTGTGTGATACATTTTTTTAATATATTATTAAGTATTTGTTCATGTATTTGTATTTTGAAATAATTTTGCAGTAATTTTTTCAATTGTGAATAGTTCCTCTCATGTCTTTGAGAGCTTAAAGACCAAGTTCTTCATGAAGGTAAAAGCTAAGCTACCCCACATTACCAAGGGTATAACTATGATCAACGAGGAGATTGTGATGGAAAACACAAATAAAATAAACAATAGAATGGCTAATATGGAGGTCATCAACTACAGGGCAATTTATATGCACCCATAGCCAGTATTAATAGTGTAAGTTTATAATATTTTCACTGGAATACGATGCATATAAGTTGCTTCATAGATGATGCCAATATGGAGAAGCATATCTGCAGTTTTTCTCAATTTGCACTGAAGATCATGCACAACTCAACCGCCGCTGTATGTTTGCTAAAAAAGGGTGAGATGGGAATGACTAGAGAGCAAGAAGGAAACCATAAGGAACTCTTCAAGTTTCTTACTAAAGACTAGGCAAGGGCAATGCTTGTCAAGACATGCAAATCGAAGGATTTTTAAGGGTTGGACCTCTCCTTAATTTTTTCTCCGTTCTTAGTGGCCCCTATTGTATAGTCTTTATTTTTCTTATTCTACAGCTATTATCATTTTACTTTACTAGTTTATTTTAGTTTGACCCTATGCAATCTCTTACTAAGATTTTGTTACAACTTGTTTATAATCTATGGACATTGGTAGTGCTTTGGTTTTTGGTTAAGTTAGTGGTTACTACAGACATGGTTACTTTGTGGATAGTGATAGCGTTAGTTTTAGTTACTATCAACATGGTTCCATGTATGGTTTATTTTTATCGATGTTCCTTAGTCTATTTTTTATGTTGGGTTAGAGTGTTGTGATTGTTAATCTATATTTAGTTTCCCATTGGATTATTCTTTAAGAAGCTCGTGCATTATTTTAGTGATTAGATATTTATAGCAAGTTTTAAATTTAGAGCTTGCACGAATCATAAAGTTGGCTTGAAGTTATGGGTAGTCCCCCATGGTCTTCGGTTTGAATTTGCTCCTAGTTTAGATGTGAATCATCTTGTGGGTGGAGGATCTCACCTATATGAAGATTAGTCTCGCCTTGGCTCACATAGTTACCCAAGCTATAGGTTGTTGTTGGGCTAGGTCATGGGGATACCTCCCATGCATAAAAAAAATGTTAAATTTACAAAAAATAGTGAATCCACATAAAATCGACAAATTTGTTATTTTCCTCAGTTACTTTTGAAGTATGTGTTTCTTACATTACTTTTTCAAAATTTCATCATTTCAATCAATATTTACTTATGTACAACATTTACTCTTCCATTCACTCATAATAAGATAATAGAAAATAGCATTGTCAATATTATGCTTACTTGCATCTCTTCTTATTTCTCACTAGATCCATCCTAATCAATCTCCAATAATACATGAAATAAATAATAAACAATATAATTAACTTCGCAATTAAATTTCTTAAATATATATAAAAATGATAGCATTCAACTATAATTCCAAAATTACAATATAACCACTCTACAATTTACTATTATATTATTTAAAATATATAGAACTCTCAAACTATATAGTTTTTTAAGATAAAAGGATTCTCCCAATTATTCATAGTATTAAGATGAATATTCTAGATTTGATTGTTTGCCATATATATTTTTTATAATAGATCATTGAGTGTGATTTGAAATGTTAATACAAAAATATAATACATGATCAAATAAAAAATATGCATCTTCATAATAATTTTTAATCACAATTTATAGAATTTTAAAATCAAATTTATTTATTAGCAAAGTTACAAAAAATATAAGAATATTAATTTTCAACCAAGGCTATCTCATAAGCTATGCTAGACAACACTAGCTAGACAACCGAAGATTTGCACCTTGGCATTTGTCCCACATTTTCCTTGTGTTGCCCATTCATCCAATTTGATAATACAAACTTACTTCCTTCACTTTGTTCCAAATTTCGTCCAATCACTTTATGTCTGTACATGAATGTATTAAAATATATAGTATTTGCTAAGGAAGTTCTTAATATATCATTTTTAAATTAATAAGTTAAAATAACAAAATATTATTTTAGTTTATCAAATTATTCTATATTCTTTTTT
Organism: Cupressus sempervirens; assembly: GCA_028749045.1. Classification (NCBI taxonomy): domain Eukaryota; kingdom Viridiplantae; phylum Streptophyta; class Pinopsida; order Cupressales; family Cupressaceae; genus Cupressus; species Cupressus sempervirens. The sequence continues at coordinate 549,857,579 of CM053790.1, read as the reverse complement.
TAAATGTATAAATTCTAGGTTATAAAATTTAAGAAATATTGTTACTTTTTACTATAAAATGAACCTTTTTTATCTATTTTATTTATTGTATTTGCTGCAAGCTATACTATTGCAATCAATTAGCTATTAAAACTTTTGATTTCAACCAATTATATACAAGTATTTTTATATTTTATTGTCACTTTTAATTTTTCTAAAGCACATATGTAAATTTTTTAATTTTAAAAATTATTTTAATGTAATTTGATTGGGTAATATATTTGAGTGTTATAGGAGTGAATTTTTAGGAAACACTACCTGTATTATGAGGTAACATTCTAGAATGCTCGTAAATGTTATAATATATGTAAACCTTATTTATTTAGGTTAATTACTCAAACATAAATCAAAATAGTTATTCCAACAATGAATCTCAACTATTTAATGATGTTGAAATCAAGTGGTTAAAACATTATAAAATTCTAAGTGATGAACCTTTGTTTTCCATTACTTGGATAATGTTTAACCGTATAAATTGTTGTTTTACAATAATAAGTAAAATAATAGTTACAATAGATTTTTTACATAAATATTTTTATATTTAATTAAATTAAAAAAAATAAAAAACAATGAAAGTTATTAGATTTTTATATTAGAAAAATTTAATTTAATTCCTTAACAATAAACTTAACAAAATCATTTAAAAATTCATAATTCATATTTTTTAATCAACTATTTCATTCGATTTAAACTCTAAAATTAATTTTCCTACAAATAATATTCTAAACCCTAATTCATCATTTTCTTCTATATTCTATTACAACTTAGGCAAATACAAGCCACTATGTGGCACTTGTTTAAATATTGTAATGAGAATTTTTTGAATCAAATAATTTAAATGTAATGAAAAATTAGAAGTTACTTCAATTTGGCTAGTTATTTCCAATCTAAATGTATTGTAAATTTTAATTATAACTTTCAAAGATTAAGTATTATTTCTAATTGACATATATTAAATAATAATGAAAAGTAAAAGTATTTTCAAAATTGAAGTAAATTAAAGAAATTAAGGAAAATAAAATAAAAATTATTTATATTTATGATACTCATTAAGTAATAATGTTTTTAATTTTTTTTCTTATGAGACAAATGAAATGCATTAAAACTTTTTAAATATATCTTATTAATTTTTATGCCGAGAGGCATAACCTACAGTGGCAAAATGGGGGAATGAAGTGGTGTGACCACGTTAATGTTAAATTTTTCATTTTGAAAATTTAAGGCTGACTACTAACTTTTTGATATTAAAAAATTTAAGTCTTATGTATCATCACATTCCATAAAATTAATGATATAAATATAGAGTATACATTTAAGAAAATACACATTTCAATATTAGAGTGACAGTACAAATATACAGCGCAGAAAAAATACAAAAAACATAAGTAACAGAGCTGATTCAACATTGCCACCCTTATTTCGACATTGCTTTGTTCTTCACCCTTAAGAGGGAGCTAATTTAACTTGAGAACGTGTTTGACCTCTGTGATCATGAGGGATGCTTATTTCCACATTGCTTAGTTCTTCACCCATGCCATGTCCTATATTTGGTTGTTCTTCTAAATTTTGAATGTCTATTCTCTACAACTAGCTTGGATATCATGATGTACTCTCCTGCGATGTCTTCCACAAACATTTTTTTCAATGTCAAGTGGTATTGAAAGAGTGAAAACCATGCTCATGCATTGTTGCAAATTAGAACATTCTTCTTGTCTCATCCTTTTTGCACTTTCAGATGTAGCAAAACTTTTACCTCGCAATATCACAATTTCACATCACCTCAAATTTTCTCTCACAGTTATGTAGATTTAGGTTTAGGATTTTCCTGATACCCCTTTTTATGTAATGAATGAATGACTCGACAAACATTTAACTCATTATACCACATAGCAGCCAAATGCAAAGTCATTTTTGACAGCTTGATTCCTCTCTTAGATAGTTTATTAACAATGCCTATAGAACCCAGTTGTAAAGAATGATGTAGGAGCTAATCCTAGTTCACTTTATCAAAATAATCTTCTGGCTTTTCTAACTTTGATAACAACTTTGATGCTGACATTTTATCTATAGATGGAAGAGCTTTCTTTAAGTAAGGGTTTGACATTATTGAATGGTATGTTTCCTCCTCTAACTTCCCCAGCATTTATAGTCTCCAATTTTGACCAAGAGTTGAGTAACAAGTAAACTACTTCATAATTCTAGTCATCCACACACAAAATTAAAGCCACTTCTTTTCTTCGGTCACAAAGCTAAACAGTAGCTTGTGCATAAGCTAGAATTTTTAGTATTAGTTAATTAACTTCATGTGTGCACCACCTGAAAATACTTTCAAAGTAAACATAACACCATTCAACAACCCTAGCCTCTAACATTGAGCTTCACACTGGAATATGATGGTCCTCTATAGCGATCATATTAAGTTTTTATATGATGGTCCTCTATAGCGATCATATTAAATTTTTATGATAACATGGTCATTTCACTACCTTTCTTCTAAATTTTTGAAAAATGTTATTAATGTTTAGAAAATTATTATAACAATATTTTAATATATATCTTTTTTTATAAAATAATATCCAAAATAAGAGTTTGGAAATTGAAACTATGATATATCATATATTAAAAAAAAATCAACAATGAAAAAGACAAAGATTGTAATTGATGTTATTTATAGAATATGAATTATATTTTTTTGATTAATCATACAGAGATTTGGCGTAGATACAAAGGAGTTAAAATTAAAATTAATAATATATTTTGGAATACAAGAAAATATCTTAAATTATTTAATTTTGAAATGCATCTAGACCAATTTTGTTTACATTGCACTATATTTCAAATAGATTTTAAATTAATATATAGATATTTACAATAATTAATAGGTATTACATTTTCATATTCTAATATAACTAAGTATTGATAGATGGTATATTGTTTGCAAAGTCAAGTTCTTTCAACAATTTCTTTCATCTTTGATTAGCTAAACTCAATTAATATGGAATTTGATTCATATGCAAATGAATATGTATTTGCGGGTCCAATAATGGATATGGATCAAGGAAATATTATCAATCATACTATGTCAATGGCCTCTAAACCACCAAATGTACGAAGAGAGATGGAACTAATTCATGCATGGATAAATAACCCAAATGTAGATCCTGGATCACTAATTGATTGGCCAGGAATTGGAACATCTCCAATGAATGAGTATGTCATAGAAGGATTACTCGATATGGCATTTCCAACACTATTTCTAGATGAACAATGCGATTGGATCGAACCAAGATTGAGAGGAGTCTATCTTCATGAATTTGTTAAGCATTTACTTCAATATAGAGATCATTTCTTTGGACGACACCCATGATTTAGTTATTATATGATGAATATGGTCATGCGATATCATGCACAAAATTCATCAATAGTATTTTCCAAAAAGAGCTTGCAAGATATGCCAGTCACAATCAATGAGTTACAAGAACATATAGAAAATGTCCCTCACTCACATCTACCGAATCGCTTGATGCATTTTGGTACAACTCTAAGGGGTACAAGGTCTTATTGGGCAAAGTGTTGAGCTGAATTAAGTGATCTCTTGCATCAAATTGGAACACCAACAATTTTCTTTACTTTGAGTGTACCAGATACATATCAGCTTGACTTACATGCATTAATGCCAGGAACAAATCCATCTAATCCATAAGAAGCACAAAAATGGTGACAAAAAAATATTATTGACTAGCCACATAATGTTGCATATTATATGCATCTAAGATATACAATGTTTCAAAATGATGTACTACTAAAGGGAATGAAAGTAAAAGATTTTTGGTCAAGATATGAATGGCAACATAGAGGATCGCCACATGTGCATGGATTCATATGGTTAGAGGGAGCACCTAACATAGATAGCCTTAATTGGAGAAATCATGATGAAATCAAGATAGTTCAAAAATATTTTTATTCTATTATACATGCATGGAATCCAAGGGGAGATCCACATCAACGAAACATACAGGTATGATACCAATTCTTCTATAGGTATTCAACATATATTATGCTTATTTTTTTATTTTACTTAATAAAATATGTTATATCTTCAATAATAGGTCCTACAAAGTTTTACACAACATCCACGCCTTCAAAATACACAACAACTAAACCAAGTAGACTTTGAACATGATTATGAAGAGTTGGTCAATCGTGTTCAATGTCATACAATATGCAAAGAGGGTGCTTGCCTTCATAAGAAAAGAGGGAAAATGGTTTGTAGGTAAGATAATTATATAGATTCATATGTTTTTATACTAAGAAATGAAAAAATAGTGTACAAACTAATAGTTTTCTTTATTATTTAGTTATAATGCACCATGGCCATTACATCTGGATGGATCAAGATTATTTGAAGATCCAACAATAGGAGATAAAATATATGAACCATCAAGAAATGATGATCGAGTAAACACACATAATCGTACCATACTTCAATTATGGAGAGCAAATGTAGATTGACAACCTATTCTTTCAAGACATGCTATAATGAATTATATTGTTAAGTATACAACAAAAGTAGAAAAGAGTTCTGAGACATATCATCAAATGTTGGTAAGACTTACAAATATTGAAAATCTAGATGAAGCAGCATTAAAGGCATATAAGAGACTACTAACTGAAACCCTGATTGAAAGAGACCGCACATGTCAATTGCCCTTATGTTTGGCTTGGGCATTAACTATCCATAAATCATAGGGATTAACTCTTTCTAAGGCAACAATTGACATTGGACCAAGGGAAAGGACATGACTAACATTTGTTGCCATATCATGAGTTAAGTCAATGGATGGACTTCGAATTTCACCACCATTTTCTTATGATCGTTATGAAAAGATGAATACAAGGAAGCAAGTTGTGAAAAGGAAAGCAGGGGAGGAAGGACTCAAATCTCTGGAAAGAGATTAATTGTATGCATTGTATATACTATATTTCAATATCTATAAAACATAATGGATATGATAAGCATCATGCTTTAAAAAGAATAATTCAGATTAAAAATTTAATAGAGTTTAGTTTTACATGTTGCGTTGTAGATGCTACTAGCTTAGATATCTTTATACATGTATCTAAAACATGCCAAGAGATATCAAGCTTGAGGCGCCTATCTATTTTCAATAATATCTTTATTGAAATAGGTGTCGCGAGCTTGATATCTCTTAGCATTTTTTAGATAGATGTATAAAGATATCTAAGCTAGTAGATAAAATTTATTGATGTATTTAGAAATAGTAAAAATAAACTTAATACTAAGTAAAATAATTTATATTTTCTTACTAGAAATTAAAGAAAATCAACACAATTTTAAATCTTTGAAAGTAAATATATTTAAAGAAGTTTTATTTATATTTATGATACTTATAAGTAATAATATCTTCTTTTATTTTTAAAAATGAAATGAATAATTTATAAAAAATATATCTTAATTTTGGAAAAATACAACTTTGTATTAAAAAATATAAATTAGGTAAAATTACTCTTTATAGTAAGTAACAATAGTTTATATTTTTAAACTATAAAATAAAAACAATTTATTTAATATTATTTATATTTATGACATTAACTAGTTATTAATAGTAAATTAAAAATTTTACTAATTTCTTGATTTTTACTCCTAATATAAATATACTTTATAAAATATACGAGGATGAATGTTCTAAGAATTATGATAAAAAAAAAATTGTACTAATTTTTTTTTTTGAATTAGTAATGAAACATTTTATAATAAATTATAATAGATTATTTTAAAAATTTAAAATCATCTAAAATATAATACAAATTATTTTAATATATTTGAAAAGTTAAAAATATATAATTATAACAAATATTTTCAATATTTATAGATAAATATATCTTATTAACTTTATTACTAGCTACTTGTTCAAAAAGATAGAAAAATAAATTAAGTTAATAAGTGAGTAAACATATTTTTATTTTTGAAGTGAATAGAATATAAAAATAAATAAAGTTAGCAAGTAATAAAAATATTTTTCTAATTATAATAAAGTTAATTAGATATATTTACTTCGATGTATATTAGTAAAAAAAAAATCATCAAATTCTCTTTTAAAAATATATTTAAAATTTATAATAGACTTATTATTCAAAACAATTAAAGTTAACGTAATGTCTAATTTTTTATTTTTTAAGAATTAATAAATTACTTTATTTAAAAAACATCTCATTACAATATTTAAATAACTTTTCAATATAGATATACAATAACTTGAGAACAAACTAAAATAATATTTTGTTTTTTTTAAACTTATATGTATATCTTCTTTAGCACTAGTGTGTATATATATATATATATATATATATATATATATATATAGCTGCACAAACATTCGTCATGAATGAGAGGTCTTTAAATCATTCTTTTCACTTTATTTCTGAAGTCACGTCTATTTAGTCGATGGATTATCTGCATACGTGAGGATAGTGGACACGACTTGCACCTAGCTAGAATGCACTTCGACGTCCATAAATTACAGATAGGGCCCGCGTCCCTCTGTAAAATGTGCCAGTGAAACAAGTCACTCAACAGTGCCATTTTTACATCAAAAAACCATTCGTTCACAGTAAATAGGCATGATTCATTTTCTAATATAAAACAACAATCAAATATGATTGTTACCTATTAAAACATTTGTCAAGCGAAATTTGGTTTAATGGAGGTGTGTATTGTAAGTGTGAGTTCAAATTATCTATAATAAAAAATAAACTAGCACTTGCACCACCGAGTTAGATCAATTCCAAAATATTAGGTGTAGAGTTCAAGTAATATTTAGGAGATCTAATGATTGTGAGGGTTTTGTGATAGATATCCCAAATATTACTTTTAAAAAGTTCCAGAAAATGATAATGCATGTACTGATAGCCGATTACACATGTACTAATAGTTGATCATTTTTTGAATGTTCTTGGTTGTTGATTGGTTCATTGGTGAGCGGTTATTGAGGGGTGAATGTAACATGTATTGGGTGAGTGCTTTAAAATGTTACTTTTTGACCACTTTGCACTCCATGGGCCCTACAGAGATATCCATAAATGCCCAAATTCTTAAACCTTAGCTTTAAGCTCTTGATTCACCTACAAAGGTGCACTCAAATATTTGACATAATTCAACTTGAGGTTTAGGAGATCTAGGTGCATGAAGTGAGTCTTGATGGCTACTGTGCCTCTTCCTCTATTTCCCTTTGAATGTGTCCATTGTTTTGGTGGATAGCTTGTTCTTCTTGAAATGTTTTGTGAGGCAGATTGTAAATCTTTTATTGGTATTCACTTTCATTGCAAGTGTTGCTGATAACATAAATCATAGCATTAGTAGTCATGATCTAGAAGATTCGAATTATTAATGGTATTCTCCTTCTCTGGGAGTTGTTGATTAAACAAATCATAACATCAATAGTTATGATCTCGAAGTTTATATAGATTGTACATTTTGTACTTCCATTTTGTGTCATTTAGAATTAGTACAAATCCAATATATTGAAATCAATATGCTTCTTAGAAGTTGTAGATGAATGGACAAATATGTGGTTCTTTAATGAACTAGACATTTATAAAAAAATCTATAATAAAAAACGTAGTACATAATGAAATAATATGAGTGAATATTTTAGCATGAGTAAAATGATATCAAGCATGTAAAATTGTGCTAATCTACTATGTATCTATTGTGTACTAAACAATTAATGCACCATTAAACCGATATTAACATCAACCATTTATTCAATGTGATCTTTTATAGCTAATTTAAGACAATCAAATTGTAAGTTGCATATCCCATCTCTGACCATCATGAATGAAAATGTCTTGCAAACATAAAAGTTTAAATAACAAGCGACATAAATAAAATAAAAAGCAATGAAGTTATTCATATTTTAATGAAACATTTAACATCAAAAGTTATTAACAAACACATGTACAATATATGATGATTCAAATACCATTTCATTAATGTGAAATGAAGCACCCTATGGTTGGGATACTATAATAACATCAACTGTTGGATGCATTTATAGATGGAAGATGTAGATGTTATGAATAAAAAATAGTCAACTTCACAAAAGATTGTTGCACAAAAATCCTGCGAAAGAAATTGAGCCTATTACTGATGCAGTACAAGGTAGGAGAATCCCCAAAGGAGATGTCCTATTCCCCAGCAACATAACCACACAATAGAAACATGGAAGCAAAACAACATTAATGCAAGATCTGGTACCAACTCACAATAATTTCTCCATAAATATAACTGATTACATGCAATATGCCCAGCTATAAGGTCTTCCAGTTTGGGGCAATATACAAATAGCAATCACAAAATCAATTCTGCAAGATCCAATAAGATCCAACTCACAACCAATCTCAGCTAGCCCAAATCTGTAACATAACAACAATATGGAAGAAACCATCAAGGAAATCTAAACTTGTTCTTGCAAGCCCTCCAAGTAATTTCCTTGTTTTCCAAGCCGCAACTACCAGCTCTTCTCAAGCTTGATCCAAGATCCAAGTGTAAATTGCCTCATATTCAATGCTCTATCCATAGACTCAGGAAAAACTTGCTCTTTAGCTGCTGCCCACACTCCACTGAATGATTGACTAAAGACTCCACCAAAACCCCTACTTATACCAATCTAAGCCACAAGTCAGCCCAGAACACAAATTAAATATGAATACATAAATTAAATGCCACAAGTTAGCCTGCAACAACAATTAAATGTCCAAAAATTGATATCCAAGTAAAATCGTGATATCTCATAGCTTTGATTGAATTAGAACTTACAGTTCAAACCATAGATAAAAATTTAGGTCCTCTAAAAACCCTTCAATGCTCAAAGGCTGATTCCCTAAGGAAAAGTGTGCATCCATCCCAAAAATCACTTAAAGAAACTTGTCATGCAGTCTGTCAGGAATTGATACTTCGGGAGAATTTCCATATCTCCCAACCTATAATGAACTAGGACTTGCACTCTAGATAATAGATATTAATCTAGTCCCTATTCAATCCTGGAAGTTTGTAGCCTCTAATTCATTAAGGATAATTAGTTACACATCCTACAATAGGCACCTAGAAACCAGAAAAACATAGTTCTAGCAACAAGGTAAAAACTACTCAAACTTCAACTCAATCCATCCAATCTCTATGAAATAATTAGGAAAGGTTCCAAAATGTATCTCCAACAAATCCCTAACCATGAAAAGCATAAATCCACCAAATTCCAAGCTTGATTCTAAACAACACTTAACCAAAATCCCACCAAACAAACAAACCCAAGATGCTCCTGCATCAGACTCCCAGGTAAATAGAAAAATGTGTCCCACACTTTGATGTTCAAAGAAAGAGAAACCACCATCTTCACCTTCACCAAAGGCTTCCACTCCAACAGGGACAAGAAAACCAATCTGTACATCATCCACATCTGCATCATTCTATCAAACACAAAAATCTCAACCACCTAATCAACATGCTCACTCCTAGGAACAAACTTAACATAATTCTTCATCAAGAATCTCTACCACTAATCACAATCAGCAACAAAAATATCCTCAAACATGTACTCTATGTTAGAAACATCATGTAACTCCAAAATCAAGTCAGCAACTAGTGAATCCACACTTGTGAGGCCTAACCCGATCCATCATAGTATAGATGACATAATTGCATTATGATACTTATAATTTGATGTTTTGATATATTTTTGAGACTATAGTGTTAATTTATTTTTATTTTTTTATTTTGATGATCTGCACTTATGTCTGCACATTAAGACCTAAATAATATAAGTAATGATTTTTTTCATGTACTAACCCTTTTCAATTGCTTTAATAGAAGTTGAATTGTAGAAATGCTTGTAATGAAATGTTAAGTGGGGTTATGTTACTTACTTTTGATATTCAAGATTTGGATATTTTGACATTATTCAAGATTTAGGACCATGGCTTATTTTATCTATTGTTTTTGACATTTATAGTAGTATTCTGCATCTATGATATGTGCTATGAACCTTATATTGTGAATGGAATGATTAAACACATATGGATGCAACTTTATGACATGATAAAATTAGATTATGATATGATGATTATGATGATTTGTGATTTAATGTAATATGCAGATTTTTGAGGTGTTTACTGATTAAATGTTTTATAAGAAAATGATGGGGAATACAAAGTTAATTATGAAATGTGTTATATGTGAATTGTAGAATAACAAAACTATTATATATCTTTACTTCATATGTATTTTATATGTGACCTTTCATTGTACTACTGATGTTTGAATTTAGTGTGCAGGAAAGGAACCATGAAAGCTTAATGGGGAAACAAGGTATAAACACATGTTAAAATGACACTACCAAGGTGAATCTTTATGAGATTCGTAAACCTCATCGTGATATGTTTATTTTGTAAATGTGAGATGTATGTGTGTGGTATGTAATTCATGTGTAGATTTTGAATGTGTCATGTGTGATATGTGGTGAGTTTTGTGTGTGTCACTTGACACTTGTACTCGTTATGTGAAAAAAACATGTTCTTTGATGATGGATCATGTGGCCACCTTATTTTGAGTTAAATACCTTAATTGAGAAATTTGACTTATTGCCTTAAATTAGTAAAGAGAAAAGGTTACCACTATGGGAAATTTGGAATTTGAACTTACCTAGCATTGTGAGGGCCACAAAGTAACTCTAGGGTGAAATTGTGACAAAAATAAACCCTACCCATGTTAATACTATAACTTAGGAGGCTAATAATGACCTCTACAGTGCCTAGTAGACCTCAAAAAAATGCATTCTTTATTGAATCCAAAAATGACAAGGATATATAGAGGCATGGCTAAATTGGAAACTCACTTGGCCACTCTCTATCTTTAGAGACAACTAGGGTTTGGATGAAGAGGATAAGGAGATCTACTACAACTATCCATTTCCATTACTTGGAGTGAGGTTGGTACCTTTGATCCATGGTGTTCTTCACTTTGCATGTAGAATAGATGTGGTGTTCTTCATTTCGTGATGAATTTTTGGTGTATTGTAGATGTGGTTTGTGGGAAAAGATCTTGTTTGAGTGTTGCATGTGAGAAGCTTTGTGTGGATCCTTCCTTGAAACTTTCTTTGTTTTTATATTATGTGTTTTGTGTAATGGGTGTGAAGCATCACTCACCCTTGGGAGGGAAGAGATGCTTGGGTGAAGGGGTTAGTTGAGCTCACACATGTAGTTAAGGAACTCTCCCATGTGTGGAGATGATTGTATATGTTCAATAGAATGTTTTCATCTTGCTTACTTGCATTTTTGGAGGTATAAGGAGGTGTGTGGAAGGGAAGATATTGTAAGCCCTGAAAGGGCATGTTGATAATGAGAAGATGTGTATATTGTGAATCATAGCTTTGGAAATCCTCCTCATGGTGAAAACCCACCTTCACCCTATACTTGATTCAATTATTTAATCTTTGTGCAAAGCCTTGGGATGGGACGTGTTGTAATGTATTGTGTTAAATCTTGTTATATTGTTGTGAATAAGCATGGCACGTGAATTTATATTATGCAACCATTTATGCCTTGTTTCCCCAAGCTCAGTGGGTGGCCTCCTTGAGGCCTAGGTTGGGAGGTGAGCCTCCATGGTTCCCCATTTCTTTCTCTTTTGCAAGCTTTTACTTGATGATCTTGGAAGATTGAAATTTCATGTGGTTTATTCATTGCATAAGAAAGAAGTCTCAATGGTATTGTGTTGGAATGGAGAAAAAAACTCCATCATGTTTATGTGACATAATGTTTTTTTGTAGTGTTGTCTTGTTCTATTTTGGTTGAGTCATTTATGTAGGGAGAAATATATTGTTATTGTGTGTATTTCTTTTTAGAATTAAGCCTTCACCACCCTATGTTCATGGATGACAAGAATGTAGTTTGGAAGAACTTTGGAAAGAAATTTATGTTGAGTTGTAATGGTAGTTACATTTTCTTGGTTATGATTGTGTTAAAAGGAAGAATTTGTATCATGATATACCTTGAAGAATGAATTGGACATTATCACCTTGATATCTTTATCTCTACAATTTTTTTAAGAATAATTTAGTTGCTTGATGTTTAGTATTGAATTTAAAATTGGTTCTAGAAGATGCAATTTTTAGCAATGAATTTGTAGATAGCTGAATTATGGAATTGGATGCCAATAAAGTATATTGAATAATTGATGTTCATGAGATTATAGTTTCAAGAATTTCATTTGAGCTCCATGTTAGTGTACATTGCAAGTAGACTTCAGTGGTAATATGATAGTTGATTATTGTTAAATTTTCTTATTTGTATTAGAAAATTTAATGCATAATGCAATGTTAGACTACCACCAATTCAATCTTAACAAACATTGAGAATATATGGAAAGAATTACACCAATAAGATAAGCTCACATAAAACCTGTAGATGCATTTACATGTTCTAGAAAATGTATGGACTAAAGCAAAAATAATGTTCCTGGCTATTAGAGTCAAATAAAAGGATGGGCCTTGAATAATATATTAATATCTTGAGTTGGTAAGTAGAGATATATCCTTTCCAAATATTTCTTATTAAATAAATGATAGGCTTAAGAAGAGGAGTCCTTGACTTGTGATAAGACCTATAAAAAAATTATATACTTAAATTAAATAAAAAATAAGAAGGAAGGGGATGTTTTCATAATTTAAAACTGACCTAGCATAATTAATGAGAAAACATATTTCTTCTCCTACCTATACGTACCACCCCACAAACCCAAGCATAAGAATTATAATATATACATACAAATAACTAGGTATTCTTGATGGGATTGTTGCCCACTCTAGGTGGCCATAGGATATTGATTTATGAAACCAAAATAAATCATGCTTAAGTTAGTTTTGACATGTCAGACTTACCTCCTTTCACGCCTAGTTTGAGAGGTGTTTGAAGGGGATAAAATTTACTAAGAAACCACTAGTTGCTCACCTACCCACGCATGGGGAAAAGGGGACATAGTTTTTGTTTAAAATCAATTTAAATATTCATTGCCTTATGTCCTAAATGAGACTTCTCCTCCTTCTAGGTGCCTCAAACTAGAAGGGCATATCAAATAAGTTTGATGGCAGTCTTGTCAACCACCTTCCCATCTCTCATACCACCATGCCACAAAAATTACATGAGCAGCAAGGAAAAAAGGATGAAGAGGGTGGGTGGCTATGCAAGGAAGAATGTGGAGTGTTCAAAAAGATTTTAATTAATTCCATAACTTGTCCTCACCCTATGCATTTGTAGGTGCCTAAGATTTGTGCATAGGGGAAAGTGATTGTTCTTTTGAGCCTCCAACCACAGATGCCTCGATGAGGAAAAAGGTACGTGGGGTAAGGAATTAGGGGCCAATCATTCTAAATGTGTGTGTGTGTGTGTGTGTGCGCACGCACGTGCATTTATGCAAACATTGGAATTATTATGTAATCACATAGACTAGGATGTATGCATAGGTTAGATTGACAAAAAAGTTAGATTGAGGGTTATTATAAAGATAGTATTGGTAGGATAGTGTATATTGTTTAAAGTTATGTGGAATTATTCTTAGATAGTAGGTAAAGGTATGTTTAGATTCTAATTAATTTTGAGTATATTTTAAATATAGCTTAATAATAATTTTATGGGTAACAGTTATACATTGGTTTGTTTTTAGATGTTATGAAAATAGTATATTTTAATTATATATATATATATATATATATATATATATATATATATATATATATATATATATATATATATATATATATATATAATGTTAAGGGTTGCCTAGGTAGTATAAGATTAGGGTTAAGTTTTAATTGATATTTAATCAAGCACTTTGTTCAATTATGGTAATCTCAATTTAGTATTAAATAATGATAATGCTAACAATTACAAGTTGAGGGTGCCTTCTTTTTATTTAAAGAAATATATGCATAATAAAGGAATGGTATATTGGATTTTATTTTATTAATTTGATTTAGGGATTGTAAGTATGATTATAGTGTATTTGATTATAGTTATTAGATAATCTTAAGGATAATGTATATGTATAATATCTAATTAATATAATATTCATAGAATGATAATAATGATTAATAGAAGTAAAATTGGAGTAGTGTACACAATAAAATTAAAATGTAATAATAATAACAAAATTAATAAATGAGTTTAAGTTGAGATGTGCGGAAGCTTGTCTAGATAGGTATATTATGCATTGAAATTTTCAGTACATCTAAAACAAATTATCAAGGCTTTTAATCATACCACCTCATGGGGAACTCAATATTCCAGTTCTGAGTAAACAAACTCCATAGCATTAACATTACTCATCATCTCCAAGTTTTAGGATTGATTAAGTTCTTACCTTTGTTCTCTCCATCAAAAAATAAATTAATTGTACTTTGCCATGTTAAATTATGGGCATGAAAACACCAACAACATCAAACTCCACATCAACAACAATATGTAACTCCTCAGCAACATATGCCAAACTCACAACACCAACAATCTCATTGCTCACAACAAGATGTTCCATAACACACAACTCATCACCAACAGTAACTGGATCATCCATGACCAAATACTCTACAATTTCCATGTCAGACTTAGCCAAGTGATCATGAAAACCAACCTCTATCCCAACATCAACAAGAATAGGAATATCTTCAGCAAAAACCTCTAGTTGCTCTGCAAGTTCTGTATCAGACTCCACAATCTGATCAACAAAACCAAACTCCTCCACCTTGACCTTTCCATGCCATCTTCTCTCATGAACAATTCTCTTAACTGACCAAACAACTTTCTTCCAGATTGGTATACTCCAACTCCACAAACATCTACACAATGTCTTCCACATCATGTCCTTATCTCAATCATCTAAATTAGTTTCAAACCAAGCAACCTTCTCCTTAGCTCGATTAGCCAAACTAGCTTCAAATTGAGTAGACATCTTAGAAAAATTCCTCTCTACCACATCATGAAAATTCACAATCATCTCAGGGCCCAATCCCCTCAAATCCATCTTCCAAGATCTTCGCAAATTCTCTGCAATAAATCCTTCCTACACTCCTTATGATAAATCCAAATTGTTTGCAAGTTACATCGCAACCTACCACCTCACATGAACAATCAAGAACCATATCACAAGTCTGGGACCATGGATCTACATTCCACAAACACTTTGCGATCATGCCTTAACAAGATTGATCTTCCATCTTTGCATCCATAAATTCATCTGTAAGCCCTCTGTAATTGCAAGTCACAACTATGAACTGCCACCTCACAACCAAGAGATCTAGGACTCTAGAAAGAACAATCCACCACCAAATCAAGATCAACATAGATCTACTTCTACAATTGAAGTCCTAGTGCAAACTACCACAACTTTCGCAATCTGTCTACACACTCAGGTACAACCTTCACTCTAATACCATCTAACACAGTACAAGTTAGGATTATCCCAAAAGGAGAAGTCCTAGCCCCAACAATATAACCATACAACGAAAACACAACAACAAAGACCCAATAATGCAAGATCTGGTACCAACTCACAATAATTTGTTCATAAATATAACTAATTACATGCAATATGCCTAACTATAAGGCCTTCTAGGTTAGGGCCAAATTTAAATAGAAATTAAAAAATAAATTCTATAAGATCCAACAAGATCCAACTTACAACCAATCTCAACTAGCCCAAACCTGTAACATAATAGAAATTTGGAAGAAACCACCAAGGAAATCTAAATTTGTGCTTGCAAGCCCTCCAAGTAATCTTCTTGTTTTCCAAGTGTAAACTACCTCACACTCGGTGCTCTGTCCACACATTCAAAACTCCATTATAATCTTTCTATAAACTACCTCATATTCGATGCTCTATCCATAGACTTAGGAAATACTCGCTATTTTACTACTCCCCACACTCTACTGAATGAATGACTAAAGAGTCCACCTCAACCCCTACTTATACATATATAAGCCACAAGTCAGCCTGGAACACAAATTAAATATGAATACACAAATTAAATGCCACAATTCGGCCTACAACAACAATTAAATGTCCAAAAATCAATATCCGGGCAGTAAAATCGTGAGATCTCATAGCTTCGATTGAATTAGAACTCACACTTTGAACCATAGATAAAACTTTAGGTACTCTACAAACCCTCAAAGTGGAAACGCTGATTCCCTAGGGAAAAGTGTTCATCCATCCTGAAAGTCACGCATAGAAACTCGTCGTACAATTTGTCAAAAATTGATACTTCAGGAGAATTGTCATATCTTCCAACCTATAATGAATTAGGACTTTCTGATGAGGGCACAACCCACAACCAAAATTAGTGCAATAGGAAAAGGGAAGAATATTATTATTAGTAAAATCTATTACTACATTCAGTACATGTAAACAAGCCCAAAGACATGCCTATGGGCTTACAATGGTCAGATCTTGGAGGAAAGTCCTCCTCACAGAACCTTCTCTCAAACTCCACCCAAAACTACCTTTACAATGCCATAAATGTTCTTAAATAAACCCTATTTAGGTTTAGGGTTATGAATACATTCTATAATATGTCATTTGGTATCCACCACCAAAATAGAAGGTTCTAGAAATCACACTAGAAGCCAGTGTAAAATTAGAAGAATCTAGAAATGGTAGTCCAACTTCTGGGACACATAACTTTTGATCTAGGACTCTGATTGATAAACTATTTACATTTCTAGAAAGCTCCCAAAGCACTCTTTAGCCTAATGGACAAGCTTAGCTTGTTTCCCATTTTTTGGGCTTGTACAAGGTAATTTAGTGCCTCAAATCTAACTTTGAAGCGCTCTTAGGAGGGCTCCAAGAAAATTAAAATTGTAATAACTTTCAAACCGTAAAGCCTTTTGACCAGATTCTTCCTCTAGAGTGTTTTAAATTACAAATATAAGCATCCGTCCAGCTTACACCCTCTAACTCATCATAATTATGGCTCAATTAAAAATTAACCCATTTTCTACATTGGCACGTATCCTAAGGTGCTCAAAAACTCTGACCCGAAAAACCAATAGTGAAACTATGAGAGTTGGAATATTTCTTTGACCCAAATGGGTATCCAAAAATGAACACACTTTCAATAGAAACTAACACTAAGAATATTTTTAGGTGATATATGATTTCCCTTACACCACTGGATGCTCCTACATCAGACACCCGAGGTAGATTGAAAAGTGACCCTATCACTTTATAGTTGGTAGAGGGGAACCCAAATGGGAAACCTCCATTGTGGATATCCAAATTGAGTCTTCTATTGGTCATCCTTTCCACTTCACCAGGTATTCTTCATACTACCTATTTCTGGTACTCTGGCCCACATGACTATCCAAATTTTTTTCAATCTCTTCCTTCACCGAAGTAGGAATTAGACATGGCTCTAGCATCAACCCCTCATCTACACCATCATCATGATATTTTGTTAAGTCTGTAATATTAAAGATAGGAGAAATGTGAATCCCATATGGAAACTCCACCTCATATGCATTTCCTAAGTCATGTTTCTTCAAAATTTTGTAGGGACTAGATTTCTTCATGTTCAACTTGTTGTAGGTACCCACTAGAAATTGTTCCTTCCTCAAGTATACCATAGCTAGATCCCCTACTGGGAACTGCTTATGTCTCCTCTTTTGATCTACCCTACCCTTATACTATTGGTTCATCTTGGTAATATGTGCATGTACCTCCTCATGTAGATTCTTGACATGTTCAACAAATTCTTCTACCTTAGCACTTGTCCTCTCCCCTTGCTCCATCTTTCTCAAGATCTGGAGTAGTTCTTGGACTACTCCCATACAAAATTTAGAATGGTGATCTACTAGTACTCTTATTTACAAAATTATTGTAAGAAAATTCTACTTGTGGTAGAATACAATCCCATCCCTTAGGCTTATCTCCCACTAAAAACCTCAACAAATTGTCTAGACTTCTATTTACCACTTCTGTTTGTCCGTCAGTCTATAGGTGATGTGTAGAATTGAACTTCAATTCCATCCTCAACTTCTTCCACAAAGTCCTCCACAAATTTAGTATCTCTATAAAAAACAATACTCTTTGGAAGACCATGTAGTCTCACCACTTCTCTGAAAAACAAATCTACAATTGTTGGAATATTCAAATAGGAAGAATGCTTTTGAGAGGGGCGGGGGGGGGGGGGGGGGGGTGAATCAGAAGTATTTATTTTTACCATTAAAACCTTTTAACTAAAAGTAGATTGCATGCATATAAACATATCAAACACATAAGCATCACCATATAACCCTTGATATTTTGGTAACCCAAAAACCCTCTAGAAATAAAAAGGTAAAATTGGGGTGGGGATGATACCCACTAAATCATTGTAGTAATAATGTTTGACCACTTCTGATGATCTGCCCTGTTAAAGGCTTTACACTGTATCAATAGTGACCTGGTTAAAGGATATACAAACACTTTACATGAAGTGTCACCTTGTCAAAGGATTTAATCACCTATTTAAAGGATCCACAAAATAGTTGTTAAGCTAACCTATCACCATAGGGTTTTCATTCTAATACAATTGCTAGAGAGTATTAGGTACAATAAACCTGATAGCTTACAATCCTTCGATTGCTAAATACAAGCACTTGATCTGCTTTCTCTGATCATGATCCTCTAAGATCTGATACTTCTTTGCTCTGAAATAGTTTTTCCTTTCACACACTTGTACATCCACTTTACTTTCTAATGAGATTTTTTCTTCCTTATAAAGACATTCAAGGACTTAGGGTTAGGTATGGATCTATGATCCATATTGAATCTTTGCTTCTCGCTCATTCCTTGCACTTTTCTTATTGATTGCATGCCTTCTCCATTTTTCTTATTGGTTGCATGTAGATTGCATAGGATATACAAAATATTCGATCTTATCATTTAATCCTTTGAGATTCATCATATGTTGGCCATGAAAATGGTTTACATATGAATCAATGAAGTTACAAACTCATATGTACATTCTGTGTTACTCAGCACTTGCTGATTCTAGATGCTCAACACTAATAACAAACTGGCTTACTCGGCTCCTGTTGCATTTCTATATTTCTCGACAACATCTATGACTCGACACTTGTATCGTTCTTGGTACTTAAAGTCATTCAGCACTTGAACTTCACTTGGCACTTGATCTTCACTTGGAACCAGAAGACTACTCGGCACCTGAAGATCACTCAGCACCTGAAGCCTTTCCTAACTCGGGTCATGTTGTAGCTCATCATACATGGTGTACTCAGCTCCAATATAGAAAGTGGTTAAGTGTATTGGCACTCAAGTGCCAAAAACCATTATGAGGTTAACAATAATATGTATTGCATCATGAGCCTTGTGGCATGGAATGAAGTGTGCCATCTTGGAGAACCTATCAACCACCACAAATACCAAGTCATTACCCCTTTGTGTCCTTGGAAATTCAAGAAAAAAATCTATACTTATATCCTCCCAAGGCTTTGATGGAACAGACAATGGCTGATAGAGTCAACTATTGTGACTAAATCCTTTGGGTGCTTGACATAATTGACAACTTTGCACAAACTTCTTAACATCCTGTGACAATTGAGGCCAAAAAATAATGTTCTCTAATAATGGCAATAGTCTTATCCTAACTAAAGTGTCCTCCCATTCCTCCACTATGTTTCTCCTTGATCAAGTTCTCCCTAATAGAACTTCTTAGAATACATAATTGATAACCCTTGAACAACATACCATCCTGAATCAAATGATCTAGCCACTTGGTCCTATCTAGAGTAACAGGCTCTTTACAAGCCTTCCATGCTTTATCAAAATCAAGATCCTCAAGGTACAAATTCTTGAGTTCATCAAACCCATCCAATTGAACCTACATTACTATCAGCAACTGTCTCATACTCAATACATCTACTACCCTATTAGACCTTCCACTTCTATGTTTCATCACAAATGTATAGCTTTGCATGAACTCTACCCATTTCAAATGTCTCTAATTCAATTTACCTTGGCTATTTAGGTACTACAATGCCTGGTGATCAGTATACAAGACAAGTTCTTTTGGCAATAAATAATGCATGCATCCTTTATGGCTTGAACTATTTCATAGAACTCCTGATCATAAACATAATACTTCTTCTTTGCATCATTCAATTTTTCACTAAAATAGGCAAGAAGCTTACCTTTTTAGCTTAATATGATGCCAATAGCACTACCACTAGCATCGGAATACACCTAGAACACTTTATTGAAATCAAAAAGTGCCAACATAGGTTGCTCTATCACGTTCTTCTTCAACAATTCAAAACTCCTTGCAGCTCCTGTAGTCCACTTGAATTCTTTTCTATCCCCCCTCATTGTTTCAGTCAGGGGTGCACATATACTACTAAAATTTCTAATGAACCTCCTGTAAAAACTAACTAGACCATTGAATGACCTCACCTCAGTAGTAGACCTTGGAGTAGGCCATACTAGGATGCCCTTTACCTTCTCTAGATCCATTTTGAGACCCTCAACTGATACAACAAACCCCAAATAGAGTAACTTCTTTTCTTTGAAGCTACACTTCTTCAAATTAATCAACAATTTCTCTTCCCTCAAACTTTTAGGGAAACTACGAATGTGCAATAAATATTCATCCAAAGACTTGCTGAAAATTAAAATATCATCTACATAGACAATAATAATTTTTTGCAAGAATTTCTTTAGTACCTCATTCATAAGCTGGATGAAGGTCCTTGGCGCATTGGTCAATCCAAAGGGCATGACCAACCAATCATATAGACCCTCCTTGGTCTTGAATGTAGTTTTCCACTCATCTCCCTCTCATATCCATATCTAGTGATAGCCACTCTTAATATCTATCTTCGTGAAGTATTGAGATCCACTCAAACAGTCCATAAGATCATCCATTCTTGGCAATGGGAACCAATACTTGATGGTTATTCTATTTAGAGCTTGAGAGTTTGTACACATTCTCCACTCTCCATCCTTCTTTGGTGCTAGCACTATAGGTACTACACATGGACTTAGGCTCTCTCAAATCAAACCTTTCCTCAACAACTCCTGAACTTGTCTGTTTAGCTCCTCAATTTTAGTAGGAGTCATCCTATGAGTAGCCTTGTTAGGAAAACTAGCTCTAGGGATTAAATCTATTTGATGACTGATTTTCCTTACTGGTAGCAACCCTTCTCAAAAATTATCAAAGATGACATCTCCATACTCACTTAATAGGCTTGAAACTTCAAGTGGAATTTCACTACTACCTTCCTTATCTTTTCTAGGAATCAAAGCATAACACATACGTTGATGTTTCATGCCATCCAAAAAATTTCTTCCATCAACAAGACATACCCTAACACTATTGGATACCTTTTCACCTTCCTTTATCAAGGGCTTCAGTTTGTGGCAAACTTTATCCTTTGTCAAAGAGTATGTATTTGCATGAGCATCATGTACAACATGCCTATCAAACTACCACAACCTTCCCAATAATAAATTACAAAAATCCACTGGAATGATGTCACATAGAACCTTATCATGGTAACTCCCAATCTTGAACTTCACCAAACATTGTTCACTAACTAGGACCTTATGACCATCCTTCACCTAAGCAATCTGATAGGGCTGAGGGTGTTTCTCTCTCTTGAGCTTCAGCTTTGAGACCATCTCTTTTGACACCAAGTTGTCAGTGCTTCCACCATCAACAATCACATCACAACATTTACCCTCGCACTTACACCTGGTATGAAACAAACTCCTCCTTTTTCTAGGTTTAGTCTCACCACTTAGTAAGACCCTTTCATTTACTAGAACCTCTCCTCTTTCTGCATCCTTTGAATGTGATGATTGTGCATGCTAATCCACATGAGAAACCCTTGCTTTACCATCAAATCTCCTATCTATCCTTCATTGGCATTGAGGGCATTCAAAGGCACGATGACCTTATTAATTGCAATGAAAATAGGTAACATAGAAGGATCCTCTTCCTAAACCTTGGCCACATCCTCTACCTCTTCCTCTCTGATCTCCAAATTTTTTATCATAAGAGCAGTTGAAACCCTCGTTCCTCTAGTTTTAGCTAATACCTAGATCTTCATTTTTCCTTTGGTTCTCATTTCAACCTCCAAATGACCTACCACCACCCCTTCCTCCTTGACCGCACCCTCTTTTGCTTCCATCAAACCCTTTGTTTAGCTTCTCCTCAACTCACAGGGAAAACTAGTATGTCTCTTCAATGCTAGTCATTCTAACTAGACTTAACTCCTCCTAAATGTTAGGTCTTAACACACTA
Source organism: Cupressus sempervirens (assembly GCA_028749045.1). Classification (NCBI taxonomy): domain Eukaryota; kingdom Viridiplantae; phylum Streptophyta; class Pinopsida; order Cupressales; family Cupressaceae; genus Cupressus; species Cupressus sempervirens. Next base: position 549,835,176 of record CM053790.1, on the reverse strand, counting down.
AGGTAACAGGCAACCTTCTCCTTGTTTGCTTTTGTATGCCCTACCCTAATAAGAACTCGATAAAATTCATCTATATATTCCTAGATAGATTTTCCTATTTGCTTTAACTCTTATATTTTCTTGAATAAATCAAGCTCATAATCAACAAGAATGAACTGCTTCTTTAGTTTGTCCACCATATGATCCCATCTTATGATTTTCTCCTTTCCTCTTCTATTTTTTTCTAGCCGAATCTCTTGCCACCATATTTTTGCATGGCCTTTCATTTTGGCTTTTGCAAACTTAACCCTATCTGGGTCCCCAATATCCTCATACTCAAAATATTCCTCTAGTTCATTGATCTAGTCTATCAACTCATCCAGGTTTAGACTTCCTAGAAACATACCACATCAATTTTAGGTCTTTTTCCAAGCTTAGCAATGACCCTAAAAAGCCTCTCCTTTGCCTGGTTTAGGACTTCTCCATCTCCTTCCCCTTTTGGCCTAATATTTTCTTCTTCTTCATTTTCTTCCTCACTTTCATTGCCTACAACAACATTCATCCCTCTACAGATCTCCTCCTGCAATGCTTCGACTTGTCTCTAGAGGGCTCTAACCTCAGGAGTAACAACTCCAACCCTTCCACAATGCTCCCTTCATGGAGGCATCTTCTTGTCTCAAACCCATAACCACACAGTCTTAGTGCAAACTACCTCATAGTCGATGCTTTGTCTACACACTCAGGAATACTTGCTCTAATACCACTTGACGAGGGCACAAACCACAACCAAAATGAATGCAATAGGAAAAAGGGGAGAATATTATTATCATTAAAATCTTCTACTACATTTAATACATGTAAACAGGCCCAAAGACATGCCCTATGGGCTTACAATGGTCAAATCCTAGAAAAAAGTCCTCCTCATAGTACCTTCTCTCAAACTCCACCTAGAACTACCTTTACAATGCCAAAATTGTTCTTAAATAAACCCCAATTAGGTTTAGGATTAGGAATACATTCTAGAATATGCCATTTGGCATCTAATACCTAAACAAAAGGTTCTAGAAATCATGTTAGAAGCTGGTGTAAAATTAGAAGAATCCAAAAATGGTAGTCCAACTTCTGGGAGGCATAACTTTTGATTTGGGACTTTGATTGACGAACCATTTACATTTTTGGAAAGCTCTCAAAGCACTCTATAGCCCTATAAACAAGATTTTCTTGAACCCCATTTTTTGGGCTCGTACAAGGTTGTTTAGTGCCTCAAATCTAACTTTGAAGTGCTCGTAGGAGGTCTCTAGGGAACTCAAAACTACAATAACTTTCAAACCATAAAGCCTTTTGATCTGATTCTTTTTCTGGAGTGTTTTAAATTACAAATATAATCATCCCTCCAACTTACACCCTCTAAATCATTATAATTATGGCTGAATTACAAAATAACCCATTTTTTGCATTGGCACATACTCTAAGGTGCTCAAAAACTCTAACCCAAAAAACCAATAGTGGAACTATAAGAGTTGGAATCTTTATTTGACCTAAATGAGTATAAAAAAATGAAAAAACTTTAAATAGGAGCTAACACTAAGCATATTTTTGGGTGATACAAGATTGCCCTTACAACACTGGATGCTCCTACATCACTTTCACTTTGGACCATAGATAGTACTCTAGGCCCTCTTCAATCCCTAAAGTTCACAACCTCTCATTCATTAAGGATAAGTAGCTACAGATCCTGCAATAGGCACCTAGAAACTAGAAAAACATAGTTCCAACAGCAAGGTAAAAATTGCTCAAACTTCAACTCAATCCGTCCAATCTCTATGAAATCATGAGGAAAGGTTCCCCAGTGTGTCTCCAACACATCCCTAACCATGAAAAGAATAAATCCAACAAATTCCAAGCTCAATGCTCCACAAAACTTAACCAAAATCCCACCAAACATGCAGGATTGCAAGCAAACCCAAGATGCTCCTACATCAAATACCGTTGACATAAAAATGCAATAGAAGCTTATAGAAAGAAGAAGAGAGAGAAAACTAAATGTATGATAATCTAGAGAAAAAATAAAAATCCTAGATGGCACAAGGTCCAATGATTATGACATTGTGAAATCAACCATAATTCCTATGTGCATCTTGTAGAGGAGTAAAGGAAATCGAAAGTGTACATGGTATCAAGAGTCCCAAGGAAGCCAAAATGAGAAAAAAAAAAGCAATAATATACAACCCAACTACCTACATTCTTATATAGATTGTTTGTGAGAGTTAAAAAATAAAACACTACTTGAATCAGTAAGGATGTAATTGTACATGGAACTGTACATTCTGTTTGAAAATTAACCATGTCTGAACAATGAATTTATGAGGAAAGTTTGTTGGATGGCTCTCGAGCTAGAGCACCCATGCCCTAGCTCTATCTAGGTTTCTAAGCACTGCAATGGTGGGAGATCAGTGTTTTTAGGGTTTGGATTGGGGTGGCTCTTCTTACTGGGGAATGGACTAGGCCATGCATCTAGAGGAGGAGATTTTTTCTGCACATGGGTAACTACTCATGCATCCTGTATATCTGAGTTTAGTGTAGGAAGTGGCTACTATTGCTGGTGGATTTTCTTTCTCACAACCTTGGTCTACTCTCTTTTGTGGAGGACAAGGAGATCGAAGGTGTAGGTTTGAAGTTGTGAGGGGATTAGATTAAGGGTGGGGGGAGGTCTCCCTTTCCCATTCTTTGGTTCTTGGAAATGGATGATGCTAAGGGTGAGATGACAGTGAGGAGCCCTCACTAGGATTTTTAGGTGGCATTAGGCCCTAAGTTTTCAAATCAAGGGATGAAGACCTTTGACAACAATATATTTTATCTAAGCTCTAAGACTGTTGATTTGGGGTTATCTAATGGCTCAAGGATTATGAAGACTAATGGATGTCTCGAGAAGCGCAAGGACAGGCCAAAACTGGTTATTCTAGTTGTGATGATTGCTGATGATGTTGAATATTATTCACATCACTCCTTATATTGTAAGTTTTTGGGGACGAGGGTTTCCTTGCAATTTTTGGAGGTTTGGGCTTGAAGAACTTGGGAGCTGGAGGGGGAAATGGAGATAATGTTGCTCGCAAATAATTGTTTCGTGGTTACTTTTAATTGCATTGTTGATCACAATCAGGTGTTTGAGGGAGGTCTTTATTTCTACAATAAGGTTGGGTTGTTTATAAAGCCATGGCATGTTGGGTTCAACCCCACAAAGAAGCTACCAAATTTTGTCCTCGTGTGGGTTTATTTATCGAGGTTCCTGGTGGAATGCTGTTGAGAGGATGTGTTGCATCTTTTGGCCTCAATGCTTGGAAAACCTATAGGGACTTCATAACAAACCTTGGGTAAAAAGGTAATGATTTTTTCATGCATTTGTGTTGAAATTGATCTAAGTAGACCTTTACCTAATGTAATAGAGATGTGTGTGGGTTCTTATTCTTGGGTGTAGCAATTGGACTATGAAACTCTTCCTTTTCATTGTCATCTTTGTTGAGAATATGGTAATTTGTAGCAGAGATGCCCAAGGAACAGGCCTTAGAAATCATAGCCCTCACAGCCTGTGAGCAATCCTCCTGAGATAGATAAAGGGAAGAGCATTTCTCTTGATGAGATAGGTGCTTCTGATGGCTTTTCTTTGGTCAAGGATCAAAATCAAAATAGGGGTCAAAAGAGGCCTTTTAAAGAAAGGCATGATGATGGTACCTTCAAGAAATTTGAGGTTTTTGATGAGCTCAGTCAATAGGAGGTGAACCCAAGTTTGATCAACTTGGATCATGGGCTTGTGGACTTAGCTCAAGAGGATCTTGTTATTGATTCTTCTATGGATCCAATAGGGGTAGTGTTGGCAATTGGAATTAGATTAGTAAAGGGGGATTTATAAGGTGTAGGAACCCTTGGCCATTATTACAACAATAGGAGTGGATTCTTTGTCTATTGGGAAGCACATTGGTTCAAGCTTGACAACGAAGATTAAGTTGCCTCCTAAACTAGACATTTTGCAAAAAGATATCAAGTAGGGTGGGGCAGAGAAATTTGTTAAACCTGGCTAAAAAGTTTTCTTACTCCAATAGATATATGGATACTAACCTTATTAAATTTGAAAATTTTTATTACTCCAATAGATATATGGATGCTAACCTTGTGAAAAAAATGATGTAAAAAGGGAAGAAATCAAACATTCTTGCTAGGATCATATGCAAGATCATATCACGATATCCTTCTTCCAAATATTCCTTATCTTCCAAGTCTCACCATGATTCTTCTTAATATCATTCACATTCTTCATCTTCTAAGTCTTATCATGATTCTTCTAGATATAATTCATATTCTTCATCTCCTAAGTCTTATTATGATTCTTCTAGATAGCATTCACATTTCTTATCTTCTAGGTCTTATCATGATTCTTCTAAATATCATTCACATTCTTCATAGTCCAAGTCTTACCATGATTCTTCTAAATATCATTCATCTAGGTCTTCATCTACCTCTTGTTCATGATATCATTATTCTTCTACTTCTACCAAGAGCCTTATTCCTCTTATTAAGACATACCATAATGAACAACATGAAAAGTCTTGTGATATGCTTATCTATAATGCCTATAGTGACAATGATTATGATGACGATGACTAGTATATTCCCACAAGTCCTAAAAGTTCTCCTAGTCCTATGCTTGTGCTTAAAAGGGATGAGTCACAGATAGATATTGATGGTAATCCACATGATTCAAATTTTGAAAACAACATTGATAAATTTTGTGAACAATACGTAAATGATAAATCTACATGTTTTCAGGAAGAGAAAGCATTTTTTTATGCTGAAATAAAATATCAATGTCATTAGAGTTCCTCTTCTAAGAACCCTCATCTTGAAAATAAAGATTACAATCTTGAGCAAGATCCTGTTAATGTTGAAACTTTGTCTTTTGATGCTCCCCTTCCATCTTGTACTTCCTCCACTATCCATACATCTCCTAAAGATTTTGAGTCTCTCAAATCTTATACCAATCCTTCATCCAACAAATATCCTAATGCTTTTCATGTAGTTCCCTATAGTTATCCTCAAAGGCTGCCTCTTAAAGAAACTCAAGCTAACCTTCACTTGGCTGCAAATACTTTTGATAATGCTAAACCTAAAGAGCCTAAGCCTTCATGCACTATAATGCCTACTTTAGCTAGTCCTTCATCTTCTATTCCAAAGTCTTCCATACAATTCCAACATGCTTTCTTCTCTTTAGGAGTGGCTTCATGTTGAGAGGACTCTAAAAGTGATAAAGAAAAGAATATAAAGAAAGATCAAGATCAAGAACCTTCCATGTCATCCAATTATTTTCACGAAATCACTTATCCATTTTATGGTCCTTTTGATCCTTCATGCCCTTCCTCATTCAATCCACCATGTATTAATTCTCCTCCTAAGAAAGATTAAGCTACTACTTACATCGCTAAGCTTATTGAGAATCAAAATGACCTTAATATAGTTGCACCTTCCAAAGATGATACTTCCATTAAGGTTATTAAAGATAATGTTGTTACTTCCAATGTTAAGCCTATTGAAAATCAAGAGCAAACCTCTACACTTATGCTATCCAAAGATCCTTGTCAAGATCAAAGTCTTCCATCTTCTTGTTCTACCACTCCATGTTCCCTTTGACTTTCTATTCTTCCTAAGTCTTCTCAAGCTTCAAGTACTCCTATCAAAGAAGTTACTCCTATTCAAGATGTTCATGATCCTATTAAAAATCCTAATGCTCACTCTAAAGATGCTAATGTCCTTCATTTTCATATAGATGTTGATGAACTTATTGATTACCCTTTTTCATCTTCCACATCCATCCTTGGGCCTCACTCACTGATACTAAATGCTTCACATCTTACTTCCATCTTGGGTCTTTATGTCCTTTCACTTTCCCCTCCAAACTCTCCTAATTCATCATCCATCTTGGGTCCTTACATCCATCCCTCTCTTATCTTTCCTCAAGATCAACGTAGATGCATATCCTTGAATCCTTTTCATCCACCCACTTACCTAAACTAGTCATATCATCCTTCTTATTCCACAGGTCCCAAGTCTTTTGGAAATAACCTAGATGTTCAATACAAGAAAAAGAAGCAATTCAAGAATCCATATAAAAAGAAGATCACCATGTCTCCTCTAATCAACATGGGGGCATAAAGTCAAAAGAGATATCTAAGAAAAAAATTATAAGACAAGTATGGGTTCCAAAGTCCATCATTGACGATATTATCTCTACATCATCAAAAATAAATGAAAAGAGGCCTATGGATATATGGATTCCAAAGTCTCTCTTGAGAGAGTCTAATGTTGAACAACAATTCAAGTTGACATTCAAGCTTCCAAAGAATTGTACTTCATCTTCTTCCAAAAGCATTCTTCCATTCCATGCACCTAAACCACACCGTCTTCTATCCACTCACCATATTCCTTCATGTAAACCTTCATTCAAATTTTCTCTATCCTCTCACCACCCTTCAAGGTTTGTGTTGATGTTGAACTTGCCTTCATTTCCATTTTCCAATCTTACTCAATTTGCATATAAAGCCATATCCTCGAATTTTATCTTCTATCTTCCTTTCCCTATCAACATCTTTGAGCATATCATTTCAACTCCTTTACATGTCATGGTTTAAAATTTCAAGGAGAATTATTTAAAAATCTTGAGTTCTTCCAAAAAATTCAAAAAAAAAAAAAAAAATTGAAAAAGGAAAGGAAAAAAATGAAATTTTTTAGAATATGCCTTGGTGAAAACCTAGCAATCGGGCACTTTTGTAGCAAAAGTAAAGAGAAATAAATTCATCCTATGGTGAAAACCACTCCCTTGTGGTGTCATGGATAAGTACTAAGATGAAAACCTAACAATCAGGCATCATGCGTAGTCCTTCTACATCTCTTATCCATTCTCTTTTGATCTTGACAATGTTGACCTATGCACAAACATTTGGCTATCTTGTGAGCTATCTTATTATGATCTTGTTTTCACTCCTTTCATTTTTAACCTTCATATATATATATATATATATATATATTCATTTTCCCTTTTACCCCTTTGGTCTTGATCTAAGAAAAAAGAGTAAAATATGATGTTATGAAGCCTCTTGACATGTCTACTCCTTTGGATTGCATCTTTCCCACTTTTACATTTTGCTTTCATGAATTATCCTATGCTTTCCTTTCATTTCTTGTCCAAATGTGCTTTACATGACAATTTATTCTTTAGGAGTCAGTCCTTCAAGACAACTTTCACTTGCTTCATACACTCCTTGCTTATCCATCATATCCACTAGCTTGTTGCTCCATCATGTCCTCTACCTTGCTAGGCATTGACCTAAAAAATGCGTTCTTATTTGAAAGTGATGATCATTCTATCCGGAGGCATCTTTGTACATATTTATTGATCCTAAAAAATTCAAAAAAATGATTTATTTCAAAATTATAAAATAATGATATAGTGTCAAAATTTTAAAAATTGGAAAATGTCCTAAAAAAATGATCATCTTAGTAATAAGTGCTTTGACATATCTTCAAAAAAATTATATATTCGAAAAAAGAAAATCCAAGTTGTGAAAACCTAGAAATGGGCACTACTTGAGGCCTTTGCACCCTTGATTCTTAGTGCATGTCCTTGACACTTGGCCTTTCTCCATCATGCCTTGTCCTTGTTGCCTTGATTTGGAATTGGTCTTTTTCTTTGTCTAGGGGGCATAACTATGTTAGCTTTGGTCTCTTGGTTGCATTAGTCTTTAGGACACCTCACAAATGGTGTTTTTTAACACCACCCTAATTGTATTTTTTGGCATTGAGTATTTTTCAACACTTATCGATTTTCCCTTACCCAATTTTGTCATGTGATCTTACATACTTGCAAGCATTTGATTGTTATCCTCAGAACTTGATATTATTTAACACACTTACATTTTTAAACATAAACACTTAATGTTTGAGCTATGTCATGATCTTTTCTTTTTGTGCTCACTGCTATTTATTTTCATTGAGTGTCATTGTTCCTAAGTCTCTCTGGGATGCATAGCTAGAGGACTTGGGGCATGGGGCATGTTTTTATTTTTACTCTTCTTGTGGGTGTGGTTTTGAAACTCTAGAGTGTCTCTTGTTGTCCCCTTGAAACACTTAGGAGATTTGAGGCATCATCCTTGAATTCTTTTGCACAATCATTCTTATGGTCACTCTGGCATCTATGCCTTGATGCAAGCATGATTTTGTGACATTAAATTGGGTAAGCTAACATCAAATTCATCTTGACCTTTATGTCTTTGATGCTTATGTTATAATCTTTCCACATTTCAATATGATATAAATCACATTCATATCTTCATGGTTGCACTTGTGACTAGTGATGATTGTGTGATTTTTTGATGTTTGTTAATAATGGCCAAATGATGAAAATAAGTTCTTTTACATTCTCTAATGAATGGTGAACAAAAAAATCCTATGTTACAATTGTTCTTTGGCAAGTACACCTTTGAATTTTTGTGTAGCTTGCATTATTAGACTTCATGTTAGTTTGCATTTTTATGCTGCATGATGAGTTTGAGAGGGTTCCCCCTTCATCTTTATTGTGGACTTTTAATCAACTGTGGTCATGTTTTGATCTTCATTTCCTTATCTTTTTTTGTGATCTCAATCTAAATTTCTATCTTAAATAGTTGATTGATTTTGGGGCATTATATTTCTTATAAAAATTATATTTTCTTCTTTTTGTTTCTTTCCATATCTTCCAAACTTCTATCTTCCATTTTCTTTTACCCAACTTCTTTTCTTCTAATTCACGTTTGGGGCATAATATTTCACACTTGATGATCTACCTTGGTTCTGGGATTCTTATCTCTTTCATCTTACATCAAGAACTTTATCTTTTGTTCTATTTGATCAAATTTATCAATTTACTATTTCTCATCTATCTCAATTTGATTTCGATCATGAGGGGGTAGTATCTATCAACTTCAATCCTCGATTGAGTTTTATAAATTTTATCCTCAACTTTTTTTATGTCAAAATTTATTTTTCTTCTTTGTCCTGATGTATTCCCAAATCAAACACACATCTAGGTCATTTTGTGATCCCAAATCTCACACTTTAATTTCTTTCTTTGACTACATGTGTTCCCAAATCGATCACACATTAGTCAAAGAGGGGCAAATGTATTGACCCTAAAATGGTCACCTAGACTATGGGCCCCCATTATTCAATTTATCAAATTTTGCAAATCAATGGTTTGCAATATTTTATTAAATCAGTTCAAATCAATTTCTTTGATCAAATTAATTATTTTAATATTTCCTAACGTTTGATCATTTTATCCTAACTCTTATTTAATTAAAAGACAACCTCTCTTTTAATTAAATAATTCATCCACATTAAATTAATTAAGAGAAAAACCTCTCTTTTAATTTAATTAAATATTTCGTATTTAATTAAAAGAACTTGCTCCATTTAAATTAAATAAAATTCTCAATTAAATACCTCTTTGTGATGAAAAAGGAAATTAAATAAATAAAAATCAAACCCATTTGAAAAAGGAAATAAAATAAGTAAAAATTAAATAAATCTTTTTAAAATTTTCTACACACTTAAATGCACATATCTCTAAGTGGAATTCCTCTTTTTCCTCTTTCCACTTTCTTCTCAAACACTCCTCTTTTCTCATTGGTGGAATTTTCTCACATGAATCAAACTATTATCCCATATTGGTTGTGAGAAGCCTTCCACCACCACATTTTCCTTTATAAGGGAGATCCCTCTCCTCATTTTGAACATCCACAATTGATCCACGATTATACATCCGCGATTATACTATTGTTATCCTGCAAGTTTGGAGAGTTATTTTTGGAGGAGTTTGAGTGTTAAAGCTTTTTGTGGAGAACTTATATCTTCTTGTCTTATTCTCTCTTACATCCATGGCTTCCATCATGAGGTTTCATCCTTGCATTTTCATATTATCCTAGAGTCATATTTTTTTTCATAGATTAGTATCACATTGTTATTTCCTTTCATAGATTAGATTTCCTTTCTTGCATTGCTTTACATTTTAATTATTTAGATTAGTTTGCATCTTTATTTGCATTCATATTTTGATCCTTGAATCTCTTGTTTCATGGTGTACTTGCATGGGCACAAACTAGGTCAAACTAAGGGCCTCCATTACAAATCCATGCACTCCATGAATAGAGAGCTATGAGTTGCTATTCAAGACCTTATTCTTGAGTAATGTTAGATATAATGACTCATAGAAGTGTGCTCACATTTTAGGCATACAAGAGGAATGAACAATAGAGACAATTGTTAATGTATATCCAAAGTTCTATAGAATCCCAATGTGCAATTCATTACATTTTGAAATAGTTTGTTAGAGTGAGCTATTATTATATGAACACTTTTTTAATATAGAAAGAGACATAGGCCTCAAAGGGGAGTCAATAATCAAACATTGGATATAGCTAGATACATGACAAGATATAACATATGTGGCATATCAATTGCATCATTGATGAAGGAAGTAGTTCAGAAGAAGAAGATGAGATTGAATAGTGAAAAGTAGTAGATAATAGTGTAGATAGAATAATAGAGATCAATGAGTGAGAACTCCTCTCTCAAATGGGCCCATTGACTACTAAATAACAATTACGTGCAAAGATAAACAATACCAAAAAATAATAGATCACACAAAAAAGAACACAAGACACCAAAATTTAATGTGGTTCACCCAATCCTTGGGCTACGTCTACCAAACCCAAAGTCTAATATTATTATGATCTAGTGATTATAGCCTGATTACAATCTGTAAACCCTTATAACTCAATACTACTACAAGAACCAATTTTCACATCACCACTATGAAAAAATCCCTAACCCTAAGCCCTTTTATACAAGTATTTTTACCACTTTAGGGTTATAATTAATAATTACAAGTCAACCCAAAATCTTGATAAAATAGGGCCCAAATTTTTTTTCAAGGGTTCTGCCCTTGAACCCCTAGATAGCTAAGGCCTAATGGCCCCAATTTTATTGTGGGCTACCACTCCCAAACTCCCACTGAGGGCTCAGCCCAGCCCTGAACCCCATCAAAAAATTATGGAGTATGCAAATTACTTCCCTGATCTGTCACCATAATCTAACAATCTCCCACTTAGGGACTAATTAGGCTCCACACTAAACAACAATCTCCCACTTAGAGACTAATCATGTAGCTATGTCGCTACTCCATGAGGATCCCATTGGATGAAACCACCCTGAACTCTGTTGTTCTTTTATTCTTGTTTAGTCTAAAAGACCAACTGAAGCTAAAGAGGAGTTTGGCTTCTCCCTTTTTACTACCTTTTTAAACATATTTGTTGAATTTCCATCTATATGTGTCTTGTCTAGCTTTAACTATTCAACCTCCAAAACTAACCAAATGAAATGGTACCGCAACTATATGTGTTTGATCTTTGAATGTAGAGCTGAATTCTTTGCAAGATGAATGACACTCTGACTATCTGTAAACAAATAATTATCCTTCTGAGGGTGTCCCAATTCTTCCAAGAACTGAAGCCATATCATCTCCTTAGTCACCTCTATAGCAACAACATACTCTACCTCTATAGTGGATAAAGCATTAACCTTCTGTAACCTAGAAACCTAGCTCACAACTGCCCCACCCATAGTAAAGACATAACCTATAGTACTCCACTTGGTATCAATATCCCCTGCCAAATCTAAGTCAACATAGCCTTATAAAATAGTAGTAGAGCCCCCAAAGTGTAAACACTTATTGGATGTTCCTCTTAAATATCTGAAGATCCATTTGACTACATTCTAATGCTCAATTCCTAGATGACTCATATACCTATTAACAAATCCCACTACATATGCAATATCTGGCCTAGTACATACCATAGTATACATCAAGGTTCCTATAGATGAGGCATAGGGTACCTTGGACATCTTATCCTCCTCTTCTTGTGTCTTGGGACACATCTTCTTAGTCAATTTCAAATGAATAGGTAAAGGTGCACTGACAACTTTAGCATTCTCCATAGAGAAATGTTGCAACACCTTCTCAACATAATCAGCCTGAGATAGTGTCAATTTTCTATTCTTCCTATCTTTGCAAATCTTCATACCAAATATTTGTTTTTCTACCCCCAAATCTTTCAAAGCAAATGCATGTCCTAATTAGCATTTCAGCCCCTTAATATGATCCATGTTAGACCCAACTATAAGCATATCATCAACATATAAACATAAAATAATGTAGCTGTCATCATCCAACCTCTTAAAATAAACACAATGATCTAAATGACACCTACTATATCCATGCTCATGCATAAAATTATCAAATTTCAGATACCATTACTGAGGTGCTTGTTTCAAGCCATATAAATTTTTCTTCAATTTGTACACTAAGTGCTCCTTACCTTTGACCTCAAATCCTCATGGTTGAGCCATATATACATCTTCATCCAAATCACCATGAAGGAAAACTATTTTAACATCAAGTTTCTCTAAATAAAAATCTTCAGTAGCCACAATATTTAAAATAGTACAAATACCTCATCAAAATCAATGTCCTTTTCCTATACAAATCCTTTAACAATTAACTTGGCTTTAAATCTTTTCTTATCTCCATCCTCTTCTTTTAACCTATAAACCCACTTATTCTATAAAGCTCTTTTACTTGTAGGCAACTTGCATAAATCCCATGTCTTATTCTTCAGCAAAGAGTCCATTGCATCTTTCATTGCAGAATCCCACTGAATCTTAGTATCCACTTGCATAACTTCATCATAACATTCAAGTTCACTAGCATTAGTAAGTAAAATAGAATACAAAGAGGGAGAAAATATTTCTAGAGGTCTAAGTTGCCGTGTTGACCATCTAATATTCACTAATGTGTGTGGTATTTTTTGTGGTTGTTGCACATCATGAGGAATGGCTAGAACATCATCTTTAGGAGTATCATCTAGCACTACATAATCATCTTCTTTCTTGTTATGTTGCTACAACAGATCTTTGTACAACACTTTCTCATTGAATATGACATCTTTTCTTCTTACAGTTTTATAATTTTCAAAATGCCAAAACTTATAACCAAATTCATTAATGTCATATCCAACAAATATGTATTTCTTTGACTTAGCTTCCAACTTGGTTCTATTTTTAGAATCTATATGAGAAAATGCTTCACAACCGAAGGTTTTGAGAAAAGAATAACTCACCTTCTTACCAGTCCACACTTCCTTCTAGAATACCACAACCCAAAGGAGTAGAGGGACATATATTAATAAAATATACAACAATATTGACAGCCTCTGCCCACATGTTTAAGGGAAACCTAGCATGTAACCTCATGCTCCTTGCATGCTCCATTATAATCCTATTCATGCATTCAGCCACTCCATTTTCATATGGAGTCCTTGGAACAATTTTCTATCTATGAATACCATTAGTGGAGAAATAATCTTCAAATTCATGGCTACAATAGTCACCACCATTATTAGATCTAAGATATTTTAATTTCTCACCAGTCTCATTTTCAACCAAGCATTTCCATTTCTTATAAGTTTGAAATACATTAGATTTCTATCTAAGGAAATAAATCCATACCTTTCTAGTTGCATCATCAATAAATTTAACATAATAATGAGAGTCTCCAAGGGAAGATACCTAAACCGGTCTCCATACGTCGGTATGCAGAACCTCTAATTTCTCTTTTTTCTTTTCCTTCCCAATCTTCACAAAACTCACTCTCTTTTGTTTTCCATACACAATTTTCATAGAAATCCATATTAACACATTCTATACCTAGTAAAACATTCTTTGAATGAAGTACTTTCATACCTTTCTCACTCATGTGCCCAAGTCTATTGTGCCACAATGTTGTATCAAAATTTACAACAAGTATTTGTTCTCCCTAATCAATTGCAGCAACTATTCCTGAACATTCATTTTTCTCTAAAACAATTAAAGTAGAAGGAAGAATATGACTTATACAAAGATATAAGGTGCCCACTTTCACACCTTTTGCTATTGCAAAGGAACCTTTTGAAACCTTCCAATTTTTATCATTAAAAGTAACTACATAACCATCATCACCAAGTTACCCTACTAAAATTAAATTCCTACTTAGCCTTGGAATATTTCTTACCTCATGTAGTAGCCAATGATTCTCATTTTGCAACTTAATCTTAACTTTTCCCTTTCCAACAGTTTGACAGGGTTCATTATCTCCAAATAAACAAGTCCAAAATCCCCTTGGACATAATCAATAAAATAACCTCTATGAGGTGTAGCATAAAATGAAGCAACTATGAGTTTCCTCACTCAAAATAACATAGATCACATCATCATATTTTAGGGTATTAGATCCAGGAATAGAATTACTCACAACCATTACCAATCCATTCCAACTTTCAATAAAAGAGCACAAAATCAAGAGAGCCCTAATTTCTTCATCAAAATTGATACCCATAGAAGATAACTAACTAGTAATAGTATTAAACTCATTTAAATGATCTATAATAGATCAACCTTCTACCATTCTCATATTAAATAAATGCTTCATGAGAATTACCTTGTTTGAAGTGGAGGGCTTTTCATACAGTTTGAAGATGTATATTAAATATATCCTTATAGATAAGATGAGCTTCATAGGATGAGTGGTTCTCCTCATAGTTGACACCATGCTATGTGAAGCCTTTCCCAGTCGACAACATGCATATTTCAGTAGGGTTTCAATGATACTATTTGGTGACTTAATCCAATTGCAACCCATGATGGATAAACCAATCTATACATCATATTCTAATGTTACATTATTGTGGGACCAATTTACAACAATTGCCAGTTTGCAAATAATTTTGTGGGAAGTAGGAGAGAGCAACATGCAAGAAAAATTATGTTGAATGTTACAGGTTATCTGAGATGCAATTTCAACAGAGGATGATTAGAAGCTATTAATAACTCATACAAACATATACATTATAACATCTACAAATACAATATTTTATGGTGACACACACCTATTTGCATCTAATGATTCCATAAAATTACACAATTAAAAATATTGAAATCACTAAATTCCCTAGTTGCACTAAGTACAACAATGTCTTCTCTAAGTGGAAACAACAATATTGTAGATGGTGAATAGCTTGAAAAATATGTACTCCTTTGCAGAGGACAAAACATCATTCTTACAAAAAATATATGGATAGAGACAAGACTGGTTAATGGAGCTCTTGGTGAGGTTATCGACATTTTTATGGGCTAGGTTGCAAACCACCAAGCATCCCCATGTATGTTGTCATACATTTGGATAAATATTATGGGCCATTATGGAATAAACATGATCGAAAGACCATACCACTTGTTCCTATTACATTAGGAAGCCAAAGACAACTCCCACTCATTATGTCATTAGCTATTACCATACATAAATCACAAGTGCTAGAACACTCTAGAAAGAAATAGTTGACATTGGAAAAATAGAGAGATAGGGAAAGACATTTACAACTATTTCAATAGTTAAGACTAACTAATCTTTGTATCCACTCTTCTTTTAACTTTGAGAGGTATGCTAAAATGTAAAATCACCCATATACAATTAAATGGAAAATGGAAAAATCTCACATCGATCAACTGTCATTGGAAAGAAGATGTAGCTATTTTGCATCCATGAAACAATAATAAATAAATGTGTCATTGTCAACATAACCCTTTAAGACTTGGCAAGAAATTATCTTACCAATGTTTTAGTGTGCACACACAATATTATGATTAAAAATTCCATATCAACAATAAGGCAGTAGGGGAAATGACCAAGTAGTTGCCTAGGCTAACTTTGTGTGCCTACAGTTTCTAATTCATATGTCAAAATTAATAATTTTTTTTGGTGAACCTCATAGGTGAGTGAAGAGCTTAAAGCTAACCTTTCGTCTTTCTCACAATTATAAAACTATTTGTAGAAGTCTTAGAGTGTGAGGTGGTCTAAAAATGTCATTTAAATTTTTTTTCCCAATACCCACCACTAAGGGAATGACTTAAACATCACACACTAAGCTTAATTCCTAGACCAAAAGTGTTAAATAGTCAAAGTTGAATTTTTTCCCCAAGCTTAATTCTTCCCTTAGTGTGTGATGTTTATGGATGGCCACCACTAAGACCTGATAAGTAACATAGATTGTGTCTACAAATGTAATTATATTGCCATTTTTAGTATTGATGTTTTCCAAATGTCTATTTGGATCTCATGTAAGTATGAGAGAAGGAGACATGTCTCCAAGGTTTAAACATCATTAGTTAGTATCAAATAATATAACTAACCATATGTATAATATATACATTATTATATATATCTATATATAATATAATAAAATATATGTAATACATATATTATATATTATATATTACATATATAAAGGAATATTTATATTATCATCAATAATGAAACTTATGATCATATCAATCTGACTATAACTGCAAACTTAACACTTCGTCTTAGTTACAAAGGATTGATATAGAACATATTATGATCTTGTATACGAAGATATTTCATCTCAATACGATATTCTTAGAATGAAATATTTAAGGATATCATCATAGATCCATCAACACACACATATATTATATGGAAATCTTTTTGATTCATAATGAGACTAAATTTCTCAATACTTTTTCTTTTCGCAAGGAGGTAAATTAAGAAATTACTATAAATTTATATAAGTTTAAATACCACCTTAAGTGTGGTCTATAATAGATTTAAGTTATGCTATTTGACAAGATACAACCCAAAGGATCATAACAACTTTCATTGTGTTCAGCAAAATCTGATCTAAAGAGCCATGATAAGTTGGTTATCAAGGTGTCTGGCGAAATCTGGCTCAAAGAACCAAGATATTTTTAAGTTATGGTATTTGACAAGATCCAACCTAAAAAACCATAACAATTTTTATGGTGTCTGACAAAATCTAACTTGAAGAACCATGATAAGTTGGTTATTAAGGTGTTCGACAAAATCTGGCCTGAAGAACCAACATAAAATAAAGTTATGGTGTCAAAAAAGATCTAGCCCAAAGAACCATAACAACTTTCATGGTGTCCAAAAAAATCTAGCGTAAAGAACCATGAGAAGTTGGTTATCAAGGTGTCCAGAAAAATCTATTCTTAAGAACCAAGATAAATTTAAATTATGGTGTCCAGAAGGATCCAGCTTGAAGAACCATAACAACTTTCATGGTGTCTACCAAAATCCAGCCCAAGGAACCAAGATAACACTTCCTCTAACACACTTTCATGTTAGGAGATAGGTCTTCTATTGATAAGATCATCACCTTACAATAGTTACCTTTTGTTCATAACGGAGGAGCATCCTAGGATTGCTTGCAATCTTGCATGTTTGGAGGGATTTTGGCTTAAAATTATGGAACTCTACAGATATTGGTGCTTGACATGGTCTAGGAACTTGGCATGGTCTATGGAACTCGACATGGTCTAGGAACTCAGCATGGTCTGTGGAACTCAGCATGGTCTTTGGTTGCTCCACATTATCTCTGGAACTCGACATGGTCTCTAGAGCTCGACAATGCTTGGGAATTTACTAGTGCTTGCATTGGTTTTGCTAACACTTAGTTTGGTTCCAGTTTCTAGTGCTACCAAGTTGTCTATGAGCTGACTTTTGACATTTAATTTATGCATGGTTATTTAAGTTAATGTTGTATCCAACTTGTGGCTCAACCTATATTTAATGTAAGGGCTTTAATTTAGTTTGTAATGAGCTAGGCCGACTTGTGGCTTAACTAGGTATAAGTAAAGGGTCTTGTAGAGTATTTTAGGAGGGAAGATGATTCATTGCATCTTAGAGAAGGGATGAAGTGTAGATGTGAATTTTGAAGAGCTAGGGTTGCGGCTTAGGAACCAAAGGATTGTTTGGTGAACTTGATGGTACAAGTGTGGATTCTTCTTGGTGTTATTATCCAGCTGTGGATTTGGACTAGCTGGAGTTACTGTGTGGTAATTGGATCTTGTGGGATCTTGAAGAACTAATATTGTAATTGCTATTTGTATTTTTCCCTAACTCAAAAAGCCTTATAGCTAGGTATATTGCATGTAATCAGTTATATCTATGAATAAAGATTTGAGATTTGGTATCAGATCTTGCATTGTTGTTGCTTGTTGTTGTGTTTCCATTGTATTGTTATTTGTTGGGGGGTTTGGACATCTCCTTTGGGGATTCTCCTACCTTTCATTGCATCAGGGGGTATTAGAGAAAAGGTTTTCTTGAGTGTGTTGACAGATTTCCAAAGCCAAGGCAGTTTACACCAAGATTTGTAGAGAAAGTTGATCTTGTGGAGTTGACTGATCTTTTGGATTGGTGGATCTATTTCTTAGGGTTTGCAAAAAATTTGGAAGATTCCTCCAAGAAGATTGGACCCTGCAAAAATTGATGATCTTAGTGATGCTTTGGAAGAAAGTATCTCAGAGAAGATTAGAGTAGAGTTCATATCTCAAATTGCATTGATGAAGAGTGACATGATTGCTGAAATTGTAAGTGCTTTAGGTGGTGTACCTAGGCATGTGGGCACTGAAGGGAGTTATGAGGAAGTTGTTTAAGTCTTTGAAGTTATTGGATCAAGTGGTGATGAAAGAACTAATCCTATGGACAGACCTATTAGAACTAGGGATGGTCAGTTTGCTAGACCTAGATCTCAGTTGAAGTTGAAGCATAAGATAGAGTTTTCTAGTTTCATAGGTACTTTGACTCCTGAATACCTGATTGATTAGATTGGTGAATTAGAAAAATACTTTGAGCTTGAAGATATTGAGGATCCACTCAGAGTGAGGTTGGCAAAAACTAAGTTGAAAAGACATATGGCTCTTTGGTGGAAAGAATTGCAAAGAGACAACGATGACAACGGTGAAATAAAGATCACTAGATGGAGATTGATGGTGACTAAGTTGAAGGCTAAGTTCATTTCCACTGATTATGAACTTGAGTTGTGTAAAATATTGCATAATCTAAAACATAAAGATATGTTTGTAAAATATTATACTGAGGAATTCTACAAGTTGACTATTTAGTTTGCACATAGAGAATTGTCAAAGGAAAAGGTATCTCAGTACATTAATGGTTTGAGATTAAATATTTAGGATGAGGTTGATGTGTTGAATATTTTTTCAACCAAAGATTCTTATTAGTATGCTCTAAAGGTAGAAGATAAGTTGAAGAGGAAAACTCAAGGTAATGCTAGAGGTAAGGAGAAGCAGGATAGGATGGCACAAACTAAACTGAGTGCTAAAGGTGAACCAAAACCTACTAATTAGGAAAGGAGGACACCTAGAGGTTAGTTCAGATGTAATTGTTTTAGATGTGGTAAAGGAGGGCACAAATCTTTTGAATGTGCACTTAGCTAGATAATTGTTTTTTTGAATGAGGTTGTAGTGTAAGAAAGTTATCCTAAGCAAGGAGAAAGTCTACTAGCTTGAAGAGTAGTGGTTGGCGAGAGGACATTGCATTCTTGTTAGAGGACTAGTTTGTTCAGGACTTGTTGTAAGTCTGGTGGTAAAGTCTGCAAGGTGAATGTGGATGGTGGTAGTATGAATAACCTTGTTTCTGAGGAGATGGTTCAGAAATTTGGTTGGAAGAGAATGAGACATCCTTATCCTTATAGAATTGGCTAGTTTCAAGGTGAGCATGCTTTAAAAGTGAAGGAGCAATGCCTTGTTGATTTCCAAATTGGGAAATATAAGGATCAAGTATTGTATCATATTGTGGACATGAACAATTATCATGTGTTACTTGGTAGACCCTTGGTAGTATGATTGTAGGGTTATGCATGATTGTGTCAAGAATGTGTTTACTGTTGAGAAATTAGGTGGTATGATTTTATCCCTAATTCCTTTATAAAATAAAGAACTTGATAGGAGGAACCTGAGTATTGGTAGACAAGTTGAGTTGGAAAATTATGAGAATGTTGGAGATCAGCATGGAAAGTAGACCTATAGCACACAAAGAATGGATGTGAAGAAGAAAAAGAAGAACAAAAGAAAGAGTGTACAAGTTGAGGATCTGAAGGATATGTATGTGAAGAACCAATTTTGGATTTATGTGTTGAATCCCAGAAGATTTTCTTTTAGCTACTGAGAATATCTTTTCGAACTTGGGGTGTCTAATGCAAGAGTATCCTAGGCTTTCTAGCTATCCTACATGTTTGGAGGGATTTTGGCTTAAAGTTTTGGAGCTTGATAGGTATTGGTTCTTGGCATAGTCTGGGAACTCAACATGCTCTAGAAACTTGACATGGTCTGTGGAACTCAACGTGGTCTAGAAACTCAACATGGTCTCTAGAACTTGGCATGTTCTTTGGTTGCTTGACATGGTCTTTGGAACTTGGCATGTTCTTTGGAGCTTAGCGATGCTTCAAAATTTACTAGTGCTCAGCTTGATTTTGCTGACACTTAGTTTGGTCTTGGAAACTATTGCTGCTGAGTTGTCTATGAGCCCACTTTTTGCATTTTATTTATGTATGGGTATTTAAGTTAGCATTGTAGCTAACTTGTGGCTTAACCTATATTTAATGTAAGGGATTTGATTTAGTTTTTAATGAATTGGGTAGATTTGTGGCTTAATTGCGTATAAGTAAGGGATCTCGTAGAGTCTTTTAGGAAGGAAGATGATTCATTCCAACTTGGAGAAGGGGATGAAGTGTATAAGCATCCCATTAATGAATGATGAGTTTCTTTTTATTCAAGGGTTTTTCTTCCTACAAATACATCTCTTATGTCTACATACAATGCTGTGTAGTTAGATTTGGATGGCTTCATTCAACAGATCCACATTGACATTTTTATCAATGCCTAGTAAAAAGCTACAATCACTTTATAAGATTGGAATTTGCAGTTGTTTGTGTTGTCAAATTATCTTCCAAATATGTAACAAAAAGTTTCTTCATCGGTGGACTTTTACCAATTTTATTAAATGTTACAATTTTGGGATTGATGTTCTATGTAGCAAAATTTTACCTTTCCTATCTACTACTTCTTTTGCATGTTGATAGTCTAGATTGCCCATGTTCCATCTTCCATGTGACATTCAAAACATGTGTTTTAATACTTTAGAATTTAAAACATCATACACAATATTTTCTTTGACAATCTATAGTAACCCACTGATCAAAGCACACGTTGACACTTTTGAATTGATTTGCCCTTCATTTCATTACACCCTCTGTGATCTATGTAGTTTGTCTAACTAAAAGCTTTATTTATTTTTATCTCTTTCTTATCTCCTATCTAAATATCCTTCCATAGCTATTTTGGCATTTTTAATATCTAGCTATGTGAATGATAGATAGAGCTACTAAGAATTTCATTGACACAAACCATGAAAATCCAGTGCTTGGTCATAAGAGCAGTTGTAATGGCCAAAGAACACATATTGAAGAACTAATTCAAGAATTATGAAAAAGGTGAGATCTTTAATGAGATTCTAAATGATTTGTTGGTCAATGGCATCTGCAATACCAATGGAGAGCTGTGGAGAATCTAAAGAAATTTCATCATGGAATGTGTGCAATTAGAGACTATAAATCATTTGATCATCGTGCTTGAACAGGCTAGTGAGATTATAAAGAGACGATGTATGGAAGTTGAGATTTTGGGTACCGAATTCAAACTAGATTTGCTTTCAAGCTTTCTTTTCCTTAGTGACAAAGAAAATCACATGTTTCTATTCTATTAATAAAGGCTCAGTCAAGATATCTTCACTAGACGATGTTTGATTATTTCTATACAAGCCAATTTATCTCAGTCTAGTACACACTTAAAGAATATATTTATTAGATTGATTTTCCATCATTATCCATAATATTAAAATAATGGAATGCTTATACATTTTTTGTTAGGCTTTGATACCATGTTAAGTAACTTAGATCATGTCTACAAATGTAATTATATTACCATTGTTATTGATGTTTTCCAAATATAGATTTGGATCTCACATAAGTATGAGAGAAGAAGACATGTCTCCAAGGTTTAAACATCGTTAGTTAGTATAAAATAATATAGCTAGCTAAATAACCAACTATCTATCTATCTATCTATCTATCTATCTATCAACTATCTATATATAATGAAACTCATGATCATATCAATCTGACTATAACTACAAACTTAACAAAACCCCCAAATAGCCATTATCATACTTTTTGCACAAATTGCCCAATCAGAAAAAAAAAGGAAAAAAAAAAAGGAATGACTATTGGTGTTCATGGTGATTTGTTTTTTTATGTTTGTGGATAGGTACTAGAGTTTTTTTGGGTGGTAATTAGGGAGGAAATGTATGGTTAACATAGTAGCATTGTGTACAGGAGTAGAAACTAACTCATTTCCTCTATCATTTAAAATAGATAAAACTATTGACATAATCATTGCATTCTTCAAAGATGCAAGTACTAATTAGATATCTTTAAATTCATTGTGACACGTTATTCTATTATAATAATAGTAATAACAAATTTATGAGTTGACAAGCACTATTCTTCATATTCATTTTGTGTCTTGTGGATCATTTATAAGTTCTTGGGGCTATAAAATTCAAGGTGAAATTGGCAGGAGAGAATAATGAACCATAGGGTAAAGGCCATATATTTTTAAAATTTTCTCTGAATAACTTAGTATTCGTACCTGGTAAAGGTGATATCAACAATTTACTACCTAATATATTATGCAAGAATGAAAGGAATCGTCTACCAATTTGGAGAGAGAACATATTTTTCCTTTTTGTTGTCATCACCCACTTGTCATCTAGGTAATTGCAGAAAAAAAACATATAGTCAATCTCGCATCTTGTAAAGCAAAGTTGGTGATCACCATTCCATGCTTTTTACATACTCGTGATTCATGCTGCTACATGAAAATGGTATAATAACAAGAGTTCTTGAAAGAGCTTGAGCCCCTACCTTTGCAGTTAATGATTCATATTTTAATAATAGATTAAAAAATCATTTAATCTTTAGACCATATGGATGTAATAGTCAAAGACATAAAATGTTTAAAGACATACAATGTTTTTGAAAAGAGAAGTTATAAATTCTAACAAATTTAATTTAGATTTTAAATTAATATTTTAAATTTTAGCTTTATAGAATAATGTGGCAACTAGCCTTTGTCTAAAAATATAGAACTTAATGTAATGCATTGTAAAATCACAAAATTTGAATTAATAGATTTTTAACCTAGAAAATTTAAATTTTTTAGAATTTTATTACATAAGTTAAATTTAGAAATTAATTGTTTTTTAAAAAATATTTTAAAAATATTTATTTATTTATTTGATCAGTAAACGGGCGTATCCTTGATTTAATGTATTATAAGAAAGTCAAAATCTACAAAATGTAACTCTATTCAAACAAGCACTAGTAGGAAAGAACAGAGAAGAAAACCTCCAGTCTTGCCTGGACTTTCATCCTATATAATTACATGAAATAAAATTATAAGAACAATGGGGGCATATTCCCATTCTTATAAAATTACATAAAAGAATATGGGCATTTCCATATCTACTAAAATTATTTAGTTTGATCTCTCATCATTTGAGACTAGGGAACCTAAATGGATTCGCCAAGCCCATCTATATACCTATCTACAAGAAATCTCATCATTATGTAGACTTATAACATAAATAATTATGAGGAACCATACTATGGAAACAAAGAGTAAGTCATTAATCTATGGTGAAATAGGTTAAACTAGATAAATTAACCACGTAAATCTGAATACCAGATAAAAAATATTTAAAAAAAAAAAAAAAACAATAGGATACCAAATCAGAAACAAAATTTAACCGCAATCTAAATCTAAAAATAGAGCACAGAATATATAGTGACGAAAAGGATAACATTAGATAAAAGAATTCATTCATATTCTCCATCTAAAATTTGGGACACAAACCTCATGATGATCCCAGATCTTCTGATCACTAGAAATCAGAAGGCTTCTAGCTGACATCCAAATACACGTTCCTAGATTATAAAGTCCTAAGTCCATATTTAGTTGCTAATGACTGAAAGAAGGACTACAATACCAAAAAAATATCTTGAGGTCTATATTTAAATAGAGCTTTGAAAAAGTTAAAATATGTAGATCATATCATCAATTTGAATTACATTCAGGAATCGTAAAAAAATAACCATGGTGTGTAATTAATCAGAGGAAAGGGTCGTATTAATCACTCTCAAGGCGATACACAATTAACCCAGTTCTAAATTTAAACACAGAGAGTAACAAAAAAGAACAAAAAAGGATCCAAGGTTGCATTAGTGAAAACATTTCTACATGATCTCTTACCTATTAAAGAGATTCAAAATGCTCATTAACCAAATATACAATTACCAGTAGTCGTTCACATTCTCATCCTACAACATCAAGACCTAAATTCTAAATCCATGTAAAAAAACTAGTGACAGAATAATGCACGGTAATGTAAAAGAGTAATAGACTCAACCAACTAATCAGTCAAAATTCCTTCAAAACACAAAGCATAGATTAATTCACAAGAATTCTTAACCATACAGAAAGAAAACTTGAATTTTACGAACCTTCCGAATTTTATAAACTTGATCATAGCAAATAAAGCCTATATATGGATAAAATTATCTCAAGATCCCCACGAAACCAAAAAATGTGCCGAGTAATAAGAGTGAGACGAGAGTATATATTAGACATAAATCTATAGAGTTCAATTTTCTATAGAATGCCTACTACTAAGTTATTCCAGGGTTATTACAAAAGCCTAAACCCACAACCTACAAACTATATTATCAGAATACATATGTAGCAGTCCTTATAAATGGAACAAAATTAAAAACCCTACCCCACTCCTATTCTTTCCATGTAACCATAACCACCTCTACAACATCATCTACCTCGTCCATGCCAATATTCAGGGGTAATTTGAGGTATGTTTTGACTCTACTCATCTTCTTCGAATTGAGGATGCAGAACTCTAGGGCATTTAGATTATCGAAGGTCACACCCAGCTACACATATGTGTTGAACAATTTGAGATAATTATGGACCCATTCAGTATTATCCTCTGCAATAATCCCTCACCAATGCAAGAGGAAGTTGACATCGGCTTCCATGCACAACCATTCCTTATAGAAGGCTAGGCTTTCCCTAATGATGAGTGATTGTCAGCGAGGGGCCGTTTCCAAATCTATAGCACCCACAGGAAGACCCATATATTTTTTGGGTAATAGAATTCAAAATTTGTCATCTATGCTGCGTACAGCCTTTTCTAGTCCCTTCCTCCACACTGGGCTGAAAATATCAAAGCAAAGCCTTATAATTTCATCCTTACCAATCTTCACCCTAACCATTATCCCAATGAAAGAATCGATGATAGAGCTATTGATCCTCCATGTCACTAAATAATCGATAACTTCTTCACCTAAGGCTCTGTTAACTAACAATCGTATCATGTCATCAGATGTTCTCAAGAGATGACTCCACCTCTCAGGCTTGACTTTTCCTAAGAATTCCATGGATCTATTTTTCGTCAAATGAAATACGTGAATATTGGTCTCCATCCTAGTCAAGATGGGATTTGCAGTATAAGAAATCCTAAAAGGGGTTCGGTAGAAGAAAGACCTATATCTAGAAACCCTCTTTCACTGCCTTTCTTCATGCTACAATCGTGGGGAGTGCTTCCTTAATCTAAAATGAATGCATGAGATTAGCAATGACCACATACTGGCATGATAGCTACTAATAACACCTCACATGTGAGAGTATTACCACTCATCGTACTTAGCCATTATGATTTCAGAGCTCTAAATACAAACTAAGATCAAGAAATCCCTCCAAAATCGTGTAATGATGGAAAGGTAATCCAAACTCTGAGGTGGCATGCTAAAACCATTAGCAAAAAATCCCAAATCATTATTGAAAATCCAGTAGAGATAGATTAATTCCAGCGGGACGTAAAAATGATTAAGCTAAATGATCACTTTTTCAATAATAAGAAATTAAAAGTAATAACTTAATTTATTCATCAATTTGTTTATTTATTTTTAGTTTTTTTTCCTTTTTTTTTTATAAATTTAATTATAATTTATTATTATTATTAATTAAAAAAATTATTAAATTCTATATTTAATTAATTTTTAATTTGTTATAATTTATTTCAAATATTTTTCTGTCTTTTTATCTATCTTAACAATTATGCATTATAACTTGCTATAATAACAATATCACTAGAAAGAGGACTTAGCCCTAATATATGCTATAAGATAGCAAAGTTTTATTTTAATGATTTTTCTTTTGATCTTTTGCTTTCTTCTTTTTATTGTGTGTGTGTATATATATATATATATATATATATATATATAATAATAATATTATTATTATTATTATTTTAATTTTTTTTTTTTAATACACTTATATCTTTAAACTAATCTTAGTTAATTTATTAATTTATAGATTTTATGTCTTTTAAGCTATCTTAGCAAATAATACATTATGGCTAGCAACATTACTACAAAGTAGGAAGTTAATATAAATTATATACCAAGAGCAATTCTCCATCCGCACCCCTGTTAGCAAGTCGATTAGCCAGCGAGTTCCCTTCTTGAAAAATGTGACTAATTTGGATTTCCTCAAAATTTTCCAATAGTATTAGCACTTCTTGGAGTTTTGAGTTCAAGACCCAATTAGGGGTCTTTTTCTATCTAATAGTGTTAAGGATGACCTAAGAGTCACCTTCTATGAAGACTTTGGATAGGCCTAATTTATGACATAGTTGTAAACCTCTCTCAAGAGCTTCTAATTCTACCACGTTATTAGATGCAGGAGGAAGAGGGGATGCTAGCTTTGTTACCCAGCGACCATCCTCATCATCAATGATGCATCCTAAACTAGCTACTCCTGGGTTACCTCTTGTGGCACCATCAAAGTTCAATTTATGGCATCCTGGAGGAGGAGGGACCCATTTGCAATTAGCCCTTGCCTCCTTATTACTAGCTGCATATACCAGAGGTGGATTGACGAAATTGGACCAATGCTTTTCCATGAGTCCATCCCAAAGGGTAAAAGCATAGATCCATGTTACCGTTTGTGATACCAAAACCTATTTTGGTCAAATCTCATTTCTCTATCAAAACTCAATTTTTTTCAAAAACTAAAAATACCCTTTTATAGATCTCAGATTCAATATCATCATTATATAAATTTTTGAGTGTTTTGATTAGTTATAATATGCTATAATCTCAAAGTATTATAAGTAGATATTTCAACATTTCAGAAGATGCTCCCTCAAAAAAGGAAAAAAAATAGTAAATCATATCAAAAAAATTAAAAAATTATATTTATCTCTAGAGGAGAGAATTCTCTTCACAAATATGTAATTTTTTTTCAAGAAGGTATAGATTTGATAGGAAAGTTTTGACGGGTGGAAAAAATTGTTGGATTCTGATAAGGTCGAACTTGAGTACTTATAACAAAGAAAATATACATCAAAAATAATTATTTCTTTTTTTGTGCACTAGCTATACATGTCATCTATAAGATATTTTCAAATCAGAACAAAAAAAGATTATTTTCATATACTTGTTTGACGGGAACTACACCCTATATTTTTTATAATTAAAAAAGGGACTTCAAAATAAAATAAAATGAATAAATTCTTACTCAAAAAAATTATAAAAATTATAGGCATAAAGTTCATCCAATTCTACACATTTCATCAGTTTACATCATCTTCATATTTTAAACACAAATACCATTTTTTTGTCACTAATGTTGAACTGTCACATTCTGATATCATGTTTCTTTATAAAAGGTGACACAGGTTTGTACTTTTACCCCAAAATGTAAAAGAACCTTCTTCATGTAAAGTTTTCCTAAGATTAGCATTTATTACTTCTACTATTGATGCTTCTAGTTTAAGTAAAAATTCCACTCTTTATCTTTAAAAATGCGACAATTTCTTTCCTTCCACAATTCCCATGCCACTATGGATGGGCAAATATTCCAGAGTTTTCTATAGACCCCACAAGCCAAATTCATAGGCCAAGAGTAGAGGAGCCCCTTAAGGGAATTCTGAAAAGGGGTTGAACACTTGAGTCAAGTCCTGAGCCATTCTCAGGAGTTTTGAGTGAAAGGACAATTGAGGAATAGATGATCTACATCTTCATTTCTATGTTTACACATGATGCACCAATTGGGGCCAATGATACCAAATCTTGATAATTTGTCTATGGTCAGAACTCTATTTTGAAGGACAAGCCATAAAAAGAAGCCAGCCTTAGGAAGACATGCTGCATCCCAACACAAATTTAAAGGGATCTCCATTGAATTCCAATGCTGTGAATGGATGATGGCCTTGTACCCTTGTTTCACACTATATATTCCATCCTTTGATCTAGTCCAGATAAGACTATCCAACCTTTCAGATTGTTTAATGTTTCTATTTGAGATAATCTTTTCAAAGGCTACAACTGAATCCGGATCAAGATCTAAACCATCCAGAGAATGTCACCTCCATCACAAAACCCCATCTAACACCTCCTTAACTTTATAATCTTCTACCTTACTTCCCCAAAAAGATGTTAGCCTAATTTTAAGGTTCTCTATATTGGGGGTAGAGTGAATTGGGGGGTGCCCGTCCCAAGAATCTTCCTAAAACAAGGCTTTATCTCCCACTGCCACATCCCAAGTTAGATATTTACTAATAATTTTCTAGCATTTCAACATAAAATTCTAGAACACTAACCCTTTAGGTAGTCTTTTCATCCTGAAAAGTGACTCTGGATCTATCAGCTTCAGATATTTAAAATATAAAATCTTAGCCCACTTATGATCATATTCTTGATATAACCTCCAAACAAGTTTAGCTCCCAAAGCCTCATTTTGCCACTGTGGCTTCTTAATCCCTAAACCCCCACATTCTTTAGGTTTGCATAAATTGTCCCATTTAATAAGGGAGAGTTTCTTATCATCTTCCTTATCCTTCCAAAGGAAATTCCTAAGTTTGGATTCAAATCTCTTGGACATCCAATTAAAGAGAGGAAGGCATGCCATAGGGAAAATTGGAATGGCCGAAAGGACCGATTTGATCTTAGTAATCTTACCAGCATTAGACAGCCACTTATTTTTCCAACTTCCAATCTACTTATCCACCTTTCCAATTGTGTCCTGCCAAACTTTTCTATTCTCAAATTCTTTTCCAAGGAAATAGCCAAATACTTGCATGGGAACAATCCCATTTTATATCCCATAATCCCACATATCCGCTTTTCCATCTCAAGGGAGGTATTCAAGAAGAATATTTCAGACTTTTCCTTATTCAACTTCTATCCTAAAGCATCCATGTAAGATTGTCAAATTATTTTAAATCCCAAAGCCTCTTGAACATAGCTCTTGCCAGGTAACATGGTGTCATTTGCATACTATTGATGGGTTATATTAGGGAGATTTTTGGTTACAAAATTTTTGGAGATCTTCCATTTCAGATATGCATCGGAGACTGCTCTACCGAAAGCTTCAGCCATTAAAATGAAAAGAGAGGGAGATAAGGGATCTCCCTACCTAATACCCCTGGAGATTTCAAAAAAGCCTTTAGGTGTCCCATTTATAAGAACTGAAATCTTTGGTGTAGAGATAAACTTGAAGATAAGATTTACCTATTAATGTGAAAAGCCAAAAGCTTCTAAGACCTTGGAAAGAAAATGCCAATAAACCATATCATATGCCTTCTGAATGTCTAGCTTCATAAACATACATGCTTCTTTATCTATAGAAGCTGAATGAATGGCTTCCTGAATTATAAGTATACCATCCAGGATAGATCTCCCTAGAACAAAACTTGTCTATTCTTTAGAGATCAATTTTGGCACGAGTACCTTGAGCCTATTAGCTAAAACTTTTGAGAAAATTTCGTAGATAGTGTTACACAAGGCTATAGGACGAAATTCGCCAGGATGTTCCGGCCCATCCTTCTTAGGGATTAGTGTAAGGAAGGAATAGTTGATTTCAGCCAGCAAGGAACCACCGTTTTGTGATGCTTCAATTGCTCTCCATAGGTCTTCCCCTAATATATCCCAACATTTTTGAAAGAAGAAAGCTTGAAAACCATCCTGCCCAAGAGATTTATCTGGGCTCATGTTAAAGACCACAATTTGAACCTCCTCCAAAGTTATTGGTCTGTTTAAATTTTTTTTGTCTTCCAATGTAACTAGTTTTGAAAAAATTTAAGCATTCGGGACTAGGCCTACCTGTTTGATCCTTCATAGTTGTTGAGTAAATTCCTAAAATGTGATACTAGTGTGTTTGCTATTTCTTGTGGGTTTTCTGTGTGCAAACCCTGTGGGCTCATGATACTAGTAATTTTCTTTAGAGATTGGTTATGAATAGTAGAATTATGAAAAAACCTTTTACTCCAGTCTCCCTCATCCAACCATTTCTCCCTAGATTTCTGTCTCCAGAAGGTCTCTTCTTTTGAAAGGATAGCTTCCTGTTTCATGAGAAGTTCTTTTTCCAAAATATGTTTCTCATAATTCATACCATGTCTTATAATATCCTGATTTAGATTTTTAAGTTTTTCTTCAGTTTCAATCTTTTCTCTGAAAATATTGTTGAAGTCCTCTTTGTTCCACCTTAAAATGTTTTCTTTCAGCAGTTTGAGTTTAGAGATAAAAATAAACATTTTAGATCCATCAAAGCTCGCTTGAGTCCACCAAGTCCTAACGAGTTCAAGAAATTTTTGATCTTGAAACCACATCTTTTCACACTTGGAAGGGTTTTTGGGAGGTTTAGATGGTTCATAAATCTCCATACATACAAGGAAATGATCAGATCTTGCATAGGGCAGGATAGAGAACTGGAAATCCTTATTATAAGCAGCGAGGATACCTACTATAAAGAATCTATCAACCTTTTTTGCAATATAAGCATTATCCTTTCTTTTATTATTCCACGTAAATATACCATTATTTGATGGAATTTCTAGCAAACTATGTTTATCAATCCATATCTTGAAATCTAAATATGAAAGTGTAAGATGTTGTGAACCACCTACTTTTTCATCCAAACTTAAAATAGTGTTGAAATCACCTCCTAAAATAATCAAACTATTTTTATGCTCTAGTAAAACCTTGCTTAATTCATCCCAAATAGCTTTTTTCCCTATGATACTGTTAGGACCATACACATTGATGAGAATGAATTTCGTGTCTAATTTTAAGCTCTGTACACTAGCACACAACTAATTACTACTATTCACTAGATACTTCAAAGCTAATTTCTTTGAATTCCAGATAATTCCTAAGCCACCAGATACACCTATTGCCTCTATGAAGATTGAATCCCAAATACCTATCTTACTTAGTTTAGTCCCTTCTAACTTGTTTAGTTTTGTTTCTTGTATTAAAATTCTTTCTAAATTAAAGTTCTTTAGGTATTGTTTGATTAGCCTTTTTTTTCTAGGGGCATTTAGTCACCTAGCATTGCAAGATGTAATCCTCATGGTGCCTTGGGAAGGCACTTCCCCTTCCCCGTATATAGAACCTCATCAATTTTCCTCTATTCCCTGGCTAGACCTTAAATCTCTTGTAACTCCTTCAATGATTTCCTACCTCTTTTTCCTTTAGGCTTACCATAAATTTGAGAAATCAAGCCTTCCTGATTCATATGTAATCTGAGCTCTTGCTAATATACACCCAGGTCTTGTGCTGTTGGCGAGATGCATTCCTCTTTTCTTTCAAACTCTTCTGTTTCTAATTCCTTGCATATCTTATCCCCGAGGCCATCCTTCTCCAAGTCGTTATGCTCTAGTTCTATCAAATTTCCCATGTTTGTCATGTCTACTTCCTGACTTATGTTTGTCTTGGTCCCAATCTATTTGTCCTGCTTCATTAAACTATCCTCCATCTCAATCTTTAATATATCCTTTCAGAGATCCTCAACTATGTAATCTTCTCCTCCCAGTTTGATAATTTTTTGTACCAACTTATTTTTTTGAGAGGTAGTGCTACTGTCTATGTTATCAAAATCAAAGACCTCTGTAAGTTCCTCTGATAACTGCTCAAGACTATTATCTTTAAATTCTGACACTCCAACCTCTAGTGTATAATTTAGATCCTTGTTTAGAAAGTGCTGAAAATATTTGACAATAGATCCTTCTAGATTTCTACCCTCATGTCGTGTTTCTGACTAATCCTCCACTAGGGTGAAAGGTGAGGTAGGATGCTCATCAGGTGTCTGCCAGAATTTTGAAGCTCTTCTAGAGCCTTTAAATTTTGGAGTGGATAGCTCTGCCTTAGGGTATGTATCAATTGCTAATTGCTGAAGATCTTGTTCTTTTGTCCTTGAAACTAATTCTTCCATCCTAACCTTGGGTGAGGAAAAAAGTAGATCATTTTTTGCCTCACCTAGATCATGGAAATCTATTGGTTCTGTAGCTTTGAATTGTGACTCTCCTTGTTTCTCGATTCCCTTGTTCCCATCGAGCTCCTTTTGATTCATCTATGTTGTGGAACCCTTTATAGTATCTATTTTTGAATGGTTCCTCCCTCTTCCATCACCTGTACCATTGCATCCTTCTTTGTGTTCTGAAGGAGCCTTATATATCACAATTTCTTGCTCTGGATTTTTATCTGTGGTCCCTGTAGAAGCTTAAGCACTCTCCTTTGAGACATTGTCTGCTTTATTACTAGGTTTTTGTTGCTTTTGTGAGGAGTCAAGTTTTACAATCTTATTTCATCTTACCTCCTTATCATGTTTATGTGCAACCTTTTTCTTATTTCCTTTTTGCCTCTTTGAGGGCATTCCATCCAAGCCCATCTCTATATTCTCTTTAGGATTAGAAACTATTACTGATTTAAGCCTTCTTTTTTCTGGTGAAACCATGTCTATAGCTTTGGGTTTTGTCCTCTCTTTCTGATCATCCTAAATTTGAAGCTCTGTTGGGGAGATCTATTCTTCCAATGCTCTAAGTTTTTTGTTCTTCATTGCTCTCATCCAAGGAAATTTTCTTCTAAAATTTGAGGTAAGGGGAAGGATCTTGGGCATAATTTTATGAAGTTCATCAAATCTTAATATATCCACTATTTTCCCTTTGTATATCTGAAAGTTAATTTCATATGATGCTTTGCTAGTTATAATTTTTTTGTTAAATTTAGTTGGATGATTAAAACTAACATTGATCAGCACCTTGACATTATTGCAACAATAGAAAGATGCATTGATGCCTCTGACCTCTCCTACTATAGACCCTATGGCTTTAATGATATCTTCATGACAAAGCTCCAAAGGGAGAGACGACAAAACAAACCAGGAGGGCATAGAGCATTCTAATTGTTCTATATTTAAATTATGAGACCAATCTATAAATTTAACAGAATGATTGTTGAAAAACCATTCAGATGCTAATAGAAACTCCTTTCTAATGGACTCGTCAGAACATTGTAAGGATAGAGTGTTATCTGAGAGAGAGGAAATACTTACCTAATCCTCGTAGTTCTCCTCTAGCCAGTCGAATAACAGAGGGAATTCTTTCCATGGTCCATTCCATATAGCAAATATTCCTCCCTTTAAACATTTATCCCATGAGGCTTCAACTTCTTTGCTTGAAATTCTGACAGATTCATTCTCTGTTTTATGTAAGGTTGACCTAAGAGATGGGCTAGGGTTAAATGGAGAGGGTCTATAATGGCTTCTACGATGTGGGGGGGTGTAAGAGCCTGGTGAATCTGACTTAGAAGATAGCCTTCCTACTTGAGGTGTAGTCGAGTGTAGTGAATCCGGTGACATAGATGAAGATTTGAAATTCTCCAGATGGGCATATCTTGTTAAATTAAAAATGTGGATTTGATTGTCTAATTGATCTACAATGAAGAACTAATAAATTGGATTCTTAATTACCTTTGTGTGGATGGAAAAGATCTTCAAAATGGGGTCCTGAGGAGAATTTGCTTTCTTTTGATCTTCATGCCCTTTGATCCATTGCTGGCTGCAAGGCTCATATGCGTCACGATTAAAAAATTCAAATCCATTTGCTGTGTTTACTACAAATCTTCCATCATATTTGGTTTGGAATCTCTTCTGGTGCCAATTTGGAGCGTTGGCTGATAAAGAATACTACCAATTCAACCCCTGGCCACTGGAGTTTCCATTCCTTCTTTTTTGCAAGAATTTCCTTTGTGAGTTTTTTGCAGGCTGGAGAGGGATTACATTTTCGCACATAAGCAGAGCAGAGCATTTTTTACTGTTTTTCATTTTTTTTATTAATATATACTAAAGTCTATATATATAAAGCAATACAACTCTCAATAGCAATAGTATATTTTAATAAAAAATCAAATTTGATACTTTACAATAATTATTGATTTATATAAAACTAAATTTTAAAATAATTTAAAATATATTAACATTTTTAAAAACTATTTTCAAAACTAAAAATTGTGATAATTAAAATTGATTAGACATTATTTTTGTTGTGGAAAATAAAAACATTACTTTTTAAAAAATTTAATGAACTTGTAACAAATGTGGAAAATATAAAGTTGTAATTAATAATGAACTTATCACAAATATGGAAAAGATAAAATTGTAATTAATGAATTTAGTAATGCATGTTAGAAAATATTTGTATTTTTGTTGGAGAAAATTGAATTTTCTCCCTAGGAAAATAGTCATTAGCCAATTGAAAAAAAAAAGATTTTTGCTTTCATAAATAGATTTAAAAATATACAAGCATAAAACTTTAGATATAACTTTAGGAATAAAACAATTGTTCCCTAAAAAATTAATAGATGGTGGGTGAAAAAAAAACAATAGTTCCTTGCCTTTTAAAGGTAGGGATTAATAATGCACTTTCCCCTTTCTTAAGGTAGTTAACATCATTTCTTGGGAATCTCTTTTGGAAAAAAATAGTAATGACCATATACGGAAAAAATTGATGAAAGATTTGACCCTAAGGATGTGACTGATAATGGAAATAATTAATTCCTCTTATCTTAAATGGTGAGGGTCCAATAAAAGTAAAGAATCTAAAGTCACCAAAATCACGACCATAAGAATGCTAGTGGTAGTTGATTTGAAAAAAATCACTTTACCTTATGTTAAATGCCATCGATCCCTCATGGAAAAACACTGGAAGTTTGCAATGAAGCTTTTATTTTTAAATTTACAATTCTAATTTAAATTTTTGGTAAGTCTAAAAAAGCAAGTTACCTTGTCAATTTGGTAGAAGATTTGTTAAAAAATATTGTATAAATTTTAACGTATTTTATAACATATTGTATATAATGTTTTTAAAATAAATATTAAAATTTAAAAAATTGTGGTGAGGTAAGTCATATATTTAGGAGTATAGTACTCATCAATAAATAATAAAAAGCATATTGTATAGAAGACAAATAAATGATCTATCTACCACAACCAACAAAGAAAGAACTGCTATCATTTTTTTAAAGCTCATGACAACTCATCAAAGACAAACAAGAATGTTCACAAATTTTGATAATAGACAATAGGTGATAAGATATGGCTATATATGCATCAAAGGCTTATTGATTAGAATTTTTTCTAATTTACTATTTAAATTAAATATTATAATATTTAGTACTCTAAAGTTTAATATAACTAATAAATTTAGAAAATGTCTTCTCAAAAAGCATTTTGATGCCTACATAGAAATTCTATAGATGTATGTCTACTCTATGTCCACGACATTCCTTTGATTGGCCATTAGTTGCTTCCATGAATCCATGGATGTGAAATAAAATAAAATAAAATAAAATAATTATATATTTAAATTCTAACATAGGCAATGGATACCAAAATAGTCAATTTGAATTTCTAAGAAGCAAAAGTATTATAAATAAAAATAATTAATTTAGACTTCCTAATTCAAATTAGAAGGTGAAACCATTGCATTGTTTAGATGAGATACAACAAAAAATTAAAAAAATAAGAACAATTAAAACAACTTAAAAATGAACATCTATGAACTCCCTCCCTCCCTACTCCCGCCTCTCTCTCTCGCACCCACATGCGCACATGACAAAGACACAAATGCATGAGCTTGTAGTCTCTCTCTTGCAAATATAACTAATTTTAATTGTTACTATATGCATTGTAGAATTGTAGTTGCAACAAAATCAAACTCTATATTCTTCCATCATCATCGAAAATGTCTATGAATGCTACCCAAAACATCAAGTTTATTTGTAGAATGGATTTTTCAAATAAAATTTGCAATCTATTATGTGATTGTAGATGTATTTTTTATTAATAGTAGGAAAAAATTTCGTTGCTATTGTTAAAGTTTACATAATTTTTAAGATCAAAAAACAAATTTACATATTTTTTTAAATCTTTGAATTCCATGAAAGCTATGTTAATTATATTAAAAGATAATTTTACTGATATAATTCTTAAGAAAGAAAAAATTATTCATTACCTAACATTTTTGATCAATTTATAATTTCCATTTTTCTTACATCTAAGATAAAATTTTCAATGTTTCTTATCATCAATAGATGAAGAGTGATGATGTTTATCATCAATAGATAAAGAGTGACAATGTTTATAAGGAGACATTTATTTTTATTTTTGAAAAGAGCAAGATATGTGTTTGTTTATTTATACTTTTGCAAATATTCTAACAATATTAAAAAATTATACCAAGAACAATTTGAATTGGTTTATTAGTGATATTATTAAAATACATGATTAAATATTCTAAGTATTTATTGGGGACTATGTTTAAATTCTTTAATAACTTAATTGTAATTGACTACTCAATAATCAAAGGGATGTATTGACTAGAAAATAAATATAAATATAAAGAAATTAAATGATGGATACATAGATTTAACAAAATATAGGATGATACATTCAAATTATTAACTACATGTTCAATTTTTGTAAATGATTCAAAAAACCATTCATAATATATTTTGCTAAGCTTATTAAAAATTAAATAATAACTAGTGGTACACTATTTTTTATTAGGTAAAACATGTTTTGAAGGGGCCTCAAAATCCTATACAACTATAAGTTTCATCAATTAACAACCATAAAAGCAAAAACATAACCAAACAATAGCCTCACGAGAGACAAAGAAACAACTACCTATAGAAGATGAAATGGTAAAAGTTCAAGCTACAAAAACTTAGAATCTTAATCCTCTAAAGTTAGTACAAATACATTCTATAGGCTCACTTAACCTTGAACATGATAACAAGGGTTTTTGCACACTCCCCTACGTAATGAGTTTTAACAAAGATCTTGTAAGTTTGGATGTCTAAAGGAAAAACATAAACTAGTAGAAAACATAAAGTAAGAAAACAAGAATATGAAGAACAAAGAAAGATTTTGAAAGATTCCCCAAACCATCATTTTGAATTTGAAATTAATCCATAGACTATCTTGTACTCATTAGTGAAGACTTATTAGTAGACTATCTTGTATTAATCAATAATAACTTACTAATAAGCATATAAAAATCATTTTTTTTTTTTTAAACCAATAAAAAATCCCTCTATTTCAAGAAAAGAGCAACCCACCTGAAAAGGAACTACACTTATAGAGACCATCAATGTGGACAACTACTAATGATCAATACTTTTACTAGCAAAGTAGCCCCCACCTACGTAATTGCACTTCACTTCAATAAAAGAGAACGCTGCATCAAATAGTAAAGTCAAGAGATGTGAAACCCATGAGAATATAACCTTTCCATCTCAGTAGGAGAACCTTAGAAAAAGATGAAAGCAAATGGACCATGACACCACAGATAGATAGGGTGACCAATAAGGCAGAAGGAACCTAACATAGAAGTAGGGTGATCATGTCAAATTTCATCGCAGAAAAGCCCTCACAATATTACTCCAAAATTAGAACTAGATGATATAAAATTTGATCCCTTTTATGTAAAAAAACCAATAAAAATTTAGTATAAGAACAACATAGAGCTGGAATATATTTAGGAAAACAACATAGAGCTGGAATACATTTAGGAAAACAACATAGAGCTGGAATACATTTAGGAAATCAATCTTTCCAGTAGACGCTACATCATAGTGTTGCCGCTACAACATAATCTACAGAGCACATGACAAAAAACACTCAACACGCTTAGTTAATTACATACTTTCAGTCGAAACTAAATCAATGCCCAGTGAAAAATGAGACTTCCTTTGAAGACGTGCATAGAAACTTGAAGCTAAGCATTAGCTACAACATAAAACTAGGGAAACACTCAATGATAAGAAACAATTGCTAACTTGTTGCACGCTAACTTCTCCATGATTGCCTTAGCTTTCCCTGCTGTATACAGTGCTTTTGCCATCCGTTTTTCATCCTTCTCTAGGGCCCATTTCCTCGACTTCACTAACAGCAGTTTCTGGGTCTTCTGCAGGCATTCGTTTATTATATCTGCCAAGCAGCTTTCTATCTCTTCCCGTAGCTCATTCACATCGTCTCCTTCATTACACACAATGCTGTCGCATAAATTGTAAACCGCCTTGCCTGATGCTGCTGCTTTCCAGTCTATGGAGTCGTTGCCTTCGCATCTGTTTGGAACGCCTTGTTTTTTCCCCTTCTTAAGAGGATCTAAGTGTTGCAGCTCAGTAGCTTTCTTTTTGAGGTCCTCCAACGCAACACGCACGTCTAAGGGTGTTGCATGCCTCGAACTGTTCTGAGAAAAGGCTGTTTTAGACATTACTTTTTGAAGAGCTTGGAAGTACTTGTCGGCTGCTTCGCTAGTGACTCTGTCAGCTTTTGTATCTTCCTCTGCTTCCTCAACGAAATCTACAATTTCCCATGCTTGAGAATACACCTCCAAACAATTCTTAACGTCCTTTGGAGGAAAAGCATCCCAAAATGAACACTCTTCCTTATCAACTCCAGCAGAAGTTGAACATTCTTCTTTGTCATCAGCTTTAACATTAAATGTAGAGAGATGAACGATGATACCGATCAAGGACACTGCCGCCATTTTCAATGACTTTTTACTATCGTCTGAGAACTGCTCCTCCACAGCTAAATATGGGATCTTTCCTCGTCCTTGGGATTGCTGTCTTTCCACGCCACTCTTCTTCTTGCACAGGAACTTCAAATCATCATGATGCCTGTGAGGGTCCAAACAGCTCAACAAACCTAGACCTTTGTGCGTTCTCTTGTTGGTCAGAAACTCAACCAGATCTTCACACTTACATTCACCGTCCTGATTGCCCTGTACACTGAGCCTCTTAGCCTGTTCGATGGACTTGCGATTAGACACCCACAGGCTCTCAGGGTTCTCTCCTAGCATCTGCACCTCCTCCAAGATTTTCCTATATTTTGGGTAGTTCTCAAACACACACAATATGTGCTTTTCGAAAAAGAAGGTGAACAACTTACCCATCCATCTGTTGTGGAAAATCATCAGAGAGACGAACCAACAAGCTTTGCTGAATGAAACGAGAAACCACTGGACTCCAATCGCCAAAGACAATAGAATACTTGGTACAGTCGATGTCTTCTTTTTGGAAACCAGTCGATCGATTTCCTTTTCGAGTGACTTTGCCTCCTCCAAAGTGGACTCCTCCCCCTGCTGCAATTCTCTGAGGTGCCTTGTCCAGAAATCCTCCATCTTCAAACCACTGCGCCAGCTATCCTTTTTGAGTTTTACGTGATAAGCCACAGCAACGGCCCACCTCAAATTGATAAGCGCCCAGGCCATCAAGATGAATATAGACTGCAAAACCAGTGCAACCAACTTCAATGTGTTTTTTTCACCTTCAGTTTCCTTTTTCAGCACCTTGGCAAGCCCTCCCACGATCGTAATCACAATTTGAATCGTAACTATGACTGTAGAGGCGGCCGTCAAGGCTGATCTGGCCAGGACTGGCTGAACTGAGTAGGCACGCACAATTATCCACGCTTTCAGCACTGCATCTTCTACTCTCCGCCAACAGTAGTGACAGTGACGGCGATACTGCTCCTCCTCCTCCTTCTCTCCTCTTGCCGCAGCCTCTTTAACTGTCCCCCAGCAGGAGTGATGACTCGTCCCCTCTTCCTCCTTCTCCACTCGGAGCATCGCATCTTCAACACTCCGCCAACAGGAATGATGATCATGACTTTCATCTTTCCCTGTCTTCCCCGCTCTCACCACGGCGTCTTCAACAGTCTGCAAACAGGAGTGATTGTGGACAAGATGGAGATGATAATGTTGATCGACTCTGTTAACATCAATCTTCACATTCCGCCAGCAGGAGTGATGGTGAGGGGGATGGTGTGGATGATGAACGTCCTCCTCATCCGTCTTCTCAGCTGTTCCACACAACTCCCCTTCGCCTCGGAGAACAAGAGGAATCTGCTGTGCCACGATGCGCTCAATGCTTCTGCCGGCAACGGTAGCGCAGGCGAGAAAAAGAATGAGGAAAATGAAACAGAGTGATATTGTTGTAGCAAATACATAGTACACAGGGTCTCTCTTACCGCTTGGCTCGGGCCATATTCGAAAGACGTTGGGGATCTCACTATTATTATTTTCCATGACACTATAAAACTCAGACGTTACATGATGAAAGACAGTTAAGACCAGAGCCGCCCACCTGACCCAAGAATGTTCGAGGCCAGGATCGGCCATTGACGGCATGACATATGCTGTAAACACACACAAAATAGTTCGACTGTTATGGATCATCAAAAAGTCCTTCCAATGGGCATACTGCCCAGCATTGCCAGCAGTGTCAGTTTTAATACTGAGCCAATGCCCCAGTTGAGAGGAAGTAGCCATCGCCTGATTCTGAGTGTTGAGCATGTTCAGCATTTGGATTGAGAAAGCGCTGAGCACAAGGAAATCGCAGGGAATCCAATATGCTCTTCTTGTGAAAGCCTTGTGAGCATCTTTTGCAATGAGAAAAATAAATGAAAGCACTGCAGCCACCAGTAACGCGGTCTTCAAATTCTCAACAGGAATTTCAGGATCGTTTCCTGGCCTCTGATCTAAGATGGAAAAAGGAGATTGTATAGCCGTGGGCGGACCATGCAAATCAGGCGACACCTCGAACTCATAAAAATCTGGTGGCTCATATGCGGCCATGTTCAGAGTCATATTTAGGAAAGCTTCCCTCTGCGGATAGCTTTTCGCCTTCTCAAGCTAATGTATTGAGTGACAATAAGAATCATCAATGGGCTAATTCTTTGACAGGAAAGCCATCAAAGAGTCTCGAACAGCTTCTCCTGGAAAAACATAAAATATACCTACCTTAGACTACACATGTCTATGAACGTTCACTTTATTTTTACCAAGGAATCTATATTAACTAAAGTTCTCCATGTAAAATATATGGGCTAAGGGTAGCTATATGGTTATTAGGAATCCGGGATAAAAGAGACATCTTTTTATTATTGGATGTCACGCTCCCCTTTGAAATAATTGAGAGTCTTTCTTTTTCATGAGAACGAAGTTAGCCATTATTTTAGTTGTTAGACCTTTAATTAGTCCGTGCCTTGTAATGGTGAGGATTGATATTTCAATCACGTATTATGTATTTTATATTAGTTGTTCTCTTGGTTAATTTAGTACTAACAAAACTTCTATATAAACATGAAATTTCAATTCATTTCTAACCATTGATCAATAGTGTTCATTCTTTTAGTGTTATTGATATGCTGTAACTTGTAAATAGTAAAGTAAATAATACTAAAACATAAAACAAATTTACCTAACCATAACACAAAGATTTTTGGTTTTGTAGAAATCTTTGGAAGATGGGAAAATTATGATGAGGATGATACCCACAACTCTTTGATTTGTCAATTAAGGCTATAATATGTCACCTTCTAAGTGGCTCATGCAATTAAGAGTGACTAGTAATTTGCAAGATCTATCAACAACCTTGTTAGGAATACTTTGTTAAGAGATTTAATCCCACCTATGTGTTGTTCAGCCTGTTAAAGTATTTACAAAAAGTTCATCCATAGAACTTATCAGTTTGGTTAGAGATTAACCGTGTGTGAAAAATGTAGACAAATAGCAAACACACTTCTATGAATCCTTACACTCAAAATCCTTAAAAATAGCACCATGAAAAAGCAAGATCTCAAGAATCAACTCATAGCTTCCTATCATCTATCATCAATGTGAAAAGACCTTCAAAGGTTGGAAGTGGTGGCTCTCATATGAACATCAGTCTTGGTCTTCGCAAGTACATCCAATGAACAAAAGACTCAAAATGATCATAAACATGCAAGATATCTCCAAGTCTCCAAGAAAGCTTCAAAAATGTAGAATAATAACCATAGCATAAAAAATCATGATATCAAAATGAAGAAGGAGGTCTCCTTTATATATCAATCCAAAGAGACATTCCCAAATTGGAGGGAAAATGAAAATGAAATGAAAGGGTATTGACCCACTTCAAAGAACATGCAATTAGCATTTAATTAAGAGATGTAGAGTGTAACACTCCATAAAAATTATAAGATGAGGGGTGTTTTTATTTAATATAAATGTAAAATAATCTTTTTTCTCATATCATAAAGTGTGTGATAGTTATATAATTATTTCCTTTAAAATAATAATTGTTGCACATAAAATTAAGTGAGGAGGGGTTTTATTTAATTAAAAGGGAGAACATTCTTTTAATTAAATAATGCCAAAGATCAAAGTGATCAACCATTTATTTAAAATAATTTAATTAATTAATTTCAATGTAATCAAAAAAATTGATGTAAAATAATAATGATTAATTAAATAATTCAATTTGATCAAACAAAATGATGATGCAAATATTGATTCAAACTTGACATAAATTATGAAATCGAGGCACAGAGTCAAGGTGACCATTTTTGTGTGCTTACATTTGCCTCTCTTTGATTAATGTGTGTCCACATACATGACCAATGCATTAAGTCAAAGAACCATAAGATAAAGTGTGTATAAATATTGATTTATGAAAAAAATATAAAGATTAAGCATCAAACTCTTGTTCCCTCAACATGTCATTAGGGGTCTTACAGTTCTTGGAACACAATATACCCTTATGGGTCTTATAATTGTAGGTTTTCCCAAAGAGTTTTCAAAAAATATAAAATTCATGGAATATATATAAAGGAAAAAGACAAATATCAACACCCAAAGAATGAAAAATCACATATTGACTTACCCTAGGTATAATAATCATCTGCCCCAAGCTAGGTAGAAAAAGATGGGTAGATTTTGAATAAGGTTTGCAAACAATGAAGCTTAATAGAGTGTCCCTGGCCCCTCGGGATCAAAATTGAAATGATAGAGAGGCTAAGAAAG
This sequence comes from Cupressus sempervirens, assembly GCA_028749045.1. Lineage (NCBI taxonomy): Eukaryota > Viridiplantae > Streptophyta > Pinopsida > Cupressales > Cupressaceae > Cupressus > Cupressus sempervirens. Next base: position 549,791,861 of record CM053790.1, on the reverse strand, counting down.
AAAAAAGATAGATATGATCAAATCAGAAAAAGCTTCATGAAGAAAGATAAGCAAGATATCGATCAAGAAACCAAGGTTAAATCACCAAGCATGAAAAGAATGCCCCAAATCAGAAGAAAGGAGGGTGAATGAAAGACAAGAAGATGGAAAGAAGAAGAGGGAAAAATGCCTCAAAAACCATCAACTGTGCAAGATAGGAAATTTTGATTAAGATCATGAACAAGTGACATGTACTACAAAAAGCACAATCATGATCACAACTGATAGTAAAGAAAAGATGAAGGTGACATCCAAAAGGTAAAAAACAAATCAAAACCTCCAAAAAGACAAGGGGATAAGATGCACATTTGAATGTCCATATGATGCTTTTGTCTATTCTATGTACTTACTCATTTCAGCCAATATTAAGATCCTAGTTTTAATCATCAAGCCAAGCTACACAGCCTTCACTAGTTAGAACCATGAAGATATAAATGTAACTATACCAGAAAGATCATACAATCATTACTAATCACTAAATTAATCTGAAGATATGAATGTGATTGGAAGCCTCCCACAATCATCACTAGTCACCAAGGAAACTATGATGATATGAATGAGATCTAGTAGTGTTGAAAACTACAGCGAGTCTTGAGATCAAAACCACATGAGCAAGAAATCAACCAACAATGTGTGTCATGGTCTATAGTTCTCTCGAAATGCATCTAGAGAGAACCACAGAGGCACTCATCAAAAATAAATACTAATCAAATCACTTATAAAAGAAAATAAATCACATGCCCCTAGTGTTAAAATGACTAGGGAGGGAATTAAAAACTTGCAGATATAGTGCAATAAATATGTATATATAGAAATGATTAGTCAGCATACAAAGAGAGATCAAAGCATAACTCAAGATTAATTATAAACTAAAGTGTGATAATCAACACTGAGTTCCAAGGAAAAGGTCAAGAACTCACAAGTAGGAAAGGATCATAAGACAAGACTCTCAAGGCAGTATTGAGAAACATTTTTTTGGTTTTCAAGATATTTAAGGAACACCATTATTGATATTGAAATATACTATTTTATTTTCTTTTTTCTTTTATATTTTTTTTTTGTATTTTTGGAATAGATCACTTTTTTTAATTTTATTTTTTAGGACCCATAATATGTATAGATGCCCCCAACAAGAATGGATATTAGGGATATAACTTTTTCAAGTGAAGCACATTGATAGGACTAGGGAGCCGATCTACCTTAGGTGTAGACAATAAATAGGCACACTATCCAAAAGTAGTTGTAATAATAAAAGGACCCAACCAATTAGGCTCAAATTTTCCTTATTGAGCTCTATTTTGTTGATTCTTCGGATTCTCATGCAAAACAAGATCTCCCACTAAAAAATCTTTAGGACAAACTTTCCTATTATAAGTCTTAGATAATCTTTTCTGATAAACTTTCATGTGATCAAAAAAAGCTTTTCTCTTCTCAATAAGTAACTCAATTTCTTGTAATCTCATAACTTTGTAGTCTTCATTTGTCACTAATTCATTAAGAGTAACCCTCAATGATGGAATCTCAAACTCTAAAGACTCAAAATTGCAAATATGAATAACATCCTCACTAGCAATAGAAGAATCAAAGTCTATCAAGTTCCTCTCAATTTCTCTTGAATCATAAAGTTGTCCAATAACTGGAGAATTTGGCTCATGAGGAATATGTGAGTTCAAAATCTCATTAACTATACTGTATTGAGCACCATAAGCATGAATCACATCAATACCCAAATCAATTTTAGAAGGCTCTAAAAATAAATCTAATTCATACTTATTTGAATATGTTCTTTCATCATTTTTTTCTATATCTAATTCATTTAGAATTTTTGAAGTAGAAGCTTCTTTAACCCAACCATGTTTATCTCCCCAAAAAATATTAGTAAAAGGAATCAAATCATCACATATATCATGCTGATCAAGTATATACACTTCCTCATCATCATCATCATCATAAACATCCAAGATGGCTCCATCATCATTTTCTTCTTTGTAAATCTAGTTTCTAACAACAATTTCTTCTTCCTCTTCTTCCTTAGGAATTAAATGTTCAACCAAAGTATCAAACTCAATCTTAGTAAAAGAAGAAGGTTTCGTCTCATGTGAAGGTAACTCATGGGAATGAGGTGAAAATGGAAGAGTATCGATAGAATCCATCTTATATTCTTCCTTTCCTATATCAAGATATTTTTAATTTCATCTTCACATGGTTTGAAATTGGTATATATCTCATTTGACTTTTTTGAAGAAACAACCTCACATCCCTCTATTTCACTGTTAAGTGTCTTGGATTCTGTCACACATTCTACAGATTCTTCAACTATCTCATCTAAAACTCTATGCAAAGGTATATGTGATTTTGCTGAAATATTATTGATAGCCAAAGTATTAACTCCAAAAATGTACATCTCAATTCCATTATAGGGAAATGTAACACATTGATAATATGTGGAAGGAACAACTTTCATTTCATGTATCCAAGGTCTACTCAATAAATTTTTATAAGAAAGGGTACTATTATAAACCACATGGAATAGAATATCTCTCTCAACTGACTCAATCCAAATAGGTAAAACAACTAATCCTTTAGACTATCATTCATTGCCATCATAAGCTCTGATAGTAACCTTCTGTCTAGTATCAATATCTTGTTCTAAATATCACAACTTTTCAAGCATATTGAAAGGACAAATATTCAACCCAACACCCCCATCTTTCAACATATGTCTAACAAGAGTTTTGTGAATCATGACTTCAATATGTAAGGAAAGATTATGTAGATGATTCAAATCATTATCATTTTCCTTAATCGCAACCATGTTGACAACATTGTTTGCATTAGAACATCCATAATTTTGATTGGAATAAGTATAATTCACTTGAGCTTTCCCATTCTTAGATGGTTCACTCTTTTCATACTTAGAAAATGTATCCTTATAAGCTTGATGATCATTATTAGTAGCATGACTAACACCATCAATTTTTAACTTTCTATTATTAATCAAATTTTGAATATCATGTTTTAACCTTTGACAATTTTTTGTAGTATGACCAATTTTTCTTTGATGATATTTACAATAGGCATTATCATCCCAATGTGGACTCTTTATAGGAGGTTTTTTCCAATTCTCAATCAAAGTTAATATCTTTCTATCAACCAAGTCTTTCAAAACATCCTCATAAGGTCTACTAATCTTTGTAAAAGTTGTTCTCTCTTAAGGATTTGTGTAATTCTATCTAGAGCTATCTCTAGAATTGTTTCTATTATTTTGTGAAGAAGGTGCTTGAAGTTTCATAGCATGAACACTATCTGGTAACCTGTAAATTGCTTCATCATTAGACTTAGGTGCATTGACTAAACCATCATAAACCACGTGTTGATTCCCTTTATAAGAAGTACTCCTATTCTTATTTCCATTGTTGTGGTTACTCTTGTTGCTATTATGCTTGATAATTCCTTGAGTCTTCAAAACATCCTCAAAACATAAATTTTCTTCTACCATATAGTGCAAAGTATCAAACACCCATTTTCCAATTTCATTTCTCAATTTAGGAATCAAATTACTCACAAGTATATCATTTTTCTCTTTTTCTGGGATTTCTCTAGGATTTCTCAAGAGTTACGAGAACATAACTTTCTTCATCTTTGTAAAAAGGTAACAAAAGGTTACCCTTAATCTTGTTTGAGGTTGCATAAATCTAACACATAAATTGGTTTTTGAACATTGTAAGAGAAGCATTGGATAAATTTTTGAACAAGTTGCTAAAAAATATTAAGTGGGGGAGTAATCTTAGTGAACCATTCCATAGCTTGGCCCTTTAAACTCTTGGGGAACAATCTCATAAGAAAAGCATTTTTATGTGCAAATTCCAAGCTTAAAAAATTAAATTGTCTCACATGATCACTAGGGTCTCCATTCCCATTCATAATATGGAAATTCTATTTTCTTAGGGAATTCAACCTCTAGAATACTCATCTCAAAAGGTATATGACACACACACTGTAGAGAAAATGGACTCTTAGGTGCAAGTTTATCCATTAACATCTTCACATTTTTCTCATTTTGTTCTTGAAATGAAGGATCTTTTCTCTTGATATTCTTCTCCACATAAAAATTATAAGGTACTTGAACACCTTTTTTGATTTAATCCTTGAAGTATTTATCCTTATTAATCTAAATATATTGATCCATGTACTTGTGAAACTATGGGTCTTTCTCTAATAAATCATAATCCACACCAAAACCATGTGTAGTAAATTGAGGATGTTGCTATGAATTCATTGGAGGAGACATTTTCCTTTGCTGATATCTAGGAGGAGGAGATGGTTGTCTCCTATTTCCCTTAAGAGATTGTGAAGGCAACATATGTCTAGTAACTATAGGAGAAGGAGGTGGATAACCCCTACCACCATCAAGAAAAAGTATATCATTAAGTTTCTAATGGGCTATTTCATGAGCTTTCTTTTCTACCTCACATTGTATGAATGCATCCATGTAATCTTATTTTACTTGCAGAAGATGTCTCTCTTCATCACCTCTAGGAAATCTACGATGTGGAGAAACATTACGCCTCTATGAAATAATGTCATTAACCATTTTTTGAGCCATGTATTTAGCCATATTTTTAGCCATTTCTCTAGGTTGTGCTTACATATATATCTTACTCACTTTACTAAACTAACCATTAGGGGTTCTTGGAGTTTTGTTGAGAAATTCTTGTGATTTAGCCAAACTTCCATTAATTTGTTGTGCTATTTGTTTCTCCAAGTATGCTATCTTTTCCAATTCATCTTGTTTGATTTTATCATCCATTGGGTGAAAATATTTAGGTTACAATCTAGGAGGAGTAAGAAATGGAGAGTAGTGTTGATTTTCTCCATGTAAATCTCTATCAAAATCATTATCTGAGGTAGTTCCATAGATATCTTCATGATTTCTGAAAGGTCCCAAAGGTTCAACTCCATGTTGCCTCAATAATCTATCATTCATCATGCCATCCATGCATTTATCTTTATTTCTAGTGAATATCATGTCTTGCTCAAAAAGTCAAGAGGGCCTAGGTATGTTCAATTCACTAAGATGACTAGGAGGAGTAATCTCAATTTCTATTTCTCCCTTAGGTGATAGATCAAAGATAGGTTCTTTTCCATTACATTTTTGACAAGTTGGAACTAAGGGTGATTGATCAAAGCTAACTTGATTTCATTTACCATGACTCACTTGAAACCTATTCATAACTGGGATGAGAGAAAAAACACTAGTAAATATGAAGACTCCAAGAAGCGTTGGTATCACTCTCAAGTAGTAAAGTAATCACTTGCAAAATTAATAAGGTTTCATAATATAACTTTCTATCACTCTCATTAACTCAATCAGTGAATAGAGGTCTCACAATTGATTAACATAGTATGCCATTGTTGGTCTTACAAATGTGGAGTTATCCAAGAGTTGTAATGTTCTATAGTAAAATAGTAATAATATGAGACAAATTGATATGTTTAGACAAGTGAATACCCACAATCCAAGGATGAGATCAAAGAATCCCAAATAAAACCTTCAACACTAGGGAAATCTCTAACTTTGCAAGTTTTGATGTTGGCAACAAGATAAGACAAGATTTAAGTTAACTGAAAGATAGCTATGATGCAAGGATCCAAAGTGAGAACAAGTTTAAACACTCAAGATTAGGTCCACAATGGTCAAATCAACTCAAGAATGAAAAAAACAAGGTTACCCTAGAGTTGTATTAATAAATTGAACTCTCCAAATGATGAATGTTGACTAAGAAATAGGTTCACAATAAGCAAGGTGGAAGCTAGAAAATAAACTATAAAGTTGGATTTTGGGAACTCAGTTTTGATTATTCTTTTTAACCAACTAAGATCAATTTCAAATTTATAGATAATAATTAGGCACATAGAACAACAATTAAGGATTTCAAACAAACATTTACAAGAAATGGGCAAGGGACAAAGCAACCTTGCACATGAACAAGAATAGTTTCTTAGTATGAATCTAATGCCCAGAACCACTACTACGTATGTTCTCAAAATGTTTTCCAATAACCTGTGTATTCCTAGAAAAGAAAATTTGGTAGCACTATGGTTCTTAGTAATGGTCAACTCTGCAACTCTTATAATCTCAAGTGAGTGAAATCTAATCCCAGGCACCAGGTTTTTGACACATTTTGAGAATTTAATCAATCAGAGATGCTTAGGAAATCTAACAGTTCAACAAGAGATCACATGTAATGTCTCGATTTAGGACATTAGATTTTTAAAACTGTACTCTGCATATTTTTCTTATTCTTCTGTCTGATGGTTTCTTACCAAAGTTTTTTAATTCCCTCTATATACATTTCAATGGTAAGAGTTGTGTCCTTTTATGATATAATAGTTATATTAATTATAAAATTAACTATAATATATATTATATCAATATATAGATTATATTATATAAGTTTAATTATACATTACATATATTATATCTATATAATATAAATGATATTATCATTCTTTTTTTAGAATTGGTACGAGGCAAAAGCCAAGATTAATTATTATGTATTATTATTAATTATTATTTTATTAAGCACAGATAGATTTGAACCTAAGATCTCTTCAATAAGAGGCTCATAATTTATCGTTGTGTTGTAGGCTCTTGCCTAATGATATTGTCATTCTTAATAGTGTTAGCGATATGAATATTATTCATTTATCTTATTAATTTAATACATTATAGTATAAAAATTACATATATTTAGCTATTTATCATTTATATTTATTATCATATGTATTATGAGACTTATATAGAATAGTATATATTAATTGTCTATAATTAATTATAATTATATTTATATTTATATTTAATATTTTAGTTTAATATTTAGTTTTTTTATTTATATTACTTAGTAATATTTCTTATAACATTTATTAAGGTCTTGTAAAAATGGGGACATGACAAGAAATTGTAATGTCCTAATTTAGGACATTAGATTTTTAAAACTATACTCTGCATATTTCTCTTATTCCTCTATCTAATGATTTCTTACCAAAGTTTATTTATTCCCTTTTTATACATTTCAATGGTAAGAGTTGTGTACTTTTATAATATAATAGTTATATTAATTATGAAATTAACAATAATATATATTATATCAATATATAGATTATATTATATAAGTTTAATTATACATTACATATATTATATCTATAATATTAATGATATTATCATTCTTAATAGTATTAGAGATATGAATATTATTCATTTATTTTATTAATTTAATACATTATAGTATAAAAATTGCATATATTTAGTTATTTATCATTTATATTTATTATCATATGTATTATGAGACTTATATAGAATAGTATATATTCATTGTCTATAATTAATTATAATTATAATTATATTTATATTTAATATTCTAGTTTTGTTAGTGATATTACTTAGTAATATTTGTTATAGTATTTATTAAGGTCTTGTAAAAATGGGGACATGACAAGTCCACCCCTCTTGATTTTGCTTATTCTCAAGCAATAAATATGATCCTAATTGATTTATAGCTAACACTCCTTTCTTCCCTCCATATGTATTAAACACTTGCAAAGTCCATATATTAGTAACCAATGAAAGTACATATGAATGAAGACATAAAGTAGACACATTAATGCATGAAGACGAGATGCAAACATGAGGTAGACACACGAATGCATGAAGACATGAAGAAGACATGAAGTAAACATATTAATGCATGAAGACACAATGTAGACATATAGTATGCATGTTATACTCATGCTTATAATTTGAAATAAGAAAAAGGCAAGGAAACATTTTACCACTTTGATCATGAATGTCATGCTCCTTTCCCCTGTCTTGAAATAAAAAGTTATTGAAGTTGCATATTTTCTATAACTAGTACTATAATAGGGTGTATAATTCCATAGTGGATGGTACATTTACTCTGACTCTGAGTTTGGACACGCTCAACTTGGGGCTCCCTCAGATCATAGTCCATATTGGGAATCATTTTGCCCCAATGTGACTGATTTACTCCTCCCCTTGTGCACACTCCTTACCCACTAGGAACATGTGTTAGAAATATATATGGGGTAACTAAGAGGGGGGGTGAATTAGTTACCACAAAAATGAATCGACAGATCCTTTAGATGTCTAATAAAACTAATCAGTGTTGTCACTTGGTAAACATACATAAAATGTTGTAACTTAGTAAATGTAGAGTATGTCTAACTTTAGCAAATCTAACATCAATAGAAATAACTTTCGAACATGATAAAAAAGAAGTGAACACAAGAGACACCAAATTTAACGTGGAAACCCAATATGGGAAAAACCACCAATGTATTATTTTTCACTCTTCTAAAATGAGCCCTATTAGGAGCCAACCTAGCTAAAGGTTACACAACACACTATTAGGTGTGACCTTGTTAAAGGATTTAATCACCTTGTAAGGAGTGGCCTTGTAAAAGGTCTTTAAAACAATTCAATGGAACTATCACCTTGTTAGAGGATTTACAAATGGCTATTAAACCAACTTTGTTAAGAGATTTTGAGTCACTGCTACAATGGTTAGAGAGTAACAATGAAGTGACCTGAATATGATGCAACTGAGTTGCTGATTATAGATCTCTATTTTGTTCCACTCTAGATCCTTCCTGTTTGAATATTACTTTGTTGCTCCACAAGGATATCAAACCATCCTTCAAGTTCACTCACACACTTTCCTTCTCAATCAATCAATACACTTGCATATCCTAAAAATCACAACTTAACCTTATATTTATATAGTTGAAATTATCAAGTTGGCTCAATAAAAATTACAATGACCAATAATCATTATCCTAGTCAGTTGGAACCAATACTTGAAATAATTAAACTTCTTATCCCAAATTAACAAAATCCTTTGTTTTCCGACCTAGCTCAATAAACACTGGTCCTAAAATGATTCCCTATGTTAACCAAAAGATGTTGGGCAATCACTGCGAACTTGAAAAATACTTTGGCAACCAAGTGAACTCATCTCACACTAACTCTCACCAATTTTTCTTTGTTAACCATAAGGACTCGGTTAACACTATTTTCTAGAAGAATTTCCTTTGATGCCTGAGTGAGCTTGGTAGACACAGTCTTTGCAGAGTAGTCTCCAGGGGGGCTCGGTAGAAAATAAAAATTGTCTTGCTGAGCAAGTGAGCTCAGTAAGCACTAACTAATAACTAATATGACATTTGTGTAACATAAATGACAACATATAATTAGACAATTGTATCCAAAAATCTCCCTCTTTGCCATTGATGGCAACACAACATGTTATAGCACGATGAAATTTGAAAACAAGACTTTCTCTAATAGAAAGTTTCCCCCTCTTTGATTTCATACCACAAGCTACTCTTATATGCAGTAATCTCCCTCTATGAAGGAATTACATAGCCTATTTCTTCAAATTTTTTTTTGAAAGATATGATAGTACACTCTCCCTCTTTGACAAAACATGCCAAAGACAACACATACCAAGTGAATAAAAATGTGCCTAGAGTACTAATTTATATACAACGTTCTCTTGATTATGCTACATCAACCAATAGATCTTCAACTAGGTTCTTGTTGATGCATCACTAAAAAATTCTTTAGTAAGCTTCAGATAGGGGAATGACCTCTAACTTACCTCTTAGATACAAGAATGCATCCTTAGGTAATGGCTTGGTAAATATGTCTGCAATATGTTCTTTTGTATAGACATATTCAAATCTAATTTCTTTGTCTTACACCAGTTCTCTAACAAAATGATATTTTATAGCAATATGCTTGGTTTTGGAATGCATCACTGAATTCTTTGATATGTTGATTGCACTTGTATTATCACAAAACATGACAACTGGTTCCTTGATTCAACCTTCATACCTTGCAATAATTGTTTAAACCAAACAACATTAGAGAAATTCACTACTACTACAACATATTCTACTTATGCTATGGATTGAGATGTGCAATTTTGCTTTTTGCTTGTCCAAGATACCAACCTTTTACCAAGAAAGAATGATCCACCACTTGTGCTCTTTCTGTCATCAAGATTTTTTGCCCAATTAGCATTAGTAAACACTTTTAGGTCTAGATTTCCTCCAAATTTATACCATAATCCATAGTCTTCAGTTCCTTTCAAATATCTCAATATCCTTTTGATTGCCATCATATGATTCTCTCTAGGTTTTACCGAGAATCTTTCCACTATACCAATTGATAAATCAATATCAGGCCTTGTATGAATTACATATTGTAATTTTCTAATCATTGATCTATATAAGGTCTAATCTACCTCTTTAGAATCATCATCTTTGGTAAGCTTTAGTTCGGTACACATGGAGGTTCCAACTGGTTTAGATCTTCCATTACAAATTTCTTGAGTATCTCTTTTATATACTTAGGCTGAGTGATTTAGATACCATTCTTGCTTTGCTATATTTACAATCCAAAAAAGAACTTAATCTCACTGAACATAGACATTTCAAATTCTTTGTTCATTTTCTTTGAAAATCCTTTGCAGAGATCATCATTCCCTATGAATAGAGTGTCATACACAAATATCTCTACCAATACAATCTTGTTGTCTAGTCCTTTCTTCATGTGCAAACTACTATATTCATTAGTTCTCTGAAAACCAATCTATATAAGTTAGTTGTGCAACCTTTCATACCATGCTCTAGGAGCTTGTTTTAGACCATATAAAGCTTTGTGCATCTTGCAAACCATGTCCTTCTTATTTGGGTCAATAAAACCTTCTAGTTGTTCAATGTAGACTTCTTCATCAAGAATACCATTGAGAAATGTAGATTTAACATCCATTTGATATACCTTAAATCTTTTATGTGTTGCATATTCAAGTAAGGTCCCGACACCTTCTAATCTTGCAAAAGGAGCAAAGGTCTCACCATAATAAATTTCTTCTTCTTGAGAATATCCTTTACACACAAGTCTTGCTTTGTCTCTTGACACTTGTCCATCTTCATTTAACTTGTTTCTAAATACCCATTTTGTTTCAATCACATTTTTATCTTTGGGCCTAGGTACAAGAGTCCAAGTTTTGTTTTTTTCTATCTGTTCTATTTCTTCATTCATAGCCTCAATCCAACTTTCATTTTCCAATGCATCTTTAACACTTCTAGGTTCAAAATTAGCAAGTAAACATGCACCTTTTAACTTACTTCTTGTCATAGTACCTTTTGATTTATCTCCAATAATCTGATAAGGTGCATGATGCCTTTTGACATACTTGGCCAATACAGGTTCTTTGGCTTTTGACTGAATTCCACTATCTTCATTTCAAATTTCAACTTCTGGCTCTAGTTGCTTAGACATGGTAGGCATTGGTTTGGTAGCTTCAAAATGTGATTTGGGTACTTGTGACTTAGTTTGAAGTTCTTGCAACTTGGTAACTGTATTGGGCTTAGTAGATGAAGTCTCCTTATTGATAGATGTATTTGAAAATGTATCAAGTTTGATGTAAACAAATCTCTTATAATCTTTTGGTTCCTTTTTGCTTTCTTCTTCAATCTTTTTTGCAAACTCATCAATTCTCACATGTGCACTTTCTATAATTTTATGAGTAGATAGATTCAAACATCTATATGCCTTACTTCTACAAGAATATCCTAAGAATATACCTTCATCACCTTTAACATCCATTTTGCATTTTCTAGATTCTTTCAAGATATAACATTTACTTCCAAATACTTTTACATTGGGTCTATAGCTATACCACAATTCATAGGGAGTTTTATATGAGTCTTTCTTCAACTAAACTCAGTTCAAAGTATGAACTGCAGTGTTGATAGCTTCCTTCTAGTATTTGATAGCAATGTTCTTTTCAATCATTAGAGTCCTTGCACAATCCATGATGGATTTGTTTCTCCTTTTAGCTATTCCATTCTACTCAGGAGTTCAAGGAGTTTATACCTATCTTTTGATTCCTCTTTCCATGCAAAAGTTGTTAAATTCATTGGAGATGAATTCACCACCTCTGTCTAATCTTAAGAATTTCAGTCTTTTTCCTATTTCTTTCTCTACTCTTGCCAAATACCATTTGAATTTCTCAAATGCTTCTGACTTCTCTCTTAAATAAATAATAGTCCTCATCCTAGAGTAGCCATCAGCAAAAAGAATAAAGAATTTTTCTCCATTATAGCTTTCTACTCCAATAGGTCCACACAAATTAGTATGCACAATTTCTAAAATATCTTCAGATTGATGATTTTTTCTTTTAAAACTAGTCTTTCCCATTTTTCCAATTTGACAGTTCTTGCATAAGCCAACATCTGGTTTCTTCAAATTATGAATGCCTCTTACTTTCCTAAATTTTCTTATCTTTAACATGTTATCAAAATTTAGATGACATAACCTTTTGTGTCATAACCAACTTTCTTCAACTTGAGCAATAAAACATGAGCAATCACCAAGATCAAGATAAAATAGATTACCTTTTGTTTATTTGTCTGATCCAATCAATTTTCCTTGGTCATCCAGTAGCCTTTCCTTGCCATGCACAAATTCTACCTTGAATCTAATGTTGATTAGTTGTACCACACTTAGTAGATTATGCTTTAGTCCTTCAACCCAATAGGCATTGTCACATACAAGTTCTTTGGTCAATGATATTTTGCCTCTCCCTTTTATGCAATAAGGTTCATTGCTTCCAAATCTTACACTGCCACCATCATAGTCTTCAAAGTGTTTAAACTTTGTCTTATCTCTAGTCATATGATGTGAAAATCCACTATCTATGATCCATGTATAATTTTTTTGCATATGAGAGATAAGTGCCATCTTATCTCCTTCATCATCAGATTCATCTTTTACAACAATGTAAACTATCTCATCTTCACTATTATCAGAATCTTTCTTACCTTTGTCCTTGAATGATTTGTGATTTTTGAAATCCTTCTTACCATTGTACTTGTGACTTTTCTTCTCATCCTTGCCTTCTTTGTTTGGGCACCTGGTAGCAATATGACCGATTTCTTTGCATGAAAAATAGATTAGGAGAACTTTACCTTTGCATTTTCCTCTACCTCTAGAATATTTTCTTGCAAGTAATGCTTCAACAACTTCAAGATCACCATCAAAAATTTCCTCTGATTCTTCTTCACTTTCTAACTGAATTTCCTTTATCTTCTTGCCTTTCTTCTTAAGTGAAAGTTTGGCCTCAAATGTAGATTCAATATTCTTGGAAGCTAGAACATAATTGTCATAGTTTTCTAGCTCAAAAGCTATCAATCTTCCCACTATGGCATCCAAAGTTATCTTATCATTTGCCTTACACCTTCTTTCTTGAATAGTAGATACTCTAATTGCATAGATAGGAAGTAAATTTTTGAGAAATTTACTTATAAGATTTTCATCCTTAATTTCTCCTCCAAAAGCTCTGATTGCACTAACACCGACTTTGACTTATTCGATGTATTTGACAATATTTTTGTCTTCTCTTATTCTCATTTGATCAAATTGTCCTCTAAGGATTTCTACTTTGGCTCTCCTCACATTTTCATCACCACCATAGATTTCCTTTAGCTTGTTCCACATTTCATAAGTGTTACCAAATTCTTCTTAGCTAAGAGTAGATGCAACATCTATCATCATGGTGTTATGGTTCTTTTTCTCAGCAATATCTCCAATAGATAATTTACTAGTAGGAGCTATGTATTCTTCATCAAGATACTTGCAACTTGAATCACCAATGGAAGCTAGATGAAGTCTCATAAGTCCTTGCCATGCTTAAAAGTTATCTCTATTAAGCTTTAGAATTTCTCTCTTGTAAGACATCTCGATCTTTAGCTCAGGCCCTTGAAACCTTTTCTGCAAGCACCAAAACCTCTGATACTAATTGTTGGAAATATAGATGGAGTAACTAAGAGGGGGGGTGAATTAGTTACCACAAAAATATATCCATAGATCTCTTAGATGTCCAATTAAACTAATCATTGCTATCACTCAGTAAACATATAGAAAATGCTATAACTTAGTAAATGCAGAGTATGTCTAACTTTAGTAGATCTAACATCAATAGAAATAACTTGCAAACATGAGAGAAAATAAATGAACATAAGAGACACCAAATTTAATCTGGAAACCCAATATGGGAAAACCACTAATGTAACTAGTTACTATTTTTCACTCTTCTAAAGTGAGCCCTGTTAGGAGCCAACCTAGTTAAAGGTTACAAAACACACTATTAGGTGTGGTCATGTTGTTAGAGGATTTAATCACCCTATAAGGAGTGGCCTTGTAAGAGGTCTTTGAAATAATTCAATGGAACTGTCACCTTACATACATCTTTTACATCTCTTGCTCTCTCATCCTGATGATGGATCACATAGTGTGATTCAAAATGTTGATGACAAAAATCGTTACACAATCTAATCTAAAAAATAACTATCATAACTATCACCTTGTTAGAGGATTTACGAATGGCTATTAAAACAACTCTATTAAGATATTTTGAATCACTTCTACAATGGTTAGAGAGTAACAATGAAGTAACTTGAATATGATGCAACTGAATTGCTGATTACAGATCTCTATTCTGCTCCACACTAGATCCGTCCTAATTGAATATTACTTTGCTACTCCACAAGGATATTAGACCATCCTTCAAGTTTTTTGACACACTTTCCTTCCCAATCAATCAATACACTTGCATATCCTAAAAATCACAACTTGACCTTATATTTATATAGTTCAGATTGTCAAGTCGGCTCAATACAATTACAATGAGCAATAATCATTATCCTAGTCGGCTGGAATCAATACTTGAAATAATTAAACTTCATCTCCCAAATTAAAAAAATTCTTCATTAGTTGACCTAGCTCAATAAATACTGGTCCTAAAATGATTCCCTGTGTTAACCAACAGACGCTCGATAATCACTGTAAACTTGCAAAATCCTTTGGCAATTGAGTGAACTCAGTTCACATTGACTCTGACTAATTTTCCTTTGTTAACCATGAGGAATTAGTTAACACTATTTCTTGGCAAAATTTCCTTCGATGCCCAAGTGAGCTTGGTAGACAGTTTTCACAGAGTAATCTCTAGGATGCTCAGTAGATAATAAAAACTATCTTGCTAACCAAGTAAGTTCAATAAACACTAACTAATAACTAATATGATATTTGTGTAACATCAAAGAAAATACACAATTGGACAATTGTATCCAACAACATGTTTAATTTTGAAGTGGATCGTAGATTTTTATAATTGTTGCCCTTGTAGTAGGTCCCATGATGAATGGAATATTTACTATGGCTCTAAGTTTTGAAATGCTTAGCTTGGGGCTCCCTCAGACCTTACTAAATATCAGGATTCATTTTGTCCCAACACAATTGATTTGCTGCCCCCCTATGCACACTCCCTATCCATCATGTGACTAATACAAGAGTCATATGATCTTTACTAATATTAAATTTATAATTGTACATTTTATTTTAATATTATTAAAGGTCTTATTTATTTACATTTATTATTACATGGTGGAAAGAATTATAATCCTATATATATATATATATATATATATATATGTCAAAGTTTATATTTCACTATTATATGGCAGAAAGAGAAATAATCCCATATATGACAAAGGTTAATATTGCATACCTTGGAAATTACCATCTCATGGTCACTATAGGCCTATTATTCCTTAAGCCTTGTGATCCCAAGATAGAAAGCTGAACCTTTCAAATTTTTGCATCCAACACATGTCAATCTAGTAGTTGGGTAAGAGGTTCATGAGAATTGATATGTCAATTATGGATTCGTCTACAACTCCCAACACACAAAGGCTATTATTAATCTCTAGATTTCTTGTTACACCTTTTAGTCTTAACAAAACCCACTTTCAGAATTATATTTTGTTGTGCAAGAATGGTGACACTTAGACTTCAATGCTGATGAAAAATTCTTTAGCAACTACAGGTTAAGGAACATAAAATTTAAGTCACACAACTATGAACTCATATATACTGCAAGATTCTTGTTAGACTATGTTAATCTAGTACCCTTAAAATGCTCAAGTAGAAAATATAACACTGAGTATTATTGTAATTCACGGGAACATTATGACTCTTAAGATTCTATATTCTATGCAACACCATATGAATGTGGCATTTTATTTCTCTAAATATAGTGCAACAGGTGTCCAAAATTATTACTATATTGTGTTAGAGTAAAGAGTTGATTTAATTTCATTTATTAAATTCACTTTATTTGTGATGTCCCCATTTTGGCAAGTAATTTAATACTTTATATAAAGTAATATTAATAAATAATATTAAAATAATAGTATTATGCTATAAGTAATATTATAATGTATGTCGTATTATAATAGTAATACGAATGAAATAATAAATAATGATAAAGATATGTATAATATAGCAATACTATATTAGTTAAGTATTATAATATAATATAATAAATATATAGTTATTAAAATAATATATGATATAGTTATTAATATAGTTATATTAATTAATCAAAACTTATTAATATAAATATATAATTAATATAATATAACTATATTATTATTGTTAATATAATGAAAGGACGTGACTCTTATAATAAAATTATATATATATATATTGGATCAACTATGGAGAAGAATCATCAAATAGGAAGATTATCAAGTTGTACGGATGAAAATGGGAAAATATATAAATGTCCCAAAAAAGGGACATTACAAGTGATATCAGAGCCAGCCTAAATACAATGAATACAATGTGATGAAACAATTATAGAAGGATTTCAATTTAGAAAATAAGATACACAAAAGAAAAGAAATCAGTGATTAGGGCTCATCTATATTTCACAAAACATCCCAAATCCTAAAAGGTGGAATTATAAAGAAAATTAAAGAGGACCATAGAAGCAACTATCTATATGCTCATCTTCAATCCCCTTATCAATATCAAGTGTCGCAGCTATGTTAGAGGATCATTCACAAGTTGGACATGAATTGCCAAACTTCAATCGGATGGAATTTAGCAACAGTGCAGGAAGCAAAAGTTAATTTGGATTCAATAAGGTGTGATAATCTGCAGGAGGAATGGAAGAGATGCTTACAAATCCGAAGCCTCTAGAGCTAAGGCATCCTTGATCTACAATGGCTAATTTTTCAGATGGGTAGAGAGATTTGACCATTTGAATGTATGGAATTTCATCCACTATGGCACCCACTTCCCCATTCATTAGCTTGAGGTATTTTGAGATCATTTGTGAAATGAGTTTTTAAAAATGAAGGTTTCAAGTAACCCACTCGAACATTGCTTGTTGGAAGACTTCTCATGTTTTTAATTGATGGTGCCAATCTTTCCACTGTGATAATAGAGATGAAATGTGCAGTGTAGCTATTTTTTAGTATTGAAGCGCTGAAAAAACAAATAGCCAAGATTCCCTTTGCCCAGACAGCTCTTGACATCCTCTCCTAAAACTTATTATACAACGCTTTCATCAATTTAAGAATGTAGAAAACTAAAAACAAATATAGAAGTTGTTCAGTAGTAGATAAAAAATTCTATTGATTTAAATGACATTATAAATAATTCTTGATCATCTTGTGATAAAAAACAATCGGATTCAATAATTAGAAGTCTTGAGTCATACAATGAATTCTAAAAACTACAAGTAAAACTAACAGAAATCTCATACAATACATGAGAAAATCCCTATTTAGAAAACCTAATTCTGAGTCATCTAAAAAACTATAGAGAATTTGAGTATCTCGTACAAAAGCTGACAACTTATGATATCAACTAAGCAAGTATTGAAAATGAATAGCTATGCAAGCTACAGGTCAGAATGGAGGATATTAATTACTAATTTAGGATGAAACAACTTATAAATGATAACCAAGGGCTTCCATATCGGAGACAGACTACCAATTACAAGAAAACAATCTGGATATAGCAAGGAGTCATCAGTCAGGAATGTAAGCCACTGAAATTCCAATTCAGTGATTGAGAGGGACTCGTGGAACATATGAGAGCTAGTGACATGTAAGCATTTAGACGTCAATACATTCAGATAACAATCAAGGAATCATTACTGAAATATTATAATTGACATGCAGTCATATCACGTCTTGCAATAGTCTCAAACAAAAAATGATTGCACATAAAAATATAAGATATAAAGTCATTAGAACTCAATAAGCAACATTGATAAATCAAAAATAGAGAAACTATAAGAAATAATAATCAAAGACATCCATGTGAAACTTTATGGCATTGCATGAAGAGTACGGAAACTATGGCAATCGTATTCCAAAGTTTGTGGCAGGGGCTGGTGGAGTCTTCCATTTTGTTCACTTCTGCTTCATAGAAGGATTGTCTTTCCTTACGGCCATATGCATTACAGCCTCAAAGATTCACTACCCAACACCTTTCCTTTTCTGTCATTTTCATCCACAAAAAACTACATTCTTTCATTCCACTGCAGTCCATTTCACATTGTCTTGTCAAACCAACGTTTCTATAAGGGAGGATTTTATATCAAAAGAGTCTTCTGATAGTTAAGAAATAAAGATTGAGAGTATGCATTCTAGTTGAATTATGGGGAAGAGGATCCCAAAGTCATCAATGTCTTTCATTGCATTATAAAATATACCAACATTCAAACTATGTTCACAAAAGGTGTAGATCTTCAAGGTCAGAGTTTATTGTGGAGATAGTTGTAGATTCGAAACAAACCAAGTATGTAAACTGCATACACAAAAGTCTAAAAGTGAACTGTTGGGCATAAAGATATAGTAAAGTACTAATGGTTGAAGCGGTCCAATAATCGGGAGTATTTTGGTTATAAAGGTTTTTTCTTGAGGAGGAGGAGCTAAGTAATAATATAATAAAGTCTACAATGATCTATTTTCAAGCATATTTTTCTAAATAAAGATAAGTTCTATTTTCTAAATTATTTTACATTGAATATAAATATTTTTACTTAGAAGATATTGTAATTTTAAGTCAGAGTTAGCATTAAATTTCCAGTCTTATTTAACAACATTATATAACCAATCACCAATATAACTTTGCAAATAGTATTGTGTTATTAAGAAAATCTTGATTGGAAGGAGTCATCTTGCCATCAAAATTGAAGGATGACAAGATCCAATCTTAAGGCAAAGAGGAAGAATAAAATATCGAGATAGAAAGGATATAAAATGGTGAATCAAATTACCTCCTAAGTAGACCACCTTGATGGATGTCACTGGCTACCATCAAGGCCAAGAGGTCCAAAGTTCCGCTCTTGGACTTAGGTAAGTATTTAAGGAGAATAAGATTACCTCCTAAGCAGACCACCTTGATGGATGTCACAGGCTGCCATCAAGGCCAAGAGGGTCAAAGTTTCGCTCTTGAGCTTAGGTAGGAAGAATAAGATTACCATCTAAGTAGACCACCTTGATGGATGTCAATGGCTGCCATCAAGGCCAGAAGGGCCAAAGTTCCCGTCTTGGGCTTAGATTGATTAAGACTTGACATCATGTCAACTCTATTCAGTTAAGAATTTTCCAAGTAGACCACCTTGGTGGATGTCAATGGCTGTCATCAAGGCCAAGAGGGCCAAAGTTCCGCTCTTGGGCTTGGTAGGATATTGGTTCAGGACTAATTTATCATGACTAATCTTTTCTGTGAAGCTATTATATACATGTACATGCTAATAATTGTTTGTTTTGCAGGATCTATGATAAAAGCATACTGGGGAAGTATATTTTATAAATTATTTCCTTTGCTCTACTTCATTGTGAAAAATAATGTATGATGTGTTTTGTTTGTGTCTTCATATGTCTGCATCGTGTTTGCTTTGTGTTTTTATTCATTAAGATGTATATTTGATAAATCTTTTAGGACTTTGTATACAACTATGTTTTGTATGTATAAAGCAGTTTGTGTGTGAAAGATTTTGCTTGAGAACAAGCAAATTCGAGAGGGGAGGACTGTGATGTCCCCATTTTGGCAAGTAATTTAATACTTTATATAAAGTAATATTAATAAATAATATTAAAATAATAATATTATGCTATAAGTAATATTATAATGTATGTTGTATTATAATAATAATATGAATGAAATAATAAATAATGATAAAGATATGTTTAATATAGCAATACTATATTAGTTAAGTATTATAATATAATATAATATATATAGTTATTAAAATAATATATGATATAGTTATTAATATAGTTATATTAATTAATCAAAACTTATTAATATAAATATATAATTAATATAATATAACTGTATTATTATTGTTAATATAATGAAAGGACATGACTCTTATAATAAAATTATATATATATCGGATCAACTATGGAGAAGAATCATCAAATAGGAAGATTATCAAGTTGTACGGATGAAAATGGAAAAATATATAAATGTCTCAAAAAGGAGACATTACATTATTCCCTTCTTAAGATTTTACTTTATGCACCTTTTGCATCTCAATTTAATAATTAATTAGTAATTATTAAATAGATTTTCCTTTTTAGGTTACCCCTTTTGGGGTTTTGATCTCTTTTTATAAGGATTGATCTTTTGTAATTTTGATTATCTTTTCTATTTCTGAAAATACATTAGCACATTTTTCAGAGCAAAACCCTTTGCCTCCTCTTGTCTTTTTCTTCTATGATAAGTTTTTGCATGCAGGTATTTGAAGGCTTTGTGGATTTGTGTTGATCAAATCCTTCATGGTATCAAAGTCAAATCTGCTACAACTTGTTCGTTATTTGGATAAAAAGGAGAATGAGGGTTTGATAGAACAGATCTTGAAATTTTTAGGTTTTTTTGAGAAAATAGGGGGGTCACTAATTTTCAGAGCAGGTTGAGGTCAAATGGACATCACAGATGGATCCAAAAGGCATCAAAACCCTTGTTTCGAAATAAAGTTTGTCCAATTTGGACAACGTTGATCTAGGAAGCAAAATTGTTTTGCCTGGCAGGGTTATATGGCCTCTGCACGTGTTTCGACATGAGTTTTTAATCAAAAATAAATTAAAAATGCTTAAAAAAAGGTTTTCCAGCCTGTAAGCCCTTTTCTAGCACCAGAAAACCCTTCTCCAGCCTACTCCAACAATGACAGGCATCAGTGTTGATTTTATAGGCTATGGCCTGCCAGTGGTCGCAGCGCCACCTCAGCCTCAACTCCGCTCGCCCGCGGCCCCCTCATCACTCCTCCTCCACCCAGGCCATGCTCCACTCTGCTACTACATAGAGCCACTAGGTCGCCGCTCATTGGTGGCGGCATTTATTTTTTTAAAAAGTTTTTTTTAATTATTATTTTTTTTAAAAATAATTTATTTTTTCAAGCTTATGGGTGCCCTGTCAGTTTTTTTGTGATAACTCTCACATATAGGGGTCTTTTTCCGATTCGAAAGAAGCATCAAAAAGCTGGTTCTGAGGTAGAGATGATGGAGAAGGAATTTTTTGGTTTTTATTTTCTAGAATGATACTCGTTTTTGGCATTTGAAGTCTGTTGATGACTTCTATCTTCTAGGGGGCATAACTTCTTTGTTATAGCTCTGTTTTTTAATCTGAAAAAAGCATCGAAAAGCTCTATTTGAGCACTTTCCAAATTCTTAGTTTTTTACTAGTATTTGGTCTCAGGTATTTTTTATTCATATCTAAATCTTTTTTGCTCTTCTCTCATATATGCAATCTATTTGTAAGTTGGGGTTCAGTTTATTACATTGTGGGGGGCATTTTTATATTATTTTCTATTATTATAACAGTATATTAGAAAAAAAAAAATCCTTCCTAAAACAATGGCCGAGACCACTTCTTCTCTAGAACTTTTGACCCCTCATAATTATCACACTTGGAAGACCTCAATAACTCGGCTTAGACTCCAGTCAAAAGGGTTGTGGTCATGTTTAGATGCTATTTAACCTGTTCTTTAGAGGCCTTTCGAGATCATGCAACATCAAAAAAAATGGATGAGGTAATTAGATTGATTGCATTATAGGTATCAGATAGTTTACAGTTTCATTTGGATCGGTGTAACACTCCTTTGGCTATGTGGACCAAGCTTGAGGGCTCGTTTGGTACTGTGAACATAGGGCACTTTAGATAGAGACAAAGCTTACAACAGTTTCACTGGATTCTTTTTTGACTATTGATGACTTCTTGATGAAGTTTACTCAATAGAGATCCTTGTTGCGGAGTTTTGGAAAGACAAAGACTGATATTGAGTGCATCTATTTGATTCTCTCATAGCTTCAAGGGAATTTTTAGATATTTCCTTCCACATTCTATTCCACCAAAGATGCTTTGAGGAATTGATTTGTTATGCCTTCTTTTCAGGTCTTTTGTGATCACTTGACTAGAGAGTAGTCAAAACTCACACAGTTGGATACTATGACTGGTTCTAAGAAAAAGGCATTGGTAGCTTAGACATCTACAAGAAAGACAAAGCAGAAATTGAAGCATAAGATAGATTCAACAAGAAATGAGAGTTCCTCCAAGCCTCCTCCAAAATTAGATGCTCGAAAACCCTCTCAAAAGGGTAATACTTCTAAGTCTGGTGAGTCTTCCTCCAAGACTAAGAAGTATACAGATGAACCTTGCAGTTTTTGTGGCAAGGAAGGACATCCAGTTTCCAGGTGTTGGAAATGTCTTGAGGTATTAGAGGAGACCATGCAACATTTGATTATTGCTTCTCTGAAGCCTCCACCTCCACTTATAGGGAAAGGACATGCTCTTTTTGCACGAGCATTGTCTTCTACAGCTTCATGGATTCTTGATTCTGGAGATTCCCATCATATGACACACTCACCTGATTTGGTTACCTCACTTGCTCAGAGTGTTACTACACAGATTGCAATTGGTGATTCTTCTCAACTTTCAGTCATAGGTTCAAGAACTATCTCTTTGGAGGGTGGTTCACTATAGGATGTTCTCTTGGTTCCAACCATTTCTACGAACCTCTTGTCTATCTTTCAAATTTGTCATTCAGGCTCTGGAAAGGCAGTTGAGTTCTCACCACATGATGTGGTTATTTGAGACCTCCATGATCCTAATTTGGTTATTGCTACAAGGAGTGTTGATCTTTAGTCTCACTTATATCATTTCGATGGCTTTGAGAGCTCTGATTCTATAGGTGTTTCTCTCATTGCTCATGTAGACATAGTGGGAAAACTTTGACATGAGTGTTTTGGCTATGTCAACTACATATACTTATAGTAGATGAGTACACAGGAGCTAGTGATTGGATCACCTCATATCTCTTGTACTGACGGTGTGTGTTAAGGTTGTGCACTTGGCAAACATCACAGAGATCCTTTTCCAGCAAATTGATCCACATGTGCTAAGGCACCATTGGAGTTGCTATATAGTGATCTTATGTCATTTCCCACTCCATCTTTTTCAAGTGCTTGATATGTGCTCACCTTCATTAATGACTTCTCCAGATGCACATGGATGTAATTTTTGAAGTACAAGTCTGATGTCTTTGATTCATTTTCAATCTTTAAGACCTTTGTGGAGAAGTAGTCTGGCCTTTCAGTCAGGCATATTTGCACTGACAATGGAGGGAATATGTGAATTATTCTTTCAAATATTTTTGCACTGAGCATGGTTTACAACATCAGTTCTCTATTCCCTATACACCTCAATAGAATGGGGTTGCTGAGAGAAAGAATAGGACATTACGAGAGATGGCCAATTGTATGATACAGTCTCGTGCTATGATTTCTTCATTTTGGGTTGAGGCTATCAATTGTGCCAACTATATTTTGAATCAGATGCCTCATAAGGCATTTTGAAACATGACTCCTAAGGAGGCCTAGACTCATGTCAAGCCTAATTTTTCTACTTTTTGCATTTTTGGTAGTGAGGCTTGGGCATTTATTCTAGATGCTCAATCAAAAGCCATGGAGAAGAAGAGTTGACCACTCATTTTTGTTGGCTACTATGAGGATGTGAAAGCATACACGTTGTTTGATCCTAATTCTAGAGATGCCTTGTTTCAATGAGATGTTCAGTTTGATGAGTGTTATCCTTCTATGGATCCTCCATCTTCAGCTTCTTCTTCACTACCTAGTACTTCATCTACTCCTCTACAGGATTATGCCTCCTCTGAGGAAGATCTAGAGATTGATCCCCCTTTGCCTCTTCCACCAGATGTTCCATGAGTGCCCAAGTGGGCTCATGATACTATTGATGTAGCTAGACCTCTAGTAGGTGATCCTACAGATGTTTGTCATACTCATTCTTAGACTGCAGGTAGTTTCCTTTTGAGTCATGCCATTTTCGATGATCCTCAGAATTTTTCACAGGCGACGGGACACTTAGAGTGGGATAGGGATATGGATGAGGAGCACTCTTCTTTGATGAAGAACCACACATGGGATCTTTGTCCTGTTCTGAAAGAAAGAAAGTTGGTTCGGTGTCGTTGGGTGTATTGTACCAAATATGTTGTAGATGGTTCTATAGATAGGTAAAAGGCACATCTTGTTGCAAATAGTTTTTCATAGATTGAGGGTATTGATTTCTCCGAGACCTTTGCCCCTATCACCAAGATAAATTCTATTTTCCTTGTACTCTCTCTAGCAGCTTCACAGGGATGGACAGTTTTTCAGATGGAATGAAGAGTTCTTTTCTGCATGGAGACCTTCATGAGGAGATTTACATGGAGCAGCCTCATGGTTTTCTGCAGGACTCTTTATTGGTATGCCAACTTAGGAGGTCTTTATATGGTCTCAAACAGGCTCCTAGGGCTTGGTATGAGAAGATGGATTCCTTCTTGCTTGCTTCACAATTCACTTGGTGTCATTCTGACCCTACAGTTTACACTAAGCATCATGGGGCTGACTTATTAATTCTTGTGCTTTATGTTGATGACCTCATCATCATAGGAAGCTCGGTCTCCATGATACAGTATGTTTAGCATGCATTGAGAGAGTAGTTTTAGATGACAGATCTTGGACTTTTGTACCATTTTCTGGGCCTACAGGTTGTTCAGTCTTCAAATAGGATAGCCATACTCTAGCAGAAGTATGCTCTTGATATGCTTTAGAGATTCGACATGCTTGATTGCAAGCCTGCCCATTGGGTAGTTTGTTGTACCTCACACACACATGCCCTGATATTTCCTTTGCAGTTGGACGTGTCTCTCGATTCTCCCATGATCCTCATGAGAGTCATTGTCAAGCATCCAAACGTATCTTAAGGTATATTAGAGGTACAACATGTTATGGCATTCACTACACATCAGTGGATCTTCACATTGTTGGTTTCACAAATTCAAACTGGGCTGGTGACACTGATGATTGTAAGTCTACTTTTGGTTTTGTATTTTATCTTGGTTCTGGTCCTATCACATGGTCTTGCAAAAAGTAGCATGCTCACACATTACCATCTATAGAGGCAGAATACAAGGCAGTTGTATTAGCTAGTCAGGGGGTTTTGTGGCTTCGATAGTTGATGAAAAAGTTTGGATTTCCTCCTGATAGTCTCACCTTTCTATGGTGTGATAGTCAGAGTGCTGTACACATTTCACACAACCTTGTTGAGCATTAGTGGACCAAGAACATTGAGCTTCACATGCACTTCATTAGGCATCTCATTCAGGATGGTGCCTTGAGATTGGAGTACATTCCTACTGCTGAGTAGGTTGCAGACATCTTCACTAAACCTTTTGCATCCTTTTGGTATCTTCAGCTTCGTTCTATGCTTGGGGTGAAGGAAGTTGTCCTTGGGGGGTCTCAGTGATGAGTCCTTCCTTCCTTCTTTTTATTGCTATCTCTTTTTGGAGTGGAGTTTTTCTCACTAGGTTTTCTCTATTTCTTAGTTTCATAGAGATTTAGTTGTTATTGGGTACCTCATCAAGCCTTGTTGTTGAGACCCAAGTTTGCTTTAAGCTTTGCATTGTAGTTTCCTTTCTCTTTCTGCATTGTTTGTAGTTGCATTGTTGCTCATCTTAAGGGGGGGTGTTAGAGTAAAGCGTTGATTTAATTTCATTTATTAAATTTGCTTTATTTCCTTCTTAAGATTTTACTTTATGCACCTTTTGCATCTCTATTTACTAATTAATTAGTAATTATTAAATAGCTTTTCCTTTTTAGGTTACCCTTTTTCGGGTTTTGATCTCCTTTTATAAGGATTGATCTTTTGTAATTTTGATTATCTTTTCTATTTTTGAAAATACATTAGCACATTTTTCAGAGCAAAACCTTTTGCCTCCTCTTGTCTTTTTCTTTTGTGACAGGTTTTTGCATGCAGGTATTCGAAGGCTTTGTGGATTTGTGTTGATCAAATCTTTCATATTGTACAAGACTTTAGCATTTCTAAATACATCCAAAACTTATGGTTCAAAAAATTTATAATTCCACAATTTGCAATATGAAAGTTATATGAAATACACACGAATGTGTTTTAAGGCTTCTTTCATTATTTTTTAAGATTTGTATAATACCCACAAATTATTAATAATCTTTCCTACTCGAGTATAAAACTTAGAAATCTCCAAATTATTCTCCAAGACCTGTTTGAATGCCCATACTTCTCTCACAAAGGTCCTTCACTTTCTGACCCAAAGAGGTAGTTTTCATAATTAGACTGAGGATGGTTGTCTTGAACTACTTCTTAGCAAATACATTTTCGCTTGTCTCTATTATGTCCAAACTATAATATGTGTATTTTAACAAAAATCCTTCCATGTCAATCACTCATTACAATCACAGATTTTGTAGGCATCAACCAAGGATAGAAACTATTAAAGAAACTATTATTTCTCCAAAATATAGTATGGTCATGATTTAATAAGTTTTGATGCCATATATAATTATTTCTCACATCTTTAGAGATTGATTCCAACCATACTCAATGTGCTCCCACTCAGTGAAATGCTTTAGCAATTAACTTTGGGCTTGATAAAATTGCACTTTTAGCCCCTCAAAGTCACATTTTCACAAACTCTCAATTTTTAAATATTAGATTCAGGTCGCCTGGATTAAATTTGGGACCCACAACACAAAATTTTTTGGCTTATGAACATAGTTGTACATGTATAAAATATGTCATTTGCAATAAGTGATTTTTCAATTTACTGCATTATGCGAGAATGAATTAAGAACTAAAAAATTACTTTCAAAACACGCACAAAAATATTACTTCCATGCTATAGACTTCATGATCAATAAATATGGCACAAATCTTTCCTTACACATTCAAAGCTCCAATTCTGGATATATTATTTCAGGGGTTTCTACATGTCAATAATATTCTCGACACTTGAACATTTCCAAACCCAAATATATTATATGCTTTCCATCTAAATGAAATATATTTTCTCTCAACCCAAATGAAAACTTTTTCAGAATTGCAACCTCATAGGTTGGCAGGATCTATTTCTCTGATACCAATTGTAATGTCCTAATTTAGGACATTAGATTTTTAAAATTGTACTATGCATATTTTTCTTATTCTTTTGTCTAATGGTTTCTTACCAAAGTTTCTTTATTCCCTCTTTATACATTTCAATGGTAAGAGTTGTGTCCTTTTATAATATAATAGTTATATTAATTATTAAATTAACAGTAATATATCTTATATCAATAAATAGATTATATTATAGAAGTTTAATTATACATTACATGTGTATTAATGATATAATCATTCTTAATAGTATTAGTGATATGAATATTATTCTTTTATTTTATTAATTTAATACATTATAGTATAAAAATTACATATATTTAGTTATTTATCATTTATATTTATTATCATATGTATCATGAGACTTATATAGAATAGTATATATTAACTGTCTATAATTAATTATAATTATAATTATATTTATCTTTAATATTCTAGTTTAATATTTAGTTTTGTTATTGATATTACTTAGTAATATTTCTTATAATATTTATCAAGGTCTTCTAAAAATGGGGACATGACAAAAAATTGTATTGTCCTGATTTAAGACATTAAATTTTTAAAACTGTACTCTGCATATTTTTCTTATTCTTCTGTCTAATGGTTTCCTACCAAAGTTTTTTTATTCCCTCTATATACATTTCAATGGTAAGAGTTATGTCCTTTTATAATATAATAGTTATATTAATTATTAAATTAACAATAATATATATTATATCAATATATAGATTATATTATATAAGTTTAATTATACATTACATATATTATATCTATAATATTAATGATATTATCATTCTTAATAGTATTAGCGATATGAATATTATTCATTTATTTTATTAATTTAATAAATTAGAGTATAAAATTACATATATTTAGTTATTTATCATTTATATTTATTATCATATGTATTATGAGACTTATATAGAATAGTATGTATTAATTGTCTATAAATAATTATAATTATATTTATATTTAATATTTAGTTTTGTTATTGATATTACTTAGTAATATTTCTTAAGGTCTTATGAAAATGGGGACATTGAACCACACCTATGGAGATTTCTTCCATAAGGACATTTATATAGCATTTGTTGCTCCATGGAAGAAGTGGTTAATACTTCTTGAGGTTCCATCCACGTAGTTTACCCAGTAAAGGGAGTGTCCACTATAGCTTACCTTCTCTAACAAATAATATGAACCACATGGGGACTTGGCTTAGATTCAAAGGTTCCAAGTTTCTGATGTGTCCAAAATGAAATAGAGCATACTCCTCTAGCCTCTTCACCTCACCCAAACATAGCAAGCAGATTAATTGACATGCTAATTTGAAATCACCTCAGTAAACCAAACTAGAAAATGAG
Source organism: Cupressus sempervirens (assembly GCA_028749045.1). NCBI lineage: Eukaryota > Viridiplantae > Streptophyta > Pinopsida > Cupressales > Cupressaceae > Cupressus > Cupressus sempervirens. The sequence continues at coordinate 549,763,043 of CM053790.1, read as the reverse complement.
ATGATATCAAATCCTTCCCTATCTACAAGGGGATCTATCATCAAGAAGAGGTTGAAGCCCACTCTCTCAAGATTCAAAAATAGTGTTCATAGAGACTAATTACTATGTGTAACAGATATGTGAGAAAATAAATCATTGTTCTTTCTTTCCCTTAGAGCAGAATTTTTTAATGTGATCTATGAAAGCAAGAAATCACTCAAGTAAGGCACACAAGAGGTTTTTAGTGAAAGGAAAGAAAATGTTATAGAGCTTTAAATAAAATAATTAGTAATCCACATGACACAATTCTAGTAGATTTGACCTTATTTTTATTTTTGTTGAGCTTTTCATGCAAGCAAGCCACAAACTCTGTAGCAAGCAAGACAAGTAGAAAAGATATGCAATGTATATTCAACTTATGCAAACCCTAGCATTAGATCTAAAAATAAATTGTTAGGGGCAATAATAACTAGAAAATAATCCAAATCACAACTCATATTATGCATTGAATCATGTGAAAAAATAAGTGCAAGCTAATCATTAAATGCTTATTTTTAAAATAAAAAAATTGACCTAGTCAACAAGATTCAACCTATATGACATTAATTCATATCCAAAACTCTAAATGTAGAAAAGAGACCCCTATTAGAAAACAAAGAGTTTTCTAGAAATGTTAGAATTTAAAAAATATATTTTCATTTGTGCCCTAGGGATTCATTTTCTCAAAATAGACTAATTTTCATAAATCAACAAAATGAGTTATGATATTGCATTCAAATTTAAAAAATAGAGAGTGGAACCCCTATATAATTTCAAGATATTTCTAAAAATCTAAAAAATTTCAAACAATATTCTTATTTGCACCGAAACTTATTTTTTTATGAAAAATGAAGAAAAAATTATTAAAAAATTCCAACTATATCAGAAAATTCTATTTTTTTAACAAAAGCTTCTCTAATATGTCGCTAATTTACAAAAATTAGTTCTCACCAAAAATCCAAGTCATTTTGGAGATATGATCAAATCTTTGAAAATGTAGGGTTTTCTTCTCCAAGCAAATCTGCACAAGGTGTTAGCTCCAAAAATATCCAAAACCATCATGTAAAGGTGGGTTCCCCCATGGTGGGCTCCTAAAAATGTGTGTGAAAAAATGGACAAATAGAAAACAAATTTCTATGAATCCTTACACTCAAAATCCTTCAAAATAACACCAAGAAAAAACAAGATCTCAAGAATCCACTCATAGCTTCCTATCATCAATGTGAAAAAACCTTCAAGGGTTTGAAGTGGTTGCTATCATTTGAACATTGGTCTTGGTCCTTGCAAGCACATCCAATGAATGAAAGATTCAAAATGATCATAAACATGCAAGATATCTCCAAGATTCAAAGAAAGCTTAATATATGTCTATAATAACCATAACATAAGAAATCATGAAGTCAAAATGAAGAAGGAGGCCTCCTTTATATATCAATCCAAAGAGGCATTCCCAAATTGGAGGGAAAATGAAAATTAAATGAAAAGGTATAACCCACATAAGAGAATGTGCAATTAGCATTTAATTAAGAGATATGGAGTGTAACACTCCATAAAAATCATAAGATGAGGGGTGTTTTTGTTTAATTTAAATGTAAAATAATCTATTTTCTTATAAAATAAAGTGTGTGATAGTTATTTAATAATTTCTTTTAAAATAATAATTTTTTCACATAAAATTAAGCAAGGAGGGGTTTTATTTAATTAAAAGGGAGAAAATTCCTTTAATTAAATAATGCCAAAAATCAAAGTGATCAACCATTTATTTAAAATAATTAAATTAACTAATTCCAATTTAATCAAGGAAATTGATGTAAAGCAATAATGATTAATTAAATAATTCAAAAAAATTTAATAATTCAAATAACTTAATTTGATCAAAGGAAATGATGATGTAAATATTGATTCAAGCTTGACATAAATTATGAAACTAGGGCACATAGACAGGGTGACCATTTTTGGGTATGTGTAGGATCATGGTCAACCAAACTATGCTCTTAAGTGGCAATAAAAAATCAGAAAATAAGGGTTATGTCAACTTGATGCATAATTTTCTACTTGTTATTAGCTTTATATCAAAAATTTGGGAGAAAAGAATCTCTACGAAATTGAATCTAGTTTCTAAACTACTAGGACTTATCTCAAAAAATAAACTGATTGGTCAAAATTTTGAGTTTTAATGCAATATTACAAACAATTCAGAACAAAAATTAGAAGTAGACGTATGTCTGACCATCTTAATCAAAGTCAAATGATAATATTTTTTAATAATATTCTAAATATAAGTAGTAGACTCATGCTTGAATGTGACACATATTTTTGGGTATTTTTTATTTTTAAATAAATAATAATTAATTAATTTTTGACTTTAGTATTTTTGAAATTAAAAAACTCTCGGGTCTTACCACCTTAACTAACTCAAAACTCTACAAAATTTATTTTTTTATTTTTTTTCCTTATAGTGGAAGAAACATAGGATGTGATGCATCTTTTAGATTTAAAAAATGTTTTACCATTTGAAAGTTATAGTTATTTTCCGAGTAGTGTGTTAGTTAGCACTTTATATGTAACTCCATTAGAAAATAAGTAATAATTACTTACTAAACTCATAATTTGACAAACCTTACATTTATGGAAGGATAAGAACATTCTTAAGAAATCCTTTTCATTTCATTAAATTTGGCAAAAAAAAAGTCGTCAGCTACATGTTTACAGTAAAAATCACATTTAAATAGGCCAAAAATACATTTTTAGGATTTTTTAAAGTTGACCATATAGGTTTGGTATCAAAAGATATAGTGGACCTTATAAAGATATTAATTGTTTTTGTTTAGTATTAGGGTGGGTGGGAAAAAAGTTGGAATAGATTTTGAAATGGTTTGAGACATTTTCCAACTACATATTTTTTAGATTGCCACTTTTTGGCACACCATGATCATGCACATACCCTTTTCTGTACTTACACTACCTGGTTAAGGAATTTTACAATACCTTTGTAGAAACTCTTAAGATTCTTTACAAGATACTAAATGACCTATATGTGTTCTACTTCTAAAGCTTGACATTGTAGGCCAAGTCCTAAATTAATAATATGATCAATATAGACATTTGGTTGTTTGATGAATGAATCTTCTTCATCAATTGTAACATTAGACATTAATTCTTCAAATAGATTTAGCATGATGATTAGAACTATTTTCTTAAAGTTTTTTCCTTTTATGTGTCCAATTTGACATTTTCATCCAATATTTTTGCATATTTTTGTCTATCTTTTATTTTCTTCCTTTTTCTCATAACTTTCTTAAGTATTGTATATTATGAGTTGTTCTCATATGTAGCTTGATCTTCATCTTCTTCTTGTTCTACTACTCATTTTCTTTTTTCCTTTTGCATTAGTCTTCTCTTTCTTCTTATGCTTCTTCTCTTCATCTTTTTTTGTGCTTCTAGACTCTTCTTTGCCTAAGTCTTCTCGGGCCTATATGGATTGATCATTGGTCTTTTGTTCACATGTAGCCATATCCCCCATGTCCTACTCCTCATCATTTTTTTGTATATTATTACTATCATATTATATCTTGGTGTTAGTTGGCTATGTTTGTAATGGAAAATGTTGTTGTTCAATTGATATTGTCTTTTGCTCATGCAAATCTTTATCTTCTTTATTTATTTCTCTTAATACTAATTCCCTTATTTCCAAAGTTGGATTTGGAAAATTCATTGGTGGCATTAGTGGTATATTAACCTACTCTTGACCTTATTTGTCCTTTATAGCCTTCTCAGTGCCCTTATCTCCTATGTTGGTAGATGTGTTGACAATTGTGTCAACCATTTTCCTTTTCTTGCTCAATTGTGGCCTATAATGGATCTTTCATCTTCTCACTCTCCTTAGTAATCTTGGTGCAGTTTCTCTTGTGGATTTCACAATAAAAGATGTAATTTTTTTTCTAAACATATCAGTCACACTTGGAGCATTTCTAATTAAACAATTCATCATTAATGCATTATTAATACTTGAGGCGCTAGTCCCTCAATAGGCCTTATTTTGGTCCAAGGGGTTTAGCTTAGTTGGTTGAAGAAATGAGTTCTCATTTTGGATACCCTGGTTCAAATCCCAAGAGGGACATCTTTGTGGAATTCTATGTTGTGACTCTTGGTCTTCCAATTGTTTTTTCTAGTGTGATTTCTCGAAAGGAGATTGAATAAGTTGTAGTTGTTTCTCTTAAGGAGCACCTAATATGTAAAAGATCTTAATATAAATAGGCCTAATTGTGTTCTTCATTTAACACTTTCTTCCATAATTTTGCAATGTCTTATTCTAGCACAAACTTCTCATTAGCTAGAACCATAGTTATCAATGTCTTTGATCTAACTTCTTTCTTGTACTTATCCATATACACTTCTAAAAGATTCTCTGATAATTCTGGTAATGTCTTCTCTAATACATTTGTTCTTAACACCTCAACTCTGTGGTACAATGAATTCTAGCTAACTGGTAATGTCTCCAAAAGTTCATTAGGAGCATTTTCCTTAACATCTTAACATATTTATTGAAATTTAGAAAATATTTCACAATAGTATCTAATAATTTGGCAAAGGTGGTGAGATTGATTCTTCCAACCAATCATGTTTTGGTTATGTATTCTTCCATTTTGATAGGGTTCATTGGTATCTTGAATTTGTTTCTTCCTATACACTTTCCCCAAGTCATAAATTTTCATTTTGAATTAGTTTCATCTTCTAATACACCAACTGGTTTTAATGTGGAAAGCAGAGTCTTTGTTGTCTCGCAGTAGTTTTTTGTTCAAACACTTGAGGTTGTGATTGCTTCTTTGTAGGTATTTTCCTTTTTGATGTCTTCTCGAACTCGTTTTCTTCTTTACCAATAGCAATTGGTGTCTTCATTTCCACTTCCTCCCCTTTAGTTTAAATGTCTTCAATCTCTTCAATTGCTAGTAGGCCCCATGTCCTAGTAGATGTTTCTCCATGTTTTGTTCTTTTCTTCTTTGCTTGTGTGGGATAGAGAACTAATGGATTTTCTTCTTGTTGCTTCTCTACTCCTTCTAACACTTCAATATAAGTACTACTTCCCCCTTCACCACTTCCATATGTGGCTATCAAATTCTCCAATATCTTTTTTTTCTTCTACAAAATATTTGGCTTCGTAATATCCAAAGTTATGCATTTGTATTCTTCCTCATATGTGCCAAATTTATGAGCTACTATGTCTACTAGAAAACTCAAAATATGGTCAACACAAGAAATAATTATCTCTCTATGTAAATTCATAACCGAAGGTTGGCACCCTAGATGTTTTTGGTTTTACCAATTGTATTCTACAAGTGTTACTATCTACAAGAAAACAAACAATATCTTTTTACTTCTCTAGTACCAATGGGGGTGTTTGACACCATGTTTTTATTTTTTCTTGAAATTCATCAAAATAACCTCACATTATTTGATTGATTTTTTCTTCTAATTTCTCATATAATCATTTATTTGATGAACTACTAGTCTATCTACACTCAATCAACGTGCTTGAATTCAAGGAAAAAATTCTTACTATTAAAATATAAACAAACAAGTAAAGATCCAAACTTAACCTCTTTTTTAGGATCCTTCCTCGGCCGCCTCATGTTTACATATAGTTGGGTTCAAATCATGTCTCCCAATTCATGATTCTTTCCTAGTTGTTCTTTCACATAGGTTTCATACATAATGCTATCCAATATGTTGTTTGGCCAACTAGACTGGTAGACCTTATACCCAAAAATCATCATAGAAAAGTTTGTTTCCATTTTCATGATCTTATCCACTCCCATTAATCTTCTATCCTTTGATATTTTCATTACTCACCCATATAGTACATTATTTTCCTTCATATAGTAAACTAATGACCATATGAATTGGTTCTTTTGTGATTTGCACTGGCTTCTCTTCATCTAGCTAGAAGAATTCTTCATGCACATGACTCAATACATTTATGATTGAGTCTTAATTGAGAAATTTTGGCATGTGTATCATCTTAAATTAGAAGAACTCTAATTTAATGAAGGTCTATAACCTATTTAATGCAATATCATCAACCTCTTTGCACCTTTCCATCTTTCTTCTCTTTTATGTGCCTTCTCCTAGGTAGAATTGGGGTAAAACCTAATAGATACTCTTTAAAACTCCTATTTTCATGGTGTCAAGCTTGAGGTGGGATATATCCTCTTAGTTCATCCCTTCGCTTCATGCATCCACTTGGAATCTTCTTTTGGCACTAAAACAATTGTATCTCAAACTCTGTGCTTGATTTCTAGGATTTAGGACCTATTTTAGGATCTTGAAGGGATACTAGAGTTTTTGGCCCTTGGTTGTCAAGGATGCAATACACCCCTGACCAATCAAGGGCCCACTACAACACTAATGGGACAATTAGGGGTATAGTACATACCTAATAGGCTAATCAATGTTGTAGTATGCCCCTAGTTGGGCCCTATTTTCAATTCTCTATTTGGGTCCTATTTTTGGATACCTTTGGGGTGTTAATTCCTAGGCAGGTTAGCTTGCGAGAGTTAGTTAGTTTCATGATCTATATAAACCCTTCCATTTTATCTATTAATTAATATTCTCATCCACATTCCATCAAATTCATTCACAAGCACTTGTGCAGTAGCCTTTAAGTTCTAGCATTTGTGTTCAACCCTTCAAGTCTTCAAGAATTTATTCAAGCGTTTCTCCATTATAGATAAAGGATTCAAATATTCAAGAAATTGAAGGAGTTTATCTTCAAGATATTTTTCAATCCATTCAAGGTAGTTTGTTCCACCTTCTACATCCATTCATCTTCATCTTCTTGATCTAGATCAAGTGATGAAGTGAGGACATTGTATTTGATTCAAGAGATCCTACTATTGTAAGGTAAATTTGTACATTTAATTTACATTCATGTAGTTTCAATTATTTCATTTCAAGGTTAATTAATAAATTGGGGTTTGATTAAGGAAAACCCCCCCATTCACAACAAAATCCCCTTTCTAGAGGCTGTAGATATTGAACTAATGAACAAGTTGCATATTTGAGTACCCTTTTTGGCTTTCTATAGAACTGCAAAATTAGAATCAACATCAACCACATTCCATTAGGGCCAACCGTGTTGCCCCTAATGTATCAACAGTGATCAAGAAACCCTTAATCATCTAGTTCACCCTTTATAGATTGCCAAATGATCTATGTGTTTTCTTTGTTGTGCACTTTTAGGCTCAGATCCAATGATTTCCATTCATTCTGATTAGGACAACAAGAGTAAAAAAAAATTCCAAAGGTTTTTTAATCTACTTTATTTATTATTTCAACATATTTACTTATATCTATCTCTATCTTCTCATATTATCTAAGGTTCTAAAGGATGGGGATATATTTTCCCCTATTCTTCCTAGACATTGTTGGCATTAGTGCTCCTCACTTATTTTCTTAACACTAATATCACTAGATCTATTTCTTAAAAATTGGGAGTAAAAGTAATCATCTCCTTGACTTAATCAGCTATGTTATATAATATGCATGGTCATGTGATGAACTTAGGTCCTAAATTATTGATTCACATTTCCAACACTACATTAATTGGTGAACCTGATTTGTGACATTTTCACTAATGATTTCACATTAGATTTATTTTTCATTCTCTTGTGTTATCTTGAGATAAATATTTTCATTCCTTATATCCCTTTAAATATTTTTTTTTTGATTTCATAAGGCTATATTTCTTTTGTGTCGTGTTTCCTTGTTTGGTCTATTACCTTTACTAATTTTAGTCCTATTCATAGGATCCTTGTTAGGAAAAGTTGTAGACTCGTGTCTCTCTTTGATTTAGATTCCTCTCCTCCCCATCTTAGGAACCTTAGTGACCATATAGTTTCTCATCATCCTAATCCATCTATAGATGTGAGGCCTCACCCTAACCTGTAATAACATAGATACTTTATTTACATTTTGATATTCAAGACTTAGATGGATAGTGGATTATTTTATCTATCAATTTTAATACTTCAGTAGTGTTTTATATTATGTATGAAATGATCAAACATACATGGATGCAATTTTATTACATGATAGTATTAGATTATAATGCGATGCAAAGTGTTAAATTGAACATGATGATTTATGATATGCAAATTTATTATGATGGTTTATGAGATGTAGAATTGAGATTCTAACACCTTGAATGATTTAATTGAAATGATTATAAAAAGGGAATTTAAATTGAATTATGTCAATATGGATTTTGTAAAATTTGAATTATGCATTTATGATATACATTTTATATGACTTTCTTGGACTACTGATGCCTGAGTTTAATGTAAAGGAAGTGGAACCATGGAAATTCTTGGAGGAAACAAGTTCCAAACCTATGTAAACATAGTTTAATCAAGGAAAATCTTTGGAAGATTCAAAAGCCTCGTTGTGAAAGTATTTTGTTTCGTAATGTAAGTTTTCTTGTATGAGGAAATGATTAATCATAAAGATGCAATAAAGACATGTCATGGTGAAGGGTAATGTATTTTAATGTGTCACTTGACATTTTTAAATTGTTCATGTGTTGATGACATGTCACCTAGGGTATTGGTCATAAGGTCACTTAATCTTAGCCTTTTTCTTGTCTTTCAATAAATTTTTAAGTACACCCACTTGGAGAGAGTGTTAGGATGGGTCACCATCATATTGATTTTCGAATTCAAACTTGACAAGGATTTTAAGGGCCCTAAATGTGACCCTAAAATGTCATTTTATTGCAAATAAGCCACCCATATGGTAGTATAACTTGTTAGGGGCCTAAATTCAAAAAATTTAGTGCTTAGCTAACTTAGGGAACCCCTTAAACAATGCACTCTTGAACCAATTCGAAATGTGGGGTTTCCTCATGAGTGTACCCTCACAATCCAACTTGGTCAAATTTCTTATTTTGAAGGGGCAACAATGTAAGAAATAAGGGGCTTGATGTTCCTACTAAAAAATATTAGTAGAGAGTCCTTTTAGAGGAATGGTGAAAAATTAGTGGGTTGTTCAACCACTCTCTAAGTTTAGAGAAAGTTTGGCTTTGGAGGGAGATGAAGGGAGCCCTACTACAACTATCATTGCCTTTAGCTTGGACCAAGGTTGGTGTTTCAAACCATGTTTCATTTTCTTTCTTTTAGTATTGCAAAATAAACCTACAAGTATGGAGAATTTCTCAATGGAGTATTCATTGTATTGTGAGTCCTTGCATTGTGGATTTTGGTATTGTGTAGTGGCAATGTGAGTGTGTATTTTGTTCTTGAAGATTTCTTAGTTTTCCTTCTTGATATTTCTTGTTTGGATTTGAATGTTGAATGTGATCATGGGTGTGAAGGCTTCACTCACCCTTGGGAGGGAGAAGAAGCCTTGGGTGAAGAGAATAGTTGGGTTCAACATTGTAGTTGAGAAGATTTACCTCATGATGAGGTGTTTCTTTCTTCCATGGACTATAGGCTCCATTGAAGCCATATACCTTTGTTGTTTTGGGAGATACAAGGTCTGTGTGTATGAAGAACTAGATATTTATGATGGCCTTGAAAGGAAAATGATATTGCAATATGATTTTTATGTTAGTTATGGTATCTCCTCCTTGACGAACCCACCTTCACCCAATGTGAAATTATTTTAATGGTGAATCAATGTGGAAGCCATGGGAGGGATGTGTTTTGTGTTATGTGTTGTGTTTCATGCAATGGAAAGTGATGTATGAGTGTAACCCATTTGAATCTTGTTTTTCCTGCTCTGTGGGTGGCTTCATAGAAGCCTAGGATGGGAGGTGAGCCTCCGTGGTTCCAAGTATAGTGTTGGGTTACAGGTTCTGTAAAGAGGATTCCTACAAAGAGATTAGGGATCATTCTTGGCAATGTTGGAAAACAAGTGTGTAGAGAGAGATCAGTGTTTCATGTTATCTCAAAATTAGATGTGATATCATGTCTCCATTGTTATTTCATGGTGATTTAAAAAGGATTTGTCTATCATTGTTTATTGCTGACTTTTTCCAAGGTAGAGTTTGAGGATTTTGTATATAGTATACTTGCAAGGAAAATATTCACTGTAAATTTTCACATTTTGTGATTTAATGTAATATGGAACAGTTATGAAATAAGACTCATCTTATGATGACCTATAAATTTAATGGTAGAAATGGTTCATAGTTGATGTATGGAAAATTTAAATTGATGTAGATGATTCAATTTGAAACATAGGTGATTGAAAAGTAAGATCATGTATCATGTTTTAGATATAATGAAAAGAAAGCATTATATTTGATAGTTATTGCATATGCATGTAGAATGATTCATTTCCATGTTTAGTTAGATTCTTAGAGGTGATAGTTGCTTTAATAACAATAAACTTGGAAAGTAAAATTATTAGGTAGTCAAATTAGAACATTGGAAACTCAAAAATATATGAGGAGGAATGTATTAAACTTAGGGAGAAGACTTCTTATAGATTCACTTTTATTCTCTAGAAAATGTATGGGGAAAGAAAATAAATCCTTTCCCTAATGTACAATTAAATAAAAATATTAAAGGGAATATTCTAGGAATCTTGTGCTTGGGCATTAATAAAATAATACATGTACTCATAGTAAGACTCAAGTAATAATAATGACCTAGTCCCTAGATTAGTTGCAAGAAAAGACCCTTATAAATCATGTGATCCTTGAGTCATCATTTTAGAAACCAATACGGAACTATATATTTTAAATTAGACCTATGTCTAATCTACGAAATGCTTGGACACATATTTCCTAGACCTAGGTGAAAATCATATGCAATTCCACTTCTCCACCATTTAATAATAAAATTTTAAACAAATAATAAAACAAAAAGAAAGCAACCACCTTACCATCCCATACACACATCCTTCTAAGTTCCCCAAATGCATGTAATAAGTTGTTTGAAAGAGGGGACAACTGCTGACATAAAGTCAGCCCCCCACTCTTCCTTAAGCACCTTCATTGGGAAAAGCATTAGGTATTCCCCTAGGTTGTTAGCACTTTATAAGGAAAAATGATGATTTTGTTTAATATGGGATTATTACCTTGGTTAAACATATATATAAACTGGAATAAACATCTTTCACCTTGGATTAAAAAAAAAAAGTATTCACATTTGTTATTGGCACCTATTTTGGGTGAAGTTTCTTACGATAGGTGCTCAAGTGTAAAGGAGGTCGAGTATCATGTCAAATGGGGAGTTGGGAACTGATTTAAGTTGGGGAATATAATGTTTTTTTTTCTATTTTATAATAGGTAGAATTATTATTAAGCCAGGTGTGGTATGTGTGTTAGGGGAGTAAGGTAGTTGGTGGGGTAGGTAGATATTATGGGGTTAAAGTTGTAGGAGGTTAATAAAGTAATTTGTTTATTTTAATGGCCTTGTTTAACTCATGTCACATGTAGGGATGTGTAGGTGTATTTTTTAGTTAAATGGGTTTCTTTTATTAAACGATTATGGGTTAATGGACTAATAATGTATATTATTAAAGGGAATAATTAGTAATACATTTTAGTAATTGAGACTTTTAGGATTTATTTAATAAATTATAAAATAACTATGATATAGATTAATTGCATTGTAATAAATAGACTTTGGAATTGTAGGATGAATATAATAATTGTAAAGTAACTAAGTTATATATAGGTATTAGTGGATGGTTAAGTATATGTAATAGTAATAATTAAAGTAGTTGGTAGCTAGACAATGTTATAAAGTTAGAATATAAATTTTATTAACTGGAGGTATAAACTATATAAACTAAGAATCATAGCTAAGAGTAACCACTTATAGTTGATAATAGAATTGTAATTCTCAATTGGATCTTTATATACTCCTTGTTTAATTCATTAAATCATAATGGTATGTTTTCTAGATAATAATAAAGGATTTATAAATAGTAACTTATTTCAAAATTTGAATAGTGAATAAATGCTAAACAATTTAAAACATTTTTCTATAAAACATCTTCACCAAAGAAACTATGGATTCCTTATAGCAAATCAATGCAAAAAAATTTCTCCCCACTTGCATCCGTAATGTATCACTTCAAGGAAACATAAACGGTTATTCAGACAACTCATAATTAAGTAGACCATTCATAACAAGGATAGATCTATACATCTATAGTACACCCTTCAAAAAAAAAAAATGTTTGTGTTTTGCCTCATAAATTTAGGGAATGACATTCTAGTATCAGAGCAATTGGTTACAACACTAGAGCCTAACCCATTACACTTAACTCATTAAAATTGAAACTTGTTTGTAGGATGCATGTCATTACCTGTAATGGTTATCAAAGTGCTAGAGGCCCTAGAGGTGCACAAGTGGCATCTGGAGGGGTAGTATGTCAAATTGTCAAACCTCCACCTGAGAAACCTCAAAATCTTAATCAACTCTTTATAGCCATTTAGAATCTTATTGGGATAGTAAAGGAGGGATGTCACCTATAATTCCATAGCTCATACAATAAGGATTAGGGGAACATAGAGCTAATAATAGGGAAAGAAGCATGAGTCCACCACCTAGAGGTGTAGAGGGACTAGGTGACTAGGAAGAGGCCTCAGTTCATCAAGCTGATCCACTACTAGTCATAGATCCACCAATAGTAGTGAGAGCACCCAGAGACATATGGAATGATATTATGGATTTGATATGACTCAAACCGCCTCTTTTCACTAGAACCATAGATGGTGCACAAGCAAAGGAATGGCTACAGAGCTTAGAGAGGTGCTTTGGGTTATGACCACATGAGAGCAATCTGAAGGTCCAACATTCCATCCACTTACTATGAGACAATGCTTCCAATTGGTGGAAGTAGGAGGAGACCATAGGTGGATTCAAAGTAGACACACTTACCTAGGAGGAATTTGTGGCCAGATTTAGGTATAGGTATCTCTCAGATCATTTCAGATAGAGTCAGATTGAGGAGTTCCATGACCTCCAATAGAGGGGCCTTACTATAGCACAGTATGAGAGCAAGTTATTAGAGCTCCTCCCTTATGTCAAGTACATGAAGGATGAGAAGCTACAAATCTATCAATTTACCAAGGGTCTAAACTTGTCTCTATAAAATTTAGTATGCCTAGCTTTTCCAAGTACCTTTAGGGAGCCAATTGAGACAACACTAGTTGCGAAAGATCTCTCTAACAAATGGGAATCCTAAGATTGGTCGCACAACTAGAATTACTCCCAGCAATTAGGACAATATAAACCCTCATGGAAAGGTAATCAAGGTTAGTTAGTAGGGTCTTCTAAGGCCCCATGCATACAAAAAAAGTCACAACAAGATAATTGGCAGAAGTTAGTACAAAGATATCAGGGCTCTAAGCCCAAGAAGTGGCAGTCACAGGGATCTTGATGAAATGATAGGCTACAAGCTCCATATTTATAGCCAAGTAGGACTCATGAGTCCTCTTGTGGTGGGTATAATGGATCTTACAAGATAGGTGGTCAATAGTAGTCTATGCCACAAGGAGTTTAGGTTCAAACTCATGGACCATGTTATGCTTGTGGTGGTATGGGAGATATAGCTAGAGAGAGCCCTCAGGGACCAACAGCTAGTAATCAGTGGGGAGTTACTTCAAAAGCTACAGTAGGAGACATGGGTAGTTCCCACAAGGTATTTGTAGTGGTTGACAACTGCCAAGCTAAACGTCAAGCTACATTTATTGAGGCTACACATATTATTAGAGGGATTACGGTTTCTATATTGTTTGATTTTGGAGCCATCAATTCTTTTGTATCTCCTTTTGTAGTGGAGCATTGCAAGCTAGTGGTAGCTAGGTAGAATGATAATTGGTAGGCCAAATTGGAATCAAGGGCTAAGGTGATGGTTAATTCCTATATACATGATTGTGAGATTCAAATTGGAGACATGTTCATGACCTCTAATCTATGAGTTATTTCCCTAGGATCGTATGATGTAGTCCTTGGCATGGATTAGTTGGGTGCACATAATGCTAAGATGGCCTACAAATAAAAGAAGGTTGAGTTTTTTGATGATTGTGGTACTCCTATGGTGATTTTAGGGGTGCAAAGGCCTGGGTTGCTTCATATGATCTCTACCATGCAACTTAAGCAGTGTCTATGAAAGGGTTGTCTGTTGTTTGTAGTATCTATCAGTAATAAGGAGGAAGACAATGAGAGGAAACCTTCTCTAGATTATTACCTAATACTACAAGAATTTAAGCATGTGTTTCCCTCAGAGCTTTTAGGTATGCCACCACCTAGGGCAGTTGATTTCCACATAGATCTAGTGCTAGGAGCTTAGCCCATTTTGAGATCTCCATACAAGATGGTGACACATAAATTTAATGAACTTAAGATTCAATTGGAGAAAATCTTAAAGAAAGGACATATCCATCCTAGTGTATCACCTTGGGGTATGTTAGTGATCTTGTGAAAAAGAAAGATGGATCACTCAGATTGTATATTGACTACCAACAATTGAATAAGGTAATGATCAAGAATTGATACCCACTCCCTAGAATCGATGACCTTTTTGGTTAGTTGTAAGGTGCTTGAGTATTCTCCAAGATAGATTTGAAGTCAAGATATCATCAGCTATGGATTGTGGAAAGTGACATTCATAAGACCACATTCCCTACAAGGTATGGCCACTATGAGTTTGTAGTGGTACCATATAGTCTTAGAAATGCCTCAGCTATATTCATGAGTCTTATGAATGGGGTGTTTCATACATTTCCTAATAAGTTTTTAGTAGTATTCATTTTTGATATATTGATATATTCATGTGATGAGAAGGAACACAAAGAACATTTGATGTAGGTATTGCAATGCTTAAGGGAAAATTATTTATATGGCAGTTTGTCCAATTGTTCCTTCTTTAGGAAGGAAGTACATTATTTAGGTCATGTGATATCAGGAGATGAAATTGCAATGGATCCATCCAAGATCTAGGCCATCATGGATTGGCTAGCATCAACTAATATCTCAAAATTTAGGAGTTACATGGGATTAGGGGGGTATTATAGGAAGTTTGTGGCAAGATTCTCTAGAGTAGCTCATCCCATCACCTCACTTCAGAGGAAAGGGAAAATTTTTGAAAGGATAGAAAAGTGTGAGAGGGCCTTTCAAGAACTCAAGAGGGCACTCAATAGCACACCAATCCTAGTAGTACCTGGTCCTTCAACAGATTTTGTAGTATGAATCGATGCTTCACTAGATGGTATTGGAGCCATTCTCATGCAGAATCATGTCATAGCATATGAGTCTAGGAAACTCAAGAATCACAAGCTCAACTACCCCACCCATGATTTAGAGCTTGCAGTAGTAGTTCATGCCTTGGCAAGATGCCACCATTTTCTTCTAGGACATCAATTTGAGATTTATTTAAATCACCAAAGTTTGCAGTAGCCAAATCAGAATGCCCAATAGAGGAGATGGATGGAGTTCTTATGTGAGTATGATTTTGATGTACATTACATTAAGGGAAAGGAGAATGTAGTCATAGATGCCTTGACTAGGAGATGTCATGAGATATCTTCTATGATTATTGAGATGAATTTGAGAGAGAACATACTACACCACATTCCCAAAGATGCATTTTATGCAAAAGTTTGCTAGCTAGTCCATTCTTAGAGACCCCTAGAGGGAATATTTTCTAATTTTTCATTGGTTTTGGATGGATTATTGCACCATACAGGGCTCATTTATGTACCATCCTCAGGTGACTTACGCGAGTTCATCATTTTAGAGGCTCATAGAGCACCCTATGCAACACATCCAGGTATTAAGAAGTTTCATAGTTTAAGGCAATTATATCATTGGCTAAGAATGAGAATGTAGATGTCCAACATCATAGCCAAATTCCTAGAGTGTCAGAGACTTAAGGAAAAACACAGACATCCAAGTGGGCTCTTGCAACCACATGAGATACTTGAGTGGAAGTGGGACACTATCTCTATGGACTTCATTGTTGGTCTTCCAATGTCTTCACACTATCATGATGTCATCATGGTGATAGTTGACACTTTGGCCAAAGTTTCTCACTTTTCACCCATTTGCACAACCTTCACAGTACCCACAAAGGTATAGGTTTTCTTGCGAGACATTGTTAAACTCAATGGCATTCCTTGTAAGATAATCTTGGATAGAGATTCCTTATTTACATCATCATTTTCTAGGGAATTGTAGATATCACTTGGTACCAAGCTCTACTTTAGCACTGCCTATCATCCTCAGATGAATGGGAAAATAGAGAGAGTTAACTAGATCCTAGAGGATATGTTGCAAATGTATGTGATGGACCACCAGTGCAAGTGGGAAGAGTACTTCCATCTTGCATAATTTGTGTATAAAAATAGGTATCACACTTCCATAGGCATGCCACCCTATCAAGCCTTGTATGGTAGGCCTTGTAAGAAACCCCTAAGTTGGGATAGGATTGGAGACAAGATATATATAGGGCCACAGTTAGTCAAGGACATGAAGAAGCAGGTGGTATTGATCAAACACTGCCTTAAAGAAGACTAAGATAGATAAAAGAAATATGCAAATGTAAAGAGGGTGGATAAAAAGTACTTGGTTTTTGAGAGATTATTTCTGAGAGTGTGACTACATAAGAGCCCAATCCATTTTGGAAAAGGCTCTAAGTTAGCACCTTGCTTTGTGGGTGCCTTTGAGATCTTAGAGTGGATAGGACCAGTTGCTTATCATTTAGCCCTGCCACCTAGCCTATCATGAATTCATGATGTTTTTCATGTATCTGTATTAAGGAATTATATTTATGATGAGTCTCATATCATAGATTGTGATGCTTTGCAGGTGGAATTAGATAGATAGATAGAATTGGATCTCCTTCACATTTTGGGTTGATGGACCCTCACTCTTTGATGTAGAGAGATGGACTAGGTTAGGGTCTAGTTGGATTGTTATGATAAGGTCACAGCTTCATGGGAGGATGCAGCTCAAATGAAGACTTAGTAACCATATCTTTTTGATGAACTCTAGGAGGAAGTTCATGCCTTGGGGGGAGGATGTGAGGCCTCACCCCGACCTGTCATAGCATAGATATTTTGATAGCTCTTTGACACTTAGATAGATAGTGGATTGTTTTATTTATCAATTTTAATACTTATGATATGCACTAAGAACCTGATATTATGTATGAAATGATCGAACACATATGGATGCAGTTTTATGACATGATAGTATTAGATTATAATGTGATGCAAAGTGTTAAATTGAACATAATGATTTATGATATGTAGATAAATGTTAAATTGAATATGATGATTTATGATATGCAAATTAATGTTAAGTTAAATATGATGATTTACGATATGTAAATTTATTATGATGATTTATGAGATGCATAATTGAGATTCTAACACCTTGAATGATTTAATTGAAATGATTAGAAAAAGAGAATTTAAATTGAATTATGTTAATATGGATTTTGTAAAACTTGAATTATGCGATTATGATATACATTTTATATGACTTTCTTGGACTACTAATGCTCAAGTTTAATGTGTGGGAAGTGGAACCATAGAAATTATTGGGGGAAACAAGTTCCAAACCTATGTGAACAAATTTTAACCAAGGTGAATCTTTGGAATATTCAAAAGCCTCATTCTAAAAGTATTTGTTTCGTAATGTAAGTTTTCTTGTATGAGGAAATGTTTAATCATAAAGATGCATTAGGGACATGTCATGGAGAAGTGTAATGTATTTTAATGTGTCACTTGACATTTGTAAATTGTCCATGTGTTGATGACATGTCACCTAGGGTGTTTGTCATAAGGTCACTTAATCTTTGTCTTTCTCTTTTCTTTCAATAAATGTTTAAGTACACCCACTTGGAGAGAGTGTTAGGATGGGTCACCATCATATTGATTTTCGAATTCAAACATGACAAGGATTTCAGGGGGCCTAAATGTGACCCTAAAATATCATTTTATTGAAAATAAGCCACCCATATGGTAGTATAACATGTTAGGGACCTAAATTCAACCATTTTAGTGCTTAACTAACTTAAGGGACCACTTAAATAATGCAATCTTGAAACAATTCGAAATTTGGGGTTTCCCCATGAGTGTACCCTCGCAATACCACTTGGTCAAATTACTTATTTTGAAGGGGAAACAATGCAAGAAATAAGGGGCTTGATGTTCCTACTAAAAAAGGTTAGTAGAGGTTTAGAGGTGTGGTGACAAATTAGTGGGTTTTTCACCCACTCTCTATGTTTAGAGATAGTTTGGTTTTGGAGGGAGATTAAGGGAACTCTACTACAATTGTCATTTCCTTTATCTTGGACCAAGGTTGGTGTTTCAAACCATGTTTCATTTTCTTTCTTTTAGTATTGCAAAATAAACCTACAAGTATAGAGGATTTGTCAATGGAGTATGCATTATATTGTGAGTCCTTGCATTGTGGATTTTGGTATTGTGTAGTGGTAATGTGAATGTGTATTGTGTTCTTCAAGATTTCTTGGTTTTCCTTTTTGATTTTTCTTGTTTGGACTTGAATGTTGAATGTGATCATGGGTTTGAAGGCTTCACTCACCCTTGAGTGGGACGAGAAGCCTTGGGTGAAGGGATTAGTTGGGCTCAACATTGTAGTTTAGAAGATTTATCTCATGATGATGAGTTTCTTTTTTTCATGGAGTATGGGCTCCATTGAAGCCATGTACCTTTGTTGTTTTAGAAGATACAAGGGGTTTGTGTGTATGAAGGAGGAGATCTTTATGATGGCCTTGAAAGGAAAATTAGATTAAAATATGATGTTTATGTTAGTTATGGTACATCCTCTTTGAAGAGCCCACCTTCACCCAATGTGAAATGATTCCAATGGTGAATCAATGTCCAAGCCATGGGAGGGATGTGTTTTGTTTTATGTGTTGTATTTCATGCAATGGCAAGTGATGTATGTGTGTAACCCATTTGGATCTTGTTTCCACTTCTCGGTGGGTGGCTTCATAGAAGCCTAGGATTGGAAGTGAGCCTCCATGGTTCCAAGTATTGTGTTGTGTTGCAAATTTTGTAAAGAGGATTCCTATGAAGAGATTTGGGCTCATTCTTGGCAATGTTGGAAAACAAGTGTGTAGAGAGAGATTAGTGTTTCATGTTATCTCAAAATGAGATGTGATATCATGTATCCATTGTTATTTCATGGTGATGTAAAAGGGATTTTTCTATCATTTTTTATTATTGAAATTGTGCAAGGTAGAGTTTGAGGATTTTGTATATAGTATATTCGCAAGGGAAATATTCATTGTAAATTTTCACATTTTGTGATTTAATGTAATATGGAATATTTATGAAATAAGACTCATCTTACGATGACCTATAAATTTAATGGTAGAAATTGTTCAAAGTTGATGTGTGGAAAAATTTAACTGATATAGATAATTCAATTTGAAACATAGGTGATCAAAAAGTAAGATCATGTATCATGTTTTAGATACAATGAAAAGAAAGAATTATATTTGATAGTTATTGCATATGCATGGAGAATGATTTATTAGTTTCCAAGTTTAGTTAGATCATTATAGGTAATAATTGTTTTAATAACAATAAACTTGCAAAGTAAAATTATTAGGTTCTCAAATCATAACATTGAGAACTCAGTTATATGTGAGGAGGAATGTATTAAGCTTAGGGTGAAGACTTCTTGTAGCTTCACTTTTATTCTCTAGAAAATGTATTGGGAAAGAAAATAAATCCTTTCCCCAACATAAAGAGAAATAAAATATTAAAGGGAATATTCTAGGCATCTTCTACTTGGGTGTTAATAAAATAATGCATGTACTCATAGTAAGACTCAACTAATAATAATGACATAGTCCCTAGATTAGTTGCAAGAAAAGACCCTTATAAATCATGTGATCCTTGAGTCACCATTTTAGAAAGAAACATGGAACTATATATTTTAAATAAAACCTATATCTAATCTACAAAATGCTTGGACACATATTTCCTAGACCTAGGTGAAAATCATATGTAATTCCCCTTATCCACTGTTTAATAATAAAATATTAAACAAATAATAAAACAAAAAAAACAAAAAAGAAACCACCTTACCTTCCCATATGCACATCCTTCTAAGTTCCCCAAATGCATGCAAAAACTGGTTTGAAAGAGGGGACAACCACTGACATAAGGTCAGCCCCCCACTCTTCCCTAAGCACCTCCCTTGGGAAAAGCATTAGGCATCCCCCTAAATGGTTGGTGCTTTACAAGGAAAAATGATGATTTTGTTTAATATGGGATTATTACCTTGGTTAAACACATATATACACTGACATAAACATCTTTCACCTCGGATAAAGAAAAAAAAGTGTTCACACTTGTTCTTGGTACCTGTTTTGGGTGAAGTCTCTTAGGGATAGGTGCTCAAGTGTAAAGGAGGTAGAGTATCATGTCAAATGGGGAGTTGGGCACTAATTTAAGTTGGGGGATATAATGTTTTTTTTTAAATTTTATATTAGGTAGAATTATTATTAAGCCAGGTGTGGTATATGTGTTAAGTGAGTAAGGTAGTTAGTGGAGTAGGTAGATGTTATGGGGTAAAAGGGGTAGCAGGTTAATAAAGTAATTTGTTTATTTTAATGGCGTTGTTTAACTCATGTCACAAGTAGGGATGTGTAGGTGTATTTTTTAGTTAAATGGGTTTCTTTTGTTAAATGATTAGGGGTTAATGAACTAATAATGTATATTATTAAAGGGAATAATTAGTAATACATTTTGTTAATTGGGACTTTTAGGATTTATTTAATAAATTATAAAATAACTATGATATAGATTAATTGTGTTGTAATAAATAGACTTTGGAATTGTAGGATTAATATAATAATTGTAAAGTAACTAACTTATATATAGGTATTAGTGTATGGTTAAGTATATGTAATAGTAATCATTAAAGTAGTTGGTAACTAGACAATGCTATATAGTTGGAGTATAAATTTTATCAATTGGAGGTATAAATTGTATAAACTAAGAATCATAGCTAAGAGTAATGGCTTATAGTTGATAATAGAATCGTAATTATCAATTGGATCTTTATATATTCCTTGTTTATTTCATTAAATAATAATGGTATGTTTTCTAGATAATAATAAAGGATTGATAAATAGTAACTTATTTCATAATTTGAATAGTGAATAAATGATAAACAATTTAAACTATTTTTCTATAAAACGTCTTCACAAAGAAACTATGGAATCCTTACAACAACATTGATGCAAAATAATTTCTCCCCACTTGCATGAATAATGTATCACTTCAAGGAAACATAAATGGTTATCCAGACAACTCATCGTTAAACATAACATTCATAATAAGGATAGAATTATACATCTATAGTAAAACCTTCAAAAGAAAAAAAATTGGTTGTGTATGCCTTGTAAATTTAGGGCATGACAATAGAGAATAACTCTTCTCACTCATCTCATGATGAGGATGAGGATTTTAGGGTTCCTCCTGAATGAGTTGATAAACTTTCTATTGAGATTGATAAAATGCGTGAATTGCTTGTTCAAGAAAATCACAATACTGAGGCTATTGTTTTCCTTTGATTGTCTTAAGTAAGTGAGCTATAATGATGACCATGGTACTAATATGTTTCTTGGTCTTACTAACCTTGTCCATTCTCATGCTAAGCCTCAAGTTGCTTTTGGAGTAGGAATGGCTCTACCTATTTCTACTCTTGAACTTAATTTTCGTATTTATGCACTTATATCTAACATTTCTACTTCTATTGCTCCTATTGTAACTACAAGTCTATTCAGCTATCTAATCCTCTTAACTTAGTCACCCTATTCCTTCTTTGCATGTAAGTGTTTCTCTTCTCTCCTTGTCGACTTCACATCCTTCATATTATAGTGTTCCTTTCACTTACCCTATTCCATCTACAATGGTGCCTAGTGTTCCACCTAGAGTTCCTTCTATTCTAGCTAATTTGTACAATCTTCCTAGTTTGTCAAATGTGTTTGGGCCACCTACTTCCTCTAATGATTCCACTATTCTTAGTCTTGATCAAACTATTTTTTTTATAGCAACAACTTGCTTCTTTTACTTACTCTAAGTTTAGTGTTCCTACATTTGATATGGGTAGTCCTTTGTCTTTTGACATTATTCATACAAATGATATGCCTCACCTAGACACTTGTAATGATAGAGGTGATCCTATGACACATCTTAAGACTTTCCAAGTTCTATGTAGTGACTATGCTCATGATAATTAGATTTTAACTAAGTTATTTTCTCAAACCTTCTGTGACAAAGCTTTAAAATGACATTAATATTTTCACCTTATTTTATTTATTCCTTTTACAAGCTTCTTAATGCCTTTATACAACAATTGTATAATATCATTAGTCCTTCTATTTCTCTAACTGATTTGATGTATTATAAATAAGGTTTCAAGGATAATGTGACCAATTTTATTGGTAGATTTAATAATTTGCATGTTCATATTTCTTATCATGTGCCTAATATTCATATTTAGCATATACTTATTGTGCATTTATAGAAAGGCATTAGAGATAATATTTTTCTTCCTAAATTCACTTCTTGTTCACAACTTTGTGCAATGCTTCATCATAATTAATTGCAAGTGAGTCAGTTTGAGAGAATGACTCCAATGGCTCTTGTACCTTTTGATAAGAGTAACATTTCACCTAATCATAACAAAATTTAGAACTTAAAAACTATGCCAAGATTAACAAGCCATGAGTAACATAGATGATCAAGTAGCTTCTGCATCTCAAGGTGTTATGACTTCTTCCTCTATTTTTTGGATGAATCATGAGTTTACTCCTCTTTTAGAGTTATTACATTCCATTAAGGGTAGGTTAATTAGTGCTTCTCTTATTACACTTCCTCTTGTTAAACTAGTTCTTCTTTCTACTAGATCAATTATTTCTCTTTAATCCTAAAGCCTTTTATCAATATCATTTCCATCCTAGACATGATATCGAGGCTTGTTATTCTTTTAAACATAAGACTTGGGATTTAATTGATTATAATTCCTTATCTTTTGATAGTCATTATAGTAGAAATAAGTTTTTGGCACCTCCTAATCAAAATCCTCAAATCTATACCAATCCTTTACCTCAACACACTACTAATACTATTATTCTCTCCTAAAGTGAATATTTCTTATGATAACTTACAAGGAGAGAATGGTAATACTCATAATTCTATAGAAAATTTAGTACAACCTCCACCTCCACTTAAGAAAATAATTCCCTCTACATCTAGTGATCAATCTAAGCCTAAATCAAATCGTAAGTGTGCTAGACCCCTTTTTATTTTGCTTACTAAAGCTGATAAGTTAAAAGATATTGTTGGTATTTACATTACTACTCAAATATCTAAATTTATTGTTCTTATATGTGTGTTAAAAAAATTTGTCACTGCGATAGTTACTTTTGAAACTGGCATTGTTCACCCTATAAATAGTGACAACTATGCAAATAGTTGGAGAGATTGAAACTGATCACTACCAGATTACAATATTCCTCTACATTTGAGAGGGGTAGCTCCCTTGTATGATGGGCATATTTTATTTTTCAACATAAATGAATTAAAACTTTGAAAGATAGAGAGAAAGCTATTGATTAAAAATGCACCACATGACTTTACATCTTTCTTGAATAAACACAAATTGATAATAAAGAAAACCAAGAACTATAGTTGAAAATGATAATTATTACCATGCTAATTCATGATTCATAAACATTCACACAATACCATGACAACATTCACTACAAAAATAATCAATAGTTTTATGCTACAACAAACTAGATTTTAGAAAAATAACCCAAACACATTTCTCATTTAATTTTCTTCCACCAATAATATAACAAAGAATTTCAATTTCAAAGATAAAATTTTTACATACTTTACAAAAAATTTCTTCTCATCAAAATTTTAGCATAAGTCTCCCCTTATTCCAAATTCCAGAAAGTCCCCCTTTACAAAGCCAAAATAACCCTTATATAGACATTGAGGTTAAGACCTACTCCTCTGTTCCCAAATACATGATGTGGGTGAGGTCAAATAACCTCTACAAAATTAACCTATATGACCTCAAACTTGAACCTTAGACATGTCCATCAAATAGTGAGTATATGTTCATAATGTTTCCAATTTGTGCCTATATCTAAAAAATGCACTTTCCTCATGTGATAGCTCATTTTTTGAGAGGATGGTCCATGCATAGAAACACATACTAATAGCACTAAACTCTAATATTTCCATATTTCACCATGGAATTCTTCCTTTTGGTCCTACACATACTCAAAGAATATGTGGTGGTTTTCACCATAGTCTTCGAGAGAATATTTGTGCATCATGATACATTTGTGCCCCACATCTAATTGATTTGAAACTTTTATATAATGTCCTTAATGCTCATTTTCTATGTACTTAGTTGAGGTGTTCAATCAAACATTTGGAACATAGTCTATGCCTCCATATAGGCACATTGAGAAGTATGCATCATAAAGCATAAAATTCATTTCAAAAATATTCTACCAAAACCTTATTCCCTTAAATGTATTCGTAATGAGCATATAGTTTGGTCTTTGGTTCTATGATTTCACATTACTTCAAGATTTATCTATCAAGAACCATATATTAACTATTGTAGAACTATGTAACTATACACAAATTTCTCTCTCTCCAAGTCATTGAACTCCTCACTAACTATTTTGAAGAATCCATCTATGTGTGATAATTATATAAAGAAAATATAGAGCGAGGTCATTCTTGTCAATATTAGCTTTGAAACAACCTTTCCCCACGTGGAATATCCTGGTTATTGTAGAATTATGTGTTGACAACTGAGATGGTATGTATGGAAATCTTTGTCCTAGATGGTATAGCTTGTTCTTGATTTGGATATCTAACCATTTGATGAATTTAAATATTAGCTCTTAGGATTCTTAGTGTATTGCACAATTTTCTCATGGGCTTTCATGCACCACACATTCATTGTTTTCAAAATATGACGGTGATCTTGTATATAGTGTGCTGATGCAACAAGAGATGAATTTTATCACATCTTAGCTAGCTTCAAAGGAAGATGACGTGGTCCTTACTTTTCTCTGAGAACTCCCACCAGTTTCAAAAAGCACCAATGAGCTTCCAGTGACTTCTCCTATTGTACAGTTGATTCCAAGGTGAAAAAGCTTGGCTTAGTCACAACCAATTGTGTTTGGATGAAAGTTTCTTCATAACCACCATCTAATATTGCTCTATTAAAGCATCCCTTTTCATGTTGATTATTCAATTCATTTGAAATGAATTTACTATCACCATCCAATGTGTCATGGCATAGATTGGAGTATTCTATCATAGACCATACACAATATCTTCTTCATATTATAGATTGGAGGTTAATGCATTTTGTCAAATAGTTTGTGAGTCTTCATGCATTATTATATCTTCTTTGTCAACTATTCATAGCTATCTTCTAAGATTGGGATTGGTAATTCACTGCTAGTAGGATGATGGTCTTAAAGCCATGTGATAGTAATGGCATACTGCAAGATAGGGTGCACATTCCTCATTCTTCATCTATGCTATGCATACAATCAACATCAAAAAATCTTTCTGACCTTCAGAAACATAAAACCACCCTTGTTTGTGCCTTCTACTCTCTACATCATACATCTTCATTCACGCTCTTCAGATTCTATAAGAATACCTCTAGCTATTTGGGGCTACCACAATAAGCATATACATCACATATATATCACCAATACTTGCCTAATCATATTATGAATTCTTCAAACCAAAAGTTCAATGGTGACATGAAGTATATCCATGGATGTCATGAGAGAGGGAGAGCTCAATAGAGACATTTGTTCAAATAATTTCTGTGACATGTAATTATTTTCTCAAGTGGATACCATCATATTCATATATTCACCAAAATCAATTCTCTATCTAGATCTAGTCATGACTATATCTCCATAATTTCTTTGTACATTCCCTACAGTGGCAAATTATAGTGTTGATGTCCACACAATCCATTTCACCAAACACTTTGATGACTTCCATCCTAAACTTATGTTAGGAATTTTCTTTACTTCCAAACTGTATCCGTTCTTCTATCCATTGCACATTGATAGATGTCCATGCCTTGTTCCACAAGTTGATGGTACTTGATAAGTATTTTTCATTTGGCATTGAACCTATTATCTTATGGATATCCAAAAATCCTTGGAGTCCATGAGATGACATGGTTTGACCAATAGATTTCATTAGATTTGAGATTCCCATTTTCTTTGAGGAACTTTGTAAGATGATCTACAAGTCACCCCACAAGATAAATCTTTCATTGATGATCTAATGATCTAGGATATTTGAGGAGTATTTGATCCAAACATCTAAGTTTGTCATTAATTCTCCCATAGTTGGCTATGACACCAGTCCTTTCCCTATCTTGGCACTTTCCTTTGAGATGATCTCCTTCTAGTTCTTAACCATTTTTTAAAAAATTACTCAGAGAAGGAGGTTAATAACCATACTCAAAATACTTGCTTTGAACTCCAATATTAACCTTTTTGGATTATAGGTTAAGGTTAATTATTGGGTGGAAAATAATTATTTTGGTAGTTTATCTTAACCCTTTAGATGGAGAGGTTAAGACTTTGAAGTGAAACACATGTTTTGGAACCCGAACCTTAACCTTTTTAGATGAGGTCAATGGTTAATGATTTATTTGAAAACATGTGTTTTGGGATGCTTCATTAACCTTTGATAACTTGAGACTCAGGAACTGGATTTCAAAAATGTGAATCTTTGGATGGAGATAGAGACAAAATGGGTAAATCAAGATGAGAAAATCATTAAAAATACAATAAAAAATTTTCCCTTTCAAAGCTTGAAGTTTGATACATTTGAACTTATTTTGACTCAAAAGAAAGATGCAATTTTCACAATTTGATGGGTACAAGAATCATGGAAACAACTGGCTCTAACTAGAGACAAGGATTGACAAGGATGAAGCTTGAACCTATAACAACTAGAATAGTGCCTTATCCATTGGGCTATAGAGTCACATGAGGAAACTACTTTGCAAAAGTGGAGCATACACCAAAAATAGGAGACCTGAAAGGAAGACTAGGCACAACAAAACAACACAATAAAAACTCCTAATTTGATTATGTACAAGGCATATTTTGCTACCTCCAGTGAGTCAAGGTATAATCATGAAAATCCCTTTACTGGTTGAGGAAAATAAATACAGTGGTATGCTAACATGTGACAACTCTCAAGCTCCCATGCTCTCAAATATAAGCTCGTTCCTTGACTTCTTATTTTGACATTCCTAGCATGCTCCACATCTCTAGATAAAGGGACTAATCTAAATAACTAGGATTATAAAAATATCATACATCAAAATCAAATCTACTTCCTATTGTATGTTATGGATGACTTTATTTTGAAAGAGTTTAAGTAAAAGGCTCTCAAGTTTCTCAATGCATTTTTGACCTTCTCTTGTACTTGGAAAACCCTCTACTTGAGCTTCTAGTTGTTGGTCATCATGAAGTCCTAAATTTATTTCTGACACCAGGCACTCTTACTTTTCCATTAGCATGATCATGGTTGAATCCTCTATAAAATTATTCCAACCTAGATCAACATCCATTTTAGATTGAATCTATTAGTGTAAATAATTAATTATTATTTACACTTTACTTATGTTTACTTAGTTTAATGCATTATTTTATTATTTATTAGTTAGACACCTAGGATTATGCATACTCATATGAGTTGTCTTGTTGACAACACAAGAATTAGCAACTCTTTTATGCACATGGTGTCTACATCTCTACACGAGATAAACCTTGTCATGCTTATGATCTCATTGTTGAATGTACATTCATGCAAAATGGAGGATAATCCACTTTTTGTAGATGTGTGCTTAGTTGTTGAGCTTATCTCTTCACTAAATCCTAGTCATTCTAGATGCCTTTATATACAGGCATTTCTAGTGTGTATTCAATCATCTAAGAACGTCACATTATTCATTTTTACGTTGATACTATGATCATACAACATTTGGTCCATATTGTGCTTTGTCTTGTGCTTCTTGATCTTGAAATTATTTTTCCCTAAAAAAAATTCTTACATGGTATCAAAGCTATACTAAATTCTCACAAAATATTCCCATAATCCATTTCTTCTTCCTCATTTCCAAAACATCATCTTGAATCTTTAGGCACTTCTGAGTTACATTGATATGATCTTTAACATTACATGCCATAACTTTAAGTTCCTTCACATTAATATCAAAATTCTATATCTGAAGGGTGTTGGGTGATGCGACGCGCTCCCCTACCCACAGGTGGTTAATTATGTGGTGTTCCATGTTCACTAACAGTCATGGCTTTTGGTGCAACGGCAAATGGGCCCTACAATTGGTATCAGAGCCTGGTTTTGGCTTGGTCATGGGTTCAAATCTCCCCGGTGCCTTCCCGACCCGCGTAAGCACCTGGTATGCGCATCGAGGGGGAGATTGTTGGGTGATGCGACGCGCTCCCCTGCCCACAGGTGGTTAATTATGTGGTGTTCCATGTTCACTAACAGTCATGGCTTTTGGTGCAATGGCAAGTGGGCCCAACAAAGGGCTTCATGATGGTTAAGATTAGAAGATATCAAACCTCGTATTGAATTGCCTTCATATAATCTATGATGTAAAGCAACTTGTGGAACTATAGCCATTGAACCTTGTCTTTGAATACCAACTTAAGTATCATCAATTGATATGCCTTTCTCTAAGAATAAAGGATTAAAATAAACATTTTCTTCATAGAGAAATTACCATCCAAGGGTTTTGAGCATAATCTTAAGGTAAATACATCATAATTTCTTCCTTCATCAAATTCCTCCATAAAATTCAATGCTATCTCATTACTTCTTTTATCAATTTTATTCTTCTCATACAAGTTCTTTGGCATAGGATTTTATATTTGATGAAAAGACTCAAAAAGAGGATTTCCTTGAACTTTGAATGATCCATAGGATTTTAATTGCACTTCCATTGGACTAGAGGAACTTTTCACCATATTCATATAGATTTCATTTTCAATATGTTCAATGATATCTATGTCCTTTTGAATCATTGATTCTTCTCCAAGACATCTTTCATGAAATGTTAAAGGCTGATATTTTTGTAGCATGCATGACAAAGAATGAAGGCCAGATGATTCATCTTCTTCTCCTTGAAGCTGATTTTTATCTTTTTCATCAACTACTATTTTAATCACAAGTTCATCAATACCATCGAATGTAAAGGTCTCCATTTCCATAGGGAAAGTAGACATTTGTAGAGGTTCATTGGTGCTTTTATCTTTGTCAACAGTAATTGTTTCAAATTGTGCCATAATATTTGAAGTATTGATCTTGTCAATAGATTCATCACCATGAATGATCATGAAAGGATGAACATGAAGATCTTCTCCACATAGTAAGTCGTCATCTAAAGCATTGAGGCACTGAGTAGGAATAAAAGTAGTCTAAAATTCACCTTGATCCACATTTCCCTCATCTTCAATCATATGTTGTGTAGTTTCTTGAGATTTTGATATTTCTTTTCTTTCTCATTAGGATCAAGATGATTGAATGCTTTCTCCTTATTTTTGAAATTTTCATAGTGATGCCTTGATACATTAGCATAACCTTATTCTCCTATAGACTCCATTTCTTGACCATCTCCTTGGTTGGACATAGAATCCCCATATTCTTTCATGCATGAAGATTTAAACCAATCCTTTCTAAAATTTGGATTGGGAGATGTTCTGTTACCAAGAAAATAATTCTTGCATGGGTCTTCTTTTTGACGTAAAGAAGAATGTACTTTGTCAGGATCTAGGCATGCATTTCCATATAAGTTTTTTTTAAAAACTAAACCTAATGGGGATCAATGGAAGTATGATTTTGATGAGAAATATGTGGAGGCTTTGGGCTACTTCATTTATCTCCATTATTCATCCTTAATTCACCTGAACCATTTTTCTTATCAAAGTCTTCCTTATAATCACACGTGAAACTTCACTCTAAAAATGATTTTGGTTTTTGAGAGAAAAAATAATTATCTTTACCATCTTCTTCATCTATCTTTTGCAAAGTTCAATATAAAGATAGATGGGTGTTTTCTAGACCCAGTTTCCATCCACCATAGAAATTCTTCAAGAAGCTAGCTTGTTTAGAATCAATGAAAATATGATTTTTCTTAGACAAAGGTGCATGAGAGATACTTGGTAATATTCTTCATTACTGATTTAGATGAAAGAATTCTTTTGATAAGATCTTCTTTATCTTTATATGTTGAACCTTTTTCAAATAAAGACTCGTGATCATGAGGAAGAAACCCATAATTTTTTGCATCATCTTCTTTGATCTTTTGGAAAATTTGTAGTGAGCAAGGATGAACCATTCTAGGATCTAGCCTCTTGCCATGATAGAAATTCTTCAAGAATTCAACTTGTAGAAGCTCATAGGAATATATTTCTTTCAATATAAAAATATTCCTCATCACTATCACTATCACTATCACTCTCCACTTTCCCTTTGTACAAATGATGTTTTGAATTTGTACCTTAGATAGAGTCACTATCTAAATAGAGTCACCAAATTTCATTCTTGGGAAGGTAATTTGGAAATATGAAGTACAAAAGGTTTGAGAGGGGAGGGGTGAATTAGAAACCAATAAATTCTTATTCCACCAATTAATCCTTCATTAATATTCTAGTCTAATTACATACAAGAAAGAAAATAAACATTCATAGCAATTTGACACAAGATATGTTGACTCAGAAACCTTCCAAATAGAAATTAAAACTAGGGTGGGGATGTTATCCACAAGCTTTAGCACTGCAACATAAAGTTGGCTTGTTAAGGCTTACAATTGATTACTTTTGATGATCTTCCCTATTATGAGCAATAAGCAATTCTAGGTCCACCTTGTGAAAGGATTTACAAAATATGTAATGAAGTATGCACTTGATAAAGAGATTTTTCAAAGATTGTTAAGTCTACCTTGTTAAAGGATTTAACTGATACACCTGTTATGATGAACAAGTGGCTGATCTCTGATCTATAACTCTGATTTGCAGGCTAAGATTCCTTTGAAATGTAGAGATCACTTTGTTGTGATAGATAA
This sequence comes from Cupressus sempervirens, assembly GCA_028749045.1. Classification (NCBI taxonomy): domain Eukaryota; kingdom Viridiplantae; phylum Streptophyta; class Pinopsida; order Cupressales; family Cupressaceae; genus Cupressus; species Cupressus sempervirens. The sequence goes on along the minus strand of CM053790.1, from coordinate 549,731,844 downwards.
ATCTTTGTTGCCCCTTATAATTCTTGTAACCTTCTTTATTCACACTTATTTTCTTTATATTCATTTCATACTTACTTTTTTGGATATGATACAAGTCATTACATATATCAATCCAAAACACAATCCATCAAAGTTAGCTACAACATAGGTTTCCATCAAGATCACAAAGTCAGCCCAACTATTAACACTTGGGTTCAAAAGACAAAATCAGTGATGTTCTTATAGTTGACAAGCATAGTCAACACTCAGCATTGTCATGCACTTAGTATATGTAGAAATTTAGTTCATACTAATCACTTACAAGTAGCTTGAACTTAGTTAGCACTTGTGACTCAGTGAACACTACAAAAATTGACATATAAAAAGAATCACTTGGTTGACACTACATTGATCGGTCAACAGTAACACTATGAGTTCAATATAAATTGAATCACTTGGTTGACACTTCTTGGCTTGGTCAACACTAGATTCTCATCACTAATTCTACAAGCTTAGTAGATACTAGAGACCATGGTTGACACTATGCAACTTGATTATTACTGTCAAGCTCGGTTAGCACTATCACTGAATAGCTGGGTAGATATTTCTCATCATAAAATATATATAGATTCTAGAACTTGGTAGCAACTGTAGAACTCGGTAACAACTATATTACTTGGTAGTAACTGGAATACTTAGTTAACATTGAAAATTGAAAGATAACCTTAGTAGAAGCTTAACCAATTGACTAAGTGTGAGTCATTAATAAACAAAATTTGACCTCAATGTCAACAGGTACCTTTTATCAGCCATCTTACTAATTTTTGTTTACCTAACCTTGGATGTGACCAAGATTTCTCCTATTCCTTCTTAGAATAAAAACTATTCTTTCAATGACTACAATGTTGTGATCAATAGGAGCTCTTCATAAGAGTTCCTCAAATTCTTCTTCTTCCTCTAGAACTTGATTTACCTAATGATATTTCTGAGCCCTTTGTCTACACCTTTAGGCTAAAGTGTTCAAATATGAAATAATGTCTTCATGTGTGTCTCAAAAACCTAGATTTGGTTGCAGAATTGGAAGCACATTCTCATGAGCCAACACCATATTACTTCATCATAGGAAATTGATTAATCTTTTTTTTTTTTATTCCTAGTAGAGTTGCCAAAAATATGTTGGTAAACAGATTTGTCACTATGATAGTTACTTTTGAAACTAGGCATGTTCGCCCTATGAACAATGACAAATATGCCAATTGTTGTAGAGATTAAAAATGATCACTACCATATTACAATCTTCCTCTATTATTGAGAGGGGCACCTCCCTCGTATGATGTGTGTATTTTATTTTTCAGCATAAATGAATTAAACTTTGAAAGATAGAGAGAGACATTTATGATGAATGCACCACATGACTTCATAGCTTTCTTGAATAAACATAAATTGATAATAAAGAAAACTAAGAACTATGATTGAAAATGATCATTATTACCATGCTGATTTATGATTCATAAACATTCAGACAATACTATGAAAAAATTCACTACATAAAGCATCAATAGTTTTATGCTACAACAATGAGTTTTAGAAAGCACCAATGAGTTTTTGATGACTTCTCTTGTTGTGCACTCAATGCCAAGGTAAAAAATCTTGGCTCAATCACAACCAATTATGTTTGGATGAAAGTTCCTTCATAACCTCCATCTAGTATTGCTCTATTAAAACATGCCCTCTTTAGGTTGATCATGTAGTTCATTTGAAATCAATTTACTAACAACATCCAATATGTCATGAGCTAGATTTGAGTATTCTATCATAAACTATACACATTATCTTCTTCATATTATAGATTAGAGATTAACGCATTGTCTCAATCAGTTTGCAAGTCTTCATGCATTATTATATCTTCTTTTTCAACTATTTGAAGCTATTTTTAGAGATTAGGATTGGTAATCCACTACTAGTAGGCTAATGGTCTTAAATCCATGTAATAGTAATGACATATTGCAAGATAGGGTGTACATTCCTCATTCTTCATCTATGCCATGCATGCAATGAGCATCAAAAAATCTTGTTGACCTTCAAAAAAAAAAATCATCCCTATCCACAACTTACATCTCCATTCATGCTACTCAGATTCTACATGAATATCTCTAGTTATTTGGGGCTACCACACTAATCATATACATCAGCATATATATCAGCAATACTTGCTTGGTCATATTTTGAATTCTTCAAACTAAAAGTGTAATGGTGAAATGAAATATATCCATGGATTTCATGAGAGAGGGAGAGCTCAATAGAGACATTTTCTAAAATAATTTGTGCGACATGTAATTATTTTCTCAAGTGGATACCACTATATTCCTATATTCACCAGAATTGATTCTCTATCCAAATATAGCTATGACTATAACTCCATAATTTCTCTGTACATCACCTATGGTGGTGGATTCTAGTGTTTTTGTCTACACAATACATTTCATCAAACACTTTGATGACTTCCATCCTAAACTTATGTCATGCATTTTCTTAACTTGCAAACTATGTCTATTCTTCTATCCTTTATGCATTGATAGATATCCATGGCTTGTTTGACAAGTTGATGGTAACTGATAAGCCTTTTGTTATTGGAATTGAACCTATCATTTTATGCATATCCAACAATACCTGTAGTCCATGAGATTTCATGGTTTGATCAATAGCTTTCATTAGATTTGAGATTCCCATTTCTTTGAGGCACTTTGTAAGATGATCTACAAGTCATCCCATGAGATAAGTCTATCATTGATGATCTCACAATATAGGATATCTGAGGAGTATTTGATCCAAACATCCATGTATGTCATTCATTTTCCCTAAGTTGACTAAGAAACTAGTCCTTTCTTGATCTTGGCACTTCCCTTTAAGATGACATCCTTCCAGTTCTTAACCTTTATTTTATTTTAATCACTTGGATATGGAGGTTATTAATCATACTCAAATTACATGTTTTTAACTCCAATCTTAACATTTTTGGATGAGAGGTTAAGGCTAATAATCAGGTGGAAAATACCTATTTTGGAAATTTATCTTAACCCTGTAGATGGAGAGGTTAAGATTTTGAAGTGAAACACATGTTTTGGGACTCAAACCTTTACCATTTTAGATGAGTTTAATGGTTAATGATTTATTTGAAAATTTGTATTTTGGGATGCTTCATTAACCTTTGATAACTTGAGACTTGGGAACCAAATTTCAAAAATTTCAAGTGCTAGACGAAGCCAAAGACAAAATGGGTACGTCAAGATGAGAAAATCATTAAAAATATAATCGACAATTGTCCCTTTCAAAGCTTGAAGTTTGATACATTAGAAATTGTTTTGGCTCAAAATAGAGATGGAATTTTGGCAATTTGGCAGTACAAGAATCATGGCAACAATGTGTCTTGCTGATCCTACTTCCATGGTTAGTATCATTATTGATGAACATTTATATGCTAAACAAAAACATCATGATTGTCATGACTCAATTGAGGAGTCAAACATGCAATGGTTTCTTATGTCCTCCTCAAGGTTCCATTTCTTTTTCTATTGATCTTTGTGGTAAAATGGTGAATAGTTTCTTTCTTGTAATTGATACTTAGGATTAGATCTAAGTGAAGCTTGTTCTATCTTTGTTGAATTCCATGCAAGACATTTATTCTCCTATTCATCAGTGTATTAAATTTATTTTTGATGGTGAGATATGATGATTAATCATAGTATTTATCACCCTTCTAGACTTCAACATCATGCTACTCTTAATTTATTTTGGCCTTTGATTCCTACTACACCTCCTCCTTGTCTTGATTATATTTTTTGCACTTATCAAGATCTTGTAAATGTCAAAAGATTGTTGAGTTAAGTATGCACAGGGGTTTTATTGTTGTCTTTTACCGACACCTTCTATGCTTATTTCTTCTAATTCTTCTATTTATAATGGTCAAACACTTCTTGCATCAACTCTTCCTCCTAGTGTACTTCTTCCTCCTAACATGGTTCTTCTATGCCCTACATACCTATCCCTTTTTTCTGAGAAAAAAGTTGGGTTCCCTCTTTTCTCTTATTGCTTACTTTGTTTGAGGTAATCCTTTTGTTTTCTTTGGTTTTAAATATTCTAGTCTCTGCATCCCTATCCAAGATGTTGGATCCTCTCATATAGTAGAAGGAAGAAGAATTTATAGCCTCATAGAAGGGATCTATGGTCTTTGAAAAAGAAACTTTCAGGTTGGACATGAGCTTGTTTCCTTGTGTGTTTAGTGACTAGAAATATTTTTTACAGTCTTAAGTTGGATGTGTGGAAAAGTTTATTAATGAAGGAATAGTAAAATTAATGCACCCCTTTAATTTTCATGATCAATGGGTTAATTTAGATGCTTAAAGGGATTAATTTTCACTTTGTAAGTTTTTTTTTGGTTGCCACCCCACCTATAAGTAATCATTCTGTAGGTATGCAAGTGTTTTCTTGGGTCAAGCTAGTTCTAGTTTATGTTCAAACAAGGTAAGTTCTTGGCAATGTGACATCTTTGTAGCCAAGTGTTCCATGTTAGTGTTCTACCCTTTGCTTCTTATTTCTATTTGTAGTGTGTGCTTTCTTTGATTTTTGTGTGGTCCACCTTTTCTTCTTTCTTTCTTTTTGGGTCATTTTGTTTCCTCCGCTACTTTTTGGGAATTTTTTTTGTGGTCTCTTATCTCTTTCTTTGATCAAGTGATTATTTTTATTTCTTTTGGTCATTCATCATAGGGAAGAGCTATTTCAACTCCACCCTATTCATGTGCTTAAGACCCTAATATTTTTTTGATGAAATGGACTTGGTAGTCTGGGTTTTGTCCACTCGTTGTCATTTGAACTCATGGTGAAAACTACATTCCACCATAGGGAAGGTGGGTCTAGTTCTATCAATAATTTCTTTTGGGTTATTTGGCTTGGTGGAATTTTTCACTTCTTTTCTATTTTCTAGGATGTTTATCATTCTAGAGGAGTGGTTTTCACCAACTAGGTGCCTCTAGCCCCCTCTTTTGTCTTGGTTTTGTGTGAGGAAGGATCTTACCAATTGAGTTGGCATTGTTTGCCTCAACAAAGGAGTTCTAGGAATACCTTCATGGGTGTCTAGTTGGTGGCTTTGGCTCTAAAAAATAGAAAGTATGGGATATGTTGTCCCTGTTACATGCACATGTGCAACCTCAATCCTATTTGGGTAACTGGTGGCTTGTTGGTGTTGTGTTGGTAGTTCTATTATATTTATGGGTGACTGTTAGTGGTGGTTTTTTGCCTTTGATTGTCTACCAAGGATATAATATCCCTTCTTGGGTTATGTGTCTTTCATCATTAACATCAAGTTTTCTAATATTTTAAATTTAAATGGTTGTCACATCAAAAGATAGTCAACATTTATTGGTCCCATGTATCAATTGAGAAAATGTTGAATAATGGTCTTGTAAATCATGTAAGAACAATTCAACATCATAAACCACATCGTCAAAACTTGTGTCTAGGTGATGTACTATTAGTTTTCAATGTAGAGAAAACAACTAATATTTTGTTAAGTTTGAAATTCTTTATTTTTGACTCACAAGATTTGTAATTGCATGCTCTTGGGATTCAAGGATTTTGTCCCCTACCACTGGTGAGAGGCAAGTTTTCATGCTTCTAAAATATGGCTTTTGGATTTATTTATTTTTCTTTTATCAGAGGCTAACTTACTTGTTTAGGATTTTGGGTCTTATGATCCTTCCCCATATGGCATATTTTTCCTTCAAAAGGACAGAACAACATAAGATCTCAAAAACCCTAAAATATTGAATCTAGTAAAGAAATAAAGTATTTTGGGAAAGGGATCATGCTATTAACATATGTCTGGTCTTTGTAGGTGCTCATGGGTACTAGCTTTGGAGGATTAAAAAAATTGTTTGAGCATCGTGACAAGATAAGAAATGATGTAGATTCTAGCTGATGGTTATTTCCTTGTAAGATAGGCACATTCGAGTAAAGATGGGAAGAAAACTTCCCAAGGGTTCTAGGCTAGTTGGATCTTGATATTTGAACCATGAAAGGTCCAGCTACCAACATAGGACATAAGGCTTCCCAAAAAGGGAAGTTTTGGAAGCAGTATGTTGTAAAATAGAGGGGCCCTTGCATAATTGACAATCTGCCACACCAGGGTCAAACTATTTATCTTAAAGGATTGATGATACTTCCTTTTCCATGTTTGACCCTCTTGCCATCATGACATGGGATGTTGAAAAACAATGAATTTTCTACCTGCAATACTTTTAGCACTAAGGGATCCTTTTGGATGGATTCAATACCTTCTTAGAAGGAGCTTCACTTTCATTTCGAAGCACCACAAATATGCAAAGTATAGATCTGGGTAGGTGATTCCTTCTTCCCTAGGAATTGGTTAGGTGATCTTGCATTATATGGTAGCTGACATTCAAAATTCTATGCCTAAGTGACTTGGAACTCAAGTCCTTTCGAAGTGCAAGTATATGTGCTAGGATTCCTTCAAACCCAATTGTTTGTTGTCATTGCTAGATGGAAGACTTATTTATAAGAAAATTGGTAGTTAATGATGACTTATAAAGATGTTCTTTTTTGTCAATTCTCATTTCCTTGGGAAATATTCTCTTCCATTCCCTTCTTCTTCTACCCCCCTTTGATTAATTTTCAAGTTTCATTTCCTTTCATGCATATATTTTTGCATGAATATAATAGTAGATATTTGAGATTTAGGAAATAATAGTGGTAGGTGAATTAGTTAGGGCATAAAGATGGTGCATGTGATTGGGCAAGAAATATCTATGCCATAAAAAGAACTAGTCGAGGTGCATTCTTTCTAGGAAAGAGATTGGTGTCACAGACAAGCAAGAAACAAAACTATATTTTCCAATCAACAATTGAAGTTGAGTATGTGGCTACTACAATAAACTATTCAAACATTATATGGAACAAAAAATTTCTAAAAGGAGTGAAGAAATCAACTATAGATACAATGTTTATCTATTACGATAACACAAGTGCTATTAACATATCAAAGAATCTAGTCATCAACACTAAAACAAAGCACATTGCTATCAAGTATCACTACTTGAGAGAACTAGTTCAAGAGAAAGAAGTGAAGTTAGAATATGTACAAACCAAAATTTTTTTTTTTGACATATTTACTAAATCCTTACCTAAATATTCTCATGAATATGTTAGAGGTAAATTAGTGATAATTCACCTAAGCAAAGCAACTTAAGGAGAAATGGTCCACTACATCAAATGTGCTAATCAAAATATCACACACATTAATGTAGACAATTCTACTTTAGGATATGCCTAAGTGTAAGAATTTGGTATAGCTATGATACCAAATAAGAATTTTCCTTAGGGAAAAATTCACCCAAGATCTAGGAACTCGAGCACAAGCTCAATAGTAGACCAAAGGTATGATTACAATAGCAATATCCACAATTGATTTATTGGTATTCAATGTTCTATAAACATACACACTAGGAGTGCCTGTATATAAAGGCCTCTAAGATGCATCTATAATGTCTCTAGAAGGTGTTAGGAGATAAGATAAGTATGACAAGGTGTATCTGACATAGAGATGTTGTAGACACCATGTGCATAAAAGAGGTGCAAACTCATGTGTTGTCAACATGACAACTCATAAGAGTATGCATACTCCTAGCTAATTAACTAATAAATAATAAAATAATGCATTAACCTAAGTAAACTTAAGTAAATTGTAAATAGTGAATACTTATTTACACCAACACCCCCCCTTAAGTGTAACTTAAGGGAATGCACTTAAGCTCACAAAAGTTAGAACAAATGCATGATGGGTATCGACTACTAGGCCATGTTATGTACCCATGTACATAATGAAAATGCAATCTCTCATAATCTGGAGAAAGAAGGAAAAACCTCATGGGAAAAACTCTCCCCCAAAAAGAGAGATTAAAAAACAAGATGCATGGATGGATGGAGTAATCAAGACCCTCCCCATTACAACATACATAAATTATATACAAAAGAGAAGTGGGAGAATGACAAAACACCATAAGAGGAAAAAGTCCCCCCATAAAAAAGAAGAATAAGGAGAAAAGGTAGTCCCCCCTCTTAAATGTAGTGTGTCAATTAGTGAGAAATGCTCCAATGTAGAAGTTGATCCATGACCTCTAAATAATGTTCCTCCCCTTTGGAAGAAAAAATGGCAGAGGTACAAGTAAGATGCTTCCCCTATGTGTAGAAAGAATCAAAATGATGAAAGGTGTCTCTAAAATGTGCTTAACTATCCCTATGTCGATACTGATGATTGTTCCTTCTAAAACTGCTGAGAAGAAGAAGTGCAGATCAAGAAAGGATGGCTGTAGAACTTATTCCAAAGAAAAAATTATCTCCTCAAATGATAAAGAGACCTCCTACAACTATTGTACAATATAAGGATCCACAATCACATCAACCTGTGAAGACTAGTCATGCAGAGAATGGACAAGAGGGTCATAGTGAGCCCTCACAACAACTAGAGAAGGATCTTCTTCATTAAAGAGAAGATATATATCATCAAGAATATCTCCTAAATCTGCTATGTGTGACTTCATGAACAAACCTAAAATATTCATCAAGAATTCATCACCCGATGCTAGAACTAGAAGATAAGGAGTACCCTATTATGTTGAAGTAAATGAATCTGTCACTATGGAAATGGGTGAAGTATTTGCCTTAACAAAGAGAAGACAAATATCATCAATAATGTCTCCCACATATTCAATGTGAGACTCCACATATAGCTCTTCAATGTGTGGAAGGAAGTCATCCCATGAAAGTGAAGTAGGAAGACATGAAGTGTCCTGCTGCACTAAATCCAAAGCATTTGTGGTTGGAACTAGATCAATAGAAGCAACAGGAGCATCAGGATGTGAGATCTCATCTGGAATTGAAGATACCATAATAGGAGTGACTAGAGATAGAATTTACTTAGAAAATGGAGGGACATGTAGATCTTCATATGCTTCCCAGAGACACATCCAAATGTCATAGGGATACCAAAATTTGTCAATCACTTTATAGAAATTAGGAGTGATGCTAAAATAAATGATATCTAAAATTCTTGCAATAGGTGGCTATTGAATGAAAGAGATCTGTTCATTGGAACATAAATAAGGAAAGGCTTCCTTATGCTCTCTTCTTAGATGATCAATGATTAAAGCACTCCATTTCTGATAGTTCCTTTTTTTTGACATGGTTCTAACTCCATGCCGACATTTAAAACAAAACTTCATGAGATCAATGTATGTATAAACCCCCCAAATGCAAAATTAATCAATCAAACCCTCTAATATATGATTTTATGCTTTATGTGGGCTTCTGATTTTTCTTGTTGCAACTACCTTTTGAGACTCAAATATGATATTAAGCACTATAGCTTAGATGTAGAACAATCTTGAAAAGTAATCAAAGCCATACAATCTAGAAAAGGCCCTAATGTTGAAAGTGGTATTTTTGTCCACACAACCGTATAACCAGATTGTAGATCTAGAATGTAAATGAAAAATTACACACTTTTTTAAAAATGTAGCCTGATCTCAAGTCTAGATGAGCTCATATGGAGCAATTGAAGTTGCAAAATGAAAGTTTGGATAGGTACACTCACCAAAAGGTGTATTTTTTATGACAAATCTATGCACCAAAACCATAAAAAATAGCACCACTAAAGTGTTTAAGAAATTCTACCCAAAATTTAAAAAATTGCACCTAATTTGGGGTCTGGATGATTGAAATATGGCCTCCTAAAGTCATACTAACAAATCAAAATTCAATCTAGAAAGGGTCTGGGTAGGAAACTGCAAGGTTAAATTTGATAGTCAAACAACCATTGCAATAGTTCAAATTTGGCTAGGAATGATGATCATACAACTATCAATTTTAAACCAGCAAAATAATGACATTAGCAAACACTTGGCCCCTTGATGATGTGGTGGTGATGTAAGGATGATGTTAGAGTGTATGAACATGTATGGCCTCTACGGTTTGACACATGTTTGGCCTGTGTGGGCATACAATCAAGGTGACTGGGTGGCATACAATTTTTTTGATGTATCCTCTATTGACTATACAATGTAGATGTGGCAAGGTCCACATGGGCGATGGTGGGCTAATGTGTCACCTATTTGTGTGGAGGTCTCTGTATAGCTGGCACCAACTGGCGAGTAGAGTGTCTGTTGCATGGCAGGGTTTGATCATAGTGTTGTCGGAGTACTGGTGTTAGAAAGACTATGGAAACCTTAACTATTGCTGGTGGTTAGAATTATAGGTGTGCCAATATTTTCAAACACTGTGGGGAATTGAATTTGTTTCCAAACTTATTAAAAAACAACACCGGGAACTATTGGAATTATCCCACATTTCTTGGGTGATTTGAATGCAATAGAGTTTAGAAAAGATGGCCGGTGGAGTTAAAAAAAAAAACAAGCCTGCCAATTCTTGTTTTCCAAAGTTGACATTTTCACTACGAATTAGATGAAATTCCATTCTAATGTGAATGCTGCCAGAGTTAGAATTAAGCTACTAAATATTTAATTTGCGGATGGAATATTTGACTTGTAGGGGCGAGTGCCTGCAAATAATTTTCTCTATAAGACCAATTGGCCTAATTCTTTTCAAAAAATATCCAAATTTGAAAATAATTATAGAGAATAATAAAATTTAGATCTGAAACATAAATCAATAGATTGAATAAATGACCATACCCAAGTTGTAAATTGGACTTTCGAGTGCCAATTTAAAAAAAAAATTCCTAAAAATTGACTTTGGTCCAATATAGGCAAATTTATAGCTGATTTTCACCAAATCAACATTTTGGATGTAATGGTGAAGTTCGATTTGGCTCTAGATTCTCTGGATCTGGGTCAAGGTGCTAAAGCAAGAATGGTTTTGAATAGCTATGTGAAGAGAATGTCCCCAAGCTCTGACACTATGTAAGAATTTGCTATAGCTATGTTACCGAATAAGAATTTTCCTTAGGGAAAAATTCACCAAAGACATAGGAACTCAAACACAAGAGCAATAGTAGACCAAAGGTATGATCAGAATAACAATATCCACAATTAATTTATTGCTATTCAATGTTCTATATACATAAACAATAGGAGTGCATGTATATAAAGGCCTTTAAGATGCATCTAGAATGTCTCTAGAAGGTTCTAGGAGATAATATAAACATGAAAACTAAGCACACATCTTAACCTTTATTGTAGATGAGAGGATAAGTATGACAAGATGTATCTCATGTAGAGATGTTGTAGACACCATGTGCTTAATTAGTGGGTTAACTCCTGTGTTGTAGACACCATGTGCATAAAAGAGGTGCAAAATCCTATGTTGTCAACATGAAAACTCACAAGAGTATGCATACTCTTAGGTGACTAACTAATAAATAATAAAATAATGCACTAAGATAAGTAAACTTAAGTAAAGTGTAAATAGTGAATACTTATTTAAACCAACACTAAGGTAGTCAAGTAAAGAAGATGAAGGAGAAAAAAATAATAGATTAGTCATAGAAAGATGATAGAAGAGATCCAAATATGAAAATATCTACATATTCAAGATATATGAAGTGAATGAAGCTAAGAAAGCTACTGTCTTTGGCATTGCTGTCAAAGAGAGAGAGAACTACTATAGAGGGAGAGAATTACTAAAGAAGAAGAGATACAGAATGAAAGAGGGAGAAATTATTTTAAGAACTTAGAGGGAGATTCTAAATTTAAAGATGAGAATCATAACAAAACTAAGGATATTGGTTTTAGATTGCATGGTAACAAAGGGGGAGATTGTATTCATATACTTTAGATATTTTAAGGTGTTTCCAACAATGCCAAAGAGGGAGATTACTAAAACTACAATTGAAACAATTGTTGTATTGTCATTGATGTCAAATCTACTAATGAGACATATTTCTATCTGATCTAGATGTCATATATATTTTATTGATGAAGAGGATGTGAGCATTTTCTCATAACAAAAGAACCTAGAGGAAAGGTTGAGTTATGAAAAGGAAGCTGTAATTAACATTTGATTAGTTAGACTATGGAAAGACAAAGTGATTATTTATGTCATGTTGATGTTAAAGTCTTTACAATATCATTCAAGATATATCACTTATGTAAAACTTTATTGAGAATGTTGACATACTAGTCAAGTTTGTTATTAGTGACATAAACTTATTCAAATTGTAAGAATCTACCGAGCTTATTGTACACTTAACAATATTAACCAAGCATTTCAGTTACTATCAACTTCTATAGGTTCTACTAAGTCCTTTGAACAAATTTTAGTATGTGTTGAGCAGTTACAACTAGTGTGAAGTTCAACGGTGTTTAAACCATCCATCTTAGTGTATGTTGAGTTTACCAATGTAAACTGAGTTGTGCAGTGCTTATCAAGTTTGTAGTTGATGTGATATGAATCTAGTATTAACTGAGCTACTCAGTGTTAACCAAGTGATTCAATTCATACTGAGCTCATAGAGGAAGGATTGACTTAATCACATAGTGTGAATCAAGTGATTCAGTTTATATGCTAAGTTTCACAATATTCACCAAGTCACCAGTGCAGACTGAGTTTAAGACTACTTGTAAGTGATTAGTATGGAATGGGCTTCTACATCTACCAAGTGGATGACAATGTCAAGCATTGATAGTGATGTCGAGTATCAGAACCTCATTGAGTCAGTCTTCAGAACCCAAGTGTCTACATTTGAGTTGACTTTGTAATATTTGTGTAAACTTGTATTGTAGCTAACTTTGTAATTGTATAATTGGATTGGTATATATGTCATAAATTGTATCATAACCAAGTGTGTGAAAGTAATGCAATGTAATCAAATGTAATCAAAGAACAACAGAAAGATAAAATTACAAAGGCTACAATAATATAAGAAGCAACAAAGATATATCTATCACAAAAAGGTGATTTATACATAAAGGAATCTCATATAAATTAGAGATTAGCTACTACTTCATCCTAGTAGGTAGATCAATCAAATCCTTTGACAAGGTAGGCCTTACAATCTTATGTAAATCTCTTTACGAAGTACATACTTCATTGTATGTTTGTAAATCCTTTAACAAGGTGAACCTAGCAATCTTTATTGCTCCTAACAGGGAAGATCATCAAAAGTGATCAATGTAAGCCTTAATAGGGAAAATTAATAGTGTAGTACTAAAGTTTGTGGGTATCATCCCCACCCCAGTTTTACTTTCTGTTTGGAAGGTTTCTGGGTCACTAAATCTATGTGTCAAAGTGTTATGAATGCTTTCATGTTTTTAGTTTCTTATGCATGCAATTAGATCATAATATATGCAAAGCTTTAATTGGGTAATTGAAGATAGAAGTTGTAGAATTACTAATTTTCCCCTCCCCTCTCAATAACTTAGCCTTTCATAATATTTCCAACAATTGGTATCAAATATTTTTGGTTCTCAGAGAAATTTTAATAGCTTGAGCAAAGATCAAAGACCATGGAGATATTCAGACTTGACAAAGCTATTGATAATGATAAGTTGGATTTTGAAATGGATATTGTACAACTTAAATAAAACAAAGGAGTAACTCTCTCAATCCCTAAAAAGAAGAAAAGATCTTACAATTCAAATGAATGATCATTTCTGCATTAAAGAAAGAGTTGAAGACCTTCATCCATCAAGCAACTTAGATGAAGCAAATGAATCAATCAAAGAACTCTTAGAAAATAATGAATCACTACAAGAAGAAGTGAGAAAACTAAGAATAGAGCAAGAAATTTAGTTAGTAAGACTATGTGAAGTCATGGAAGAGAAAAACAAGATAAAAGAAAAAATAGAAGAAAAAGATAATGAGATTCAACTTCTATTTCTTTAGTAGACTAACTTCATTAACCAAATCACCAATGCAAATGAAGAAATCATGAACCTGAGATCTAAGAATGAAAGATTGCAGAATGATCTAAACTCTGAAAGGAAAATCAATGAAAGAATGATAAAATCATAAGCAGATATGAATTAGTTGAATGAGAAAAATCTCTATCAACAAAAAGGAAAAGCAAGAATTGGATACAAAGAAGAAGGTGAAACTTCCAAATGAGGAGCTCAAAAGAATCAATGACCTACTTGCAATCACTATGGTAAGATAGGTCCTACATCAAAAAAATGTTGGAGCAATGAAAAAGGTAAATTCAATGGAAAGTGCTACAATTACAACTAGCATGGTCATAGGGCTAATGAATGCAAAGAGAAACCAAAATTTGAAGGAAAATTTCACAAATGCAAGAAACATGGAAACAAGTCATTAGACTGCAAAACCAAGATATTGAATTCAGAAAAATGAATTGTAAAAGCTATATTTGGTTGGGACTATAACACTTGGTGCAAATCTCATTACTATGTAGAATTTAGACACATTGGAGTGAATTTTTTAAAACATCATATGAGGAAAATAAACATTACTAAAAGATGTTTCACTTGTATAGAACTTGGTCATCTTGCATTACTGTGAGGTCAAGTCACAAACTCTACTGAGCGAGGTTAGAAGTAACTAAATTATATTAAGTTACCAAATGATGGAAGACTCTACCAACTAATCAATGTAAGTGAGTGGATGAAAATGTGTCAAATCGATCTACCATTCGTACCAGGCATTTTACTGGGAAATTTGATAAAAGGAAGGAAATATAGGTCATTTTTACAATGAAATTTTGAAAGCAAACTGAGCAGAGTGATCTTTAAGTGCATTCAAGCAAGTTGAGTGAATTACTACCGAAAGATTTTGAATTCTCTCAAACCATACTAAGTGAAGATGGCATCCAATAGTAGCAAGGTGAAACAAGGTTTAGATATTTTGGTTCATGGTGTAGAATGGAAAGCACCAGACTTCATGCTCACTCTGGAAATTGCTAAAACCCTAGATCTGAGTGCTACATTGTCACAAATCCCTCCAAAGGTACTATTAATTAACAATTTTCATTCACATTATAAGTTTACAATTCAAGATATTGGTACTTTGTAAATAGACAATGCCCTAGAAAAGCTG
Organism: Cupressus sempervirens; assembly: GCA_028749045.1. Lineage (NCBI taxonomy): Eukaryota > Viridiplantae > Streptophyta > Pinopsida > Cupressales > Cupressaceae > Cupressus > Cupressus sempervirens. The sequence goes on along the minus strand of CM053790.1, from coordinate 549,716,787 downwards.
TGTGTGAATAGAGTATTGAAACTTAAGCATCAACACCTGGAAATAGACAATGCCCTAGGAAAGTTGTGTGTGAATAGTTTATTCTTAGTCGAGTGCATAATGGGATGTTATGGTTGGAGAAACCAATTTTGATAACAAAGAATATGATTCATAGAATCACTGGTCTCTCAATGTTGGCCAAAGCTAAAATGACCAAAACCTTAGGTTGGGCTGAACTAGAAAAGAAAACCCTAGTAAAAGGGGATGGTAGAGGCATGAAGATTAGCAGTGTCACTGACATGGAATTGAAGTTTGGAATTCACATTATTGCACACAAGATTTATAGTTCAAGAAAGTTAAATAGAGTGTCATGTGAAGCAGTTGACCTAGCATACAAGGTAGTCTAGAATAATCTCTCTCTTGACCTTGCTAATCTACTATTGATTCAATTCAACAAGAACATGGAGAGCATCAAAACATCAAAGAAAAACCCATGTAAATTTGGCTTCCTATTGACATGTCTATTCTTTTATGGTCAAAAATTCTTTCCTTCAAAAGGTACTATTGTATGGAGGAAAGATGTCGCAATACTTTACTAGATCAATGAGTACATTGCTGAGATGGGAGAAAATTATAATAGTATCATGGATAACTATTTTGATGCATTTAAGGAGAAAATGAATAATATATTCAGAATCCCTAAGAATTTAGTTGAAGATTACAAGGATGATGTAAGTTTCATTGTAGGTAGTGATAAGGTATACATTCAGGTGATCAGGCCTAGAATTGCATTGATGAAACCTCTTGGATATGAGGTTAATATTGATGAAACTTAGGATATTATTGAGGCACTTGTAAATGAACCAGTTGATCCCAAGGCAACATATTTTGGTACCTATGATGAACCAAAAGCCAAGATAGAACTGGAGATCAAATTCCCTTAGGCGGTAAGCAAAGGCAAGAAAAGAATTACCAAGTTAAAAACTAGTTCTACTCTTTTGTTGACTAAGGGAAGAGGTGAGGACAAAGAGATAGAGGATGGAGAAGAATCAAAGGAAGAGGAACCACTAAAGAAAAAGGGAAAGGTAATCATTACCAACCCTGCCAAGCCATCCACTATTGTGTTCACCAAGAGATCAAGGAAGAAAGTTGACAAGGAAGGAGGAGACATTATATTCAGAAAACCTCCACCCACTTTCTAAGATAGATTGAAAGAACTTGAAGTAGGGTCTGGCATAACAAAATTTAAAGCATTAAAGTATGAGACTAGGACTAATGAAGAGTAGAAGAAGATAGAAGATCTAGTGATGGACAAAATGGGTAAGTGGAAATACACACCTAACTAGCTTACTTCTTAGATTCCTAATTTTTTGATGGAGAAGAACAAGCCAAGATGAGAATTTTCCATGAAAATTGTGAAAGACATCTATATGAAAACCCTAAGGTAGATTTTATTGAGTTTAATAGATAAGGAGATTGAGGAACTTCTAAAGAAAAATGAGGAGAAATTAACTTCAAAATTCAACACTTGTTTGGTTCTGATGAAAGACATTGAACATGTTGTAAGGAATGCAACAAATACATAGAAAAATGTTTATCTTATTCATAAATTGATTGACTTTCCTATCAATGTAAATGATGATGATAATGATGATGATCAAGAAAAGGATGAAGAAGGGAATGATTAGGAAATAACATATTTTGTTACTATTGACTATGAAGAGTATAAAGAGCAAGAGGCTATCAAGGAAGGAACTCTAGATGATGAGGAAACTAATCCAGTTAAGATTGTTGCAGTAGTTATTGCCTCACTTCCTCACTCTCCAAGCAAGTTATTGACAACATCAAGTACAAAGATAGCCTCAGTACAATTGATTGTGACCACCATTGACAACACAAACATCTAATCAATCTTTGCACTAGTTCAACTCAGCACATCATTAACTAAACTAACCTCCACTTCATCTACCAAGCTGCAAACTCTTCCCTCTTCTACTATGTTGGGCATAATAGTTTTGGGCACATTAGTTTTGGACACTTCATTTTTGGATACTTCAAGTACTTCTACTAGTATTTCTATAATAAGTGCAGTATCAACTTTTTTAGCTATTCCTATTATGCCTACTATTGTTTCCATTCCTAGTAAGAATGAAATAAGTGCAAGGATAGTTGAGACCAAGTCTCAACCAAGCACAAAGGTTTTGAGCCAAGGAAAGAAAAGGAGGAGGAGATAGACCTAGATAAGGAAATTGTCATCCCATATTGGGACATTTCCAATCTCAATCTAGATCAAATGTAGGTATTTGGTGAGATTCTCCAAAAGAAAACTAAGAAGCAAAGGCTAAGAGAGTAAAGGGACAAAGAATTCAAAATCATTAAGGATTCTAAGAATATTTTGGCAGAGGCTATAGGCATAGAGGTTGACTCTACTCAACCAATTTTGTATCAGTTGGTAGAGTTAGTCGAGAAGTACAATGAACACTTGGATGGACGAGACAAATTAGTGCAGAAGGCATAAAAGAAGTTTGAAAATAAAGTGTTAGAGCACATTTCTCAATAGATTGCCATTACCAAGTAGAACTCTCTATAATTTTGGGCTCTCTGGAAACTTCTTGTACTAATGTATCATCACTTTTTGGAAAGTTATGTGATGTTTCAAATTTTAACAAGGAAATAAAGGACAAATTGTCCAAGATAGATGAAGATCTCAAGGCCAGTGCTCAGTAGTTGCAACTTGACCCTAGTTCAAGTTCTACTCATTTCAATAAAATAAGATTTTTGATAGATATGCAACCTAAATTGCTTAGAGAAGAAGCAAGATTCAGATCTACAATAGTAGATATTCAAAAATTGATTCTCCCTAATATGGATGCACTACAAAAGCACATTACTCATGCAAAAAAACTCATCCATGACAACAATTTCTCCATAGAAGAACAGATGATTGAGTTGTCAGCAAAAGTGTAGATTGGACTACACACATGTAAAGTCTTGCAGAACAACTAAGACAAAACCTTGGTAATTATTCTCAAGGTACATTCAAATTTCTTATCTCGTTTTGGCATTACTCTGTAAATATATAGAATAAATCTTTGGCATTAATGTCAAAAAGGGGGAGATAAATAAAAAGTTGTAAAAGTTATGGGGGAGAAAATGTAATAAGTTCTGAAAATAATGGAGGAGAAAGAAGTGTAAGAAGCATGTACAATAGGTATATAGTGTATATAGCAAGGAGATGTACTCAAATGTATAGTATACTATATATTATACTATGGAGGAGCCTTACCACATATAGATATATATCTTACAACATCAATTTTGAAAATCCTCAAAAATAGTATACTTTACTGAGCTAAGAATCACAGGGTGATGGATAAAAGTATTAAATAGGAAAAATTCTGAATTCAATTTTGGCTGATAAGTGTTTTTGTCACTAATGCCAAAAGGGGAGATTGTTGACATACTAGTCAAGTTTTTTATTAGTGACATACACTTATTCAGGTTATAAGTATCTACCAAGCTTATTCTACCATTACTAGTGTTAACCAAGCATTTCAGTTACTACCAAGTTCTAAAGTTGCTACTGAGTCCTTTGGAAAAATTTTAGTATGTGTCAAGGAGTTATAGCTAGTGTGAAATTCAGCAGTGTAAACCATGTATCTTAGTATATGCTAAGTTTACCAGTGTAAACCAAGTTGTGCAGTGCTTACCAAGTTTATAATTGATGTGATGTGAATCTAGTGTTAATCAAGCTACTTAGTGTTAACAAAGTGATTCAATTTATACCAAGCTCATAGAGGAAACATTCACCGAATCACATAGAGTGAATCAAGTGATTTAGTTCATATGCCAAGTTTCATAGTATTCATCGAGTCACTGGTGTAGACTGAGTTCAAGACTACTTGGAAGTGATTAGTATGTATCAAGCTTCTATGTCTACCGAGTCCATGATGATGCCAAGCATTGACAATGGACGTTGAGTATCAAAACCTCACCAAGTCAATCTTCAGAACCCTAGTGTCTACATTTGAGCTAACTCTGTAATATTTGTGTAAACTTGTATTATGGCCAACCTTGTAATTGTATAGTTGGATTGGTATATATTTAATGAATTATATCATATCCAAGTGTGTGAAAGCAATGCAATGTAATCAAATGTAATCAGAGAAGAGCAGAAACAACAAATTATAAAGGCTATAGCAGTATAAGGAGCAACAAAGATATGTCTATCACAACAAGATGATTTGTACATAAAGGAATCTAATTAATAAAATCAAGTTGCAAATTAGAGATCAACTACTACTTCATCCTAATAGGTAGATCAGTCAAATACTTTAACAAGGTTGACCTAATAGTCTTATGCAAATCTCTTTACCAAGTGTGTACTTCATTGTATGTTTGCAAATCCTTTAACAAGGTGGATCTAGCTATCCTTATTGGTTCTAATAGAGTAGATCATCAAAAGTGATCAATGTAAGGCTTAACAGGCCAACTTTATACTATAGTACTAAAGTTTGTGGGTATTATCCCCACCCTAGTTTTACTTTCTATTCGGAAGGTTTTTGGGTCACCAAATCTATGTGTCAAAGTGTTATGAATGCTTTCATGTTTTCAATTTCTTATGCATGCAATTAGATCAGAATATATGCAAAGGTTTAATTGGGTAATTGAAGATAGAAGTTGTAGAGTTACTAATTCACCCCTCCCCTCTTAGTAACTTAGCCTTTCATAACATTTCCAACATAGAAATGAAATGAAAGATTGAGGAACATCTAGTGACTCTAGTTTCAACTAAGCTTTAGTGCAAGCCAAGAAATTTAGTGTTGACCAAGCATTAGTATCAACCAAATGATAGTTGATTTTGATCTCTATAGTGATCAAGAAATTTAGTGATGATTGAGTGCTAGAAGTTAGTGATGGTCAAAAGATAGTATTTTGAATGTGTATGATGAATCGCAATTTCTAGTCAATTCAGTTAATTTCTTGGGACATTGAAACTATGTTGAAGATAAAATTTATGAGTTGGATCATTTAATTCAAGCAGAGGATTAGTTATGATATATATTGATTGAATTTTATGAGAGGTTTGTAGACAAGGAGAAAGATGAATAGATACAATGATCTAATAAATTGAATCACAAACCCTAAGATCTATGGTGATCATAAAAATGATGGAAGACTAGAACTACCTATTTAAGGAGGTGTAGAGCCAAAATTTTGAGATACATACAAAGAGAGTGAGAGAATGCATGAAGAAGATGATATAAGCCTAAAGTGTGATATGTAAAGAGACAAAACATAGAGTTTGTGCATGTTTCCAGAAAGAAGAAACAAATTTTTTGAAGTTGATAAGAAAATCTAAGGAGGCTTAAGTTTTTTGTAAAGAGTAGGATGATTTCTTGAAGCGTTTCCAAGAAAATCAAGAATAGAGGTGACAAGGGAGGCTTACCAAGGAATCAACACATGAACTAAATGAAGATCTAAAATTGCAAACCTAGTTGTAATTATATATATATATATATATAACCCTATTATTTTCTTTCAAATCATTATAAACAGTTTGTATTGAAATCATTTTAATCAAAGGTTAACCTAATAGTCATTGAAGGACTTAACAGTCTATGTAAATCCTTTATTAAGGTGACATTCAAAATCGAATGATCAAAGTTCTCTAAAAAGGATACTCCTAAATAGGTGATTAAATCCTCTAACCTGGTCACATTTAATAAGGTTGGCTCTTAATAGAGCTCACTTCAAAAGAGTCAAAAAGTGGTGACATGTTGCTATTGGTTTTTTCCAAATTGGATTTCCACTTTAAATCCTTGTGTAAAACCTATGCTGAACATGTTATATTTTTTTATATTTCAAATTATTATATTCAACAAGTTTTTATTATCTTAGGATAGTGAACTACTAGTAATTTTGTTTACTAGTGTATAGTAGAGATTGAGCTACAACAAGATAAGCATACTAGATAATGTTTAATGTTTGAATATTCAAATGGTACTTATGGATCTTGAGTAAATAATTCACCCCCCCTCTCAATTATTCTAAACATTCTAACATCAAGATCAAAAGAGTTTTTGTTTGGTTAGAGAATAGAGAAGGATCTATACATTTCTATTATTCTACAAGGAATAAGACAGCGAGTTCAGTGATCTTAACCCTGAAGCTATTTGGATAGTGGGTCCTTCTTCCTTCTACAAATCCTAACAAGGTTGGCACAACTCCTAATAGGGTTAGAATCTCATAATAGGGATTTAAAGTCTCCTAATATGGTCTAATATGTACTGAATGTATTTCATTGCCTCACAAGGAAATTTTATTGTAAGAATATTGTATAGCTCTGATACCATGTAAGATTTTTTCTTAAGAAAAAATTCACCCAAGATATAGGAACTGAAGAACAATCACCTTAGTAGACTAAGAAAAGTATGATTAATATGAGAGTATATTATTTGAAGCATGTACATACACACTAGGAGTGCCTATATGTAAAGGCCTCTAAGATGCATCTAGAATGTTCTAGAAAGAACTAGGAGATAAACATGACAACTAAGCACATATCCTCCACAATGAGAGGATAAGCATCATGAGATGTCTCACTTCTAGAGTTGTTGTAGACACCATGTGCCCAAATAAAGTGCTTACTCCTATGTGTCAACATGACAACTCACAAGAATATGCATACTCCTAGGTGACTAATAAATAAATAATAAAATAATGCATTAACCTAGGTAAAAATAAGTAAAGTGTAAATAGTAAATACTTATTTACACCAAAATTTATATTAATAAATCATTTTGTGAGTACCATCCCCACTAGGGTTTTTCCTTTGATCAAGGATTTCCCTAGTTAATTAATTTGGTGTTATTGTGTATGAGCATCTTGTTATGGTTTTTGTAAGAATTTGGCTTAGGCCAGAATTCACCCAAGAACTAAAGAACTCAACACAAGCACACAGTAGACCAAAATAGAGAGAGTATGATCAAAATGATGATATTCATTCAATATGATAGCTTAGCCAACTTAAGAGTACACTAGGAGTGCCTGTATATAAAGGCCTTAGGAGAGCTTCTAGAATGCATAGAAGTTAGAACTATGATAAGTCATACAACTAGGCACATGTCCACCAGATATAGGTTATCCTCCATTAAGCACAAAATTAAGTATGATGATGTGAGGATAAGCCTACAACGGTGTAGCACGCAAATTAGTGGTGTACACAACATGTGCTAAATAAGGACTATGAATAACTATGTTGTCAACATGACAACTCAGTGAATGATGCAACCTCCTATGTTGTAGACACCATGTGCATAATTAGAATTGTGTAACTCAATGAGAGTACACAAACTCCTAAGTGTCTCACCTAAAATAAATAATAAAATAATGCAAAATAATTAAATTATACATTAACCTGAGCAAACTTAAGTAAGTGTAATAAGTAAATACTTATTTACACCAACACCCCCCTTAAGTGCAACTTAGGGGAATGCCCTTAAGCTTAAAAAATATAGGATGCAATGTAGGATGGGTCATGGCTACTAGGCCATGTTAGGTACCCATGTACATAATGAAGATGCAATCTCTCATAAAGTAGAGAAAGAGGGAAAACCTCATGGGAAAAACCCTCCCCCAAAAAGAGAGATGAATAGGGATGCATGGATGGGTGGAGTAATCAAGACACCCCCATTACGATAGACATTCAGTATATACATAAGAGAATGATGAGAGGAGGAAGAGAGACAGGATAGGCTCCCTCCCCCCCCCCCCAAAAGAAGAATGCCAAATAGTGAATGCTCTAATGAAAAATTTGATCCAAGACTACAGAATGGTGTTCCTCCCTTTAGGAAGAAACAATGCCAAGGGTACAAATGAGATGCTTTCGCTGTCTATGGAAAGAATCCCATGGAGAAGTGATGTCTTTGAAACTTGCTCAACTAGATGAAGAACCTATCCCAAAGAAATATCTATCTTTGCAACTGATGAAGAACCCATTTGCAACTGCTGATCATAAGTATCCACAATCACTTCAACCTATGAGGATTGATCATGTAGAGAATGAACAAGAGAGTCAGATGGAGCCCCTGTGACAACTGAAGAAGGTAATTATGCATCAAGAAGAAGAGTTAGATCATCAATACTATCCTCCAAATCTATCATTGAACCTATATCTGGAAGACTAGATGTACCCTGCTATTCTAGACCTATCATTGTGGCAATGTATGCATGTGGACTGAACTGAACTAGTGACCTCTTGCTATAACTATCAATAGAACCCTATGTGTCTGAATCTGTTGAAGCACTATCATTGGTGTCACTATTAATTTCCACATTGTATGATGCATGAAGAGGAGTAGAGGAAAAGCTTGGTGAACTTTCCTCAATGTATACATCCTTCTCCACAAAAATATGATGTATCTCTAGGTTGAGAAGTCTGTATGCCTTCACACTGTCTTCATAACCAATGAAAGTACAAGGATGAGGTGACTGTGCCTTGCATCCCCTGGAAGATCTATTTTTCCATGTGGGAAAACTGAATACTCTGAAGTGTTTCATAATAAGTTTTCTACCACACCATGCCTCAAAAGGAGTTTTTCCATCTAAGGCTAGATGTGGAGAATGATTAAGAATGTGAGTGGCACTAGAGATTGCTTCGACTTCTAATGATGGATCTAGAGACTTGGCTTGTATCATGAAACTTTCCATAGACTTAAGATTTGAGATCCTCAATGCTACAACATCTATCTTATGCAAACTAAATGCTACTGGAGTTTGAAGATCAATGCCCTCATGTCTGCAAAAGTCCATAAGTCTTCTGTTCACATACATGCTTCCATTATCCATTCAGAGAACTTTGATGGATTTCCTAGATTTCTTTTCTACATGAGTCTTGAAGGCTAGAAATGTGTCCAACACTTCATTCTTGTTATGAAGAAAGTAGATCCAAGTGAACCTTGAAAAGTCATCAACAAAAGTGAGTATATAGTTACCCTAGTTGAATGCAAAAGAACCTGCTAATACCATGTGAACCATCTGTACAATACTCGTTGCTCTTGAAGACTTCCCTCTCTGTAACTTCTCCTTTGGATGCATATTCATTGAATTTGTTGAACATTCACCTTTAGAAAAGTTGATTTGAGGTAGACCTTTGACCATTTTGTATGTGCAAAGTTGTTGAAGATGGTAGTAGTCAAGATGACCATACTGCTCATGCCATAATTGCATGTTTGAATTGGATTGAGATAACAAGGTCTTTGAAGGAGACTTGGGCACAAAATGGGAAAAAGAGTACAACCTTTTGTTATGATTCACTTTCCCCACTGCAACCAAGAAGTCATCTTTGAGACTGTGCACTTTTACTGAGTCTAGAAGAAACTCAACTTTATGTCCATCTCCAAGGTGAGTGATTTGGTAGATTGATAGGAGATTTGAACTTAGGTTTGGAACATAGAGAATATTTTAGAACTCTCCATTTTCCATTTCCACATTTCCTTTTCATTTAACTTCCATTTTGCTATAATTCCCCATGAAGATGTGTGGTACCTTGGACTAATTCAATGAAGAAAAATCCTCCTTTGAAGGACCCATGTGATAAGAGACACTTTATTCAAATATCCGTTCCTTTGAAGAGATTGAATTAACCATGAGTGCTTGTCCTTTGCCCTTGGAATCTGAAGAAGAACCTTTTTCCTTGTAACCAATAGGCAATGGAACATCATGTTTCTTCATGACGTTGGTCAATTTATCAATCTTCTTGAGATAACACTCATGCTCTGCATGACCCAATTTATTGCAATAAGCACACTACTTCTTCTCCTTATTGTTGTCCCCTTTCTTTTTGGAATTTGAGGACTTAACTTGTTGATTGGATTGTGGTGTTGTCTTTTCTACATCCTTTAATTTGCTCTTCCATTTCTTCTTACACTTTCCTTTATTTGAAGATTGTCCAGCTGAATGTTGAGAACCCTCATTGTTGGCCACTAATGCTTTAGATTGTGGTGATTTGAGAATCCCCATTGATTTCAATTTCTTTTCTTCATCATCCAATAGTTTAGCATATTCATCAAAAGTGAGTTTCTTATAGGCAAACCCTAAGGTAGTCTTTGAGGTGTTAAAAGGAGATACAAAAGTGGAATACTTCAATGGTAGCTTGTTATGAATGAGATAGATCAGTCTATCATCTTTGATAGAACTCCCACAATCAGTAAGCTTTGCCCTTAGTTCATTCACCTTGATGATGAAATCCTATATTGAGTCATATGACTTAGGATCTAAGGAAACAAGCTCATCTTCAATTTTGAAGACATCCTCTTTAGCCACTTTACCATATAGGCTTTCAAGGGTATCCCAAGCTTCCTTGGATGTAGAACACTTCTTGATTTGATGCATGATCTTATCATCTATCCCCAAACAAATATCACCTATGGCTTTCCTACCCATTACTACCCAAGCTGAAATTTCACTTGCTGGTTTATGAAGAGTACCATCTACATATTGTGAAACTCCATTATGTATTAAGTGATACCACATTTTGATTGACCACGTAGCATAGTTATGAGGAGTTAATTTAGGAAACTTAAAGTTGCCCATAATGCAAGAAATGAAAAAAAAGTGCAGAAAAGAGAGAACACAACACCAAGAACAACCCCCCTTTTCACTAAATCAAGAAACCCTCCCAAAATAGATACTTTGGGCACTTTATTAGTAGTGTGATTACAATGGGCCACTTGCCAATTTTTGCCTTTGTGGATTTCTATTTTTTCTTGTTACAACCTCAATAAAGATTACAAATCTACAACTTTACAATGTGCTACAATTCTGAAGCATTACAAAGCAAAGAAAAGCCTTATGTCTAAAAGTGACACTTTTGTCCAAACAACCCTAAAATTTGATAGTAGATCTAGAAAGTAGACAAAAAATAACACACTTTCAAAAAAAAATGGAACCTATTTTCGACACCAGATGTGCTTGTACGGAGCATTTGAAGTTGTAAAATATAGGATTATGTAGGTATAGTCACCAGAAAATACAATTTCTAAACAATCCTTGCAGCAAAACTAGAAAATAGTTACACCACTAAAATTTTTAGGAAACTCTACCTAATTTCAAAAAAAATTGCACCTAATTTGGAGTCTGGATGTCCGAGTTATGTCCTCTTGAAGTCGAACTGCAAAAACCAAAATCAATTTGAAGAGGGGTTGCATCAGCGAATGAATGGGTTAAATTGGATGGTCATATGACTATCATAGTAGTTTTATTTCACCCTAAAATGATGTCCAAACTGGTGTCAAATTTAATACAACAATATTGATGATGTCACCACACCTGGCCCTAGAATGACATCAACATGATGTCATGATGATATCAACATGTACAAAATTGTATGGATATGGAAAATGTGTCAGATAATTCAATGTTGACAATGAATATAGTTTTCCATGTGGCTTGGTGGCATGTACTACTGAGGTAGGTGCTTAGGTGGATGCTGAGTCAGCAGGTGCTAACATGTTAGTGTATAATTGGGCCACGTGGGCAGCTATTGTATCACTACGTGGTAGGAGTGGAAGTCTGTGCAGAGAATGATACTGCACCACATGGCCACCTCATTGGATTCTTTTAGGTCCAGAATACTATCCTGTAAGAAGTTCACTGAGTATTATCCCACATTCATGGGAGAAGAGCTTTTCACAGTTTTTAAAACCCCAAACGCACTCGCATCAAACAAACATGCTCATAGTGTTGGTAAAGGAAAGTCTTGTCATGTGGAAGGGTTGGCATGTCCTATGGATTTGGTAACTAGAAAAAGAAATCTTGGCTGCCGAATTTAATTGCAGAGTATGGCTTTCAAGGGTAGTTCAAGAGATGCCTAAGATATTTATTCAATAAACCCTGTGAATTAATAAAATAATCCACCAAAATATAGAGCCAAGTCAGGGTGTTACTGCCTAGTTTGGCAAAAACAATTCTCTACATAATCAACTAGAAATATAAATAATTTGCAAAGAGTAAATTGAATGCAGATCTGAAAATAAAATAATCAGATCAATAAATTGATCATACCTACCTACAAATTGGGGCCTCCAGGTTTTGATTTGCAAAAAAAATTTGCCTCACGATCAACTTTCACCCATAATAGGCAAATTTATAGTCGATCTTCACCAAATCAATGCTCTAGACACAACATTGAGGTCAGATCTGGCTCTAGACGCTCCCAATTTCTACAGATCCTTCAAATTTGGGTCAAGGTGCTGAAGTATGAATGGTCTCGAATGACTATGTGTAGAGAATCTCCCTCGGAGCTTTGATACCATGTAAGAATTTGGCTTAGGCAAGAATTCACCCAAGAACTAAAAAACTCAACACAAGCACACAGTAAACCAAAATAGAGAGAGTATGATTAGAATGATGATATTCATTCAATATGCCAGCTTAGCCAACTTAAGAGTACACTAGGAGTGCCTATATATAAAGGCCTCATGAGAGCTTCTAGAATGCATAGAAGTTAGTACTATGATAAATCATACAACCAAGGACATGTCCACTAGATATGGGTTATCCTCCATTAAGCATAGAATTAAGTGCGATGATGTGAGGATAAGCTTACAATGGTGTAGACAATATGTGCTAAATAAGGATTGCGAATAACTGTGTTGTCAACATGACAACTAAGTGAATGATGCAACCTCCTATGTTGTAGATGCCATGTGCATAATTAGAGTTGTGTAACTCAATGAGAGTACACAAATCCTAAGTGTCTCACCTAAAATAAATAATAAAATAATGCAAAATAATTAAATAATGCATTAACCTAAGTAAACTTAAGTAAGTGTAATAAATAAATACTTATTTACACCAACAAATTCTAATTATATTATTCACATACTTAAGGACTGATAAGCTTAATACATGTTTTATTAGTTTGATAACTGATTCACCCCCCGCATTATTGTTGGAAGCATGAATGTTGATGATATTCCTATGGGAGAGTATATCAGAGTTCAAATTGTGGTATGATAGATCTAATGATTTTAATAGAAGTTCTTATACTAATTCTGATTAGGTAGGCAATATGGATGATAGAAAGAGCACTGGTGGTGGATACTTCTTTCTTGGAGGAAGATTGGTTTATTGGCTAAGTAATAAGTAGGATTGTACATCACAAAGTACAATAATATGTTGTGGAAGAAAATAATTGCAATCAAGCTGTTTGGATGAAGTAGATGCTAAAGGATATAAGGATAGAAATTATTTAACCTATTGTCATACATTGGCACAACACAAGCACTAAAAATATGTCTAAGAATCCAATGTTGCATTTGAATACCAAGCATATTTCTATCAAGTATCACATGTTGCGAGAGAAAGTTGCAAAAAAGGAAATTAGATTAGAGTATGTGGTCACTAAAGAGAAAAGTGTAGATATATTCACTAAGCCTCTTCCCAAAGAGACTTTTGAATATTTGTCAGGTATGCTAGGGGTTACGCCCCTTCCTAAATCAGAGTAGAAGATGCAAGAGTGCATCAGTTCAGTGTAACAAAGCACCATTCTTGTCTAGACTGAATGTCGATGCTTCCTATATGGGGGAGTATCTATGATGGATAGAGTCATCTAAGACTCTTGTTGGATTTTGTTTTGAATAGTGTCTTTGGACACTTGAGCTAGTAAGAATCAGTTGTTGTAGAATTTCATGGTTGCTAAAATCTTTGACATTGATGTCAATTGGGGAGGAGTTCGGCATGAAAAACATCATGAGAAGATCATGAGGAAGAACATCACAAGGAGAAGAAAAGAAAGAAAAAGTATAACATGTTTGAAATAATTACAACATGGAATGATAGTTTGATAGAAATAAAATTGATGTATATCAATGGGGGTGAATGATTGAATGATTGATGAAGAGGATTTGAAAAGAAAGATTAACAGTCTTTTTTTGGTATTCTTGGAACTAGATGTTTTTCATCTATGTTGCCATCAATGTTAAAGGGGGAGATTGTTGGAAGCATGAATGCTGATGATATTCCCATGGGGGAGTATTGTAGATATGTTACTATGATGATATGTTAGATTCATAACTAAGTTTGTCATTGATGTCAACGTAGTAGTTTTCTATGATAGTTGATAGAAGAAAAACAAAAAGACCAAGTTGGCACAGATGGATAGTGAGTATTCTAACTATCCAAGATTATGGGAGATACTTTAGAGAGTATTTAGTATATGTAGTTAATGTCAAATGAAGAATGATTTATCCTTATCCTTTCTCTCCTTCAAAATCTCTCTATGTCAGCACCAAAAATAGTTTACATCTTAGTTTGTGAAGGCAAAAACTATTATGTTGATCCTGAATTACTTAGCACATATTGCATTCCTAATGCTTGGCACATACTATTTTTGGATTGCTCAGCATCTACTACATTTTTGGTTTTCTTGACACCTATTATATCCTCATTTTCTTAGCACCTATTATATCCTAGTTTTCTCAACACATGAATATTCCTAGATCACTCTTCATACATTGTGTACTTGGCATATATAGTGTTGACACTCAATTGTCAAGACTTATTCTTTTGACCAACAATGATAGTTGAAGTCAATCCTTAACTGGGCACTAAAGATATAAGTAAAGGTAAGGAAACCATTCACTCAACACTTCTAAAGGAAAAAGGAAAAGAGACAAAAAAATTTGTTGATGAAGTTGATATAAAGGAAGATATAGTAATTCTAGATTTAGATCTCTCCAATCTTATTCTTGATCAAATGGACACTCTTGGAGATCTTTGGAAGAAAAGGGCTAGATGAAAAAAGCTAAGAGTAGAAAACAAGGAAATAAATCAAGTTCTTGAAGATACCAAAGGTATATTTATTGTTACATTAAGTATTGAATTTGATGAGAAGAAAACTATCTTAGACCAACTTGTTTACATAGTTCACAAGTTTATTGAAGATTTGAATGGTCAAGAGAAGCTACTGTAGAGAGAAAAGAGGGAATTTTAGAATAAGGTTTTAGATAATGTGGCATAGATGATTTCCATAAACCAAGTGGAATTTTCCACTATTCTTAATTATTTTGAGAGCACTATAAATAATGTTGTTTCCTTGTTTGTAACATTAAGAGATACTATAAAATTTACCAAGGCAATTAAAGATAAGTTGTCAAAGATTGATACTAATCTGAATGCAAGTATAAAATAGTTTTCACTTGACTAGATCACGTATTTGAGCAACTTGCAAGTAGAGTTATTGAGAGAAGAAGCAAGGATTAGGGTGACACTATTAGAAATTAAGATTTTGATAATCCCTAACATGGATATAATGCAGAAACACATTGTCCATGCAAATAAATGAATCCATGATAACAAATTTTCTATTGCGAATCATATGATGGAATTATTAGATAAAGTATAGATAGCTTTTCATATTTCAAAAGTTTCAAAGAAATTTGGGACAAAAATATATCTCTAATTTTGAAGGTGCATAGCAAATTCCTCACATGTTGGTATTACCTCCTAGATACACATTTTTGGTATTTGTGTCAAAAATAAGGGGGAAATATAGTTGAATCCAAGGGGAAATATAGTTATATATAGCATTTATGAAAGAAATATATGTATATAGCAAAGCTACAAAAAAAAAAATTAAATAAAAAATAGAGTTAGTGTCAACTATGTATTAGCATAGTAGTCAAAATTGAGCTACAAAACCAAGAATATTGATAGGGGGAGTTTTGAATCATCATTTTTAGTATTCATATTTTTGGTATGATAAGTGTTTTTGTCACTAATGCAAATGGGGAAGATTTTTGACCTAATGACGAGACTATTTTTCAATTAGTGCCAAAAGACTTAAATCATTTGGTTGGTTGTATTATTACAGAGCACCACAAAGTTTACCTTGTAGATAGTGTCAACCAAGCAAACATGAAGTATTAACTAGAAAGAAGAAAATATAGTGTCAACTAAGCTAGCCATGTTAACTAAGGAGAATGAATAATAGTGTTGACCAAGCTTCAATTCTAACCAAGTTGTTGTACTGTCAACTAAGCTCTATAATGTTTCATGAGTCATTAGTGTTAACTGATTTCACACCTACTCTTGTTAACTAATTTCACACCTACTCCTAAGTTATCAATGCAAACCATGCGCCAGTGTCAATTGAGTGCTAGAGTTTTCCAAGTTTAGTATTTTTGAAGAAGGATATTGTTGAAAATAGATTGATACAAGTATGATAAATGTGTTTCAATCATTATTTTTTCATTGATGTCAAACAAATTTTTTTTTTAGGTAAGACAACTACTTATATGATTTAAGTACTATTACATATTTGATTGATGAAGAGGATTTGATCAAAAAATGTAACAATAGCACTTAGAGGAAAGGTTGAGTTATGCTATAAAAAGGGGGTACAAGAATCAACCAAGATAGTGATATCATAGTGCATTGATAATCTACTTAAGGTCACAAAGGTTGGTTACACTAAGCAACTTTAGAAGAACAAGTTAGTGCAAGCTAAGCAAAAAATTAGTTGGAGCTGAGTAAAAGTCTATCTTAGTGTATGTCAAGAAAAATAATAGATGCCAATTGAAGTTTAGTTGATGCCGAGCACCAATAAACTTTAGTGCATGCTGATTGATTTTACAGAGGATGCCAAGCAATACAATATTAGTCAAGAATGATAAGCAAGTTAATTCTAAGTTTCGACACTATTAGAAAGATCATGAATTTGATGTATCTAAGCTAATAAGTTTGTTTTCTTGAATTGTGTGAACCAAGTGGAAGATAAGATTGATGAGCTAGTGGCATAGAATTCATGGTAAACCATTTTGAGGTGAACTCAAAGAGGATTGAAGGAGAAGTTTCTAGAAGTGATATGGAATCCTACCTAATCTGTCCTAACCCTAAATTGGATGAGGGAGAATGAATAGAAAAAACAATCTTAATTCTCTATTTATATTGATGGCTAGTTAGAAGAAAGGGTTGTCATGTGTAAGAACCTAAGGAAGACAAGGAGTCAAGGGTATTGCTTCATTTAGTGACCTAAATGAGAGTCTGCATTGGCATGTTAAGAAAGTAGGCTTAAGGGTATGGATGCTTGAAGGGTGAATAACTATTAGAGTTGTAACATGTGAAAGCCAAGTAGAATGGAGGACTGAAATAAAGATCTATAACATGCAAATAGAGTTGTAAGTTGTTATTAGATCAAGCCTTACTATTACTCTCTAATCATTGTATTAGTCTAGTATAAATCCTTTGGATTAAGACTAACTTAACAGTTATTTGTAAATCCTTTAACCAGATGACATTCCAAGTGAATGGTCTAAGGTTCTCTAACAAGGCACACTCCTAATAGGATAATTGATATCCTTTAACAAGGTCATATTTAACATTGTGTATTGTAACGTTTAATAGTGTTGGTTGTTCATAGGGCCTCACTTTAGAAGAGCGAAATAGAGTAGCATGTTACTGGGGGTTTTTCCCAAATTGGATTTCTACATAAACCATTGTTTCAAATGTGATGTTGAATCTGTTATTTTTCATGTTTACATTTCTACAAATTGATATGACAGTAACCTACAAGTTTTAAGTGATTGCATAATGTTATGGATACATACATGATGATAAATATTTTATGGGTTCACTAAGTTGTGAAAAGTTTTATCTATACATTTGGACCTTGGATAATTGATTCAACCCCCTCTTAGTTATTCTAAAGAATTCCAACAATTGGTATTAGAGCCATCTTCTTAAAAGGATTATTTTGAAGGTACTAGAAGCACAAAGATCAAGATGTCAAAAAGAGATGTAACCAAGCTTAACAGAGATAGCTTTCCTACATGAAAAGGTTTGACAAAGCTACACCTTGGAGGACTTGGAAATCATGCAATATATACCATTACTACTGAGAATTTTGATCGTATTGGAGCCCTAAATACTATGGATATGAAAAAGGAGAAAGAAGACAACCAGGCAATGCTAGAGATTGCCTCTACCCTTAGCTCTGTTGAATTTGATGATATCAAAAATCTTGATAGTGCAAAGAAAATGTGGGATTCTCTACACACCATCTATGGAGGAGACAAGAATGTTTTAAGAGCAAAAATTGAAAGTCTTAGAGGTAAGTTTGATGATATGATAATGCAAGAAGGTGAAAATATTGCTCAATATTGCTCAAGGATAAAAGATATTATTAATGCAATAAGAGGAGCTATTGGTACAATAGATGACGATACTATTTTAAGAAATTTTTTAAGAACACTACTTCCTATATATGCTATTAGAGTTTCTATAATACAATAATTGAGATGTATACCGGGAAACAATCTATCTCTTGAAGGTCTAGTAGGAAGACTCATTATTTCTGACCTATATAACTTTGATAATTATAAAGTTGAAAATATTGAATCTAATTTCAAAGATAGGTTCTATCATTGAAGGAACCTGAAGAGAAGAAAAAGAAGAAAAAGATAAAGTATGTGCCCAATCACAGTGATACAAATGTGGAGGATGTATATCAACTTGAAGCACTATTAACAACAAGATTTAAATAGAGGTAAAGGAAAGTTTAAAGGTAAATTACCTATCATTTGTTTCAATTGCAATGAGGTTAGTCATATTACTGGTAGATATCTAAAGAAGAACTACAGAGGTGGTGAAAAATACAAAAGTTGAAGAGAGGAAAATAGTAAGGATTACAAAAGAAAAGGCAAGAAGTCTTGCTACATTTCTAAAGAGGAAACAAAAGATGAATATGATGAGAATGATGATGAAGTGGTGTATGTTACAATGAAGGATGAATCTAATGAAGATGAGGCAACTATACTTGTGTCTTGTGTGAACAAGAGTGACAGATGGATCATTGATAGTGAGTGTTCACATCATGTGATTGGAGATAAAAGTAAGTTGATTACCTTAAATTGTTATGATGTAAATAGTGTAAGATTTGGTAATGATGCACCATGTTTGATAAAAGGAAAAGATTCTATCAAACTCATAGAAAAGATTTTATGTGGCAATGATTACTATGTTGAAGGATTTAACTATAATCTATTGAGTGTGTTATAATTGAATAACTTAGGATGTAAGGTTGAGTTTGAAAACAACATTGCTAAGATATATGATACTGATGGAAAACTGATTGGAAAGGGTGATCAAACTAGGAGTAATCTATTCTACCTTGATATAGAGGATGCCACTTATTTAATTGCAAAATTTTATGACGTGTGACTATGACACAAAAGGTTATGTCATGTTAATTTTGGTAACTTGGTTAGTATCAATAACATGAAAAAAGTTAGAGATTTGACTAAGTTGAAAAAGCCTAATAATATAATGCGCAAAAAATGTCAATTAAGAAAAATGACAAAGTCAATTTTTAAAAGTAAAACTCATACCTCTAAAGGAATACTAGAGATTGTTTATACTAACTTGTGTGGACCAATTGAAGTGCAAAGCTACAAAGAAGATAAGTAAACTATGTTGCTTGTTGATGATTATTCTAGAATTATGACAATTATGTTTCTGAAATAGAAATCTGATATTTTCCAAACATTTAAGTGGTACTTAGAAATAGTTGAGAAGGAAATAGGTAAAAGTATTAAATGTTTGAGATCTAACAGAGGAGGAGAATTTGCATCGAATGACTTTGAGATGTTTTGTAATGACAAAGGTATCAAAAGATAGACACCTATTCCTAGAACCCCTCCACAAAATGGAATTGCTAAAAGGAGGAATAGGTCTATAATGAACTGTGACAGGACATTCATGATGGAGAAAAATGTTTCTTTGAAATACTGGAGAGGAGTTGTACATACAAATTTCTATACCTTGAACCATGTATAAGTCAAGAAAGATACCCATTCAACATATTTTGAACTATGGTATGGATACTCATCCAATGTAAAATATTTTAAGGTATTTTGAAGAAAATTCTTTATTCTCAAGGATTTTAGGAATGGTAAACTAGATGGAAAAAGTGAAGAAGGTATATTCCTAGGTTATTCCAAAAGAAGTAAAGCTTATAAGTGCCTAAATGCTAACACTAACAAAGTTGTGAAAAGTGCAAATGTGAAATTTAATGAATATATAGAAGTATGTGAAACTGAACTTATGAAGGAACCAGAAGAATAAAAATCATATGTATGCTTCAATTAAGGTATGTTGACTAAAGACAATGTTACAAATCAAGCTACAAATCAACAAGTGTGAGTTATGGCCAAGTCACATACTATGAATGCCAAGTTGCATTCAGGACCTAAGCTACATTTAGATGCTGAGTTATAGAATGAAGCTAAGGCACATTCTGATACTGATATTAGTGTACATGAGAGAGATGTTGAACTACCTAACAAAGTTGTACATAGTGATTTTGAAGTAGATAGATCAAATGAAGAAACGAAAGCTAAACCAAGATTGTCCAAATATGTCAAGAGACATCATCCAACTACACAAATTATTGGAGATAAAGATGTTGGAGCAATGAAAAGAAAAAAATTGATAAATGATACATGTTTGTTGAGCATGAAAGAACCCAAAAAGGTAAAAGATTCCTTACAAGATGTAGATTGGAGTAAAGCCATGGAAGAAGAGATTCAAAAAATTAAGAAAAGTAAGACATGGACTCTAGTTCCTAGACCAAAAGACAAAAATATAATTAGCACCAAGTGGGTGTTTAGAAATAAACTAGATGAAAATGGTGAAGTCACAAGGAATAAGGAAAGATTAGTCTACAAAGGATATGCACAAGAAGAAGGAATCGTGACTATGAAGAAATATGTTTTCCTGTTGCTAGATTAGGAGTGAGAACTCTACTTGCTTATTTTGTATACCAAAGTTTCAAAGTTTATCAAATGAATGTCAAATCTACATTTTTTAATGACATATTAGAGGAAGAAGTTTACATAGAATAGCCAAAATGATTTTTTGATGTTAACAATAAAGACGTGGTATGTAGATTACACAAAGCTCTATATGGTTTCAAATAAGCACCAAGAGAATGGTATGAGAGGCTTCATAATTATCTTGTAAAATTTTGATTTGAAAGGATTGATGATAACAAAAATTTGTACATGAAGACTGAGAAAGGAAAAGGTATTTTGTTATCTAAAATTTTTGTTGATGATATTGTATTTGGAGGTCAAGAAGCTTTATATAAGGCTTTTTCAAATGAAATGAAACAAGAATTTGAAATATCTGTGTTTGGAGAGATCAAGTTCTTTGTGGGCTTGTAGGTACATTAGATGAAATATGGTATATACACCACTCAGTCAAAGTATGTCAAGGAGCTACTAAAAACTTTTAGATTGGAGGATTCCAAAAGTAGTAAGTAGACCTATGGTGACAGGACATAAATTGTCAAAGAATGATGATTTAGTTGAGGTGAATCAAACATTATACAAGTCTATGATTGGAAAATTACAATATGTAGTATATAGAAGACCTAATATTGCATTATCTATAGAGATAGTTGCAAGATTCCCCACTAATCCCAGGCAGAATCATTTGATGGCTGTAAAGAGAATAATGAGATATCTTAAAGGAATAGAGGAAGATGGTCTATACTACAACAAAAATGAGAAATTTGAATTAAGAGCCTATACTAATGCTGATTGGGCTGGAAACATTGATGCAAAAAAACACTAGTGGAGGAGCATTTTTCTTAGGCAAGAGGTTGGTTACATGGACTAGCAAGAAACAAAACTAAAACTTCATAATCTACTATTGAAGCTAAATATGTTGCTACTACTATAAATTGTACAAAAATTGTATGGATCAAATAGCTACTCAAATACATGAAGGAAGAGATCACTAAACCAGTGATACTTTATTTTAATAGTACAAGTACTATAAACATACCAAAAAATCCTATGATGCACACAAAGACTGAGCACATTACAACCAAGCAACATTACTTGATAGAAGTAGTTCAAGATAAAGAGGTGAAGATGGAATATGTTAAGACAAAAGAGAAAATTGTTGATATCTTCACAAAAACATTTCCTAAGGATGCTCATGAGTATCTAAGAGGTAAACTAGGGGTGATACCTCTATCAAAGGCTATCTAAGAAACAAAGGAATGCCCTACATCGAACAAGCCAATTGACATATGTTACACATTAATATAGTGGATCTTACTTGAGGGAATGCCTAAAGTAATCAAAGACATGAAACTACAAAGTAGTTACAAGAAAGGTGACACAAGAGAAACTAAAGAAGTTCATAAATGCATTTTAAGATGACAAGTCTTTGGTATTGTTGTGAAAGAGGAAGATAGTTACTGATAAGGGGAAATACAAGAAAGGGAGAAATCCTAACACATAGTATGAGGGAGAAATCTACTGATGACTTAACATCTACCTTGTAAGAAGAAGATATAGTAGAAGGGAGATGTAAAAAATAATTCAGTGGGAGTCATAGGAATGAATTGATTATTGATTGACCTATTCAGAAGATGAAAGTTGCTGATAGAGGGAGATATTTCAATACAAGGAACTATTTTATTTTTGGTATTTTGTTGGTCTTACTAATTTAACCAAGTCATTTTGGTCGATTAATTTGGTTTGCATCAATGACAAAGAGGGAAATTTTTGAAGAAGGAGATTGTTGAAAATAGGTTGATACAAGTATGATAACTATGTTTCAATCATTTTTTTGTCACTGGTCAAACCTACTTTTTCTGGTAAGACAACTACTTATACGATTTAAGTACTATTACATATTTTATTGATGAAGAGGATTTTATCAAAAGATGTAACAATAGCACCTAGAGGAAAGGTTGAATTATGATATAAAAAGGGAGTACGAGAATAAGATAAGATAGTGATATCATAGTGCATTGATAATCTACTTAAGGTTGCAAAGGTTTGTTATACTAAGCATACTTAGAAGAATAAGTTTAAAAAAGTTTGTGTACCAAGCTTGACCAAATGGATAGTAGGTTCCAAGAAAAGTTAGTGCAAGCTAAGTAGAAAATCAGTTGGAGCCACATAACACTCTATCTCAGTGTATGCTAAGAAAAATAGTGGATGTTGGGTAAAGTTTAGTTGATGTCAAGAACTAATAAAATTTAGTTTGTGCCAAGTGATTTCATAGAGGATGTCAAGCAATGTAGTATGTGTTGAGCATCAGAAGCAAGTTAATGCTAAGTTCTAGTATTATTAGAAAGATCATGAATTTGATGCATATGAGCCAACAAGGTTTTTTTCTCAGATTGTGTGAACTAGGTGGAAGATATGATTGATGAGTTGGTGGCAAAGAATTCATGATAAACCATTTAGAGGTGAAGTCAAAGAGGATTGAAGGAAAAGTTTATAGAAGTGATATGGAATGAGGGGTAGATTCATTAAATCCTACCTAATCTATCCTAAGCCTAAATTAGATGATGGAGAATGAATGAAAAAAGATCTTAATTTTCTATAATTTATAGGGATGACTGGTTAGAAGCAAGGGTTGTCATGTGTGAGAACCTAAGGAAGGCAATGAGTCAAGGGTGTTTCTTCATTTAATGACCTAATTTGGCATGTTAAGAAAGAAGGAAGAAGGGTATGGATGCTTAAAGGGTGAACAAGATATCATTGTTGAAATGTGTGAAAGCCATGCAAAATGGGGGACTAAAATAGAGATCTGTAATCCACAAATGGAGTTGTAAGTTTATATCAGATCAAGCCTTACTGTTACTCTCTAATAATTGTATGAGTCTAGGGTAAATCCTTTGGATTAAGGTTGACCCGATAGTTATTTGTAAATCCTTTAATTGGGTGACATGCCAAGTGAATGGTTTAAAGACCTCTAACAAGACTCACTCCTAATAGGCTGATTGAAATCCTTTAATAGGGTCACATTTAATAGTGTGTATTGTAACCTTTAATAGGGCTAGCCTTTCATAGGGCATCACATCAAAAGAGTGAAAAAGAGTAGCATGTTACTAGTGGTTTTTTCCAAATTGGGTTTCCACATAAATCATTGTGTCAAATGTGTTGCTGAATATGTTATGTTTCATATTTACATTTTTGCAAATTGATCTGACAATAACCTACAAGTTTTAAGTGATTGCATAATCTTATGGTACATGCATGATGATAAATGTTTTATGGGTTCACTAAGTTGTAAATTTTTTTATTTATACATCAACACCTTGGATAACTAATTCAACACCCCTCTTAGTTATTCTAAAGAATTCCAACAATTATGTTGCTGAGTATCAAAATATTGCTCGAGTGAACTTCTAAAATTGAGTGTCAGCATTGAACTGACTAGGAAAAAATTATTTAATATAATATTGCAGCTAACTTCAAAAGGTAATTATTTGGATTGGTATAAATGTTAGATATCATTTCATATCGAAATGAATATGAAATATAAAGAACATGCGAGTTTCAAGAATAAAAGTAGTATAAGTAAAATAAGAGTCTCATCCATCACATTAACATGATCTTTCTACATCAAAGGAATCTCGTTCAACAAACTAAGTTATAGAGAAGAGATCAGCTACTAGTTCATCCTAATAGGTGCATCAGTCAAATCTTCTAACAAGGTAGACTTAACAATCTTATGCAAGATCTCCTAACCAAGTATGTACTTCATTGTATTGTATAAGTCCTTTCACAAGCTGGACCTAACAATTGTTACTGCTCCTAATAAGGCATATCATTAGGAGTGATCATTTTAAAGCCTTATGTTGGTGTTTTAAAATGTTACCCATTTCCAATTATCCCAATGAGAATATGACACATCTAGGGGCAGCTAACTCCCATTATCAACATATCATTTCAGACACAGGGCCAACTATAAGGTATGACCCTTCTGCACTTCAGGCTCTACAAAACCTAGGTGGGTGACCCTCTTTAGATCAGACTGTGTGACTAGTGCAATAACCATTTTTAGGATCTAGAAAAGTAGATGAAACCCCTAATATCTCCTAGTGGTTTATGAAACAACATAGATTCTACAATAGCTAGGTGCAAACCGATATTATTCATAAGTTGAGTGAGGGTTTAAAAACTTTTATGTCCACTTCAACATGAAAAAATGATTTATATTGAGAAAAGATAGCATGTTCAATATGTAGCAAAAACTTTAATGATCCTACAAATGACCAATGCCTTATCCATTAGGGCAATCCTACACTCCAGAATTATGCATCCTTGAACATCAATCAACATATGGCATGCATTAAGACATTCATCTTCAGTCTATTCACCTTATGAATTAGACAATAATATCCAATATAACCCCATACTTTCTCACATCCTTCTTAATTGAATCTGCAACCTTTTCTGAAACCACAAGCAATTATATGACTCCTTGAGTTAAAGGCAAGCAAATTTCAAACATACAACCGGGCAATTGCAAATAGGTTCAAGATCTTTGTTTTTGAACATATAACATTACAAACTCAACAAGAAAGGAGACAGAATTATATTGAAATTCAAAACCTTTTGCACATTGTATTTATCTCCTTGAAATAAGTACATTAGGAAGGCATAAAACAAGATACAAGATCACACTACTGTATCAGAACTATCTGTGAAATCCATATGTTGTTCATACAAAACATGTTGGGTATGTGGCTTTCACAGCCTGAGCAGAGCTCTAAGAACTGAAAAAATAGAGAACCAACCAACCCCCCCCCCCCTTACTCTAGCCTTGGGATCTCACTTAAATACTATGAGATGCAACAAGCTTCAGGCATAAAGAACTGACAAGTGTCCCTTACAAAAGATATCACAAGTTTGTAACAGAAGAAAGAAGAAAAATGATTAACAAAACATCATGTAGATCAAATATTCTCCTGTAAGGTCCTTTTCTGTTACCACTTTTTGCTGATTCGGCTCTACCACTGATTTTTTGTATGCACAATTGCTAAGACCACCCTATCAATGACAAAATAAACTCTGAAAAATATGCACCAACCTAGGCCCATGGGTTTTGTCAAGATGACTACTGAATGAGAATCATCTTTACTTCCCACTCTTTACTGATCATGCCAGGCTTCAGAAATAACAGAATTATTGCTTAGCATGCAGTACAGAAGCCGAAAAATAATGTGGTTATTAAAGATAACAAAATAGGGATACTCTAATCCCCAGCCATGTCTGCTTCCTTAACCAACTTCTTGCCAAAATTTTCCATCTACTAACAAAAAAAAGGGGGGACACGCACAAAAAGTGAAAAAGACTATACCCAAGGGTATAAAATCTTCCTCACCCTCTTCCAAAACTATGCACAGGGTCTCAAATATTTTTGCTACCCTGGCATCAAACTAAGATGCTTTGAAAATTTGTTTAAAAGATGATGTTTCTGCTGAAAAGGTTGTTAGCTTACAAAGTCTATTCCTTGTTCTTCTTACCACCTTGGTGACTTGACTATGACACCTGAATACTAGCTTTCCTCTATCAAAAAACCATACACAGGCATACGAAGCTAACCATTTTCCTTTTCTAAACCATCCTCTAAAAATAAATAAATCATTTTTCAAAGTATCAGTGTCCCAGAACCAACTACTCTTAACGAACAATCCTTCCGCTATCCATACCCTCAGACTTAGTGAAATCTTTAGAAACATCTTTTGAATAAATCACCAGGACTGAGAAATGCAGAGACTATGGTATACAAACTTACTTGAAGCCTTTTCTTTTATCTTTGTAACTTTTGCATTTTATCCTTGAGCCAACTACTTGACACTCGTGCCAAATCTACCTCAATCCCAATAGTAATTTTTCGTTCAGAGATGACTCACGAATTTCTACTTGCACAAGTTGATATTGGAAAAATCTCACTTGTTACACTCAGAATGACAAATTATCATCATGGAAGGCTTAGGCAAACTGAATGAAAAGTGTCAAAGACATTGAACACCTTAAGGATCTTAAAAGAATAGCTGAGTGGACATTCAATTATGGGCATTCATAGGGCTTAACTTTCTCCAAATTTCAAAAGGATGCTCAAAATGGGAATGCAATTTTGAGTGCCAATATTGGCTCTGTCTGGGGAAGCATGTCCCTTGTGGGCATGGTAAGATTCCAGATCTCTTGGAGAAGCAGACCACATACCTGAAACAACAAAACTTCTCTCGAACAGCTTATTGAAAGCAAGGAAATAACTACTTCTACTATTTACAAACGATGACCCCGGGCGACCAAACTTCGACAAAATTGTTTACCTCTATCATAAACATGATT
Source organism: Cupressus sempervirens (assembly GCA_028749045.1). Lineage (NCBI taxonomy): Eukaryota > Viridiplantae > Streptophyta > Pinopsida > Cupressales > Cupressaceae > Cupressus > Cupressus sempervirens. Next base: position 549,689,632 of record CM053790.1, on the reverse strand, counting down.
CTCATCTAAACTTTCATGAGGTAAACTGAAATTTCTTCTACCCATTTCACCAATCAGATCAGCATCATGCAACGAATCACTTGGTAAAATGAGATAAATACCTTCACTTTCATAGTGTATATAAAAACTAGGCACAAATTTAACCTCCTGCTCACTATGAAAGAGAAAATCAACATGTTCTTGAATACCAACATCAAACTGAAATGCATCCCTATTGCTTGATTTATGCATGTTGTCTGTCAGAAATGCAAAGAGCTCATTCTCAACTTCACAGAAAAAGTTATATATATCATGCATTTTTAACTCACCTTGACTTTGCATTTCTTCAAGTATCTCTGGCTGAATGCCAAAAGAGCAGTCAGATTTATATTCACACATGACATCATCATCAAAATCTGACATTACTTCACAACCACCTGATATATCTTCATAATCAAAGTGCTGATTGGTTTTTACCTCATTTGAATGATCGTAGAACTTACCATGAAGTGTCGGTTTCTCTTCAAAGACAACTCCATCGCACACTTCATCTTCACACTTACCAAATATAGCATCATTAGAAGATTCAATATTAGAAATAGAAGAACAATAATCTAATTTACGACAGTAGTATGAAAGTGTATCATCATTTGCATCTAACCCCGCTAAACCTGAAACCTCCATGTCATCTTCAAACAATGGGTTGATAAATCCATGTAGTGATCCTTTCTGAACATTGGGACAAAACATGGGATGGTCATCCTCACAAGCATCATCATATAAAACATTATTATAGATTTGAAATTCATTACCCACCCTATCTTCATGGAAACTTTCAACGTATGAAGAAAAGTCTGAACTGTATGAAAACTCCTTTTCTATTTATTCTACCAAACATATAGTGTCTATATTTACATCCTCTTTAGCAACTTGTTTAGGATAACCATTATGAACTAACTGTGACTCATTCCTAAACACCTCACTACATATTGGATTTTTATTGTCTGATGTAAAAGCATTTGACAACCTTTTACTGAAGTCTTCAGAATTATTAACCTGAACTGGACTCAACATTCTTTTATCTTCATACCTTGGGGATAGATCACTATTAAAATCTTCATTGGCTAACTGATTTGTATGATGAAAAAACTGAGTTGCACCTTCCTTATCAGAATTAGAGGAAGAATTCATATCTTTAGCTTCAGATGAATATTCACTGCCATCATTGCTTTCTTCCACCCAATCAAAATCAGATTCGTATGAAGGCAAACATACTTTGTCTTTTTCCTCACTATGATTCGAGCAACCACTCTCATCATCTCCTTCATATGATGCTTCTTCATTGTACATTGGATAAACAACTTCATTGTCATCATTTGGAAGATGACTTACGATTTCTTCATACCCACATTGGGACTCATATCTTTCTGATTCATTATTAACATAATGCAACCTCTCAATAAGAGAATTCAATTCTTGTCTATCCGACTGATTAAAAGAATACATCTTACCATTTACTGCTAAAATATTATCAACATGTGCATTATGTTGTTCTGATTTTTGCTGAGATGATTGTGATTCACGCTCTTCACTTTGTGTTAACTCTCCATGGAATGTTGGATCAACAACATCAAACTCATGATCCGAGAGATAACTTTCAAAATTATCACTTGCACAAGACTGAGATCTAGGTCCAGCAAGTTCAAAATTGGAAACATTAGTAATATCATCATACACATAACTGTTGTGAGAAAAACTTTCTATTGTAACCAATGTCTAATTTGTAAAATCAATATGTCGCTGAAACATATCAGAGTCTGAAATATTATTCACTACTATAGCATCATGAACATGTATGTTTCTATTTGCAACTGGACTAGCCTTTCTCATACACACATTCTGATTTAAATTCTTAGTCTGATTAAAACCTATAGTAGGGATGTTGACATTTTGAACTATATTGGAACACTCAACATAATATTGCTCTTGATTTTTATCTTCATTATGCAAGCAAGAAACCCTAGATAAATGACTCCTAGTAATTCCATACTTCAAATTATTCTCAATGTCGATGGCAGTCATAAAGGCCTAATATAATGTCTGAGGTTCCTTATTCCTCAACCGGTAACTCATTTTCTTATCAAATGCACCAATGTAAACTATTAGGCACACTTTATCCTTTGGTCTACATTTCTTCAAGATCTCATTTAGGGTTCTTACAAATCTGATATTAAACTGAGGAACAAGCTCATCTTCCTCAATATGAATCCTTAAAAATTTATCAAATGAATCAGATAAGCTCACCCTCTCTCCAAATTGCTCCATGAAAGCTACATGCAACTCACTCCAGGATGAAAAAGAACATGTCGGTAAAAATGAAAACAAATCTCTAGCATCAGCCTCTAGAGTCTGAAAAAATAATTTTATGTGTACATCTTCATGGGGAATCTTATAGTCACCCATCAAGTCACTGAAAACTTGAACATGCTGACTAACTGAAACATTATGGTTTCCATTTAATTTAGACAAATGTTTTCTAATATCATCAGGGATGACATTAGGGAAACCATAGATACCATCAAAATATAATGGCATATATCTCTTGGTATAAAAGGATCTACGATTTTGGTCAATGGACTGCATACTAGGTGAACAGAAATTTTCCATCTCTTGCAAACTAACAACTTCACCAAATATCTTTCTAGATTTAAAACTTGCAGTAGATCTAAAAATCTTATCTACCAACTCAAATATCCAAACATATTCTGAGATGTAAATACACTTTCTGAAACAATCCTTCACATAATATGTTGAGATACATAAAACCTTTCTCTTGCATAGTGCTTAAAATCACTTGATGGAGAAAACTTGCATATAACTTACTGTCTTGAAAAAGAAATTCAAAAAAGAGGAAAATACCTTAACCGTGATGCTTGCAAACTTCTTCAATGCTATAAAGAACAATTGATTCAAATCATTCTTGATTTAGTAACCATTGCCAAGGGCTTGAAATAACTTTTTCAAATCTGCATCCCAACTGTTGTAATTTTCACAATACCCTTCACTTCAAAAAGTTACACTGGTGCAGAGATATACTTTAGAGTCGCCACTCATTAAATGAGAAAAGATTTTCCTAGCTTCCATAAGACAAAAAGCTAGTCTAGAATGTATAACAGGTATCTAAAAACTCACACACAACCTTGGAACATCACACCCTTAACAAAGTGAAAGAACACTTTCTTGACTGGGAAACATGAAACCTTGGATACAAAACTGAGTATGCAAATTTCTGGACTGAAATATATTACACCAGAGATCTTTGTCCTTTTATCAACGAATTTCTTCATGACTCCCCAGTAGAGTTGCCATTTTGTTGGTGACTCGGATGGGCCAAACCCAATTGAGAATAGGACTGAAATTTTCAAATTCTACACCAGAGATTCTTGTCCTTTTAACTATGAATTACTTCATAGCATCCCTAGTAGAGTTGCCAACTAACTCCCATTATCAACATATTATTTCAGACATAGGGCCAACTATAAGGCATGACCCTTCTGCACTTCAGGCTCTGCAAAACCTAGGTGGGTGAACCTCTTTAGATCTGACTATGCGACTAGTGCAATAACCATTTTAGGGATCTAGAAAAGTAGATGAAACCCCTAATATCTCCTAGTGGTTTATGAAACAACATAGATTCTACAATAGCTAGGTGCAAACCGATATTATTCATAAGTTGAGTGAGGGTTTAAAAACTTTTATGTCCACTTCAACATGAAAAAATGATTTATATTGAGAAAAGACAACATGTTCAATATGCAGCAAAAACTTTAATGATCCTACAAATGACCAATGCCTTATCCATTAGGGCAATCCTACACTCCAGAATTATGCATCCTTGAACATCAATCAACATATGGCATGTGTTAAGACATTCATGTTCAGTCTGTTCACCTTATGAATTAGACAACAATATCCAATATAACCCCATACTTTCTCACATCCTTCTTAATTGAATTTGCAACCTTGTCTGAAACCATAAGCAATTACATGACTCCTTGAGTTAAAGGCAAGCAAATTTCAAACATACAACCGAGCAATTGCAAATAGGTTCAAGATCTTTGTTTTTGAACATATAACATTACAAACTCAACAAGAAAGGAGACAAAATTATATTGAAATTCAAAACCTTCTGTGCATTGTATTTATCTCCTTGAAATAAGTACATTAGGAATGCATAAAACAAGATACAAGATCACACTACTGTATCGGAACTATCTGTGAAATTCATATGCTGTTCATACAAGACATGCTGGGTATGTGGCTTTTACAGCCTGAGCAGAGCTCTAAGAATTGAAAAAATAGAGAACCAACCAACCCCCACTCCCCCCCCCCCCCACCCCCCTTACTCTAGCCTTGGGATCTCACTTAAATACTATGAGATGCAACAAGCTTCAGGCATAGAGAACTGACAAGTGTCCCTTACAAAAGATATCACAAGTTTGTAATGGAAGAAAGAAGAAAAATGATTAACAGAACATCATGTAGATCAAATATTCTCCTATACGCTCCTTTTCTATTACCACTTTTTGCTGATTCGGTTCTACCACTGATTTGTTGTATGCGCAATTGCTAAGACCACCCTATCAATGACAAAATCAACTCTAAAAAATATGCACCAACCTAGGCCCATGGGTTTTGTCAAGATGACTACTGAATGAGAATCATCTTTACTTCCCACTCTTTATTGATCATGCCAAGCTTCAGAAATAATAGAATCATTTCTTAGCATGCAGTACAGAAGCCGAAAAACAATGTGGTTATTAAAGATAACAAAATAGGGATACTCTAATCCCCAGCCATGTCTGCTTCCTTAACCAACTTCTTGCCAAAATTTTCCATCTACTGACACAAAAAGGGGGGACACACACAAAAAGTGAAAAAGACTATACCCAAGGGTATAAAATCTTCCTCACCCTCTTCCAAAACTATGGACAGGGTCTCAAATATTTTTGCTACCCTGGCATCAAACTAAGATGCTTTGAAAATTTGTTTAAAAGATGATGTTTTTGCTGAAAAGGTTGTTAGCTTACAAAGTCTATTCCTTGTTCTTCTTACCACCTTGGTGACTTGACTATGACACCTGATTACTAGCTTTCCTCTATCAAAAAACCATACACGGGCATATGAAGCTAACCATTTTCCTTTTCTGAACCATCCTCTGAAAATAAATAAATCATTTTTCAAAGTATCAGTGTCCCAGAACCAACTACTCTTAACGAACAATCCTTCTGCTATCGATACCCTTAGACTTAGTGAAATCTTTAGAAACATCTTTTGAATAAATCACCAGGACTGAGAAATGAAAAGACTATGGTATACAAACTTACCTGAAGCCTTTTCTTTTATCTTTGTAACTTCTGCATTTTGTCCTTGAGCCAACTACTTGACACTCATGCCAAATCTACCTCAATCCCAGTAGTAATTCTCTGTTCAGAGATGACTCACGAATTTCTACTCACACAAGTTGATATTGGGAAAATCTCACTTGTTACACCCTGTTCTTTACTTTCACACACGAAGGTTTTCATGTATCATTAATATGCATAATGATACCACCTTCAATATTAAAATATGCACCGTCGATCTTAAAGATCTTATAAGTTGAAAATGTGAGCATGATGGCTTCGAAATCCACTAGGCAAGCTGGTCCGAAATAACCCAATCAAAATTAGCCATGTGTGCAATTTATCTTTTAGTGGGTGCTTCTTGCTTCTAAGAAATGCAAACATGCAAGAACTACAGATCTGAATTGAATCAATGACCTGAGTCTACCCCACATGTCAGGCTTGCGCACTCCCGCACTTCTTATCTTGCAAGCATGTTGATATAGCGGGCCAGCGCCCTCCGTCGATCTAAAGAAGATCAACGGTTGAGGAAAAAATTCTTGAATAACCATTGCACTGTTCCTTTATCACAAAACACGTGACACTTCAAAATGTCATGATTTGGTTAATTGCGATACGGGTCCACAATCCTTTTACCCGTATTAAAAAATCATACAGAGATAAAACAATGCAGGCAAATGCTAGCCCTTGATGCTGGCTTAGATCGACGGTGTTTCAAAATTTCAATAATAAGCGGCCCATCACAATGCTCCTAACCAATGAGAAAATACCTTTTATTGCACATGTTCTGACAAACCTGACCACGGCATTCAAAACTTCAGCATCCATGACATCGTTACTTCCTTGCATTTTGGTCCCATTGTGCCATGCATCACAAAGTGGCATGCTCACAATATTTATCTGCCTCTCATCTTGAAAATGCAAGTATGCCTCATTCGTCGATCTCACATAGATCAACGATGTTCATAACTTGTCCTCTTCACTTGTGCGAACATCTCCTTGTGTCTTCATAAGGGACAAATGTCACTTATGCACTTGCCCGCATTTTGTAGCTTCCTTGCATTTTGAAAATGTGGGAATGCATGGTCCGTCGATTTGAACAAGATCTATGATTGCTAAGACTTGCATGGTAAGTTTGAAAAGCAACTTTTTGGATTTAAAAATGTGTAAACCATGATTACCTTAAACTTAAAATAGATTTAATCAAAACATTATTTCAAGTTTGCCTAAGGTTTAAAAAGGCATGTCCTGAGCAAGAAAAAGAGAAGGGGCTAAAGGATTTCAAAGGACATGGTGGATTTGTATAAAGTAATAGGTTCTTGACTGAATTCTGCATATTAAAAGGGGTAGAAAGAAGATTTAGGATTTGTTCAAAATAAGACTTTTTCATATAACTCAGAATGACAAATTATCATCATGGAAGGCTTAGGCAAACTGAATGAAAAGTGTCAGAGACATTGAACACCTTAAGGATCTTAAAATGACAGCTGAGTGCACATTCAATTATGGGCATTCATAGGGCTTAACTTTCTCAAAATTTTAAAAGGATGCTCAAAATGGGAATACAATTTTGAGCACCAACACCTTAATAGGTCAACTTTATACTATAGTACTAAAGCTTGTGGGCATCATGCCCAGCTAGTTTTATGTTCTATTTGGAAGGTTTTTGGGTTACCAAATATTGTGTCAATTTTTATGAATGTTTTATTACTTTCAGTCCTTCACACATGCAATTAGATTAGATTAGTTTACAAAGGGTTGATTGGTAAATTAAAGTCAAAGTTTTATTGGTTCTGGATTCACCCTCATGCCCCTTCCCTCCCAGTCATCTAGCCTTCTCTACATTTCTAAGTAGTACATTTTTTGTCTAAAATTTACCTAGAATCATGAGGTCTACTAATGTTGTTTACAAAGAATGTATTATGGCTAAGCAAAAGAAGGTTTCTTTTCCCATCTATAAGCTCACTACTACAATGAAATTGAAAATTATTCATATATATTTGAGCATTCCTACAAGAACAATAGGATTATATGGTGAGAGATAATTTATGAATTTTGTTGATGATTTCACTAGAATGATGCATATAGCATTTCTTAATAAAAGTTAGAAGTATTTGAAAAGTTTAATTTGTTCAAGAATAGAGTTGATTATGAATCTAGTGTAATGATAAAATGCTTGAGATCAGACAGAGGTGGTGAGTTTACTTCTAAAGAATTTACCATCTTTTGTGAAAAAAATGGTATTAAGAGACAACTATCAACACCCAAGGTTCCTAAGAAACATGTGATTACAAAAAGAAGAAACATGTCTATAACTAAAGAAATAAGAGAAATGATGTATCCAAGATATTTTGGAGAGAAGAAGTCAACACAATAGTATACACCACGAATAGAGTATAGATCAAAAAAGGTACAAACAAGACTCTCTATGAATTATGGTTTGGACATGCATAGTTATTAACATATTTTAGAGTTTTTGGAAGTAAGTATTACATAAAGAGAGATGAACGTATTGTTAAGTTTTCTACAAGAAGTGATGAAGGTATGTTCCTTGATTTTTTATTGAAAACAAAATCCTATAGATCTTTTAATCAAAGAGCAAAGATAATTGTTGAGTGTGGAAATGTGAAAGTGGATGAAATTTTTGGAGTTAAAGCGAGAATGTTGGATTATATTTTTGATGAAGAAGAAGATAATCCTAAACCTATTAAAGAAACTATTGAATTTTTCTTTGATACTAATAATGACTTGCAGAATGATGATCAAATTATTGAACAACGAAAAAAATAGAGATCTAAACCAAGAGAAGAAGTAAGAGTTGAGATAACAACACCTACACCAAACATAAATTTAACAAAGAATCACCCTATTGATTAGATTACTAGAAGAAAAGACAAAGGAATAATGGCAAGAAAAAACTACATGAGGAATTATATTTGATTTCTCAAGTTGAACCAAAGAGTGCAAATGAGGCATGTAAGGATGATCATTGAATTTAAGCAATGGAGGAAGAATTAAATTAGATTATGAAGAATGAGACATGTGAATTGGTTCCTAGACCTAAAGAAAATTTATTATAGGAACTAAATGGGCATTCAAAAATAAGATGAATGAACAAGGTGAATTTGTGAGGAATAAAGAAAGATTGGTATGCAAAGGATAGTCATAGAAAGAAGGTATAGATTGTAAATCTAGACATTCACAATGTTTTGGAAGGAGTAAGAATGTTTTGGGTTTTGTAGAAAATAAGAAGTAAAAAGTGTATCAGGTGGATGTAAAGTAAACTTTTTTATTTGAAGAACTTAAAGAAGAAGTTTACATTGAATAGCATGAAGGATTTCCTTTGACAAGGAAAAAGACATGGTATATATATTGAAGAAAGTATTTTATTGTCTAAAATCACCTAGAACCTAGTATGCAAGATTGGTCAAATATTTGGTGAAATTGGGATTTGCTAAAGGTATGAAATATAGTAATTTGTATTTGAAAGAAATTGAGAATGAATTATTGATCATTATAATATTTTTTGATGACATAATCTTTGGAGGTAATGATGAAGCAAGTGATAAATTTGTTGATGAAATGAAGACTGAGTTTGAGATGAGTATGATTGGTGAGATGGAATTTTTCTTGGGTTTACAGATTGTGCAAAATAGTGACGATATTTCTCTATCACAGGAAATGTATTTAGAAAAATAATTGAAAATATTTGGCTTAGAAAATTGTAAGCCCATTAGAACACCTATAATAAATGGTCACAAGTTATCTAGTAAAGATGAGTAACCTATAGTTGAGTAGAAGAATTATAGATCTATGATTGGATGTTTACAACATCTTCCTCACACCAGAAAAGATATAGAAAATGCAGTTGAAATATTTCAAGTTGATCCTAAGGAATCAAATAATGCAGCAATAAAAGGGATATTCAGATATCTAAAGGGTACACCTACTTTTGGACTATGGTATGAAAGATCAAGTGATTTTACCCTATGTGTTTATATGGATGCAGATTGGGAAAGCAATATGGATGACAAAAAGAGCACTAGTGGTGGAGCATTTTTCCTTGGACAAAGATTGGTTTCTTGGCTAAGAAAGAAATGTGATTGTATTTTACAGAGTACAAAAAAAGAGAGAGTATGTAGTAGCAACAAACAACTACAATAAGATCATGTAGATGAAGTAGATGTTGAAGGATATTGGGATAGAATTTTTAAAAACTGCTATCATATATTGTGATAACATAAGTACATTGAGTATGCCTAGGAATATTGTATTGCATTCTAAGAGTAAGCATACATCTATTACATATCATGTTTTCAGAGAAAAAATTATATAGAAGGAGATCAGATTGGAGTATGTAAGTAAAAAGGGAAGATTGTAGATATATTTATGAAGCCCTTTCCTAAAGATACATTTGAGTACTTGTGAGGTATGCTTGGGGTTATGCCCCTTCCTACTACTAAGTAGATGATGTAGAGAATGCATTGATCCAGTGGTATAGAGGACTATTATTATGTAGAGTGAGTGTTGATGCTTCTTGTGTGAGGGAGTATCTATGATGAGAAAATTATCATGGAATCTTGGTAGTTCGTATAAAGAAGTGGCTTTGGACACTTGAGCTGATTGAAAACTTGGTTTAGATGATTGACATAATGAAGCCTTTTTCATTGATGTCAATGGGGGGATAGATTTCATGAAAAACATCACCTATGTATGTATGGTGGAGAAGAATTGTAGGTGAAAATATAAGCTCTCTAACATAATGGGGGAGAGATTATAACAATGGGGGAGGAATAATATCAAAATTGATTCCTGTTAATAGGGAGAAACAACATTAATGTATGTAGGAGATAAACTATAGAAAATTTATTTCCATCCATGTGAGTTGTTCCTAGAGTGTGAACAATCAATGTTGATCCTAAGAATGAAAAATCACAAACAGAGAAATATTTTTGTGAGTTTTAGATTTGAATGGTGAAGAGGATTGAAAAGAAGAGAAAAATAATAGCAATTGTAGAGCTTGATTTGGCATTCATGGAACATCAATTTTTTTAATCTATGTCATCATCAATGTCTAAGGGGGAGGTTTTTAGCATGAATGTTGATGGTATTCCTTTAGGGGAGTGATCAAAGCATTCTTAGAAAACTTAGGGAGATTATAAGAATGATTGACATGTTTCATTCATGATTTTATTTTTCATTGAGGTCAACATCTATTTATTTATGTGAAGACTAATAGAGTAGTAGATAGAGAACAAGGTCATACATATTGGGTGTTGATGATCAAGTCAAGCACAATTAAGTATGCATTCTACATTATGTCCTAATGAAGTGGTTAAATGTGCATGAAGAGAGTCAAAGACATGCAAAAGATATGATTGGTTTATAGAAGATAGTAAGAAGACACAATTCTTGATAAGTGATTCCTAATGATTGATTTACATCTATTAATTGAGATAGAATCATGATGAGCATAGTTAGATAGTGACAAAAGACAACTTGATGATAACAAGATTGAGTATGCAAGGTCTAAGGTCATACATGTGAGAAGTTGTAAAGGCTATGCACCGATAGTAATTTGTAATTGTGAAAATATATGTAAGTTTTTATAATATTTTAATGAGGTCCTATTATAATTACTTGGCAAACCCTCAAGGTTAACTCAAGGAATTATTTTGAGGATATAGTATAAAGGAAGGTTATTTTCCTTATGGTGAAGAATGTGATTGAAGTATTCAAGTGTGTGATATGTGAAGTATTTGGTAAATATGAGTAAGTGATCCAAGGGATTATTGGATGTAAATTTGGTGATTTGATATCAAGATCTGAAAATGTTTGATCCCTTCAAAGGAAAGAGAAAAAGTTCTATTATTCTATAAGGAATGATATAGAGATCACTTGGAAAGTGAGTGTAGTGATCTTATCCCTGAAGTTGTTTGGACAATGGATCCTTTTGCTAGAAATATAAGATAGGCTAGGTTACTGAGAGGCGAGGGGTGAATCAAGAACCAATAAAACTTATTCTATCAATTAATCCTTCATATGTATTCTAATCTGATTGCATGCATGAGAAACTAAAAGCATAAAAAAATTATAACACTTTCACACACAATATGGTGACATAGAAACCTTCCAAATAGAAAGTAAAATTGGTGTAGGGATCATACCCACCAGCTTTAGTGCTGCAGTATAAAGTTGGCCAGTTAATGCTTTTAATGATCACTTCTAATGATTTGCACTGTTTGTAGCAATAAGGGCTGCTAGGTTCACCTTATAAAAGGATTTACAAAACATACAATGGAGTATGCACTCGACAAAGAGATTTTAAAAATATTGTTAAGTCTACCTTGTGAAAGGATTTAACTATTCCACCTATTAGGATGAACCAATAGCTGATTTGAAACTTTGATTTGCTAAATGATATTCCGTTGTAGTGAAATGATCATCTTGTTATGATGGATAAATCTTTTTTTCTCCTTATATAGGTTGTAGGCTCCACAACACAACACCCTTTATTGCATCATCACATTTTCTCACCATTTTTGACATAAAAGCCAAAGCTGTATGCTACATGATGATACCAAAATGTGACAAGAAGTCAAAATGTACCTTTAAAATCAATGACATTGTCTTGTCCCAATTTTCTTGTAACACCTTACTTGCATGTAATGTAGTCTACACTTATACTGATAGCTCCATCATGTGATCAGCTATGGAGAAGTTATTGTCATGGACAAGAGTTTTGGCATGTGCAATGTGTTTCTATAATGCATCCATGTTTGGGAGAATCATGCCTTGAATGTCTACAAGTGTGGCCCTAATCCTAGCTTCTTCCCTTAATAATTCTACCTACATAACTCTAGCTCAGGTGAAGTGACAACTGGTGTGCACTTGCGCCGAGGATAGTAGAAAAGTCTACTTGATATATTGCAATTTTCAATGCAACTAGCTCTAATAATTTGTTTTCAAATTTATTCTTTTCTTTTTGCAACAACTTTTCTTTCCCATTCAAATCTTCATTAAATTTTTGAATAAATTTAGCTAATTGAACCAAAATAGGTTTAGTAGTATCAACCTCAGTATGGAGTGCATCTCCAAGTATGCTCTTTGCATCTTCTAGCACTTGGTTTTCTTTATTTTTCTCCTCTCTAAGCCTATATTGCTTAGCTTTCTTTTGCACTAGCTCACCCACTACATGCATTTTATTAGGATTTAGAGTAGAGATATCCCAATTTAGCATAACTATATCCCCATCAAGACCAATATCTTCTACTTTACATTTTACCTTTAATTGATAAATTAGTACTTAGTTGAGGCTTTCTCTCAACTATCTTTGTACTAACTATTTGTATGCTAAAAATTGTAACAATAGTGGAAATAGAAGGACTAGCAACAAAATTAGATATTGCATTGATAGTAGAAATACATAGTTTCTGAGTAGCCAAATTTGATGAGGGAGGAAGCATTGACTGTCTAGTAGATGAAGTGTTGATTACTTCACTCAATGTAGTACTTAGCTAAAAAAGTGCAATGATTGGTTGGGTGATTGAAATTATAGTGGTTGCCACAACCAAATTGAAAGAAGCTTTCTCCGAGCTAGATGACTTTAAAGCTTTACTCAGAGAGTGAGGAAATGAGGCCATAATGACTACTACAATCTTCTCTGGGTTGGTTTCCCTAATACTCTAAATCTCAAGGACATTCTCCTTGGTAGCTTCCTATTCTGTTTCATCATCATTCTGATCAACATCATTAGCATTGTCCTTTTCTTCTTTATCATCTTGATCATCATCTTTATTACTGACATGAACAACAAAATCAATCTTTTGATGAAGATTGTATATATTCTTCCATGTAGTAGTGGCATTCTTCACCACATGTTCTATTTCATTAACCAGTATCAAGCAAGTGTTTAATTTTAGAGTGATTTTTTTCTTCATTCCTCTTGATGGATTCGTTCACTTCTTTATCATTAAGACTCAACATGAGCTACCTTAGAGTTTGTTCAAATATATCCTTTGCAGTTTTCTTGGCATGTTCCTATCTTGGTTTAATTTTTATCATTACTTCATTGGGAATTCATTGGACAAGTTGATCAGGTGAATATTTTCATTTACCTAGCTTGGACATAATCATGTCTTTAACTTGTTTCTTCTCTTGTACATTTCTATTCTCATATCTCAGTGATTTAAAGTTTTCCATGCCATCTCTTGAATCAATCTCCTTTAGTTTCTCTTGAAATGTAGGTGGAGGGCATTTGAAAATAACATCCTTTGCTTCTTATTCACCTAATTTCAACTTCTTCCTTGATCTAGATGCTCTTCCAGTGAATACTATAGTAGATGACTTGGTAGATCTAGTTATGATAACATTACCTTTCTTCTTGATTGGTTCATCTTCTTTTGACTTAGTTTCTTCTATCTCATCTTTTTTATCATATTCTTCCACATCATCTCCTTTACCTTCTATTAGAAGGAGAGTAGAACTTGTTTTCCTTAGTTTTTCTATCCTCTTCTTTCCTTTATTGACTGCTTGAGTAAGCTTTATTTCAAGTTTTATTTTGGTTTTGGCTTCATTATAAGTACCAAAATATGTATCCTTGGGATCCATAGGTTCATTCAACAATGCCTCAATGATGTCCTTGGTGTCATCAATGTTAACCACATAGCTTAGAGGTTTAACCCACACCACCCTAGGTTTGATTGTCTGAATGTATACCTTGTCATAGTCCACCATAAAAAAAAAAATCATCCTTGTAATCTTTGACAAGTTTCTTGGGAATTCTAAATCTATTATTCATCTTTTCCTTGAATGAATCAAAATAATATTCCATGATACTAATATAGTTTTCACACATCTCTGCTATATACTCATTGATCTGGTATAGCACTGGTATATCTTTTCTCCATATGTTTGAACCTTTTGAGGGAAAATACTTTTGCACAAAGAAGAATAAACAAGTTAAAATTGAACCAAACTTACAAAAGTTATTCTTTGAAGTTATGATGCTCTCCATGTTCTTGTTAAATTGAATTAACATCGGCTCGATTAGGTTGAAGGACATGTTGTTCTTTACCACCTTGAGAGCTAGATCAACTGCCTCACATGACACATTTTTGAGACAACTATAGCTATAGATTTTTGTGCTATCACATGGATTCCAAATTTCAGCTCCATGTTAGTTACATGACTAATCTTCATAACTCTGCCATCCCATTTATCAAGAGTTTTTCTTTCCAACTCTACCAAACTTAGGTTTTTGGTAGCTTTTTCCTTGTTCAACATTTAGAGGCCTATGATTTGATCAATCATTTTCTTCATGATTTTAATAGGCTGTTCCAACCATAGCTACCTATTGTGTATGCAACTAAGGATGAACCTTACCCATTTTATCTAGAAATATTGTGGCATATCTGGAACGTGGGTTAAACCCTTGGTCTCCAATTGTTGATGCTCAGGTTTTAACACACCATTCACAGATAACTTCTCTAGAGCCTCATCCATTTATAAGGTTCCAATGTATTGAATTGAACAACAAAAATGTGAGCAAATTTCATTAACTAGTAGTATCTTTGGTGGTATCTATGACTGATTTGTAGTTAGATCAAGTGTTTCTGCAGTTGTCGAACTGAGCTTGAAGTCTATTCCCTTCTGATCAACTCCTTGAACCAACATCTAGGATCCTTTCTTTTTAATACTAATAGAGGATGCCATTCTTGGTAGGGTTTCTAAAAGCATAGAAAACTTCAACAAAAAATTGTACAGATTGCTTAGATGCACAAAAATTGCTCCACATAAAGCTCTTCGAAAATTCACAGAGACAAATGAATTTGATTTCTTCCTTTTTAAAAAAATTCACTTTCCAATCATTATAAATGTTTCATATCATTTCTTTCTTAGTGATAGACTATCTTCTACTCAGTTCAGTCTTAGTTCTTGCCAGAGTCAACCATAACTTGGTATTAACACAATGTTTGAGTTATTACCGACCTTTCTTGACAAGGTCTTGCAACTCGACCTAGCTCAGTAAGGTCTTGATTTTCCTTAAACACTTGGTGATCCCTCTGCATCTTGAATGCTAATATGGATCTTTCTTTCTATATGACTAGAACTGATGTAAGATATCTACATTAGAGTCTTATTTCTAGTTATCCCTTTGAGAGATCAAGTAGAAATGCTTGAGTCACCCAATTCTTGAGTGACATGTGCTTCATGGCTCAGACTTGCATTTTTAGAAGACTTTGGAATCCATCGCTATCTCATCTTCATTTTGATGTTTTGAGCCTTGAATTTCTTTTCATCTTCTATCCTACCATTGTTCATACATTTCTTGGCAAGGTGTCCAAGTTTTGTTGAAATAATTTTTTTCTAGTGGTGTCTTTTGTCCTCATGTGATGTTTCACATAGTTTACTCCAATGAGTCCAAATTCTGCACAATAGTGGCATCTACACCATGTGTTCTAGTCCTAACCAAATATAGATCTCACAATCTATTCTACTAGGTTCAATATCTTGGTTTTGTATTCAAAAGATTTGGGCCCATGCTTCTTGCATTTATGACATTTTCCTTCAAATTTAGGTTGTTGTTTGCATTCATTAGCTCTATGACCAAGCTTGTTCCAATTGCAATGTTTTCCATCAAATTTAGCTTTACCATCACTCCAACATTTCTTTGATGTATGACGTAACTTATGGCATTGATTGCAAGTAGGTTTTTTATTCTTTTGAGCTCCTTTCTTGGATGATTCACCTTTTATCATGATCTATAAAAAATCTAACCTTCAAAATAACTTTACTACATTCACCTTATTGATCATCTCATATCAACTAGCTTATATACATGATATAAGTTGAAAATCAAATGTTGAAGTAGATCTAACTATGCATCACATCCATGAAATGTAAACACAACACAAAAAATTGGTAACCTAGAAACTCTCCAAGGTGAAGGTAAAACAAGGTTGGGGATGACACCCACAAATCTCCACTACTACAATAACAAAATTAACCTATTAGGGTTACAATTTTGATCTCTTATGATGATCTACTTTATGAGGGGTCTACCCTATTAAAATATTTTAAGACTATTAGGTCTTACTTTGATTGAAGGATTTTACACTTACAGTGAATAAAAGGACTCTATTAGGAGATTTACAAAGGTTTGTTAAAACCACTCTATTAAGATATTTTCCCTGAATCAATCTATTAAAATGAACTCATTACCTAATCCTTTGGTGCACACTTGTAATTACTAATTATAGATCTCATCCTTCCAATCTCTAATTTGATCTCCAATCTGGTGTATCTTTTATGTGTCCTTCATTGCTTCATTGCATCACTAAACTCTATTCTTTGCAACTATTTACATGCAACATCCAAAACTTAACTCCTTCGTACAATACTCTATCCCCTTATCGCACAATCTTGTTTGATAACTCACTCTACTATATGAAGGTTGGGTTTGAATCAACCTATTTAAAGACATCTATGGAGTCTTCTAGACACTTTCCTTTTTTCCTCTACATTTTATTGGTTGTTCTTTCCTCATAGGGATCAATGATCCATGTTAAAATGTGTAACAACCTCTATAAAAAATCTACAATCATTAAATGTCATGTCCATGTCTGCTCAAAATAATTTACCTCAAATTTTGTATCATTCCTAACATTTATGTTCACTTTGTGTTACTCATTATGTACTATCTTTGATGCCTCATCATAATTTTTCCTCATTCTATTGCTCAACCTTAAATGTACTCGACACTTGGCATCTATGTTCTATGTATACTTACTTGGCTCCTATAGAGATCAACATATATAAGATTATATACAAGTCTTTACATGACTCAACCTATATGGGGTAGCTCAATCATAGTGATGACCAATTGACTCTTCCTTACATATGATTAAGTATTTGATACTAATAGACAACAAAAATTAAAGATACCAATAATCTCCCCCTTTGACATTAGTGAAAAAAACACTTTGACATGATAAAACACTTTGTCATGATTGCAACTATTTAGTACAAAATAATAATACTCCCATAAGCCTATGACTTGGTTCTTATAGAACTTCAAAACATCAAAACTTGTACTCTTTCAATACAATATTTTTGGAAATGTAATATAGATTGGGTGACTAGGGGGGTGAATCAGGAACCAATAAAACTTATACCTTAATTCAACAATTAAACCTTCACAATATAATCTAATCTAATTGCATGCATAAAAGACTAAAAGCAATAAAACAATAATAACACTTAACATAATATTTGGTAACCTAGAAACCTTCCAAATATAAAGTAAAATTGGGGTGGGGATGATAGTCACAAGCTTTAGTACTATAGTATAAAGTTAGCCTATTAAAGCTTACAATTGATCACTTTTGGTGATCTTCCCTGTTAGGAGCAATAAGGAATATTAGGTCCATCTTATGAAAGGATTTACAACATATAATGAAGTATGCACTCGATTATGAGATTTGGAAATGACTGTTAAGTCCACCTTGTTAGAGGATTTGACTAATGCACCTCTTAGGATAAATCAATGGTTCATCTCTGATATGCAACTTACTTTTTTAAATGATATTTCTTTGAAATAGAATGATCACCTTGCTATGATAGATAAGTCTCTACTTTTTCTTATAATTCTTGTAGCCTTCTTCTAATTTGAAATCATGCTTCTTGCTTGATTCACTTTGATATCTTGGATATGAAAAGATGTATTACATATATACCAATCCAATAAATTACCTTATGGAGTCAGCTACAACACCTAATTTAGACAATCTTCACTAAGCTAGCTTGCTACTATAACTTGGGAGATATTTTGACACTTGGAAACATTGTTAATTGGGAAAAGTCTTGCATTCATTTGACATTAGCACATGGTCCATAGTGATCACTCTAGAGTAGTAGGAACTTGGTTAGCATTGGGTGACTTGACAAATACTGAAGAACTTGGAAAATACTAAAGATCTTGATTGACACTATAGCTTAGTCAATGCTATCTTCCTTCAACTAGGTTAACACATTGTAGCTTGATAGACATTGATAAACTTGGTAGATGCTACAGAGCTTGGTTAATACTAAAACATTCAACAATTACACTGAAGAGTTCGGTAGAATCTTTGAAGCTCAGTAGCAACTGATATCTTCTTTTGGAGCTTAGTAGACTCTACTAAGCTCAAGAGACTTTTCTTTCTACATATGGATCTCAGTAGAAATGTAAACAACTAAGTGTTAAGTCAAGAATTGACAAATGATTCGACCTTAATGTCAAAAAATACACAATACATTACATTACTCTAATTAGTCTTATTATACCTTTGTCATACCTTGTCAATCTTCTCCCTACCTAAGCTATGTATCTTTTCTCCTTGATTATTTCACTTCATTTTCCCCTTTTTATATTGTAATGATCTATTTTAATCATTCCCCCTTTATTTTGATACTTGTGTCTATTGCTAGGGTATTTGTTGTTGGGTGGATGTGGTTATAATCAAACTATGTTTATCAATTAAGGGTTTATGAATTTGATTGATCATGAAAAGAGCATGATCCCATGTGGTTCTTGCTAATTTGAAAACATGAATCTTTATCTCCAAATTTACAGCTAAATTGATCAAGCTATCAACAATAGAAAGATTATAATCTCCTTGAATTAGATCTTTATCTGTAGTGATCTCCCTTTGTATTACCTCCAAGTGAGGTATCAACATTGATTGAATAGAAATAAATTTGGCTCTCATTCAGCTATCTGCTATATGTAGCTCAGTCAATCTTCCCTATGCAAAAATCAATTTTTTATAGTGCATTAATCTAGATCTAGCTGACTAAGATATAGATCCTCTGGAGAAGACTCTATAATGTGGTGATAAAGGGAAAGGGCCAACTTTGGAAACTATGTCATATGATCAGTATATGTCCCTCATGAGAAAAACCTCATTATGGTTGAAAAATGAGGTTGTAACTTGACAAAGGAGATATATGGAGTACACACAAGAGGAGGGTATGACAGTGTTGATAAAGGTAGTCAAGGTACAAAAACCTATCAAAGGTGATGCTAAGATGTTGACTTTTATCATGAAGAACCAAAATAAGGATCTTTTGGCACACATTGTCATCCCACCTTCTCATGTCGATACTAGGGATATGTCTCCAAAAGACTATCAAATGAAGGAGATAGTGGTGAGAAGGCCCATAGTTGATGCAAAAATTATTTTGATCACCATAGGCCTCAAGCAAGTGGTTACACACTTGGATCAAGGTAAGTCAAAAAAACTGGTTTTAAGAAAGAAGAATGGGGTGCTAAGGGGATATGTAGATGAAATAGTAGGCCAAGTTGACCTTCACCATCTAGAGGTTTCTCTAGGGTTTTCTCTAGAGAAGAAAAAGAAAGTACAAGTTGCAATAGAAAGTGATTTATTTTTAGATGTTTGTAAAAGATGGCATCACAGTTTTGAAGATAGAGGGGTACAGATAATTGAGGGTAATTTAAACCATCTACACAACATCTAGAATAATACCAAAAAATTAGTTACAATAATTAACCAAGATTTTGGGCTAATGGATGAAGTACATACCTAGGCCAATGATTTGGAAGCATTAAAGATTATCAAAGGATGAAGGTATCAAATGCTGATGGAGGTATATATGGTGGAGGAATTATGTCATGCCATAAATTTTTAACATAAAATTTTAACGCGAGAACACAAACAACTTTTTTTTTTTGTAGAATACATTAACGTTTTCCTGACTAGAAGAATGGTTTCGTGTACATTGTGAAGGGGGGTTATACTCCTATTAGGTGGCAGTTATATTTGATTGTTACTTTGTATAATTAAAAGTGTGAGTTTCATGCTAAGTTTAGAGTTTACAATGAAGCTTCGATAATTACCTAACTGGAGTTGTCGATAAGATTAAAGGATACATTATCTGTATTTAACTTGGAGTTGTTAAGGTTCATCAATGGATTAAAAGGCTCTACTAGGGAAATGAAGTTATGAGCCCTTAGTTTTCTGCACTCAAACCAAGACACTCTGATGGGTAGATGTGATTTATCTTATGTGAATGTGGTGATGATAACATAGAAGATGGCAAAAAGAGGATGAGTTATTACTCAGTGTGTCTCCATCAGTATTCGGGTTACCGTTATTATTATATGTTCTATTATGAGTTTACTACTATTATAGTTATACCTTACCAGTGCCTATACTTTCTTAGTTTGCATCTTTTCATGAACAGGTTACATTATTATTTTCAATTATCAACTACGGAGCTTGGAGTCATTGTGCAATTATTATCTTGATCAGATTAGTGTTCAATCTCGTATCTCTTTATGTTGACATCAAAACATTGTTAATTCATATTTAAAATTAAGTGCCCATCTTGGTCATCTTGACTATACTACACTCGACCTAAATAACCACTAATTAATATAAGATAGATCAAAATGATATAATAGAATTTTAAATAGTGTATACCTAAATAATCTAAACTTATATATATATATATATATCTACTTACTTAATAAGAGAAATATAAGACATATCCCTAGTTACCCATTCTATCCTTATACTAGAATTAAATGTGTTAAATTCAATAACATCTCCCTATAACTATTTAAATAATCAATAACTATATCCTATTTATATATATTAATTCCCACTATAACATGACTTTATTAACTTATGCATCACATTTAAATCATATAATATTAAACTAAGCCCAAATCCACATAACCAATTTCTTTTAAATCACCTTATTAGTCCTATTATGTTGTCACTTCCTACTAAACACCTAGGCTAGGGGTTTTTTCCTTCATCATTACATCCCTATAGGCTGTCTTGTCACACTTCCTTATGCAATTTAAGTCTATCCTCTTTTTCAAATGCATGTTTTTGAGTTAGTTTGAATTGGGGCAGATTTTGTTTGATTAAAAAGTGTTTTCAACTTCCATCACATTAACTTGCTGCCCCACATGAGTGCCTAGGAAAGTGAGGAAGTAGGTGGGGAGCAAGTAGAGGAATATGTGCATTCCCCAAGACCTCTCCTCACTTAAGCATGCTTTTTACTTCCATAAATTACAAGGGTGATGTCGCTGTCCTAGGTGACAAGGCTCTCATTACATAGCAGCAATTTATGACTTTTTCTAAATCCCTTTCTTTTCATGTTCTTAGATGGTACGCCTAGCATTGAGAGCAAGTTGCATTTGTTTATTTTTTTCATTTTATTTATGGATTTTGTTGTTGAATTTGGCCCCTCAACAAAAAGGTGACGCCTTATGTTAGTAATATTATATGTAGGTTTTTTTATTATTATTATTTTAATTTGCTTCTTTATAGAGAGTGATAAGACACTTGGGTTTTATAGCTCATTGTTTATTTTGATATAATTTCTAGCTAGGAATGTCTTATTCCTCTAGAGTCCTAGGTAGACTCCTAGCCAATAAAATATTACTCTGTAATAGAAGAAAGGAATTAGTTATCTTTCCATATAAATTCCAGAGAGATAAATGAGCACCTTCAGCTAGTTAGTTTTAATGTTCCATATCCTTTATATGTATTGTTTTGATTTTTTCCCCCTTAATTGAGGTCATCCACCATGGGTTATTACACTGATACATTAGGAATTATTAAATTTGTTCTTTTCATTCAATTTAATAAATTCATTAGATCATATAAACAAGGGATTCCATTTAAAACAACATATGGAAAAATATGCTGGAGAAATCAAATTAAGAATAGAACACAAGAAGTGTTGAGCTGATGCATATTGCATCAAATTTTTTCATTCACATCCTTCAATACTAAGATTTAAAACTATCTACCATTCTTTCTATCAATTGCATACCTTACTTCATTAACAATTTCAATACTAATCATCAACTTCTAAATTATTCCTTATGCAATAGAGTAATAAGGTATCAAGGTGGCAAAGTTCAGTTTCAGTCCTATTGTAATTTCAAGATACTCAATATCTTCTTCCTACATATTCCTATTCAATATAAATAAAACAACATCAATGCAGCATTCCCTCTCTAATATGATCCTTGCAACTTTCTTTCAATACAATATCAAGCATGAATTCTATCAACCTGAGCACAATAAAAGAATCATATATGATAATGATACATCAACTTCTCTTCCTAAGAGCATATGAAATAGAAATGACACTACACTCTACAATACAAATTCTTTCACATAACCAAGGAGGATTTCTCTCTCCTTAACACAATAATAATACATCTGCTCCTAAGCAAGAAATGGACTCCATAACATCAGGTTACCAACACTCTCCAAAAGAATACCTGCACAAAAGAGGAACAACTAGGGAACCATGGAGGCTCACCTCCCAACCTAGGCCTCAAAGAGACCACCCTCACGCTAGGGGAAAATAAGGCTCAATGGGGATACATTCAAACATCATCATAATAACAAGAATCCAACATGAAAATCACAGTTTAACAACACATTTACAATTCCCAACCAAGGCTTGCACAATGATTCACAAATGGAATCATAAACATTGGGTGAAGGTGGAAACACAAGGAGGTTTACCATTTCATATCATATCTGCCATAAAAATCATGCCCTTTCGGGGCTAAATCAACAAAATACAAGACCCTTTCGAGGCTTCATAATATCATGCCCTTTCGGGGCTTCATAAACATCTTCCACCACACACACTACCAACACAACATCCTCCACCACACACAACCAACATCTTTAGCTTCCTACAACCCATACTTGAGTTACTTCCTTCCTCACCATTTCTCCTTTTCTTTTTTTTTCTCCCCCAAGGAAAAATATGAATATGACAATGGCATACAATGGAGCCTGTACTCCAGGGTCCTCAACTATGCAATCCAACGGCTGCCCATTCACCCTAGACTCCTCTTCCCTTCCCACAAGGGTGAGTGCAAGTCCCACACCCATAACAATGCTCAAGCACAAAGAAGAAAAAAAAACCAAGTAGAAATAAAACAAGAAATTTTCAAGAGTACATCACATTATCACAACACAAGAATACCAAGAACACTCCTACCAAAGGCACTCTTACAATTTTCCATTTCAGCTATAAGATATAAAGAAAGCATGGCATGAAGGACTAACCTTCTTACAAGCTATGGCAATGGAATGAAGACCTCTTCCTACTTGGATTTCAAACTTCTCCTTTGCATTCCTTGGTTGTCTCTAAAATTAGAGAGTGGGTGAATGAATCCCCAAGATTAGCACAACTTCCCTATAAATACCTTCACTTTCATCCTCACCTACCTCTTTTACTTTTGTGTTTTTCCACCAATGAGGACTTAACCAAGTGGTGTCATGAGGAAAGAAGTTAGGTTACAATATGATTTTCGAATTGGCTTGGAAATGACTCTTTTGAGGGTCCCCTAAGTCCCCTAGACTCACTTATTATAATATTTAACCCCCCCAACCCACACTATTACCATGTGGGTGACTTGTTTTGACAAAAATTAACACTTAAGAGTCACTTAGGTTCTCTAAAATTCCTATCACTTGTAACTTGCATTCCGTCAAAAAGGTGATTCTTCCTAACACTCTCCAAGGTGGTTTAATTGATTTCACAATGAGGGTTAGGCTTAGGTTAAGTGACTTCACGCCAAAGAGTCCTATTGGACATGTCATTTACACATAGACAATACAAGTGTCAAATGACACACACATGCACATAAAAACACTTCACACATTAAGATGACATGTCACTAATCAACCACGCTCTCTGATTAAAACACTCATACACAATCACAGTACAAAATAAACACAATACAATGAGGTTTTGAATCTTCCAAAGATTCACCTTGGCTTAACCGTGTTCACATAAGATTGAACATTGTTTCCCCCATTAATCACCATGGTTCCACTTTCCTGCACACTCAACTTAAACATTAGTAACCCAATAAGATAATACAGGATCCATAAAAACACATACAACATAAATCCAATATCTCATACTACTCATTAATGTATACAAGTAAGTATCATCTAATCATTTCTATTCTAAGTACTATCAATAAAACATTGCAATAGCATATTCCATTTAACTTTCATCTAAGTGCATATTCAAAACGTTTCATTATCATTCTCATAAAATATTTAAAACATTGAAATATTGAATATGTGTATCCACAGTAATCTTTCTGAGTATAAATCATTTTCAATTAGAGTATCATCACAACTCTTTTTCACCTAACAAAGAAACTCTGAATCATCTTTAGTAAATCGTAAAAACAATGTAAAATGGATATGTGCGGACTGGTTAACTAGTAACTTTGATTAAGTTTAACTCCTCAGACAGTTAGAATGTTTTAGTAATTATGTCATAATAATTTAAAACCAAGTTTCAAACATATCCATGTATCTGATTATCATCATAACCTATACTAATAGTTGTTCTTAGTAGGTTGAATGTTATTTTATCTGTCCTAACTGCCTCATAGATCATCCATAGTGTCTCATGGTCAGATTCTTGTCTTGAACATTTTAAATCTCATTTCCATGTGGTCTTATCTTATCAACCTAATGTTACTGGAGAGAGTATCAAAATCTACATTAGTCTCCTAAAATCATAACTCACATTGTTATTTCATCAGGATCTAGAATAGGGTACTAGTGTGGGCCTTACAAATTAGATAAAATAGATGAGTGGAAAGAGAAGGAATTATCCTACAAAAAATTTATGGTAGGATTATATGAGGATATTCAAGAAAAAAAGAATAAAGCTTAGGGGCAATTGTTTGAAGCGAATAAGTACTACAATGTTGCTAGCCTAGAGATTTTTGGGGATGACACAAGAACTCACCTTTCTTTAGTAGAAATAGTAGTACAATAGTTCAAATAACTTTTTGAAACAACTTCCTCTGAAGATGATATTAAAAATATATTCAAAAAAAAAGAAACATTACTGAAGTTAGACTCCAGGTTGGAAGATTTTGCAAATACTAGGTTAGAGATTAGTAATTACTACCAAGTGGTGCATAATAAGTATGAGTCCTTATATTTTCTAGAAACTCAAGAAATCATGCTCACAATCCAAAAAATTTTGAATGGACCACCCAGATATCATTTTAGTCCAAAGTGAAGAAAACCCAAATGCTAGAAATTGAATGTTGAGATTAGAAAAAACAACTAATAATTTTAATCTTGTCATCCAAAGGTGCACTTTTTGCAAGGTGCACTATTCACAAGGTTCACTTTTTAAGAGGTGAGATTTTTAAAATGTGTGCCAGATTAAGAGGTTTTTTGACAACTTTGGAGATTAATCAATTCACTGACAATTAACTATCAGTTGCTATTTTTTAGCATTCCATGTAGCAAAAATGTGTTTACAAGAATTCAACTCCTAGAAACACCTAGAGAAGGCCAAGTTTTAATTTTTAGAACTCTTGGTGACTCCCAAATCAACTCATGGATTCTATCTTATTATCTTCTTATTCTTTTATTGTTTTAAGTCGTGTAAAGGCTCATGTGCCCATTAATTGATATAAACAAGGGCAGAGACCTACTTAACACCATTTACAGAGTCAATTTGTATATAATTAGCATTATTTTATTAGTATAGTGTTTGCATTAGAAGAGCTCTTACTCTTTAACAAAACAAGGAGAGGGATTCTTATAAATACATGGATGTAATATGTACTCTAGGCCTATATTTTGATGCAATAATGAATTCTATTGGTGCTCTCATTCTAAGTGTAATAAATCTTTCTAGGGTGTGTTATTTTCTTGTGAATTCATGTTCATAAATAATAATGAAGCTAATGGTTTTATTGCATTATGATAATTGTGAAATCTTTTAGTTTTGATATTTGCCTTATGTTAACAAATCTCATTGTGATGAATTAGAGAAATGATCACTATTGTATATTGCATAGTATTTTGTCTCATGTGCGTGCACTTTCTATGGCTAAACAATTTGATGAATAGTGAAATATCTCTTAGATGTCATTAAAATTTTCATCAACAATTTCATCAATGGAGTTGAGGAAGCATTGATCCTAATTTCATTGGTTTCCTACC
The DNA here is from genome assembly GCA_028749045.1 of Cupressus sempervirens. Lineage (NCBI taxonomy): Eukaryota > Viridiplantae > Streptophyta > Pinopsida > Cupressales > Cupressaceae > Cupressus > Cupressus sempervirens. Next base: position 549,663,204 of record CM053790.1, on the reverse strand, counting down.
AAGCCCTTTCAATAATTTAAAATTCATAGATGTGTTTTTGTTTTGGCTTATGTCCATTAGGAAGTTCCCCATTAAGTAACTTTCTTAAATCTTTCATTACTCTATATTCATTATTTTATTTTTAATACACAGTTTAAAAATAGGAATTCATATAGTTACATTAATTAGAAATTGCATTCAATATAAAATAGAAATACAAAAATATATTAGTTTTGTGGTTATGTTTCAGCAAAGTTGTGCAGAATTGGTAGATACTAGCAAAGGCCTCCTTATGATAATTCACATTTATCTTTGTTTGAGATACCTAGTAGGTTGAAAAATAGCCATCCAGAACCTTGGAGTTGGTCATTAATCAGAATTTCAAGAGAGAGATTCATGAGATTTTATTTTGTTGGCATCATGGAAAATGACCACTCAATAGTATAAGCACTTATTTCTCTTGATTGAAGGTTTCAGTTTCTAATAGAAAAATATCATAATCATAGAGAAGTATATGTTGGACAAGACTATTGAGAATCAGACACTAGAGTTGAGGATGGCCATGGATCAAATGAATGAGTTGAAAAACAACTTGTAGTAGTCCTTGAATAGGAGAAAAGAAATTGGCCAGCAAATAAATGAGACAACACACCAAGAGCAAGTCATTGAAGAATTGTCTAGTGGAAATGTTTATGATGAATCTAATGCTTCTATAGCTGATCTATTGGAGATAAACCATGTGGAGTCTTTCCAAGTAGTTCAAGTGACTAAACAGGGAACAAGAAGTTCAATCTTCAAGGATGTGTGAAGTGATGGAACAAAAGAGAAAAGATAAGGATGACAAATAAATGATGGAAAAAGACAAGGGACAAAATTATTGTAAGATTGGATGCAAAAGATGAAGAGAACTTGAGATTGACATAAAATCACTTTGATATGATAGACCAACTACTCAATAAAAAGCATGAAATTGGTAGGAAAATGGGAAAAAAAATTAAGGACTAAAAATGAAAGACTATAGAGTGAACTAAAATCTAAGAATGAATTGATTGAGAGAATGAATAGATTACAAGAAAGTATCAAGTTACTGGATGAACAAATCAAAAGATAGAGGAGATCAGGAGATAAATCTAGCTTAGTATATATTGTGAACTCTACAATCAAAAAAGATGAATCATCAAAGAAAGAAGAGAAAATAAATGTGTACACCACTCCAAAGCTGAAGAAATCAACAAGTTATCATTGTGGAAAGCCTAGATGAAAAATAATGTATGTAGGAGTAGAAATGGTAATAAAAATGTTACTCCCAAATTTGATGGTTATTTTTATCATTTTTAAAAGTATGGACATCAAGTATCTAAGTGTAGATCCAATTTTGGCTAATTACCTAAGAAGTATGCATTCCATGGTTACTGCTATACTTATAATAAATTTTCACCTAAGTCACAAGAATGTAGATCATTGATGAAATCCAATTGGAAACTAAAAAAGACAAGTAATTCAATCAATTAGGATTATAACACATGGTATCCATGTACTGCATGTGGGAAGTATGCTCATATTGTTCCAAATTTCATGAAATTAGACTTTGGAGGAAGATTTGGTAATTGGAAAAGTTTTGGCCTGGCATTTTATCATTGTCACATGGTTGGTCATCTAAGAACTATAGAAGCTAAGTACCAATACCAAATGAAGGAGATCCAAAAGGAAAAGGAAAGGTAAGTATGGATGAAATTCATGATCATATGAATAAGAGATGGAGAACGAAGTCTAAGGAAAATAAGACATCAATTTCAACCAATGAGGACACCTCATATGATGGATTAAGTGTAACCATCACCTCCAACTAAACCCAAGGAGAAGGCAAGGAACTATATGACTAAAGATTTATCTTATACCAGTTCCTAGAGTGAAATGGAAGAAAATCTAGATTTTCATAATATTGGATTCACAAGGACAAAATATGAATTTTGTAAATATTGTGCAATCAGTTAGCCTTACCAAGTATGTTGATAACTATGTGCCTATAGAGTCAACTGATTTAGTAATACTAGAGCATGGTAATGCTTTACCCAAGCATGAGTCAAATTTATTTTTTTACTATCTTACCAAAAAACTGATGAAAATTTGAAGCACTTGATCACTCAATGGTAATCAAGTTCATTAAAGAAGAGATAATGTAGAGTATGATGCATTTAATGGAATCTTGATGGATAGAAAAGGTAATGTTACAACATATATATTTGATTTTCAATTATTATTTGTTCACCCTACATTTTGAAGAGCTAAAAGAGAAATTGAGATATTTGAGTGAAGAATCCTTTGTTAAAGCTTTTGAAGTGTGCTTTTATCAATGAATTCAAGAACCAAGTGAGTTGGAAACTAACCAAGATATCAATCAAGTATTTTGTGAAATCCTAGCAAGAAAAATTTCTTCAAGGTCTACCAATGTAAAGAAAAAAAACAAGGCAAAGGTAGACCTAGTGAAATTGATTCAAAAATATTCTTGTAAAGAGCCAAAGTACAAGTTATACCCAAAATTTATAACATAAACTAACAAGGAAAGTGCTCTATCTACAATTCTACCGAGGGTTTTACTAGTTAATGATATTTCTTCACTCTATCATTATAAAATTGGATAATTTGGAGGCCATGAACTTTGTGAGGTATATGGTCAAATGTGTGTTGATGGAAAGTTGAAAGATGAATTCAAACATTTGGAATCAATACATCTCATACATGCCCTACATTTCGTGAAGGGATTAAAGAATACTAGATTAGGGTAGTTCTAATTCAAGTACATGATATGCACATGTGGTTAGATGCACATGGAAAAATTACAAAGGATATTATTCATATGGTAATTGGATACCCTATAACAGAAAATTCAAAACCATCTAAATGGCCCCCAAGAATGAAATCAAGGATAACACATAGGCTCAATTGTATGGAAGAGGTTTAAGAGTGGACATTGTTATAGACTTGGATATTAAATTTAGTTTAGTGTTCAATCTACAAGATATATCAATCTAGCAGATTGAATAGTGTTCAATGTATCACTATTGATATTGGTTACAAAATTTTTAAGAAAGGTCACAAATATGACATTATCAAGCTTCAACACAAGAAACTAGAAGATAATTTGAAGACCATCAGAATTGCAAGAACAAATACTTTCAATTTTGGATAATTTTTAATGTATTTTCTGTTACATGCAAAACTATTTCATATATTTATATGTTTTGAATTGTAAATGTTAAATTAGTTACATTGTTTTTCATTTAGAAAGTAATATGATTAAATATTAGTGGTTATCAAGTTATAGTAGATGAAAAGGGAAAGGACTAAAAAAAATTTAGTGTGAAAGTTTTAGAGGATACTAATTCACCATCCCCTTCTCAGTATCCTATCTATCATTACTATTTCAACAATATGTTGTTTTTGTGTTATCTATTTTTTATGAAGTTAAATCTTGTTCAAAATTCCTTGATTTTTATTAGAGATATTTTCATGATGTTATGTTTGAGATGGAATAATTTAGCTTTAATTTTGTAGAGACTTGTGAAGGATAGAGTAAAGGTTATTGCTTGGAGGTTGACTATGTTATATTATTGATTTAACTTGTATTGTATCATGTGGAACTTTAATGTAAGATGGACCTATATTTTTTATTATATAGTGGAGAAGCCTCAAGAATGAATCAATTATTTATTAGTACTTTTTATAAAGGAAATATGTTTCCTTAGTTTTAAAATTATCATATGTGCTTGTATGTATTGTAATATAGTGTTATGTGAGCTTTGGATGCAAAGTTATGAAGGTTAGGGCAATAATTGGTGTTAAGGATAAGTTATGGACTTCGAAAGAATTTTATTAGAAAGATAAGTTGTTACTTTAGTTAGTTCAGTTTCTTAGATAGGTTATCATAAATTTTTTAGTGAGATTAGTTCTGAAGCAATTTGGATATTGGATCTAGTTGACTTTTTATCATCTCCTAACAAAGTTGGAACAACTCCTAATAAGGTTAGAATATTTTTATAGATAATCAAATTCAAATATTTACTAGTTGAATTTATTTAACTTTTAATAGGGTCACATCCTTTCACATGAAACTTTTATAGTAGAACATGATCTTGTGGGCATCATTCCCATTGGGATTTTCCCTCTGATCAAGGGTTTTTTACATGGTTATCATCTTGTGGCTATTATATATTTTGGTATCATGTTTTATTTTTGCTAAATTTGATAATAAAAATACTTAAAGTGTATAATTAATTCACCCATCCTACTCAATTATATTGTTTTATTTTACTTTCTAACAATCTATATAATATTTTTGTTGCTACTGTTGAGCTCTTAAGCATATATGTGTGTGTAAGCCTTGAAGAAACATACATAATATATGAAGTATTAAAAAAAAATCAATTATCTTTATTTCTTATTTAAATTTAAAGTTTAATATGTAGTTAAAGTAGCATGGTTTTTTAAGTTCTCACTCACCTCAGTAACTAATGGAAGGGCCCCCTATTCGAACCTAGGTTAGATTGTTTTCAATTACTTTGAATTTGCTTCACAATTTATCTTTTCTAGAATGTGTGTTTATAAATTATTCGCAATTGGTGTGAATATAAATGTCTTTGAGAGTTAAATTATTTATGTGCAATTATAGTCAAAGTTCTATGTGATTTATTATTGAGAGCTTAAAGTAAAAAAATAATCCTCTAGTATTTCAATTGTTGTGTACCTATACTTTAGATCTCACTTTTCTTCTTCTTGTTCAACTCCTCTCTCATACACATTCACAACCTATCATAGTTCACAATCCCCTATTACAGATTTATACCCCCTATTATAAACTCATAAATTTTGTTACAGACTAGTAAACTTCCTTACATAATTTCTCACCCTTCACTACATCACCACCAACTTCCAATCATAACTCCTCATTCTCTATCATAACATCATTAACCTCCTATCACAAACCACTTCATGTTACCTTTTTATTATGCATTCCTTATAGTTAAAGTTTTTTTCTGCTATCATTATTCAAAAAAGTATTTTAGGAGAATTAAGGATTCTATTTAAGTATAGAAGGATTAAAGAGTGAGTGTAATTAAGTGTAATTTTTTAGATAGAAGCTTGTATAGATTTGAGAGTGATGATGTGTTACTTACTAGGAATGATTTTATCAGCAAGAATGAGTGTGTAATTTCATTTACAATTTCAATGAATTGATGGGTTATTTCATTCAATATAGATCTTTTCATGTGCAAGTAGATTCATGGTTATTATCATAGAGATTTGATTTGCAAATTTATTTATTGACTGGATAAGACTAGGTTGTTAGTTTCTTCAAGCTTAAATAGGTGTTTTTTTTTAAGACTTGGACATAGTATTAGGTTTAATAAATATCCTTCAATAATTTAGATTTTCCTTTTTCATAATTTGCATTGCACCCCCACTTAACCTACTATCTTCATCCCTTTGGAAAACTACCACAGTATCTTTCTTTAGACTATGATCCTAGATTCCCAATCAATAGGATTACATTGAAAAACCAACCAAACAAGAATGAATCTCAAGTTAAATTGAACCATAATTTTACCCTACATATATTATGAATATTATTACTTTTCAGTTTACTTAATTATGTATGTTTTAAATTGGGAATTGGTGCCGACAATTGGGAAAACATTTTTTGTGGAATACTAACTCACCCACCCCCCCTCTCATTTTTCCATATTTCTAACATGTATATCCTCCAACATGAATAATTATGATGGTATAGGAAACAAAGAACCAAACATGTCCACTTTAAAATTTCTATCTACTTGGGGTTTGTATCTTGGTTGATCAAAGAAAGTGTTTCAACATTCTTATCTATTATCCCTTTAATTTAAATGATCACAAAATTGAATTAGTAGCTTTTGATAAATTGGTTATGGATCACAACACAATAGTAATTTTCCATTGTAAATCTTAATTCATATCTTAATAAATCATTTCATAATGCTAAATGTTGGTCTTGAATACACAATCAATACCAAATTTGTGAAATGAATAACTCTTGCATTATAATCATTGTGGAATAGATGTTGTAGTTACTAATGGCTTAAATAGTACATTTACCAATGGTAGGAATAGTGTCATGTCACCAATTAGTGAATACTTATCACTTAGTGCTAATTTAATGGTTATGACTTGTTTCAACTAAATTTAACTTATGAAATCTTTCAAGTGCTCCCCTTAACAAAGTGTTATGCTGAGTTTGAAGGAAAATTCACTGCACCATAAGATGGTAATTTTTTCCTAGATGAATTTACCTATTCTTGTTTCTCTTTAGTTTTTTCTAATTCTTATTTATTTCATTTCTATTGTCATCAAGACTCATAGGATTCTTCATTTTTTCCTATTGTCATTAGATAGTTGACAGTTTCATGAACCTACAATATTTTATACTATGGGCAGTCTTATTGAATAGAAGATGTGGTACTAGAAGATTATTTCCAAAATTATCTCCATGTTCTCTAAACTTGTAGTTCTCTATTAAATTTTCATATTTCCCATGTACCAAACATGTAGATTTGAATTTTGATTCCTTACTATAGGAGCTCACTAGTTGGCAAGGTAATTTAGGTGTCTTAAATATATATTCCTTGGATTTTTATCAATACTTCTTACAAGTGTAATAGTATCAATTGAAAGTACTATTACTAATTTTAGGTTTAGGTCTACACTCATATGCAACATGTCCATACTGATAAAAGTTATAGAAATGACCTTCAAATGAATTAGACTTATTAACTAGCTTTCTTTGGCATATATTTGTAGTATGACCAATCTTTCCATAATTAAAATGAGTGGGTTTGTTAAACCTCTTACCTTGACTGGTTTGGTTCCTTTTCTCTTTTGTTGTTGCTTCATGGATTCACCTTTATCTATCTCACTAATCTTGTTTTCTTCTTGGCCATTTTAACCAAGATTAGTTATATTATTTTATCTTCTATGGATCTTTAGTTTATCATAAATATTTTTAAAGTTTCATTTTATCTCTTTAGTTTATCATTTCCACCCTTCTCAATTTGTAGTTCTTTCCTTAATTTCTCACTTTCATCCCACAATATTTGATTCTCAATTACAATCTCTTGATTCTCCATTCTTTACATTGAAGCATTCATGCATGATAGCATTCTCTTCGGACATACTAAAAAAATGTTCATCTTTTTCATGTAGTGCATTCTCAACATTCCTTTTGGCATCTTCTAGAACTGTCATAGCTTCCTTAGCTTTTGTTTTTCCTTCAAAGTATTCACACATTCTAACTAATTGGATTTTCATTTCTATTTTTAAAATATTGACTTTTAATTTTATCTTCTTCTTTTTCCATTATTTTGACAATTACTTTCATTGATTCTCTCAATGTGTTCCCTTCTCATAACTATGTATTTTCTCAATGTTTCCTAGAACTCTTGAGTCATCTCATTAGATCTTTCAAGTTTCTTCTCATACTTGTAAGTCTTTATAACTATGCATGTTTTCCTCAAGTTTTTAGGGAAAATACTAAGAGGACTAGTACTCTGATACCAATAATTAGGGTTCTTAGGTACTAAGAGAGGGGTGAATAAGTATACATGGATACTTTAAAAATTGAATTAGTGAACTAAATTTTTATATTCCACACACAATAAAATATGTGACCAATACTGATAAGTAAAACATAACAATATCACACATGACACGGTGATTTTAGCATTACAAAAACCCTTTTTAGAAGGTAAAAACCATGGTGGGAATGATACCCAAAAATCTCTCTACAAAAGTAGACAAGTTGCCTTAGTATGAGCATACAATTACCATTTCTAGGGTTCTTCCTTGTTAGGAGTGACTTTATGTACCTTCTTAGAAGTATAAATATATCTTCTAAGATCTACATTATCAAAGGTTTTAAAAAACTCTTTTGATAATCTTACCTTGTTAGGGGATTTACAACTAGAGTATGTTAGGATTCACCTTATTTAGGGATTTACTAGTTGTAAATGTTATGAAATGAATAAATCACTTATCTAGTTGTGGAACTCCTTTCCTATTAGATTTAATTAGTTTTATGATTTATTTATACCACTACATAGTGCACTTGTCTACTCAATAATTTGATCACAAATGTTTTATCACTCTACAAATTATCGATCACTTCATTTGTAATCTTGCTCTTACTGTCTCTCACATTATCATCACTTGTTCCATCATAGATATTATTTATTTATATGTATTCTCTTTTTCCTATTAATCCTTACTATATATTAAAACTTTTAATCTTCCCTCTCATTCTCCTTAAGCTTATCACATATCTCAAAGTCTTAGTATAATTTTCTCCTGATCCTATCTTGCTTCAACTATATTTACCTATATAGTACTTGGATTTGTAAAAACATATTTTCCCAATGTACCATTTCACCTTTTTCTTATGTTATTCCAATGATCAAATAAATAGTAATGTATGTATCTCATGTCCTTCACTTTGTAGTGTCACACTATTCAATGTGATTGTGTCTTAATATTAGACTTCTTTTGGACATGTTGTGAATTATCTTAAAATTTTCAACCTTTCTACTATAGTCATCAATCATCTCTTGTGATAATTAATCATTAATAATTACTTGTGTTCTATCTCTACTAGTTATCCTTTTCCTTTGCCAATTATCCTATCATGATGAACTTAGTTATCAATAATTAATTCTATAAATATAATATGGATTGATATAGATTGTCATCAATGACAACCATATATTTCTTCATATGATATTGACCTTTCAAACTCCTTGAGTAATAATATCCAATAGGTAATGCTAATTATATCCTAGTAATCTCCCAATAATAATAGACCTTAATCTAAAATCGTAAGATTTCATATGTATTATGTCAGTTGTTCCTTATAATTTGGGATTGGATCTATTTTTTTGTAATAGATATTTTTCTTGTGTGATATTTTTTAACTTGAGGCTTACTTGCATGTTTTAATGCCTATATATTGTAATGTAATATGTCTCTTGAGGAAGAAGGATCTGAGTAGGTTCTTACAATCAGTATTTGAATTACTTTTATTATATCTAAGGTCTTTGACTAAAGACTATAAGAAAAAAAGCATTTATATGTTGGATATGTAAGAAGGAAAATTTTCAAACCTTTGTACATCTTATTCTTTTATGAATTAATATTTATTTCACTTGGTTCTATCCAAATACTTATTATTTTCATTATGTATTTACTATTTCTATATGATTAGACCGATCTCTTTGAGGTTTCTCCGACTGGGGATTGTGTCAAAGTAATTAAAAGATGTAAGATAAGAGAAATATTGTGAGTGAGTTAAGTTAAAATATTAAATAAGTTATTAACAATAGAATTCAAATAGATATTAATTTAAAAAATAAATATATAATTAATTTATCATGAAAAACTTTATGTACGTTGTGTCCCTCTTTGAAATAATATGTCTTTTGTGTTATTTTGAAGAGAATTTAGTTGATATTGCATTTCCCTACCCTTGTTATACATTAGGGTTCCCCCTTTAGAAATTGATTTATGCATGAGAGGTTAGGAAAGGTATAATAAATTAATCGATAATCAATTACGTAACTACAACCTATAAATATGAAGAAATGGTCAAATGAGACTCATTGTGATGTAGTTCATTAAGATTCTTGGAGATTTGGAGAGTAGATCTTTGAGAGAGTTAGGATATGATTCTCATTATATTCCCATGAATTTGAATGAGTCCACCAATATTAGAGGCTACACAAATATAGAGAGTTTGTAGGTGAGTTGATCATCCTTGTAATTTAATAGATTTAATATGTCTTTGGATTGATTTTTTAGATTTTGATAGAATTTTTGTAGTCCTTTTAGGCATTTCTAGTGGTTATTTATGTTGATCTCTAAGCCCAAGTTTCCTAGTAGTTTCTAGCACTTAGTCATTTCTAAAGTAGCATTGGATGGTCATCACTACTATCAATCCATTCAAAGAAGGCTGAGATATAGAGGACTTGTTTATATTTCATTATATGTAGAGAAAGTCAAAGGTTTTTGAGAACCCCAAAAAAGACCAAGTCAACATACATGCTAAGTAAAATAGAAGAGAATGAGCATTTGGAAAGTTAGTTAATGTTAAGTGATTCAATCTATGCCAAGCATATAGAAGTTGTGTGACAACATGAATGTCAGTTATGACCGAGCCTGAGAACATTCAAGTGCTGAGTAAATTAGTTTTGACATATGAGTTTGTAATTGCACAAACACTTATGTAAATTATTTTATCTAACTTCTACATGAAATGTAAATATTGTAGAGATAGTTAAGGAGTAGATTACACATTTTTTCAAAAGGAATTACTCCCAAGAAAAGAAAATTAACCAATCATAAAATTAGAAGGGTAAAACAAGAAAAGGATGAAATATGGATCATTGATTAAGATCTAGAACTTTCTATGATTTTCTATTTGAGAAAGGGTTCTAACCCTAAAATAATTATGAAGTTAATGTATGATACATGGTTAAGAGGAGTGAACAGGCTGAGAATAGAGCACCTAGAAAAGTGAAGGAAAGAATTGAGATATTAGATAAGGAGATCATTTTGAGATATTGAAGAAAGGAGATCCATAAATAGCTTTTAGAGAACACAAAAGGATCAAGTATTAAATTAGTTGTGATAGATTTATTCAAGGAAAATCTCTTAACAAAGTGGTTTTAACAAGCCTATTTAAATCTCCTAACAGAGTCCTTACTTTATTTTAAGTGTAAAATCCTTTAATCAAGGTAAGACCTAATAGTTTGAAGATATTTTAATAGAGAAAACCCCTCATAGGGTAGATCATCAGATATAATCAAATTATAGCCCTAACAAGTGAACTTTGTTGTTGTAGTAATAAAGATATCTTTGTTTCATCCCCACCCCAATTTTACCTTCATTGTGAAGTGTTTCTGGGTAACCAAAAGCAATGTGTTGTGAGTTTATGTTTTCATGGATGCTATTCTTAGATAGATTTCATTTCAACATTACAAGTTTATTTTTATATGGTATGAGGTCTCACATTCAAGATGGATTATGTTTGAATATATTTAATTATTTTAATAGTGAATATTTTTATAGATCCTCATTCACCGCCACACCCCCCCCCCCCCCCCCCCCCTCCCCCGCCCCCCTCTCCTCCACCCACTCTCTGTATCTTTTTATATGGTATGAGGTCTCACATTCGAGATGGATTAGGTGTGAATATAGTTAATTATTTTAACAATGAATATTTTTATAGATCCTCATTCAAACCCCCCCCACACTCCACCCACTCTCAATATCTTTTTCCCATTAATCTTTCCAACAATTGGTATTAAAGCTTGGTTCTCTTCAAAGAAGACTAACAAATTGAGAGTACAGATCTTGAAATGGATGAATACAAAATTGGAAAAATGATTGAGAACCACATGATTGAAATCAAAATTATACTATAGCAACTTGAAGGAGAAAAAGATGAGTTAGGGAAATAGTTAAAGAATAAGGAAATATGTGACCATTTAGTAGAATGATACACTATACAAGGAAGTTGATGTTAAAGGATTTCTTAAGACTGGGAATACTAATGACAGTGATGTAGCAATAACATATCTACTAGAGAATAATAGTATTCTAAATAAAGAACACAAAGAGTACAAAAGAGAACAAGAAATTCAATTTGTAAGACTAAGTGAGGTGACCAAACAAAAGAAGAAATTTGAAGAAGACAAAATCATGTATAAACAAGAAAAAAGACAAATGGCTACTAGACTTGAAGAAAGATCATTTGATGTGTAGAAGCTTACAAAAAATTAGTTGGACATGATGAACCAATTGTTACTTGCAACTCAAGAGTTTCCTAGAAAGGAAATGGAGATCACAAATATGAAATCATAGAGTGGCCAACTAAGAATCGAGTTTAGATATGAGAAAGAACTATTAAAAAGAATAAATAAACCAAGTGAATCTATCTAATAATTTGAAGAACTAATGAGATCACCAAGGTTATCCAATGATACTTGTTGTCTAAGTCATGTCAAGCATTCTTCGTCCATTGAGGAAGGAGAGGCATCAAAGTGTAGAAAGCAAGGAAATGAAAAATCTAAAGGAAAACCTATGTGTCATCATTATGGTAAACTTTGACATACTATTAACATTTGAAAAAGAAAGAATGGTATGTCAAACCCTAAAACTAAGATTATTGGTAACTATTTTAATTGCAAGAAACAAGGACACCAAGCACATGAATGCAAGTCAAAGATAAGTGATGCACCTACTACATCTAGATTTAAAGTTTTGACAATATGGATAAGATAGTAAGGTCAGGGGTTTTCATTTATGGAAACATATCATTATAGAATAGAAGATAGGACTTATAGCTAAAGAATCCATGACTAGAGGCAGAAAATTGTTTAAGCAGTTAACAATTTTGATATCAATTTAGAGGAAACTTTAGTATTTTGAAGTCTATAGTGGAGATTAGCATGTGCATAGTTAAGGATAGGTAGAAAAGTGTATCATGATTGTAAGAATTTTCCTTAGGGAAAAATTCTCCCAAGATCATAGAACTCAACACAAGTACAATTGTAGACCAAAAATGGATATGATTTAATAATCAAAGTATGTCCTAATACATTGCTCTGTTCAGCATGTACAATATGTGATATTCAAACACACTAGGAGTGCCCATATATAAAGGTCTCTCAAGAAGCACCTACAATGTCTCTAGAAAGAACCAAGAGATAAGATAAGCATAATGAAAACTAAGCACATGCCTTATCCAACATTCTAGATGAATGGATAAGAATCACAAAGTGTCATATGTGTGTAGAAGATTTCTATGTTGTAGACAACATGTGCTTAAAAGACTTGCAGATTCCTATGTTGTCAACATGACAACTCACAAGAGTACACATACTCTTAGGTGACTGATAAATAAATAATTAAAAATATGCATTAACCTAAGTAAACTTAAGTAAGTGTAAATAGCAAACACTTATTTACACCAACACCCCCCCTTAAGTGCAACTTAGGGGAATGCTCTTAAGCTTATGAAAACTAGGATGAAATGCATAATGGGTCCCAACTACTAGGCCATGTTAAGTACCCATGTATATAATGATATGCAATGCAATCTCTCATAAAGTGGGGAAAGAGAGAAAAATTCATGGGAAAAATCCTTCCCCAAAAAGAGAGATGAAAGAGGATGCATGGATGGATGGAGTAATCAAAACCCCCCATTACGACATACATCCAGTATATACATAAGAGAAAAAAGGAGAAGGAAAAAACCCCCTTAAGAGGAAAAAGTCCCCCCAAAAAAAAGAGAAGAAGGAGATGAGGTAGTCCCCCCCTAAAAGTATCAATGAGAAATGCTCCAATGTAGAAGTTGATCCATGACCTCGGTATGATGTTCCTCCCCTTTGGAAGAAATAAAGGCAAGGGTACCTATGAGATGCATCCCCTATATGGAGAAGGAATCTTTATGATGATTGGTGTTATTGAAACCTATCCAAGTGTCCTTGTGTCGATACTGATGATGGCTTCCTCCAAAACTATTGAAGAGAAGTACAGATCAAATAAGGAATGTGGTCAAACCTGTCTCAGGAAACCAATTGTCTTCTCAACTAATGAAGAGACCTCCTACAGATGATAATCCACAATCATACCAACCTTGAAGGATTGATCATGTAGAGAATGGAATTGAGGGTCAGAGTGGGCCCTCGCAACAACTGTAGAAGAATCTACCTTAGCAAAGAGAAGTGATAAATCATCATAAGAGTCTCTCATATTTGTTGTGTGTTTCTCCAAGAATAGAGCTAAAATGTCTAGAAAGAAATCATCACATGGAAGACCATGTATACCTTATAGTGCTGAAGTACATGAATCTATCGCTGCAGCAAAGGATGAAGTATCTGCCTCAGAATGAAGACAAATGTCATCAATAATGTCTCCCACATCTTCAATGTGAGACTCTGTGAAAAGGCCTACAAGGGAAGGAAGGAATTCATCACATTAAGGTAGAGTAGAGAGACATAAAGTATCCTACAACATTGAATCTAAAGCATCTATGGCTGGAATAGGATCAGTAGGAGCAACAAGAGCTAGAGGTGTGATCTCATCTGAAGTTGAAGAAACCATAGCTGGAGTGACTAGATGTAGAATTTCCTCCTGAGATGGAGGATCACAAGGATCTCCATATGCTTCCCAAATAGACATCCAAATATTGTAAGGAAAATTTGTCAATCTAAGAGGAGCAAAAGATTCCTTACTCATACTTTTAGATAGAAAGTGACAAAGGTTGACAACATATGTCCAATTAAAAAGTGGTGGAAATGTATAAAGATAAGGAAGCAATTCAATATGTTCTCTTAGATGATTAACTATCAAAATACTCTATTTGTGAGAGTTCCTTGTTGTCAATTGTGGTCTAATACTAGACTGACAAATCTGACAAGACTCCATGAGATCAATCAATAAACCTCCAAAGAATCAAAGAACCCCCCCACCCTTGAAAAAGATGCTTTTGGTACTTAATATGTGATGTTTGTACTTGTCAAAATTAACAAATTAAACCTCTGATTTTGCTTTTTGCAACTACCAGTTGAGGCCTAAAACTAGAACTAAGCACTCTAGCTAAAATTTGAAAGCAATTCAATGCATAAAAGGTACTAATTCTAAAAGTGAGATTTCTATCCACACAACCATAGTATCTAACTTTAGATCTAGAAAGTAGACCAAAAAAATGGAACTTGAAAAGGAGTCCAGATGAGCCCGTACAGATTGTTTCAAGTTGCAAAATTCAGGATTATATAGGTACAATCACCAAAAGATGCAAATTCTAACAAAGCCTTGCACCAAAACTAGAAAATAACACCACCACTAGAACATTTAGGAAATTTTACCCAATTTCAAAAAAAAATTACACCTGAATTGGAGTCCAAATGTCTAAAATATGAGCTCGCAAAGTTAGGCTGCCAAACTAAAATGCAATCTAGAAAGGGGTCTAGAGCAAAAATTACAATGTTAAAATTGATGGTCAAATAGTTGTCATTGTAGTTGTAAAATGAATAGGTTTGATGATCCAATGGATGTCAAATTTAACCCAGTAAATTGATGATGTTAGCAAAAATGTCCCTCTTGGTGATGTGTCTGCTAACTAGGTTGTCCATACCATACAAATTTGGACATGTGGATGTATGAAACTTTCAATGTGTTAGGTACAAACCTATATGGATTGTGCCACATGGGCGTCAGCTAGACTATTGACTATATTGACTAATGATGTCATAGTGTGACGTAGCACTTACATGTTGCTCTAAGCTACCATAGAAAATGCTTGCATGATCAAATATCCTTTTGACATGTGGCTTTGACTACATGGCAATGGTTGGTTGAAAGTTGTGCACAAGAGTCTTAAATGGCATCAAAAAACTCTGAACTAAGGAATATACCTTTGTAGGCGGCCCAAGATTCGAACTATCGATGTCAAAATTGCAAACACGATCGCTGACTAGAAAGGATGCTAGGAAACAACTTTACATTGCCAAAATCAAACAGCAAAGCACCGAGATAGGAATGAAGGGATGCTAATGCCAAAATATGGAATGTGGGGGCTCAAAAAGTTAGGCAGATGCCACCAATGGGAGTGAGTTTAATCCCACATTATTGCTGCTAAGTTCTTCGAAGGTGATTAAAAGAAAAGAGTGCCAATCACTTAAGCAAAGTTGATGCTAGTGGTTGTATAATGTTGCTACTAGTAGTAAGATGGCTGGTCTACCAAAAAATGGGTGACGTGCCTAAAATTTTTCCAGTAAGTGTAGTGCAAAAATTTGATGGTGCCCACCAATAAAAATGATAAAAGTTTGCCAAAAAAGTATCGTGCGAACCTATAGGGCCAAGATGTAACAGCCTGGTACTTGCCAAAAAAAATTTCTCTGCAAGGCTGCCTAGCCTAAAAAATTTCCAAAAATTCTATTGAAGAAATATACCAAAAATTTATAAAGAAATTAAAATACTAAAATGATCATACCCCTAGTGCACATTAGGGCCTCTAGGGTCCGGTTTGCAAAAGAAATTGCCTCACGATCAACTATGGCCAAAAATAGCCAAATTTATAGCCAATTTTCACCAAATCAGCATTTCAAATGCAATGGTGAGGTCAAATCTAGCATTGGACACTCCCAATTTCTATGATACTCTAGAGTCGAGCTATGGTGATTAAACAAGATGATGGTCTCAAATGGCTTTGTGAAGAGGAATTCTCTAAGAGCTTTGATACCATGTAATAATTTTACTTAAGGAAAAATTCTCCCAAGATCATAGAACTCAACACAAGCACAACTATAGACCAAAAATAGATATGATCTATTAAGCAGAGTATGTCCTAATACATTACTCTATTTAGTATGTTTAGTATGTGATATGAAAATACACTGGGACTACTTGTATATAAAGGCCTCTTAGGAAGCACCTAAAATGTCTCTAGAAAGAACCAAGAGATAAGATAAGCATCATGAAAACTAAGCACATGCCTTATCCAACATTCTAGATGAATAGATAAGAATAAAAAAGTGTTATATGTTTGTAGAAGATTCCTATTTTGTAGACAACATGTGCTTAAAAGAGGTGCAGACTCCTATTTTGTCAACATGACAACTCACAAGAGTGCACATACTCCTAGGTGATTGATAAATAAATAATTAAAAATATGCATTAACCTAAGTAAACTTAGGTGAGTGTAAATAGAAAATACTTATTTACACCAACAATGATGATGTACCTAAGTGTGAAAATCAGTATGGTCAATATAGACTAGGTTATAGATAAAATAGTGGTAAATACAGTAAACTTAGTATAACAAAGCATAGCAAAATAGAGGAATAAAGTATTAAGGATTTATTTCAGTCATGAAATAATTACTTAATAATGTAGGGATGACATCCTATATTTTTACCCTAAGTTAGCATTAAGCCAATTGGACAAGTGTTTTGTGAAAGAAAAGAATATAAGCAAATAGTCACTACATGTGAAGTAGTGTAACATGTGAGACAATGTGAATGTCAGGTATATTATGTACATATGAAAATTGAGTATGTGATCTGTGAAGTATGAGAGATCTATGATGAAAATTCTAATGTAAGATCAAAGATACATTAGTCAACAAATAAGAGCTTATTGTATCTATCATATTTTTTTTAAGTTACTTAATTGTATAATTTCATGATTGGATAGTGGGCTCTTCTTTCATACATATGTAATTGTTATACCAACTCCTAATAGGGTTGAAGCAACTTCTAATAGGGATGAGGCTTTTAAGAGGGCCTAGTCCTCTAACAAGGACAGAGATGCTATATGTAAGTAATAGACTCCTAACAAGGTCAATATCCTTAATAATATTCTTTTGTTTAGTGGATCATTTTGTGGGTATCATCTCCACTGGGGTTTTCCCTTGGATAGGGTTTCCCTAGTTAACAAAATATGGTGTCATGAGTTCTCTTTATGTATGGTTTTATTTTCTATTCAACATTATTGGTTTACTTTCATATGCATGTTGCAAAGTAATTAATAATATGCAGTTGTGGGAAAAAGTTTGTAGAATACTGATTCAACCCCCTCCCCCCCCCCCCCCCCCCCCCAACCTCTCAGTATTATCTATTTCTAACAATTGGTATCAAAGAATAGTTACTTAGAAGAGATTTAACAGCTTGAGTAAGATCCCTATGAATATGAAACAATTAAACAGGAATCTTGAAGAATCCCTTGAGAAAATTGATCTTCTTATAGAAGAAAGAGACAACCTAAAAGAAAGGTATGAAGATGAAAAAGACTATATTAGAAAATTGAAAGATAAGATTGATATTTAAAATCTAGAAAAGAATCAAAAGATTAGACTAGTGATAGTGATGAAGTGGAAACCCTTAAGAAAGAAAATGAGATCTTGAAACATGGATTGAAAATAGTTGAACTAAAGTTGAATTTGAAGAAAGATGATAGTAAGATTAAACTAGATCTAAAGTTTGAGAATATCCCATTTTACTCAAATAACATCTAAATTATATTCTATTAGAAGAGAGCATGCAAAATTAGAAAAGTACAATACCATTGTGAAAGGAGAGTTAATTTAGGCTAAGAAATGGTTAAAGAAGCTTTATTCCAATAGTGAGAAAATTTACGAACAAATATTCTTTTAGAGATTTTCTTATGATAAGACAAGTCTTGGATATCTTATTGGAGAAAAACCAGCTAATAAAATTGAAGTTATGAAGGAACTAGATTTAGTTGTTGAAACCCCTAAATCTAAGGAAATTTATCAAATAAGATTGAACCAAGAAAGTCTACTGAAGGAACTAAAGAAGTTGAGCAAGTAAAACAACCTAAGAAAAGTGATGAAACAAAGTAAATAGAACAAGGTGAACCACCTAAGGAGGATAGGTATGAATTTAGAGGTAGATGTTTTATATGTAATGAGCTTGGTCATATGAAGAGAGATTGTATAGGTAAGTCCTTTAAACCTATTACAAATATCTATTGTTATAATTGTCATGGTTTTGGATTTAAAGTAGTAGATTGTAAGAAACCTAAGTTTGATAGTAATAATGGAAATAGTAAATTTTTTAGGGATACTAACCTTGTAGGAAATGAAAGAAGGAGATCACAAAGAAAATCCAATGGTGGAGAAAGACCTAATGGAGCAAGAAACTACATTATATATTATAGATGTAACAACTATGCACACATTGCAAGGAATTACAGAGCACTAGATAATCAAAATGGAACAAATTAGAGAAGAAATACACCTATATGTAAGTTAGGAAATAACTTTGGACACATAGCAAGATTTTATTGAATGGATAGAAGGAACAATAATAAAAATGATAGAAGAAATAGTAATAGTAGCAATAATATCTAGAAGGAAGCACTTAAAGAGCATGTTGAAGAATTTAAGGAATCATTTGTAAAAGAAAACAATCCATAAAAATTCACATATAGTTTTAGAAGAATAGTTTTTTTTATCCACCTGAAGGAAGAACGAAATCAGTCATAGTGTTTGACTTATCTTATCTAAATTAAGCACTCCTTTTATTAAAGATAGAGCATCAAAAATTTGTAAAAGAAGATATAAGTCAAGCTGAGAGTTGTAAAGTTAACATGAGGTAGTAAAGATTATATGGAATCTCTAATTAAGAGCACAAGTCATTTGGTAATTTCATGAAGGAGAACAAAGAAAAAAAAGTTTGCAAGTTAAAAGAGTAACAATTTTACAAATTTTGGTAAATATACCATTAATGCAAAGTTCAATTAGAAAGATCTAAGGGATACAAACTAGATTTTAAGTACCATTCAATCATTTGAATAGTTAATGAGAAATTTGAATGATTTGATAGCAATTAAAGGTGAATTTAAAGAGTCACAATGTGAAGTGAGAAAAGTACAAGTTACATGAAATTCAAGTATTTTATGAAGCATTTGAAGTACTTCAGCCTATTGAAATAGAGAAACCCACTATTAGTGATGTTAGTGAGATGTTGAGGTATGTGTTTAAGAGTTACCCTTTCATATCTTAAGTAGATGATCCCTTAGGAGAATTTTTGAAAGTTCTAAAAAGTGTTTTGCACGTAGAAGATATCAGCTCATACATTCATTGAAAATTTGAGAGTATTGGAGACAATGACATTGATAAGGATTTAGACCTAGTGTGCCAAGGATACTTTTTATTCAAATAAGATTTTGCACACTTGAAAGTACTAATCAAAGTAAATCATATGTTCTATATGGATTTAAACAATCATGAATAGAGAAAAATCATTCTAAGATGTATTCATGAAGGAATGTTTTGGGTTAGAGATCCACTTGTCATGATTGAAAATGACATGATTCATAGGTTAATTAGTTTAAGAAATCAAGGTAGAAGCCCATTCAATAAGAAGAATGTGAAAAATATGGTGGAAACCAATCTGAAGACCAAATCAAATGGTAGGAATATGAGGACTAACCTCATAATGTAAATAGATGTGATAGTGATTAGTAAGATCATTGGTTATAAAATGAATCATAGTTCAATATTGAACTTAGTACCTATTGGATTCTTACATGAAACTTACTTGATGACAATATATAAGGAAAAGGTTACTATGTGTGATATTCTAAGGCATCAACTATTGGACAAGACAAAGAAAATTAAGAAGACAAGAACTGCATTGTTTAGGTTTGAGTCACTACTAATACACCTATACTTCCAAGTTATTAAGCAATTTCCTAGTATGCTTGATAGAGAGTAGGATAAAAACTAGTACACTATGAACTTGGTGGCATACCACTATAGCAATAAGTCTAAGGAAAGGATTGTTGAAGACATAAACCAAATGATGGAAATATTTCAAACTACAATGAAGAAGAGATTTGGAATACCACCTCACTGGTGGAAAAGTACAAAGAAGAAATATGTTTCATGGTTGAAATAGATGTACCCTATATATGGAGGTAGTTTATGTCAAGGGTTAAGTTCATAGACCCTATGGGCTATGAGTTGAATGAAGATATAATGGAAGGGTATGTGAAGGTCATACTCGAGTCAAAGAAGGAAAAAGACATTTCTAGATGGGGAACCTATGTAGAGAAGATTTGAAAAGTATAGAGAAAGCTCTACAACAAGGAAATTAAGAAGAATGTTAAGAAGAAAATTCAATTAACTCTCAAGGAATTTGGAATGACCAAACAGGAGTGTGGAGAAGTAAAAGATATAGCCTTGGAAATGAGGGCTAGTGGATAGATTGAGATATTTATGGCCAGACCTCTAGCAGTAATAGGACCTTTTGAAGGAGTCACCATAGCAAAGTCATCTCCATAGATACCTATTGTTCCCTATATCATAGTTGCACAAGTGCAACCTACTCTAGTCAAAATTCAGAAGATTGAAGAAGTATAGATTAATGACGATAAATCCACTACTTCTCCAAGAACTAGAAAGTCAAAAAGACTCACCAAGGTTAAGGTTGAACATATAGAGTCCACAAGAAGGAAAAGAATCAAGCAAAAGGCCAAAGGACTTGGCAAGAGAAGAAAGTCTCTTAAAATTATTGAATCTAAATTAGATGAATCAGAGGAAAAAGAAGAGAATGATAAAGAATCTAAAAAGAAGGTATTAGGTCAAGCTAGAACTTTGACAAGGTAGAAGCTAGAGGAACCGAAGGTAAACAACCTAAATATACAAATTATAGATAGTGATAATTTCATTTAGTTGAATAAGTTTTATAGTATGTATAGCAATATGGACAAAATATAGTTAGAGAATGTAGTGGCGAGAAATATAATTTTGACGAATAAAAATATTTAAAGATATACAAAGACATATACCAAAGGACTTGTATAATAGGTTGATAAATAGAAGAAGAAGAGTTATAGATGAGGATAAGAAAATAAGGGAGAACATGATCGTCAAACTTTGCAAAGTCAATATAGATGATGACTTAGTTAGTATGATGAAAGGTATTGAACCTTTGCTAAGAAAAAAAAGAAGAGAAATTCTTTTAATGGGAGGAAACTATGAAGAGATCAACAAAGAAATTGAGGCAGTCGTTGTTAATTATATGACATCTAAGCATAAGATCTCTAAATAGAGCACAAAAAAAAGGGGAATGATCCCTATGAATATTAAAAAATCCACCTCAACAATAGTAGAATAAGAAGTTAAGGGCACCAAGATGGCAGATCTATCTTTTTAGATCTCAATTGGGCCAAATACCATGCAGATTGGTCAAAGAAAAGTAATAGTAGACATCCTTGAGGATCCTTTCAAGGATCTTGGGCCAAAAATTGTTGGCAATATTGCTGATCACACTAGCTTTGATGAAGTAAAGGAGAAAAGAATAACTGAAGTTGAAGAAAAGAAAAGGAAAGAAGAAGAAAGGAGGAAGAAGGAAAAATCACAAACTAAAAAGAAACAAAGACAAGAGGAAAGAAAGAAGAAAGAAGAAAATGAGAAAAAAGAGAAAACAAGAGGAAGAAAAGAAAAGAAAGGAAGAGGCAAAAAAGAAGCAAAAAGAGGGAGAATAAATTAAGAGAACAGAAGAGTAAAATAAAATGGAATAGAAAAAAAAAAGGGACAAAGAAAATAAGAAAAGAGAAGAAGAAGAAAATAAGAAGAGAGAAGAAGAAGAGGAAAGAAAGAAGAAGAGAAGAAGAGAAAAGAGGAAGAAGAGAAGATAGAAGAAGAGAAGAAGGTAAAAGAGAAATAAGAGAGAATAAAGTGCACCTAACATTGTTTTTACTCTTGCAACACACACAAGCTCAGATCATGTTGATCAATTTGAATTGATATCATCACTCAAAAAAATTATTAGCAAGAATGAATAGGTAAAGAGTCTACATAAAACACTCATGGAAGTGACTAAAAGGATACAAGGAACTTTGACTATGAAGTCACTTGATTTTGACCCTAAAGATAGGGCAAAAGATGTGATTCAAGCATTTGATGCTAAATTCACAAATTTGTCAGAGGTTGTTGCAGTACAAGCTTAGGGAAAGCATGATGCATAGATGCTTGACACTATCTATTAGAACATTAGAAATGACTTACTGACTCTTGATACTTGTATCAAGACATTAAGGAAATTTGAGATTGAAGGCAAAACCTTGTATGTAAAATGTGCAATGTCTTTCTCTTTCACAAAAGACATTGATGATGAAATCAAGAAGAAGAATTTGCAGAAATAAAAGCACTGGTAGATTAGGTATGTCAACTTGGTGCAATGATTGAAGCAATTTTGTCATAGTTTAGCAAGGCATATGATGAACTAAGTTTGTTAGAAGATAGAAAGACAAGATTACAAAGAGGTTCTCTATTCTAAGAGAATATTTATCTATGAAATTAAGTAATGGAAATTGGAGGAATGTCTATCAGTCAAGACATCCTTTGACCATTTTTTTACTCTAATTTTAATGTGGTGGAGATTGCATCCTATGGGCTATGCACTCTCCACAACATCTCACAAGGATTAAAGGATTCATGGGAGAAGAACATGGAGAGTATGATAGTCAACTTTAGAGACTGTATTTCTTGCTTATCAATCTAGTAAGGAGGTAATGAACTAAATTTTGACATGTAAATAAGTTTTGATACCATTTTCATTAATGTCAAATGGGGAGAAGTAAAAAATAATTTTTTAAAAAGTAATAGAAGGTATAAGGTAAATATTATAAGGTAAATATGGTAATATTTAGTGATCCAAAAATTTTTTAATTTTTGAAAAAATTTAAAGGCCAACTTTTGAGTTAAAAAATTGTAACATTTTGGGAACTTAGTCAATTTTCTGATATGTTTCCATAAATTCCAAAGGGGGGATTTTTGGAAATATTGATAAGATAGTAAGGTCAAGGGTTGTCATTTATGGAAACATATCATTCTAGAATAGAATGCAGGACTTATAGTTGAGGAATCCAAGATTAGAGACAAAAAAACTACATAAGTGTTAGACAATTTTGATATCGGTACAAAGGAAACTTTAGTATTGCAAAGTCTACAATGGAAATCAGCATGTATGTAGTTAAGGATGGGTAGAATAGTCTCATGATGATGTACCTAAATGCGTAGATTAGTATGCTTATTACATACCAAGTTATAGATAAAACACCAATAAAGGCAGTAAACTTAGTAGAATAGAGCATAGTAGAAATAGAGGAAAAAAGGTTTAAGGAATTATTTTGGTCACAAAATAATTACTTAATAATGTAGGGATGACATCCTAGATGTTTACCCTAAGTTATCATAATGTGTGTAAGCATCAAGCTGATTGGACAAGTATTTTGTGAAAGAAAAGAGTATAAGTAAAGACTCACTACATGTGAAGTATATTATGAATATGTGAACTAAGTATGTGATATGAAAACTTGTATGAGAGATATATGATGCAAATTTTGATGTAAGATCACAGATATGTGAAGTAAAATAGTTAACAATTAAGATGTTATTGTATCTATCCTATTTTGATTAAGGCAAAGTTGAGATGAGTAAATCACATAAACAAATAGTAGAAGTCGGAAGCAGTGGAGAAAGAAAAGTTGAGATCACCCAATCCAATGGATCAAGTGATCACACCACATAAAACTAAGAAAAGAGGTATCTGAGGTACTATATATTTAAAAATTATATCATACATCAGTTCCTAATAAAAAAAAGTGATTAAAATTCCATATCAACATGAATCAAGATGCATTAGGACAAATCTAAGAAAAGTACACTATCAAGTGTCAAGCATCAATAATATAGATTGTATTGACCATGCATTTTAGTGTAGATTGAGTACTTACATTGACCAAGATTATGTATTGGCCAAACAAATTGGTATTTACCAAGTGAGGTAATAGTGGCCAAGTTTGAATTAAAAGAAGTGCAAACACAACTTGTGAAGGCGAAGACAATTGTTATGCACCTACTTGGCTATAAATGCATTTATTAAAGACCTAAATAGACAAGATTGAAGTTATATATCAAATTATGGTACTTATTTTCATTTTACCAAGTGATTTTCAATAGACAAGAAATTCAAAGGCAATTTAAGAGAAATAGCAAGTGAATCATTGTGTGTCATTGGCGAATTGGAAGAATTCATTAAGCAAATTTTTCAATGCTAAGTTAGGTTATTTTTGAAATTATTGAAGAAAATTTTTTCAAAACCCTCGTTCAAAAATGGCATCATCTACATCTATTTCTATTAAGGAAATGTTGAAAAAAAGAAATGTAAAAATTGTGAGGAACAATCAGTGTCCCACAATGATTTCAATGAATATCCAAACATTGCATTAACTAGTGATTAATTTGGTGTATGGTCATCAATTCCACCAAGGGTATTGATGATTCATGATATGTAATTGTGTTATATCTATTAAGTGGGAGAAACTGAATATTATGAACTTCATGCATTATACAACAAAGTGTGTGATGATGGAGTATTGAAGGATGAGTACAAAGTAGTTCCTGAGAAAGGACTAACCCATGCCCTAGCCTTTTTAAAGGTTTTCAAGGTTGAATGGATAAAGATTATGTTGAGCTGAGTACATGACATGAAGATATGGTTAGAGGGTGCACCAATTTAGATTAAAAAAGCTATCATATGTCGAGTTACTCATTATCCTACTTTGGATAGACCAAAGACAATGAGAAGTGTCATGACGGATGTTGTTGAGAAACAAATGAAGGTGCAATGTAACAGTCATGGAATGTTGAACAATGGGATCAAAGACCCAATCATTGAAATTTTAGTGCATGTGATTGCACACAAATTCAATCAATCAAGCCAACTAAGTAGCATATCTTGTATTTCAGTGGACCTCAAATGAAAAATTGTGAAGAAAGTGTTGGAATCCTTTAGAATAACTAAGGGGGGGGGAGGGGGGGGGCGGGGGGGGGGGGATTGGGGGGGGGGGGAGGGGGGGGGGTGGTGTTTGGGGGGGGTGAATTGGTTATTCAGAGTCTAGATGTATAAGTAAAACTTTTCACATTTTAGTGAACCCATAAAATATTTATCATCATGCATGCATCCATAAGATTATACAATCACTTAAAACTTGTAGGTTACTATCAAATCAATTTGCAAAAATGTAAACATGAGACATAATAGATTAAAAAACACATTTGACACAATGATTTACATGGAAACCCAATTTGAGAAAAACCACCAATAACATGCTACTCTTTTTCACTCTTCTGAAGTGATGCCCTATGAAAGGTCAACCTCATTGAAGGTTACAAAACACGCTGTTAAATGTGACCCTGTTAAAGGATTTCAATCACCCTATTAGGAGTGATTCTTGTTAGAGGACTTTAGAACATTCACTTGGAATATCACCTAGTTAAAGGATTTACAAATGATTATCAGGTCAACCTTAATCCAAGGGATTTACCCTAGACTAATATAATTATTAGAGAGTAATAATAAGGCTTGATCTAATAACAACTTACAACTCTGTTTGTAGATTAAAAATCTCTATTTTAGTCCTCCAATCTACTTGGCTTTCACATATTTTAGGTCTGATAGCTTGTTCACCCTTCAAGAATCCATGCACTTTAGCCTTCTTTCTTAACATGCTAATGTAGACTCACAATTAGGTCATTGAATGAAGCAATACCCTTGACTCCTTTTCTTCCTTAGGCTCTCACACATGAAAACCCTTTCTTTTGACCAACCATCCCTTTAAATAGAGAATTAAGATCTTTTGTCGCTCATTCCCTATCATCCAATTTAGGGTTAGGATAGATTAGGTAGGATTCAATGAATATACCACTCATTTCATATCACTTCTAGAAACTTCTCCTTCAATCCTTTTTGAATTTATCTCAAAATGGTTTACCATGAATTCTGTGCCACCAGTTCATTAATCTTATCTTCCACCTAGTTCACATAATTCAATAAAACAAACTTGTCAGATTAGATCCATCAAATTCATGATATTTCTAATAATGTTGACACTTGGCATTAACTTGCATCTGATGTTTGGCACATAATGCATTGTTTGGCATCTTCTGCAAAATCACTCAGCATGAACTAAAGTTTACTTGTTCTTGGTATCAACTAAAATTTACTAAGAATCTAGTGTTTTGCTCAACATGCACTATTTTTCTTGGCATACATTAAAATAGACTTTTACTTGACTCCAACTAATTTTGTGCTCAGCTTGCACTAACTTTTCTTGGCACTTGCTATCCATTTGATCAAGCTTGGTAGACAAACTTTGTTTAACTTGTTCTTCTGAACTTTCTTAGTGTAACCAAGCTTTGCAATCTTAAATAGATTATTAATAGACTATGATATCACTATCTTAGTTGATTCTTGTACTCCTTTTTATATCATAACTCAAACTTTTCTCTAGGTGCTATTATTAAATGTTTTGATCAAATCCTCTTCATCAATCAAATAAGTGACAGTACTTAAATCATATAAGCAGTAGTCTTACCAAAAAATTAGCAGGTTTGACATCAGTGACAAAATAATGATTGAAACACATTTATCATAGTTGTATCAATTTATTTTCAACAATCTTCTTCTTCAAAAATCTTCCTCTTTGGCATTGATGGAAAACTAAACTAATCAACCAAATTGACAAGGTTAAAATAGTAAGACCAACAAAATACCAAAAGGAAAATAATTCCTTGTATTGAAATCTCTCCCTCTCTTAGAAACTTTCATCTTTTGAATAGGTTACAAACTCTATTGTCTCATTCTTATGACTCCCTCTGAATTACTTCTCTCTATTATCTTCCTCTTTCTAGGTAGATGTAATCAGTAGATATACTATATAGTTTCATTAGTCAAAATTTCTCCCTCATACTACCAGTTAGGATTTCTCCATCTTTATTTCATATAATTATTATATATCTCCCTTCAGTTATATGATGACCATGTAGAAATTAGGGAAACTAAATAAGGGCACACATATCTAGGAGAATTCCCTAGAATCTATAACAAACCAACTGAGAGATCAGCCTTGGTATCTACATTGATTCATTCCAGGTTGGTGAATATAGTGTCACATCCCATATCAGTGCAATCATCTGAACTAATCATTGCCCTGGTGCAACACTTTGTGTCTGAAGCAAGAGTGGTCAAGAGCATCACTAGAGAGGTTGTGTTGGATCTACAACCTAAGAACATTGAGAATTTCTTCCATCTCCCAAGAGTAGACTTGTTCATAAGAATCTCATATGAAGCAGCTAAGAGATGGTATAGGGAGCACCAACAAGAGGCAATTGATATCATACAATCCTCTTACCTCATTGAGAAGCCTCCTTGGGGAAGGATAATAGGAAAAGTAGACATGACTCAGGGATATATGAAGGAGGACATTGGATATTCTATCATTCTCTTGAGCAAAGTTGTGGGCTTACCCGCAACACGCCACCTTAGCACTTTTATGGTCAACTTTATTGAGACTATCAAAACAACAAAGAAACCATTGCACTAGGCCACCACACTAAGTGAAAACTTGTGTGAGCAATTGAGAATAGTAAAGGAAAAGAAGAATTTTTATATGACTTCTTATATGGTATACCTACTGGCAGAAAGGGTGACAAATTACCCTAGTTTGTATAGAAGAGGTAGTATGCAGGATCCTAATGCTTGGGCATACATAATTTACCCTTAGCTGGTAAAGAAGAAGCTCTCAGTACAAAGCAAGGAGTACAAAATTGTGAATGATGCATTCATTTTTGTGATCATTCAATTCATTGAGGGAGATTATAGGAAGAGGCTATCTAATGAAGCCAAAGCACATATGATAGTTCTTGGAGCCTACTTCATCTAGTTCAAAAAATTCACATATCTTTAGGAAGCTAGTGCCTCCATCAATCCTAAGAGGCTCCCAAGATATCCAAGTGGCAAGCTGGTGTTATTGGAGATTTTTTGACAAATTGAGTTGGCATATGAGAAGATAAAGATATAATGGAGACCTTTTGAGCATGGTGCTTGGTCATTGGACCATATCAGGTGAAATAGAAGGAAGATATTTCATCCTTCAAGTGGGAATGGGAGAATTATCCTCTCGAAGAATACAAATTTCCTTGGCCATACTTTGACAATATTGGGAGAGTGGAGAGTCTGGCAAGAAAGGAGTTTCATCATTAGAATGTTGTTGAGGATCACTAGATGAATACCACAAATGACTATGATGTCCACATAAGGGACTATTGTAGGATGACTTTGTATCTAGTAGAGAAGGCTTTCTAGTTGAACATCCCAAATGAGATAAGGCAACAAGATTCCAAGGAGCTATTGGACCTCCTATTCAACTCAGATAAAATAGGAGAAAGGCCCATTATGAATGCTAAGGTTGACAAAGAGGAGGCTAATGATAGTAACCATCAGGTGAGGCATGTCATTAGAATGATGAAGGATTGGATCAAGAAGCCTTTTCTGCTTGATCTAATACTTGACATAGTGATCTTTCATGCACATGCCTGCCTAGAAAGAGGTAGAGGGAAGAAAGTAACAATTCCTACCTTTGTGACCTAGCCTCCTATCAGGCCAGAGATAGTGTACTAGCTTGATCACCCAATTTGATACTATCATCCTCCAAAGAGGAGGGGAAAGAACAAAAGGAAGAGGACCTCCCCTCATATGATTCAGACTGAATAGGCTAAAGAAAAGGCACCTCTCCATTAGCAAGAAGAGAGTGCACAAGGGTCCAAAGATATTGGAGCTACTCAAGTCTAGAATGAACCTCAATTGCTTTCCATTGTGCCTAAACAACTAGAAGAGGGAGAGATTCCAAAAGTCTCCATTTCTCCTATTCAAGATGAGCCAACTTCTCCTTCTACCTCCAAGAAACAAAAGAAGAGGATTAAGATCCAAGTGAAAAAGAGGCAATGGATCAATAGAATATTAGTGCCTTCCCCATCTATTCCTGAAAGTATTCTAGAGGGAGATGAAGAGGAGGAAGAAGAAGAATTAGAAGAGGAAGAGCAATAAGTGCCCCTATAGGGAAGAACTCAGCTAGAAAAAGCCCCAGAACTATAAAGGAGAAAGAGTGCCACAGGTACCTTGCCATCCACCCAAGCAGAACCCTTAGAACTCTGTTCCTCAAAAGATGAAGTACAATAGTGGGTGGATGAGTAGAGTGAAGAGGTTAATGAAATTTTCTCAATGTTAGATTTTTATTTTATGCCCATGGGTATAGAGTTGATTGGGGATAAGATCAGGGACACCCCTATAGGTGAACCTCAATAAGAAGACTGGACACAAATGTCACCAGACACTTAGGGTCCTAATCTTACTCCCCCATCTCCACCACAAATTATGATGGTAAATGAGGGTTTGGTTACTCCTTGACCTTTATTTTTAGAAGAAGAATAGGTTCAGAAGGAACCATCACAAGAAAAGAGACCAGAGCAAATGGCAACTAATGAAGTGTCAAAAGAGGGACAAATGGTGGAATATTCTCAATCACTTTCCCAAGACACTAAGGTTTAGGCTACAAGGTCTACTGAGATTGAGGCAATAGAAGAGGAGCCAAGTCAATACCTATGAATCTAGTTCCATTACAACATGCACCTACTCTACAAAATCCCACTCTAATGTACCTAGGGTTTGAACCTTCAAAAACTACCTTCTTTGAGCAAAAGGTAGTAGCACCCGCTGAAGCAGATAATGGTTTTGTTTCTGTATTTGGTTAGATGAAAAAGACTATGTCTCAAATGAACAATGAACTGACTTGTTTAAGGTTGTCTCAAGGACAAAAAAACTTCCCAAGAAATAATGTTGGTCCCTACAATAACAATTATGACCAAAATTATAACATGAACTTTAGTGGGAACAACAACAACAATGCAAGAAACAACAATGGGGGAAATAACTTCAATCCTCTTGATTGTAACAATGGCTTCCAAAGATAGAATCGACAGTGGAACACTTAGCCAAATAATGGAAGTATTCCTTCCAAAAACAATAATAACAATGTTTAGTATGTAGATGTTATTAGTATGATAATAGTCAGAATGCACTTGACAATGA
This sequence comes from Cupressus sempervirens, assembly GCA_028749045.1. Lineage (NCBI taxonomy): Eukaryota > Viridiplantae > Streptophyta > Pinopsida > Cupressales > Cupressaceae > Cupressus > Cupressus sempervirens. Next base: position 549,632,680 of record CM053790.1, on the reverse strand, counting down.
TGGTTCATATTACAATGGGAATCAAGAGATTGCTCAAAGTTCACAAGTGAATGTTAATGCTACTCTTGTGTAGTTTAACACTATGTTACTAGAATCCTATGATTCTACATAGAATGTGCAAGTAGACCAACCAATTAGTGAAGCATTCTCTTTTCCATTTAGTCAAGAACTTGATCTTCAACATGATGAGATTTTTTCTTTTTGCAATGACAATTGAAATACGTATAATATGAGAAATAGAAAGGAACCTTTGACGAAAGGGATTCCTCCAGGTTTACAACCAACTCCTCCTAATTTGAGAGCGAGTAACAATCTAGCACCAATTAGGCCACCATATGGAGGACAAAAAAATCAAAACCCAATAAATGTACCAACAATATTGAAAACTCCCACTTAGTCTACTGAGAAGTATAGTGTTGTCAAAGACTTCAAAAAAACAAAAGAAAATATGTCTATGTTTGACATGTTGTAAAATTATCCACAATAGCAAGAAGTGCTTATGAAGACTCTGGATCATACAAAGGTATCCCACAATATGAATATTGTCCCTCAAAAGATAGTATCTCAATAAGTCAATGTTGCAGAAGTGATGCCCACTATGTTTAAAGACAAGGTTGAAGTACCCCCATATTTTCTCAGCATTAGGATATATGGAAAGAATCTCCACAATTATTTGATTGATTTAGGAGCCTCATGTAATTTCATGCCACAATCAATAGTGCAAAGGTTAGGGGTAAGTCCTCAATCTTCCACTAGGATAGTGATACAGTTAGACAAAATGGAGGTGAAAGCCATCGATGTGTTGAAAGATGGTTGGATACAATTAACAGTCAATCCCTAGATTCAAGATGTCATTGATATACATGTGGCAGACATTCCAAAGACATATGAGTTACTCCTAAGTAGAGAATAGATGAAATGCCTATGAGGATGGTTCTCTACAGATTACACTCAGCTATGGTTACCATGGAAAGGATTGAACAATCAAATCAAGATAGATGTTGAACCCAAATTGAAAATAATGATTACAAACTACAATGCTTTGAATGAGATAGCATTCTTACAATTAAATTTGGGTTCATACAAGGTGATGGAACTCGACACTATTCCAATCAAAGCATCCCAAGATTAGGATAAGCAACTCAAGATACCAATCCCAAAGGATGAGATCCTGACATAATTCAAAGATAATATGGTGACTAATTTGCAATGCTTGGGAGAAGAAGCTGACCCTAGCATGTTACTACTCCTCAGATTCTGTCGATTACACAAATTTAGTCACTCTGAGTTTGAATTCTCATCATGCCAAGAAGTAGTTGCAAAGGTGTTAACACATATCATGCAAGGCAAGGATAACCACATTCTAGAAAAGGGACCTATGGGAGATCAAAGTAATATAAACTCAAGTGAGTCAACAGGGTAGATCGAAGAAGAAATTGAAGATCTAAATGTGTCATACAATGATACCTCTTCAGATGGGGGAGGTTTTTTTTCTCCTCCTCTAGGGATGATTAAAGTCCAAAGAAGAAGATGATATGTGAAATGTAAAGGATGGACTTTAGTAGTCATTGACCCTCAACCTAAAGTTGAGGAAATCAAAGAATTGATAGGGGAAATTTAAGATAAATAGGAAAAACACACATTTCCTTTATCAACTTGTTACAATGGGGAATCATCAAGTCCACCTCGCAAGAAGTTGCAATGGGTTCCCAAGAAACAATCTTTCAACTCTTAGATCAAAGAGAAGCTGAGAATGAACAAAAACAAGGTTAAGAATCCCAAGGAAGATTTGATTTGGACACTTTGCTTTGATGGTTCCAAATGTAAATTAGGGGTTGGAGTAGGTATAGAATTGGTTAATCCAAAAGGTAAGTCTTTTTATGCAACATACCAATTATAGTTTAGATGTACTAACAATGTTGCAGAATATGAAGTATTGATCTAAGGACTTCTCTTTGCACTCAAGAAAGGAGTCATGGCTCTCATAATTGAAGGAGATTATCAGTTGGTTATTTGACAAGTAAAATCAGTATACTCTTGCAATGACAAAAGGCTACTTTCTTACAAGAAGAGAGTGTGGGATTTACTGGATGATTTTAAAGCTTTAAACATAAGGTCCATTCCAAGAAGGAAGAACATGGTGGTACAACTAGTTGAAAGAACAAAGTTAAAAAGATTTTCAGTAGAGTTGGTTGATGCCCCATCTATTCCAGACAATATTACAATTTTTCAAGTCTTTCAGGATGATCAACACATATTTGAATTTATCATGTGTAATGGTCACTTCAAAGGGCAAGAAATTGATGATAATCTAAATGAAAAACCTAAGGATGATGAACTTGAAGATGAAAATAGAATCTTGAATCTAAAGACCAATACTATTCCTAAGGGGATGGTTGAGTTAGAGCACATTTTTTATCATGATGAATCAACATTGAATAAAAGGACAATCCAAGAGAAGGGTATTGAGGAATGTGATGAATACAACTTGGGAACTGATGAAGAGCTAAAAATGGTTGGAATAGGGAAAGAATGCAATGCACAAGAAAGGGAAAAAATGCTCAAGTTGCTTACTGAGTATAAAGATGTTATCACTTGGAGCTACAAAGAGCTAAAGACATATGACCCCAAGATTATAACTCATGACATCACATTGAAACTAGATGCCAAATCTTTTTGACAAAGGCAAAGACCTGTTAATCCCATCCTTGAGCCCTTGATAATGAAGGAAGTTGAGAAATTTTTGGATGCAAAGATCATATTTCCCATTCGTCATTCTACATGGGTGGCTAACTTGGTTCTCATGCAAAAGAAGATAGGAGAGATTTGTCTTTGTGTTGATTTTCATAACTTGAACTTGGCATCTCAAAAGGATAATTATCCTCTACCATCACTTGATGAGGTTCTAAAAATCATAAATGGTTCAAAAATGATGTCTTTTCTAGATAGATATTTAGGATATAATTAGGTGATGGTTGAGGAAGAGGATCAACTAAAGAAAACTTTCACAACTAAATGGGGAACTTTTTCCTATAGGAGAATGCCTTTCAAATTGGTTAATGCAGGGGTTATATTTCAACAAGCCATGGATGAAGCTTTTGAGGGATTGGTAAATAAGTGTATAGTCATCTACATGGATGATTTAACCATCTTTTCAAAAGATTGAAGCACTTACATTCTTAATTTAAGGTGGTTATTCAATAGATGTTGCAGATACGGCATATCCCTCAATCCCAAGAAATGTTCATTTGGGATCACTAAAGGAAAGCTCCTAGGTCATATCATTTTTAAGGTTGGGATCTGCATCAATCCTGATAGAATTGAGTCTATTCTAAAGTTTTCTCCCCCCCCATAGTCAAAAATAAATCAAGTCTTTCTTCGGGAAGATAAATTTTGTGCAAAAATTCATAAGTAGATTTGTAGAAATCATTCGTCCCCTTGATGATTTACTCAAAAAGGGGGCTAAAATAGAATGGGTTCTAGAGATAAATAAATCATTTGAAGATATCAAAGTGGCCATTTCCACATCCTCAGTTTTGGTGAGTCTTGATTACGAGTTACATTTTAAGATATATTCCTTTCTCTTGTGTAGGTATCCTGACATGAAAGAAGGAAAAGGAAGATGAAAGACCAATTTCTTTTATGAGTTTCCCTCTAAAGAATATCGAGTTAAAATACTCAAACCTTGATAAAAAATCCTTTATGTTAATCAAGGCTATGAAGAAATTCTATCTTTACATACTAAGAAGTAAGGTGTATGAAATTGCACCTAATCCAACAGAAAAGACACTTTTGATGCAAAATGAACTTGGTGAAAGGAAGGGTAAATGGATGGCCATACTTCAAGAATTCAATCTCAAAATTCAGCCTATGAGATTAGTAAGAGGTCAAAGGTTGTCAAGAATGATAGCTGATAACCAAGATGGAGATGAAAAGGAGTTTAAGTTTGATAGTGAAACAAATGAAGGTGATCAAGATAAGAGGATTGTATCTCAAGTTAATATTGGTCAAGGTGTGGTGACAGATGTTTGGTATCAAGACATTTTTTATTATCTTCTACAAGACCAATGTCCTAGTTGGATGAATAGTTCACAATGTAGGGGACTTAAAATGAAGTCTGAATCTTATATGCTACATGACAACAAGTTGTATAAGGGGAACTATGAAGGGATTTATCTGAAGTGTTTAGGCCATGAGGAAGCAAAGGAAGTTTTGGAACTCTTTCATGAAAAGTATGGTATAGGACATGGTTTGGTAGAATCAATCACTCACATGATTCTAAGATTAGGTTATTTCTGGCACTCAATACTCAAAGACACTTTCGAGTATGTATGCTCTTTTCATATCTGTCAAACCAGTGCCAATAAAAAAAGGAATCTGGCAATACCCTTATAGCCTGTATACGAGATACACCCCTTTATAAAGTGGGGGCTAGATTTCATTGGTCTAGTCAATCCACCATCATCAACAAGACACACATTATTCTCATAGCTACAAATTACTACACATGATGGATAGAAGCAAAAATATTTAGAAATTGCACTGCTAAGGTGGTAACAGACTTCTTGGAAGAACACATTGTTACTAGGTTTGAAATTCCATTCACCCTTGTGTATGATAATGGGTCTACTTTTGCATCAGCATTATTGACCCAGTGGGCATTTGAAAATAAAGTCATTATCAAGTTCTCTTCAAATTATTACCTGCAAAGAAATGGGGTAGCAGAATCTACAAATAAGAACTTGATCACAATAATAAGATGATTGTTGAAGGAGAATCCTAGGGATTAGCATATGCAACTCAAATATGCCTTATGGACAGATCAAGTGAGAGTCAAAAACACTTTGGGAACTTCTCCCTACTTGCTTGTTTATGGACAAGAACTAGTATTTCTGCTCAACCTCAGAATTCCTATTTTGAAGTTCATGAGTGGATATGTTGAAGATGTTAACAAAGTACAAATTAGAATGATGAATCTTTTAGAGATGGATGAGAAATGGATAGCTACATTGGAGCATATGGCTAAACATCAAGCTGTTCTGAAAAGATGGTTCAACAAGAGAGCCATGATTAAATCTTTCAAGATTTCTAATCTTGTTCTACTCTAGGATAAGGCAAAAGAAAATTTGGGCAGTCATACCAAGTTTCAACATTTGTGGATAGGCCCTTATCAAACCATGGAAATTCTCAGAGAAAACACTTTTAGGCTCAGTTCCTTACAGGGGGAATTTCTTCCCTTGCCTATAAATGGGCAGTTTCTGAAGCATTATTTTGAAGCCTAAAAGACACAAAAAAAATATTTATATTTTATTTGTACATTTAGCTTAAATTTGTATTCTTACAAGTGTGTTCATTTTTGCATGTGTGTTTTCTTTCATGTTGCGCATTTTCTTTCAGTCGTGTGTTTCCTATCAAACTTGTGTTAATCCTAGGGTGTAAGGTGTACTTGAGATTTTTCTCAAGATTCTACTAACCACTTTTGTTTCCAATTTTAGGAAGAGGTATTTCTTGGTCAAAACTTTTGGATGATTGTGTGTCTTATACCAAATTAGCAACTGACATTTCTTGTGGAAATAGGGGACCTTCACTCTAGAAATCAGAAGTCTAGACCAACAAGTTCTCAACACTTTTTTAAATTTAAAAATTTTATGGTTTAGATGTTGTTAAATTGAAGTCAAAGATGATGAGGGATGATCCAAACTCCAATGTTTCAAATAGGAGGGGTCTCCTCGAAAGTTTACTAAGATTAATGTTTGGTGTGAGAATTTTTTAAAAAGTTCTAAAAGAGGAACCCAAGGGATGTTTGCAAGAGATTGAATCTGAGAAATGACATCAATTTTCTAACTACATAGTTTAAGCATAGTTAGGATATAGAAGAAAAAAAGAAAAAAAGAGAAAGAAAATAAAAGAGAAAAATACAATGTTAAGACCGAAGGATTCTAAAGATCTGAAATGGCAAAAGATACGTTTCAAAACAAAGTATCTTGTAGCTAAAATATTGCTTTATCAAAAGTAACATTTTGAATGACATGGAGCAATTATTCAAATTCTCCAGAAAGCTAAAAGAATGTGACACCCCACTAAGAGCCCTTCAACTAATCCTCTCATCTAGTCAAGGAAATGATCGATGAATAGCCTTCATAGAGATTCTGAATGAATGAGCCTGGAGGAATGGAAGATTGTTTTCGAATTATCAAAAAAAATTGATAGACTACATCCTAAGATATCAAAGGAAATGAATACATGAATCACACACTGAGCTTGAAGGTTTCAAATTCTGGGATTTTAATTGTAAAGTCACCCAAAATACATTCAAGATGTTTGAAGTTCGATTGGTGTTTGACACACATTGAAAGAATGTTTGCTGATAAATAAATGCCTTGGTCATTTCTTCCTTTTCTTAGGGCTATTTTTTTCCGTCCCACAATACACGCCCCATTCCTCACTAGGAATGGGGACCTTCTACCTTTTTTGGGCTCCCAAACTCACAATTCGAGATCTAAGAAAATATTAGAAGTCAAAAAGTTAAAAACCCAAAAAAAAATTAAAAAATTGGAAAAATACAAAAAGAAATCAAAAAAGTTGTAAAACATGAAAAAATCAAAAAATATAAAATATATAAAAATTATAAAAGTCAAAGTCAAAAAAATACTATTATTAAATTCAAAAAATAAATAAATTTGGGAGGTGTGCACCATGCGTGGGTGCCACAAGTGGCCGAAGGGCTATAAAACCCCTGCCCCACACATTTGTTTTCTAACTTCTTTTTCATTTTGTGCATCCATTGGTTATTTTTCAAGCGCATGTGAGACCTCTGCCTCTATGTCCACGTGTGGCGCTCATGCCTCATGCATGCAGTGCCCACAGTACATGGCTGTCACATGCATGTCCACGAATAGCCCTCACAGTGTGCCCAAGTGCAACACTTGTGTGGCATACCCAAGCATAGTGCCCAAGCATGGTGCCCATACAGAGTGAGTGTGGTGAGCTCAAGCACATTGCCAATGTAGCACCCATGTTGTAGTGCCTCTCCCATTTGACTTCTATAAGTCATCTTGATGGAGGAAACCTTGTTGATATTTTGTTGTGATGGGACCATGATTGTGACCCTAAGTAGTCTACATCATCAAGGTGTTTGGATTTATGTTTTTGTATCAGTTGCTTTGTTTATGCTTTTGACTGATCTATGAGATTATGTTGTGATTTTTGGTTCACTGAGGTTTGTGCCAGTGGTTACCAAGATCGATGTGGTATCATGAGGTTGTTTTGTGATTACCCTGAGATGTGTGTAGAGATTTCACTATGTTCTATTACCATGCTACACTGGACTAGGTTCTTGTAGCAGTGGTTAGTCATGTTTATGATTGTGTTTGCTTATGTGTTTTAAGTGTCTTTTTGTTGATTCTGTAATCAATCATTATGAAATGCTTAAGTAATTAGAATGGACTATTCATGTTGGATTATTTGGTTGTGTGTTGTAGACATTTACCTTGTTTTATTTTGATCTGAGAGATATCTGTTCTTATGTGATGTTTTGCATTTGAGATGACCTAAGGGTCAGATGTTACACCTTGATTCCAGTATCATAGATTTTAGACTACTATGTTGTTCAGTTAATCATATTGCATGATGATTCCATTTTGAGATAACAATGTGTTTTATGATGATATCTGGTTATCTAATTTTGGACATACCTCTAATTATTTTATGTGATGGATTTAATGCTATGGTTATTTACTTCATTCTTGTGTTGTTATGCTTTATGCAAATGTGAGTGATGTAACTAGATTATTTTAATATAATTAATTAAATGGTTAAATTAGGTGATTAATGTATTTATTGCTTCGGCTATGTTATTATATGCAATTGCACTTGATCATGTTGTTTAGTGTGCAGGATTTATATCCCTGGCAGTGGCACATGGAGTTAGTGATTCAACCTTTCATATTTTACCAATGTCGTCCTTATATGGTCGACGTATCCTTAATTAAATGTTTAATTTAAACCTTTTAGTGATTATTAAATCGGAACTCATTTGCATTATGTGATTAGACCAGTAAGTGTGTCTGTGCATTTATAGGTTCGCATTGTCACGAAAGTTATTAAGGAGATTTCGGTGTTTTTGGATTTTTGAGCTTTTTAATTGTTTTATTTTAATTTTTGGTAGCTTTTCCATAGATGAATTCTTATTTATAGGAATAGCCTATTTTCATTTGGGTAGATTCAGGGTTTAACTAGATTGGTTGGTTTTATTCACTCGAAAGGTGAATAAGTATCCAAAGAGAAATTTAATTCCTCACTTCTCACTTTCAAATTGGAACGTTGGAGAGTAAAACCCAAAATCCTCTTCATGAGGATTTATTTTTTTGTTCGTTGTGGGAGCTATGGGTGTGGGATCATCGTGAGGTTGATCTCATTGAATCCAGCTCGGGGAAACCTTGGATTGCCATGATTTTCAGCTACTTCTGTGGGATATTTATTTTACGGTTCAAATTCCCATTTTGCCCTTTTGGTTGTGAGGTAGGGCTTTCCCATTTTATTGTTTCGGCTCTATTTCTGCTTCTATTTTTGGTAGTCATTTGTTTGGAGGTTGAGAACTAGTGTTCCCCTCCATTTTTGTATGCTAGTTCTACTCAGTTGGGTGGGTATGAACATTTCCCAATTTTTTGAGATGAGGGTTTGGGTTTTTGGGCCATTATGTTGGCCATTTTTGCATATGGTGTCCAATTCCTTTTATTTTTGGATTTTTGGGGTTTTTGAACCCAAAGGTCAAATGGGTTTTAATTTTGAAATTTTTCTAAAATTTGGGGTTTTACCTCATTTTGCGTGCTGCCCTGTTTTCTCAAGTTTTCTTGGCACAATGTGGGTCATGGACTTGGATGATCTATTTGGATATTATTCAAACCACTTTTGCACTTTTATGTTGCATTGGGATGCATGTTGCATCTGTACTCCCAACATTGTGTTCGATTGAATGATTTTATACCTATGTTATTGTTTCTTTTAGACCTTTGCTTTTTATTCATGAGCGCTAGGATTCACATAGAATCCATGCTCTCAAATTGAGGCCGGTGGAGTGAGTTCATGACTTTTTGTCTTGTTGCATCATTGGGATTTGTGTAGAACCCATACTCTTGGATTGAGGTCAGTTGAGTGGTTTTATGATGAATGGTTTTATTGGCTTTGGGATTCGTGTAGAATCTATCCTCTTGAGTTGCTTTTGGTTAAGTGTTTTGTTTTTCATTATGTTCTCATCCTATCCTTGTGTTATGATCTTCATGATGGTGGTGTGCCATGCATGAGTACGTGCACATACATTTGTCAGAGGACTTGTGGGTCTCGACCGTCCATGTCTTTTTTTGAAGTTTTGATCATTGGGGTTGGGATGGGAGTATGCATGCCCACAGGAACTTGTCATAGGATGAGCATGGGTAGGGTAGGGTAGCATCTAGAGGGGGCTTCTATCTTACAGCTCAGCGTTTATGCTGCCAAAGGTTGACGGAGGATAGGAAGTTTTAAATGAGTGATAACTAAATTAAAATATGTGAGTGTTAATAAAACATAAGATAATGAAAAGATCTTCATTCGTGTGATGGTTCCAAGGGAGTCCCTTGAGAGTGGTTCCACACATGATCCAAGATTGGGCTTTTTGATGCCAAGCGACTCTTCAGGATGTTAGCCCCTACTTAGTAGCCTATTGAGTGTCTGACTAGGACCTGTACTTTTTGCATTGTCTTAGATTCTTGGTTGCAACCATCATACTATCTGGCGTGAGTGTTAGCCTTGGATGTTGTGCTTTATGTGTGTTTGCGGTTGGATCATTATCTCCATCAACATGGTGGGTGTGGACCTATGGGTGCCACATGGTTGGGAGGTGTAGCTACCTTCACCACTACTAGGGATCGGTGTACAGAGACAATCTTTTGTCTAGTGCGATCGTTGCTGGATGTCTTCACTTGATACTTTAAGTTTTAGAGTATACTTTCTCATGATTTGTGCTTTCATTGGGATGCTTGTATATCATGTTTAGATGATGTTAGTTTATTTTATGCATTCCCTTATCATAATGTTTAGCATATGATTACACAATGTTATTTGATTTAGTAGTATATATGTTTCTTACTATTGTTTAGCATGTGATAGGTGATGCTATCTAATGTAGGATTATCTTATGCATTATCACTAGCATGTTAGATTTCCTTATGCTGATATTGTGCATGTTTTTAGTAGTGATGTCCCTATTATGATAGTACCTACAATCTGGTCGATGGCTTGGGATGTTACGCACAGAGGACGACTAAGACCCACGATGGTCTTATGATGCTATTGACAGTTGGGAGGAACCGCGTACTTAGTTTGGTTGTTCAGTTATTGCGATGTTACTTCTATTTACTATGACATTTCTTTCAGTATGTTCTTTGCTATTTTAGTTCAGATGGATAGATGTTCATTGTTTTGTGTTGTTCTTGCACTTGAGTGTTCATTCCTCGAGATTTTGTGGATTCGCTACCCCCTGGTGTGGAGGTTCTATGCTCTATTTTGGTCTTTTGTGTTTGTTGAAGTGTTTTCATGTTCTTTGGGCGACATTTGTTTAGCATGGTGTGACATTAAAAATGTATTGCACACCCATGCAAACTGTGTTATATGAGATTGTAAAGTGTTACATGCCTTCTTGGGTAATGTTGTACAACACTGGAAGAGTGTCGCATGCCTTCTTGAGAATTTTCATACGATACTGGAAGAGTGTCGCACTCCTTCTTGAGAAATGTCATACGACACTAGAAGAGTGTCACACACCTTAAGGAGAAGTGTCACCCTCCCTTAGTAAGAAGTATCACACAATTTTTTGTAAAAACCTGTGCAGGAAGACAGTGGGCACTTTTTTATTGTGTTCCAAACTTTTTAAGGGTTGATTTGGCTACCCTTTTTGGGTGTTCTTCGACCCTATGCTATTACATTTTGAATTTTGTCGGTTTCTCTTGAAATCCAAATTTTTCATGTTTTTGTTTTAGTCTCTTGGGGTTTAAAATATATTGTTTAAGTTTTCTTATACTTAAGATATATTTTAATATATGTGAAGAATCTTTTGAGATAGGTTTCAAACCTCTCGGAGACAAGTTAAGGATTCTAGGAAATTTCAGGGCTTCGAAAATCCAGACTTAGCTAATTTTTAGGGCTTCAGGATTTCAAGTTTAGCAAAATTTCAGGATTCTACATTTTACCCCAGCTTGGTGTTTTGTTGGTGAGTGGTCATTTCTTGAGCCCTCATCTTTTTGTGGTGGTTGTTGGCTTTTGTTCACATGTGACAGTTGGTAGTGGCGTTCAAAGATCTGTTGGTTGTCGAGATTGTGGTGAAGTCTTTCGTTGCAATCATTGTGATCCTTGTATGATGTCATGTGAATTCATACTTGTAAAAAAAATAAAAAAAAATCTTGGCTTTTATTTCATCCTTGTTTCCAAGGATCTCTAGGTGGGGCATTACACGTGCAACATGCCCAAGTGTAGCACCCATATTTGGCACTCGCACATACCCACGCGCATCTGCATGACTCCCACACTCTACACTCATGCGCGGCCATTCACGCCTGCACTATGCGACACTCTCACCACGCCACTTAGCACTTTTTTTTTTTGCATTTTTTCCATTAATTAATTAAATAATAGTTTTTACATTTTATAGGTTTTAATTATTTTCAACTAACAAGCATTTTTTCTTATGACGTGCAGGAGATTAAAATGGCATTCACATCCAGAATGGTACCCAAACTAGTCATTTTCAAATTACAAGGCATTATATCCAAATCAAGATTTCATGATGACCACACAAAAATTAGGGATACTAATTTAGGACACACAGATCTAAGAGAATTCCTCAAAATCTATAACAAACCAACCAAGAGATCAGCCTTGGTATCTATGTTGATTCATTCCAGGTTGGTGAATGCAATGTCACATCATGTATTAGTGCAATCATTAGAACTAATCATGGCCCTAGCACAACACTTTGTGTCTGAAGAAGGAGTGGTCAAGAGCATCACTGGAGAGGTTGTGTTGGATTGACGATGCAAAAACATTCAGAGAGTCTTCCATCTCCCAAGAGTAGACCAGTTCATAAGGCTCTCATATAAAGCAATAGAGAGATGGTTCAGGAAGCACCAGCAAGAGGCAATTTATATCATACAATCCACTTACCTCATTTGGAAGCCTCCTCAAGGAAGGGTAATAGGAAAAGTAGACATGACTCAGGGATATATGAAGGAGGACATTGGATATTTTATCATTCTCTTGAGTAGAGTCATGGTCTTACCTACAATAGGCCACCTCAACACTTTTATGATCAACTTTATTGAGACCATCAGAATAGTGAAGATACCATTGGACTAGGCCACCACACTAAGTGAAACCTTGTGTGAGCAATTGGGAAAAGTAAAGGAAAAGAAGAAGTTTTATATGACTTCTTATATGGTATACCTGTTGGAAGCAAGGGCAACAAACTACCCCAATTTATATAGAAGAGGTAGTATGCAGGATCCTAACACCTAGCCATAAATAGTTTACCCTTAGCTAGTAAAGAAGAAGCTCCCAACATAGAGAAAGGAGTATAGAATCATGAATGTTGTGTTCATTTTTGTGATCATTCAATTCATTGAGGAAGATTATGGGAAGAGGTTATCTGATGAAGCCAAAGCACAGATTATAGTTCTCAGAGCCTACTTCATCCAGTTCAAATTGTTGACATATCTTCGAGTACCTAGTGTCTCCATCAATCCTGAAAAGCTCCCAAGATATCCAAGTGACAAACTGGTGTTATTAGAGATTGCTTGGTAAATTGAGTCAGTATATGAGAAGATAAAGAGACAAGGGAGACATTGCTGGGCATGGCCCTTGGTCATTGGACCATATCAGGTTAAACAAAAGCAAGATATTCCATCCTTTGAGTGAGAATGGGAGAACTATCCTCTCAAAGAATACAACTCTCATTAGCCATACTTTGACAATATTGGGAGAGTGGAGATTATAGCAAGAAAGGAGTTTCATCATGAGGATGTTGTTGAAGATGACTGGATGAATGCCACAAATGACTATGATGTCTACATAAGGGACTATTGTAGGATGACATTGTATCTAGCAAAGAAGGCTCTATAGTTGAACATCCTGGAGGAGATAAGGCAACAAGATTCCAAGGAGCTATTGGACCCCTTGTTCAACTTAGATAAAATAGGAGAAAGGCCCATTATGAATGCTGAGGATGATAGGGAGGAGGTTGATGATATTAACTATTAGGCAAGGCATGTCGTCAGAATGGCAAAGGATTGGATCAACAAGCCTTTACCACTTGATCCAATACCTAACATAGTGATCTTCCACGCACATGCCTACCTAGAAAGAGGTAGAGGGAAGAAAGTAACAATTCCTACCTTTGTGGTCTAGTCTCCTATCAGGCTAGAGATAGTATACCAGCTTGATCACCTGGTTGGATACTATCACCCTCCGAAGGGGAGGAGAAAGAACAAAAGGAAGAGGACATCCCCTCAAAGGATTCAAATAGAGTAGGTTGAAGAATAGGAGCCTCCCCACTAGCAAGAAGAGAGTGCACAAGGGTCTGAAGATACTAAAGCTACTCATGTCCAGGATGAACCTCAATTAACTCCCATTGTGTCTAGCGAACTAGAAGAGATAGAGATTCCACAAGTCTTCAATCCTCCTATGCAAGATGAGCCATCTTCTCCTTCTACCTCCAAGAAATAAAAGAAGAAGCTTAAAATCCAAATGAAAAAGAGGCAAAGGATCAATAGAAGATTTGTTCCTTCCCCATCTATTCCTAAAAGCATTCAAGAGGACCTAAAAGCATTCAAGAGGAAGAAAAAGAGGAGGAAGAATAAGAATCAAAAGAGGAAGAGGAACAAGTGCTCCTATAGGGAAGAACTTGGCTAGCAAGAGCTACAGAGCTACAAAGGAGAAAGAGTGCCATGGGTACCTCACCATCCACCCAAGTAGAGCCCTTAGAACTCTCTTTCTTGGAAGATGAAGTACAACAATGGGTGGATGAGAAAAGAGAAGAGGGTGACGAAATTTTTTCAATGTCTAATTTTCACTTTATGCCTATGGGTACTGAGTTGATTGAAGGTAAGATCAAGGACACCCCTACAGGTGAACCTCAATAGGAAGACTAGACACAGATGCCGCCAGACACAAAGGGTCTTGATCTTACTCCCCCATCTCCACTACAAATTACAATGGTAAATGAGGGTTTGGTTACTCCTCCACCTCCAAGTTTAGAAGAAGAATAGGTTCAAAAGGAACCCTCACAAGAAAGGCTACAGGGTTTACTGAGACTAAGGCTATAGAAGAGGAGCCCTCCCAATAGGAGACAACTTTGAGCAGGAGTGAAAAAGGGAAGGAAGTTGTAGAACATACTCCTTTGTCATCAAGAGCTAGGTTCTTAGTAGGATGCATCTCTAGATGGATCTGAAAGGAAATAATGTGGAGTACTAAGCCTCAATTCTATGCTTTAGAGGAAGACATTTGTGACATTGCAAACATTTTGAATAAACCTAAGTCTCCACCTCATGAAGCAACACCATTGGCATTTGTTACTAGTATACAAAGCTAGGAATTATTTGTACAAGTGGTTGTCCCTCCTGAAGATAGAGATGCAAAATGCCTTGGTCTTGAGGATTATGAATTGAAGGATGTTATGTTGGGGGGGCCTACATGGAATTCAACCTGATTGATGATGACCATGGGAGTCAAAGAGGTCCTCAAGAACATGGAGCAAGATGAGGTTGAACTCCAAACACTTCAAAGGCAGGTTGAGATCCTAGAAGGATATCTAGTCAAAGTAGTTGGTCCTCTTGATCCTGAGCACCCTGAGAAAACTTTAAATACTATTCTTAGAGAAGAGGGAGCAATTCACATTGATCCATTTTTGAAAGCATGTTAGTAGTGGTGGGAAATTTTTGAGGAGAAAGGTCTCTTGTTCATCACAGGGAATTTGAAGTTACTACATGCTACATAGGAGAATGTGAATAAGATCATAGCAATTTTGAAGTAGGACTTCAGTATTATGGATGAAGTATGGGCCTAGAGTAAGGACTTACAAACTCTACATGGCCTAAAAGGGCAAAGGTACTGCATTTTGATCGATGTATATACAAGAGAAGAATTAGATACGATTGATGACTAGATAGAAAAGATAGCAGATAGTAATAAAGTAATGGGAATATTACATGAGGAAATTCATTGGCTCAAGGACCAAGCCCAAGAGTGAATTTTGGAAGTAGAGGGACACTATAGTGATGAATTCTTGGATATTTTTGAAGATGAGGAATGAGAAAAGTCATTACCTATAGAGACAGTAGTGAAGAATTTCAAAAATATTTTTGTGGAGGTTGTTGATGATGAGGTCATCCAACAAGCCTTCAGGACCGAAGAAGCATTGTTAGAATTGGATACCAAACTCAAGATTTTGTTGACTCTCCAATTGAGGTAGATAATTATAGACAAAAGGTTAAGGATAAATACGAGGCTTTGAATTTACTATATGTAGCCAAAATTACTGAGATGATAGAGAAATTCAAGGGCAAACATCCAAACATAGCTTTGGGATGAGGAAGAACAAAACCCATATGTGAAAATTTCAATTTTGACACTTGGTAAAATTTTGAGATTTTGACCTTGTCAAGGTCCACAGCCCCACAGGTGCATAGGTCTATAGGTATGCAAGTCTATAGCTTCACAATTCAAAGGTGCACCAACAATTAACTGCTTATTCTAGAAATAGCACTTTCCATGCATCGAAAATGCATTCTGATGGCAGTTTAACTTTGACACATGCCTAGTGAAGGATCAACTTCTATTTTTGGCACTTCCAAACACTTTCACTTTAACTCGAAGCTTTCTCATGCTTTCTCTCTCATAATTTCTTTGTTTTTGACATGTAAAGACTCATGCATCCAATTAATGAATAAAATAAGGATGGAGTCCTACTAAGCACCAGATTAATTGTTAGTTTCTATATGTTTAGTTTGTTTTAATGTTTTAAAAGCATTTTATTGCATGAAGATATCTCTCACTCTCAACAAAAATTGAGGATACAATTTCTTATAAATACCCCATTGTAATATGTAATAAGGGCCATCATTATTATGCAATAAAATTATGCTTTTTATGCTAGCATTTGGAATGTAGTGATTCTTGCCTAAATGTTTCATTGTTTTGTGAATTTTGTTCATGAGATTGTGATTGAGCCAAAAGTTTATTGCATTGTTTCTAGTTGTGCGATCTTTTAGTTCTGGGGTTTGCTACAAATTTACAAATTTCACTAATGTATCAAGCTCGAGAAGAAATCACCAAATTGTGTATGGATAACTCTTTGTCTCACATGAGCACACTTTTCATGGCCTTGTGATTTGATGAAGAGTGAAATATCATTTAGTTATTGAAATTTCTCATCGGTGATTGTATCAGTGGAATCTAGGAAGTGTTGCTCCTATTTTCATTGGTTACCTACCAATCTCTTCGGAAGCTTAACTCATAGTTTTTTGTTTTATGTGGCTTATGTTTGTTAGGATTTCAATCTCACATTATTTTCTTTGAATTTCATGTTATTTTCTTTCAAGTTCTATTATTTTCTTTGCTAACCCCTTGTTAGAATAGGAACTCATATTAGTTGTATCATTAGATTGCATTAAAAAAAAAAACATAAAATACAAAAACATTGTTTCTTTTAGTGTCATTTTTGAAATAGTGTGCAGATTCTACATTCCATCCAAAATCAAAATGTAGAAGCAAAGGCCTCATCGTTAACATTCACATTTATCTTCAATTGGGTGGGTTCTAGTAGGTCGCAAGATCACCCAAAACCTTGGAGTCGATTTAAAAAATCAGCTTTTCAAGAGAGCAGTTCACAAGAATTCCTACCATTTAGCATCGTGTAAAATGATAGCTCAACATGACTAATTTGTAGTTTCAGCTCTTTGATTACTTTAGGTAACTCCTAAAGTAAGATCCTTTGCATCAATTTGTAAGATATAACAATCAATTTATTTGATGCAGGGCACTCCTTTTATTACTTAGATAGCCTTTGATAGGGGTATCACCCCTAGTTTACTTCTTAGATACTCATGAGCATCTTTAGGTGATTCATTTGTGAAGATATCAATAATTTTCTCTTTTGTGTTAACATTTGATTCATTTACACACACACACACACACACACACACACACACACACACACACACATATATATACAACACTTGTATTATCACAATAAAGTATCAGTGGTTCAGTGATCTCTTCCTTTATACCTTTGAGTAGTTGTTTGATCCATACAAAATTTGTATAATTTATAGTAGCAACAACATATTCAGCTTTAGTAGTAGATTGTGAAGTACAATTTTGTTTCTTGCTAGTCCATGTAATTAGCCTCTTGTGTAAGAAAAATGCTCCTACACTAGTGCTTTTTCTATCATCAATGTTTCTATCCCAATCAACATCAATATAGGCTCTTAATTCAAATTTTTAATTTTTCTTGTAGTATAGACCATTTCCTCTATTCCTTTTAGATATCTCATTATTCTCTTTATAGCCATTAAATGATTCTCTTTAGGATTAGTAGAGAATCTTGCAACTATCCCTACATATAATACAATATCAGGTCTAGTATGTACTACACATTGTAATTTGCTAATCATAAACCTATATAATGTTTGATTTACCTCAACTAAATCATCATTCTTTGATAATTTATGTCCTATCACCATAGGTGTACTTACTAGTTCAGAATCCTCCAATCCAAAAAAAATTAGTATCTCCTTGGCATACTTTGACTGAGTGATTTATAGACCATATTTCATTTGATGTACTTACAAAACCACAAAGAACTTGATCTCTCCAAACATAGACATCTCAAATTCTTGCTTCATTTCATTTGCAAAAGCCTTACATAAAGCATCTTGACCTCCAAATATGATATCATCAACAAAAATTCTAAATAACAAAATACCTTTGCCTTTCTCTATCTTCATTTATAGATTGTCATTATCACCAATCCTTTCAAATTCAATCTTGAAAAGATAATTATGAAGTCTCTCATACCATGCTCTTGATGCTTGTTTCAAACCATATAAAGCTTTGTGTAATCTACATACCATGTTCTTATTGTTAACATCAAAAAATCCTTTCGATTGTTCTATGTAAACTTTTTCCTCTAATATGCCATTTAGAAATGCAGATTTAACATCCATTTGATAAGCTTTAAAACCTTTCTATGTAAAATAAACAAGAAAAGTTCTTACTCTTTCCAATCTAGCAACAAGAGAAAATGTTTCTCCATAGTCAATTCCTTCTTCTTGTGTATATCCTTTGTAGAATAATCTTTCCTCATTCCTTATGACTTCACCATTTTCATCTATCTTATTTATATATATCCACTTGGTACCAATCACATTTTATCTTTTGGTCTAGGAAATAGAGTCCATGTTTTTTTTTTCTCAATTTTTTCAATCTCTTCTTCCATGGCTCTACTCCAATCCACATCTTCTAAGGCATCTTTCACTATTTTAGGCTCTTTCATTCTCATCAAGCATGTATCATTTCTCAATTTGTTTATTTTTATTGGTCTAGAATCATCATCTCTAATGATTTGTGCAGCAAGATGATGTCTCTTAAAATATTTGGACAATCTTGGTTTAGCTTTAGTTTCTTCATTTGGTCTATCTACTTCAGAGTCACTATGTACATCTATGTAAAGTAGTTTAGTATCTCTCTAATGTATAGTAATATTAGAATTAGAATGTGCCTCAACTTCATTCTATAACTTAGCATCTGAATGTAGCTCAGTTTCTGAATGCAACTCAGTATTCATAGTATGTGACTCATTGATCATTGAAACCTTTTGTTGATTAGTAGCTTGATTTGCACCATCTTTTTTAGTGGACATACCTTCATAAAAATATGCAAATAATTTGTATTCTTCTTATTCTTTCATAGGTTCAGCCTCATATACTTTTATATGAACATCAAATTTCACATTTACACTTTCCACAACTTTTTTAGTGTTAGTATTTAAACATTTATAAGGTTTACTTCTTGTGGAATAACCTAGTAATATAACTTCCTCACTTTTTCATTCCTAAATTTTTTTAGAACAAATTATTTGCTTCCAAATACCTTAAAATATTTCACATTGGGTGAGTATCCATACTTTGGTTCAAAAGGTGTTGAATGAGTACCTTTTTTGACTTGTACATAGTTCAAGGTATAGACAATTGTACTTACAACTTCTCTCTAATATTTCAAAGCAATATTTTTCTCCATCATGAGTGTCCTAGCATAGACCATTATAGACCTATTCCTCCTTTTAGCAATTCCATTTTGTGGAGGGGTTCTAGGGATAAATGTCTATCTTTTGATTCCTCTATCATTATAGAACATCTCAAACTCATTTGATGTAAATTCTCCTCCTTTGTCAAATCTCAAACATTTTAGACTTTTACCTGTTTCCTTCTCAACTCTTGCTAAGTACCATTCAAACATTTAAAAAGTATCAGATTTTTATTTCAGAAATATAATTGTCATCATTCTACAATAATTATCAATGAGTAACATAATGTACTTATCTCCTTTGTAGCTTTGCACTTCAATTGGTCCACACAAGTCAGTATGAACAATCTCTAGTATTTCTTTAGAGGTATGAGTTTTACTCTTAAAACTTGACTTTGTCATTTTGCCTAACTGACATTGTGTGAGTTCCCTCCTCGCATGTACTTATTAAATATGTATCTCTCTATTAAAACTATTGTAGGAGATTAGAATGGATATGAAATAATGTTTTATGGTTTAGATGTCCTAATAAGAACTCAGATCCTAATACATTCATTTTTTAAATATTCTATAATTTGACAACAAACTACATTATCTCGACTATTTAAAAATTAAAATTTCACTAACGATGATATGAGGCATTTTCACCTAATGATAAGGGTGTTGATTTTGATACCCCAATGATTAAGTTTTATGTTCCAGATAGTTCAGTATTCCTTAAATGGTGATGTTTATGATGTTAGGTATATGAATGCCTAACGATGATATTTTAATCTGAATTAATGAATAAGTTATGTTATATTGATTATCTGATTACTAATGATTAAATGTGAGTAGAAATGAATTAAATAGTTAATTATATGAAAGACTCGTGTTTTGATTTATGTAACTATCTAGATAAGTTTTGAATATATGTATATGATTTTCTTGAGCTATTGATGTGTGCAATGAGTGTGTAGGATATTTACTAGTCAGGGAATCTAACGAAGAAATCAAACTAAACCCTATGTATCAATTGTGGAAACTAGGGTTGAGTCTAATAAAAGGTGCAAACTTGATATTCATATTTTATTTGTATTGTGGATTGGATGAATGTATCATTTTGTAATCTTTAAATGTTAATATTTTGTAACAATTTTTTTATAATGTCGCTTGACACTCATGAAATGTATATGCATTCTAGCATGATAGTTAGGGTTAATCGAGTAACCTAAAGATCTAAGTCAGACTAGGTTAGTGACCTTTTTGCTAATCAGTTAGTAATTGAGGTTAATTACCTTAACCAAGATTAGTGAGCAATCTATTTTTTTTAAAGGTTGTTAGGAAGTCCTAAAATTTTCCTAGATTTTGATAGGTTCCTAATTAATCCTAAAGGCTTAAAATCATGAATTCTAAGTAACCAAAGGGTATGGGTATGGGTTGGGGGCATTTTCCACCCCCCTAGCCCCTTTTGTTTACTTTTATGGTCACTCAAAAGCCCCATTTTTTCTTTATTGCGAAAATTGATTGTTTCCATCATGAGTTGGATAACTTTAACTCCACTTTGAGGTTAGCCATAGTTCTAGTTGAGTTAGAAGCCTCTAGAACTTTAGACAAGTGGGGGAGTTATTACTTTTTAGAATGGTTGAGGTGAGGATATTATTTAGAGGCAATTTTGAGAGGGTTTGAGTGTTCACCCAACCTCTAGTTTTAGAGTGGAAATCAGAATTGAAGGAGAAGGAGAGGAAAGCAAGCTCATCTAAAATTTGTTCATTTTCCATAACCTGATTTTTGAAAGTAGGAATACTTCACCTCATTTTGTTCATGTTGTGCTTCATGTTTCAGTTTTATTGCTTATGTATGTTTGTGTGTGTGTTGAGTATGTTGGGAGGGATTGAAACTAATTTTCTTAAATGTCTTTCCGTTGTGTTTTGTTTTGAATTTTGAAGGGATTGTATGGGTGTATTGGCATTACTCACCCTTGGATAGGGTAGAAGTGGCCATGTATAGCGGAAGGTCTTCAGTTGGACTCCAACAGTGTAGAGTCTCTTCTCAGGATGAGAAGAGAGAAAGAGAGTAGGGTGTTATGGGTCCCTACTCATCAACACAAACCATGTTTTGTTTCTTGAAATTTGAGAAGTGAAAGAATGAAATTCCATGTGGTATGAGCCTCGAAAGGGCATTTGTGGAAGAATGGAAATTCTTGAGATTTTAACCCCAAAAGGGCACCTATTATGGTGTTGTATCTAATGTCTCCTATTGGAAAAATCCACCTTCTCCCTGGTCTAGTTTAATGATGAACCATTGTGCAAGCCTGAGATGGGAGTGAATGTCTAATTTTTTTCTTCATGTTATGATTAGTTATCTCCCAATCAGTTTTCATTCTCTCCATGATCACTATGATGTATTGTAGAATTCAAAATGGATCCCTTGTTAAGGGCCAAGAAGGAAATTCAAGATTGTTATCAAAATTCAGATATGATGGGAGATTTCTCCTCGGGATTGAATTCCTATGTAAAAATGTTATTGTTAACTTATTGTGAGAATGACAATGATGTCAGATTTTCTTCCTGGTTCTTTCCCAACGGAGCCTTTGAATCAGGCGGCTCAATAGAAAAAGATAAATTGAGTAATATCCTTGCATATGATCTTTCTTGTAATTCAGTTTATACGCATATGTTTATTAGTAAAGGGATGCAATGGTGTTTTATCCCTCCTATGGCATTCTCATAGTTCAAGTTGTATTCATTTGATTAATATTAATTAGATGAAATGATGATAGATATATAATTATGCAATTAAAGTTCAAGATATGTTAAAAAGGATTCAATGAGATGATTGGTATTCTATTTCATAAATTTCATGAGTATTAGGAAGCATAATAATCCTCATCAATTGTTTAGGCATTACATTTAACATCTTCATTATAAATCAACTTAGAAAAAAAAATACTCCCCCTTGATTAATGAATGAAATTGAAATCTCATACTTAGAAAAAAAAAAAAGAGGCCTAAAAAAAAGATGTGTTTCCAAGAGAAAAAATACTCGCTGGAATTTGTATGGCAGAAATGAATTATTCCTTTGCTCAAAATAGAGAATATTCTAGATTGATTCCCTTAGAAAATTTGATTTCTAAATTTAATTAATATCAAAATGATTTATAAGCAATTAAATAAATATATAAATTAAAATATCTTCCTAAGCCTATCCTAAGGTCTCACCAAAAAATCTTTTACAATAATTACATCTATCCTATCAGTTCACAAATTCACCTAACCTACTTACCCTTATCTCTCTCTTTACCCCATGCATTGATATTCCACCTTTTTAGCTATTATGCACTTAGGAAAATGGGTTGAGATTTGTGATTAATGTGTTTGGGCATAAAGGTCAACACAAAAATCTTATAAAGTCTTAAAAAAAAAAAAACTCCAACCATCTCTTACCCTTCTAGCACCCAATATTGGAGGCTTGGCATGCACGTGAAGGGGGGGACAAAACTTGCCAACATAATGTCTTGGATCATGTGAAGACTTCCTAGCAAATAAGATTTGGGGCAGATTTTATTGGTTGTATTAAAGTCCAAACAGAATTACCTTTTTATCCTCCTTGCCTTTCTAGGCATACACTCCCTTGGCAGGCATGTATTTAATACCCCTGACTCCTTTTCATAAATCCTTGTCTACACTTTTTGGAGCATCATTTTGCAAGTGGGAAGAAATGGAGTTTTAAAACAACATGGTTAATATATCGTATGCAAAAGAGTTAAAGCCTTGGCCACCCTTGAAAAGACATCACCCCATTAACTCCATGTCTCCTTGGTAGGTGCCCAAGGAAAGTGGGGTCAGCATTTAAGGCTACTTGGTCAGCATACCTCCCTCCTTGGAAAGCACTTGGGAGTTAAGCTTAGTGGTGGTTGGGGAATGGGTTAGGAGGAGGAGTGGTTAGGTTAAGCAATGTTAGGGGTTATTATAGTATAGTTAAAAAGTGTTAATCCTGAATTAGTAGTGATAAAGTTGTAGTTAGTTTTGTTAGTGTAGTTTATTTTTAGTTTTATTTTATTAATATAGTTAAGTGTTAGATTTTATTTAAAAGTAGTGTTAGATATAAAGTTTATTTTAGTATAATTTTAGTTTTAGTTTAGGTGTTAGTATTTGTTAATGCAAAATTTAGCTTATAAAATCTTATTAGTTTAGTTTGTAGTTTTTGTATTTAGTTAGTTATATTTCTATTAAGCAATTTAATTAATATGTCTTTAAATATGAGTAAATTTGAAATAATGGAATATTAGTTGTATTGTACGTTTAAGTTAAGTTAGTTGATTTATTTCATTCATTTAAAGAAATAATTTAGAAGCGTTATGTTAGTAATTAATGTTTAGGTTTATAATTAATTTTAATTAATAGTGATATAGTAAAATAGATAGTTAGTGATTCTTTATTTTAAGTAATTTTTTTAAAATTTGAAATAAGATATGAGAGTTATAGCTAGTAGTGTAAGTTTTGATATTAAGTTTGTTGGGAAAGGTTATAAAGTTAATTTATTATTTAGTAAAGTTTTATGTGTTAGAAAAGTTAGTATTATCATTGGTTAATATGTTGTCTAAGATAAGTTAGTTAGTATATTTAAACTATCTTAAAAATAATATAGATTTATTATGTTAAGTGATTATATTGTCTTTAAATCAAAAGTTAGTGTTATATAATCTTAAATTGTTTTAGATTAGTAAAGGTTGTAAAATTAAGTTAGATTATTAGATTACATTTTTTAAGTGTTGAATATATATCTAGATAGTTGTTTAGTATTGCGAGTTTGAGAAAATTTTATTTATTTAGATAGTTGTTTAGTATTGCAAGTTTGGGATAATTTTATTTATTTATTTTAATTATAATACACTACTTTAAAATTAAAGTAATAACAAAACAAATGTCAAAATCAATTTAATAACAAATACTTTGATTTAACGATCTTTTCATACTCATTGATTATAAACTTGCATGTAAATGGCAGGACATCATTAGGAGATCCTATATTTATTTCTCATTATACCTATACTTTAACATGTGCAGATAAACATATCAAATTTAGTGGTGTTATTAATCTTTTTAAAAAGTTGGCATGTTTTTGCTCCAATTTTTGGGCATGACACATTGTTTGCATATTATATTATTAGTCTTCTTCAACTTAACCTTTTCCTATGCTATTGATACTAACCAAGTTATCAAAATTAACATGACATAACCTTTTTTTCCATAGCAACACATCATCAGATTTTACAATTAGACAAGTAGCATCCTCTATGTCAAGGTAGAATAGATTACTTCTAGTTCAATCACCCTTCCCAATCAATTTTCCATCAGTATCATATACCTTAGCAATCTCGAATTATTCAATCATGACACACTCAATAGATTATAGTTAAGTCTTTTAACATAGTATACATTGTCACATAAAATATTTTCTGTAAGTTTGATAGAACCTTTTCCTTTTATCAAACATAGTGCATCATTACCAAATCTTACACTATTTCCATCATAACAATTCAAGGAAATGAACTTACTTTTATCTCTAGTCATGTGATGTGAACACCCACTATCAATGATCCATTTGTCATTCTTGTTCACACAAGACATAAGCGCAGTTGCCTCATCCTCATTAGACTTGTGCTTCATTGCAACATACACCACTTCATCATCATGTTCATTAGATTCATCTTTTGTTTCCTCTTTAGCAATGTAGCAAGACTTCTTGCCTTTGTCTTTGTAAGAATTTTTCTTAGGGAAAAATTCACCCAAGAACAAGAAGCACAATAATTAACACAAAAGACCAACAAAGTATGATCAAAATAACAATATGATATTCAATTCATTGTATAATACACTAGAGGTTCATGTATATAAAGGCCTTTATGATGCATCTAGAATGCCTAGGAGTTAGCTACATGATAAGTCTTACAACTAGGAACATGTCCACTAGGTGTGGGTTATCCGCCATTAAGCACAAGAGTTAGTACAATGATGAGAGGATAAGCCTAAAAATATGTAGCTTGTACAATTATGTTGTAGACACCATGTGCTAAAATAATAGTGTGAACAACTATGTTGTCTACATGATGACTCAGTTGGTTATGCAAACTCCTATATTGTAGACACCATGTGCTAAATTGGAATTGCTTACTCTAGTGTTGTCAACATGACAACTCAAATGAGTGTGCAAACTCCTAGGTGTCTAACCTAAGAAATAATAAAATAATACATTTATCCTAACTAAACTTAAGTAAAGCGTTAATAATAATTATTTACACTAACACCCCCCCCTAAGGGGAATGCACTTAAGCTTACAAAAGCTATGATGAAATGCATAATGGGTCTTGACTATAAAATGCATGAAATCTCCCTACAAATGAAGAAAGAGGGAAAACCTCATGGGAAAAACCCTCCCCCAAAAAGAGAGATATGTACAACAGAGAAGAGAAGGATCATGTGACCCCCTAGTGAAAAATCCCTCACCCCCAAGAGATCTTGCAAATGAATATACTTGACCTGCATGAAGGGCTTGGTGAAGATGTCGACTACCTAATGCTTAGTAGGACAATATTGTAGTGCAATGACTTGCTCATGGATCAACTCTCTAATGTAGTGCTTATGAACCTCAATATGTTTTTTTTTGCTGATGCTAAACTAGATATTTTGAGATTTCAATAGCACTCTAGTTATCACAATGGGTGACTATGGGTTAGGGTAGATCAAATCCAAACTCTTTCAAAAATTTTTGTAGCCAAATAGCCTCTATCACTGCATTCATAGCTCCTTGATACTCAGCCTCACTCGATGAAAGAGAAATGTTATTTTTTTTTTACTTTGCCAATAAATGGGGCCAAAGCCAAGATGCAATACATATCCTAAAGTAGACTTGAAAGAATCAATATCTCCTACATAGTCAGAGTCTATGTATACCACTAACTGAAGACCTATACCTACTACATAGTGTATCCCATGTGTATGTGTACCCTAAATATAATGTAGGATGTGTTTGGCTGCCTTTGCAATGAAGTTCATGTGGCTCTTGCATGGAATGAGAAACCATGCCAACTAAAAATGAAATATCAAGGCATGTATGTGTCAAGTAGATGAGGCTTCCCACTAACTATCTATACAAAGTCGCATCAACAAGTGGAGAGGAACACTTTGTCTCTAACTTAACACTTGAAAGGAATGGGGCAGTTGCAGCCTTACGGTCACTCATGTGAAACCAAGCTAGAAGATCAAGAGCATACTTGGGCTGTGATAATGTTATCCCTGATGAAGACTATTGTATCTCAATTCCAAGGAAATAGTGTAGTAGTCCCAAGTCTATCATCAAAAACCTGTCTAGTAAAGTAGCCTTGACATTGTTGATGATGGATGCAGTACTTCCTATAATGATCAAGTCATCCACATAAAGTACAAGGAGAAAATGTGAATCATCCCTCTAAAGAATGTAGACATTTGGATTGGAATGACATATGGTGAAGCCTTTGGAGAGTAAGACAGAATCTATCTCAGTATACCAAGCTCTAGGAGCTTTTTTAAGTCCATAGATAGAATTCTTCACTTTCCAAACCAAGGAAGTATAATGTATGAATCTCTATGGCTGCTCCATATATATCTCCTCATATAGATCGCCATTCAAAAATGCACTCTTCACATCCATCTGATGAACAACCCACCTCTGACCTACTGCAATAGCTATTGTCGAATGAATGGAATTCATCTTTGCTACTAGTGCAAAGGTCTCAGTGTAATCAGTGCATGGTACTTGAGAGAAACCTTTTGCAACAAGTCAAGCTTTATGTTTATCTATGCTTCCATTCACTACAAATCTGGTCTAATAGATCTACTTACATCAAACCAATTTTCTTCCCTTAGGAAGAGAGATAGTCCCATGTATCATTTCTCAGAAGTTGGTTATATTCTTCCTCCATTGCCTTATCCAATTCCAGAATACCTGATGCTTCTTTGAATGATTGTGGATCTAAAGCAGCTGCAATATAAGCATGTGGGAGTGAGTTGTGTTGTGATCTTTTCCTCCTTGTATTAGAAGGATTTCCTTCCAATGGTCTTGTTCCATCCAATGTTTTCTTAGCCCATCTATGTCTAGAAGATGATGTAATAGGTGTATCCTCAACTTCAACTATTTGATACCTTTTTTTTTGTTGTGGACTTACATCTTCCAAGTCACTGTTGTCACTATTAGTCTCTTCAATAAAGGAAGAAGGAGGAGGAGTTGAAGAAGAGAAACTTGGACAACTTTTTTCAAAATGTATACTCCTCTCATAAAATATATCATGTGTTTGTAGATAAATTAACTTGTAGGCTTTGTGTGAGTCTGCATATCCAACAAAAATGCAAGGTTTGCTTTGAGCTTCCAATGCCTTGCATTTCTATGGAGGAATTATTGCCCATGCTAGACAACCAAAGACTCTAAAGTGCTTAACCATAGGTTTCCTACTAGTCCATGCTTCAAAAGGAGTTACACCATTAAAAAAGCTTTGTGAGGACATGTATTTTGGATATAGTTAGCATAATTCATTGCTTCTACCCAAAAGACTTGATCAAGAGACTTGTTTAATAGCATGCAAGTTGTCATATCCTTGAGAGTTCTATTTTTCCTTTCAGAAACACCATTCTACTATGGTGTATATGTTGGTGAGTGCTGAAGTTCAATACCCTCTTGAGTGAAAAAGTCAATTAGTATTGTGTTTACATACTCCTCTCATTATCTATTTGAAGAACTTTGATGAATTTCCCTTATTTCTTTTCCACTTGAGCCTTGAAGCTGAGAAATTTTTCATACACTTCACTCTTGTGAGCGATGAAGAAAACCCTATTAATGTGAGAGTAGTCATCTATGAAGGTGAGTGCATAGTGAGACTTGCCAAATGATGGCACTGGAAATGGTCCTGCCACATCTCTATGAACCAATTCAAGAACACATTGTGCTCTCCAAGAATTCCCCTTTTCATACAACTTTTCTGGATGTCTCCCAAGTAAGAAATCTAAACAAATACCTTTTGAAAACTGAATTTTAGGTAGACCATTGACCATTTTATTGTTGCTAAGCTACTAAAGATATCTATAGTTGAGATGTCTAAATATCTCATGCGACAATTTACTTTCTGCATTTGAATGTAATAATAAGTCTTATGCATTTGATATAAGCATGAAGGAGGAGAAAGTGTAAAGCCTTGAATCATGATTGGCTTCTCCTATTACTATCAGTGAGTCATCCTTAATGCTTTTCACTACCACTAAATCTGGAAGAAATT
This sequence comes from Cupressus sempervirens, assembly GCA_028749045.1. Lineage (NCBI taxonomy): Eukaryota > Viridiplantae > Streptophyta > Pinopsida > Cupressales > Cupressaceae > Cupressus > Cupressus sempervirens. The sequence continues at coordinate 549,604,068 of CM053790.1, read as the reverse complement.
CCACTATATTACCACCTCCATAGTGAGTCATTTGGTAGACTAAAAGAAGATTAGAGATAAGGTTAGGAACATATAGAACATCCTTGAACATTCCATTGTTCATCTCCACTTCACCTTTACCTTCAACTTCCACCTTAGTATCATCACCTATGAAGATGTGTGATACCTCTGAATGTGTCATGGAAGAAAATCTCACTTTGACACACCTATATGATGTGTGGCACCTAAATCTATGATCCATTCTCCTTGACTAACATTGTTTGTGAGTAAATCATGCCCTTTGCCCTTAGAATCTAAGGATGAATTTCATTTCTCCTTATAAGCATTAGGTAGTGGAACATTGTGTTTCTTCGTGATGTTCTTCAACTCATCAATCTATTTATGATAACACTCATGTTCATCATGACCCCACTTCTTGTAATAAGCGCACTTTTTCTTCTTCTAATTAGAGTTCCCCTTCTTGTTTGTATTCAAGGAAGACTTTTCTTGTTGATTTGATGGTGGTGTTGTCTTTTTTGTATCCTCTTGTTTGTTGTTCTTCCACTTCTTCTTCTTGCCCTTTCCTTTGTTTGAAGTTTGAGTAGCTGAATTTTGAGAACCCTCATTATTAGCCACCAATGCCTTAGACTTAGATGACTTGAGAATTCCCATTGATTGCAACTTCTTTTCTTCATCATTCAATAGTTGAGCATAAACATCAAAAGTGAGTTTATGATAGGTAGCCCCTAATGTAGTATTTGTGGTCTTGTAAGAAGAAACAAATGTGGAGTACTCAGATGGAAACTTATTATGAATGAGATAGATTAACTTGTCATCTTTAATAGGACTACCACAATCATCAAGTTTCATTCTTAATTCATTCACCTTTATGATAAAATCCTATATAAAATCAAATTTATTAGGATCTAGGGAGGCAAACTCATCTTCACTTTTGTAAATATTATCCTCAGACACTTTACCATAGGTTTTTGAGGGCATCCCAAGCATCCTTGGATGTCCTTTACTTCTCAATCTGATAGAAGATGTTGTCTTCAATGCCCAACATAATATCATCTAAGGCTTTCTTATCTTCCAGTTCCCAAGTAGTAATTTCACTTTTAGATACTTGATCACCTTCTAGTTTAAGAAGGGTCCCATCTACATATTGAGAAACTTCATTATGCATTCACTGACACCACATTTTAATAAACCCTATAGCATTAATTTTGAAAATTTAAAATTTCCAATGATGCAAGAAATGAAATATAATAGTAGAGAAATAGGAACACAACACCAAGAGATACCCCCCCTTTTCACTTAATCAAGAAACCCCCCCAAATGAAAGATTTTGGGACTTTATACTTAGTGCGTTTACAATAGCCACTTGCCAATTTTGACCTTAGTGCTCTTCTAATTTTTCTATTTAGAACCTCCTTTTGGAGTTCAAAACTGAAACATTATAATGTGTCTCAAATATACAACAATTCTAAAGTTATATCAAAGCATTACAATGCAGAAAAGGACCTAATTCTGAAAGTGATGGGTAAAAGTACAAAGTTGTGTCACCTTTCAAGCTGACATATTGGAATGTCTAAATTTGAGTATTTCTATCTAAAAATAAATTTTATTCAAACATATGATCTAGATAAATTCATTCTAGCTAAGTTATATATGGTCTTACACTTTTCCAATTAGAAATGTCTATTAAATGCATGTTTTATACTAGTTTATATCTAATTACTAAAGAAATAAAATTATTTTAGAAAAATGGCATTCAATAACTCTTAGTATTTTTTAAGATAGTTTTTCAATAACATATAAACACTATTTTGTAGAGCTCATAGTCAAGAATATTCTCATGTAGAGTTTATATTGTTTTAATTAGATATAGCATATTATAATTAAAAAACTCTGCAAGCACATATTTCAACACTCAAAAAAAGTCAAGTTTGAGAAAGAAAAAATATTAAATCATATCAACAAAAAAAAATTATATGATCTTCTAGCGCAGAGAGTCCTCTTCTAGAATGTATATTTTTTCTCTAGCTTAGAATATATTTATTTTGAAAAATATGGTGGGAGATAAAAACTATCAATTTTAGGTGAGTTGATATTTGAATTATTATAAAAGAGAAAATATAGGTCTAAAGCTGATTTTTATTTTTGATTGTTCTAGCTATATATGCTATCTATAATAGTCTAAGATCAAAGGGAAATAAGTTTATTTCCATGTAGTTTTGTGGTGGGAACTAGACCATTAATTTTTAATGTTTTTCAGTAGCTAAAAAATTATCTATAAAAATTAGGAACATATATCAATTCTTATTCCAAATGATTATTAAAAATTATAATCTTAAACTTCATCCATTTCTACACATTTCTTTAGTTCACTTCATTTTTAAATTAAAAATAATAATATCAATTTTATGTCATTGAAGGTGAATAGTTATACTTTTGTTAGCCTTTTCCTTTACAAAAGGGTGACATAGGTTTGTGCTTTTACCCTGATATTTTTTCCACACAAGCCTATAATCTAATTTTAGATCTAAAAAGTAGATAAAAAATAACACGTTTTCAAAAAAATGGAACCTAATTTCAAGTCCAAATGAGCCTGTATGGAGCAATTGGAGTTTTAAAATGCAAGATTGGATAGGTATAGTCACCAAAAACTAGAATTTATGAAAATCTATGCACCAAAACTAGAAAAGAACTACATTAAAAATTTTAGGAAATTCTAGCTAAAAAAAAAAAAATCACACCTGATTTGGAGCCCAGATGATTGAGATATGGTCTCCCAAAGTTAGACTGTCAAATCAAAAATGAATCTGGAGAGGGGTTTGATTAGCAAAACATGAGTTTAAAATTGATATCCAAATAGCCATCATAGCAATTCTATTTTGCCTCTAAATGATGGTCAAATAGCCATCAAATTTAACATAGTAAACTGCTAACAAAAGAAAAAAATCAAGCCCCTCGGTTGACATGGTAGATGACATCACACTAATGTCAGCACCATATGGAAAAATGACATGTCAAGGCACCGCGTGTCTCTATCTATGTGTTAATTTTTCAACTAGGTGTGGTGCTTGCATGGACTGCTACATGTCATATAGTAGGTATATGCATCTTGGCATGACATGGCTGGAAAGATGTGGCAGTGGTCAGAGGGTTTGACCTGTCTAGTCAAAATTTCAAAAACCATCACCAAGAAGACATGCAGTGGTGGTTGCATTTTCATTTGGTCGATGGAGGATTTTCAATGATGGCAGGACTGCTATCACTGGGAGAGATTAATGTTCGCTAGGAGGGATTAATGTCCATTAGGAGTTGCCTTCAACATCATTGGGAAAAGAATACTACCAGGAACAAGTTGTTGCCACTAGGGAGGACTTGCTAGTGTCAGGAAGTGGGGATTAGTCCCACATTCACACGGTGGGCATTAATGTAATTGTTTAAAAAATAAATGCACAATGCTTTGTGAATGTGAGGCCACCAATTTTGATAGCCAGAATATATGTGTGCGCCACCAAATGTTGGAATGTGTATTACTATTGGCAATGTCATTTAGGTCGGTTGTTGTCACTAAAATGGATTTTTTTCCTAAAAAGAAGAATATTCCTTTGTAGGGGTTGGGGTTTCACCACCCAATTCCTACAAAATAAAATTCTCTACAGGCCCTATTGGCCAAAAAATAATTCTAAAAAATGTAGAAATTCAAAAATAATTACAGAGAAGAATAAAATTTAGATCTAAAACATAAATCAATAGATCTAATAAATTACCATACCAAATTTCCAAATCAGGCTTTTGGGTGTTGATTTGCAAAAAAAAATTGCCTAAAAATTGACTTTGGCCCAATATAGATGAATTTATAGTTGATTTTCACTGAATCGACACTCTAGATAGAATGGTGAAGTCCGCTTTGGCTCTAGATGCTCCCAATATATACGGATTCTCTAGATCTTAGTCAAGGAGTCCTTAGAGAGGTGAAGCAAGATTGATCTCCAATGGCTATGAAATGATGCTCCTATGGCTCTGATACCATGTAAGAAGTTGCCTTAGGGAAAAATTCACCCAAGACCAAGAAGCACAATAACTAGCACAAAGAAGCACAATAACTAGCACAAAAGACCAATAGAGTATGATCAGAATAATAATATGATATTCAATTCATCATGCATCTAGAATGCCTAATAGTTAGCTACATGATAAGTCTTACAACCAAGTACATGTCCACTAGGTGTGGGTTATCCTCCATTAAGCACAAGAGTTAGTGCAATGATGAGAGGATAAGCCTACAAAGGTGTAGCATGTACAATTATGTTGTAGACACCATGTGCTAAAAAAATAGTGTGAACAACTATGTTGTCTACATGATCACTCAATTGTTTATGTAAACTCCAGTGTTGTAGACACCATGTGCTAAATTGGAGTTTCTTAATCCAATGTTTTGAACATGACAATTCAAATGAGTACACAAAGTCCTAGGTGTCCAACCTAAGAAATAATAATAAAATGCATTTATCATAAGTAAACTTAAGTGTAAATAATAATTATTTACACTAACATTTTTTGTAATCTTTGTTGTCTTCATCTTGTCTATTTTTGTACTTGTCACCACCTCTGTAGTTCTCCTTCTCTGGACATCTAGTAGCAATATGACCAACTTCATTGAAATTGAAACAAATGATAGTTAATCTAACTTTAAACTTGCATTTACCTCTATGAAATCTCCTTGCCAGTAGTGATTTAAGTTGATCTACATCCTCCTCATCTGTATCACTATTACTAGACACATACTTTGTCTTTTTTTTCTTCTTGTTCTCATCAAGTTCCTTCAATGACAACTTAGCTTTGAAAGTAGATTCAATTTTTTTAGGTTTGTAATTATCAAAGTTAGATAGATCAAAAGAAATGAGCCTACCTACCAGACCTTCAAGAGATAGAGTATTCCCTAGTATACATCTTAGTTCTTGTATTGTAGAAACTCTAATAGCATATATAGGCAATAGATTTCTTAAACTTTTCTTAGCATAGTATTATCATCTATTGTACCAATAGCTCCTCTTATTTCATTAGCAACGTCTTTTATCCTTGAGCAATATTGAGAAATATTTTCACCTTCTTGCATTCTCATATCATCAAACTTACCTCTAAGACTCTCAGCTTTAGCTCTTGAAACATTCTTGTCTCCTCCATGGATGGTGTATAGAACATCTCACATTTTCTTTCCACTATCAAGACTTTTGATATCATCAAATTTAGCATAGATTAAGGTAGAGGCAATCTCCAACATTGCCTAGTTATGTTTTTTCTTCTTTTCCAAATCTTCTATTTTTAGGGCTCCAATAGGATCAACATGCTCAATAGTAATGGTAGATTATCCATAATCTCTAAGTCCTCTTGGTTGTAGCTTCATCAAACTTTTTCATGCAAGAAATTTATTTCTATTAAGCTTGGGTACATCTCTTTTTGACATCTTTATCTTTGTGCTTCTATTACCTTCAAACTAGTCCTCTTAAGCAGATGGCTTTGATACTAATTGTTGGAATTCTTTAGAATAACTGAGGGGGGGATGAATTGGTTATTCAAGGTCCAGATGTATAAATAAAACTTTTCGCAACTTAGTGTACCCATAAAACATTTATCATCATGCATGCATCTATAAGATTATGCAATCACTTAAAAATTGTAGGTTACTATCAAATCAATTTGCACAAATTTAAACATGAAACATAATAGATTCAACAACACATTTGACACAATGATTTATGTGGAAACCCAATTTGAGAAAAACCACCAGTAACATGCTACAATCTTCTAAAGTGATGCCATGTGAAAGGTCAACCCTATTAAAGGTTACAATACACACTATTAAATGTGACCTTATTAAAGGATTTCAATCACCCTGTTAGGAGTGAGCTTTGTTAAAGGACTTTAGACCAACCAATCCCTTTAAATAGAGAATTAAAATATTTTGTCATTTATTCTCCATCATCCAATTTTGGGTTAGGATAGATTAGGCAGGATTCAATGAATCTACTCATTTCATATCACGTCTAGATAATTCTCCTTCAATTCATCAATCTTATCTTCCACCTAGTTCACACAATCCAAGAAAATAATTTTTTTACCTTAGATCCATCAAATTCATGATATTTATAATAATGCTAACACTCAACATTAACTTGCTTGTGATGCTCAACATATATTGTATTGCTTGACATCCTTTGTAAAATCACTCACCATGAACTAAAGTTTATTGGTGCTTGACATCAACTAAACTGTACTCAACATTCTCTATTTTTCTTAGCATACACTAAAATAGACTTTACTTGACTCCAACTAATTTTATGCTTGGCTTGCACTAACTTTTCTTGACACCTACTATCTATTCGGTCAAACTTGGCAGACAAACTTTGTTTAACTTGTTCTTTTGAACTTGCTTAGTATAACCAAGCTTTGCAACCTTAAGTAGATTATTAATGCACTATGATATCACTATCTTAGGTGATTCGTGTACTCCTTTTTATATCATAACTCAACCTTTCCTCTAGGTGCTATTGTTACATTTTTTGATCAAATCCTCTTCATCAATCAAATAAGTGATAGTACTTAAATCATATAAGTAGTAGTCTTACCAGAAAAATAGTAGGTTTGACATCAGTGAAAAAATAATGATTGAAATACATTTATCACACTTGTATCAATCTATTTTTAACAATCTCCTTGTTCCATAGAAAGATCATAGTTATAATCTTGTCAAGCTGCAACTACAAAAATTGTCAAAGAATCTTGGAGAATTAAGGAAATCCAAGAATACTTTATGTAATTTTGGTTCCCAATTCATTTGTATATTTTGCTATGTACAAAAATATTTTCCCATCATCAGCACCATAGCATGGGATAGAAGTAGACCAAAAATTAAATAGCTAAGTGACCTGATCAATTAACTTCAAGAAAATTTTGAAGCTATAATGGATAATTACTTTGAAGAATTCAAAAATAAGATGAAGAATAGAATAAGCATAATAAGCATACCTAAGTTGGTTGTACATAATTATTTTGATAATATATTCTTTTATGGAGATAATGATTTTATCTATGCACTAACAATAATATTGAGGGTTTCATGGCTAAGGCCTATTCAATATGAAGTAAATGTTGATGAAGTTACAACAATAGTGGTTGCATTTTTGTTTGAAGAGATTGACATGAATGCCAATCCATTCAGCACATATGAGACAAACAAGATCAAAATGATGTTGGAAAAAAAGTTCCCAATATTAATAAGAAAAGAAATAAAATGATTAAAGATCTTAAGAGAAAACTTGGCAAATGTAAACTTCAAAGCACTAAAGGAAAATGAGACAATGAGGAATCTAAAGATGAACTTGAAGCCAAATCATCAAAGGGGAAAGAGCTAGTTGTTGTTGAGCCCAAGGAAACAAGGGGAAGAAAGTAGGTAAAAGAGGATCTAAAGAAAGGTGTAAAGAATATTTTTACACCACTTGGGCTAGAGCCAAAGAGAAGAGTGATCACAAGATCTAAGGAATCTTAGTCCCTAGCTATAGAAGAGAATGAATTTCTAGTAAAAAAGAAGTCAGCCAAAGCACAAAAGAAAAGCTTACCTAAGAGGTTGAGGAGAAAATTGGTCATAACTCATGAGGAGGAAGAAGATGACAAAAAAACAAAGTCTAATGATCTAAGAAAACTTTAGATTATACCTAGACTGCCTCCAATGATTGTTAACCAAGTATGTGAGACAATCAAAGAATCAACTAGTATAGCAACATTGAAGACAATTAATTTTGATTCTTTATATAAAGGTGATCAAGAGAATCTTGAAAAACATGTGACAGATATGATCATACTATTTAAATCTACACCTATTAAGTTAGGTAAAGGCATTCATAGGAATTTATATAATAAATTTTATGCTAAGTTGAAGTGTGCATTATCCACTAAAAGACAAATCAGGGAGACCACATTAGCACAAACAATGCTTGATTTGGGAAAAACTCATATGATTATATCCCTAAAATATTTTATAAATAAATTTATGCCTAAAGAGAGGGCTTATAAAATATTGAAGAATAAGGATTATGAAGTAGAAAAAGAGAGCATTCTTATATGGAAGGAAGAATTTGGATTGCTTGTTCTATCAGCTACCAAAGAAGATGAAGAAGAAGAAGGAAGAGATGAAGAAGTATAAGAAGGTCAAGATGATGTAGAATAAGTTGAAAAACTTGCAGAAGTGATAAGGCAATTGGTAGAAGGGTGTGAAAAACAAAATGCTATCACAATTAAGGAAATTCATTATTCATCTCCATAGAATTAGAATGTATTAATTGAGGAAGATCTAAAAAATGCCACATTAGATGCCTCTCTATCAAGCACCAATCCTATGTTTTTACAAGTACAAGACTATCCAAGGATTGAGAGTGCAAAGACTAATGATTTTCAAGTCATGTCAATAACATTGGTTTTTGACATGAGTGTCGAGCAACAAGGAAAGGTAATAATTACGTTTCCACAATTCACCCATGTCACAGACGATAAACTAGATGAGAGTAAGGAAGAAGAAGAGAAAGAGATGGAAAAGATAGAAAAACCCAAAGAAGAAGAGGCTATTCAAGCTCTTATACAACTATCAAGTGTCATACCAATAGAGACATTATCTATTAAACATGTACAACAAGTTAAATCAACTCAATGAGAGAAGAAACCTAGATTGAGTCCAAAGGGAAAATAACTACAAGTATCACTACATAGTGATAGCACCCCTCAATCGCAGATGGTAGCACATATAGATGATACACCATAGGAGTTAGTGATCTTAGATGTAGTCATCACATTATCTATATATGACTTAAACAACATGACATTAAAACATATAGAAGAATTGCAAACCTTGCTAAGTCACAAGACAAAGAAAGAATAGCTGAGAAGAGAATGCAAAAAGAAATAGGTATTGCATAGTATAAAGGACATTTTTTTTTTATACATTTGAGATTTTTGATGTTAATGAGAAACATCAAATTTTGGATCAGCTAGTATATATCATTGATAAGGTTCAAATATAACATATATACACCAATGATAAATTGATGAGATGGTCTGAGAAGAAAGTTGAGCACAAAGTTTTGTAGAAAGTATCAATAGAACTTACAATTCAGTGAATTGAGCTTTCTAACCTTTCCACTCAATTGGAAGGAATTTTGAAAGTCATTAATTCTTTGTAGATAAAACTTTGTGATTTTGAGCTCTTCATAATGGAGAATCAATGTTCTATTGATTTGATATAGGCAAATATGAAGGCATGTACAATTTCATTGGGAAAGAATGCAAGTTCAAGCTCACCTTTGTACAATAATTTGGCATTTGATCAATAGATATTAGCCAATTTAATGGCTAGAGATAGTAGCATAAGGAACAAAATGATTTAAATTAAATTCATGCTACTAACCCATTTGGAGATAATTTAGAGGGAATTATCAGTGGCTCAAAATTTAACAAGGAAAGATCAACATCTTTCAATAGCAAAGAGCCTAATTTATCTAACTGCTTAGCTAGAGATTCACATTCGAGTCATGGAATCAGCAAGAGATAGATTGAATAAAGGACTTGAAGAAATTTTGGTGAGTCATCAAATATTTTTGGATAAATATAAGCTAACCCCAAGCCATAAATCACAAAAATAAAGGCAAAAATATCCTCATGACAAAACAAGGGGAAATCATCATGATAGACACAAAGGGGGAGATAGAAATCAGAGATAGAATTATCAAATGAATTAGCATTAATGATAGGAATGTATATACTTTATAGAAGAGATTAAGTTTTGAAGCCTAAACTACAATCTCAGTGGGAGCATTATTCTTGTATGGATACCTAAGTCATGACAAAGTGTTTTTTCCGCTAATGTCAAAGGGGGAGATTTTTTATCTCTAAGCCCAAGTTTCCTATTAGTGTCTAACACTTAGTCATTTACAAGGTATCATTAGATAGTCATCACTATGATTGAGTAATCCAAAGAAGGTTGAGCTATAGAGGACTTGTTTTTATTTCATTACATGTTGAGCAAGTCAAAGATTACAAAGCACTGCAGTAGAGACCAAGTTAGCATACATGTCAAGTAATACAAAAGAGATCGAGCATTTGGAAATTCAATTAATACTAAGTGCGTTAATGTCAAGTGTATAGAATCTGAGTGACAACATGAATGTTAATTAAGACTGAGCATCAAAACATTCAAGTGTCAAGTAAACTAGTTTTGACATATGAGTTTGTAATTACACAAAAACTTATGTAAATCATTTTATTCAACTTCTACACAATATTTAGATATTTTAAAGGCATTTAAGGAGTATATTATGCATCTTTTTAAAAGACATTAGTCCCAAGAAAATTATATTAACCAATCATAAAATCATAAGGGTTAAATAGCAAAAGGATAAAATATGGATCATTGCGTAAGATCTAGAACTTTCAAGCATTATCTATTTAAGAAAGGTTTCTAACCCTAAAGTCATTATGAAGTGAATATATGATGAATGGTGAAAAAAAGGAGTGAATAGGTTGAGAATAAAGTAAGGAAGGCTAAGTCGAATAGAAGATCAGACAAAGCAACTAGAGTATTGAAGGACAAAAATAGATATTAGATAAGAAGATCGGTTTGAGATATTGAAGAGAGGAGATCTGAAAATAGATTTTAGAGAAGATTGAAGGATCATGTACTAAATTAGTTTTGATAGATTGAATTAGGACAAATCTCTTAACAAAGTTGTTTTAACAGACCTATTTATTCTCCTAATAGGGTCCTTACTTTATTGTAAGTGTAAAATGCTTTAATCAAGGTAAGACCTAATGGCCTTAAAAGCTTTTAACAAAGTAGACCCCTCATAGGGTAGATCATCATAAATGATCAAATTATAGCCCTAAGAGGAAAACTATGTTGTTACAACAATAAATATTTGTGGGTTTCATCCCCAACCTAGTTTTATCTTCATCTTGAAGTGTTTCTAGGTAACCAAAAATCATTATTTTATGAGTTTATGTTTCCATGGATGCTATGGTTAGATAGATTTCATTTTAGCACTACAAGTTTATGTTTATATGGTATTAGATCTAAGATATGAAATGGATTAGGTGTGACTACAGTTAATTATTTTAATGATGAATTTTTTTATAGATTTTTATTCACCCCCCACCCCCTATCAATGTCTTGTTTCCCATTAAGGTTTCCAACAATTGATCTAACTATTCAGATAATTTTCATAACTTTAGGTTTATTTGTACAACTAGTTTAAAATTTAGGTTATCTACACAAGTAGTAAGTAAACATCTACATACTTTATTTCTATGCAAATATTAGACTTAGTTGCACAAGAATGAAGTTGTGCATATGTAGTAACTATGAAAATGGTATGGAATATTGTGCAAGCATAAGTCTTTTCTGTGTGTGCACAAAAAAGGGATAGTTTGATGAGATAAACTACTAGGATAGATTTGATAAATAGATATAATGATGCTTTTAATCTTTGGGTTGATAATTTTATCAAATAAATTATTTAATAATGTTACTTATTTTTCTAGTTGACCTCTTAGATGAGATAATTAACAATAAAAATTTGATGAACATGTCATGACAATGTGATAGACTAATTTGTATTATAGTGATAAAGTATCATCCCCATAATAACACAAACACACACAATAAAGTAGAGAAATAAATAGAAAATTATAAGAACTAAGTAATTACAAGAACATGGCAATTGCTTCTTATTATCTTCAATTGAATGACATTACAATATTAAGAAATGTAACATGCTACATACACATGGGAATTAAATATTACAATAGTCCATGAGACAAGACTACCATATACACCATCAGAATCACCTAGATAACCCTATTGGCCTTCCTTATATTTTATTTTCCCTATAAGGTTTTAGAAATTTTAACCCCTAAGTTTTTAGGCTAACCATCCTTAAATTATTTTTATTTAAATTATAGTATTCTCCAAATGGTTTTAAAAATGAAAATTATTATTTGAAGGAATTTTTTTGTCTTTCCAAAGTAGTGCAACTCTCAAAGGCCATAATTTTTTACTCACTAACTTGATATCCTATTACAACCACTTCTCAAAAATATCTTGAAGTGATCTATAGTGCTTGATCAAGTCAAAGTGTTAGTCAACCAAGGTTTGACCCCTTTTTGGATCCTCTAAATCCTTGAACTATGTTTAAATTTTTTAACCCCCTTACCTATCTTTGCACAAACATAACCCTTATTGAAAAAATAGATGATATTTTTTGGTGATGTAAAACTTCCCTTACACCCTAGATACTCATAAATAAGATATATATAGATAGATCATAATGAAATTTGATTAACAAGATGACTTGATAGATACTTCATTTTATTGTAGATTTACTAAATAGTATAGATTAATGATGTTGTGAGAGAGATAACTTTTCACATGGAGTTTAAGATCGATGTTGTTGGAACACAATAGGGTCCTAATTGTATGCACTAGTCTTCATTGTGTCATTTATACCCAAGATCAAGACAAACTTAATGATGGTTATAATGCTTGCAGAGATATGGCGTATAAATAAATAAAATGACAGATGTTGTAATTTAAATAAAATAACCTATAACAATATATTGAAATCTCAAACATACAATTAATTATTTTACATTTTACTTATTATATATCATAATCTAAATTAATATAGTAACTAAATAAAGTAATAAATTTGAAAATTTAATATATATAATAAAATGTTGTGTTTATTTTTATTATATGTTTAAATATCAAATATATTAAAATATACTAAAACTAATTGATATTAAAAATTTAATATTTAGTTTTTTTTTTTTACCTTAGAACAAGAAGAAAAATTGCAAAAAATGTAGATTTTGCAAAAAAAAGAAGATTATTATTAAAAAAAAAACTATTTTCAAAACTAAGGCATTTGAACCCAGTAAACTAAAGGCAACAAAAACTCTTTGCCCTAGCAAGGCAAAATCAACAAGTTAGAACCCTCCTTTTCTTTCTAAGGGAAAACTAAATGTCCAGCAATTGCACCCTCATCTTCCTACCAACAACTATTTCACTACCTTATCAAATGAAAAAGAGGAAGGTAAAATGTAGAAAGGAGATGGTTTTAACCCCACAATCAAGATACATGGAGCTAGAAATAAAGAGATCATCAAATTATAGGGAAGCCTGAACTCAACCATCAAGGAAGAAGAGGGATAGCAACAAGTAGCATCGAGGAGGAATAGGAGAAAAAAGTAGAACCTAAAAATAGAATTATTTGGCATCAATAACCTAGATGCAAAGGAATTTACTAGTAAACAAGAGCTTCTCTTTAGCAAAACACGATATGCAAAGAATCCAGCTAGGGCCATCAAATGGATCCCATTCATAGTAAAGAATGTTGTAGATAGCATTGTAAAGATTCAAAAGCCTTTGAAAATATTAGAAGTAAATAATATTCCATTAGGTCAAAGCTACCAATGAATAAAAACCCAAAGCTGATATAAGGACTTCCACAATAAAGTCTCAAAATCTAGAAGTATACATTCCTCCACATAAAAGATTACATCGAAAAAAGGGCATCACTAATAAAGGACCATCTCCTCCTATGGAGAAATTATCTAACCATAACTTTTTTTCTAAAATAAAAATTATAAGTGATAGGTATGTAGAAGAAAAATGGATGCAATGCTCTAAGTTAGGTGTATATGTGTACTAGAGTGGTCAAAGTAAGTACCAAGAAAATCTATTAAAAGATTAGAAAATATCTTCAACCAATAGGAGGTAAGTATTAGTACCTTTTCAAAATCTTCATTGTATATTCACCTCAAGAAAAAGAAAATTATGAATATATTAATTTCAATATCGAATTACTTTTATAAAGGATATTTAGTTAAGTTTCTAGCTTGGGAACCAAACTGGAATGATGATGATGTAAATCAAGTACCTACTTGGATTGAATGTAAAAAAAATCCACTTGAGATTAAACATCTTCAAACCCTTGTCAAAATTGATAAATCCTTAGTGAAATTATTAGGCATTGAATATTTATATAATCACTCTATCAATATCAAATTCTTAATAGAAACTGTGTTCGATCAAGAAGAATTAATGACAAAAAAATTAATAACTAATAGATTTATCTACAAGCTAGATTTTACAAAGCATGAGGGAGAGATTAAAGGAATCATTAAACCCAACTTGAACATAGATCACAATATCAATAACATAAAAGAAGTACTCAAAAACATAAGAAGGAAAGAAAAAAAAAATTGAAAGTTTGGGATCAAAAGAAACCTAGGAATAGTAAGGTTAAGTAGGATGGATATATAATAGAAAAGAAAGCCATTAGCCAAAATAGTCAATTACAAGAGAGAGAAATAAAACAAAAAAATACAAAACAAAGAGATATGGGGAGTAATGGGGAAGAAGAAAAGAGAGTAGAAGACATCTCAAAGATTCATATTAAATTAACTACTCTAAAGGAATGTAAGGTATGCCTAAGGGATAATAGAAACCTAGAGGATATAGAAAGGAGCATACAAGAATTAAATAGAATGACTCATGATATCCTATTACTCAAAAATGATATCGGAGACCAAATTATGATAAGTTAACAATATCACTTTGATCATGGGAATAGACCACAGTAGAAGAAGATGGAAAATAAAGATAAAGAACTAAACAACTCAGAACTTAAGGTGAGGAACTTAAGAGAGAAGATTAGAGAAGAAGCACTAGAAGAAATTTGAATAAAAGAAATGCAGAATCGGGAAGTAAATAATAAAGATAATCCAAGTGAAGAAAAAGAAACATATTTCAAACAAGATACCAACCAAGATTAAGCTATTGATCAAGATACATCATAAGACCTAGAAGTAAAGATTGTAGTGAAATAGAAGAGATAAGACAATATTAGGAAGGTGGAAGTTCAATTCCAATAGCTAATTCAACCCATTAGAGTAATATAACAATTTGTAAGAAAGAATAGAAAAGGAGATATAGATTCTAGTAGACACCAATAGATGGGAAAGACATCTTTGAAGAAGAGAAAAACAAAGAATCAAGCAGAGTAGAGGGATATTTTATTCCATTAGAAGTAGTATCACTTATAGCATACCAATAATGGGAGAAAAAGTCAACACATAAAGAGGAAAGTGCAAAAATAAAGCACATTGGGAATAGCTATAATTAGGAAGAATTTGGGAACTTGGGATGTTAGGTGATACATATATAATACACAAGTAATAGAGAAGGTTAGCAAAGAAAAAGAACCAAAGAATAGTGGAGAGGATAATGAACTAGTTGAATAGATAATCAAAGAATTAATAGATGAGGATGAAGACAAGGAGGAAGAGATAAACCTAAACAATAATTATAACTTTTTGGATAATTTGGGAATTTCTATAAATTAGGAAGGTTTCAGTACTCCAAAATGTGGCAAATAGAAAATGAAGAGAAGAAGGAAATCACTAAAGGAATTAAGAGAAGTAGATGGACAAGCAAAGGAGTAGAAAATGATATTTGAAGTCCTTAAAGCAGGGAAGGGGAAGAACCTTCCCATTGATCAATGAAGATCACAACATGGAATTTTAGGGGTTTGAATGCCCCTAGTAAACAACAATTACTAAAACACAACCTAAACTTATTTGAATTAGATATTACATTGATACAAGAAACTAAGTTAAAGAAAGAAGGAGACAAATTAGGGAAAAGATTAGGCAAATGGAAAACATAAATGAAAGATTCAATCAAGGTTTCAAGAGGAATAGGTATCATATGGAACATGCAGTTAGTAGATATTAAAATCATAGAATCTAATAACAACTGGATGGGATGCAAAGTAACCAGCCACAAATATAATCTCCAGTTAATTGCTATTATCGTATATGGACCAACACAAATAGTAGATAAGAATAAAGTATGGGAATAAATCAGTATATTCATGCAACACCATCCTAATGAAAATATGGTAATTATTGGAGATTTCAATGCCATTTTGGACCTCAATGAGAAATATGATGAACCCAAATAATTACCAAAGCAACTATACACTTTAGGGACTAGGTCAAAGATAACAAGCTATTAGAAATCCCAACCAAGAATAGAATATTTACTTGGAATAATAGAAGGAAAGACTTCAATTACATAACAAAGAAACTAGATAGATTTTTCTTTAAAGGAGAATTAACAAATTTGGATTTAATTGTCACAACTAATATTCAACCTATAGTAGGATCAAATCATTTCTAAGTTAAAATTGATTTCATAGAACCCAGAAAACCAATTAGGAATCCCAAGTGTGAAAAAAATGTGGTTCTTAGATAAAAAATTTATGGAAAACATCAAATAGTGGTGGGAAGAAGGTAATTTCATGGCCTCCAAGATGTATTTTTTTGTATCAAAATTAAAAATGATCAAAGAAAAAATATTAAAATGGAAAAAAACACATTTCAACAATATTTTCAAAGAAAAATTGGATATTGAAGAAAAACTAGAAAACTTAAATTGGGAAGTAATTAAAAATGACATGGATGATGAGAAATGTAACAAAGAAAAATAACTATTAGCTAAGCATGAATAAATTTGAGCAAAAATAGAGGTTTTTTGGAGGAAAAAATCTAGGGGAAAATGGCTCATGAAAGGAGATAGAAACAAAAAAAAATTACAACACTATCCATAACAAAACTATCAATACAATAACTCAAATCAAAGATAGAGATGGAAATCTAGTAGATGACCCAACAAAAATTAAATTTACTTAACAACTATGACTTCTTAAACCAAATAGCACAGGAAAAACTACTTAGAGTCATACCTAAAGTGGTAATAGAAGTTGAAAATACAACACTTCATAAGCCTTTCACTAAAGAAGAAATTAAACTTGCCCTCTTTAATCTTAGCCCTAACAAATCCCTGGGACTAGATCCATTCCAGGCATTTTTCTTTCCAAAATGTTGGGACATCCTAGGAGAAGAACTATGAAAGGCAACTGAGGCAACTAGAAATGGAGGATCAATCCTAACTAAAATCAATCATACATTTCTAGCCTTAATACAAAAAAAATCAATAGCAGACCTTCCTTATAATTTTTGATCCATTGTGTTATGTAGCACTATCTATTAAATCTATTCAAAAGCATTAGCAAACATAACTAAATCAATTCTCCCAATAATTTTTTCTAAAGAACAAATTGGATTTGTGCTAGGAAGATAAATAATGGATGGGACATCCATAATTTAGGAAATTATCCATTCAGTAGTTAGCAACAAGAAAGTGTGCATGTTTATGAAACTCGATATTCAAAAAGCATATGATGTAGTGGACTGGAGATTTTTATGCAAACCTCTGGAAGCCTTTGGTTTCTCTCACCAATGGATTAATCTAATCTTCAATAGCATATCGACACCTAATATTTCTCTATTAATCAATGGAACCTAGAAGGATACTTTAATATCTCAAGGGGTATCTAGCAAGGTGACCCCATATCACCATTCTTATTCATCATCGTGGTTGAAGCTTTTGGAAGGTCAATAAAAAAGGGTCAAGATGAAGGTGAGATTAGATGAATCATGGTGGAAAATAACATATCCAACATTACTCATCAAAATTTTTTGGATGATACTATTCTCTCCGATATCAACACTACGGAAGAAAATTAGGCCTTTAGACAAACTATTCTAGACTATACAGTAACCTCTGGTTAGAAAGTGAATGTGGAGAAGTCAAGAATATTTTTCCTAAATAAAAATAGAGATATGGAAAAATATATATGTAACCAAATGGTAAATAATAAAGGTTCCTTCCCCTATAAATATTTAGGGATTCTTCGAGAAAAAGGAGTGAGGAAGAACAAAGGATGGGACAATGTCTTAAATAGAACTGAAAATCAAATAGAGACATGGAAAGGAAAATGGTTAACAAAAGAAGGAAGAGAAACTAAAATTAAATTTATTATCTCAGCAATCCCTACATATCAACTTTCCTTTCGTCCTTTACCTAAGAAGGTTAAAAAAAAACTAGAAGATAAACTCAAATACTTCTTTTGGAGTGGAACAAAAGAAAAAAATGAAACAAGCATTAATCAAGTGGGAAAAGATTTTTCACCCAAAATATAAAGCGGGATTAGGTATTAAGAATTTCAATTGGAAAAATAAGGCTTTGGGGGAAACTAGTCTAGAGAATGTATCAAGAAAAGGAAAACAAGTGGGCAAAAATTTTGTATAGCGAATACTTAAATCTGAATGATCTAACATCTTTATTTAGAATTAGGAATCCTCTAGTAGGATCAGAGACATGGAATTTCATGGTTAAATGCTAATTAGTGATTAGAAAATATGTAACTTGGGATTTGGGTAGAGGAGATAAGGCCCTCTTTTGGGAAGATTCTTGGGATGAACAACCTCCACTCATCAATTCAAACATCCCTAGAAGTGTCAAAAATGAGCTTCTCAGTCGATGGGGTATGAAGCTTTTAGATTATAAATCCTTTAAAAAGATAGATGGGGAAGAAACATGGGAATGGAAAACATTGGAGAATGTAGATATATCTCTTATAGACAAAATCAATTTTGAAAACACCATCAAATATTGACAAACGAATCATAAAAATAGGGAAGACAAACTTATATGGGGAGCATCCAAAGATAGATCATACAAAGTTAGGATAGGATATAATCTTATTATCAATTCACAAATATGGGATAACTTTAACAGTCCTTTGGAATTATGTTGTAATGTAGCACACTTACGTAAGGTAGGCATCTTCTTATGGGTTGTGATCCAAAAAAGTATCCTAACAGTAGATAGATTCACAAAAATGGGATTTGAAGGTCCTTCAAGATGTTTTCTTGTAAAGCAAACTCTAAGACATCAAAAAACCTCCTCTATAATGACCCATTCACTCAAAAATGTTTGAACTAGCTTAGAAATAAACTTGGCTAGACTTCTCCCCTTTCCATGGAACTATCTAGCCACCTAATTGGCTAGCCATCTAAGAATAAGAATAGCATATATGATAAACTTTGGAATATATCATCAACCATTATAATGTGGGAAATTTGGAAAGAAGTAAATAGATGCATCTTCAATAACACAAAATTAAGCTTGAAATATCTTCTAAACAAGATTGAAGTAAGTATAATAGAAGTTTTGAATAGCCACTTAAGAAAAATAGTAAAAATAGAAGGAAAATTTTCTAGATGGGATAGAAGTATGAAAAAGAATTGGGTACACCTTATCAACCCTCCTCTATTATATGAGAAAAATGGCCTAAAAGCAAGGAAAGAATGTAAATGGGAAGCATATCCAAAGGAATGGATGAAATTAAACTTCGATGGAGCATCAAGAGGTAATCTAGGGAAAGCATGAATAGGATGTATAATTAGGTCTGAAGTTGGAGAATGGATCATTAAAAGAGCCAAACCATTGGCCCATTGGGAAGGATTACAATTAAGTTTTTTTTAAAAATATTAAAAGATTATTTATAGAAGGATATTCCTAAATAATTATTAATGCTATCAAAAAGTGTGGGACTCTAAATTGGGTGATGAATTCCAAACTCGAAAGAATCCTAAGTTTGATCGACCAATTTGAAGATACCAAATATCAACATATTTATCACAAAGGTAACATGGAGGTAGATAAATTAAAAAACAAAAGGATCGAAGGAGAAGATTTTATTCTTCATCCATCACCTTAAATTCTAGATTTTATTAAATATCCTAAGTCTTTATTAAGTCATCCTTCTATAGATTGACTTTTTTAATTTATTCTTATTTATGTTAGTGAACCATCATTTTTTAGTGTTCTCAATCTGTAAAGTACTTATATTTATTAGCTAGAGGCATGGTAATTATGTGTTAATATTTGTCGGTGCATTTGGTCATGATTATTAATTGGGAGGCATGCTCAACCAATCACCATTATTAATTTTAGAGTTTTTCATTTTTTTGCAGCATCCTTATTTAGGTTTCTCTAATTCAACATTTTGTTAGCGGCTTTTAGATTTAAAGGATTAATGATATCTTGATCATATTAATTCAATTCAAGTAGTTTTCTAAATGCCATCAAACTTATTTAGAATTAGAACAAACAATCATATAAATTAGGCCTTTTAAATTTGAACTCGAGACTAATTTAAACTATGCATGAACCTTTTAGTAGAAATGTCTTCATTTTTATCCCAACTTATTTTAGCTCAAATAAATCTCAAATTTTTAAATATGTTTATGTATTCTTTAGGATTTAACTAGAAATGAGCACTCAGCTCTCCTACCTTCTTTATCAGCATATGTTGTTATCTAGTTATATTTAATCTTTTCTAGAAGATAACCAATATTGTAGTTATATAGTGTTAAAATTTTCATAAAATGTACTAATTCTCAAAACAAATATGTAGTGATTATGATTGCAAAACTTCAGTTTTCTGTCCCTGGTTAGATGATCCAGTTTTCTATAAGAAGAATGAAGGATTCAGTATGCGATACAAGTTACTACAAACATTAAGGTTGAAGGTTTCCCTATAAACCAATATAACAAGTTCTAAAATATACAATGGTTAAGATAGTTAAAAGCATTGTAAAATTTTATGAACTGGGGTATGCTCCTTTAATGTCTGTATTTTTTATAGGACCTTGGTCCCAGGCTAGACTAAAGGTTTTCTTCTATGTTCTTTCCTACCAATGCCCATTGGAATAGAGGTACTCAAAATTGTATTTTTGTTAATTTATAAATATAATCTAAGGCCTTCATCGTTTATCAATTAAAAAAATCAATATTTAAATATTATTTATAAAATATATTTTTACTATTTAAATATATTGCAAATTAAAAACAATGATGTGCATCAACTTTTTTATTTATTTATTATATATTGTAATATAAATTTAATATCATATATAAATGAAAATAATAATTAAAAAAAATATCTACAATGAAAAATTTTCATGTTTCATTTTTGTTATAGGTACTAGATAAAATTTAAGATTAATTATTATTTTTTATTAAGTTCAAATAAACTCAAACCCAAGACTTCTAAGATGATATTCTCAAAACTTATTGTTGTGTTGTAGGTTACTACTTAATTTAAGTTTAATTTATTATACATTTAAATTTAAAAAATTATTAAGATTTTAAATATTTAAATAATATTTTAAAATTTTATTTAATTATTTACTTATAAAATAAATTTACTATTATATATGTTATAAACTAAACATTATAAGAGATGCATTCTTTCAAAGTTCTTATCTATAGTTAGAGAGAAATAAAAGTAGAAATATATAGATGGAAATAGAAATTTAAAAATAAAAGAAGATAATGAGATATTGATAAAGAGAGTTGGAGAGAATTAAAAAAATGAGAATCATCAAGCTTACAAAAGTTAAATTGTAAGATCCTGCTAAGGGATCCAAAAGAAATAACCTAGAGTTTTACTAAGTTTGCAAACATTTTTTTTTTTCTGAAACGAGTAACGTACACATCAAACACATAGTAGTAGAAGCAACAACATACAATCATCTAACACATACATAATAGGTTACATTCCTTAAGGATCCCATGACATTGAATCACATTTAAATCTAATTAATACTAAGTCTAACAACTACCACCTCCACATGAAAGAATAATAGAAAGTCCAAAGTCCATAATATACATTTGTTCTGAATGCCTCTTGGCAAATTAATTTGAAATGCTCAATCATCCACCGTACATGTCACAAGGTATGAAAGGCTAAAAGAATATACATATGTAGAAATAAAGATACATCATCCTCCATGAATCCATGATACAAAGTACAATAAATTAAATGAAACCATCCAGCATACATGATACATCCATCCATCATAAAAGATATAAACATTCAACATGAAATACAACTATCCATCATAAAACATAACTAACTAAGTGCACAATTCCTCCCAACCATCAATAGTATCATTAGACCATCATGGGCCCTAGCCATCTCCTACGCATAACATCCCAAGCCACCGAATAGATCGTCAATGCTATAGTAATTAGGGATGTCACTCCTAAACATACTACAACATGAGCATAAGGAAATCTAACATGCTAATCATCAATATAAAGGAAATGCATCAGTAAATAACATCATCTAAACATGATAAACAAGCATCCCAAGAAGCTCTAGCCACAGTGACTATCGATAGATCTCAATGGTAAGAGTGAAAAAGCACTACCACCCGACTGCATGGAACCTAAATGGCCCGCTCCCATCATGCTGAGGAGATAGTCTCAAGTCCCAAATAGGATATCAAATCACATAACACAAGATACTCTCTAAGTTCAAGAAATCCTAAAAGTAATCTAGCTCAAAGTTTCTAAGATAGATCGACATCTAATTCCTAGAGGCACACAAGACACGCAAGAAACCTACTATGTAAGCGGGCAAGTGTCATCGCATGAATCACATAGAAGTTACCCTAGCAGTTAGCTTAAGACTCCAAGGTCCCTACTAATCCCTATACAACCACTAGTATCCTCTCATACTGATAAGGCATACTATGGAATGCAAGCTCGCAACCAAGCATTTTCTATACTCCCATCCTAATCTGTACTAGCACTTGAGGCATGGGCAATGACATACAATTATCTTATTAGGTTCATTTTACTCTCATTTAGTGTAATGTTTTCATTTATTAAAACAACTTACAATGAGTTACCCTCGTAGCCTCTTAGGACCCCAACCCCCATTACAAGCCACTTCCCGACACTACAAGTAGATAACCTACCCTAGGCTCATAAAGTTACAAATCCATAATCATATAAAAATAACTTCAGTCCTATACAAGTGACTGGAAAGCATCATAAAGATAATCATAATAATCACACCAGTTCTTCATGAGAAACTAGAAGCATCAAATGATAAGTCACAATATCCATCGGTTCTCAACGAGCAACCAGAAAGTATCCCAATAATAATACTGATCAATGACTCAAAATGGTTAAGTCAAACATGTCACAACATGACTTCATCAAGAACATAGCAAACACTTCAGTCACATCAAGGAAACTAGAAAGTAATCCAAATATAACTAATTGACGACTCATAAATGGTTAAGTCAGATATCTTATAAACATACACCTTAGCTTCAGACAAGAAGACTAGAAAGCAATAAAAAATAGAAAAATACAAACATATCATAGAGCATGCCATCACATTACCATGGTTGGGTATAAAAGATTGAGATCAAAACATCAACATGGTATCACAAAGACATAACCCCCGAGCCTCTGGTAAACATCCTAGGATTGGTCAAAACTAGGTCAACCCTAACACCCCAAAGCATAGATAGTACAAACAAAATAGTACAGTTTCATAGTTTGGTTTTGTTTTATTAAAAAAAATACACAATAGGGTTAAAATTAAAGTTTTAGTTTGCATTCACATCTCGGTGATGCTCTAGGTATCGCAATTGCAAATCTTCCTAGCAAGAAAGTGGTGCCCGGCAATACAAAAGGCGCTAAAGCTGCTTCCACTTTAGGTTTACAATAGAAGCCTTTTAAAAAGGTGACCACAGAGAAGTCTGCTAAGAGTGGAAGGAAGACGGATTAGGAGAAGGTTAAGATGATGGGCGAGACTTTGGTTGAGGCAGGGTTAGTGATGCCCATTGACTCCCACTTCTCACAGTCCTCTAAATGATTATTCTATCTTGGAATGTGATGGGGTTGAGCAGCATCCCTAGACAAAAGGTTGTTCATAGATTGATAGAGTCTCATTCTCTAGATGTTTTGTTCATTCAGGAAACTAAGCTTTTAGTTGATGAATTGAATAACTGTGGACCAAAGCTTTGGCCCCAAGGATGCTTGTAGGGAGTAAGTGCTCAAGGGAACTTGGGGGGCCTTTCTTGTCTCTAAAATCCTATGAAGGTGACTCCTTTGTGGTGGATTGCAAGTAGGTCTTCTATCTCCTTCCTGGCTTCTTATTTTTAGACAAGTGAAAGGTGCTTATTCTCTAATATTTATGCTCCTAGTAACTTGGTTGGTAAATCTCATATGCGGTCTCATATTATGTTTGTCCATTCTCTGGACCCCTTTCTTCCCTAGATTGTGGCTAGAGATTTTAATGCTGTTACGAGTCTAGAGGAGAAGAGGGGCGGACATTCCCATCTGGGTCCTTCTTCTAGTATGCTTAGAGATAATATTGGTTCTTTGAATCTTATTGATGTTAAACCCAACTCTGGTATATTCACCTGGAACAACAGAAGGAGTGGGACAGAGGCTATTTCTGAAAGGCTCGATAGATTCCTAGTATCCTACTATTGGATGCATAGTAGATGGAATACCAGTTCAGAAATTCTTGATTGGAGAGGCTCTGATCACTAGCCTATTAGGCTCTCTGTCACCCCTTTCAAGACCTCCAAGAATCCCTCTTTCAAGTTTCAGCTGATGTGGTTGAGGGATCACTCCCTGCATGATCTTATGATTTCCTGGTCGTATGAGGGTAAGCTTCCACATGGAACTTCCATCTACACCTTTGAGAAGAGACTTAAACATGTTAAGTTTAGGTTGAAGAAGTGGAACAAACAGTGCTTTGGAAACCTGTAAGAGCATTTGAGTGATGCTTAAGCTAGGTTCTATAATGTCACTCGTCGGATCAGGGACCTAGGCATGACTCTAGATTTGATGTCTCAAGAATCCTCAGCTTTGAAGGAAGTTGAAAAATGGGAGCTTCGGGAGGAAATATTTTGGAAGAAAAAGTCTCGAGTAGACTGGTTGCAGGAGGGAGATAGAAACATAGTTTTCTTCCACAACACTGTCAAGGCCCATAGGTTTGGGAATTCTATCACTTCTCTTGTCTCTACTTCTGGTGATCAGCTATGCTCCAAGGAGGCGATTGCTTTAGAGGCCATCAAATACTTTTCTCAACTCTTCTCTAGGGAAGACCATGCTTCCTTGGAGGAGACTAGGTCTATTTTAGACTGCATTCCTCATCTTGTTTCCAGTAGTATGAACAGAGATCTTTTAAAACCTATTATGATTGAGGAACTGGAGAAAGTGGTTTTTGGTATGTTGAAAGGTAAAGCCTCGGGCCCAGATAGGTTTCCCATTGAATTTTTCCAGGAGTTTTGGGAGATTATTAAATTTGATCTTCTAGATGTGGTCCAGGATTCATATCAAAATAAACAAATGCTCAAGTCTATGAATGCTACTTTTCTGGCTCTCATTCCCAAGATTGATGGGGCTAATAGGTTGGACCAATTTAGACCCATTGCTCTATGTAATGTCACATACAAAATCATCACCAAATTAATTGCTAAAAGGCTCAAGCCTTTCCTTACCACTCTGATTTCTGAGGAACAGGGAGGTTTTGTTAGTGGGAGATAGATTCTTGATGGGGTGGTTATTGCTACAGAAGCTATTCACTCTATGGCCTTGTCCAAGGAAAAGGCTATGTTTATTAAGCTGGACTTAGCTAAAGCTGTGACTGAGTTAGTTGGGACTTTTTGGGTCATGTGCTTCTAGCTTTTGGATTTACTATGGAATGGGTGGATTGGCTTCTCAGATATGTGTCTTCCCCATCCTTTTCGGTTCTTATCAATGGAGAACCTATCGCCCTTTTCTCTGCTTCTCAAGGACTTCGC
The DNA here is from genome assembly GCA_028749045.1 of Cupressus sempervirens. Taxonomy (NCBI): domain Eukaryota; kingdom Viridiplantae; phylum Streptophyta; class Pinopsida; order Cupressales; family Cupressaceae; genus Cupressus; species Cupressus sempervirens. The sequence goes on along the minus strand of CM053790.1, from coordinate 549,578,433 downwards.
TAGGGGGATCCTATCTCTCCTTATCTATTTATCATTATGGCAAAGGGCTTAGGTAGATTTATAAAATCTCAAGCACATTTGGGACTTATTCAAGGGTGGAAGTGGTGCAATGATATTCCTACATACACGCACCTCCAATTTGTGGATGATACTGGCCTAATGGGCTTGGCTACTGCTAACGAGGCAAGGAACTTTAGGAAGATTTTGGATATTTATTTAAAATCTTCTGGATAGAAAATTAATGAAGGTAAATCTTCTATTTATTTCTTTAATACTCCTCAGTCAATTTAGCTCAGGATTGCTAGAATTTTTAGGTTTCAAGTTGGATCCCTCCCTTTGATCTATCTTGGAGTTTGTTTAGGTTTGGGGACTCAATGGAAAGAATATTGGCAAGGTCTTGTTGACAAATTTCATAACAGAGTGAGGCATTGGACACATAGGTGGCTCTCATCAGCTGGGAGGGTTACCCTACTCAAGATTGTGATTTAGGCCCTCCCTATTTATAGGTGTTTAGTGCAAACCCCTCCTCTGGGAGTTATGAAAGATTTTGATGCTTTGTCGTGACAATTCCTTTGGTTTGGTAACCTTCAATCCTCTAAATGGAGCTTAGTGAACTGGGACACTGTTTTCTTACCTGATTTTTCTAGGGGTCTAGGCCTTAAATGTATGGCTCTCAGTGCCAAAGCTCTTGTTGCAAAGTTACTGGAGATGGTGCGAGAATCAAGACCGAGATTGGGCCAAGATTCTGACCCATAAGTATTTCCCAGGAGTGGAGGTCTAGGATATTCCCAGACTTGAGCTTGATGGTAAGGGGTCCTTTATTTGGGACACCCTTAAAAGGGGTGCTCCTCTAATTAAGGATGGTCTTTTTTGGATTTTTAATGAGGGGTCAAGTGTGTTATTCTAGCAGGATTTTTGGGATGGCCACCCTCCTATTCTCTCCAGTTTTCCCCACCTTTGGCCTCTGTATCAGGTCTTTTCTTCTGTGGGTTGGACCACGGTTGCTCACTTCAAGGCTATTCAGAGTTGTGGTTTGATGGAGGTGGTTAGCTAGAAGGATCCACGGCTTTGGCCCACGGGGGGCTCCCCTAAGATTCGGGCTAAACTGGCACATATTCTCTCTTCTAGGCTTTGCAGCTCTTATAAAGACAAAGACATCCTAGCTTGGGACCTTGCCCAAAAGGTAAGTTTAGTGTGGCCCACGGATATGCTCGGCTAGATAGCCAATGTAATGTTGTCCAAGAGGTTCCCTGGTGGAGGTAGGTCTGGAATAAATTTTCTTGGCCGAAATGTAATTTTTTTCTTTGGTTGGTTGCGCAAAATAAGTGTCTTACTTAGGATAATCTCCAGCGAAGAGGGTTTCAGGGACCCTCTTCCTATCCCCTATGTTTTTTGGATGGGGAAGATGCTTCTCATGTGTTATTCTTATGTCCTCTCTCTAGTGAGATCTTGCATAAGTGGTGGGAGGCGTGGTGCCATAGCTGTATTCATGCAGAATCTCTTATTGAATTTTGGGACAGCCTTGGCAGACCCCCTACAAAAACTTTATTCCTTCAAGTGGCCTAGGCTATTGGACCTTCTTTCATTCTAAGGAATCTTTGGTTGGAGCGTAACCGTCAATTTTTTTTTAATTCCAGCTTGGAAGCCACTAAACTATGGCAATTGATCCTATCCAGGCTTCAAGAGACTATCTTTGCTAAATGTGATATGTTAGAGCTGGTGGATCCTGGTTATTCTTGTATTATCAAGAATTTAGGATTAGTGGATAAAGGATTTGGAACTAGTAGCAGTAAGAGATCTCAACCATGAAAGAGGAAGGTTTACAGAGTGGGGAGATGGAGCCCTCCTCTTGCGGTAGTCCTAAAGATTAACACTGATGGCTCCTCCCATGGGAACCCTGGACAGGCTGGAGTGGGGGGGATTGGGAGAGATGCAGATGGTAATGTTATTTTCATATTCTCTATACATAAAGGAGTTCATTCCAATAACATGATGGAGGCTTTGGCCATTAAAGTGGCTAAGGAGCAGGCTTGCTCTCTTGGATGGAGGAGAATGGTCTATGAGTCTAACTCTCAGATAGTTGTGGATATGATTAATAATCGGAGAGTGGATGAATCTAGCTGGAAAATTTCCTCTATTGTTATAGAGATTCTCCACTTGAGTAGCTTTGCGGATGGGATCCTTTTTTGTCATATTCCTAGGGAATAGAATGGATTGGCTGATGTCTTGGCAAAATGGGCATCAGAGAAGGGTGCTGGTTGGGATATTTCTGATAGAGATGATCTTCCTGCTGATCTAGGTGGGACCTTTGAGAAATTAGTGGATAAGGATAGATCGTAACTGTGTTGGGTTGGTGATTTGGTTGTTTGGGCCTGAGGCCTCCTATAATCCGGCTTTAATTGAATAAATTTTTACCCCTTTTTTTCAAAAAAGTTTCAGTTTGCATTTCAAATGTATAAGATTCTCAGTTATTCTACAAGTCAACTTGTTCATTAATATAAAATTACCCCCCATCCATTAAAAGCCTAATTACCCTAAAATTCCCTATCAAGTCAATTATTAATAAATTCAAGGATAATTATTTATTTATTTTTATAATAATAATTATTATTAATATTTTTAAATTTAAATACCCACACCCAAAAACAATCGATTCAAAAAATATAATTAACATCTATTACTTAATGTTTATCATAACTTTGAATTAACACCATTTATATTCCAAATTACTAAATTTAACATTATAACTCTTAAAATTTATTTAATAATTAATATTCATTAATTATTAATAAATTAAAAACCTCTTATTAAAATTATTTAACACTTAATATTTATTAATTATTAATTAATTAAATTAATAAATATTAAATAAACTTATTAATAAAATTTCATAGCATATAATAATTTAAAAATTAAATATAATTAAAATAAAAATTTTTAAAAATAACATATATTTAAATGTTTATAGCTTGCCAGCTTAATAAAGCCTGTGGATTGCAGCAATACCCTGTAGTTGTAGGGCCTGCGACGGTAGGTACATAGTACCTGTCGTCATAGTTCCTGTGACATAGGTTACTGTCACAGCCGCAATAGTGGGTGGGGCATGGGATAATTCCCTCCCCCCCCCCCCCCCTAATATATTAAAAAAGAAATTATCTTAATTTTTTTTTTTTAATAATCAAAACGTAATTACATGATCACTCCCCTTTTTCTAGAAAGATGATAATTTATTTTATTATGTTTTATAATCAACAAATTTTAATAAAATAAATTTTATTTAAAATTATATATATTTTTAAAACAAAACCCAAAACTATTTTGATGGAGGAAAACAACATACCCATTTAATAATTTATTTTTTATGAGCAGATTTTCCAAGTAAATTCAAACCCTACTGATACATTCCTCATTACTTCAATCTACTAAAGAGGGTTATACAGATCCTTTGATTTTCCACTATATAGATGATCAAGTAACCATATTATGAATGCTTATTACTAGAAACATTCATCACAAGAATTCTACAAAAAGGACTCAATAGGCACAATGAAGACGGAAAAGAAAAGGGCATTTTAAGATATGTGAAATTCACAAGTGTCTACCTGGGCACTGATGCTAATCGTAATGCCCCAAAAACTATAGAGAAGAATCCCTCCTTTCAGAAGCTTCTCTTTTCCAAAAATTCCTTCCTTCTCCAAAATGTCACAGTCTAATAAAAAATGAACCCCCAAGTTGTGATATGGAGTTATCTCCCAAAAATCAAAGCACTAATTGTGTGTTCCCCCAGACAACTCCTTGCTCACAACTCTTAACTCAAAATTAACTTTTATTTTTCTTTCTTTTATCTTGCATTAATATTTTTCATGCACGTTAAAAGGATTATTAAAGAACTTTATTAAATTTTCACTTGACTTTGATTTTGATTAGTTTATTAAGTTTCAAACTCATGTGCACTTAATGCAATTAAAATATCTTTATTAATCTCACTTATTTTATCTTTTAATTAATTTCTCATATTTTAATCTCATGCACTCATCATGCGAATGTAAATCTTTTTAATAATTTAATATCTTTTCACTTTTAAATTTATTTTCGAAACTTAATTGATAAATTTTAAGTTTTTTTATAGGTAAACGGTCGAAGCCTAGGTTATTTATTATTATTATTGAAATTAATTACTATTATGCATTAATCGCGAGTAGATTTGAAACCAAGACCTCCCCGATGAGAGGCTCACAATTTACCAATGCATTGTAGGCTCTTGCCTTAATTGATAATATATTTATTAACTTAAATAGTAATAATATTTAGCATTTATTTAAAAATGAACTCTAAATACATTATTATTAAATTAAATTAATATTATCGCATTCTAAAATTTAAACTTATAACTTTTATCTTCAAATTTAATTCTTTTTATTTAATTAATTTCTCAATTAATTAAATACAATTAAATATTAAAATATCATAGTAATTTTCCATTAAATTAAATCATTAATTTAATCTTTTAATTAGAGTTAATTAATAGAAAATCATCAAGGACTCATAAAACAACATATAAAGACCCATCATAGAAGAACACATACAAAATCAAACTAAAGGGTTATAATCATGAATTAATGTCATTCAACGCATTCAAAGGGTACTCAACTCGAATACTTGTCCTAATTATCAATTAGGAAAAATGGCTTAAGGGTTTAAGATTTGGACTTGAGAATTTATCTCCTCTCTCTTACCATTGAGATAATGCGACAGGGTATGCTCATCCTGGCAATTTAGGAAAGTCGATACCTAGTACTTACAACCTGCATAAAATCTATGCATGTACATTCACAATATTCTAAGCTAAACAAGAAATGGTAGAAAGTGGTACATCGTGTAGATCCCAACTAGTAGGTGGCTATGGCTACCTTCCTTAACCACATCAGAAATGTCATACAAAAGAAAACAAACACGCACACCATACACATGTAGTATGGGCTAAGTGTCCATAAGAAACACATATGATAATCCATATAACTTAAAAATCATCAATAACTCAAATTACTAAATAATCATCATGCATACATGAAATGTAGAGTACCAAGGAATCTCATCATATAATCAACTAAATCTGAAACAATATATGAAAATCTGAAAGTATGTGAGGCCTCGCCCTGACCCATCATAGCATAGTGATGCATTATTATTTTGATACTCATGACTCAAGATGTCGAGACATTATCTGATGCTTTGAACATATTATATTATTTCATGTTGTGTGTTGCTTACTTTCAGATATTTGAGTTCATCATTCAATGCTTTATGAACATGTATGTTGGTAAAGTAAGTGAATGCAGGATTAACACTTTGATTATGAAATTGTAATGATTAAGAATATGAGTAGGATGAGAGAAACTCTTATTGATTTATAGATGTATGTTTTAATTTATGTGATTCCTTGATACGTATATGCATATGTGCATATGATTTTATGGGACTACTAATATGTGTAATGAGTGTGCAGGATATTTTAGCCAAGAAACCCGACGGAGGAACGGAAGTGATCCCTATGTGCTATTTGTGGAAACCTTGTTGTTCATAACTTAATTATATTATGAGATGTATGGATGTATCTTTCTGTGATTAGTAAATGTTGATGTTTGTAAATGTGTTCTTATAGTGTCACTTGACACTCGTGAATTGTTTATGCTTTTTAGCATGCTAGCTAGGATTAACTGTGTAACCTTTGGACCTAAGTCAGACTAAGTTAGTGACCTTTTCGCTAACTTGTTTCTTAATTGAGTTTAGTTACCCCTAATCTAGATTAGTGCTTAATCTACATTTTGGAGTTGTTAGATGGTCCTATTTATTTCTAGTATTTGTTGGGTCCCTAATCAATTCCTAAGGCCTTAAAACATGAAATCTTTATACCCAAGGGGTATGGATATGGGCTGGGGGCATTTTCCACCCCCTAAGCCCCTTTTGTTGACTTTTGAGGTCACTCAAAAAGTCTATTTTTGCCTTTGTGCGAAAATTGAAAGTTGTTACCATGAGTTGAATAACCTCAACTCCACTTAGAGGTTAACCTTAGGTTTGGTTGGGTTAGAAACTTCTAGATTTTTAGGTGAGTGGGGAAAGTTATTGCCTTTTTTGGTGGTTGAGTTTGGATCTTATTTAGAGGCCCTTTTTGGAGTAATTTTGTTTGTTACCCAATATCTACCTTTAGACAGAAGTCTTGGAAGATTGAAGGAAGGAAGGAAAAGCTCTCCTCAAATTGTTCATTTTACCATAACCTCTTTGTGAAGGTAGGAGTTCTTCATCTCCTTTGTTCAGATTGTTCATGCTTGGTTCATGCTTATGCTATTGTGATTGTTTATGCATATGCTTGTATGTATGTTGGGTATGTTTGGGAAGGATTGAAACCATGTTTTCTTGAATTCTTTTCTTTCATGATTTTCTTGAATTTTGAAGTTTTCTTGTATGGGTGTTTTGGCATTACTCACCCTTGGATAGGGCAGAAGTGGCCAATTTTGGGAAAGGTATTCAGTTGGACTCCAACTGTGTAGAGTCTCTTCTCAGGATGAGAAGAGGGAGGGAGGGTAGGGTGTTATGGGCCCCTACCTATCAGCACAAACTTTGTATGAGTTTTGGCATGTAAGAATGGAAGAATGGAAGTTCTTGAGTTATAGCCCCAATTGGGCATCTATTTTGGTGTTGTGTCTAACATCTACTAGTGGAAAAATCCAGCTTTCCCTAGTTTTGATTCAATGTTGAATCCTATTGTGAAAACCTAGTATGGATATGAATTTTTGATTTGGTCTCCTTGTTATGTTTGTTTGTCACCTGGTCAGATTCTGTTCCCTCCACGATCTTAGCAATGTATTATAGAAAATGATATGGATCCCTTGATAAGGGTCATGAAGGAAATTTATTTGATTGTTGTAATTTCAGAATGGGAATCCTATGAAAATTGTATTTAAAAAAATTTTGGTAATGGCAACGAAACTGGGTTTTCTTCCTGGTTCTTTCTTGGCAGAGCCTTTGAATCAGGTTGCCAATAAAATAGTGATTGAGTATTATTGCTTCTCATGAGTTTTTTTTGTATTTTTCAGTTATATGGGTGCATATAAAAAATGAGATAAATGACGATGTTCAATTATGCAAAAAAAAAAATTTACTTTTCAAAAATGTTAAAACACAAATTTTGTTATATTGGGAACTTGATTTGGCTTCGTGCTTATTAGGAGAAAAAATTGATCTTTCTTTATTATGATTGCAATCCATTACACTCTATGATTAAATTTAACTTTTAAAAAAAAATTATAATCCCCTTGGCTAATATATCAACTTGAAAATCTATACTTAGAAAAATAAGGACTTGAAAAAAAAATTGCCCCCAAAGAGTAAAAACTCTCTGGATTTTGTATGGGCAAATAAGTTTATTCCTCATGTGAAAATAGAGAATATTCTTTGTTGATGCTTTTTTTTAAAAATTTAAATAAAAATAAATAAATAAAACCAATACTTTAAAATAACCTATATATCCTATCATAATCTACCTACTTAACTTTATTCTATAACTCCTCTCCTCTATCCTAGCTCACCTATAAATCTTTTTACCTTTACTCCTCACTCCTTTCCTTGCTTGGTACCAGAAACATAAAGATCTGCATTGGACACCTCACATACCCCATGTTGGCATGACACTTGCATTGACCAATGAGAAATAAGGCAAAAAAAAAAGGTGATGCAAGTTTGTCTTTTGAAAAAGTTGTCACCTCAAACCTTTTTCTCCTCTCCTAGGCGCTAGCTCTTGGAAGGGCATGGAAAAAGTTTTTAACAAAGTCAAAACACATGATTTGGGCGACATCACCTTGTACTTTCTCCCATCCTTCTTTGCAATAGACAAATCTCTTGGGAGGATGCGCTATAGTTCCCTATGTCCTTTGGAGTCTGCAATATTTAATCTCAAACTGCCCTTTATTTTATCTTGGTCACCACATCACTTTGCTGGTCTGTGTCAACGCTTAGTATACTTGGGTAGAGTGCCTCATACTTGGTGAAGCACTTGGGAAGTGCATGGTTTTAGGATTAAGCGCATGGGGATTTTGGGATGGGTATGTGACGTGTGTCACATATTTGGGGAGTTATGATGTGGGTGTAGGGTTAGTAGTTATTAAGGGTAGGAAGATTAATTGTGTCTGAATTTAGGAATTGATGGGTTCTTTTAGGATTTAATTTAGTTAATGTTTTGGTTAGTTAATAATTATTGTAAGTTATTTGTGCTATTAGGATTTAAATTAGTTAAGGTTTTTAATTTAATTTAGTTGCCATCCTACATATTAGTATTATGCTATTTAGTTAAAATTAGAAAATTTGTCATTTTGGTTTTTAGTGATGTTAATTTAAATATGTTAAGTGTTGGTATGTTAGTAATAAAGTTTTTAATTATAGTTAAGAGTTTTGTAAGTAAATAAATTTATATGTCTTCCTTAATATTAGTTAGTAATTATTATAAATTTAAAATGCTTAGTAAATTTAATCAATAGAAAGTTAATTAGTTTAAAAGTTATGCAAGTTACACAGTTTAGATTTTAGTTTATAAAGATTAATTAGTTTTGATTAGATTAGTAAAATTTAGTTAGTGATATCCTTTTTGCAAATCGATACATGTTACACTCTTAATTAATTTTTGGTAAAATTTTTGGTTAAATGAATGATAAACTTAAGATGAACGTAGTAAATCTATTTTTTGCGAAATCAACTCTTAAACCCTAGTGAACCTAGTTACTTTTATCTTTCAAATTTTTTTTTTGTGTTTTTGCCATCATATTTTGGGCATGACAAAGTAATGCTACTAAGCATAAGCATAAAACTAGCCTAATAGAGTTTGGCAATGACGATAGAAATGTGAACTAGGGACAGGCACTACAAAAATATTTATTTCATTTTAACAAATACTCAAAGAACAAAATAAAATTTTAATGGAGGGGTCCAAAAGAAATCTTTTCTTGAAATTAAAACTTTAATGACCACATTTTATAATAATTAATGATATTAAAGCTTATGGGTCTTATATAGTTATATTTTCACAAATTAAAAATGCATTAATATAGATTCTTTATAATCATAATAAGTGGAATGGTTAGTTCAAGCTTCTTTTATATGAAATTAAAATAAAAGTATGCATATTTTATTCCTTTTACTAGTTGGTGATTGGATAACTAACACATCTTTGAAGTGATGAACATAATTTCACTAAGGAAATTATAGCCCCCTCATTTGATTATCTAGAAATATTAATGATGCTAAGAAGTGCACCAGATTCATTTTCTATCTGATTTAAGATTGGGATTGAACAATTCTATAAGGGTTTGTTTGGCTGCAAGAATATAAATATATGAATAGTAATACTTATTTTGGAATACTTATTCTTGTATACAAAATGGGTGTATGCATTTCTATTCTTGTTTGGTTTAGCCAGAATTTGATGGGGAATTCACAGACCCAAAATTATATATTTTCTAAAATAAATAAAATTGGAATAGGAATATGTATTCCAATTCCACCTATTTAGGTGGATAGAAAATGTTCAATTTTTGGCCAAAATAGGAATATGTATTCCTATTTTATTCCTATTTCAAATCCAATTTGGTGCATCCAAATAGAGATTTGAATTTTTTTGGAATTTACATATGCCTATTCCCACGACCAAAAAAACCCTAAATAATTGTGAATGCGAAGTGGAATCTAGTAGAGTTCATAAATTTAAGAGATGTGTATAGATAGAAATAAATAAAAATAAAGAAGTAAATACATGAGTGCCTTAACTTATATCAATTAAAAGTTTTCTTTAACCCCAAGTTTATGAGCCAAATATTTTATCTCCTCTTTTATTATGTCAAAAATCTTGTTATTATACAACCAATTTGAAAATAAAAAGGATTTAACCCTTCATAAATGAGATATAAAATAAAGATTTTTTTAGTGACACATACTTGTCATTATTTAGTAAATAATTATAGCTATGATATTTTGTTTTGACAAAAGTAAAAGAGTCACTATATAAATATATTAAAATAAAATCAACCAAATTTAAAGAATATATAAATATATTATAGCTATATTATTAATTGTAATTGAAATTTAATTTTTTCATAATTAAATAATAAAAAAATAAATAATTAGAATTAGAATAATAATAATAATTAAAAAGTTATAATTAATTTTACTCAAATCTTAATTTCTATTTAAATTTTAATACATATATTCAATTTAGTGGTGAACTCTTATAGAATTGGATGATTATATATTACTATATAATTTATGTATTTAGAATTATAATAATAAATAATTTTCATATTATAATAAAATAATTGAAACAATAATAAAAATACTAATTATAATATATATATAATATTTTATTTTCTATTTTTCTTACATAATTTAATATTTATTCAATTTATTTTAATAATAATTAAAATATTTTATAAAAGATAAAATAATAAACTCATGAGTTTTAATTTAATATTTGTTAATGCATAATTTATATATTATGATTAAAAATTAAAATGCATAAATACATTATATTATATTATATATTTGATAATTTTTATTTCTATTGTAAGAATAGAAAAAGTGACACATAAACTAGAATAAATAAAATACATCTTTTTCTAATAATATTTTAAAAATAATTATCTAGTTTTAAATAAATTTATAAATTATTAAAGTGATGTGATATTTAGGTGCTTTATAATTATTAAAAGATCCTTATGTTTGTTAATAATATTATATTCTTTATTTGAGAATAGGTCTAAAATGGGGACGAAAATATAAAATGGCTAAAGGGGCTTTAAAATAGTATGTTTTATATTCTTCAATGATTTAGTGAAAGTATAATTTTTATAATTCATAAAAATATTTTTTAGTAAAACAAGACATTTTTAAATTGTGATTAGTGCTAACAACTAATTTTAATAAATATTTAATAGAAGGATTTCATAAAATGATGAAAATTTACTTAGGATACTAATAAATACTAGTAAATATATGCAAAGTTCTTCTATATAAAGATTATTCAAATTCTTAAAATAGATTAAACATAATTTTTAGCAATAAATTTATAAAAAAATCTTAATAATAGAGTATTGTAAAAGAATATAAAATAATATTGAAATTAAGATTATATTCTTAAGTGTGTGTTTAAGTGTGCCCGCACGTGCGTGCATGTGTGCGTGCGTATATGCGTGCATGTGTGTGTGTGAAGTACAATAATATTTTATGAAAAATTAGAATATATATATAGAAATGTGTGTGTGTGTGTGTGTGTGTGCGTGTGTGTGTGTGTGTGTGGATAATTCAAGATTTATTAAGTAGCATAATCATTCATACATAGAAAAGATATAAAAATATAAAATATAGAAAATAGAGTAAATAAAAATTAAGATATTGATATGAATTATATGGAAAAGATTCAAAATTTTAAAAAACTTCAAAATGTTAGTTCTTCTAATTGTTATTTTTATTTTTGTTCTTATTTTATTTTATTTATTTAAAGCTTTTTTTTTCTTAACAGGATTATCTACATGTGCTTGACTAATAATTTCTTTACCTTTTTAGTTGTTTTTTAGTTGTGGACTACAATCTAAATTGTCATAGTACAAGTCCAATAGCTGTTATTTGGGTATATTTAATTTCTCAAATAAAGTACAACTAAATTTATTTTTTCTTGGTTTTAAGTTTGGACCAATAGTATATATATTTTTATATTTCCCAATTTTATTGCTAAATGATTATTTTGCAATTTTGTAATATGCATAACAATGTATGATGATTTATTTTCATGGGATGTGTTGTGGTTTCACAACACAGGCCCCATTTCTCCTTGAATGGGGACCCCCTAGTAAATTTTTTTGTTTCCCAAACCTCTAGTTTGGGGCCTAGATCATTTTGGGAACTCCACCTGGAGTCTGGTTCAAGCCCTAATCCTTTAGCTGAGAAACTCAAAGGTCGAAATTGGAGAATTTGAGTGTTAAAGGGTGATTTTTAGTGCGCAAAAAACTAGTTTATTGGGGGAAAATTATTTTTTTTGACTAGTGTTGACCCAATTTTGTTAGTCTGAGTCCTAGGGAGTCCTCATTTGCATCTTATAACATGAGCTAATTAATGTTTTCTTATTTGTACAGATAAAAAGACATCCTTAACTTGTTAGGTCATAACTTTTGAACTAGAGCTCAGAATTCAAAACCATTTACACTGTTGGAAAGAACTAAAAATCTAATTTTAGTCCCTAAAACAATGAACCTTCGGCTACCCAATTTTAGGGACAAATGAAAGTTTCAACTTGAAATTTTGAGCTGAGGACCTCTGAAAAAGCCAGTTAAAAAGACCTAGAAGGTCTTGTTAAAAAGATATGGAAAAGTTTCAAACATTTGATCATTCTGCATAATCTAGATCACCTAATCTCTAACCTAAAAAGATTGGGTAGTTGGAGAGAAGAAAAGATCAAAGATACAAAGGTCAGACACATGAACTACAATAGGTTCTTCATCTTATGCAACTATTAATGACAAGATTCAACACAAGTGCCTTGGACTTTCAGGTAGAAGAAGTAGGGGTTCAAGTCTTCTGGAAGTGTTTGGCTATAAAGAGGGTATAAATCATCAAAAGGGGGCAAATTAAGTACAAAAAATGTGATCCCATACCTCATCTAAGAAAAACTCAGAAACCATTTTCAAAATAGAGAATTTTGATTTTTTGGTGAATTGAGCTTCTGAGGTGCACTTCTTATGGAAGTGTTTGTCTATAAAGAGGGTATAAGTGTTTGGCAAGTTGAGCTTCTAAGCTTCTAAGGTTCATAGGTACACCAAGTGCGTAAGGGCACTAGGTGTGCAAGTGCACTAGGTGGGTATGTGCAGGATCATAGTGTGCCAAAAGTGGCAATGTGAAAAAAATAGAGTTTGAAAATGTCTAAAAGTGCTACAAAATTCGCTCTAACTTTTTTTCACCTATCCAGGTACCAAACCTAGAAAGTAAGGCCCAAACCTTATCAGATATCCAATTTGTTATTGAATACTTGATACTATATTGAATATCTGATATTATATGGGATACTCGATAACACTTAAAAATATGAAATATAAATAAAGCAATATCAATCATCATCTATGATTGGTTGTGCAAGCTTTTGTTTACCTCTTACACAATGTGCTAAACAATAATTTGATTTCTCATCATTCCCTTGTGGTGCAACCAATGCAAAGACATGTCCTGGTTGAAGAAGATCTGATAGATGGTTATGCTCAAGTGAAATTTTCATGTCATCATTTCTAATAGAGGCTATGATAGACAATGGAGTAAGATAATGTGGAGCCCATGTGTTCACCCACTCACTCGACTCATACTGATCCCAATCACAGTGAAAACAACTAGAACAAAAGCAAGCTAGTTGTTGTGTCCAAATGGTCCATGTACTAGAATCAGAGCTCTGGAATGAATGCATTTTTTATGAGCCTCTCACTGTAGCACAATCTAATCTATCAGCTATGGACCCTTCTCAAGCAACCAAAAGAACTTGCATACCACTGAATCAAGAGTCCCCCTAGTGATAATGCTAAACTACACCAATCAACAATGCTACGAGCATCAAGAAGCTCTGCTGCTGAAATCTTCAATTGCTCCTTAACTAGAGCTCTCTTCACACATGCCCCTACTTCATCATGTTCCCCTTTCCCATGGCCAGATTCAAAAAAACTCCAAATATGAGGCACCCCCTCTCTATGTGCATCCTACACAACCAATAAAATATGCGAGCATTCTTGAATTGACCTGTACAGTTATCTGACCAAATGATATGTCTATTCATAGCAATTGCATGCTCTTGTAAGAAATCAAAATAATTCTCGAAATGATGTTGCATAAACTCATGAGAGTGAGATCTATCATCACTCATAAAAATGATACTCTCTAATAATCTTCCAATTATCTTCTGCACTATTAGGGGCATGTCTATATGGTATGTGGATGAAAATAGCAATCTAAATGGAGTTGTAATATTGAGATTGTGTCTCATTTTGAGGTTGCAATGTGTATAGTTCTCAAAAAAATCAACAACTGATATAATAGTGCCAATGGGAGAAGTCTCCTTACACATTCTAAATTGTTGATCCAACCACTAAGACCTATGACTATGTCTTGCATACTTGTAGAAAAGAATTGCCTTGAAATCTAAAATAAAACTAGCCACACTGATTTCTTTTCCAACCAATTCACATCTAGAGCCCTCACCCCCACTCTTCAATGTGTATTTCACAAATTTCATATACCTTTTTTTTTACTATTATCTTTCCAAGATCTTGTTCGAACCCCTCATGGAAACATGTGTCAAACTTGGATAAGCCATCACATTCTAAACACTTCTAATTTAAGCAAGTATTTCTATAAAAGAAAAAACCATCAACTCTATGACATAAAAATTGATCTAGCAAGTCTCTTGATGATTTTGGATGCCCAATAGCACCATAATTCTCCAACATTTATTTACTATGAAAAGTAGAATGGATGGAGCATAATAGTTCATGGTGCATAGAAAACTCGACATGATATTTGCAACAACATGCATTTCAAATTTTAAGTGGCCCATAATAAAATGGCTTCAAAGATTAAAAAGCCCTTTGTGATATATGAAGACTTGGATGACTCTTTCTAAATTGTTTGAACAACATAGTTTGACTTACCTCCAAATAGTGTTTAGGATGTGATGTGCGGTCTCTGATTCCAATTCTCAACTTTAACACATCTTTAGCATTGGGTGATACTCATGAGCTAGAGTGCCAAAATTGTGTAATTTCTTCCTTCACATCATCAGATAACTTCTTATCAAAACATGGAAGTCTCCTTCCAAATGCCCATGTTTCATTTTGAAGAGGATCATTGATTCTCTCTCGTCAACTAAGTGCTCTTCTCAAAGTAGTATGATTTAGGTTCAAATCAATACAAATTTGTCTCATATATCTACTATTTCTCAAATGATGACTTACCAAAGAGATTGTAATAACCCTTTGAGCAACTTTGTTATCCTTCTCCCTACTATTTTTCCCAATGCTATAGAAAGCACTAAAAAGATTCTTCACAATAATGGCATTTCTTTCCAACTTTTTATTGACATGAATCTTCAATTTGGAAATCATAGGTCTTATCTTTTGCATCTTTAATAAGTGCATAAAAAGCTAACATTGCTCCACTACTGTCTTGTTGCCAAAAAATATTTTATATAGCCTTGAAGCCCATAACTGAATGGTTTATTCTGATTTTTTCCCTTCCAAATTGGTAATAATCATTTTATCAATTTCAATTATGCATTTTAGTATTCTAGAACCTTCATGTCAATTATAATTAGGAGATATGTAAGTTTCTTATGCATTAGGTTTATGTGCATTGTCATGTTCGGCATGGTCAATTATGTAATTTACATTATGACCTGGTAGCATTTCTTCCTCAAAATTTTCATTCTCTAAATTTTCAATTGTGGCATTATCATTTTCAATTGGTACATTTTGATTCCCCAACTTCACATATTCATTATCTGACTCTATGATTTCACCTTCAACTAATTCATTGTCAACTTGATTGACATTTAACATACCTTGTCTTTTCCTTCGGTGTTCTATTTTGTCCCTTTCACTATATGTTGCAATGTCTTCATTGGATACCTTCCTTTTGCATTTAGCTTTTTGAAGACCGTTGCTCCCTATTTAGATGACAATATCGGATACCTAGGGATATATTATCAAATTTTTTTCGATTGTTTGGGCCCCAAAATGTGACTTTTCCTAAAACACGTGAAAAAGGCTCACAAAAAGCAATGTTGTCAAGTTCGCTCTGACCGGGAATATTTTGAGAAAATAATACCAGTAAGTATCAGGTATCCAATTTCAGATCGGATACCTGATTTCGAATCAGATATCCGATATTGGCTGGCACCAAAATATTGGAGGGAAAAATGAATTTATGAGTTATGACTAATGAGTTATGAAATATATAAATATATAATATATAATCTATAAATATATCATATGACTAATGAGTTATGGCTAATCTATAAATATATAACAAACACACACACACACACACACACACACACATATAATTAAATTATATTATATTATTATTATTATTATTTAATATAATAACGTAACTATTAATATATAATAATATATTATGTTATTATTATTATTATTATTATTTATAAATATAATATATATTATTATATTATTATTATTATTTTTTACTACATTATTATTAAATATAATAACATAATATATTATATATATGTTATTAATATATATTATTACTATAATCTATATATTATTATTATGACCTATGTTATTAATATATAATAATATATTATGTTATTACTATTATTATAATCTATAAATATAATATATATGATTATTATCTAAGTTACACGGGTACCCCTCCCCCCCCCTCCGGACCTCGAACTGGTTCGAACCGGTTTGAGATTCTGGTCTGGTTCGACCAAGGTTCGACCAGGGTTTGATTTTTGAATCCTGGTTCGAACCCGGGTGGACCAGGCTGGGAAAATTGAACTAGGTTCGAACCCAACCAAGAACCCGCCCACGGACGCGGAAATAAAGTAACTTATCTACATTTTTTTATAATTTTTGGAGTCCACGTACCCTAAAAAGGTGTTATGAATTAGTTTTTTGCTCTCTCATAGTCATTTGATGTTTCTAAATAGGTTGTTTTTCCTTGAAGGAGAGCACATAAGTTTTTGAGCAAGCATCTGATTGTGCAAGGAGGAGTTTGAAGCAATACTTGTTGGTGTTCTTGAAGTGTTTGTGCATCATTTATACACATTTGCAAACTTGCAATGGCTAGAAAAGGACCAAGAGGTAAGATCTTATTCTATTTACTATTGTTTTGTTCTAGTTTTTTCAAAAAAAAATCATTTCTCTTTCAATCTTCATATGTTCTAAGTTCTCGAATCTTTTCCATTATTTCAAAAAAATTCATTTTCTTGCATATAGATTATGAACATATATCTAATTAGTAATTTCTTGCCATAGGGAAAGGTTCAAAATTAATGTCATCTACCTCTTCATCAATAGGCAACACTGAACAAAGAATGGAAACCAACTCCGATTCTCCTCTATGGAAGTATGTAGACATTATAAAACCCATTCCAGGAGGTGGTGCATTCCGTTGGAGATGTTGAGGATGTGATGTAGAAAGAAATAGTTCTTATTATCGTGTGGTAGGCCATCTATGTGGTTATGCTGGAAGAGGAGTCAAGAAATGCCCTGGAAAAAATGGTGTCCCTATACCAAATCACACCATGTGAAAATTTATTGAAGAGCATGAGGCAGCAGAAGAGAGAGAAGGATGCAGGGCAATAGAACTCGGTAGTAGTAGCAATAAAAGTAAAAAAGCTAAGGGAATGCAAGCCCCCTTAGATGTTATTGTACAATACCACCCCTTCTTTAATACTACAATGGACACTGACACTAAATCTATCCCCATTGTACACAAAAGAAAATGGCCAATAGAAACTTCTTTTCAAAACAAGTCCCGGGAAATTGCTGACATTAAGGTGGGAAGATGCCTCTATACAAATGGGTTGTCTTTTAATGTTGTCCGCTCTCTATTTTGGAAGGACATGTTGAGGGGTGCCAATGAAGCTCCAAAAGGGTATTGTGGCCTCGGGTATGAGAAAGTTTGCACCACCTTGTTGGATGATGAGGTCCAACGGGTTGAAAATCAATTGAAGCCCATAAGCGACTCATGGGTTGAGACAGGGGTGACGATTGTTTCAGATGGCTGGAAGGATTCTAGGAACCGTCCCTTGATCAATGTCCTTGCGGTGTCCCCTAAAGGGGCAATGTTTCTGAAAGTGGTGGATTGTGAGGGCAAAGTAAAAGATGGGCCATTTATTGCTGATATCTTAATTGAGGCCATTGAACAAGTGGGAGCAAGAAACGTTGTCCAAGTCATAATGGACAATGCAAAGAATTGTAGAGCAGCAGGTTTGTTGGCTGAATCATGATATCCACATATCTTTTGGACACCTTGTGCAGTCCATTCACTCAATCTTATGCTAAAAAAGATTGGGAACCAAATTGAGTGGATCAAAACAATGTATGAAGAGGCTGAGGACATACAAATGTTTGTCACAAACCACCACATGACTCAATCTCTTTTAAGGAACTACTCAAAATTGGAGCTATTGAAGGTAAATGAACTTGAACTCAAATTAGTAATTTAATTTTTAATATTTGACAATTTCTGATTTTTCATATTTTACTTGTGCAATTGCCAATGTGTATACTTTTCTTAGTTTTCTAAAATATGTATCTAATAGTTATTTTTTGCTCTAATTTATGTCACAGGTTGCTGAGACCCATTTTGCATCACATATAATCGTCTTAAGATGACTTGTGCAAGTGAAAGATGCACTTCAAGGTATGGTAATCAGCAACAATTGGGGTGTATGGAAGCAAAAGAACACTGAAAGGGCAAACAAAATAAAGGATAGGCTATTGGCTAACTCATGGTGGGAACGTGTGGAATATCTCCTTAAGATCACCGAGCCCATTATGAGCATGCTTAGGTACACTGACATGGATAGGCCTTGTCTTGGAGAGATCTATGATGGCATAGACTCAATGATTGAGAAGATCAGGCAAGTTATAAATGAGCAGGAGCAAGATCCGCAAGAGACCTTTTTCAAACAAGTGCAAAAAATTATTAATGAAAGATGGAACAAAATGACCACTCCATTACATTTTCTTGCCTATGCCTTGACCCCCAAATACTATAGCTCACAATATTGTGATCTACCAGGAAGGTTGCCACCATATAGAGATATGGAAGTGTCTGAGGGGTACCAGGCAGCATTTAGAAGAATATTTCCTGATGATATAAGAGATCTAATCATGGATGAGTTCATAGCATTTGTCAATGCTACAGGTCTAAGTAATGATGCTCTTCGTCATCAGTTCAAGAAGCATGCTCAGGGTTAGTGGTACCTCCATGGCCAAAAATTCCAAACATTGCAGCCCCTTGCAATCAAAGTTATATCACAAGTAAGTTTTATTTTATTTTTTAATTAGCTCACTTTATCTTCAAAAGAATTTTTTAATAAGATTGAATTAATTCCTTTTTAATTGCCTACCTTATGTTGTCTTTATAGGTTGCTAGTTCTTCTACATCAGAAAGAAATTGGAGCACCTATTCTTTCATCCACTCGGTGAAGCGCAATAGGTTGCAATAAAAAAGAGCCGAGAACCTGGTATTTGTGCATAACAACTTGCGCCTTCTTTCGCAAAAGAGTCAAGAATACAAAGAAGGGGAGACAAAGAAGTGGGATGTAGATGTAGAGATTGCAGACTTGGATGCTTCCACTTCTGCGCTTACAATTGATGATTTTGATGACTTTGATGTCAATACCATTGTTGATTTTGCTGTTGATCCCATTGGCCTTGGTGCAAGTAATGGCATAGGCGAAGGAGGAGATGAAGAAGAAGATGAACAAGAAGAAGATGAATATGAAAAAGATGAAGATGAAGAATGAAGAACTTAGAACTAGAAATTCAAAATTTTAATATATTTTCATTCTATTAGTTACTGTTAAACATTGAACGTGAAAAAATGACACTTGAACGTGAAACAATGACACCATTTTAAATGTTTTGAATCTTTCATCTTTGATGTTGAAGTTGATTGAACTATGTTACTATATGATGGTATGCTCACCATGATACATTGATATGTTATTGTTTATGTTGTTTTAAAGTTTTAAATGTGTTTATGGTACTATGCTACATTCTAATTTTAACTCATGCTTCATAAAAATGTATATATATATATATATATATATAAATTTTTACATGTTTTTGTACTAACGAACCCAAATGAACCCAAACCCCTTTCCAAAATTTCGTCGAACCAGCGAACCGGTTCTCGAACCCGAACCCAGAACTGAACCACGAATCGGCAACCTAGATTATTATGCTATATTATTATTATTACTATATTATTATATTTTTACTATATTATTTGTATTTGTTACTATAACAACATATAATAATTATTTATATGGGTCAAAAGGGGCCATAGGATGACCTATGCCCCCATTCAACACATTTTATTACAACATATGTCTCTAGAGGTCCTAGGACCACTAGGGACATATTATAATTGTTGATATGGGTTAAAAGTGGTAATAAGATTACATATGATATCTTTTGACACATTCCATGATGACATATGTCTCTAGGGGTCCTAGGACCCCTAGCGACATATTAGAATCATTTATATGGGTCGAAAGGGGCCATAGCATGACCTATGACACCTTTTAACACATTCCATGATGACATATGTCTCTAGGGGTCTTAGGACCCCTAGGTACATTTTAAAATCGTTAATATGGGTCGAAAGAGGTCATAGGATGACATATGACCTCTTTTGACACATTCCATGACGACATATGTCTCTAGGGGTCCTAGGACCCCTATGGAAATATTAGAATCATTTATATGGGTTGAAAGAGGTCATAGGACGACCTATGACTCCTTTTGACACATTCCATGATGGCATATGTCTCTAGGGGTCCTAGGACCCCTAGGGACATATTAGAATCATTTATATGGGTCAAAAGGGGCCATAGGATACCTATGAGCCTTCCAACAAATTTTATTACAATATATGTCTTGAAGGGCCCTAGGACCCCTGGTGACATATTTTAATCATTTATATGGGTTGAAAGGTGTCATAGGATGACCTATGACCCCTTTGAACACATTCCATGACAAAATATGTCACTAGGGATCCTAGGACCCCTCGGGACATATTAAAATTATTTATATGGGTCGAAAGGGGTTATAAGATGAACTATAACTCTTTTCGACACATTTTATTACAACATATGTCTCTAAGGGCCCTAAGACCCCTAGGGACATATTAGAATTATTTATATGGGTTGAAAGGGGCCATAAGATGACCTATGACCCTTTTTGATACATTTTATTACAACATTATGTCTCAAGGGGCCCTAGGACCCCTAGGGACATATTAGAATTGTTTATATTAGTCGAAAGGGACCATATGATGACCTATGACCCCTTTTGACACATTCCATGACAACATATGTCTCTACAGGTCCTAGGACCCCTAGGGGCATATTATAATCATTTATATGAGTTGAAAGGGGGCATAGGATGACCTATGACCCCTTTCGACACATTCTATAATGACATATGTCTCAAGGGGTCCTAAGACCCCTAGGGACATATAAGAATCATTTATATGAGTCGAAAGGGGCCATAGAATGACACATGAACCCTTTCAACATATTTCATGATGACATATGTCTCTAGGGATCCTAGGACCCCTAGGGACATTAGAATAATTTATATGGGTCAAAAGGGGCCATAGGATGACATATGCCCTCTTTCGACACATTCCATGATGACATATATCTCTAAGGGTCCTAGGACCCCTAGGGACATATTACAATCATTTATATAAGTTGAAAAAGATTATACCCTTTTGACAGATTTTATTGCAACATACATCTCTAGGCGCCCTACGACCCCTAGGGACATATTAGAATTATTTATATTGGTCGAAAGGGGCCATAGAATGACCTATGACCCCTTTCGACACATTCCATGATGAAATATGTCTATAGGGGTGCTAGGACCCCTAGGGTTATATTAGAATCATGTATATAGGTCGAAAGGGGCCATGAGATGACCTATGACCTCTTTCGACATATTCCATGGTGACATATGTCTCTAGGGGTCTTAGGAACCCTAGGGACACATTAGAATCATTTATATGGGTCGAAACAAGCCATATGATGAATTATGACCCCTTTCAAAAAATGTCATGATGAAATATGTTGCTAGGGGTCCTAAGACCCCTAGGGACCTATTAGAATCATTTATAAGGGTTAAAAGGGGTCATAGGATGACCTATGACCGCTTTCAACACATTTTATTACAAAATATGACTCTAGGCACCCTAGGACCCCTAGGGACATATTAGAATCATTTATATGGGTCAGAAGGGATCATAAGATGACCTATGACCCCTTTCGACACATTTTATTACAACATATGTCTCTAGGGGCCCTACAACCCTTACAGACATATTGTAATCATTTATATGAGTCGAAAGGGGCCATAAGGTGACCTATGACCACTTTTGACACATTTTATTACAACATATGTCTCGAGGGGCTCTAGGACCCCTAAGGACATATTAGAATTGTTTATATAGGTTGCAAGGGGCCATAGGATGACCTATCACCCCTTTCAACACATTTCATGATGACATATGTCGCTAGGGGTCATAAGACATCTAGGGACATATTATAATCATTTATATGGGTCAAAAGAGGTCATAGGTCCTTTTCAACACATTCTATGATGACATATGTCTCTAGGATTCCAATGACCCCTTGGGACATATTAAAATTATTTATATGGATCAAAAAGGATCATAGGTCGACACATTTTTTTACAACATATCTCTTTAGGTGCCCTAAGACCCCTAGCTATATATTAGAATCATTTATATGGGTCAAAAGTGGTCATAGACACTTTTAACACATTCCATGATGGTATATGTCTCTAGGGGTCCTAGGACACCTAGGGACATATTAAAATTGATTATATGGATCAAAAGAGGCCATAGGATGACCTATGACCCCTTTCGACACATTTCACAATGACATATGTCGCTAGGGGTCCTACAACCCCTAGGGACATATTATAATCATTTATATGGGTTGAAAGTGGTCATAGGATGACCTATGACCACTTTCGAAACATTTTATTACAACATATATCTCTACGAGCCCTAGGACCCTTAGGCACATATTATAATTGTTTATATGAGTCGAAAGAGGTCATAGGATGACCTATGACCCATTTCGATACATTACATGATGACATATATCTCTAAGGGTTCTAGGACCCCTTGGAACATATTGAAATCATTTATATGGGTCGAAAGGGGCCATACGAGGACCTATGACCCCTTTCGACACATTCTATGATGACATATGTCGCAAAGGGTCCTAAGACACCTAAAGAAATATTAGAATCATTTATATGGGTCGAAAGGGGCCATAATATGACCTATGAACCCTTTCAACACATTTTATTACAACATATGTCTCAAGGGGTCCTAAGACCCCTATGGACATATTTGGATTGTTTATATAAGTCGAAAGGGGCTGACCCCTTTGGACACATTTTATTACATATGTCGCTAGGAGCCCTACGACCCATATAGACACACTAGAATCATTTATATCGGTCGAAAGGAGTCATAAGATGACCTATGACTCTTTTTGACACATTTTAATACAATATATGTCTCAAGGGGCCCTAAGACCCCTAGGGACATATTAGAATTGTTTATATGGGTCGAAAGGGGCCATAGGATGACCCATGACCCCTTTTAACACATTCCATGATAACATAAGTCTCTAGGGGTCCTAGGACCCCTATGAACATATTATAATAATTTATATAGGTTGAAAGGGGCCATAAGATGACCTATGACCCCTTTCAACACATCTTATGATGACATATGTCTCTAGGGGTCCTGAGAACCATAGGGACATATTAGAATCGTTTATATAGGTCAAAAGGGATCATAGGATGACCTATGAATTCGATACATTTTATTACAACATATGTCGCTAGGGGCCTTAGGACCCCTAGGGACATATTAGAATCATTTATATGGGTTGAAAGAAGCCATAGGATGACCTATGACCCCTTTCTACACATTTTATTACAACATTATGTCTTGAGGGGCCCTAGGACCCCTAGGGACATATTAGAATCATTTATATGAGTTGAACGGAACCATATGATGACCTATGACCACTTTCGACACATTTCATGATGAAATATGTCTCTAGGGGTTCTAGGACCACTAGGCACATATTATGATCATTTATATGGGTTGAAAGGGGCCATAGGATGACCTATGACCCTTTTTGACACAATCCATAATGACATATTTCTTGAGGGGCACTAGGATCCTTATGGACATATTAAAGTCATTTATATGCGTCAAAAAGGGCCATAGGATGACCTATGGCCCCTTTTGACACATTCCATGATGACATCTGTCTCTAGGGCTCCTAGGTCTCATAGGGACATATTAGAATTATTTATATGAGTCAAAAAGGATCATAGAATGACCTATGACCCCTTTCAACACATGTTATGATGACATATGTCTCTAGGGGTCCTAGGACCTTTAAGACATATTAAAATCATTTATATGGGTCAAAAGGGGTCATAGGATGACCTATGACCCCTTTCAACACATTTTATTGCAACATGTCTCTAGGGGCCCTAGAACCCCTAAGAAAATATTATAATTATTTAAATGAGTTGAAAAGGGTCATAGGATTACCAATGACTCCTTTTGACACATTCCATGATGACATATGTCATAGGGGTCCTAAGACCCATAGGGACATATTAAAATTATTTATATGGGTTGAAAGGCGCCATAAGATGACCTATGACCCATTTTGACACATTCCATGATTAGATATGTCTCTAGGGGTCTTAGAACCCCTAGGGACATATTAAAATCATTTATATGAGTCAAAATAGGCCATAGCATCACTAATGACCCCTTTCGACACATTCTATGATGACATATGTCGCTAAGGGTCCTAGGACCCCTAGGGACATATTAGAATCATTTATATGGGTCGAAAGGGGTCATAGGATGAACTACAACCCTTTTCGACATATTTTATTACAACATATGTCTCTAGGGGTCCTAGGACCTATAAGGACATTAGAATCATTTATATGGGTCAAAAGGGGTCATAAGATGATCTATGACCTCTTTTGGCACATTTTATTATAACATATGTCGTTAGGAGCCCTAGGACCCCTATGGACATATTAGAATAATTTATATGGGTTGAAAGGGGCAATAGGATGATCTATGACCACTTTTGACACATTTTATTACAACATATGTCTCGAGGGGCCCTAGGATCCCTAAGGACATATTAGAATTATTTATATAGGTCGAAAGGGGCCATAGGATGACATATCACCCATTTTGACATATTTCATGATGACATACATCTCTAGGAGTCATAGGACCTCTAGAGACAAATTATAATCATTTATATGGGTTGAAAGAGGCCATAAGATGACCTATGACCCCTTTTGACACATTTCATGGTGACATATGTCTTTAGAGTTCCTACAACCCCTAAGGACATAGTAGAATCATTTATAAGGGTCAAAAGGGGTCATAGGACAACCTATGACCCCTTTCAAAATATTTTATTACAACATATCTCTTTAGGGGCCCTAGGACCCTTAGGTACATATTAGAATCATTTATATGGGTCGAAAGGGGTCATAGGATGACCTATGACCTCTTTTGACACAATCCATGATGACATATATCTCTAAGGGTCCTAGGACCCCTTGGGACATATTGGAATCATTTATATGGGACGAAAGGGGCCATAGCATGACCTATGACCCCTTTCGACACATTCCATGATGACATATATCGCTAGGGCTATTAGGACCCTAGGGACATATTACAATTATTTATACGGGTCGAAAGGGGTCATAGGATGACCTATGACCCCTTTTAAAATATTTTATTACAACATATGCCTCTAGGGGCCCTAGGACCCCTACAGACATAATATAAATTTTTATATGGGTTGAAAGGGGTCATAGGATGACCTATGACCCCTTCTGACATATTCCATGATGACATATGTCTCTAGGGGTCCTAGGACCCTAGAGACATATTAGAATCATTTATATGGGTCGAAAGGGGCCATAGGATGACCTATGACCCCTTTTTTCTAGGACCCCTAAGGACATATTAGAATCATTTATATGGGTCGAAAGGGGCCATAAGATGACCTATGGGCCCTTTCAACACATTTTATTACAACATATGTCTCTAGCGGCCCTAGGACCCCTAAGAACATATTTGAATTATTTATATAGGTCGAAAAGGGTCATAGGATGACCTATGACCCCTTTCGACACATTTTAGTACAACATATGTTACTAGGGGCCCTACAACCCATAGGGACACATTAGAATCATTTATATAGGTCGAAAGGGGCCATAGGATGACCTATGACCTCTTTTGACACATTTTATTACAACATATGTCTTGAGGGATCCTAAGACCCCTAGGGACATATTAGAATTATTTATATGGGTCAAAAGGGGCCATATGATGACCTATGACCCCTTTCAACACATTCCATGATGACATATGTCTCTAGGGGTCTTAGGACTCTTAGGGATATATTATAATCATTTATTTAGGTCGAAAGGGGCCATAAGATGACCTGACCCCTTTCGACACATTCCATGATGACATATGTCTCTAGAGGTCTTAAGACCCCTAGGGACATGTTAGAATCATTTATATGGGTCAAAAAGGGTCATAGGATGACCTATGACGTCAACATATTTTATTGCAACATGGACGCCTAGGGACATATTAGAATCATTTATATGGGTTAGAAGGGGTCATAGAATTACCTTTGACCCCTTTCGACACATTCCATGATGACATATATTGCTAAGGGTCCTAGGACCCCTAGGGACTTATTAGAATTGTTTATATGGGTTGAAAGGGGCCATAGGATGACCTATGACCCCTTTCATTTTGTTCCATGATGACATATGTCGCTAAGGGTCCTAAGAGCCCTAGAGACATATTACAATCATTTATATGAGTTAAAAAAAATCATAGGATGACCTATGACCCCTTTCAACACATTTTATTACAACATATGTCTCTAGGAGCCCTAGGACCCCTAGGGACATATTAAAATCATTTATTTGAGTGAAAGGGGCCATAAGATGACCTATGACCTCTTTCGACACATTTTATTACAACATATGTCTTGAGGGGGCTTAGGACCCCTTGGGACATGTTAGAATTATTTATATGGGTTGAAAGGGTCCATAGGATGACTTATGACTACTTTCGACACATTTCATGATGATGTATGTTTCTAGGGGTTTTAGAAACTATAGGGACATATTATGATCATTTTTATAAGTCAAAAGGGGTCATAGGATGACCTATGACCCATTTCAACACATTCTATGATGACATATGTCTCTAGGGGTCCTAGGACCCCTATGAACATATTAGAATCATTTATATGGGCGAAAAGCAGTCATAGGATGACCTATGAAACCTTTTGATACATTCCATAATGACATGTCTCTAGGGGTCCTAGGACTCCAAAGACATATTAGAATCATTTATCTGGGTTGAAAGGGACGATAGGATGACATATGACCCCTTTTGACACATTCCATGATGACATATGTCGCTAAGGGTCATAGGACCCCTAGGGACATTATAATCCTTTATATGGGTTGAAAGGGGTCATAAGATGACCTATGACCCCTTTCGATACATTTTATTACAACACCTGTCTCTATGGGCCCTAGGACCCCTAAAGACATATTATAATTATTTATATGGGTCAAAAAGTGTCATAGGATGACCTATGACCTCTTTCGACACATTTCATGATGACATATGTCTCTAGGGCTCCTAGGATGCCTAGGGACATATTATAATCATTTATGTGGGTCGAAAGGTGCCATAGGATGACCTATGACTCCTCTCTATGCATTTCATCACAACATATGTCCCTAGAGGTCCTAGGACCCCTACGGACACATTTGGTTGATACTAATGCATTAAGAGGGGTCATAGGTTA
The DNA here is from genome assembly GCA_028749045.1 of Cupressus sempervirens. Classification (NCBI taxonomy): domain Eukaryota; kingdom Viridiplantae; phylum Streptophyta; class Pinopsida; order Cupressales; family Cupressaceae; genus Cupressus; species Cupressus sempervirens. Next base: position 549,550,646 of record CM053790.1, on the reverse strand, counting down.
ACCTATGACCCCTCTCGATGCATTTCATGACAATTTATATCCCTAGGACCCCTAAGACCCCTAGGGATCCATTGGGAATGCATTGAAAGGGGTCACTAGTGGCCCTAGGGACATATGTTGTCATGAAATGTGTCAAAAGGGGTCATAGGTTAACTTGTGACCCATTTTGATGCATTTTATGACAATATTATATTTAATAATAATAATAACCAGATACATTATTATATATAATAATAGTATTGTAATATTACTATATATTTAATAATAATAATATTAATCATATATATTACTATATTATATTTAGTTATAATAATAATTATTATATTTATAACTATTTATATTTAATAATTATAATTGTACATATTACTATAATATAATTATAATTATAATCATATATAATAATAATAATAGTTAATAATAATAATATCAATAATAATAATATCAATGTCCACACTTTCCCCAAATTAATTTCCCTCTAAAACACTCTAGAGTTTCCCTCTTCAGTTTATTTCCTCTCAAATTACCCTCCCTCCAAATTTTACATTGGAAAATCTCTCCTCTCAAATTTTCTTCCAAATTTCAATTGAAAAATCCTAGACTTGATCGAATACTTGATTTCAAATCAAGTATCTGATTTAAAATCAAATATGTGATTTGGATTTGGGTATCCAATTAGCCTTGGTATTTACCAAGCCTATTCGATCAACTGAAAAAACATGTTTGAGAAGGGTTTCATTGACACTTAGACTTCGAGTAAGCATCTGACAATGTTATTTTCATCGAAATTGAATGAAACAAAAAGGGTTTTTATATAAAACTCTCAAGATTCCATCGATATAATTGTTGTCAAATTCTAAGTTCGATAAGTATTTATTAGTTAATTTTTAATGAAGATGATTGTAAACTGTTGATTGACACACTTATTGAAAAATAGCTATAACTGTCAAATGGTATAACAATTTTTAAATCCAAAAGTTGCGTCACGTTCTATGCTTTGCCTAGTATAAGAAAAATAAAAAATAAAAAAAATTTGGTAAAATCTTCTATTTGTTAAGGTAGTTAGACATGGGAGTTTTTTTTTTGAAATATTTTTAGTAGAAAATTCATATTTAATTATTTATTTAGAATAAAAATACCCAAAAATATGTGTCACATCTTGGCATGAGTCTACTTTTTATATCTATACTTATATTAAAAAAATATTATCATTTGATTTTGATTAAGGTTGTCAGACATACACCTACTTTTTATTTTCGCTCTAAAACTTTCATAGTACTACATTAAAATTCAAACTTTTGACCAATCAATTATTTTTTTTCTCTAGATAAGGCCTAGTAGTTTAAAACTATATTCAATTTCCTATAGATTATTTTCTTACAAATTTTTGATGTAAAGTCTAGAACCACTTTAAAATTATGTGTCAAGTTGACATAACCCTGATTTGCTAGTTTTTCACTACCACTTAAGGCCATAGTTTGGTTGACCATGATCCTGCACATACCCAGGTGTGCTAGGTGTGCTTCTTTTAAGGTGCACTTCTTTTGAGGTACATTTAAAGTTTTTGAAGAATTCAGAGGCATGCTAACAGTTAACTATCAGTTCTAAATTTAGAGCTTTCCATGCACCAAAAATGCATTATGACAATAGTTTAACTCCTGTAAACATTCAGAGAAAGTTGAGCTTCTATTTTTGGCATTGCCGGAGACTACTACATCATCTAATGGCTTTCTTCTTATTTTCTCATTCTTTTTTGTTTTAAGACATGTAAAGGCTCATGCATCCATTAAATGATATAAATAAGGATAGAGTTATACTTAGCACCTATTAGAGAGTCAGTTTTTACATAAATAGATTTGTTTTATTATTTTAAAACATATATTTTCATAAAGAGATCTCTCACTCTCAACACAAATTGAGGAGATGATTTCCTATAAATTTAGAAATGTAATATATATTCTAGATCATCATTATTTTGATGCAATAATAAATGCTATTGGTGCTCGCATTTGGAGTGTATTGATTCTTGCCTAAGTGTGTTATATTTTGTGAATGTATGTTCATGGAATGGAATTGAGCCAATAGTTTTATTGTGTTATTTTGATTGTGTGATCTTTTAATTTTGGTGTTTTCTACTGTTCTACAAATTTCACTGACGTACTTAGTTTGAGAAGAGATCATCCATATTTTTCCTGCGTAGCTTTTTGTCTCACTTGAGCATACTTTCCATGGCCTTGCAATTTGATAAAAAGTGAAACATCTTATGGTTACTGAGTTCCCATTGATGGTTGCATCAATCAAATTAAAGAAGTGTTGCTCCTATTTTTATTGGTTACCTACTAATCTTTTCAATGACTTAACTCCCAGATGCATTGTTTATGTAGTTTATGTTAGTTAGGATTTTACTTTTTATGTTATTTGCTTAAGCTTCTTGTTACCTTATCTTCATTATTTTCTTTACTAACCCTTGGTTAAATTAGGAATTATATAATTGTATTGTTAGATTGCATTCATTCAAAAATTGAAAATATTAAAAATATATCTTTTTTTGTGGTTAATTTTGAAGCAACAAGCAAATTCTATATCTTCTCTAAATCGGTTCGAACCAGCAAAGGCCTCCCTGTGAACATTCACATTTATCTTCTACTGAGTAGATTCTAATAGGTCACAAGATTGTCCAAAACCTTGGAGTTGATCCTATATTATCTTTTCAAGAGAGGAGTTTGAAAGGATTCCTATTGTTAAACATTGTGCAAAATGATAGCTCAACATGATGTATGATGTTTCGAGAGGCAACATAATCTTAGTTTACACTTAATATTTCCACCACTTTTGTACCCTCCACAATAATATTTTAAACTACGATAATATAGATTATTATTCTTTTAATACTACATTTTAATATTTCAAATTTGAAATAAAATATATCAAAAAATAGGGAGTAACTACAAAATTATATGTGCAAGTTGTGAGTCCTTTTACTAAATGTCCTTTTCAATTTTGGTATTCTTGATTTTCAAAATTAGAGAATCAATATTTTTAATACATGTTTTAAAATGATAAATGTGGATTAGTTATAGTCAAGTGTAAAATATTATTATGCTTTATCCAAAAGTGATTCATTTTAACATAAAAGATGGTTTAACTACAACTACTTATTTTTATTAATCTGGTTTTCCTTAATAGTTTATACATATGCATTGACATAACTAATGTGACATTAAGCTTGAAAGAGTTGTTATCCTCAACTTCAATTACTTTACAATGTTTCTCTAAAATAATTAGGATTTCTTTGGTTGTCACTATATTAGTAGTAGGTAGTAGCTCATGTGGTACCATTCTTTAGTAAGAATGTCTTCTTTTCAGATTTTTCATATTTTTTGATTTATGTAACAAATATACTTCATATTTTATGAGGAAACTTATCTCACATTCCATATATTTGTTTTACAGGTGTTGGCAATAAGGATTGTGCCTATAGCAAGATGCAAAATCTAGCCATCCTGTTGAAACATGGAAACTCTCTCGAGTGGTGAGTTGTCCTAAAATGAGAGATGAATCTCTAGAAGCTAGGTCGTTTCTTAACTAGTGATCACCTAATCCTAAATTATATGTGAGATAAGGAGTAAGAACTGAATGATAAATAATGAATACTAACCTAAATGAGGTGATACACTGATGGTATTGAATGTAACTTTAATCAAATCAACACAAATTATGAAAGACACAATTGATTCACAATACTCATATAAGTGTGCAACCAAAAACGTGTTTCTATGCAAGGACTGGGATCTTTTTCTTTGAAAGGGAGACCTAGGTTTCACCAATTTTCTACAAAAAGAACAATGATCACAAATAAAGACCTGTAATCACAAGTATCAAGATTCAAATCTGCAATAGGGAATGTAACTTAAATGAAGGTGAACACAACATTAAAGTAACAAATTCACAATATTACATGAGAATCAATGAGAAGGAACAGTCAAATCTCTATGACCAATGTTGAAAAAATCTCTACTACAAATTTGCTCTTACAATCAACTCAAAATTTGTAATGTGTAAAAATATAAATCCAAAAGAAGATCCCTCATAATGAGGTGAATGTACAATATATAGAACACATAACCCTAATTCAGATTTCAAGATCATGCCTAGAAAAAATGAGGCAAAAATGATAAAAACTATGAAGGATCCTCTGAAAACTGCCATCAACCTCCTGCTCAACTAATAGATAACTCAAAAACTACCTCTAGCCCCTCAAAATCATGCATAAAACATAAACTTGGATCCCTCAAGTAACCCAAAAATATAGCATGTAAAACTGTTAATAATTATGCAAAATATGCATAAAACAGGCTCTCATCATGAACTGCATGCATAATTGACCTTAACTACTCAATAAACCACCAAAAATAGCACTATTTTGCCCCATCACTGCATGAGAAAATCAACTTATCCTTGGCTTCCAAAAATAACTCCATACTCAACTCTTCGTACTACATGTAACATTCAGTTAACTCAAATAGTCCATCTTTAGCATTAAATTAAAGCTCATCTTTGCATGAAAGAATTAATTGAACATCTCTCTTTGTATCCACTAACAAATCTCCTTGCATTTAGGCATTTAAAATATTTAAAACTCTTCTTAGTTCCCTTTATTTAATTAATAAAATCAATGGTTTTATAATTGCAACCACTTGTTATATTAATTTTACAATCAAAGCTTCTTTTATTATATTTATTAATATTAATGTGTTTAACATTATAATTTTTTTAATTTTATTTTTTATTAAACATGTTAGTATTAGTAAATATAATAAAGGGAATTTAAAAATATATTTTTGTAAGTATTGTATATATTAAATGATCAATAATATTTAACTCACTTAATATATATAATATTTATAAAATATATTTCTTTAACTTATCTTTATTTATATAAATTCATTATATGCATTGAATAAATTATGGTAGGCATAATGCATATAAAAAATTATAAATATGAAATATGGAGTAAAAAAAAATTTAAATGCCTAACTCTCAAACTTTGCATGGACCTGAAAGTTATTAAAATATGGCAAAGGGCAATATGGAAAAACATTAAAAGGTAAAAGGAAAGGCATTTATTTTGGTTCATTTGATGTTTCACATATGGAAGGAAGGAATGAAGAGGGTTTTCAAACCCTAGCCATGGCTATGGCTTCCCTTGCAGTTTTCATCCTTGCCTTGGACGATTTTACTATGTTTCCTTGCATTTTTTCCTGCATACTCCTATTGTGATGAATGTCGGACACCATTTTTTCATTGCTGGGCATGATTTTCTTTCATCATGGATGTTATTTTTTGTTGGTTAATACTTCAAACACCATTTTGATTGGATGGTAGCTTCTTGGCATGATTTTGCCTATGGTTGTGAGACACCATGTCTTTGTATGGCCATTTTCTGTTGTTGCATGCCATATTTTGTATGGCTAGTTCTATGTAACCCTTAGTGCGAGCTTGCTATTTCATTCCTATCTCATGCTAGATGAGTTTCATATTTTCTTCTTGGTATATGGCTACCATTGGATGCCAAATAGCTTGAGTTTGATCCTTAGTTGCATGGAGATCTTTTGTTGGATTTATGGGTTCAACATGCTAGTCATAAGTCTTTTTTTCTCCTTCATAATATTTTGATTTCCTCATATTATATTCATGGACTCTCCTACATAATACTTTGGCCCTTTAATATAAATGCATAGTTACTTGATATTTCTTTTTAATGAGGGTTTTATTTTTCTTGTTCCTGTTACGAAGATAAATCTAATGTACATTGACAATTAGCTTTATTGCAGCACCATTACCCACATCACCAAGGTCAAACTATGGCTTTCCCATTAATTCTAATAGTGGACCAACCTCATCATAGAGAGATTTATCACCTGCTATGAGAAAGATCAAGTTTCCTTCTTCTGCTAGCTCTTTTGAACCTGAAACTATAGCCTCAAGAAACTGAGCACCAATAGCTTTGACAGCTACACTTATAGCCTCATAAGTGTCTCCATAAATTGTAGAGACATCAACATACCCTTTTCCAGGGCCTAGTCCATGAGTAATGCCTTGCTTTCCACAAGCAACTCCCATCTAAAGGTTTATAAGAAATAACTATTGTTAGTATAAGGTACATATTTATTCATGAAAAAAATAGTTATGGAAATCAGCTTCCTAGAGAATGTAGAATCCACTAAATATGAACCCAACTGCACTTCCAAGTCTAGTGAGCATGAAAAAAATTATGTCACATGTTGATGCAACATTAGCTGAAGATGATCCATATTTTGCACCAATATCAATAAGTGATTCACATTTACTTGTTGTGCTATTCCAAATTGTCACATCACATCCAACCTTGATAAGGTTAAGCACCATATTTAATCCATAATTCCAAGACCTAGAAAGCCAATGTGTGTAGATGACTTCTCTTTACTTGTTAAATTATTCTTTAATGTTGTTTCAATAGGATCCATCCTTTGTATTTTCATGTTGTTGATACATATCTCTTTAGGATTAGACACTTCTTTTGCTAAAGCTGAAAAATTCTTTGCATGTGGAATATAGCTTTGTTAGATGCCATTATAATTGCATCTATTTTGTGCTGGTTCTTCCATGAATTGAACATCATGAGGATTTTTTTGCTTGTTATATATTACCATTTTTATGACTATAGGTTACTGTTGTTCTTTTCCAACAACTATGAGGCTTTTCCTTCCTTCCTGTTCGAATTTTGATATAACTATATTTTGTCCTTCCTTTTCTCTGACATTTGTACTCACTGAAGCATATATTGTAGCATTTATTTAATCTTCTAACTAGTGAAGATCTGTTCGTTTCTACTTCGTATAACTATAATTACTATCATGAACTCTTTCATTTAGTCTTTAAACTATTCCATAGCAGCAACCAAGTCTTGCAATTTTATTATTCCATAGTTTGTTTGATCTTGATAATTATTGTTCCTTATCTCATACCATGTTCTGCTCGTATACTTGTGAAGCTCTAATTCCTCTATCTTGTAGACTAAGAATCTCATATGTCCTCCATGATTTGACTAAAAGGTTGCATACCTATAACACATGTACATCCCTTTAACAATCTCCTTAGTGTCTTCAATCAACTACTTTGGTTTAACTGGAAGGTCCAATACCTTAAACTTGTGTATACCCCCTCAATAGCCTCCCCAAAATCTTCTGTCTTTTCTTCAACAAGTTTAGCTAGAAGGCTTCATGTATGTAATTTACACATGATCCTTCCATAGCCTTGAGTCTTCATACCTATATCTGCACATGGAACAAAGTTATTAGCATAAAGAAGTCTTATTTTTTAGATTTCTCTCTTGCCTTCTTGTCTTTCAAAATAGTTATTTGAATAACCATGTTGTAGGAACAATAGAGTATATATGAATGGAAAGATTTCCATTGCTTAGTTCATATGAACTGACCCATCTCTTCTTTCATTTTTTGCAAGTTTATTCCCAAATGGAGGTGCGAGCTCAACCCTTCAACATTCAACACAATAAATCTTCTATTCAGGCAATGGATGCCTTTCCTCTTATCTTCTTTTTAGTAATTTTCTGTTTATACAATGTGTGTATTCAGATATTATGTTAGGAGTTGAGGATGCTTGTGATATCTGAATGCATTGTATTTAAGTATTATGTAAAAATTGAACACTTTGTACCTCATCAAAACACTTTTGGGTATTTCAATAAAAATGTATTGTTTTGGTACTTGTATTTTGAATAAAAGTGATCAATTTTCTATTTACTAATTCCTATACTTTACTTTCTGCATTCTTTTCATTCCATAATATGTATTCTCAGCAACTAAAACACACTTAGTCAACAACTAAAACACACTTAGTTTAGCATATAACATAGCAATTTAGGAGGTATGTTAAATTGGTAACAATAGGCTTTGTGATGGATCTTATTAGATTTGCATTCACAATGCTTGTGATGATTTCTTTATTTTAATTTTAAAAAAATATTATAGTTGGCATGGGTTTTTATTCTTATAAGTTGTAATCTTGAAAACTAAAACAAGTCAAGTTGAGAATATTTATGTGTTGAGGAGGCTTAAGATTGTGTATATCTTTAATGATGTAAATACATGACGGTCTTAATTTACATCACTTGTTTCTCTTTAACCTAAATTTTCTAGGTCAATTTTTTATCTCTTCTCCTTTATGATGTCAATACTCTTTATTATTAAGTGATTATTTCAAAAATAAAAATTATTTAATCCTTCATAAATGAGATATAAAATAAATAAGTGTTTATGACCAGCACTTGTCACTATTTAGTACTTAAATAGCTATAATTATAATATTAAATGTAATTTAATTAATATTAAATTGCATAATTAAAATTAGAATAATAATAAAATATTAAATTTTATAATTAATTCTACTCAAATCTTAATTTAGATTCAAATTTAATAAATATGTCTAATTTTATTAAGTTTATTTAAATTCTACCATAAAATTTTTATAATTATAAAAAAATGTAAGTGTTTAATAAATGTTTTAATGTGACTCTTAACATCAAGCTCACAAGAATATTGGATCAACATGCATAAGAATGCATTAATAGTGTCGTAACAAGAATTTAAACATGAGTTGGAAAGCAACACAATTACTACCACACTAAGTGGTGAATCCTTATTTAAATATATGATTATTAAATTACAATATAATTTATATAATTAGAATTAGAATATTAAATCATTTTCATTTTTCAATACAACTATTAAAAATTTTATCAAAAAATTAAATTTTACTTGCATCTTAATTTATATTTGAAAATTAACATATTCAAAAAAAAAAATCTAAAGGAATTAAATTAACTATTTGATGTGGGGTAGATTTTCCTATAAATTGGACATGACATAATATTCAAAATATATTTTAAATATGTTTACATTTTAACATTTATTCAATTTATTTTAATGTTATATAAGATTTTTTAAAAAGTAAAATAATGAACTGGTGAGTATTTACATAATATTTATTAATGCATAATTTATATATTATGATTATATATAATAAAATAAATTTGACATTTATATTTGTAGTATAAAAATAGAAAAAATATCACATAAGCTAGGTAAAATAATATCACATATTCATCTAATAAAATTTTAAAAATAATTATTTAGTTTTTAAATAAATAAATAAAATATTGAAGTAAAGTGAGATTTAGGAGCTTTATAATTATTTAATGCAAATCTCCCTATGTTTGTTAATAATATTATTTTTTTCCTTTATAATATGTTTAAAGTGGAGAGGCCTAAAATAATTGTGTAGTTGTGAGTCCTTTCACTAAATATCATTTTCACTTTTGCTGTTCTTGATTTTAAAATTAAAAAAATCAATATATTTTATCCATATTTTTAAATGATAAAATTGGATTGGTTAGGGTCAAAATTAAAAAAACTTTACTATTGGTTGAATGAATATTACTAATTTTTAGCACAAAAGATTATCTAACTACAACCACTTATTTGTATTAACATGATTTTTCTTAATATTTTATACATATGCATTGACATAACTCATGTGACATTAATCTTGAAAGAGTTGTTATCCTCAACTTCAATTAGTTTACAATGCTTTTGTGGAATAATTAGGATTTCTTTACTTGTCTATACATTGGTAGTAGGTCTTGTGGTGTCATTCTTTGGTACGCATGTTTTTTTTAAAGCTTTTCATGTCTTTGGATTTAGATAACAAATACACTTAAGATTCTATGAGGAGCATATCTTACATCTCTTTTATTTATTTTACACTCTTTGTGATGACTCTTATTGGATCTTTGCTTATAATCCTTGATTTTAATTATATATGTATGTATGTATGAGATTTTACTATGAAATACTAAATGAAAATTCTTGTTTTTCATTATGTATATTTTCAATTGATATTTTGGATCACACTTAGTTATCTTAAAGATGAGTTACTCAATAGTTACTGCATATATTTTGATTCATTTATTGAAAGATATAAAGAATTAAAATCAAATTTATCATATGCTTATTTTAAATAATAATTAATTACATTTTTAAATATGATTGTTAAATGTACCAACATTTTGTTGTAATGATTGACAATTGATGCAATATATTGAGATGTGAGTTTTGGAATCAAAACTTTCATCTTATCATGTGTTTTCTTTCTGGATATAACTAGTCGTAAAGTAACATGGATGCAAGTATATATAATTGACATATTTTATGTATATTTTTATTTTTTTCTCTTTGATAATATCACTATGATTTAGTCCATCATTTTAATTGTATTAAAGACCATATGACATACAATCATAATTATTATGGGTGTGATATGTTTAACAATTAGAATATATTCTTTTGATCCTAGAATCATAAAAAAATTGCATTAGTGCACTAAAAAGTTCAATGCAATCCAATTCAATTTGTTGTTATTTCTTATCTAGGAGAATTTTAAGTGGGTTATTGAAAGTTGAATTCGCAAAGCATATAAGGTGCAAAAGGTCTTGATATCAATGCAAGTAATAGAGATATGATTGGTGACATGATATTTATTACTCAAGAGAGATGTTGAAGACCTTAATTAGATTTTTTATTACTAAGGATTTGTTAATGAATTACTAAAATTTGTTGACATTGGAATTGAGAAGAGGTTCAAACATGACAAGTAATCTATGTGGTATATCCTGAATCATATTTTTAAATCTTTTTTAATAGATCATCATCATCCTAGACTACAATATTAATTGAGTACTACCTTCAGTCGATGTTATTTCCATTAGTTGAGTTATAAAGTCATGTTCCATATAGCGTTGTGGGATATTTTTCTATGTAAGGAAAAATATTGAAATAATATAAAGTTGTGTTCTATGCTATGTTGATTAAATATGAGTTTCCCTCATTGTGACTATTATTTTCAATCATTTAAAAATTCAAAGATGATTTACAATTGAAATATAGTATTATTTCAATAAAAAATAAGTACTACATAGTGGCTAGTACTTTTGTTTAATTTTGTAGTTAATTATAATTAAACTTTTATATTTTAAGAATTTTTTACTTATGAATTTTTTTTAATTATATAAATTATTAAATTACTCTAATTATTTTTATTATAATAAGTATTGTTAGTACTTGTTGATAGGCATAGTACTATTGTAATCACTATTTGATAAGTAATTATTAATAATTCTCATTCCTACCAATCAAAATAAATCATTTATTAATTTAATCATGATATTAATTATTTTTATAGAATAAATGCTTATTTTTTATATTTATAAACTAATAAATTTAATTTACAATCTTATTAACTAAAACAATTGGGGTCTTATAAATTTGAGTTATTTAAATTAAAATTATAATTTTTTATTTCAAAAATATTACATTTATAACTTTCAACATTCTAAATAATAAATAGATATATTCAAATAAAATTAAGTTAATATTATATTTTATAAAATAATTGTGAAGAATTCTTTTTTTGTTATATTTTTTAATTTAATTGTTATAAATTCATTTTAACAATAATTTTTGAAATAACTATATGATCTTACTAATTGTTGCCTTACAAATATTAACTCGTCGATTTAATTTTATATTATAATTTTTATTATAAATAAAAATATAATTTATATTATAATATAGAAAAAATAATTTATTAAATAATTATATTTATATAAAAATTAGAACTATACTTGAAACATAACTAAAGGCAAGTACTATACCACTATGTGGCACTTGTTTTAGAATTTGAATTGTAATGTAAGTTTATATGCAAATATTTTCAATGTTAAATATATTTTTCATCAAATATTAGAGTAACAAAAATAGAACTAAATGTTGATTAATAAAAATAATTAATTCATATAGTAGAGTAATTAAATGAAAAGATATTCATGTATCAAGAGGATGGTGGTTCCCTTGTATGTTTATTATGCCATTCATAGTTTGCATATGAGATAGTGCTAGGTATTATCAAGATACAAGAGCTAACTTGTATGAAATTATTCTATTTGAATATCTATATTTTCTTTTACCAAAGAAAATTATTATATGAATTAAAAAAATCATAAATAAACTATTAACATTTTAAATGTTTTAGTTTTCTTAGTTGAATAATTTATATATGAATTATTAATATTTAGAAGATAATTTTAGAAAAATATAATATAATAATAATAAAATTATAAGTACTAATATGACTATAATAATTAATTATTAATGAAGTTAAAATTAAATAATAATTTAGTAATTGAAATTAATAATTATTAACTAACATATCTATATTTTACAAAATATAATTAAAATGAATTGATAGATATAATTTTTGAAGACTAAATATTTTTGTGAATTAAAAATATAATAAATTTGTTTAAAATAAATATTGATCAATTCCTATTTTTACTATAAATTATTAAAATAATTTATTTTAATAAAAATATTACTCATGTATCTAACCTAATCATAGTTTACATTTTTTATTAAATTTATATGTTTGAAAAGAAAAGTGGCATAATGAGAAGTGTATAAAAAAATATACAAAGATGAATTACAATTTTAAATATGATATTAAATAAAATTTAAATATATGTAAGAATCTAGATTAATTATTGCTATTTATAATAATTAATTTTAATGTGTTAAGTGAATTCAAACCTAAGATTTTTCACATGAAATGCTCACAAGTTACAATTATGTTGTGGTTCTTGCCTATTTCTTATTTGAAATAATAATTATTCAACTTGAAATATAGATAATAATAAAATTAATGTTATATGAAAATATATTGTTTTTGAAATATTTATATGTTTCCATATAATTTTGATTTTTAAAATTAGAAAATTTACTTACTTTTTGAAAAATAAAAAATTATGATAAAAATAAAAATAATACAAACTAATCTTATCAAATCTTATTAAAAAGTTGATAAATAAAATCACTAATAATTAATTGATATATGAGCTTATTACATTAGCAATTATAATAATATACTTATTACAAATTTTGTACTCAATACAATTTAAATAAAGTTTTTAATTCTATTTTATGAACTAGCTCTTATATGTATGTATGTATGTATGTATGTATGTACGTACGTACGTACGTATGTATGTGTATGTATATATATATGCTAGTAGCAATAGTGGTGCATGGAAGACATTATATAATTTTTGTTATAATATTATAATTCTAATAGTATTATAAATTATAATATTATATTAGTATTATTAAATAAAAATAGTATATTTAATATTATGACAAGGTTAATAAATTTTATTATTGCCATAAATATATTGTGTGCATTTTTTCTTGTATGTTCACCTCATAATTATATTTATTTCAGTGCATCCATTTAGAAAATATATTTAGTGCTACATTTAGATAAGCATATATATGATAATTTATATTAATTAAATATATATTTTATCCAAAATAGGGGAGGGAGGCCTTATTTCATTTCAATTTTAACCATAATTGATAACAAATGTTTGGATAAAGGTAAATCACAATTTTAAAAAACATAACAAATGGTTTATAAGTTAACATTTAGCAATGGATCATAATATATTGCATCAAGTAAATGTATAATTTTAAAATATAGTTATAAATGCAATTGTGTTAAAAACAATTGTGCATCAATTGTCTTCTAGAGATTTGAGACTATTTTCCTCAACCCTTCTTTTGAATTTTTTTTTTATCATTTTTCATTTTTCCATATCAATCATATGTGAATGGTGACATTATTTTTAGATTTTCTAGAGACTTCACATGAGATACTACCACACATATTAATCATATTCTCTCTCTTGGTCCTATATCAACTATAGCTTTTGAAAGAGTTAAGCCTTGAGACTTATGAATGGTCAATGTCCATGCTAATCTGATGTAGTACCTATTCATAGTAATGCATTCTATACAAGGAAAACATATAGAAAAATATAGATGCAATTAACATATTTTGGAACTCGCATATCTTCCATTAACCAACCTTCTTCTACATCATTTTGCAGCTTCCTAAATAACTAAAAACTCTTTAAATTTGAAAAAATAGAAAATTACCTTTTTTGGTATGTTTTAAAAAATCTTTAATTTTGTCATTTTAGGTAACTTTCACAATTAACTCCTAAAAAGCTGAAAATAGAACTAGACTTTCCTTAAGCTACAACAACTTGACCTACCAACTAATCTTCAAATTTGGAAATATCTATTTGAAGTTATTACAAAAAAAAAACTCTAAAAAATAAACAAAGATTACAACAACTAAGTTTTGGGGGTCTAAATGGATTTTCTAGGACCTGAAAAATATTTTTTTCTGGACACAATAGAGCAAGGCTTAGTTTTTGAGCCATCAAACTTCCCCTTAAAAAACCACTGTAAAAATTTGAGAGAAAACTCATGTCTAAGTCAAAATTTATGACTCCTAGAAATTGATGCATCATAATCTTAATGGTTATTGAAGCGTTCTTCCCTTTTTTATTAGTGTGATTGGAACAATACTTGGATGATGATCTTCAAATGGTATTCTAGAGTAATTTTCAAATTCAAATGTTACATATTTTGGTGGCTGAGGTGGGGCACTTTCTAGTTTGTAGACAATTTTTTGAATATACCCTAGTGCATTTACTAGGCCTCTTTCTACCCAAAGATTTGAAGTCAACATCACCCATGAATTCTCACTAATCAACAACTCTAGATCAAGCTCATCATTTTAAAAATTTTCTATTATATTAACACTTATTTTATTGCAACACTATGTGTAACAAGATTCTTCAATTCTCTTCTTATGGTTATGAACATTGTCATTTGTGGAGAATAGATGCACACCATTATCAAATTCTTCAATTGTTGTGATATTTAAACTAATAGGAGTTCTCATCATAATAAATTTCTAGTAATCAAATTTGTGGGTTTGCATCTCTAAGATTTGTGAAAATTTGACAAAAATTTTGTGATTGGATGTTTTGCCCATCTTGTCTAAATATTTTATCTAAAGTAACCGTAGTTTTGAATTCCTCCCAAAAAAAAAATTTCTCTCTTGTTGCTATCATAAGTTGGTCTATTATTAACTAGAGGCAATTGACCCAAGTCTCTAACCAAAATAATTGATATACCTACAAGATAACCAAAATAAATTATTTCAATTTATAATTTATAGTGTTCTAATTTATTGCATTAAATTTAAATAATACAGTTTCTTCTTGGCAATAAAAATGAAAGTATAGCTGCAAAGTTTGTGTTTGCACTTTGTTGAAATGCTTGCCTTAGTCAAGAATCTATGTTCTCAAAATCATTTTGTCTAATAAATCTCATCTCATCAATCAAAATATATTTGATGCATGTCATGTCTTCTTGAAAATTTACAAGTCTTGATCCTTATAGTTGATAAAAATCTCTAATTGGAATTCTTAGTTTTGAATTAATGTTAAAATCTCTTATATTGAAGGTCGCAACTCATATTGGTGCAATTAAAATAAGGAGAGAAGGACCCAAACTTTTCACATTTTCAAGAGATTTACTAATTGCACGAATGCAATATGACTTTCATGTTCCTATTGTTTCTTGAATTATCATGAATAAAGGCCTTATACTTTGATCACTATAGTAGTGTGTCATAATTATGTGAATGACATTTTTTTTTTTACTAAGGCTTGTGTAGTTGATGCATTTTGAAATATCATGATTTATGAGACACCCATGGTCTTTCATGTTTTTAATAAAATTCATTGCTTCCATTATATACTCTTCATCCTGATATTCATTAGACCAATTTGGATTTCTATCAATATCTCTTCTTCCCAAAATATATTTCTAAAACTTGCATATTTTGACCATTCTGAAGTCTAGATATAATTTCCCATTCATGCTCTATGGTATTTTCCTAAATCCTCCTCATCTTCATCAATTTCTTCTTCATTGTTATTTTCAACATCCTCTATAATTATTTTTTGTTGCAGATGCCATGCATTATAATTGAATGACTCCTAGTTTTATGTTATAGAATTATTATCTTGACTGATATCCCTTTCTATGTAATGAAATGGCTTGTAAAGTAATAACTCTGATAAGAAAAAATCAATCTATTTTTCGATTTAGGTGGAGGAATAGATACAAACCTTAGAAGAACTCTAACAATAACTATTTTTTTTCCTTGGCTCCCATTTTTTCTCTCATCTTCTTTTAGGATTGCATATCCATGATTTGGCTACATTAATTAATGAAACACCTTCCATAGAAGAAGGCCTTGTTTTATATCCATCAATAAAAGATTTTTTTTTCATCATTGTTCTCCTTAATTTTTTGAGCTATAGGTTTGAACACTTCATGTGAGACATTTAGATTGATAAATTTTCTACTATTATCTATCAATGGAAGTTCTAATAACATATGACATTTTTCTTGAGCTCCAATATCCCATTCTATGATAGTTTCTATCAAAAGCCTTCTATATGCTTGTGCAACTAAATCATCAAGATTTTCCATGTTTGAAAGGAGCATCAACATTTGGTGGTATGTTTCTGAGCTTTTCTCACCTTTTGATGCATACTTTGCAATGTATTTTATCACCATGTGTTTGGAAAAAAATAGGTTTCCAATTTATATTTTCTCTCCATAGTTTTAATATGTGACAATTATGTGAATTCACTCTATCATCATTTCTTGTTGGTTCAAATTTTATTTCACCTATTTCTATATCTTCATATAATTTGGATCCCCTAAACTTTAGTGGCCAAGGAGCATTATGCTTGTAATAAATATGGTAAAGGAATTCATGTCCTCTTTTTCTAAGTAGATATAAAATTTTAATATACAAATATTAGTTGCTTAGATTATTACCTATAAACTTGCTTTCCTTTTTTTGTAGGCATGTACCCTCTCTACATATTGTATATTGCTATACACAATTTAGTAGCTCTTTGTAATCATTATCAATATCCATCTCTTGAAGTTGTGTCATGTTTTTTAGCCATGGATGTTGAATTTTTTTTTGAAAAGCCTACAATTTAAAATTACCAAATTAATATTTTATAAATATATATATATATGTAATATACTCTTAGAGTTTTAAGTCAAATTGTATATGAACTTACCTATATATTTCTTTGATGTGGATCTTCTCTAGGATTCTAAGCATGAACAATAGACTAAAAAAATTTGTCAGCATTTATTCTTTCCTCTTCATTTGAACAATCAATATTGTCCATATTGGGTGCTCCATTAATCCATAAGAACCCATGCACCTATGGTAAACCTCTATGTTGCCACTCATACCTACACCACAAATCATTGACATTCATTCCATTTTCAAGAATTTTTTTTCTAAATATTATATGTCTCAAGTGCATGTAATGTGGAACTATATGAGGATATTGTATAACATTTTTTTTTGCCAATTTTGAGCTTCTTATGGATCAATTGGTGTTGTTCCTAGCATTAGGGCATAAAAATCAAGCTAATACATATCAATTGCACTTAATGTGAAGAATATCGTTGGAGTATCAATTTGGTGAAGCATGACTATCAATTATGCATGACATTTATCCCAATATAACATTTTCCCTCTTAAACTTGTTCCATACCACATCAACTTACTAGCCAAATGAGATTGTGACATATCTTCCATATGTTGGCATAACTCATTGATAGAGATAGGCATCTTTCGATATTTATTTTTACAAATAGTATAGATAAATTTTGTGCATAGTGCATCATGATTGTATTTATCCTAAAATATATAAACCTTAGAGGTTGGCTAAATCAATGATCTCTATATTGAATTAGATTCTTTACAAATTTATGTAGATGGACATGTCTCATTCATGGCTCTAACCAATCACATGCACCATCATGAAATAATGTTGGAAATGCCATGTCAAATAACCCTAGTGTCACATATTCATTTATTGGAGATGCACCAATACCTAACCAATCAATTAATGTTTTTGGATTTGCATCAAGGTTATTAACCCATTCATGTATTAGTTCCATTTCTTTTTGTGTATTTGGTGGTTTTAAAGCCATTGATGTAGTGTGCTCAATTATATTACCTTCATTGATATCTATAAGTGGACCCACAAATGTGATTTGATTTATATCTAAATCGAATTCCATCTATACTATCTTCAATTTGTTAAAAATGTTTTCATCATTATTGTGTGATATTTCATTGAGAGCATTTTCAGCAAATCTAACATCTAAATAAAATTTATGATGATCTATTTTGTACTTGAGAGTTTTATAGATACTTTCTTTATTAACTATAAAATTATAATTTGTACCATGTTAATACCTTCTTCTAACAACAATAATAGGAAAGTTGTCTATTATATGTGGAAATACTTTTGAAACTTACTTTACATTTTGGGGAAAACTTATGGTGTGGCATTGACCACTCATTGCATGTGTATCTCTTAGTATTGGACTAACATGGGCAATTCAAATTTCCTCAACCTAGGTCAATTTTGAAAGCTCATCTACTTGTGGTTTAGGATCCATATTATTTGATGGTCAAAACTCATGAATTATCTTCTCCTATTGGCATCTATTGCATATTGGACCTTCAGCTTCTAGCTACATTAATTAGAAGATAAGATTCTTGAAAAGCATAATACATGTTTGGGGTTCTAAATCTATCAAGTTGATTTCTGAACGACATTTGAAATCTATTAAAATCAGACTGAAGAGAAAAAATTGAGGTTGATATATTCTCTACACTACCTTGAACACTTTCATTGATTTGTAACTAATTCTTATTTTGAAGATCCAACTCAATATTTTTAGTAATTTGATGATTGTGTCTCTTACTTTATTGGGGATCAACCTCTTGCCCTCCATGTCCTTTGGAATGAGAGTTTTGTTCATATCTCTTCTAATAGTAATATCTATGCATATTTATTTCCTCTCTATTTTCAACTTCCAAATGTTATAGAATAATGTCTACCCTTCTTCTAGCATATCATTTTCTATTAGCTTCATCACATATTTTTATTTGTTCTTCTAATTGACAATCTATCATTTGTCCTCTTCTTTATCTATGATACTCTCTCTGATATTATCTTCTTTGCTCCTCATATTCAAAACTTCATCTTGGTCTCATGATAGCTGATATTCCATAAATTTAAAGTTAACCAATTAAATAAATAAAATAAATATATTATATTACTATAAATGATTATCTTTATGAAGGTAATATATAAATCTTTATATTTATATACCTAAATATTTATATTGTTTATTATATCTATATAAATCATTATGTTATTTTATATATAAACCTTTAAATCTATAATTAGATATCTATATAGTTATAATCCCTATTGAAATTTGGAAAAGAAAGGTGTAATCGTTTAAACTCCTCCTTTGTGATAATATTGTATCTCTTATTATATACTTATGCTCATATGTTTTAAAATCAATTTTCTCCTATACCCTCATTGTTGAAGAGAAAGTTTAGTTATTCACCAAGTCAAGTCAATTTAAGGAAACTCTCTTTAATAGTTTTGTATTTTTCTAATTTAATTTGTATTTGTAAAATTGAAATATGAAGTATAGTCTAATTTTATTATTTTGTGCTAATGTATATGACTTAAGGTAATAAAAATTAGTAAAGAATTATTTTGTAGACTCACAATAAGTTTACATGATATTAAATTCTCTAAAAAATTGGTATCAAACATTAATTTGTATTTTTCTAAATGAATTCTAAAAGATAATGGAGGTTTATTATTTTGTGTTTTTGATTAAGAAATTTTTTTTTTATAGGGATCCTAAAATCAAAAAGTTTTTACATAAAACGGTAGCATAATATTAAAAAAAGCTCAAACTCGGCAAAATTGCCTACATAAGGCCATAAAAAAAGGCATGCTAGCAACCAAAAATGAAAAGCCAAGAAACCCAATAGAAAAAAGGATAGGACAAGAAATAAAACCCTTACTGCACAATCTACCTATCAAGTTCATGCATGGTTTCAGCCGCTTCATAGGCTCTATGGATCTCCATGGTCACAAGCTACTGGTTTAGATCATCAAAATGTTACATTGAGCCCTTGGTCACATATGTTTCCTCCTCAATCAGCTTGGAGTCATTGTTGACCCTTTCATCCTTTTCCCCACCAATGCCCATAGTTTTCAACAACTCACCCAGGCAAATGATGTTCTCATTGAGAGTATTTAGAGTGGTGATCATTTGGTTGACAAGATTTTGGTTTAAAATCTCCATCCTTTGCATCCTTTTCTCAACCTTAGAAAGATGATCCTCTTAGTTAGCCAAAATACCCTGGTCACTACTCTTCCTTTGGCCTTCTGTCTAGTCCTTTTTCTCCTTAAGCTCTTCAATCTCATGGAACAACCATTTAATTGAGCAAAAAATTTCTATCATACTATTTTTGGCATTATTGAGAAGGTTGAGCCCTAGCTCCCTCACATTGTCTGAGATAACAACCAAAGTTGTGTCGATGATCCTAATGAACATTTCCCTCCTTGTCTTTGAGGATTCGAGGATTCATTGTCTCTCTAACAATTCCCATCTTCACAGTTTTAGCATTGAAGTGTCTCCACATCCTCCTCCTTTCTTTAATTACCTCCTCACCACTATCTTCCACTAAGATCTTTTTTTTCTTCCCCTAGGGTTAAGGGAGGGAGGGGGAGGGGCCAAGAGTCTTTGAGATCTCATCACTTCTTCTGTCCAAAGGCATATCCTCCTTAGCTTTCCTCTTCTTTGGATTATTAGGTAGAATTAAAACATCCTCCCACATATTCTCATCCTTCAACTCCATATCCTCCCCATCATCATTACACTCTTCCTCCCCCTGTGCCATAGGTTTGGATGTTAAGCCTTTAGGGCTCTTCTTGCTTGGAACATTAATAATGGAGGGCAAAATTTTTTCACCCCCTTTGGCTTCTTACCCATCGAGGGATATCATCTCCTTCCTCCAAACTAAGACATTGGATTTCCTTAGGATTAGATGAAAATTTTGAGCTCTCGATGTCCTCCGAAACATCCCTAGAGTGACCTAAGGATTTGTCCCTAGTCTGGGTCTTGAGATATTCATAAACCAAAAGGAGTGAACCCTCATGAAGAGAAAAGTTAGCATAGGGTTTCTTCTTGTAACTTGCAATGTTGTTGCTTAATGAAGTAAATAGATAGAAAGGAAAAGAAATTTTAATTTTGTGCTGAAAATGGTTGAGTAGGACAAAATGGTGTGCTCTGACTTTGTCAAATCTAGTATCCAGGGAAATGAATTCAATGACAACCCTTAAAAAATACATCCATAGTTTTTTTATGGAATCCAATTCATAGTAGGTCTTGACCTTCGCTAACTTCTTCTCTTCTGCATCCTTCACAAAATCTTTCACTGCATTTGCTAACATTTTCTTGTTTCTACAAAATTATATTCCCTCATGAGGGATCTCTATGATAAGGGCAATAGTTTCCACACTCACTTGGTGCAAAAATCCATCTATTTTGACACATCTATCCTTCTAGGAGTTCACCATGGTTGTGGTAACCTCCATTTCATGACAATGGAGCTTTTCAATGTACTACACAATTATGCCCTTCTCTAGTCTATTCTAGACCTTTGTTCTCTTTCTCCATTTTTCTACCTCCCTAGTTGTCTCCTTCCTACTCCTCTCACCAACCATCTTGATCCCCTACAAGAAAACCCTACTCCAATTTTTCATCCCTTCACTATCTTCTTCTTTTTGAGCCTTTCTATTCACATTGTCTTTTTCACCTATAGCTTTTTTAATGGAAGGTAAAGAAGAGACCCATAAATCATGCCAAAAGTACATGAAATGATAATATTTCATTACCTTCATATATTTTTCATTAATATCTTGGCTTTTGTGCCATTTAGAATGACTTTCCATTATTAAATCAAGATTACCTTCATACCCCCTTGGATTCATTCTAGATTTGAAATGTCTTTCATGGCAGCTGGAAAGTTATCTCTGCTAAAAGACATCATCGTCATCTTTTTGATCACTTCCTCATTCACAAACTAGTCAGTGACAGAATTGGCCTTTCTATACACATGACTAACATTGACCCTTTTAAATTTTTCCAAATCAAATTATATTTCCTCCACCACATTGGCAATGGTCCAAGATGGATGAGAGTACCCTTTTAAGCATTTGATTATATTAAAAGAGTCTCCCTCCAACCAAAGGTTTTCAACTCGAACAAAAAGAGCCAACTTCATAGCATGGAGGGCTACACTGGTCTCCATGTAGTGATTCATTTGAGTCCCCAAAGGATAGGAAAAAGCCACTTCACCAACCCTTCACCAACCCCATGGAAATTTCTAATTATTTCCCCACAACCTGCCAGACTAAGGTTCCCTTTGGTCCCAGCATCAAAGTTGGCTTTAGGCCAGTCTTCTAGGGGAAAAGACCACTTAGCCTCCTATATTTTCACTACCCTATCCTTTTTCCTTTCCATAATTTTACCTCCTTCTTCAAGATATCCCCCCTTTCTAATAGCATAGTTTTCTCTCATAGTACTATCTATTTTATCTATAAGGACAAAGGAAGAAGCTTTCCTTTCTCTGAAGATTTAATTATTTCTCTCCTTCTAGGTTCCCTAGAAACAATGTGTAATATTCCACGAGCTAATCATCTGCATCTTCACACCTTTGTGCAAGCTATCCCATTGACTAAAGAAATCTAGGATGTTGTCTAGTTTACACTAGCTAACCCCATAGCTCTTAGTAATAAGTTCCCAAACCTCTAAGAAATAGGGATAGTGAATAAACATTTGGTTAATTATCTCTAGGTTTTTCTTATGAAGAATGCACCTATTCGAAACATACTAACCTCTCTTAGCTAGGTTGTCCAGAGTGAGGATTTTATCTTGTAGCATCAACCAAAAGAAGATGTTAATTTTAGGGGTGAGGCCAATCATCCAAGCCTTAGCCCAAATAGGTTTTTCCATCCATTTCTAAAGTGAGAAGTGTCCTAAAGAAATTGAGTATATCCCATTGGTATTATCACCCCATATTAGTTCATCCCTCTTGTTATTTAAAATCATAGAATTTAGTGTAATCATTAGTGGTTTGAGATCCTATGATACTAAGGATAGATCTATCCACCCTTGGTCTGTCCTATAGTTACTAAGTTGTAGTCCAAATCTTCTTATACATGTGTCAGTCCATCTTTCAAAAGTAGGGCATTCAATGAGAGGTGCCTAAATTAACCAATTATCCTACCAAAAAAGGATGCTTTCACCATTCCCCACTTTCCACATAGCCTTTGATTTAGCTAAAGATCTTGCATTAAGGTTCCCATTCCATATAAATGATCCATGCAAAAAATCAGCTTCATTGAGCAGAAAGCTAAGGGAAGGCCTTCTTAAGTACTTCTCCACCATGATATCTTGCCATTCTCTAGTGCTTTGATAAATGCACCATATCTGCTTTGCTAACAGAGCATTATTGAGGTGTCTAATTTTTCTTATACCTAGGACACCATAGCATTTGGGGACATAGACATTATCCCAAGCCACCAAATGATATCGTTTGTTTTCTTCTAGACCTATCCACAAGAAATCCCTCTAGATTTTCTCTATTCTATCAACATATTTTACTGGTATCCCAAATAGGTTGACAGCATAAGTTGGGAGGTTTTAAAGAGTAGATTTCACCAAGATACATTTTCCTTCTTGACTAAGGGTGGCTCCTTTCCAACCCACCAGCTTCTTATTGAATCTATCAATGATTCCATTCCAAAAAGATTTCAGACGTTTTGACCCTAGGGGCATTCCAATATAACAAGATGGGAGGGATCCCACTCCACATCCAAGTATTTGTGTAATTTTCTTTTGTCACTCATTTGGGGTGTTAACAAAGAAAAGAAAAAATTTTCATCAATTGATAGACTGGCCTGTATCCCTCATGTAGATATCTAGTAGTTTCTTTAACACTTTAGCCTCCTAAACTATAGCTTCTCTACTCAAAATTGTGTCATCCACAAATTGTTGATGAGTGAAAGAAACCTATCCAGAAGAGGGCTTAAGACCATGCAGGGTCCTTTCTTGTCTTTTCCTCTAGATTAACCTCCCAATACACTTTTCTATAATAATTAATAGAATAGGGGATAGAGGATCTCCCTAACTAAGCCCTCTCAAGGGGAAGAAGAAATTTGAGGGAGCATCATTGACTATAATAATAAGAGAATAGGTGGAGACAAGTTGAAGAATAAATTTTCATACCTGAGCATTGAATCCAAAAGCTAGGAGAATAGCCTTAAGGAAGTCCTAGTCCACCTTGTCATTGGCTTATGAGGAGTCTAGCTTAAGGAGAAATCCTTCCCTATTCCTTTCCTCCAAGGAATGAATCACCTCGTGAATCATCATTATTGAGTCCAGGATTTGTCTTCCCAAGACAAAGTCTGTTTATTGTGGGGAGATAATCAAGGGGCGCACATTGAGAATCCTAGTGGTTAGCACTTTCAAAATGATTTTATAGAAAGAATTGTAGAGGTTAATGGTCCTAAACTTATCCATCGAATCAGCCCCTGGGGTTTTTGAAATAAGCACCATGAATGTAGCATTAACTTCCTTCAATAGATTCTTGGCCCCAAAAAATTCTTTCACTATGTTCACCACATCCCCTTTGACCACCTCCCAATAGATCTTAAAAAAGAAAGTTGGGAAGCCATCTGGCCTTGGAGATTTATTAGCTAGGAGGGAAAATAGGACTTGATAAATTTTATGCATAGACATGATTGTCTTCACCATGTAATTATGATGGTCTTGTAGTAGATTGGGGATAGAAGCCAAAATATCCTCCTGGTCCTCTAGCAATAGTGAAGAGTCTTGAGATAGTAGAGATGAAAAGAATTGCACTGCCTCATCCGTAATCTCACTATCTTTTGTCAAAATGGTCTAACCCTTCTAAATGCCAAAAATCCTATTAATGGCATGGTGCTTTAAGGTAGAGAGATGGAAAAACCTGGTGTTCTAATCCACCTCTTTAAGCAAATTTATTCTAGATCTTTTCTTCCAAAAGTTCTCTTCCCTACTTATGATATTGTGGAGTTCTCTAAGAATTGACCTTTCTTTGATCCTATTGTAATCATTTTACCCTTCTTGTCATATCATATCCTAAACATTTTGAAGCTAATCTATCTTCTCCTCCTTATCCTAGAAGATACGTCTGAAGTCTATCTTGTTCCAAACTTTGATATTTCTTTTCACACTTTTTAATTTTTGAGCGATCCTTAACATGGTAGTACCTTCCACCTCAATATTCCACTAGGAGGAAATCTTAGATTACAAATCTAGGTGGGAAGTCCACATCTTCTCAAAATGGAAAGGGAAGGTTTTCCTGGCCATCAGAGGGCTAATATAAAGAGAGATGGGAAAGTGATCTAATCCAACTCTGGGGAGGAGGGAGAGTCTACACATGCAAGATTGCACCTAGTCTGGGGAAATGAGGGCTCTGTCAAGGTGAACTTGGATACAATCCCCTCTACTGTATCTGTTTGACCAGGTGAACCACCCCCCTAAGAGATTAACATCCATGAAAACTAGTCTATTAATAAAATTTGAAAGATCTAGTTTACTATCTAGGTTTGAGGCTAGCCACCCTAATTTTTCATCATTTGAGAGAGGGGTATTGAAATCCCCCATTATTATACCTTTATTAAGGTTACTACATTGAATTGCATCAAGAATCTTTGCCCAAAAAACCCTTCTTTCCCTCTTGAAATTAGGAGCATACACATTTAAGAGAAACCAAGAGTCACTGCTAGGGAAATGGAAAACTTTGCATAGGAGAGCATTACCTTCATTAAGGATTGTGGAGATATGAAAAGTCTTTTTGTTGAAGAACATAAGCACCCTGCCTATAACTCCCTCTAAGTTTGTGGCCTCACCACTCATATTTCCACTAACAGATAACTTCCCTACCATGTCCTTCCCCATTTTTATTTCTTGGATCAGCAAAAAATCTGGTCTTTGGTCTCTAATCATATTCCTAACTATCTCCTATTTATGGGCACCATTTAGGCCTCTTATGTTCCAAGATATAATCTTGATTTCCTTTTAGCAGAGTATTCCTTAATGGTTCTTTGGATCCCATCTACCAAATTCCTTTTGGCCTCCTCTTGCATGGCTTGGCTCAAGCTTTTTCTACCTAGTGTCTTAGACTTAACCCCAACATCAACTTTGACCCTACTTTTAGTCATTAATGGTGACACTAGGGAAGTGTCTCGACTTTTCTTCCTTTTAACCATAATCCATTTCCCTTTTTTTTCTTGAGAACAGTTGTTAATCCATTCTTCTAATTTTCAAATTTGTTTGAGGGAAGAGTTATTGATCAGATCCATAAACTTCAACCCCAAGACAATGGGAGTAGACTGATTCCCTAGAGGAACCAATGGGAGATCCATGGAGAGCCCTTGGTTCTACACTGCTTCCATAATCCCCTGCCCCTCTCTTGATCCCACTAGGGCTAGTGCTTGGCTCACCTCTTCTCCTTTACTTCCTACACTGAGTGGGAAGGCACTATCCTTCGTTTGTCATGTTGTTCCACTAATTGGGTCCTTATTTGCTGGATTTGAATTGTTCACCATCTATGAATCCCCCAACACACTGGCTCTCATCTCTTGCAAAGTTGTTAGATCATTACCTATCACTTCCTTGGCCTGAGGAACTTTCTCCTGATCCTAATTTTCTGACTTCTTTGCTTCTTTACCATCTTCATTACTTGGGTCTCCTTCTTGCTCAAAGGCATTTGTCTTCTCCACAGCCTCTTCCTGGTTCCCTAGATTTTTGGTCTTCTTCTATTTCCAAAACTTTTTCTTATCTTTCCTTGAGTTAGAGATAGGCTTACTCTTATTCCTATCTGCTTTGGTTTTAGGACATTGGTTGGCCTTGTGCCTAGCTTTTAAATAGTGAAATCATGCAAAAGGCACCGTCTCATAGATCATTTTTTGAACATGCACCCCCAACTTTGAATGGAAGGTCACAACTTCTTGCATGTCCACTCCTTCCTCAACACCTATGCAAATGTGACCATAGATGAGGCATCTTTTAGAGGCTATACTCAGGTCAATTGATAGGAGCACCCCAAAGGAGCTAGCTACTCCCACAAAAACATCCTTATTCTAGAATTCCAAGGGAAGCTTTGGAAGTCTTGCCCATACAAGTGCTTGCACAAAGAATGAATCATTCATATTTATCTTTGAAGTCCACTTCTAGAGAATTGGATTGGAATGACCAATATTCCAAGGACCATTACACAAAATGTTTGTGAGGCCTTCGAGACAAGAAAAATCAAAAGACAGGAATCCCTTTGCCATAGCCATAATAGATACTTGTCCTTTAAGAGACCATTTCTTCATAGTGAAAGATCTATCAATATCAATATTTGGCCTTGGCCCTATAAGCTTGCCCACCAAAGTTGATGCCATTGACCCTATACTATGATCCACCAGCTCATCTAGTATGGCAATAGCATAGGATCTTTTCTCCACCTCCAGAAGAATCTTAACAACTTGGAAAGAGGACTTACCTATAGGCTTGACACCAAAAAGCGAAGACCATTTAGTAGAAATTGGAAAGCTTGCCTTGGGAGTAGATGCTACTAATTTTATTGTTACAATTTTGTATTTTCCCCAAAAATATAGATAACAATAACAAAAGTTCAATAAAAGTAAAATATATATATATATGTATATATATTTCTAAAATAAAAAAATAATTTCTTTGAAACATATTCAAAATGTGAGCTCCAATATGGTTTGTCTCAATGATTATTAGTTTAGACATTCTTTATCTAATATCAAAAAAGTTGAACAGATATGAAGTTATCAATGTTTATGATATATCATAAAGAATGAAATTGATATAAAAATGTTTCAAGACATATTAGTGGAAAATCAATGTCAAGAGAAACTTACTATTTTCACCAAGGTAAGGAAACTCTCTTTCATAATTTTATATTTTTCTAATTTAATTTGTACTTATAAAATTAAAATCTAAGATATAATCTAGGTTTATTATTTTGTGTTAATGTGTATGACTTAAGGTAATAAAAAATAAAAATAATTATTTTGTAGACTTACACCAAATTTACATGATTATAAATTCTCTCTAAAAATGTGTTATCAAACTTTAATTTATATTTTTAAAATTGAAATATAAAAGATAATCTAAGTTTATTATATTGTGTTAATGTGCATGACATAAGATAATAAAAATTAGATAATAATTATTTTGTAGACTTAAAAAAAAATTAAATGATTTTAAATTCTTTCTAATAATGAGGTATCAAAATTTAATTTGTATTTTAACAAATATCTAAAAGATAATCTAAATTTATCATTTTGTGTTATCAAGATGCTCATTTCATTGTTGTGATTTTGTATTTTCTCCAAAAATATAGATAACAATAATGAAACTTCGATAAAAATAAAAAAAATATATATTTTTTCAAATTTTTTATTTCTAAATTTTTTTTTAAAAAAATTTAAAAATATTCAAAATGTGAGCTCTAGTACTATTTGCCTCAATGATTATTAGTTTAGAAATTCTTTTATCTAATGTCCAAAAAGTTGAATAGGTATGAAGTTATTAACAATCAAGATAAAAATATTTCAAGACATATTAACCGAAAATCAATGTCAATAGAAACTTACCATTTTCTAATTATCAATTTTCTAAACTAATTACATGAGATTTGAGAATTCTTTTTAAATTACTAATAAATTTAAAAAACCTTCTCATTTTGTACAAGAACATTTAAAGAAATCATTGAAATCTTAAAAAGGCATTAAATCTCAAAACTTTTTATTTTTTTAAAGAACATCTAAAAAAATTATTAAGATCTCAAGCATTTTGAAAAAAATCTTTAAAAAGCTTTTGAAATCTCTTACATCATTTAAAAAAATATATGTTTGTATATATTGATTTATTATTAATTTTTTATTTGTTGATAAAAAAAGATAGGAAATAGGGATATGGTTTGCCTACAATTATAATCAGTGTAATAATTTATTAAATAAGATAGTAATGAAATCACTATTTATAATTGCCTATGGCAATAGTATAACAAATATATTAGAATTGAAGTAATGAATGTGTATTGAAATTAATGTATATAGAAAAGTACAAAATGAAAGAAATTTGTGGTGCACTATGAAGGATTGATGAATGCTTATAATTGGAGATTAATTGATCTATTGGAATGTTTAGAATAACTAAGAGAGGGGGAGGGGTGGTGAATTAGTTACTCAAGGTCCATAAGTACCATTTGAACAATCAAACATTAAACATTATCTATTTTCCTTAACTTGCTATAGCTCAATCTTTATTGTATAATGATAAACAAAAATTACTAGTAGTTCAATATCCAAATATAATAGACTTGTTGAATGTAAACATGTAAATGTAAAACACCACAAAACATTCAACACAAGTTTGACACTAGGATTTAACATGGAAACCCAATTTGGAAAAAACCACCAGCAACATGTCACCACTTTTTCACTCTTTTGAAGTGAGCCCTATTAGGAGTCAACCCTGTTAAAGGTTACAATACACACTGTTAAATGTGACCTGGTTAGAGGATTTAATCACCCTATTAGGAGTGGCCTTGTTAGAGGACATCAGAACATTGCATTTAGAATGTCACCTTGCTAAAGGATTTGCACAAGTTGTTAAGTCCTTCAATGACTATTAGGTCAGCCTTTGATTAAAAGGAATTCAATACAAATTGTTTACAATGATTAGAAAGAAACCAATAGGGTTTGATCTATATGATTACAACTCACTTTTCATTTTTAGATCTCTTTTCAGTTCATATGTTGATTCTCTCATAAGCCTTCCTTATCAACTTTTTCTTTGATTGGCTTGGAAACCCTTGAAGAAATCATCCTTCTCCTCACAACAAACTTAAGTCTGTTGGAATGTTCCAAATGGGAAGAGTACTTCTAAGAGAGGGGGTGAATCAGAAGTACAACACTTTTTAACCTTTTTCAAACATATAACTAAAAAGAAAATTTCATGCAAGTACATATATAAATAAACCTGAAGTAAACACATGCAATAACACATAACACTAGATTTGGTAACCCAAAAACCCTCCAAGAATAAGAAGGTAAAACTGGGGTAGGGATGATACCCGCAAAAATTACTACAGCAATAATTATTTGACCACTTTTGATGGTCTGCCCTATGAAAGGCCTGCCCTGTTAAAGGCTTTACAGTGTATCAATAGTGACCTAATTAGAGGATTTACAAATACTTACATGAAGTTTCACCCTATTAAAGGATTTATAATAGGTTGTTAAACCCATCTAATACATATGATTTTCAATCACCTTCTCCAAAGGTTCTCCTACCTAGCTGTTAAGCTAACCTATCAAAATAGGATTTCCAACTTCTAATACAATGTCAAGAAAGTATTAAAATAATGAACCTGATAGTATGCAATCTCTAAGTGATGGATTTAGGCACTTGATCTTCTCTTTGATCTTGATCCTTTGAGATCTGATATCTGATCTTGTTCCTTATTCCTTATGCTTTTCTGATCAACTAGATATGAAATTGTTGCTCTATTCCTCTAAGTATTTCTTTCTTCTCAATGAATTTTTCTATAATATCCCCATAAAATATTCTCATCCACATATGCAATGGAGTATTTGACCCCCTTTTAAAGAATGTGAAGACTTAGGGTTAGGTATGGATCTACGATCCACATTGAATCTCAAATTCTTGCTTATTCCTTAATTTTTCTTATTGGTCGCATGCCTTCTCCATTTTTCTGATTGGTTGCACGTAGATCTCATAGGAGATGTAAAATATTCATCCTTATCCTTTTTCTCTTTCAAAGTCTTCTTATGTTGGCTCCAAAAATGGTTTACATCTGAGTTTGTAAAGGCACAAAGTCATATGTTGATTCTATGTTACTCGGCACATACTGGACTTTTTATGCTCGACACATACTATCCTAGATTGCTCGACACCTATATAATTCTGGCTCACTCAGCATATGAAACATTCTAACTTACTCGACATCAATTATGGTTCGACACCTATATATCACTCGGCATTTATATGCTACTCAGCACCTGAAGTCACTCGGCACCTATTGAAATACTAGCTCGACACACATTGTGGCTCAACATACATGGTGGACTCAGCTTCAATACAAAAAGTGATTATGTGTGTTGACACTCAAATGTCAAAACTATCTAAGGACTAACAAATTCTTCTACTTAGATTCTCTAATTAACCTCAATAGCTTTGTTCCCTCTTACTGGAAACACAAATAGACTTTATGCTTTGTCTCTTTGCATCTCACACTTCACTCTTATATGACGCCTTTATGTTCTCTTCCGTACACTCTTTTCTTATGCATTCACCCTTGTGTGTCTATGCTCCATACTTTTAGTTCACCTTTATATCTCCTTAAATAGATTATTCTAGTTTGTCATTTTTCATGATCACCATAGATCTTAGGTTTTGCAATCTAATTCATTAGGTTCATTGTACATGTCCATCTTCCTTCTTTTCTAGAAACTTCTCATCAAATTTTATCATTAGGTATGATACCTAATCCCCACCTTGAATTAAATGATCCTACTCATCATATCTTCAACATGGTTTTCATATCCCAAGAATTCAACTGAGTTAGCTAGAAATCATGATTGCTCATACGCATTCAAAATATTATCACTCATCCATTACTAAGTTTTGACACTTGGTTCATCACTAAATTACTTAGTCATTGTATAAATTCTATCTTAGCATTGATACTATCACTCAGTTGATAGTGATGCTTGGTCAACACTAAACTTTTTCTAAGCACTTACTATGGCTTGGTTTACACTAGCATCACTCAGCATGAACTTCAAACTTCCTTGATCTTTTACTCTCTTGCTCGGTCAAGATTTATAGAAGTGATATATCTTGACATGTATTGCAAAATAGAACATCTGTATGAATTAAATAATCAATTTATTTTGTCAAAGTCTAATTAATCAAATGTCCATTGTAGTTTCCTTTTCATAATGCAACATTTCCTCTAGGTACTTTTGTTATGAGAAATTTCTTAAATCCTCTTCATCAATCAAGTAGATATGACATTTAGACTAGATAGAAACATGTCTCATTAGTAGATTTGACATCAATGACAATACAAAAATAGTTTCAATTGTAGTTTCCAACAATCTCCTTCTCTAGCATTGATGGCAACACATTAAAATATCTCAAGTATATGAATACAGTCTCCCTCTTTGTTACCATTCAATCCAAAATATTTTACTTTCATGAGTGACCAACATCCTTAGTTTCATTTTGATTCTCATCCATACTATTTTAGAAACTCCCTCTAAGTTTTGAGTTTATACATTCTCTTGTATCATTCTTCAAATCTCTTCATCTTTTATCATGTATATCTTCCTCAAATCATCTCCTTCTATAATATATCTCTCCCTCTTTGACAATAATTCCAAAGATGCTATCTTTCTTGGCTTAATTTACTTCATACATCTTGATTATTTAGATAAATGCATGTCAAGGTTAGATACTCTCACTTGCAAATGACTAATCTTTTATGTTATACTTTTTCTTTACTAATCATGACTACCTTGGGCATCTCCTAAAGTAGAACTATCAACATCAATGTGTATGATATTTTGATTAGCACATTTGATGCAATGCACCATTTCTCCTTAAGTTTCTTTGCTTAAGGGAATCAGCCCTAGTTTACCTCTAAGATATTCATGAGCATCCTTAGGTAAGTGATTAATGAATATGTTAGCAATTTGTTTTTTGGTATGTACATATTCTAACTTCACTTCTTTTTCTTGAACTAGTTCTCTCAAGTAGTGAAACTTGATAGAAATGTGCTTTGTTTTAGTGTGCATCACTAAATTCTTTGATATGTTGATAGGACTTGTGTTATCACAATAGATAACCACTAGATCTTTAATTTTGTCTTTCATTCCCTTCAGTAATTTCTTGATCCACATAATGTTTGAACTATTCACTACAGTAGCCTCATACTCTGATTTAGTTGTTGATTGGGAAATAAAATTATGTTTCTTTTTTGTCCATGACACCAATATCTTTCCTAGAAATAATTCACCTTGACTGGTGCTTTTTTAGTCATCAATATTCCCTACCCAATCAAATTTGCTGAACACCTTCTATTTAAATCTATCACTTCTTTTGTAAAACAATCCATAATCTTTAATACCTTTTAGATATCTCAACATCCTTTTCACTTCCATCATGTGATTCTCCTTAGGATTTTTTGAAAATCTAGCAACTATCCCAACTACTAATGCAATATTAGGTCTACTATGAACATCATATTATAATTTTCCAATCATTGATTTGTATAGTGTTTGGTTCACATCTATGGATTCATCATTTTTAGATAACTTGTTTTTTGTAGACACAAGTGTGCTTATGAGGCTAACTCTTCCATTCCAAAAGTGTTCAGAATCCCCTTGATATATTTGGACTAAGTAATAAAAATACCAAACTTAATTTGATATACTTGTAATCCAACAAATAATTTGATTTCACTAAACATTGATATTTCAAATTCCTTCTTCATTTCATCAGCAAATGATTTTCATAATGCTTGCTTTTCTCAAATATAATATCATCAACAAAAATTTTAAATAGTACTTCATTGTTCTTACCAATCTTTATATATAGATTATTATTATCATTTTTCCTTTCAAAACTAATCATTATTAATTAATTATGAATTCTTTCATACCATTCTCTTGGGGCTTGTTTCAATCCATATAGAGCTTTGTGTAGTTTACATACCATATTCCTCTTGTCTAGATCCACAAATCCTTCAAGTTGTTCAATGTACACTTCTTTCTCAAGTATACCATTTTAAAATGTAGATTTAACATCCATTTGATATACCTTGAAATTCTTATAGGATAAATATGAGAGTGGAGTTCTGACTCCTTCTAATCTTGCAACAAGAGGAAATATTTCTCCATAGTCAACTCTTTCTTCTTGAATGTATCCTATGCATACTAGTCTTTCCTTGTTCCTTGTAACTTCATCTTTCTCATTCATCTTATTCCTGAAAACCCACTTTGTTCCCATAACATTTTTATCCTTTGGTCGTAGTACTAGGGTCCAAGTATTATTTTTCTCAATATCTTCAATTTCACCATTCATTGCACAAATCCAATCTTCATTTTCTAGGGCAGCTTTCATTGATTTGGGATCAAATTTACAAAGTAAGAATGTATCATCTTTGGGTCATTTTCTTGTCATAACACTTGATTTAGCGTCACAAATTATTTGTTTAGGTTTTTTATGTCTGCTTACATACTTGGCTAGCATAGGTGGTCTCCTTCTTTGTTCTTCAATAGGTTCATCTTCAAAGATAATCTCGCACTCATGTTCTAGTTTAGGTTTTGTATGCCTGACATTATTTTCCTAATGGTTAGTATTGCATGTCTATGACTCAAAATCTTCTATTGTTTCTTGGCACCCACTATCTTCTACTCAATAACCTATTATGGCATGTCTATATTTCATGTTTGTTATGGAACTACAACTTTATTTTCTTATTTAGTACAAGTGTTGTAAGCACTATCATCCACATATATGAATGTACTATAATATTCAGGTTCTATTTTACATTCAACATTATTTCTTTCTATAAATTCATCAACTTTAATATTTACACTTTCCACAACTTTGTTAGTGTTAGATTTCAAACTCTTATAAGCTTTACTTTAAGTGGAATATCCTAGGAATATATCTTTGTCACTTTTTGCATCAAGTTTTCCATTCTTATTATCTTTGAATATATAATATTTTCTTCCAATTATCTTGAAATATTTCACATTAGGAATTTATCCATACCATAGATCAAAAGATGTAGCATTTGTGCCTTTCTTGACTTGTACTCTATTTAGGGTATAGAAAAAATAATTGACAACTTCTCTCCAATATTTTTGTGATACATTTTTCTCCACCATCAATGTTCTTTCACAATCTATTACTGATATGTTTCTTCTTTCATCTATCCTATTATGAGGGGTACTTGGTTCTAACATTTGTCTTTTAATTCCTCTATCTGTAGAATGTGTTGAACTCATTGGAAATGAATTCACCACCTTTGTTAGATCTCAAACACTTTAGATTCTTCCTTGTTTCTTTTTCAAATCTAGCCAAATGCCACTTAAATAATTGAAAAGCACCAAATTTAGCTTTGAGAAACATTGCAGTCATCATCCTAGAGTAATCATTACTAATGTTCACCAAATTGTCAACTTTTACATGTTATAACTTTTTGTGCCATAACCAAACATCTTCTTTTTGTGCAAATAAACATATCTCGTTAGATAAATCTAGATAGAACAAGTTACTTCTTTTATGATCACCACTTCCACTCAACTTACCATAAACATCATAAATCTTGGCCTTTATATGATGGAATTTAACTTTGTATCCTTATTTGTTAAGATGTGAAACACTCAACAGATTATAGTTAAGTCCTTCCACCCAGTAAACATTAGCACACTTGATTTTGACAATCAATTAAATAGTTTCTTTACCTTTCACAA
The DNA here is from genome assembly GCA_028749045.1 of Cupressus sempervirens. Taxonomy (NCBI): domain Eukaryota; kingdom Viridiplantae; phylum Streptophyta; class Pinopsida; order Cupressales; family Cupressaceae; genus Cupressus; species Cupressus sempervirens. The sequence continues at coordinate 549,515,044 of CM053790.1, read as the reverse complement.
CACATGGGATATCATTACCAAACTTAACACCACCACCCTTGTATGGCCCAATGTCTTCAAATTTATTTCTATCACCAGTCAAATGATTAGAGAAACCACTATCAATTATCCATCTATTACTTTTTTTAACATAAGAGATTAAACTAGTTTTTTCATCTTCGTCAAAATCTTCTTTCATAGAAATATAGACAACTTCATCATCATCTCTTTCATCTCTTCTTCCATTGTACTTTCTTTCCTTCCTTTCATCCTTCTCTTCCCTATCAGGGAATCTTGCAATAATATGACCAACCTTGTTGTATGAAAAAGAAATTATAATTAATTTATCTTTGTATTTATCTCTTTCTCTTCCAAATATTTTTGCAATAAGTTCTTCAAGTTCATCAAGCTCATCATCATAAGTATCCTTGTTTCTCTTCACATGTTTTCCTTTTATTTTCCTAATAACTAGTTGTGACTTAAAAGAAGATTCAATAGTAGCAGGTGTGTAGTTATCAAAATTAGACATCTCAAAAGCAATAAGTCTATCAATTACACCTTCCAAAGTCAATGTGTTACCTAGAGTGTATCTCATCTCTTTTATTGTAGAAACTCTAATGGAATATATAGGAAGTAGAGTTCTCAATACCTTTGTTATCACTATTTCATCTTTGATTTCTCCATTTTCACCTCAAATAGCATTGACAACTTCCTTGAGTCTTGTACAATATTGCACTATGTTCTCACCTTCCGTAATTCTCATTTCATCAAACTTACCTCTTAGGCTCTTTGATTTGGCTCTTAGGACATCCTCATCTCCTTGATAATTGTCTTTAGTTCTTCCACCTATTATTTTTACTATCACATTCCTTTATATCATCAAACTTAGCATAGCTTAGGGCTGACGAAATCTCCAAAATTTCCTAATTGTGCTCTTTCTTTTCCTTCATTTTTTGGGTAGTCAGTGGAATAGAAGTTACCTTCACATATTTATTGTCCACAAAGCTTATAACAACATCATTGATATTGGATATATGTAGCCTCATCAAAGTTTTCCATGCAGGAAAGTTCTCCTTGTTTAGCTTTGGTACCTCACTTTTGTGAGTCATGATCTTTAGCTTTAAGTACCTTCAAACTTCTTTTTATATGCACTAAGCTCTAATTCCAATTGTTGGAATATTTCTAGAATAACTAAGGGGTGGGTGAATTAGTTACTCAGGGTCCATAAATACCATTTCAACAATCCAACATTAAACATTATAACTTCTTCTTAACCTATTGTACCTTGGTCTCTATTGTATACTTATATTAAAAAATGACTTATAGTTCATTGTCATAATATAATAGACTTGTTGAATGTAAACATGTAAATGTAAAACACCATAAAACATTCAACACAAGTTTGATACTAGGATTTAATGTGGAAATCTAATATAGGAAAAACTACAAGCAACATGTCACCACTTTTCACTCTTTTAAAGTGATCATTGTTAGGATCCAACCCTATTAAATGTTACAATACACACTCTTAAATGTGACCTAGTTATAGGATTTAATCACCCTATTAGGAGTGGCCCTATCAGAGGACTTTATAAGATTCCATTTAGAATATCACCTTGCTAAATGATTTACATAGACTATTAAGTCCTTCAACGAATATTAGGTAAACCTTTGATTAAAAGGATTTCAATATAAATTATTTACAATGATTAGAAATAAAATGCTAGGGTTTGATATGTATGATTACAACTCACTTTTCAGTTTAAGATCTCTATTTAGTTCATGTGTTTATTCTTTGATAAGCCTTTTGTGTCACCTCTATCTTTGGTTGGCTTGGAAACCCTTCAAGCAATCATCCTTCTCCTCACAACAAACTTAATCGTTCTTCTTAGATTCTCTTATCAACCTCAACAACTATCTTCCTTGTTATTAGAAATACACACAAGATTTATGTTTTAACTCTTTGCATCTCATAATCCATGCATATATCACCCCATTATATACTCTTCGACACACTCTACTCTTATGCATTCATCCTTGTCTACCTCTGCTCCATACTCATAGCTTGACTCTATACCTCCTTAAATAGGTAAATTCTAATTTTTTATTTTTCATGATCAACATAGATCTTAGGATTTACGATATGACTCATCAAGAGTCATTGTGTAGGTGCACTAAAATTACCACAATTTTTAAAACTGTTAAGTTGCCACCCATGATAAATTTCCACTAATGTATTCCTTGATACTAAGAAAGTTTCTATGAAGGATTGAATTGTTTCTAAGTCTAGATATGTAGATGTGGAAGCAAAATGGTGAAAATCCAAAAAAGTTTTAAAGAAATGGATAATTAATTTTCTACTACAATTTTTGAAGTCAAAGTTGATTTTTCTACCATGAAGAAGCACTTCTTGAATTTTCCACAATGGAGTAGTCAAATCGAGATTTTCCACCAAAGAAAAAATGCATAGTGTAAAACTCATTTTCTGTTGTGCCTTTCGCAATCATTTTTAGATTTTCCATTGGAGAAGAAAATGTTTCATTTTGCACCAAAGGGAAAAGTGTAGTGGAAAACTCATTTTTTGCTATGCCTTTCATAGTCATTTTTAGATTTTCCATTGGACAAGAAAATGTTTCATTTTCTACCAAAAGAAAAAAGGCATAGCAGAAAATTCATTTTTTGCTATGGCTTTCACAGTTAAAGTTTATTTTTCCACATGAGGAGACAAAAGGAAAATATCAATCCACAATGAAGGTATATGGGATCTAGTATCAAGATCACTCAAAAAAAGTAATTTGTGAATCAATTTACATCAAAATTGTGCCCACTACATGGAAATGGAAAATTGAAGATTGGGTGCACTTTTCATACTCAAAAATAGAATTTCCACCAAGCATTAAATCCACAATAGAGAGATGGAAAAGAGCTCTTAATTGATTAAAAAAAGAATGATAATCTCATAACAATTTATCACTTGAAGATTTGGACATCAACATGACATTAAATATGAAGTGGATAATTCATTTTTTGTTATGCTTTTCACAATTAGTTTGGAGTTTTCCACAAAGGGAGAAGACAAAAGTCAAATTTCCACAAAGGATGAATTGAAGTACTCCATAACTAGTGACCTAAGAGCAAAGAAGAAATATTGCTTGTTAATTATGTTCAAAGTGTAGCTGTTACTAGAATGTGTGAATTTCACCTACAACAAAGAAGTGGAAAATTGAGAACTTGGTATGCTTTTCAACCTTCATTTAGGATTTTCTGCCACAAGCATTCTAGAGAATCTCTCCCAAAATTCAGCAAAGAATCAACATGGTAAGCATGAAAGAACATACTAGAAAATTGAAGATATCTGGTTTACAAAGCATGTGAAAGAAGAATGACTAGAAAGATTATTTTATCAATTTTGATTTTGTAACAGTCATATAGACTAGTGTTCAGTAGCTCATATCTTTTCACTCAGTGATTATTTTTCCAATTGCTTCAATTAGAATGTAGATAATTAGTTTTGGAAAAACATATCCAAAAATGAGCTTAATCTAATGGTCAAAGAAAAAGACATGTCTCCCTAAACATGACCCATTTTTACTTGGCAGCAGTATTTATTTTGGAGTCCGCCCAACAAAGGAAAGATTTTGATATTGATTTAATATATTTAAATGCTAATTGCTAAAATATAATTTAAATATGTTAATATATTTTATTATTAATTTTAAAACTTAATAAGCATATCAGTTTTCAAAAGGAAAAAGGTGAGAAGTCAAAGAGACAAGAGTCGGTTATAGAACTAAAAACTCATTGGAAGAAACCAAAGGATTGTTGGAGAATGTATTTATTGTAAAAAAATTTCATCTACAAAGGGTTCTTCTTTTCTACAAGAGTAGGTATTGCTGGAGTGGAGGGGAGATAGCAATTTATGTCATGTATTTCATTTCATGCATTTAGGAGTTCTATGTTTTGATTTCTATAAAAGATTTGGCCAAAGTTGCAAGCAAATAAAAATCAAAGCATTGTATTTTTTGTGTTCAAAACAAAGAAGTGTTTTGGTTTGAATTAGAGAATTTGGGTTTTATTTTCTGTATATATTCAATCAAAGCATTGTTGTATTCAATTTTGGACATTATCTTGCATCTTGTGTCAAATAATAAATGTGTTGTAGATCAGAGTATTTGCATGTATTCCTATTGCAAAAATCTGAATATTAAATCTTCATTTCTTCATTGCATTCACATAGTCTACAACCATATTGCATTATCGATATCAAGAAGTCATAGGAATTGTGGGTTCTTGGCATTGGCTAGTTTTAGGAACTAAAATCTACCTGAGTTAGTTTTATCTAGGGTTGGCTTGGTTTTCCTCTTCCATTCTTTAGTTAGGAACGTACCCAATTAGTTTAGGAACAAAAAAAATCATTGAATATCATTGATAAGGGAGTTGTGCCTTTCAATTTAGAGGAAATCTATCAACCTTGTGATAGGTTATCCAACTGTTGGTATCAAATTATTTCTCACAGGTTTTGTCATTTAAGAGTTACATTGGAAAGAACAATTTGTTTACCAACATATTTTTTGTGACTTTGTTGAGGAAGTGAAAAAGAAGATTAGTGTCAAAGATTGTTTCCTCAGTTTTATTATTATCTTTGGTATCTAGATATTGGTGACTCTATTATTGGTTCTCATAATTTTTGGTTAAGGAGTCTGGTGTTTTCATTTTTAGAATTATTATTATCTCTACTTGTAGGAGATTAGTGACTCTATTATTAAAGGACTATTCCTTTTAAAGTTGTGAAAGAGAGGAGGCTAAGCCCTTCCTTTATTGAAATTTATCATACTCACAATCCAATTTTGTGTAATCTTTTTTATGCTTTTAGAGAAAGCATTACCCATGGAAGAAAAATGAAATTGAGTATAAAAGAAGATCATGCCCCAATTGTGTTATGGAAAGGTGTTTGTGCCAGGTATCACAAATTGAAAGAGCTAGAGGTGAAGACAAAGTTATTACAACACTATGAGGAAAGGGTGTTGTAGATAAGAAATGAATTAAAGGTGGACGATGAAGTGGTTTCAAAAGTCCCACCTGATTTTTTTTTCTATAATTTTTCAATCTTGAGTTAGCAAGAAGTTCAACCAAGAAAGAAAATCAAAAGGAAACCCACATTTGAAGAAATAAATGTCGAGAGTGATCCTAACTTACAATTCCTTTGGATAGCATTTAAATAAACTATTACTAAAGCTAAAAGAAAAGGATTAAATCCCTTAAAAGATCATCAACCTACTCTATTGTTAAAGTGTGTGATCCAAGGATATTTTAATGTTGAAGACCAAAGAAAAGGGAAGTATGTTTAAGCAAGTTTACCTGAAGAAAAATCAGTAAAATAAGAACTAATACCAATCAATTGCTTGGTTCTTGGAGAATAAGAAATACCCCAGCTTCCAGAGGCACAAAAGTCAATGAACAAAGAAACTCTTGATGATAGCAAGGAAATGGTAAGTGAAATAGAAAATGAGGATTTACCCATGCTTTTTTTTTCTCTTGTTGTTGAAAGTTTCAAATTTGAAGAGAATAATGAAGATCATTTTTTGCATAATATTTCTTGTGAAAGTCATCCCTTGGTTTGTATACAAGCAGAATATGAAACTTTTAAGTTTAAAGAAGATGATATTAAAAATGATTTTTGATCCTCACAAGTTTATGATGGTCCTATATTAGAATCATTTTCATTTGATGAAAGTGAAAAGTTAAGCATTCTCGACGAACTATGTATCAACAAAAAGGCTAGATCATGTTTTGGTGATTATGAAATTAAGTCTAAAATTTTAGTTGAAGAAAAAGGTGCAAGAATAGATTTTTTATAGAGATCTTTAGTGCCTTACAATGTGTTGTAGCATCATGAAGATGATGAAGAGCCAGATTACATTTTTCTTTGTCATGAAATGGAAGTTAATCAATCTTTGGTGCCAATTGAATGTAAGTCTTCTTCTACAACTTATTCAAGTATTGAAGTTTTAAAATTAGATAAAGATTTTTCGGACTTAATAGCTACAAAGGATGATAAAATTATTTCATTTTGGATTGACCCTATGTGTGAAGAAGACTAATGTTATTTCAGCCTTGATGTAGATTCTGAAATTTCTTTATTAAATGATCAAGTTGAAAGTTATGAGTACAAATATGTTGTAGCATCTTTTCCAAAAGCTTGTGATTATTTTTCTCTTGAGAAAAGAATTGTTGAATACATGAGAAGTAATGTGTAGATGAATTCCAAAAAATTAGAGGTATATGATGAGGCATGGTTGTTTGGGATATAATGCTACACTAAGAAAAAGCAAAGAATTAAACAAAGAATAAATGCAATTTTAAAAAAAAAAAACTTAATACAAGTACAAAGATTAAATCACCCTCAATCCGTAAACCTCATAATAAAAGAAGATATCATCCATATACATTTCCATAATGATACTAATACATATTGAGTTCACTACAATAATGAAGAACAATATCATTCTTAGACGTCTATGACTAATACAAGGACTCTCAAGTATCAAATTCTGTTTCAAGAAGTAACTTCAACAATCATCCTTAGCTACCTATTATTCAACTTGAAACACCTGAAACATACACAAAAATGCAACACAACACAAAGACGGCTCAGTACATACTGAGTTTAAAACTGTAGTCCACCTGCATACATGTTAGAATAAACATATACAAAACCATAATGCAGATATCTGAACCACATAACATAGTGCAATTCAAAAATTAATATGCAAGAAGTAAACATCGTCTTAACAGTGCAAAATTAAACTCGCACTAAGAATAACTAGTAAATGAATCATATATATACTGAGGTGTCATCACTAAGGTGCTAAGATACTGCATCTGTATATGGTAAGCTCATAGACAACTCATAGTGGGATTCTCTATGGTACTTGTGAAATGATGTAATAGAAATTTGCCTTGTTCTTTGCACTTAACCTTACTAGTTTAAGTCATAGGTAAAGCCAATTATCTTTTGTATGTAATTAACCCACCCCATTCATCTTAAAATTATCATTGAATTAATTAACTAAATAGAATAGATCGATATTCAGCCACCTCGATATACGTTCATTACAACTATCCTTAAAATATACATCAAATAGATATTCTAAGAATGTACATGCAACGATTAACAGTCAATTTTCACATGATATTACATTCTTCATCTTTTAAAAATCTCATTCTCTATTGTCAAATTTGAAAGTAAGCTTAGGTTATTTTAACAATAGAAATAAATACTACAATATTATAATTTCGTAAATATAACTAAACTTGTTACATCAGTTTAATGATATTTACCAGTCGTAGTACTATACTACTTATTCCTACTGTTATAATAAACTAAACTTATCCTTCAAAATGACCAAGATAATAAAACAATATACATATGATATTCTTGCTTTAAATGACATATCATCAAACATATATCATAAATTTGCCTCATAAATGAAACAACTTTCCATTTCAATTATAAACTGAAATACATCTATATAAATAAAAAGGATATTGTTTCAACATATTATCTCAAAAAAATCCATAAATGCTATTAAGATGCTTCATAGCATATACTAAACATAATTGAATCCAAGTGAAACCAATGCTTTAACGAAGGACCCTTTACAATGTCATTGATTATTCAACTGTCTATTGAAGTTTTATCACTGATTGACAATAAGCCACCAACCAGTTATAACTACAATAGCATATAAAAATATAATATCTGAGATCAATTCAAAATGCACTTCACAAATATGAAAAGTAACTTACATCATGCCAATAACCAAAAGTAATTAGGATGCAAATCCCTAAGCTATAAGAAGCACACCAACTGATCACATAATGACCCTGTCGATATTGCAATAGCAGGATCTATCCTTGTTTTTTGTTTATAAAAATAATGTCATATTCAGTTACGAACAGTTTCACAAACAATAATTAATTATGACTCAATTCCATCCTATTTTAATGGTTATTTTATGCTATGGCAAAGAATTTTCTACTTGAATCAAGCTTCCTTTGAACTATTTAACAAAATGTCATTACCATTAAATGTCACATACTGTTCGCTATGTTACTATTTTAATATATAATAACTGAGCTATAGAATTCAAGCATACTATTTCTTTTTTTTTTTAAAAAGACATAACCCTCATTTTAAATCATTTATATCTTAAAAATAGAGTGGTTGTGCCCTTATTCGGTCACAAGTCTACAACCTAATGCGAACTCAATTCTATGGCCGAACCTCCATAAATTTCAATGGGGACTGTTTGACAACATTTTAAATCACAAAATAACACTATGCTGATTATTGCTAGTTCATCATTAATTAAGTTTAATATTAACTATAAGGCCTAATGTCTTCCCTCTGTTTCATACAGCATTGATACCTGGTCTATACTTTAGGTTTCATACAACTAAATTCCATATAAAAACCTTTTATTAAATAATAATCCATGTCTTAGAAATAACCTCTATGGGTCAGACATAACGGCGTACCTGTGAGTATATATATTTTCATAAGACGGGCTTGAGTTTAACACCTCAAGACTTCCATGAAACACAATATATATTCCCTTTAATCCTTATAATGTTGGCTGTGTAAGGAGAATTTCATAACCGCAAATCCTTGCTCAAAAAAAAAAAAAAATAAACAATAAAAAAATCTTAACTTCACGCAAACTGTTCAAACAATAATTGTGCCTCAATCTTCATGCCATCTATTTGATGTTATGACTAAACCTTAGTCCGTGCAATTTATATAGTCGCAAGCATGTAATTCTTACTAGATTCAAGTTGGTGGAAACCACATGTTTGGGGCAAAGCCCGAAATATATGTATACAGAAAATCTCAAAACATTTCTCCATACTCCACACTCAAGTATGGATACGTGCAGACCTGCGCCATACACAATGCCCAAGTTTGCATATATCCATGCTTGAGTGTCAAATATTCCTCATTACAAACTGATACATGCATAACAAAAAACAATTGCAAATTATAAAGATAGAGAGAGTAGGGTAAGAAATTGCCCCTACTTGCAAATTAGTAGATGGTAAATGTTCAACTCAAAGCACTTTAGCAACTCACCGTTCAAGCCGAAACCCCAACTCAAAACCACACTTCCAAAATTCCAAAGCAAATAAACTTGCTTGAAATAGAGGATAAGGTTTTCAACAGAAAAACTCGAATGCAATGCAAGAGGCTGATTGATAGTGAGAAACTCAACAGTGGTCGGCCTCATAAGAATAAATGTTCTATCAGCAAATTCCTCCATGATGTCAATTCCTTAGCAACCAACATCATAGGTGTTTAACAAAACAGAGCAATGCGGCCAATTTTCTAGCCCAATCTCAACAAGAAACCAAAATGACATAATACCTTCATTAACCTGCATTTATTCAACTGCGACACTTCATAGGGCCATGCTCATGACAGTCACAATGCCACTGCCATGTTTTGGCTTTAATAAATATGTTCCCTCTTTCATGGCATTCGATACCCATTTAGGGTTACCTAATGCTAAAGAGGTATTAAACCCTTTTTTAAAAAAAAAATGTTTATGCCAATTCCAACTTAGGGTATTTAAACCCTTTTTAATCACAAGTATATATATAATATATATAAATCAAGTAATCAAAATCATCTTAAGGTATATGTATTCAAAAGAATCTAATCCCTTTACAGCACAAGCCTATATGCTATACTGAAAACAAATCCAATGAAATAATTCAATCCCTTTTCAACCACATATACGAAAATATAAATGAAAAGTTATAAATACATACAGCATATTAACTTTCAAATGTATTTGAAATGTCAAGTTAAACATACAATATATTTAACTTTCTTTCCAAAGCATACAAACACAGAAAGCAATTTGCATTGAGTTAAAAACATAATAAACATAATCTATACCAAATCAACATGCAGTTATTTATATGCCAGTTTCAAATCACAAAATCCTAGATCACCTTTACTACTAATAACATAGTTCAAAACAAAAAATACGTTCAGCATAAGTCTCATGATTCAAAGACAGTAATATAATCAAGTTCTTCAGAAATACAAACATAACAACTGAAAGGAACTCATAACACAAGGTCCTAATTTGTAGAAAACACTAAAGTAGTGGTTAGGCATGACACCCTCCCCCACTAGGATTTGACTTTCTCTTCGAAGTCAGTAAACAAGAACAGATGAGCTACTCTCATCATTTTAGTGTCCTCCTAGGTAGTAGATGTTTCATCATTGGGGTCCCATAGGACCCTTACCTGCCTTATTTCTCTTCCTCTTAAACTTATAATTCTACTTTGCATGATCTGCATTGGTTTCAACATGATTTGACCATCCATAATCTGCAAATTTTTCCAATCAAGCACATGAGCAATATCAGGTATATACTTACGCAAAATTGAAACATGAAATACATTATGAATGCATGAAAGACTCAGTGGCAAGGAAAGTTTATAGGCAACAGGTCCAATCTGTTCCAAAATTTCAAACGGACCAACGAATCAAGGTGTTAGCTTGGATCCCTTTCCATAACGAATTGGACTCTTACGCGGTCTTACTTGGAGAAACACTTTATCACCCACCAAGAATTGAAGGTCAATTCTATGCTTATCAGCATATTTCTTCTATCTATCATGAGAAATAATAAGGTGCTCTCTGATCCTTTTAACCTATTGCTCTAAATCTTGCAACATATCAGGTCCTACAAGGTCTACCATACAATGCTTGAATGGGTGCCATACCTAAGGAACTATGATATCCATTATTATAAGTGAACTCTACCAAGTGTAGATACTCCCATTTATTCTATCTATCCATTACGTACATCCTAAGCATGTCTTCTAGAATCTGGTTGACACATTCAGTCTATCCGTCTATCTCTGGGTGATAAGCTGAACTGAAATTTAGCTGAGTACCTAACTCTCACTACATCAATCTCCAAAGAGAAGAAGTAAACATTGGATCCCTATCTAAAATAATCTTTTTAGGAATACCATGTAACTTAACTACTTGCTCCATATATATCTTGGCAACCGTTGCTGCATTATAGGACGATTTAAGTGGAATAAAGTGGGCAACCTTTGAAAATTAGTCCACTACCATCATAATAGCATCATGGCTACGAGATGTAATAGGAAATCCAGTAATAAAATCTATAGAAATGGTGTCCCATTTCCATTCTGGAATATTATGTGGCTGCAATAATCTCACAGGGTGCTGATGTTTAGCCTTAACTCACTAACATTCCAAGCATCAAGCCACAAAATCTGCTATGTCTGTCTTCATTCCAGGCCAATAGTAATGCTTCTTAAGGTTAGCATGCATTTTCTTGAGACCTGGGTGAGCTGAATACGGTGCTTTGTGGGCCTCAAACAAAACCAAATTTCTCAAATCACCCAACTCAGGAACATACACACTCCCTCTAAATAGCAGTAAACCTTCAAAATTTACTGAATACCCCTCAAAATGGCCTTCTAAGATGCTGCCACTATCAATAACAGCTTTAACATACTAAAACCAATGATCTCTGGAGAGGTTCTATAAATTTTTTTCCTTAAGATCCACTGTTAGGATCAAAGAAGATAATTCATGTTGCCTTTTGCTAAGTGCATCAGTAATAATGTTCTTCTTCCCTTGCACATAACTAATGTTGAAGTCATATTCACATAGGAACTCCATCCATCTTCACTGCCTATCATTGAGGTCTGGTTGTGTGAAAAGATACTGAAGGTTTTGGTCATCAGTATGTAACTCAAATTATTGACCCAAAAGAAAATGCTACCACTTGGTCAAAGCATGCATGATCACCGCAATTTTGAGATCATGAGTAGGGCAATTCACCTCATGACTCTTTAGTTTTCTAGACTCATAAGCTATAACACATCCTTCTTGCATCAACACTGCCCCTATGCCATCCAAAGATGCATCAGTACAAACCATGAACTCCTTAACTAAATCAGAGACTGCCAGAACTGGTGCACTAGTAAAACATTTCTTAACTTTCTGAAATGCTGCCTCGCATTCCTCTGTCCACACAAATCTCTTCCCTTTTCTCTGAAGAGATGTGATAGGATGTTCTATTCTGGAAAAGTTTGACACAAATCTGTAGTAATAGCTTGCTAAGTCCATGAAACTTCAAACCTTGGACACATTTGCAGGTGTTGGCCTATCTACAATAGCTCGAATTTTGTATGGATCTATAGAAATTCCATCCCTTGAAATGATATGACCTAAGTAACAAATCTTTGATTTGAAAAATTTTCACTTCACAGGATTGGCATACAATTTGTTCCTACAAAGGCATTCCAAAACTTGTTCTAGATGCTAGTTGTGCTCCTCAGCAGTGTTAGAATACACCAGAATATCATCCAAAAAAACCACTATGAACTTGTCTAGGAAAGTTCTAGGCACACCATTCATTAGGCTCATAAAGATAGAAGGTGCATTTGTTAACCCAAAAGGTACTACTTTGAATTCATAGTGCCCATACCTGGTGCAAAAAGTTGTCTTATGAATATCAGCTTCCTGGATTCTAAGTTGATGATACCTGAATTTCAAATCAATCTTCAAAAAGACTCGGGCACCCTTGACTTGATCAAACAAGTCATCAATTCTAGGCAAAGGATACCTATTCTTAACAGTGACCTTGTTTAACTATCTATAGTCTATGCAAAGTCTTAAGGAGTCATCTTTCTTCTTAACAAAGATTATCGAAGCACCCCAAGGTGATACACTAGGATGAATCAAACCTTTCTCTAAAAGCTCCTCCAACTAAAATTTAAGTTCAACTAGCTCTTGAGCTATCATTCTGTATGGAGTCTTGGAAATTGGTTTCGTTCCTAGCACTAAATTGATTCAAAAATCAATTTCTCTTCTCAGAGGTATTCCAGGAATCTCTTCAACAAAAAAATTTTAAAAACTCTACAAGACTGGATGATCGAGAGAAGAACCTTTAACCATGGAATATTCTAAGTCATTTACCAATATGGCAAACACACACAGCCTTTTCAAGCACACCTTGCCAATTGCTTGGCAGAAATTATCCGCAAAGAGATGGGTCTCTTGATTCTAGCAATAACCCTAGCTGATCCAACATCATCCAAACAATTAATTGTCTTATCCTTGCCATCCATAATAGCTTGATGTTGTTCTAAGCAATCCATTCCCAAAACTATGTCATACTATCCTAAAGGTATAACCCTAAGGTTCGTTGAAGTAGAAAAAGGTTTCATTCGAATCTTACAGTCAGGAGCAACAATATCAACATTCACCCTAGAACCTGATGCTGACTCCACTTGCCATCTATTCCTTGCCCTAACCAAAGGAATTCCACTACAAGCAACTAAAGTAGAAGAAATAAATGAGTCTATAGCTCAAGAGTCAAATAAGATAGATGCTTTCATACATTGAGTATTACCCTGAGCTTCAATAATTGTGCTCTGGTGTTCGGCCTACTTCTGATCTAGGGTAGCAAAAACACAATGGTTCCTAGTAGAATCACCAACTATCACTTTAGACCTAGTTGGCTTAGGTCCAACCTTCAGCTTGTCCTAGTTAGGGCATTGAGACTGGTAATGACCTATCTGTCCACAATGATAACACTCAATAGATTTCTTGAATCCCATGTTCTGACCTAAGGGACTAGGAGATGGATTATTACTCTACACACTTTGAGGTGGTTGAGATGGTCTAGGCCATTCTGAACCCTTGGAATTCTTATCAAACTTCCTCTTCTTGAATTTCCAAACTGAAATTCCTAATTTCAAACTATTCTAAGGAGGCTTTTGATTCTTACTGACATTCGAGGTAGGTAGATCCATGCTAGTTTTGTATGAAGTCCCATGATAGCCAGACTTCATCTCGATAAGCTTTGCTTGCTGCAAAACTTCCTGCATAGACACAGGTCTAAAAGTTCTCACTTCCTCCCCGATCTTGGGCATAAGCCCCCCGATAAAATGTTGTATCATGGCCTTATCATTTTTTGCGCAACCAATTTTTTTTTTAAGCTCATAGAACCTACATTCATAAGCTTTCACTGTAGAGCCAAACTACATAATCTAAAAGAACTCCTCTGCATGGGCCTGACGCCAATATTCAGACATGAACCTCTCCTTGAAACACTCAACAAAGAGCTCCCAAGTAACTAAAGAGATATCAATTCCAAGCTTCTCCAACTCCTATTCCAGCCACAAAGAACTGAATCCCCTCAAATGCATAACCGTCCATCTTACTTTCATGTTACTCAAGTAACGGTGTAAGATAAAGCACCGCTCAATATTCAGCAGCTAAGCTTCTACTGCTATACCCTATTCCTTACCATAAAATAACATCCCTTGCACCTTGGAAAGATCCTTGAGCTAAGCTCTTGCCACTGGATCATCCTCTACAAGAAGGTTAATACCCTACACAAGAGGTATCCTAATATTTGCTCCCCCACCAAGAATCTAGTTGTTAGTCTCAATATTATCGAGAAGTTCCAGTATCCGTTGAAGTACCATCGCTTCATCTACCTTGTTATCATAGTTATTTCCAACCCCAACATTATGATCAAACTAATCATCCCCAACAATTCTCTGGTGCCTAGGACCTCTACCATGGCCCCTGCCCCTACCTCTACCTCTGCCAGCAAAGTTATCCTCAGGAATGCCATGTCCTCGAGCTTCTCTTGTGATGGGAGGCATGATAGCAACCTAAAAACAATTAACTGTTAATAATGCATCGAAGACAAGAAAAAACCCTATAACCCAAGAGTCCTAGTTATTCAAACCACACTCTAATACCAAATGTAATGCTACAGTAAGCAAAAGAAAAGAATTAAACAAAGATTAAACACAAAATTTTATTTTTTAAACCTTAATACAAGTACTAAGATTGAATCACCCTCAATCTGTAAACCTCATAATAAGAGAAGATATCATCCATATACATTTCCATAATGATACTAATACATATCGAGTTTAGTACAATAATGAAGAACAATATAATTCTTAGACGTCTATGACTAATACAAGGACTCTACAAGTATCAAATTTTATTTCAAGAAGTAACTTCAATAGTCATCCTTAGCTACCTATTATTCAACTTGAAACACCTGAAACACACACAAAAATGCAACACAACACAAAGAGGGCTTAGTACATACTAAGTTTAAAAGTGTAGTCCACTTGCATACATGTTAGAATAAACATATACAAAACCATAATGCAAATATTTGAACCACATAACATAGTGCAATTCAAAAATTAATATGCAAGAAGTAAACATCATCTTAACAATGCAAAATTAAACTCGCACTAAGAATAACTAGTAAATGAATCATATATATACTGAGGTGTCATCACTATGGTGCTAAGATAATGCATCTGTATATGGTAAGCTCATAGACAACTCATAGTGGGATTCTCTATGGTACTCGTGAAATGATGTAATAGAGACTTGCCTTGTTCTCCGCACTTACCCTTACTAGTTTAAGTCATAGGTAAGGCCAATTATCTTTTGTATGTAATTAACCCACCCCATTCATCTTAAAATTATCACTAAATTAATTAACTGAATAGAATAGATTGATATTCAGCCACCTAGATATATGTTCATTATAGCTATCCTTAAAATACACATCAAACATATATTCTAAGAATGTACATGTAACGATTAACGATCAGTTTTCACATGATATTACATTCTTCATCTTTTAAAAATCTCATCTTCTACTATCAAATTTGAAAGTAAACTTAGGTTATTTTAACAACAGAAATAAATACTACAATATTACAATCTCGTAAATATAACTAAACTTGTTACATCAGTTTAATGATATTTACTAGTCGTAGTACTATACTACTTATTCCTACTATTATAATAAACTAAACTTGTCCTTCGAAATGACCAAGATAATAAAACAATATACATATGATATTCTTTGTTTAAATGACATATCATCAAACATATATCATAAATCTACCTCATAAATGAAACAACTTTCCATTTCAATTATAAACTGAAATACATCTGTATAAATAAAAAGGATACTATTTCAACATATTATCTCAAAAAAATCCATAAATGCTATTAAGATGCTTCATAGCATATACTAAACATAATTGAATCCAAGTGCAGCCAATGCTTTAACGAAGGATCCTTTACAATGTCATTGAATATTCAGCTGTCTATTGAATTTTTACAACTAATTGACAATAAGCCACCAACCAGTTATAACTACAATAGCATATAAAAATATAATATCTGAGATCAATTCAAAATGCACTCCACAAATATGCAAAGTAACTTACATCATGCCAATAACCAAAAGTAATTAGGATGCAAATCCCTAAGCTATAAGAAGCACATTAACTAATCACATAATAACCCTATCGATATTGCAATAATAGGATCTATCCTTGTTTTTTGTTTATAAAAATAATATCATATTCAGTTACGAACAATTTCAAAAACAACAATTAATTATGACTCAATTCCACCCTATTTTAATGGTTAGTTTATGTTGTCACAGAGAATTTTCTACTTGAGTCAAGCTTCCTTTTAACTATTTGACAAAATGTAATTACCATTAAATGTCACATATTGTTCGCTATGTTACTGTTTTAATATATAATAACCGAGCTATAGAATTCAAGCATACTATTTTAATTTTTTTAAACAAGAACATAACCCTCATTTTAAATCATTTATATCTTAAAAATAGAGTGGTTGTGCCCTTATTCGATCATAATTCTACAACCTAATGTGAACTCGTGTATGTGGCTGAACCTCCATAAATTTCAATGGGGACTGTTCGACAGCATTTTAAATCACAAAATAACACTATGTTGATTATTGCTAGTTCATCATTCATTAAGTTTAATACTAACTATAAGGCTTGATGTCTTCTCTTAGTTTCATATAGCATTGATGCCTGGTCTATACTTTAGGTTTCATACAACTAAATTCCATATAAAAACCTTTTATTAAATAATAATCCATGTTTTAGAAATAACCTCTATGGGTTGAACATAACGGTGTACCTGTGAGTATATATATTTTCATAAGACAGGCTCGAGTTTAACACCTCAAGACTTCCATGAAACACAATATATATTCCCTTTAATCCTTATAATGTTGGTTGTGTAAGGTAAATTTCATAACCCCAAATCCTTTCTTAAAAAAAAAAAAACTACACCATAACAAAATCTTAGCTTCACGCAAATTGTTCAAACAATAACTATGCCTCAATCTTCATGCCATCTGTTTGATGTTATGACTAAACCTTAGTCCATGCAATTTATACAGTCACAAGCATGTAATTCTTACTAGATTCAATTCAGTGGAAACCACATGTTTGCAGGGGCAAAGCCCAAAATATATGTATTTAGTGAATCTCAAAAAATTTCTCCATACTCCACACTCAAGTATGGATACATGCAGACATGTGCCATACACAGTGCCCAAGTTTTCACATATCCATGCTTAAGTGTCAAATATTCCTCATTACAAACTGATACACGCATAACGAAAACAAATTGCAAATTATAAAGATAGAGAGAGTAGGGTAAGAAATTGCCCCTACTTGCAAATTAGTAGATGGTAAATGTGCAACTTCAAGCACTTTAGCAGTTCGTCGTTAGAGCTGAAACCCCAACTCAAAACCACACTTCCAAAATGCCAAAGCAAATAAACTTGCTTGAAATAAAGGATAAGGTTATCAACAGAAAAACCTGAATGCAATGCAAGAGGCTGATTGATAGTGAGAAACTCAATAGTGCTCGGCCTCATAAGAATGAATGTTCTATCAACAAATTCCTCCATGATGCTGATTCCTTAGCAACTAGCATCACAAGTGTTTAACAAAATAGAGCAATGCGGCAAAGTTTCCAGTCCAATCTCAACAAGAAACCAAAATGACATAATACCTTCATTAACCTGCATTTATTCAACTGTGACACTTCATAGGGCCATGCTCATGATAGTCACAATGCCATTGCCATGTTTTGCCTTTAATAAATATGTTCCCTCTTTCATGGCATTTGATACCCATTTAGGGTTACCTGATGATAAAGAGGTATTAAACCCTTTTAAAATTAAAAATGTTTATGCCAATTTCAACTTAGGGTATTTAAACCCTTTTTAATCACAAGTATATATATGATATATATAAATCAACTAATCAAAATCATCTTAAGGTATATGTATTCAGAAGAATCTAATCCCTTTATAGTACAAGCCTATATGTTATTCTAAAAACAAATCCAATGAAATAATTCAATCCCTTCTCAGCCACACATATGAAAATACAAATGAAAAGTTATAAATACATACAGCATATTAACTTTCAAATGTATTTGAAATGTCAAGTTAAACATACAATATATTTAACTTTCTTTCCAAATCATACAAACATAGAAAGCAATTTACATTGAGTTAAAAACATAATAAACATAATCGATACCAAATCAATATGCAGTTATTTATATGCCAGTTTCAAATCACAAAATCCTAGATCACCTTTACTGCTAATAACATAGTTCAAAATAGAAAATACATTCAGCATAAGTCTCGTGATTCAAAGATAGTAATATAACGAAGTTCTTTAGAAACACAAACATAACAACTAAAAGGAACTTATAACACAAGGTCCTAATTTTTAGAAAACCCCGAAGTAGTCGTCAGGCATGACATGGGAAATATTTTGGCTCACTAATTTCTAGCACTACATTATTGTGGCATTTAGACATGAAAAGTTTTCCTATAGGTCTTGGTTTTGGTTTAGCCTTGCAAAACATAACCCACTTTATCGAAGAGTCTTATACTTCTCTTTGCCAATTAATGGTAATGCTCCTATCGAGATTTTAGGTATTGATTAAATCTATATCTCTATTTTAAATGAAAGATTTTCAAATTTGATGAAAGAAAAGGGTGAAAAAGTTATCTTAGTCAAGATTTATCCTCGCCTTGAAGAAGCAAATTTGTATGTTGAGAGCACCATGGATGCTAGAAATTCTTTTGAGTATGGTAGTCTCAAGTGTTTGCATAATAAAGATGATATGATATTTTCCTTGGAGATGTCTAAGTTATAGTTTGAGATTGGGAATGATTCTAAATCTTACATTCAAAAGGATAAAGAAGAATTAGAAATTAATGACAAAGTATGGTTACTTGGAAAATATTTTTGGGTCACATATTTTCAGCATGCTTCTAGATTCACTTTCAACAATGATGAAGTCATGAAAAGGCAATGGTTTTTTTGAAGCTTGTTAGAGTGCAAGTTTCTTTTTTGGAAAGGATCATACTTCTCCTTTCTGGTTAATGTTTATGTTTGAGTTTCTCCCTACTCTCTTTCATTTTTGTGAGACCTCCTCACCTGTGTTTGTAAATAAGCTTTTCTTTTCGCAGTTTTAGTGTGCTTAGCTTAGTGTTTCTAGCTTTCTTAGTTTTTGTTCTACCTTACTCCCCTCTGCCATCCTGGCAAGCAATTCTTTCATAGTCCTATTTGTGCTTAGATTCTATAGCCCAATGGATAGGCACTTATCTTTTTTTAGAGATACTAGATTCCTTATGCACTTTGCAGCACTTAATCCCCATTCAGAGCTAGTTGTAGGCACACTAAAAGTACCCCAATTTTTAAAACTTTTAAGTCACCACCCATGATAAATTTCCAATAATGTATTCCTTGATTCTAAGAAAGTTTCTATGAAGGATTGAATTGTTTCTGAGTCCAGATATGTAGATGTGGAAGCAAAATGGTCAAAATCTGCCAAAGTTTTAAAGAAATGGATAATTCATTTTCTGCCATTAAGAAGCACTTCTTGAATTTTCCACAATGGAGTAGTCGAATCAAGATTTTCCACAAAAGGAAAAATGTGTAATGGAAAACTCATTTTTTGCTACGCCTTTCGCAATCATTTTCAGATTTTCCATTGGAGAAGTAAATGTTTCATTTTCCACCAAAGGGAAAAGCGTAATGGAAAACTCATTTTTCACTATGCCTTTCATAGTCATTTTCAGATTTTCCATTGGAGAAGCAAATATTTCATTTTCCACCAAAATGAAAAATGCATAGTGGAAAATTCATTTTCTGTTGTGCCTTTCGTAGCCAAAGTTTAGTTTTCCACATGAGGAGAGAAAAGACAAATCTCAATCCACAATGAAGGCATATTATGTCTAGTATCAAGATTACTCTAGAAAAGTAATTTGTGAATTAATCTATATCAAAATTGTGCCCACTACATGGAAATGAAAAATTGAAGATTGGGTACATTTTTCACACTCAAAAATAGAATTTCCACCAAGCATCAAATCCACAATAGAAAAATGGAAAAGAGCTCTTAATTGATTAAACAAAGAATGATAATCTCATAATGATTTATCACTTGAAGATTTGGACATCAACCTGACATTAAATATGAAGTGGAGAATTTATTTTTTGCTGTGCCTTTCGCAGTTAGTTTGGAGTTTTCCACAAAGGGAGAAGACAAAAGTCAAATTTCCACAAAGGATGAATTGGAGTGTTCCTTAACTAGTGACCTAATAGCAAAGAAGAAGTATTACTTCTAATTATTTTCAAAGTGTAGCTATTACTAGAATGTGTGAATTTCACCTACAATAGAGAAGTGGAAAAGTAAGAACTTAGTACGCTTTTCAACCTTCATTTGGGATTTTCCACCACAAGCATTCTAGAGAATCACTATCAAAATTCAGCAAAGAATCAACATGGTAAGCATGGAAGAACATACTAGAAAATTGAAGATATATGGTTTACAAAGCATGTGAAAGAAGAATGGTTGGAAACTTTATTTTATCAATTTTGATTTTGTACTAGTCATATACACCAATGTTCAATAGCTCATATCTTTTGACTTGGGGATTATTTTCTGATCACTTCAATAAAAATAGGTTTGGAAAAACATATCCAAAAATGAGCTTGATCCAATGGTGGAAGAAAAAGATATGCCTCCTGAAACATGACTCATTTTTACCTGGCAACGATATTTATTTTGCTATCTACCCAACAAAGGAAATATTTTGATATTGATTTAACATATTTAAATATCAATTGTTAAAATATAATTTAAATATTTTAATGTATATCATTATTAACTTTAAAAGTTAATAAGCATATCAATTTTCAAAAGGAAAAAAGGTGAGAAGTCAAAGAGACAAGAGTCAGTTATAGAACTAAAAAGTCATCAGAAGAAACCAAATGATTGTTGGAGAATGTATTTATTGTAAAACTTTCTCATCTACAAAGGGTTCTTCTTTTCTACAAGAGTAGGTATTGCTGGAGTAGAGGGGAGATAGTATTTTATGTCATGTATTTCATTTCATACATTTAGGGGTTTTATGTTTTGATTTATGTAAAAGATTTGGCCAAGTTGTAGGCCAATAAAAATCAGAGCATTGTATTTGTTGTGTTCAAAACAAAGAAGAGTTTTTCTTCGAATCAGAGAAGTTTGGTTTTATTTTTTTAATATATTTAATCAGAGCATTGTTGTATTCAATTTTTAACATTATCTTGCATCTTGTGTCAAATAATGAATGTGTTCTAGATCAGAGTATTTGCATGTATTCCTATTGTAGAAACTTGAATATTAAATTTTCATTTCTTCATTACATTCACATAGTTTGCATCCATATTGCATTACTAGTATCAAGAAGTCATAGGAATTGTGGGTTCTTGGCATTGGCTAGGTTTAGGAACTAAAATTTTCTTGAGTTAGTTATGTCTAGGGTTGGCTTGATTTTCATCTTCCATTATCAGGTTAAGAATGTACCCAATCAGTTTAAGAACAAACAAATTCATTGAATATCATTGATAAGGGAGCTACACCTTTCAATTCAGAGAAAATCTATCAACCTCATGATAGATTATCCAACTATTGGTATCAAATTTTTTTTGACAAGTTCAGGCATTTAAGAATTACATTGGAAAGAACAATCTATTTTCCAATACATTGTATCTGCCCATCTTCCTTCTTTTTCTAAAAACTTTTGATTGAATTTGATCATTAGGTATGATACTTAATCCTCACCTTGAATTAAATGATCCAACTCATCAATCTTATCTTCAACACAATTTCTATATCCCAAGAATTTAACTAAGTCAACTAGAAATCATGATTTCTCATATGCATTCAAAATATTGTCACTAGCCCATTACTAAGTTCTGATAATTGGTCATCATTGAATTTCTCGATCATTTTAAAACTTCTATCTCAACATTAGTATTATCACTTGGTCGATATTGATGCTCATTTAACACTAAATTTTTCTCAACACTTATTGTGGCTCAATTGACACTAGCATCACCTAGCATGATCTTCAAAGTTCCTAGATCTTTTACTATCTTGCTTGTTTAGGCTTTACATAAGTGATATATCTTGATTTGTATTGTAAAGACTTGAATATCTACATGATTTAAACATTCAGTTTGTTTTGTCAAAGTCTAACTAATCAAATGTCCATTGTAGTTTTCATTTTATAACTCAACCTTTCCTCTAGGTGCTTTTGTTATGTGAAATTTCTCAAATCCTCTTCATCAATCGAGTAAATATGACATTTAGATCAAATATCAACATGTTGTATCAATAGATTTGATGTCAATTACAATACAACAATTATTTCAATTTTAGTTTCCAACATTGATCATATATTTCAAGAATAAAGTATTTCATATTGACATAAAATTTCTTGAAGGGATTATTTTGGCCCTCATAAAATTGTCAACAAAACTTCATGGTAGAGGTATATTATTTTAGGTAAAACATGCAATACAATGTGTATTTCAAAAGCAAGTATTCATTAGAACTGGTATTATTTGCATACATAAATAAAATACAAAGGAAAGGTTCTATTGTAAAGAAAAACATTGAAATGAAACAAAATGAACACACAAAATCCCTACCTCTAGATTAAGGTAATGGCAACCCATATGATGATTTATTGAGAATATCTTTATTCCAATGTTGATTATTAATCTATTATGTTATTGATAAAAGTTGTGTGATGATCAGATCTTATATTTTATATCTGCAAACTTTGGATTATGGATTCTACAATATGTGTATAGAAAACATTACCATGAAATTCAAAACCATTATAAAATCGATAATTGATTAATCATTATAAAATAATTAAATTAGTTTCTTTTCATTTGGGACACGTCATTCAATGTTTATAGCTGTCTCTTTTTAATATACATGAATACTTCATTTTCTGTGCTACCACTATAAGGGATGCCTCTCGACATAATTAGTTTTTCCTCGAATGAAAGGATCTTTGTAAAAAGATAAAAATATGAAAATTTTAAACCATTCTTATATAAATAAAATTTAGGTAAATAATATAGGAATGACTTGTAGAGTTTATTATGTTTACTTGATTAATTTTCATAATGGGGTAAAAGAAAAATATTATATTTTTAAAATTTCTACAGGAAAGCATACATGCATGTACTTATGGAGGTGAAAAAATATGTAGCGATATTCATAGAAATCTCACCTCCATGTCTTGGTCCCTAAAAATGTGGCAAGAATAATACCTTAAAAAAATTAATAATGTTGTTATGCTTTATGGTAACAACCTATAGTACAACGGTAAATTTGTGAGCCTCTTATCTGAGAGGTCTTGAGTTTGAGTCTATTCATGTTTAATAAATAATTTTTGTTTTGTTTTGATAGTTAATAGGCCAAAGAAAAGCTTAATTATTATTATTTGTTAAATTATATTATTAATTTTTTTTTAAAGGCTTGACTAGACTTAAACACAAAACCTCTCAAATAAGAGGCTCACACTATAGCATCATGCTTTGACTTATGCCTAATATATTATAATAATAATTAGCATCAACATAGTAATTAATTTGATTGGCTTTGACCTATTACTTGCCAAAATTTTTTTAAAAAATGTTTCAATGTCCCAAGAATTTAGTATATAAGACCCAAACCAATTTAAGCCAATCATATCATTGATAGATAACATTTATAAATTTAAAATTTAAAATTTTTGTATTTTACTATAAAAAATATAAAATCTATTATAAAATAAGAAAATAGTAAATTTTGATTGGGTCATAAATTTTTTTAATCAATGATTAATACAAAAAAAATTAATAGTACTTAGCCTACCAATAAGTACTAATATGTTGAATCATACTGTGGATGGATTTTAGGTTTTGAGATTAGTGTTATAATATTGAATAGATTAAATCATTATATGTGGTTTGAGAGAAGAAATATAAATTTTCTTAAAAATTATGGATGGAGGAACTATTAGGAGGGGTCCTATTTATAATATAATACTTGGGGTTATAGAATTGAGTCTTTCAATTTATTTATGTTGTATATCATAAGTAAATAAATAACAAGTGTAAACAATTTTGATGATAGAGCATTTGAACATGAGATAGGTATTTTTAAATTTTGGAGATCTAAATATCTAGAATGAGGACAAGGTTGATGATCTAAGGGGACTAGAGAGAGTCTGTATAGCTTTTTGGTTTTGGGATGCATCTATATGTAATTATGGATATTGGTATGTTGGTTTTGGATCCCTTTATTACATCTAGAATGGGACATATCTCTATATGTATACTCTTTTCCTCATCAAACCTAAGAAGTATCTTTTCTAGAATAGGCATACAAATGTGGCTAGAGGAAATATTATTATCCTCATTTGAATGGTTGTCAGATCCCATATTTATTATGTTTTTGGGTGTTATGAGGATTTTTATTTTTATTTTCCTACTTTATTGGTATTTATAAATTTTGAGGACTCATTACCTCTTCTTGGAGTATTTCCCTTGATTTAGGATCTTTTCTTTGTGGGTGTTTAACTATTAGACATAGTAGACAACTTTATCTTGGAATGAACTTATCTACTCAAGTTTTTTAATGTTAAGGATGTAGGTATTTAAGACTTATAGTAGATACCCTATGTTTTAATGGTGTGGTGGTACAAATGATGTTGAAATTGATTAAAGATCAACACCACAACTCGCAAGATTCACCTACATACACACACCTCTCACAAAAAAAGAGAAGCAAAATCTATGGAGGCTAGAATTCCCAGATCCATAGATGAGACATTCTTGATGAGTAACAAGACAAATTACTATAAGAAAAAGTGAATGAATTAGTTATTACAAAGAGATCGACCCTTATAAAGGAGATCAAAACTCTAAAATGTAAAACCTAGGTTGCATGATAATAATTAATAAAAGAATCAATTATTAGATACTTAAAGTTTAGCTTAAGTAGAATAGAGCTAATTAAAAAATGTCTAATTACTCTAACGCCTCCCCTTAAGATAAACTTAAGGAGTAGCTACAAACCTAGAAACTACTAATGAAAGTAGATTAGGATCTCAACAAGAAATCTTGATGAGCTACCCAAGCACAACCAAAACTATGTAAAGAGGAACACTAGTACAAAAACAACAATATATTACTAAATAAACTACTGAAAATTGTAGATATGTGACTAATTTTGATCACATGACCAATGGTAGTTTATTGCTAGACATTTATCTCCCAACCAAATTTATGACTAAACTATTTTAATCATTGATTAGGTCATTGATTTAGTCGTTTATAGTTGTTACTTGGTAGTTTATATGGTAGTTTATTTGGTAATTTTTGTAGTTTTTTTGGTAGTATATTTGGTAGTCTATATGGTAATATATTTGGTAGTTGATTTGGTAGTTGCTTTGGTATTTTTTGGGTAGTATATTTGGTAGTATATTTAGTACTTTATTTGGTAGTATATATGGTAGTGTATTTGGTAATATATTTGGTAGTTTATTTAATCATTAATTTAGTCATATTATGGCATGATGGAATTGAACCACCATCCTCCTACTTATAAAGTAGGTGCTCTTCCATTGAGCTAGTACCCTTTAAAGATTTAATGCGAAAAATTGACAAATTTTTCTTCCCAACATTAGATCTATCATGATCATGGTCATTGTAACATGATATACTCTTCTCAAAGAACAATAATTTAAGTTATTATGGAAAACAATTATCTAAATCTTTATCAATAAAAATTCAGCAATTTTAAATTCTTATGTTCAAGCATTTTAAAATTATATTTCATGTCAATTACACTTCTCTAAATTATTGTAGTGAATGTCATGCCCAAAATTTTAGGGCAAAAGAACACAACTACAAATTTTATTTTATTTTTTAAAGTATTTATTATTATCATTATTATTATTTTATTTTATTTTTACATTTATTTATCTTTAAAGTTATAATTAAGGAAATCACTTGCTGACTTTTACTCGAAGCAACCAGGGTATCGAATAGTTATGTATTCAAGATTCATCCGCTCAGGGTAATTGAGCAACAATTATTTTCATTAGGTGATACATACTTCAATGATTATAGGTGTATATGATAGTCATATTTACAATCTTTATCACCAAAAATAATGTCTATCGTTAATAGTGTTTAACTATTAAATCTCCAAACTTAAACATCTTGACAATTGTAGTATGCAACAATTAGCTAAATAAACCCTTAGTCTACTAGTCTCTATATGGTTAATTTATCTATACTCATTTCTAATAGCAATTAGATTATTAACAAGCTTCCTGTTAGAAACATCTAACATCCATTTCTACTATGTAATATTGTACCCACTTACCAATTTACTTACCTTACTTATCTTAACAACTAATTATAATCTATTTCCCCTTACTTAATAATTCCTTATATACTTTAATAATGTATATAATATACTTACCATTACACATTTAATTACTAAGTATCCCTTCTAGTCATTCCTAGCAACTAATCTCCAACTATCAACTTATCAACTTTCTAATATGTTTTTGAGTTCCTTGCAACATTCTATGCTAATCAAAACCATATAGGTGAGATAATGGATAAACTATTGACATGGAATTTTGTATTCAAACTAATAGCCTAAAGGTGATCTTAAGATAAAGTGACTGTACCCGATGGGTACTCAAATAATAAGAGGAACAATATTGAATCCATATGGATTGGTATCATCATAGGATTTCTTGTATTCTAATAAGGTTGAGATTTTATATATATATATGAATCCTCAATAACATCTAAACCTCTATGTATATGTATATATACCATATTATATATTACCTATAATATACTAAGTTCATTGATTGTAGATTATGAAGTAAAATAATTATAAAATATGATACATCATACATATATAATAAATCTCAACACACCTTAGATACTTTAACTATAAATAATAATAAAAAGGATTAATTATACAACAAATTCCATAAACCACTAACCAAATACATTACTACCACAACTCCTTACCAACTTATTTAATTACTACTAACCCATTTCTGACATATATTTCCTAACACTAAATTCTACAATGTATAACACTAAATCCCTACTTACCTTATTACTATTACTAACTATAAAATCTATTTTATATTTCTAACACCTCCCATTAATAGCCCCTTAAATCCTACTTAAACCCACGCATCCCCATACAAGAATGCCCTCTCCCTTCCTAGGTTCAGGTGCCCTCCCATCTACCCAAAAAATGACCGCCGCCTTACATACCTATACCCTTGGGTTACATGGATGATGGTGGCAGAGGTTCACAGGTCTTGAGTCAATGGGTGGAGTGGGATCACATGCCTATTACATCTTCCTTACTGGCCTATTCAATCCATGTACTTGTCAACGCTCTATTCAAGACAAAAGGCGCTTGGAAAAGGTGCCTACGTGGGAAGAAAGCATGACACGCCAGAGTGGGGACCAGCCAACAAATATTCATGACTATAGTCTTGACAAAGTGTGCACCTTGTGGGATGTGGCGCTTGGAAAGAAGGGAGGATGTGGGGTGGGGACCACTGACCAAAGGGGTCCCATCCCATCTTTTAATACTTAGAGATTTTTTTATATTTTTTTTTAATGTTCCTTTGTTATATTAAGGTGGTCAGCTTTCCTTGCTAGGGAAATGTGTAGATTTCATAAAAAAATTATATAAATTTGAGTCCTCTTCACTTCACGTGACTTTCCATGGGATCTCATATGAATTTTATATATATATATTTTAAAAGTTTTTGTTGTTATACATATGTTTAATTTAAGTTTAGAAGGCAAAGATTCTATGGAATATTCCTTATGAGTATTTTATTGGACTGTATTAGAGAAAGGTGTATTTTCTCACTTCTCATACAAAATCTAGAGAGCTAAAAGATGTATCTACAATATGTTTTCTCTTGAAAGTTTCCCACTTGTTATCTATTTCATTCTTTTCTAACATGCCATGAAATATAGTCTATGTATCTTTTGGATCTTACTTTCTCATCATTAATGAAATCCACGTAATGTTGTTGTATTCACAGGGGTATATTAGAGATGAACCATTCAATCCTAGCTAGTGGGTTGCTCCTGGGACACACTGCAAACAAATTGTTCCCTGTTGCTGTGATGGAAAAATGATTGAAGAATCTGTAAAGGGTATTGTCGACATTGAACACAAAGTTGTCAAATTGGGAAAAACTTGTGACCAAGGCGATAGGTGGATGTGCTAAAAAATGATCACAGACTTTGTTGAGGCACTGATTTATCATATCTAGTTGGAGGTGATCTTTCTGGTGCTCTTGAGTTCATGAGCTAGTTGAATATAAAATTTTAGCTGAATTTAACATGAGTTCGATAGCATACTCGAGTTCTTGTATCTTCGTATCTAGGGATATATTTGGCTCCTATCTTCATAATGTCTCATCCATAGTTTTGGCCAGCAAATTTTCTGTCATGTTTAACAAAAAGCAATGAGAAGTTGATCATTCTAGATAGGTAAACAAAGAACAAAAGAAATGACTTATAATTTGCAAATATTTTGAATGATTTTTAACATAGGAAATATTAGTTTTCATTTTTAATTCTATGAATTCTCTTTCTCATGTCAAAGTTATAAAAAATAGTGCAAAACATGTTTTATAACATAAGAAATATTAGTTTTGTTTCTAAGTTCTATTGGATCTCTTTTTCAAGTCAAATTTAAAAATAATAGTGCAAAACATGTTTTATAACATACAACCCAACTTATAATTTTTACCAAAAGGTGGTTTTTTCACCAATGAAGCCTTCAAAACATGATTTCTTCTAAGAAGAAACACAAACTTCTTTAAGAGTGGATTTAAAAGTAAGGATATTGCAAAAATTGTAGGAATAGATAAATGCCACCCCATTCAAAAATCCATGGAAATCTTCAATAATGCAGTACAGAGGGAGCCATGGTTATAGCAATCAACTACATGTTCTTCCTATTGGATATGGCAGTACCTTCCATAATTTCATCAGCATGAAATTCCTCAAGAACTCTCAGGAAGGAAAGTGAAAAGAAATTGTTTGCCAGGCAATGATATTTATATAGTGCCAAACAAAAAGGGCTATATTAAAACTAAAAATAACAAAAAGAGATGAGGAATGCAAAAATAATCATACCTTATTAATGTACACAAAGTGTCGATATTTATATAGTACCAAACAACAAGGGCTATATTAAACCTAAAAATAGCAAAAAGAGACGAGGAATGTGAAAATATTCATACCTTATTAACGTACACAAAGTGCCCTGGTGTTTGAGAAACATGTTTATTATTACTATTACTAATAATACATTTAACCTCTATGATCTCCCAAACAACAGTAAAAATGATGTCTGAGGAAATGTTTTTTTATTGTTCTTTTGCTTTTGTTATGTCCTGTATCTAGTATCAAATTGCATGGAGACCACAAAACACTGCACATGGCTAACCTGCATGCCAAAGAAACATGCAACCATGCCAAGTGTTGACACCATAGAAAACTCAACACTCACTGCCAAAATGATTAGCCAAAAACTTTGGTAGTCTATCCCTTCATGCAAAAACATGCCTTCTGCAAAGACCATTTGCAAGACCGGTAACCCTAATAAAGTCATTTCAATTTTTACCTCTTCTCTTTCATTAAAACCTACGAGAACGTTGATCTAGCCAAAATAAATGTGGTAGCATGTATATTGGGAACATTGGCAATAACAGTCGATCATTTTTTCCTATAAAAAAGAAGAAAGAATAAAAGTCAATATTAGAAAAGGATAATAAAAAAATCTGACTGGTCCTGGAGAAGAACATTAATCACTAGTTATGTTGGAGCCTGGGCATGAGTTCTCTGCCACTGGTAGGAACTAATAAACACATACCTTAACAATGCCCTATATTTAAATAAAAGTTTTAAGCACATACCTCAAAGTAGGTAAACTAGC
The DNA here is from genome assembly GCA_028749045.1 of Cupressus sempervirens. Lineage (NCBI taxonomy): Eukaryota > Viridiplantae > Streptophyta > Pinopsida > Cupressales > Cupressaceae > Cupressus > Cupressus sempervirens. The sequence continues at coordinate 549,484,750 of CM053790.1, read as the reverse complement.
CAAAGAGTCAGTGGGGTTGAATATATCATGAATCATTCCAAGATCCACCATTTAATATCTAGTATTCTTCCTTTTGCATTAGTTTTAGATTATAATAAGAACCTGGAACCAAAATACAAAAGGATACTTTCTACCTCTACTGATTAGAAAAAGACTACACACTCGCTCAATTCTAATTGTTCTAATGAGCCATCTACTTCAGATCTTTAGTGCCAAAGTATTTGAGTGCCTCTTCCTATCTACACAACCAACCTTGGTGTTACTTTTCTTTTGAAATCCTCCACTTATCCAAATATGAAACTTTAATAATACCATCCAAAATTAATGCTTAGTCCAAATAGAGTATTGAATAGAATTATGAAAGAAATGCCAATAAGCATACTAACTTTATGCCCATATTTATCTGCAACCATTCCCCACAACTCAGAGACAAAGAATCATTGAAACATGAAGGATGATCCAATATATCCTCTATAGTATCCAATATCTTATGTCTTTTCCATATGAAAATCTTGTACCATAAAAAAGGAACAGGCAGAAGGAATATATTGGAAGAAAATTGTAGAGTACAAGGAATGCAATGCTCAAATCTCTGATAGGATAGCCCTTTTGTCTTTCTTTACACAGGTCAAATTAGAGCCAAGGAAATTATCATAATATTTGGCATCATTATTTAATAGGGGCTCCTTGCAATATGACTTGAAGAAATTTTCCTCTGCTAATCCATATGGTATAGAGAAATATGTTGATATATAACTATAGATTAAGAAATGTCAAGACTTTTCAAGGAAGTACTTGGAATGCCAAATGGAAAGGTATGCTTCTAATATTTCTATATGAAATTTTTATAAGCTTTGGAACAAAATTAGTGACTTCTTGATTAGAAATATTGTTAGTGTTCTCTCCAAGAGAAATTGAACAAGTATATTTCATACTTGTATATGTTGCAGCCATTTATTTAGGATATGTGGCAAAAATTGAAATTTGATGCATGTTGGTCCAACTCGAACTTCAAGTACAAATATTTCATCAAAGTATATAGGTTCTCACTCTAGAATTTTTTATAATATTAAACTTAAATTTAGCTTGATATAAAAGGCTGAGTCAATTGGATAAACTGAGGAAAAAATACTGAAGCAATTGTTATAGCTCAACAGACCTAAAGAACATAGATGAACCTTATATAAAGGTAATGTGATTTCAAAGAGACTTTGAACAAAATATTGTAATCTTATATACAAAATGAACCACTCTATGGATGCTACAAAGCAATTGATAAAATCAGAACATGGCCAAAAATAGGAAAACTCAAGATTTCATAAATTTATAGATATTTTAGGTGACATAAATATTACACGTGATAAAGGTATGTAGGGGCTCAATAGTTGTAATTGACTTGATAGATTATGTCTATAGTTTTACCATTTGAGATAAATTATCACCCCTTCTTTGAACATTATGTAACAAAGAACCTATCATAATTTTTGTTTATTTTTAAAATTAAAAATTTTAAGATGGAATCAAACTGCTTTCCATAATCATATTCAAACAATAAAATCTATGATATTGGAAGGGAAGTTAAATCCAGTGCTCTAATAAACATTTGTTAGAAATATATTATTATCCCCAATATTTCTGTGCAACTATTGGATGGAAGACTATAGTCAACACTACTACGTTAGAAATCACCATGAAGGAAGATTTTTTGTTACAACAAATATTATTAATTCTAAACTTTGCATGAGTGAATATAGGTGAGCATCCAAGTTTGAACAAAGACTTCATCATTTCCATGAGGAGTATTAGGCACACAAACACTCACTTCCAGAAGTAATAAGACTTTTGTGTCATTGACAAGGGGAAGTACATGTTTGGGCTTAGAGTTTAGTGCATAGTGGTTCTCATTATAACAATCTATAGTTGCAGTGGAATCATGGCAACTTATGTCTGCAATAAGTGGTTGTAATGAAGGAATGGAAAGAGTCTATAATGCTCTATTATAACCATTGGATTTTGAAAGTTTATTTATGCTGCATAAGGAGTACTTACATTCTGGAAATTTTTCCCTCTACTTGCATTGAATTCTAGTTTAAAGTGGCACAGTTTTGTTATTAGACTTTATTAATGTTAAATAATTTGTGGCTTGGTGTCACAAGCCAGGAATCCACTGAATATGAATGTGAAAGGTCCCCAATCCTCAACTCTAATTTAATCAATGTTAAGTGTTCAATTTGCTGCATTTAATTTTATATTCAAAATTTCCTAAGAATCTTAAAGGACAATTTACCATTAACAATTTCCTAATAATATTCTAGAATTATTGTCAGGCACATGTTCAAGGATTTTGGGATGTGGTTAGTTCTTATTAGACCCTCCTATCCCCTGCTACATTCATATTAATTTTTTCCCCCCAAAAATGAATATCATATTAGAAAGTCTGTAAGGTTAGATTTTATATAAATAATTATAATACACTAATTTTGATTTTCTGATTGGTTGGTGAGTAATTTTCTGGGGTTTATGTCTATTTTCATAATCAGAAAAATTAGAAGATTCAAAGGTGGTACTCTTATGGAAATGCTCCTATAATAATAAAAATTATTTTCTATAGCAAAGTTTCTAAAGCATCCTCATATACCATGGATTCCTGCTCATATATGTATATGTAACATAGAAAGACCACATAAATGCTCTGATACCACAGAAAGACATGGAAAACAGAGCAACATCCATTAAAAATAATGAGTGTGACGCTATCTAGCCAGGGATTAGAAGGTTTTTGCAACTGAGAACATGAATTATGGAGCATTTTGGAGGCGTCCAAGAATTTCACATCTTTTTCCCAGTCAAATAATGATGTTGCTAGGCAAGGTCATATGGCCTTGGAGACAGAAAGCTCTCAATTGCAGGCCTAAATGAGCTATGTCTGGAAGATGGCATGCAAGATTCATGGTCCTAGTTGGATCATTTTTTCCATGTATTTTAAGTCTTATGGGTTTGGATTGTTCATGTTTCATATTTCAAACCCTCACTAGGCTATTAAGCTGGTAAACTTTCAACCACTTTTAGGCTGGCGTGCTTGTGCATTTGGACTATTGTTAAGTTGTGTTCATACTACGCATTCATTAATTCTTGCATAAAATTAATAATCCTCACCCCCTGCACTCGGCGTAAAGGGGTCTAAGAATGAAATATTTCCTTTTGTGTTTTTTCTTTTCACATTTTCAAATTTTTGGCTTTAAGGGAATGTGGTTATTTTGTAGGGCACTGGATGGATTTGGATGAGATTCCTTAGGTAACTAGGTCATTGAGCTAGCTAGTCCAACATTGTGTTCAAGTTACAGGCTATATACACATTTTCTTCTATTAGGGGAATATGAAGCCTTTAAATCATGTCAACAAATGATTCAATTTAAATAAACCTTGCTAAAATATTCAGAGCCCTAGAACTCGTTTGAATAGGACAATTTGAGGTACCAATCTTTGTGATTTCCTGATAGGCATTTATGTATTCATTTAGTATGTCCTTAGACCCAAAGCCATGGGCCATGTAAGAATGTACATGCACAATGTATAAATACCCAAAAAAAATGCGTGCATGCCCTAGACTATCTCTTAACATCTTGTAGAAAAACCTTGAAAATAATTGATTTTTTCACAAAATAGAGTGAATAATCCCCTGATTATGAAACAAGAGAGAACCCTAAAAAATGGTGTACATAATGAATTACATTGTACCTGCTTCAAAAATTAGCATACATGTTTGTAAGGCATAAAATATTGTACTTCATAAATAGTTGTATTAGCACAATCGTAGCCTTATAAATTGTAGAAAGTAGCTATAGTTGTTATCACAATTACCCAACTATAAGGATCCTAAAGCCTAAAGCCTAGGAATATAACACCCATCAATCTCTCCATTTTCATATTTAGGATTCTATTTCATCGTCATGACACAACTCTTTGGTCTGGAAATCAAGTAGTATGAGCACAATCGAGTGCATCTAGCATTCACAAATAAGGTTTGTAATAGGCTATGCTAGATTTTCTCTATGCTTCCTCGTCTTCCTAAGGCTAGAAACGATAATACAAAAGAAGAGTCAATTCAAGCTAACTCTGCATATCCTGCAATAATTGCAGTCTATAAGAAAACATATCTTTATGGCATTATGTCAAACACTTTACTTGCCTTCCGCATTTTGCATAAATGTCTACCAAGGAACTTTCAGCTACTTCTAACAAAATTCCCTTATCCTGTACACTAATGCTTTGATAGATGTCCATATCTTGTTCTAATGCTCTCATTTTGGCTCAGGCTAGGATGGTCTTGCCAAATCTAAACTGATCAGGTCAGAGACTTGCTATTTGTATTTGGTGAAATAGAGTGACTAGACAATGATAATTATTTTCAAAGAGACACTCTAATTTTTTCATTTGTTCAAACATTTTATGAGTATTATCCAAGATTTTACACTTGGAAACAATGGAAATAAGCATAAAAGTTGGGGTAAAAGTCCCCTTCATCCACCTCCAAAAACCAAAACTTCCACCACCGAATGAATCATTGATATCCAATATGGCAAATGCTCTAATTTCATTTCATAATTCCATTAAAACAATATTGGTAGCCCCCTTTAAATCCATTAGCCTTTGGAAATAACATTCTTCACCATCATCCAATAGCTTACCTTCCATGCTAAGTGCATTGGTTTCCATTCTATTCCTTTCCTCTAAAAGAGATCCAATGGGTGAATTTCTATGTTGATTTGGATTTTGGCAATCATCTAGTTTTTTATTTTTCTAGATGGAGGTAAATATTTGTCTTCTTAGTTTTTCTAGAGAAAGAATCTTCTCTTGGAATGTTGTCCTACATAATAGGCTTACAAAGTTTTTCCTTGCAAGGATGATGTAGATATTCTTGAGCTTACAAATATTTTTATAATAAGATATGGTAAGATATAACTGTATAATGCAAAAATAGATTTGTAAATAATGAATTAAGACGTGATTCCAAATACCAATGCTAAAAAAAAATTACCAATCAGTGTATATTTTTCCAACTTGATGTAACTATAGCGGAGTAATGATGTAATGGTAATTAGAAGGGAATTATATCTATGGCATCATTGGAAGTAGAGGGAGCTCAATCTGAGGCTACTTTGAGAGCAATGCAAATGGTTTTGGTTGCAAAAAAACCTAGTTGCATGGATTCTTGCATCTTATGTCAGTTTTACATATGATCTCCAATAGAGGAGGAAGATTAGTCCATTTCCTCTAAGACAGAGAAAATACTCATAAGTTTCTACAAGTATTGTTTAAAACCTAATTATGACAAAGTTTCAAAACTAGACTCATACAAAATTCAACATCCTATAAACTCAAATATAAATGGAAAGAAATTCAATCAGTAGAGATCTTGTATACAAATTGAATTGGCATCTATCTTTTCCATGACATAAAACTTGAATCACTTACCAAAAAAAAGGATTAACCCATAAGACCTCTTCAGATAATTCTTTGAACCAGAACATTAAATATTTAATCTATACAATAAACAAACCCTAACAACCTAGTTTGAGAAGATGAAAGAAATATGCATTAAATCGAATAGAATGGAATTAATAGTAAACTATACATTACCTTCAAATTATTTATTCTTCCTAATCAATTACTTCAAGCCATGGGCGAATGATGGATCAAAGAAACTGGCACCAAACGAGCATAGCATGTGATGCAAGATTCTATAGAAATCCCTAAACTAGTTACCAAATACAAAGGGCAAGCAACAGGCCGTAGGGGGCAGAGGAAGTCTTAAGCTTTCTAGACGGGATAGCTAATCATTGCTTATAAATTTTGTGGGTTTTTGGTGATCCTCATTATTCTGGTTATTGAATTTTGAGTTCCTATTGTTGGTTAAATGCTAGAGCCTATACAAATAATGGGTATGCGATAGAAATGAAGTGTAAGACCTTTGAAACTACTAATATAGAAAAACCTCGCTGAACTATTACTATCACTTATGTTGTTAATGCCCCTTTTTTTCCCTTGTATGATTCTTCCCCAATGCAAAATTAATCAATCAATATTTTATAAACCCTATGTCCTACCATGCCAATCATTAATCAATCGATGTTTTATAAACCCTATGCCTTGCCTTACCATGCCAATCTTCTATTTAGTTATTATGCTCATAGATATATCAAAGATATATAGGAGAGTATAACATTATATTTATATAATATATATCTTATAATTTTACTCTATCATCATTCATTATTCTTAATTTTTTCATAAATTTAATTTTGATCTTAAAAATCTAAAAATGACCTTTATAATCATATTAGAATAAATTACACTAATTGTACTATCTAATTTATTATCATGATATTAAATCTTCAACATGTTATTTATTAGACCATTTTTTTGTCAAATTTATTCTTCATCATGAAAAAATGAATTTTAGTTTGAACAATAGTATTAAAATAAAATAATTAATCTTATTAGTATAGTGACCAAACTCTTTTCTCACTACTCATTAATTTAATACAAACTCCCAAACTATTGCTCCTTTTAAAATTAATGTAAATAAGAGCTTACATATTAATCTCAATAGTAATTCATATATATCACTTAGACGATGGGTTCTAAATTACATCTAATTCATGGCTTCCCAAGATATTAATATATAATTATTGATCTTGAGAATTAGTTTCTCATACACTCTAGTTTTAAAACATAAATACATGGTAATAATAAATCATTGGTGACTTGATCTAAACAAGGCAAGTCAAAATATTAGATGAATGAGGTTTAAATAGAGATTCACCACCAATGACATAATTTTGGTTTAGTTGTCTTTATGAATGGCACAATATGATCATAAACTCATAAACAATGAGCCCTAGTGGTGGAATGGTAGAACTCTAAAGAAGATGAAGAGTTTGTAAATAAACGAGAAAATAGAAAGAAGTTTATTCAATTTTAATTATATTAGAAATAGTAGGATAAACTTATTTTGATATTGCTATTAGGATTTAACTATGTAATTTTGAGTCAAACTCATTGACTCATGTTTCATGAGTAGTGATTCAACATGAATCCATCTCTCATGAGAATAAATGAAATACTTAGCACTCATTGGATCTAGGTGATGCTAATAGGGGTGAAGCATTGGGACTTCCCAGGAGGTCACCCATCCCAGTACTACTCCAGCCTGAGCACGCTTAACTACCAAGTTTCCTCCATGGTTCAACCCAAAGCTTACAAAACCATTTGCAAAACCTTCACCAATGTTGTGCCTTATGAACCATTCATTAGGAAGCCCCTTAAGCTCATCAATTGATAAGTAGGAGATAATTTCCACAGCAAGTCAAATTTTGATATTGTTATCAGGATTTAACTATGTGATTTTGAGTCAAACTCATTGACTCATGTTTCATGAGTAGTGATTCAACATGAATCCATCTCTTAGGAGAATAAATGGAACACTTATCACTCATTGGATCTAGGTGATGCTCATAGGGGTGAAGCACTGGGACTTCCCAGGAGGTCACCCATCCCAGTACTACTCTGTGAGGCCTCACCCCGACCCTTCATAGCATTAGTTGTTACACTATTATTTTGATACTCACGAGTCGAGATGTCGAGACATTATCTGATGCTTAGAACATATTATATTATTTCGTGTTATGTGATGTTACTTCCAAATATTTGATGTTCGTTATTTAAGGTTTTAGGTATACGTATGTTGATGAATTAAGTAAAAGGTAGGATTAACATTTTGGTTTAAGATATTTTAAATGGTTAAGAATTGAATAGGATGTGAGGAACCCTAATTTTTGTTATAGATGAATGCTTTAATTTATGTGATTCCTGATACGTAAATATACATATGTACATGTGATTTTCGGGACTACTGATGTGTGCAATGAGTGTACAGATATTTTAGCGAAGGAAACCGACAGAGGAAAAAAACTAATCCCTATGTGCTAATTTTGGAAACCTTGTTGTTCATAATTCAAGTATTGTATTGTGAGATGTATGTATGTATTTTTTTCTGTGTTCAATGAATGTTAATGTTTGTAACCATGTTCTTTTAGTGTTGCTTGACACTCATGAATTGTCTATGCTCTTCAGTGTGCTGATTAGGGTTAGCTGTGTAACCTCTGGACCTAAGTTGGTTTAAGTTAGTGTCAGTTTGCTAATTGGGTTCTTAATCGAGTTTAGTCACCCTTAATCCAAATTAGTGCTTAATCTGCATTTTTGAGTTGTTAGATGGTCCTATTTAATTCCTATCTTTTGTTTGGTTCCAAACCTATTCCTAAGGCTTTAAAACATGATATATTTATACCCAAGGGGTATGGGTATGGGTTGGGGGTCTTTTCCAACCCCTAAGCCCCTTTAATTGACTTTTGTGGCCACTCAAAAAGTCTCTTTTTGCTTTTGTGCGAAAATTGACTATGGCTACCATGAGTTGTCTCACCTCACCTCCACTTAGTGTTTAACCACAGTATGGGTTGAGATAGGAGCTTCTAGATTTGTAGGTGGGTGGGAGAAGTTATTGATCCCTTTGGTGGTTGAGTTTGAGGCTTATTTAGAGGCCCTTCTTGGACTAGTGGACGTTGTTACCCAATTTCTACATTTAGAGAGGAGTCTTGGAAGATTGAAGCAAGGAAGGGAAAAGCTCTACTCAAAATTGTTCATTTGTCATTACCTCTTTGTGCAGGTAGGAATTCTCATCTCCCTTGTTCATATTTTCATGTTTGTCTCATGCTTATGCTACCTTGTTGATGTTTGAATGCTTGTATGATTGTGGGTATGTTGGGAAGATTTGAAAACCATGTGTTTTTTTTTAATGTTTTCTTTTCTTGTTATGTTTGAATTTTAAGATTTTTTTGCATGGGTGTTTTGGCATTACTCACCCTTGGAGAGGGAAGAAGTGGCCAATTTTGGGAAAGGTCCTTTTAGTTGGACTCTAAAAATGTAGAGTCTCTTCTCAGAATGAGAAGAGGGAGAGAGGGTAGGGTGTTATGGGCCCCTACCTATCAGCACAAACCATGTATGAGTTTTGGCATGTAAGAATGGAAGAACATAAGAATAGAAGTTCTTTTTATAGCCCCGATTGGGCACCTGGTTTGGTGTTGTGTCTGACATCTCTTGTTGGAAAAATCCACCTTTCCCTAGTGTTGATTCATTGTGAATCCTATTGTGAAAACCTTGTATGAATATGCATGTTTGATTGGTTTCTTGGTCATGCTTGTTGTCACCCGATCAGATTCTGTTCCCTCCATGGTTATAGAAATGTGTTGCAGAAATTGTTATGAATCCCTTGATGAGGGTCATGAAGAAAATTAAATTAAATTGTTGTAATTTGGGATTGATATCCTATGAAATTTGTATTTCAAACTTTGTTGTAATGCCAATGAAGCCAGGTTTTCTTCCTGGTTCTTTCCCGGCTGAGCCTTTGAATCAGGTTTGCCAATAAAATTGGTGTTCGAGTATAAATTTTTATCATGTAATTCAATCATAATTTTAAATTAGATGGATGCACATGAGAAATAAGATGTTATGATGATGGATTCATTAAGCAAAATTTTCAAGTTTCCCTATATCTACAAAATGAAAATTATGTTAAGGAAAGAAAATAATGGCTAGGGTTGATATGTTTCAATTCGTGTTGTATAGGAGATCAAATAAATATGGTGTTAATGTGACCCAAACCATTGTATCAATGTTTTAAATCTATTCAAAAATATAGACCTTAAAAAAAATACACTAAAAAAAAAAAAATGCATTGCCTTGTAAACCTTACTTAGAAAATAATTTGTAAAAAAAAAATGTGTGTTTCAAGAGAGTAAAAACTCTCTGTCTTTTGTATGGGAGAGACAAATTAAATGACCTTTGGTAACAGAGAATCAAAAGATTCCTTAAATATCCCTTTTTGTTTATTGAAAATTATATTTAAATTTTGAAGTAAAACCAAATTGAAAGAAAACATGAATATATATGTTTAGAATAACTAAATAAATTTCAAAAAAAATAATATCTATCTTACCCTCCTAAATACCTACCTCACCTAATAAATTTTTTGGCTTCAATCCCTACTTGGACATCAGCCTTGGGTTGCATTTTTAAAAGGCTCTTTTTAAAACAAAGTCAGATTTGTCATCATTAGGATGATGTCACTCACCCCTGCTCTTTCTTAAACTCACGCTGACCTTGGCTCTTGGAAGATTGTGTTTGAACTTGTTAAAATTAAAAATTAAACAAGTGGTTTTCTCCATGAGCGGCCACCTTGGTTTCCACCCAAGGCAAGTGGGATGGGGAAACATCACTAATGCAGGGTCAGTGTACTCGAGTAGTGCACTGAGTAAGCAATTGCGGAAGTGCATGGTATGGGGGGAATAGGGGTCAATTTGACATGGGAAGTTAGTAGGTAGGTTAGTGTAGACAGGTTAGTATAGGTTAGATGTTAGGTTTATGTGTTAGTTTTAGTGTTAGTTTTATATGTTAAGTTGTTGTGTTATGTTAGTTTAGTTTAGTTTTTTTATATATATTGTTATTTATTAATGATTTTAAATAGTTAGTTTAAAATGCAATTTTAATTTGCTAAGTACAATTAGTTTAATTTATTAAAGTTTTAAGTTAGTCTTCATTATGTTGTTTAATAGTTAGTTGTTTTGAAATGTTAATGTATATTTGGTAGTATTAGTTATTGGCATGTTTTAGATAATTAGTTTTATTTTTAATTAAGTTTTAAAGTTATGTTATGTTTTGTTAATGACTTCTTTTGTTATTTGTTAATAATTTTTAGTTAGTTGTTATTTGAACATAGTTTTGTTTAATTTTGTAAATGCAAATTTAGTTAGTTTTAATTTTAATGTTAATCTATTTTTTTTTACCATTAAGTAGATTAAATTTATCGATTAATTGGCTATTTAAAAAAGTTTTAATATAGGTTTGATTGATTAGATATTGCAAGTAATTTTAAATCGGAATTCATGTACATTGCTATTTAAGTAATTTTCGCATATCATTATATGTTAATGTAATATCATAACTTTTGTCGATATCAACTTAATAATGAGAGTATTAACTTAATAGTGTAGAGAACCTATACTTAACTATGAGCATAACCTTATCAAACTTAGAGCACTTTAATTATTATTTAAAAAAAAAAGTGTTGTGTGTTTTGCCTCGTAGTTTGGGCATGACATACTCCAGCCTGAGCGCGCTTAACTACGGAGTTTCCTCCATGGTTAAACCCAGAGTTTGCAACCCCATTTGAAAAACCTTCACCAAGTGTTGTGCCTTATGAACCATTCATTAGAAAGCCCCTTAAGCTCATCAATTGATAAGTAGGAGATAATTTCCACAGCAAGTCAAATTTTGATATTGCTATCAAGATTTAACTATGTGATTTTGAGTCAAACTCATTGACTCATGTTTCATGAGTAGTGATTCAACATGAATCCATCTCTCATGAGAATAAATGGAACACTTAGCACTCATTGGATCTAGGTGATGCTCACAGGGGTGAAGCACTGGGACTTCTTAGGAGGATAAACTTAAATCATCCTATTTTAAATAGAATTAACTAACCCTATTTTGATAGGATTATTTATAGAGTATTAGAAATAGAAGGACATCAAATACTTCTATTATTTGGTAGACAATACACATAGCATGTTTAAGTGTAAACAAGGCACATGAATAGTTCAAAAAATACCTCAAAGAAATGTGAGCTCATAAAATGTGATGATCACATGGTAAGCTCAAAAGGGGTTTTCAATAAGTTCTTAGAAGCATTAATTATCAGTTTTTCCTATCAATACGTGTTGGAATGTAAAATCCCTGCTCTAGTTTCTACAAAGAATGTTCATCTTCCTCTAAGAATGGACATACAAGTTTTGTGTATTTCTTCAAAGGTTTTGAAATGACTTTTATGAATAATTGGGTTATTGTAAAAATAAGAGTGAATATATTGAGTCAAATAACAAGCTTAAGTTTTAGTTTAATATTAGTCGAGGGGATATTCAAGGAAGTTAATTGAATAAGGCAAAATCTTCTTAGTAAACAATAAAATCTATAAAAAGGTTAAGGAATGTATTAATATGATAAAAAAATCATCGATCATTCATTTAGTCATTTGTTTGGGTGACTAATTATTTAGTCATTTATTTGATCATTTATTTAGTCACTTATCTTTTTCTAACATTGTGATTTTTCCTGTGACCAAATTAGTCATTCATTTAGTCACTTATACTTATAAATTGTAAAACATTACTAGATTTTAATCACTTTTAGTCATGCGACTAAATATTTTAGTCTTGTGACTAAACGTTTTAGTAACGTGGTCATTTATTTTCAAAAATTCTACTAGTGGAAAAATCAAGAAAACCACATGGGAAAAACCTTACTACAAGAAGAGATAGAAATAATGTTGAAATAACAAGTGAGGGACTAAAGAAGCCTTCAAACTAAAGAATGTCCCAAAATATAGGAACAAAATGATGATCATATAGAATACCACTTAAGCATGTAAAAGCTACAAAGATTTGTCAAAAGGTAACTATTGATCTAAAGAACCTCCACTAAAATAGAACCTAGTCAAGTAGAGAAGACTATAATCTGCACAAGCACTATTAGAAGGCACTATTCAAATTAGAAGGTAAACAAGGAAAAAAACTAAACTCAAAGATATAGGTGGCATGAAACACCAAAGCCAGGATAGTTGATCAATCGAACATGGAAGGCTACAACTAAATTATAAATAAAAAGAAGAGTATCTATATGGTAAATGATCCATCTTAGTGAAATGCTTAGGTACCTATCCACTACATCCATCTAGTACATAGGAATAAAAATTAAATGCATAGCTCACACCATTGAAACAAGGAATCATTAGAAACAACAAAAGAACCCCTTAGTGTTGACAAGGGTGAGGTGACAGGCAATTAGAAAAGTGATCTAATAGAACTACATGTCAAGGAACCATGATTAAGATGCATAAAAGAATACATATGTGTGTACTAAGGTGATCAATTTCAGACACATCATGAGGCTAATGTCAGAGAAGGTAAACTTACTAGATAAATGAAGATGGAAAGCAAAGGAAAAAAATCAACCCCCATGGCACTTTAATCAAAGTAGTGCATGTATCATAAGGCACAAGATGTAATGAATCTCAAGAATATGATAATCTGCATGAGTTTCGTTAGATGAAACTACTCAAATTAGAAGGAAAAAAAGGAAAAATAACTAAAACAAAAATACAAATACAATAAGGTACATTATCTCAATACATTTTTAAGAATTCATACAAATGATGTCTATAAAGACTAGAAGAGACATAAGGATAATACATAAGATAGTAGAACCCATGTTGAATTATCTGAAGCAATGAAATCAATCCTTGAACTTGAAATAACCAAGATATCCACCAAAATGTAAAAATGCAAAAAAAATTGAATAGAATGTACCTAGAGTAAAATCCAAAAAAAAAACTAGTATCACTAGAAAGAGCTCAAAAATATGTTTCCAATGATATAAATAATTCCCAAATTAGAGATTGGATGCTCAATATATGTCTCCTATAGTGAAAAATACAACTTCTAACTTTGACAGCAAAAAAATCCATCAAAAAATATCAAAACTAAAAATCACCTATACTATTGTGATAGGCTTGGAACCATCTTTTCAATGATATTGCATTTGTAGAAGAAAGAAAGTTTGTATGCTTGAGATATGAGAAAAAAACTAAAGGTAGGTCCAAACTGAGCAAGGATGGGTGATAGGAGTGCAAATGTCAACAAGTGATTATTGATCTTAAATTAGTTTTGACAAGTGAGTGTCAACACACTTAAGCTATTTACTTAGTTCATGCCAAACTAGTAACACATGTTGAGCATACAATGTAATTATTAGACCATGCCAAGTTGCAAAGAGTGTTGAGTCACTCAAGTACTAAGTAGATAGACCATGCTAAGTGATAAAAGTACCAAGTATATAGTGGATGCTAAGTAGTACAAGTGCCAAGTCAAAAGAAAAAATACATTGTATGCTGAGCATCATAAACTTCATATGCTGAGTGACATAGTTTGGACATATTTGTTTGAAATGGCACAAACAACTATGTAAACCATTTCCAAGCTGACTTAAGGATAGATTATGATCTTTTGGAGATAAGGATGAATCTATATGAAGATTCCCTATGCAATTACATGCCACTAATCAAAAAATGGGTAGGTTTAAGTGGAAAAATGGATGAATCTCAACTATAGATTTATACCTAACCCTAAGCCACCAGAGTCTTCCCAAGGAGGACAAAGCCTTAATTTTTTTATGAGTGTACAAGGGGTGAATGATTGAATTGGAAGAGAAAACAAGACCATTTGTAGATAATTTAGGGTGACTTAGTAGTAAGAGTAAATTGCAAAATTAGTTATAGAAGAACAAAGGATAGAGAAGGATACAACATCGGTACATCGAATCATGGAGGATCAATCAAAAATTGTGTAGAGGTGATTTGTTATTAGGCAAGCAAGTTCCAACCATAGGATCTATGCTGAGACATTTTAACAAGTGATTTTAGTTAAATCTCTTAACAGAGTAGTCCTAACATGTTGTATGAAATCCTTTAGCAGGGTGCTTACTTAATTGTAAGTTCAAGTCCTCTAACTAATCACACTTCTAACAGGGTGTTGAAATTTTCTAACAAGGTGGGACTTAACAGTCTTTGTAAGCCTTTAATAAGGAAGACCTTTTAGAGGGTAGATCATGATTCATGGTGAAACCATTATAACCTTAATTGGGTACACATTATTGTTGCAGTAGTAAATATTTGTGGGTGTCATCTCCACCCCAATTTTACCTTCTCACTTGGAGGGTATTTTGGTAATCATATCTAGTGTTATGTGTATGCTTGATTACATGTTTACATGATTGATGAATATGCTTTACATGTTATTTCAGTATATTAATGCATGTGATGTATGAATGGTGAAAGTTTTATGGGTCCAAGTTTCAACTCCTAATTCACCCCCCCCCCCCAAGAAGATCACTCTCTTCCCACTTGTAATTTCAAAAATTGGTATCAAAGCCTAGTTCTCTGAAAGAGATGCTTTGCATCTTTAAGGAAAGATCTTGAAATGGAAGTCTATAAGCTAAGAAAGGCTATTGAGAACTAGGAGATTGAAATGCATCTCATACTACATCAACTGAATGAGGCTAGAGAGGAACTAAATAAATCCTTGAAGAGAAGGAAAGAGATTGCTATTGTAGATAATGACACACTATACAAAGAGATAGACACCACAAGCTATTTGTAGATGGTAACTCTAATGAATTTGATGTAGTAGTTGTAGACCTAATAGAAAAGAATAGAAACCAAGCTAAGGAAATCAGAAACCTTAAGACAAAGAAAGAATCACAACCTATACTACTATGTGACGTAACTAAATACAAGAAGAAAGCCATAGAAGACAAAGCCATGATTGAAGAAGATGAAATAATTCTAGCAAATAGATTGGAAGAGAAGTCAATAGAGTTAACCAAGATCTCCAACATGTAATTGAATACTCTAAGTCAAATGATGAATGCCAACTATGAACTAAATGTCAAAGACATTGAGATAACTACATTGAAGTTGCAAAATGGCCTGAAAAGAGAGAAGGAATTTGCTAAAAGTCTCAACAAACCAAATGAAGCCATCAAATACTTTGAGAAATTATTGAGATCCTCTAGATCCAACAATGATACATTAGGATTGGGCTACACAAGTCCTGAAGAAGGAGAATCATCCAAAGTTGCTAAAGAGAGAAACATCAAAGGTAAGAACTCCAAACCTACATATCATAATTGTGGTAAGAAAGGACATACTGCTAATCTGTGTGGGATCAAGAATACAAATTAGAATTTCAACCATAAGAATGTGACTCATTGTCATAAGTGCAACAAAAAAGGTCATCAAGCACATGAATGCAGACCTAGGACCATGCATAAACAAAGATTTGAAGAATATTGCTACAACTATCAAAAGTAAGGACATAGAGCCCTTGAATGTAGATCCAAATCCATGTGGTCATCAAACAAGCCAACAAAGGTAAGAAACTATAGAAACCTTTATAATTGGGATTATAATACAAGATATAGCTGTCACTATTGTCATGAATATGGACATGTCCCTAAGAATTATGTCAAGATAAACTTCAGTGGTAACTACAAAAGGCATGATTTAGTCATTTGGAGACTGGTCACATCAGCAAGCATTGTCCAACTAGGTCAAAGACACCAAGTTGTGAATTTGATAAAGGAAAAGGCAAGGAAAATGTTGAACACATCAGAGATGAGATGAACAACACATGGAAAAAGAAGAATTATTGAAACACACCAAATGGAGAAGGGATCACTTCACCCAATGGGTCAAGTGATCACACTTCATCAAACTGAGCAATCAAGAGGTATGTGGGACTAATATTCAAGTGTTATATCATACATCATTTCCAAAAGAGACAGTATTGAAAAGATCACATTAGCATGAATAAAGAGGCAAGATGTTGTTGTAAATTCAAGCTTAATATTTACAAATTATATGATATTGCCAAGCATGAAATATTTCATATCTATGCTAAGTAGAATGCTAGTAGATGTCAAGTTTTCAGACTATCTAGTTGATGCTGAGTTCATAGTAGCTATTGAGTGATGGTAATATCAATGGATTCCAAGTGATTCTAAAATTGGTTGATGCTAAGCTTACAACTTTACAAACACTAAGCATTAAATGCAAGGTTTTCAAAGGATATATGATCATTTTCTACTCATTATTCATCATTTCAAATTTGAGCAAGAGTGGGCAAAGTGAAAGGAAATTCAAAAACCTATCCAAAGTACTTGTAGGAAATCTAGCAATGATCTTACACGAGCATATAGATTTCACAAGGCATTTATCATAAGCTGAGCTACATAGTTTACTTTTGCATAAACCCTAGTTTGACAAAATAGCATCTAGCTCAATAAATATAGAAGCGAAAGAGGTTTTGAATGTTCAACTTGTTAGTAATGAAGTCAAACAACTTGTGTTTAAGGCCATTCCCAACATAGCTTACCAACAAGATCATTGTAGCACTTTATCCATGATCTTGCCAAATGTAATAATGGTGCAAGATGTAAGGAGATGTTATAATTGTAAAATTGGTAGTATTGGGGACTTAGAAATTAGAAAAGCATATGATAGGTTATGTGAAAATGGTGTTCTAAAGGAAGACTATAAAATCATTGAGAAGGGGGGTTTAATGCATGCCCTAGATTTTTCTAGCATATTTAAAACTAAATGGATCAGAATTGTGTTGAGTGGACCAATTAAGATTACCAAAAGAATAATTCATAGGGTTATTGGCTACCCAACCAAGGATTGATGTCAAGGAAGTAATAGAGAAATACACTAGAGCAAAATAGAAAAAGAGGTATGAAAATGGATACTATTGCTGATCCATTGTTGAACTTTGTTGTAAGGGTAATTTCTCATAAATTCTATCAATCAAGTACATTGAATAGTGTACCCTGTATTGTTGTGGATGTTGGCTATAAGATTGTAATAAAGATCATACTTATGATGTGGTTGAGCTTCAACTACAACAACTAATGGAAAATCTTGGAGCTATTAGAAGGACCAAGAGTGCTCAATGCAAATTTGGTTTAGTTCTAGTCTACATATTCTTTTATTTGTAGAATACATTTCCCTCTTTTGGTACTATAGGTTGGAAAACAAATGGGTCAATTATGATATAGATCAATGAGTTTATTGAATAGATGGGAGAAAACTTTGAGACATTGATGAAAAGTTATCTTAAACATTTTAAGAAATCAATGAAGGAAAGAATGAGAATACTACTTTATTGTTTGAACAACATTATAATGATATATGCTTTCTAGTTGATGTTTATTACAGCTTTTTGCAAGCTATCACTCCAAGGGTTAGATGGTTAAAGCCACTTGGGTATGAAATCAATTTTGATAACTCATTAGTAGCCATCACAATACTCTTAGCAGAGGAAATTGACAAAAGTGCAAAGATATTTGGCAACTATGAAATGGTAAAATCCAAGATTACCATGGAGTTGAAAATTGCCTCTACACTCAAGAAGAAAGATAAGTTGGTCAAGAAGATAAAGGCCAAATTTGGAGAAGGTGTAGATGAGGAAGAAGAGAAAGAAGATGAAGAGGAAGAAAAAGCACAAGAACACGAAACTCTTGCATTGACTCAAGGCATGGGAGAGGACAAGGAAGAGGAGGAAATAGAAGGTTCTAAGGGAGAAGAAGCCAAGGAAGCACCCACTCATGCCAAGCCAAAGAAGATAAAGGCTAAGACATAGCCAATGGAAAAGGAAAAGAAAATTTTGAAACCAAGCCCAGCCAAGCCAATAGTACCTACCACCATAGCTAGCACACAAGCAACAACTCAGAAGGCCAATGAGAATTCCATGCAAATAGAGAAAGATGGCCTAGTGCAAAAGAAACAAAGAAGAAAATATGTTGCACAACCTAATTCAAATGAAGAAAGGACTAAATAAGATTATATAAGCCAATTCAAAGTGGTAAGTCATAAAGCACTCTTTGATCTTGAAAATTTGTGTGAAAATGTCAAGAATAATGTAGATTTATCTAGTTCTAGAAATGTAAATTTTGATAATTTGAGCAAAGAGGAGAAAAAAAAAGTGGAAGAAGCCCTAAATGAAATGATGTCAAAATTTATGACAACACCATTAGAATTTTCCAACTCAATACCCAAGAAACTATATGATTTAGTTGAGCAAAAATGGCATTATTGTTTAAATTTGGAAAAACAAATAAAGGAAACCACTTTAGCCCAAGTAATGCTAGAACTGACAAAAGGGTAGATTTCTAAGGAAAATAAGAAATATAGAGTTAGGTTTAGACATAAATATAGAGCCTTTAACATTCTTCAAAATAATATTGAAGATGTGGTCAAGAAATCAACCCAAATATGGAAACTTATCTATGGGTTGATCACTGTGAAACAAGGAGAGGCTGACCCTTTTGAGGGTAAAGATGATGATAAGGATGAAGATGATAAAGATGATGACAAGGAAAATGATGATAAGAAAGATGATATAGTTGAGGAGGAAACTAAAAAGCAAACTAATGACAAGGAAACAACTAAACAGTAGCAAGATGAACAGAGTGTGCAAGACACACAAGTGCCAAGTGTTAGTCTTTCCCATGACATAGTCAAGACTAATAAAACTATTATTGTTAGGGATGTCTCTAATCTTTTATCTTAGAACATCAATCCCTTAACTACAAAAGACTTGAAGAAGATATTTGAAAAATCTACACTGTAAGCTAAGCTATGTAATTATCCAATTTTAATTAGTATAGATGAGCTCCAAAAGGTAGTAATTGATGTCACAAGGGACAAGGTGAATCCACATGAACCACCTTTTGGTACTCAAGTACAACCTTTGACTCAAACAATAGTAGACACATCTACTAAGGTTGATACACTTTGTAAAATTGACACAGTTGAGTAGAAGCAAATTGTATAAGAAGAGAAAGACACTACTATTGAATAGTAGGAAGCAAGATAGATAAATTCATATATACCTAAAGCACAAGGACAAGGTGCTAGTCATGTCATTGTGATAGATAAGAGAAAATATTAAGAAATACCAAAAGTGAAGGAATAAGAGGCCATGCAAGCACTAGTAACCCTACCAACATCTGGCACTCCACCTACACAAGTCTTCAAAAGCTAAGCACAAAAGCTACACCATTGCAAATCTCAGTGCTAGGCTCTAGCTCTTCAAAAGTTGAAAAGGTATTTCACTATGGAGATATCACTCTTGATGAAGAGATTTTTATAACTAAGTTTTATTATGATACAATGACATTAGAACAAATAGGCATTTTGCAACAAGCCTTAGAGAAGAAAAAGCATCAAGAAATTTTTAAGAGAGAACATGGGCAAAAGCAAGAACTTCAAGACATTAAGGACATCTTTTTGGATGCATTTAGTCTACCAACTCCTAAAGAAACCAAGCCGCTACTAGAACAACTATCAGATATAGTGGAAAAGGTCAATAATAAAGACATTAATACTAATGCTAAACTCTTAGAATGGTTTGAAAAGAAATTTCAGAGCAAGGTAAATGAAAAGATATCTGGTGATATAGCACTCACTCAAGTTGATTTGGTTATAAAGGTTGAGGATGTGAAGAAGTTACTTGAGAATATATTCTCATTGTACACCAAATTCTGTGACCCTACACTCTTCACCCAAGATACCAGACATCATATTTTGAGCCTAGAGAGAAATCTCAACATATCAGGTACATGGTTACCTTAAAACCTTGCTTAGAGTGAGAAGCATTTTCATAATTTTCTTTAGACACAAAGTCAATTAGTTGTGTTAACAGAAGAAGAGACTAGCATAAGAGCCAAGTTGACATGTATACAAGCATCCCTTACCCCACATATGGAGATACTACACAAGGAACTAGATTATGTCAAGACTCTAATGAGGAAAGACCCCAATCTTTCTACTCTAGATGACCTAGTACACCTTGTTTTCGAGCTTGCAATCTAGATCAAGTTATTGGATGTTGCATGTAACAATTGGGATGTAGCTCTTGAGATCAGAATAGATGCCCATAAATCCTTTGTGGAAAAACACACTATAACTATATAACCCATTTGACATAAGTGTCAAAAAGGGCGAGAATAAATAAAATTATACATTGGGGGAGATAAAGCAAGGGGAAAAAAATTCCATGGGGGAGTATGAACAAAGGGGGAGCAAATAATAAAAGAAAGGAAGAAATAATAAAGGAAGAGCCTAGTAGTAAAGTTATATCATTGGGGAGATATAGATTTTTGGGAGATGAATTTTGGAGAGAAAAGCAGTAAACAAATACAAATATCACTATGATTGAGCATATTAGATGAAGGAGTATCAGATACAACACATTGAAGTCAAAGAGCATAGGTTTTAGATACAAAACAGACACATTAACTTAGGGGGAGTTATCAATTTTGAGATTTATAGGTTATTGCAAAATTTTGAAATGTTGAAGTTTTGAATATAAGCCAAGTCATGCATATGTTATGCTTGAGAAGTTAAGTAGAATATTGTATATTTAAGTGTTTTTGACACTCACGTTGAAGGGGGAGACCATTGATCTAGATTGGTTTTGATAAGTGAGTGTCAACATAGTTAAGACATTTACTTAGTTCATGTCCAACTAGTAATACATAACGAGCATAACATGCAAATATTAGACCATGCTGAGTTACAATGAATACCAAGTCACTCATGTGACAAGTCACTCAAGTATCAAATAGATAGACCATGTTGAGTGATTCAAATACCAAGTAAATAGTGGATGCTGAGTAGTACAGGTGCCAAGTCAAAAGTAGAAATATAATGTATGCCAAGCATTAGGGACTTCATATGTCAAGTGAAATAGTTTGGACATATTTGTTTGAAATGGCACAAACAACTATGTAAACCATTTCTAAGCTAACTTAAGGATAGATTACAATCTTTTGGAGATAAGGATGAATCTATATGTAGATTCCCTATGCAATTACATGCAACTAATCAAAAAATGGGTAGGTTTAAGTAGAAAAATGAATGAATCTCAGCTTTAGATTCATACCTAACCCTAAGCCACCAGAGTCTTCTTAAGGAGGACAAAGCCCTAAATTTTTTATGAGTGTACAAAGGGTGAATGATCGAATTGGAAGAGTAAACAAGATAGTTTATAGAGCAATTAGGGTGACTTCGTAGTAAGAGTAAATTATAGAATTAGTTAGAGAAAAATAGAGGATAGAGAAGGATACAACATTGATACATCAGATCATGAAGGATCAATTGGACATTGTGTAGAGGTGATCTATTATCAGGCAAGCTAGTGCCATCTATAGGATCTATGTTGAGACATTTTAATGGGTGATTTTAGTTAAATCTCTTAACAAAGTAGTCCTAATAGGCTCTATGGTGCTTACTTAAGTGTAAGTTGAAGTCCTCTAACCAGACACACTTCTAACATGGTGTTGAAATCCTCTAACAAGGTGTGACTTAATAGCCTTTGTAAGCCTTAAAAAGGACACGTCTTTCACAAGGTAGATCATGATTCATGGTTAAACTGTTGTAACCTTAATTAGATATACTTTATTGCTGTAGTAGTAAAAATTTTTGGGTTTTGTCCCCACCCCAATTTTACCTTCTCACTTGGAGGGTTTTTGGGTAATTGTATTTGGTGTTATGTGTGCATTTGATTACATGCTTAGATGATTGATGCATATGCTTTACATGTTATTCTAATATATTAATGCATGTGATGTATGAATGGTGAAAGTTTTATGGGTCCAAGTTTAAACTCCTAATTCATCCCCCCCCAGAAGTTTACTCTCTTGTCACTTGTAATTCTAATAATGATGAGCATAAATGTGATGGTCAAATGGATGTCGACGCAAAAAGATTCCTAAAAATCACCCCTACTAGAAAAAAATCCAATCACTGGAAACAAGAGTTGGAAAGCAAAGGGTTGTTGCCAAAAACAAAGGGTCGGTGCCAAAAAAATCTAACAGCTAAGATGTTTGCATGTGACTTGTCCTCCCAAAAAGCCTCCCAAATAGCAAGTGAAGTGGAGCTGATGGAGGTAATACCAAGCCATACATAGAAGGAAGCTCCTAATGGGTGGAGACACATGGAAAAAAAGGACTAACCTAGGCCATAAAAATTGCACAATATAAAGTCTTCCAATAAAAAATGCACATGCTCTACAAGGGAAATGTGTAGTAATGGTAAATGGAGCACTCCAAGCACAAGCAACTTGATGCCTATAAATACCCAGACCAACCTAAACAAAGGGCTTGAGAAGAGAATAAGGACCTATGTGGAGACACGTGACACTTTTCCAATTCTATGCATATCAAGCACTCACAACTTCCAAAAAAGTATTCCCTTTCTACAAACATTGGCTAGCTTTAATAAGGGTGCTAACATTGGAAGGTGTGACAAACTCCTAGTAAAAATAAACAAAAATGAATGGACTATTCTTCAAGAGAAAAAAGTGCATCTTCAGACATTAAAAAGTCCACTTTACATGGCCTCTATAGGATACTAGTGCCAACCAAGTTTCAAATCCATCATTTATAGGTTTAAACTGCTCTAAAAAATTTCCAAATTTGACAATGTATTTGAATAAGGTCTCATGCCCCTGCAAAAAAACTAGATGCCTTAATGAAGGAAAAATGAATAATTTGGGAAGTATTGGTGAGGTATTTTGTTGAGGTGGTGTCAGATCATATCACTAAGAGCCCAAACAAAGAGGGGCCAAAATGGGCAGGTCAATTTACAGCATGTGTATGTTCCAACTTTGCATGTGTGAACTCAATGAGGGACCAAGAAATTTTAGCAGCTACCAGAAAAAGGTGAGTGAAACATGTAAAATGTGTGGCATGAGGGCCAAATGGTATAGGCATGTGTTGGCTGACCTCCTATCAATGTATGGTTAGGATCCAAGCAGGCTCACAAAGTAAAAGGACCCCTCCTTTTATATATTTAGAAAAGTGCTTCCACTTTTGCATTTTTCTATAAAAACCAAAAAATATATATGTACCTCTTCTATTTCAAACAAACCCATAAAAATATGATTTTATTTTTTTGATAAAATAAAATATCACTGTCATCAATTTGTGTGCCCAAACCATATAGTCTAGGTGCAAATAAATCTGCCATAAATTTTAAACTAAACATGTTTTATATGGAAATTGGAGCCTTCAAGTGCTTTGAGCTAAATGGTGATGTTTTTTTGGATTCAAAGTGCTTCAAGAAATAGGTCCCCTAGATCCAATACAAGATCCTCTAAAAGTCATAGATCTAAAAACCGATGCCTTCTCTCTCACAAATAGAAGAGAAGGATGAAGATCTAGAGCTTTGGTAACATGTTCAAGTTGATGAAATGTCAACCCCATAGCTCCCAAGAACCACCTACATGCAAACACCTATCACAAAAAGTGAGAAGAAAAAACTATGGAGACTAAAATTCCTAGATCCGTTGATGAGATATTCTTGAT
Organism: Cupressus sempervirens; assembly: GCA_028749045.1. Lineage (NCBI taxonomy): Eukaryota > Viridiplantae > Streptophyta > Pinopsida > Cupressales > Cupressaceae > Cupressus > Cupressus sempervirens. Next base: position 549,460,648 of record CM053790.1, on the reverse strand, counting down.
GAGAAAAAATATAAATTTCTATAATAAAAAGTGAATGAATTAATTATTACAAAGAGATCAAAACTCTAAAAGGTAAAACCTAAGTTGCATGATAATAGTTAATAAAAGACATAGTTATTAGATGCCTAAATTTTAGCTTAAGTAGAATAGAGTTAATTAGAAAATATCTAATTACTCTATCAAATTGTATAAGTTTTTTTTTTTCTCTTTAGTCTTTCTAGTGTCACAGATCTATTTATAGAGGTTTTCTCCAATCCTAACTACCTTTATTCTTATTGGGATAATGTGTGCATTTTTAGATGGGAGTGTTTCCTTATTTGCAATGAACATAATGGAGTGGACCTCTATTTTTGGTTTCTCTTTGCATGGGGAAAATTTTATTGGTAGCTTTAGGGTGGATCCTCTCTACACATTCTCTACCCTTTATCTCTTTTGATCTATGTGGGGGTTTCTAGAGGTTATCCTCCTTTTTTGGATAATATTGTTTCTTTTGGAAATTTTTATGTTGTAGGTGTTCTTGTGCATGCCTTATGGTTGGTAGAGGTTTCCTTATGTCCTTAATAGGTGTAATTTTGGAATATATTGGTGGAAAACACTTTTGATCCCTTTGTGGTGAGATTGATTAGTAAATATTTGAGAGCATATTTTATGATTTTGTATTTTACTTTAGGTATTATACTTGCTAGGTGGAGATGGTATTCCTCATTTGTGGGTGACACTTTTCTTCTTATTTCTTCTCTATTTTGCGAATTGTAAATTGGTGGCTCTTGAATATTTTGGAGAATGGGTAAGGGGTATAAATTGGTGAGACTTGTGGCTCTATATGAAGATGATAAAATTGAGATAGAGAGTGGGATCTTTGTCTTAGCATGAAGTTCAATGATATTGTTATTGGGGGGCGAGGGTATATTATAATTTTTGGAGATATGATTCAAATCTTATATGTTGCATTCAAGATAGTGTTTTTCATTGATGTCGACATACTGGTTATTCTATGAAGACTAACATAGTTACAAAGATAGAACCATTTAGCACAATTTGAAGATTGAATATCATCTTATGCACACTTGCAATCATGTTATATAGTATGTCTAGATGCTATAGTTAAGAGTGTGTATGAAAATATGAATATTTGATAGAGTTATGAAGATTTTAGTGAAGGTAACTCTCAAACAAAATTTTTGGAAAGTGGGTATTGTTGTTTTGATTCTATCTTCTCTCAGAGATGTAATTGGCTTGAGTAGACTAAGATAGAAGTTGGAGAGATGTTAGAGATTATTTTATTTAGAGGGAATACAATAAAGATAATTGAATGAAAATTTATGAAGACTATGAGCTTTTGGGTGCAATCTTGGATTAAGTGTAAAATTATAATGTAATATGTATTGTAATATCTTAAGATGATCCTATATTATTATTGTAAATTGGGAAAGCCTCAAGGCCAACTCAATATTTAAAAATTAGGACTTGGTATAAAACAAAGATGGTTTTCTTGGTTGTAAAAATCAATGAGAATGTATCTTTATAATATCTATTACACGAACATGGGATGAGAATTTGTGAAGATCAGAGAAGAGTTTAGTGTAATAGAGGCACAGTGAGATTACAAGGAACTATATTTGGAAATACAAGTTTTTGGTTGTATAGTTGTTGTTTCACATTCTATTATTCAATAGTAATAGTATAGAGGTTGTTTGGATAGTGGGTTCAATGGTCTTCCTTTCAACTCTCCCAACTGGGTTGGCACAACTCCTAATAGGGATTCAATGTCTCATGATAGGGACTCATATGTATTAATTATATTTCATGAACTCATAACAAGGTCTATCCTCTAATAAGTAACTTTTATATTAGTGTGTTATTTTGTAGGTACCATCCCCACTAGGGCTTTACCTCTGATCAATGGTATCCCTAGTTAACATAGTTGGTGTTATTGTGCATGTTTATCTTTTTGTGGTTGTTACATCTACTATTTGCATGTTTCAAAATTAATAAAGATATTGAGAATTTTTTATAATTACATAAGTGATTCACGCCCCCCACCCCACCTCAATTGTCTTGGTTGACTTTACTTTTTAATAGTTGATATTAGTGCATCGCATCTTTGAAGGAAAATATTAGTGGCTTAAGGAGATATATGACATATTTTAGGAAAGATAGTCTAAAGTTTAATGGATTTAACTATGACAGCTAGAAAGAAGAGATGAAGATGCACCTATTATGCATGGGTCCAAAATTTTGGTTTGTTACTATAAAACCTAAGACTTAGAGTGAATAAGGCAAGCTTGAAGGATGTTAGGAAATTTTAAAAAAATCTATTCACATAGAATATGCTTGCTAGAGAAGCAATGTTATCAACTCTTCCTAAAACTGAATATGGAGGGTTAAAATCTTTAAGATTTTCTGATGAGGTTTGGAATTCTTTGCATTAAACTATAAGAGGATACTTTCCTAGAATATTGAATATTTTTATAGGAACAAATAATTGTTGAAGAGAAAAATCGAAGATGAATTTATATGGAAAATCTTGAAGACCTTGACACCTACTTCTAAGAAGATAATGAAGATAATTTAACATGTTGTTCCTTACACATATAGTATTACAAGAGAGACACTTCTTTCAATATTGTAGACATCTGAGACATGGATGAGGCAAAGTGGAGAATTTCCTAGAGTGAAGACTACTTTCAACATACAAAGAGACAAATCTGTGTTGACAAGAAGTGCTAGTACAAGTGGATACTATGAAGAGAGAACCTAAAGGTAAAAAAAAATTATTTGTTGGAAATGTAAATAATTTGGTCATTATTTCCCTAAATATCCTAAAAGAGAAAATAAGTTAGTCTAAAAATCCCTACAAGTCAAGAATATGTAAGCATTTCTTTTATGTTAAGGAGAATAGTGAATTTAATTTTTAAATGGTAGAGTTCTTGAATGATAGTGATAATGAGTAGGATGATAAAATTGGATTTGTTTATATTAAAGAAGAAGAGAGCTCTAAAAAAAGAAGAAATAAAACAGGAAAGAGCATTAGTATTACAATTTGAAAATAAAAGGTTCAATTGGATTATAGATAGTGGTTGTTCCCATAATATGACATCAAATATGAACAATTTTTTTTAATACAATAGTTATTATGGTTAGTTAGAGTTGGAAATAATGCACCATGTTATGTAAAAGGAAAAGGATCTACTACACTTGATGGAAAGACTAATTTTAAATATGTTTTCTTTGTGGATGGTTTGAAACTAAATATTTTGATGTTGGATAGCTTCTTGATAAGGGATATCAATTGTAGTTCATAGAGAAGACTTGTATTATCAAGGATAAGAATGATACATTGATTAGTACTAGTACAAGAAGATGAGGTAATGTATTTCAATTGAATCCTACTAAAATGGTATCTTTAGTTGCCAAGGTGGATGAAAGTTGGCTATGGCTTAATATATTTTATCATATCAACTTTGATAACATTGTAAAGGTTAGTACTATATTTTTAGTTAGATATTTTCCTAAGATTTTAAAACCTACTAAAATGATGTGTAAAGAATGTGTGATGGAAAAATTGAAGAAAGGTTCCTCTCCAAGAAAAAAGTTTACTACTTCAATAAAATTGGAGATTGTGCATACGAATTTTAGTAGTCCTACAAAGAATAGAGAATTCTATGGTGAAAAGTATATTATGATTTCACTAGAATAATGTTGTTTGAATTTATTAGAGAAAAATATGATTTTTTTTGAGAAATTGATGATATTTAAGAGTAAAGTTGAGAATGAATATGGTATAAAGAGACAGCTTTTAGCCCCTAAGACACCTAGGCAAAATGGGATAGTAGAAAGGAGAAAAAGATTAATAATTGAAGCATCCAAAGAAATGATGTTCCAAAATAGTGTATCCCATATATTTTGGAGAGAAGCATTAAATACAACAGTATATACTATGAATAGAGTGTAGATTAGATAACGTATTGGTATGATCTCCTATGAACTTTAGTTTAGATGTGCACCAACTATAAAGTAATTTAGAATCTTTGGAAGTAAATGTTAGGATTAAATACTGACAAAAATAACACTTATATGCAAATATAACCAATATTAGAAAATAATAATTGTTGCTTATTTTTCTTCCTGCCAAAAAAATTAAATTCATGTGCTTAACCCCCACCTAATGGCTAGTTCCTAGATTTAAAATTTTTAAATGCCGTGGAAATATTTTAAAAATGAACAAAAAACCTTATGTTTTGTTGCGTCGGCCTGCAACTTTTCGCACCGTCAGATCTTGCCTAGATCTGCTGTAGGTGCTTTCTCGCATTTTCCGAATGCACGATCTTTAAACATTGTAGGAAAACCCCTTAATGATGTGTGGCAGGTGGGTCCATGTCCTTCTTGTGGTCCGTAGGGTGGACAAGGTGGATGGCTGAGCTGGCGATTCAATTGGTGCCTGCTTTTCTACATTTTACCTTTTGTCAGATCTTCTGATAATGCAGGCAAGTGCTTTGGTGATGCATGTCTGGATGACATCACGGGGGGTATTTGCAAAGGTTTAGACGCATGAGTTTTGATCACCATTAGATTTCCCAAGAGCTTGGAGGTTGTTTCCATGTTTCACAAGGTTGTCCTTAGGTAAGACTATGGACAAGGGTGCAAACCTCTATGACAACAGTTTTTGGCATGCCTGGTAGGACATATATCAGAAGATTTCAAGATCAATACCAAGGAGATAGTACTGGCTTCAGTGTTCAAGCCTTCAAGAGGTTCATTCTTCAAGTACTTGGCGACTCTAAGCTTCAAACACATCTGGTTCCAGACCAAAGTTGCAGTAATTCATGCCCAAAGCTGAAACAAGGGCATCTTCTAGAGGTAATTTTCAATACCAAGAGCTTTCACTTTCAAATCCTAGAAGAAGGAGGGCTAGAGTATCTTTATCACCAGTTAGGAGTGCAATAGTAACAAATACACCTGCAAGATCTATTTCTACCCCTCCTACTGTTAGATCTTAGCCTAGGTTGCCATCAACACAATAGACCACTTGTCTATATGGCATAGCCCAAAGCTCATGCTTTTGCCACCTTTAATGGTGGCAATGCTCTTTTATTGGCCTAAAGACATGATATACCAATAGCTACACTCAAAAGTATACCAAAGTTTACTAGTTAAACGTCTATCTCTCCCTTAGAGCACATTCAAGAAGTTGCAAATGTTTGTAATATCCATGGTATTATAGAAGATGATGTTGCAGTTAGGCTTCTAGCCTCATCTCTGAAAGGAAAAGCACTGCAATGGTATATAGGTTTGGCTCATGGTTCTATAATAGATTGGGATGGATTAGGAGTAGGACTATGTAAACACTTTGAGGACAAAAGTGACTATTTGTCACTTTTAGAGTAGTTGACTACTATAAAAAGAGCCCACCATGAATGTATGACTGATTTCAACTATAGATTCCAAAAAACATGGGATAGAATACCTATTTTAGTGAAGCCTACCCCTGGTAATTCCTTCTTGCATTACCTCAAAGCTTTCAACAGTTACATCGCTACTACAATCCAAACAATGGGAGGGGATACCTTGCCTAATGCTTATGACATAGCAATAAGGGCAAAAAATATTTTGATACAAGGAGGGAAGTTGGCTCCAAGGCCTCCTATGCCCTTTTTCCCTATTGTCCCAAACCATCAACCAGAAATGGCTCCTCTTCCCACAACTTCCATATCACAATCCCTTACCCCAACCCCTCAAGCTTCTACATCTTCAAATGGGATAGATGAAATCAAGGAGATGATGCAATCTATGATGTTGAACATAAATAAGAGATTGTAGGGCCAAGACAAGAAATTGGAAGATAGTTTATCTATGATGTAGAAAATGAGCAACGAGGTGGTGACTTTAGAAAGATAGCAGGCTCAAGGTAGTAAAGCTCATCAATTGCAGCACCAAACTATTAACAGTGGTAGGTTTCCAAATAAAAATTATGGGAACAATTCCTTTGATCAGAATAGATAGAATAGCCATGCTTCAACCTCAAATATAAATCAAAGTAGGGCCATAGTCCCTCAAAACAACATGGCCCAAGATCAGGACTTTTGTCCCTCTTGTAACTATTCTTATGCTATTGAAGATGCTGCCCCTCCTCCTCCTAATCAGGCCTCAACTTCAAATGTAATACCCCATGAACAAGTAGTAGATGGTCAATCAAATTTTTTTTAGCAACAAAGGCAAAGTAATTTCAAAAAGGATGTGAGTGACCCTTGGTTGTTCTATCTCAACCTCTTGCAAGGACAACCCCCAAGGCTTCTACCAAAGTGCGCTCTACTCCATTTAGTGTGGTAGAAGAGATGAAGAAGTAAAATGTGAATATTTCCATGTGGAATGTTGTTGCTACTATACCCATGCAAAAGAGGTTGCTGCAGCAAGAGTTGGAGGGTATTGAACCAAAGGATCAACCACCTAGCATGGAAAGTGCCACAAGCATAGTACAACCATCAAGGGAGGAAGAAAAAAGTAAAAAGGTTAGACCTCCTCCATTCTATGTTTCTCTAATTATAGGGGATAAACTAGTCCACAATTGCATGATTGATTTAGGGGCTAGTAGTTCAGTGATGCCTAGGTGTGTTGTTGATGCTTTAGAGATGAAATATGAGCCCATTGTTAAGGATGTATTACAGTTAGATGGTAGTACTGTCAAGATTGTAGGGATCCTTAGGAATGTAGAGATGGCCCTACATGCATGTCCTAGTTGTATTGTAACTCAAGATATATTAGTAGCTGAAGTCAAGCCACATTTTTCCATTTGTTTGTCAAGAAATTTCACTACCGAAATAGGTGGTTACATATCTTCTGATTGGTCATATATTTTTTTTAAGACAAGATATGGGGCCAAAGCATCAATCAGAGTAGAGCCTCTAGCCCTCCATCATACTGAGCCCTACACCCATAACCTCATCAACATGAATTGCACTATCCAAGAAGTGGATGAGAATGACATAGTGAGTGAGCTTGCTACTTCCCTAGTAGAGATACCTAATTTTCTCTTAGATGAATGGGCTAATGCATATTATTTTGATCCTATGTCAGAAATCCTTAAAACAGGCCTTAGTAAAATATTGTATATTAGAGAAGGATGCTCTAGTCCCCAACCTTGTGGAGACTAAAGAAAATATGAGTAGGATATGGAGTATGTACTTTGATGGCTCAAGAAATAAGAATGGATCAGGGGCTGGGATGATGTTGATTTCTCCTGCACAAGTAAGGTATTATTTCTCCTTTAGGCTCTAATTCAGTTGTACTAATAATGTAGCTGAGTATGAATCTTTGATTTAGGGCCTCCTACTTGCTCAAAAAAGAGGAATTCAAGCCTTAAATGTGTATGGAGATAGTAAGTTGGTGGTTAATCAAGTGAGAAATCAAAATATCACCAAGAACGGTTTGCTCAAGTCTTATAAATATAGGGTATGGGATTTTCTTGAGGATCTCAATACATTTAATATTTAGAGCATCCCTAGAAAAGAAAATAGACATGCTGATAGACTTGCAGCAATAGGTGCATCTCATGATGTGCCAAATGATCTTGGGGAGGAGAAGAAGCAAAAAATCAAGATCGTAGTTAGGCCTGCCATCCCTGACATCAACATCCATTGCCAAGTGTTTGAATCTGATGAACAAATTGTGAGCTTCTTGCAGAATGAAGTAGAGTTTTTAGAGAGAAATCAGTCAAGATTGCAAGATCAGTATGGGGATCAAATCATTAATCTCAACTCCAACAAATTGCCTAAAGGTCTAATTACTTTAGAGAGTGTTTTTAACGCTGATGACCAAGCAAGGGGTAGAGTCATGAACCTAGCTATTGACGAAGATGATCACACTCCAGTCATGATTACTGATGGGAAACTCTTAAACATGGGGAAGGTATGTTTTGAGATTGAGCAAAAAAGTTTTATTCATCTATGTCAAGAATTTAATGATATATTTTCCTAGACATATGATGATTTGAAGGGTTTTGACCCAAGGTTGTTTCAACATACCATAGATTTAATCAATAATGTCAAACCAGTAAGACAAAAATAGAGGCCAGTGAATCCCAAGATTGAGCCATTAATGAGAAAAAAGCTATCCAAATTAATTGAGGCCAATATAATTTTCCCTATCAAGCACTCATCATGGGTAGCAAACCTTATCCCTGTTAGGAAGAAGAATGGAGAAATTAGATTGTGTGTGGACTTTAGGGACCTTAACCAAGTTTCCCTTAAAGATCTCCATCCTCTTCCTTCCATGGAGCAGATTTTGTCCAAGGTCAGTGGTTCAAGGAGGTTTTCATTTCTTGATGGATTTTTTGGTTATAATCAAGTACTGGTCAAAGAGTCTGATAGATATAAGATTGCATTTACCACCAACTGGGGTACCTATGCTTATTGTAAGATGTCGTTTGGACTAACTAATGCAGGTGCTACATTTCATAAGGCAATGGAGATGGCCTTCAAAAACATGATTGAAAAGTTTGTATTAGTTTACCTTGATGATATCATAGTGTATTCAAAGAATGTTGAAGATCATTTTGATCATTTAAGATAGGTATTCTTAAGGTGTAGAGAGTTTGGGGTATCTTTTAACCCAAGCAAGTGTGTCTTTGCTACCAATCAAGGAAAATTATTAGGACACATTTATCTAAAGATGGCTTAACCATTCATCCAGAGAGAACAAGACCAATATTTTCTCTTCCTCTTCCTAAACACAACAAAGGGCTACAAAGTTTCCTTGGTAGGATAAATTTTGTGAGAAGATTTATCCTTAATCTTGCTACCATGGTGAAACCCCTTAAACCTATGCTCAAGAAAAGTATGGTCTTCGCATGGACCAAGGAAGGGATAGAAAGTTTTGAGGAGATCGAGGCAGCCATAGCCTCAGCCCCTACTCTCATTAATCCAAACTTTGAAAAAGATTTCATTCTTTATACTCTAGGTGGTGAGTCAAGTATTTCTGCTATCTTGACTCAAACAAATGATAAAAATGAGGAGTAGCCCATAGCCTTCTTTAGTGAAGGGCTTAAGGAGTATGAAGACAAATATAGCTATGTAGAGAAGTTGGCCCTTATAGTCATCAGAGCTTTGAAGAAATTTAGACACCTCTTGTCTCACAATAAGATTCATTTTTTAGTACCTCATGCCAACGTGAAGGAATTCCTTTTGAGCAAAGATATTAGTGAGAAAAGAGCTAGTTGGATTACCAAAGTGATTGAATATGATGTGGACATCCAGATTACCAAGTTGGTAACAGGGAAGGGGTTGTGCAAACAAATGATATCATCTCAGGAGTCAGATGAGGAAGCTATAATGATACTAATAAAGCAACAAGAGGCAAGAAATGATGACCCAAGGAATTGGATGGATGATATGAAGAACTTCTTATTAGGCAATAGATATCCTCAAGGATTAGATAGAACTAAAAGGAGATAGTATAGATTATAGTCAATTCCTTATGTCATAGTTGAGGGTATCCTTTTCAAGAGAGATTTTAATGGAGCCCTATTAAGATGCATTAGCATAGACCAAGCTGAAAGAATGATCAAAGAACTTCATGATTGTTCTGATGGTGGTCACTTCTCAGCCAAAACAACTGTAATGAAGATCATGAGAGCTGGTTATTACTGGCCATCCCTATTTCATGATTGTCATAAATATATGAGGAAGTGTGATAAATGTGCCTTCTTCTATAGTAAACAAAAGCTTGCAGCTCTTCCTCTTCATCCCATTCAGGTGGACCAGCCTTTTGCTTAATGGGGATTGGATTTCATAGGCCCTATCAATCCTCCCTCTAGTTTTGGTCATAAGTGGATTCTAGTTGCTACAGATTACTTCACTAATGGATAGAGGTAGTTGCATTGAAGGATGCCACAAAATCTTCAATTGTTGAGTTCCTTGATGGAATTGTGACCAGGTTTAGTGCTCCAACCATTATTTCAGATAATGCAAAGTCTTTTGTAGGGGCTCAAATTTGTGCATGGGTAGTTGACCATAATATCTATTTGAGCACGTCTTCAAGCTACTATCCTCAAGGTAATGGCCTAGCTAAGTTATCCAACAAGAATCTAATTAGGATCATAAAGAGGAAAATAGAAGATAACTAGAGTTGTTGGCATAAAAAATTGAGAACAACTCCTAAGAGGTCATTAGGGAATTCACCATTTATGTTGGTATATGGTAGAGAAGCGAGGCTTTCAATTTAATTAGAATTCCCATCCCTAGAGCTATCTCATCAACTAGAGCTAATTGATAATGATGCCATGATAGTGAGAATGGTAGAGTTGATGGAGCTGGAAGAAAGAAGAAATTAGGCCATATAGACCCTAGAGACACATCAATAGCAGGTAAAAAAGAGCTTTGAAAAGAAGGCTAGGGTCAAAACCTTCAAAGAGTGTGATTTAGTTCTAAAGTGGGATGCAGACAAGGCAAAACCAGGAAGGCACTCAAAATTTGATGCACTATGGAGTGGTCTCTATCTGATTGTCAATTGCAAGCAGGCCAATGCTTTTCAGCTAAGCAAGCCTGATGGTGAAATCTTGCCTATTCTAGTCAATGGGATCTATCTCAAACCATGTTTCTGAGAGGGCTTGATTTTGTTGTACATATTAAAGTAGTTTCCTTTTAGTTGTTTTCCAACTTTCCAAGAAGTGCACGAGCACATGTGTTTTGTAGGTTTTCAGTATCTGGTTTCAGTTGTAGAGGGTAGGTTTTCCAAAATTTCAATGTTTTGCTACTATAGAGGAAGGGTTAGGGTTTTATGGTGCATGGATCTATAGTTTTATGACTCTATAGCCCAATGGATGTTTTGGGCCACTGGTCATACACATAGCTAGCTTGCATCCCCTCTAAGTCACCAAAAATGTTGTTTATTTTTCCTCTAGCCAAAAAATTTAAATTCAAGTGCTTAACCCCCACCTAATGGCTAGTTCCCAGATTTAATATTTTTAAATGCCTTGGAAATATTTAAAAAATGAACAAAAAATGTATTTTTTTGTTCCGTTAGCCTACAACTTTCCATGCCCTCAGATCTTCCTTAAATCTACAGTAGGCACTTTCTTGCATTTTCCAAATGCATGATCTTTAAACATTGCGAGAAATCCCCTAAATGATGCATGGTAGGTGGGTCCATGTCCTTCTTATGGGCCATAGGGTGGACAAGGTGGTTGGCTGAGCTAGCGATTCAATTGGTGCTTGCTTTCTCGCATTTTACCTTTCATCAGATCTTCTGATAATGCAGGCAAGTGCTTTGGTGATGCATATCTGGATGACATCATGGTGGGTATTTGTAGAGGTTTAGATGCATGATTTTTAATCACCGTCAGATTCCCCAAGATCTATAGATACTGCATGCCCGCAAGATGAAGTTGCAAAGATATTAAACAATGTGGGCATGCCCCTTTGTGACATGTGTCCCACAACCACACGTGTCCTCAGTTGTACCTTGCACTATTAGATATCCTAGGATCAATGGTTGGCACATGCCCACAATATGAACATGTGAGGATTTTAAGTATTGCAGGTATGTGCCCTTGCAACGTGTGGCTAGTGTGACATCATGGGCCCACTTTCTCAAAAGGTAATGACATCTTGTCTTCTGTGGTAGCTATCAGGTGAGTCAGAGTATGACAATGGATCTTATTGGCCCATCCAGCTAACTTGGCTTGTAGTCCTATAGAGCTTTGACCACTATAGATTCAAACAAAATCAAGGGTTGGGGCTTCCTCACAAGATAGAGTTGCAAGAAGATTAAACAATGCAGGGAAGTGTTTTTGTGACACCTATCCCAGATGATGTCACAGGCCCACCCTTCTTGCAGGAAGATACTTGATGAGTTTTCACCATTCGATGCAAATAGATCTACAATTGAGGCTTTCTTGCATTATGAAGTTACGAGGATTTTTAATATTGTGGGCAAGCACCTCGCTACTACATGTCTTTGTGGGACCTATTTCTTGTGTGGATTGCTAGGGTGATGCCAAGGTGGTGCCAGTTGTATGCCAAATGGGGTCGAGTTAGGCTGAGTCAGCTGCAAAGTGTTTCATGGGCCTCGAAGTCTCGAAGGACAAGCACAAAATACAAAAGATCTTTCATGATCGTTGATCTTGTAGAGATCAACGATCAGGGCTTTCTCACATTATGGAGTTGTAGGAAACTTAAGAAATGCAGGAAAGTGCTAGAGGGACACGTGTTCCAATGGGCCTAGCCAAGGTATTAACATCGAGGCAGCGTAGTTAAGGTCATAGTTTCTTGTGACCATCGTAGTTAGGGTTTGCTGAGGTAGCACAGTTAGTAAAGAAAGATTGGTCAACTGCAGGAAGACCTTGCAGGGTGGCAAAATGAAAAGAGACTATTTGCCCATGTGGCTCACCCTAGTGCTAGAGTTAGGTTGACTTGCTAATCCTACTAACTCATGGGCAAGAAATAGGGGAAATTGAGGTTTTTTGCACAATCTAATCTTTGTGATGATTTCCAACCTCCCTCGAATGAATGAAAAACATGAGAAAACACTCCACCACCTTCAATTTGATCCATCTACCTGGTTAGAGCTATTTAATGGAATAATTTTTGTCTTGTGAGGTCCCTGTTCCAACAAAGATCGGATATCATTGCATCTAGATCTGTACTCAGATCAGATTTTCTCCATGATTGTTCTCTACAGGACTTAATAGTAGGTGGTTTTGAAATAACTTTAGTAAGAGGACATCTCAGTTATGCCTGAGCTATAAAGGAAAATTTTGTTTATTTTTTAAAGGTCAAACCCCCTCTGATTTTTTTGATATTGCTCTGCAAATCTTCAGTGTAAATTCCCTTTGCCTCTAAACTGAATGAAATTTTGCCTTATCTCCTTTAGCCATTAATGTGAAAGTGCAAGAACTATTTGCCTCTCATTGGTGTTTTGTGGATATCTACAATCTACATGATTGTATCTCTTTTGGCCTATAAATGATAATATAAGTGAATCTTCTCTTTCCTTGTGTCATTCATCTGGGTTTTCTGATCTATGTGTGGTTGTTAGATTAAAAAAAGTCTGAATGTGTATATCTTTTGGTGTCATGATGGTTCAATAGTGCATGTATGGGTAGAGATTGGTTTGAACACTCGATTTTGGTGCATCACCCCCTTAAGTTAGAATAGTTAGATTTTTTTTCCATGCATTCCTTCTCCATTTTCCTCTCCAAGAGTAGTTAGGTACACCCTAATAGTAAGATGAAGTTGACCTTCTCTGAAGATTCAACCTCACAGTTCAAGTCCCACAACTTGGAGGTTGTTTCCATGTTTCACAAGGTTGTCCCTAGGGAAGACTTTGGACAAGGGTGCTAACCTCTATGACAACAATAATTCACACAAAAAAGAACACAAGAAACAAGGAATTAATGTGGTTTACCCAATCCCTAGGCTACACCCACCAACAACAAGTCCAATTTTATTATTATCTAGTTATTACAATCCATAATTCCTTACAGCTCAATATTACCACAAGAAGCTATAATCTCATCATACATTATGAAATCCCTAACCTTAAGCCATTTTATACAAGCTTTTATTACTTACAAAATTAGGGATACATTAAGTCATCCAATAGAAAAAATAATAGGTGACACCTTTTATAATAGTAGAGTCATTTTTGGCTTTGGGGGTATTGCCCTTGAAAACCCCTATGGGGGCATTACCCCTCAACCCCACCCTATACTATCATAGGGAGGGCACTTGGGGTGCTACCCTAGGACCTTGCAAGGGGCTTTGCCCCAAAACCCCTATAGAAATAATCTAGGAGAAACCATGTTGAATAAACCTCCAAGTATGAGTAGGCTCCACATCACAATAATCTCCCACTTGGAGACTAATCAAATTACACAAAAATAATCTCCCACTTGGAGACTAATCATAGAAATGCTAAACCTATAGTTTCTAGTAGAATATCAAACCACCTTGGACTCTATTGTTCTTTTATTCTATTTATTCTAGAATACCAACTAAAGTTGAAGAGGAGTTTAGCTTCCCCTTATTACTGCCTTGATAAACATATATGTTGGATTATCACATATATGTATCTTCTCTAGCTTTAAATGTCCATCATCCAAAACTGACCAAATGAAATGGTACTACAACTGTATGTGTTTTGTCTTTGAATATAGAGAAGAATTCTTCACAATATGAATGAAATTTTAGCTATTTATGAACAAATAATTATCCCTCTATGGGTGTCCCAATTCTTTATTAAATAACTAAAGCCATATCATCTCATTGGTTGTCTCTATAGTGAAAACACACTCTGCCTCTTCAGTGGATAAAGCATTCACCTTCTGTAACTAAGAGACTCAGCTTACTGCTATTTCACCAACAATAAATACATAACCTATAGTACTCCACCTAGTATCAATATTCCCTACCAAATCTAAGTTGAGATGGCCTTGTAAATTAGTAGTAGAGCCCCCAAAATCTAAACACTTATTGGATGTTCCTCTCAAATATCTGAGAATCCATTTGACTGTGTTCCAATGCTCAATGCTAAGAGGATTCATATACTTGTTAAAAACTCCCACTACATGTGCAATATCTGACCTAGTACATACCATGGCATACATCAAACTTCCTACAAATGAAGCATAGGGTACCTTTGATACTTTTTCCTACTCTTCTAGTGTCTTGGGACACGTCTCCTTAGTCAATTTTAAATAGCTAGGTAAAAGTGTGCTAACATCTTTAGCATTCTCCATAGAGAAATGTTGCAACACCTTCACAATATAATCAACTTGAGACAAAGTCAATCTTCTATTTTCCTATCTTTGAAAATCTTTATACCAAGGATTTGTTGTCCACTCCCAAATCCTTCATAGAAAATGAGTATGCTAACTATTTCTTCAACCCCTTAAAATTATCCATGTTAGAAAAAACTACAACAATGTCATTAACATATACACATAAGATAATGTAGTTGTCATCATCTAACCTCTTATACAAATACAATGGTTAGAATGAAACTAAGTGTAACTATGCTCGTGCATAAAATTATCAAATTTAAGATACTATTGTCAAAGTTCTTGCTTCAATCTACACACTAAGTTCTCCATACCTTTGACCTCAAATCCTATGGTTGTGTTGTATATATCTCTTCATCCAAATCACCATGAAGAATTTGTTTTTTTAACATCAAGCTTCTCCAAATGCAAATCTTTATTTGCCACAATACTTAAAAATTGTACAAATAGAAGTCATTTCAACAACAAGAGAAAATATCTCATCAAAATCAATGCCCTTTTTATGTACAAATCATTTTACAACTAACCTAGCTTTAAATCTTTTCTTATCTCCATCCCTTTCTTTCAACTTGTAAACCTAGTTATTCTATAAAGCCCTTTTACCCACAAGCAACTTGCATAAATCCCAATTTTAATTTTTTAGCAAGGAGACTATTTCTTCTATCAGCACATACTCCCAGTAAATCTTAGTATCCACTTGCACAACTTCATCATAACATTCAAGTTCACCAGAATCAGTTAGTAAAATAGAGTACAAAGAGGGATAAAATCTTTCTAGAAGTCTTCTTAGCCTTTTATACCATCTAATATTCATTGGGGTATTTTTTATTTGTTATTTTGGTTGTTGCGGATCATTAGGGACTATGGGAACATCTTCCTTTTGAGTATCATCCAACACTACATAATCATTTTCTTTCTTCTCATGTTGTTGTAATAGATCTTTTTACAATGCTTTATCATTGAATATGACATCCCTTCTTATTACAAGTTTATGATTTTCAAAATCTTAAAATCCTATAACTAAATTCATCAATGCCATATTCAAAAAATATATATATTTTTTTACTTAGCTTCTAGCTTGGTTCTATTTTAAGAATCTATATGTGAAAATGCTTCACAACTGAAGGTTTTGAGAAAAGAATAACTCACCTTCTAACTAGTCCATGCTTCCTCTAGAATACCACAACTCAAAGGATTAGAGGTACCTCTACTAATCAAATATATAGCAGTATTGACAACATCCACCCATATGTTTAAGGATATCCCAACATGCAACCCCATGCTCCTTGCATGCTCTATTATTGCCATGTTCATATATTTAGCCACTTCATTTTCCTGTGTATTCCTTGGAATAGTTTTTTTTCTGCAAATATCATTAGTCGAGAAATAATCTTCAAATTCATAACTATAAGGGAATATTCTTAAGCTGATCCCCATACATCTATATCCACAAGCTCTAGTTTTCATTTTTATTTTCCTTCCCACTCTTCACAAAACACACTCTCTTTTATTTTCATATACATAACTTTCATAAAAATCCATATTGACACATTTTAGAACTGGTAAAACTTTCTTTGAATGAATTAATTTCATACATGTGCCCGAGTCTATTGTGCCATAGTGCTATATTAGAATCTACAACAATTTTTTGTTCTCCCTACTCAACTGCAACAACTATTCCTAAACATTCATTTTTCTCTAAAATAATTAAACTAGAAGGAATAGTATGACTCGCACAAAATATAAGGTACTTACTTTTACAGCTTTTTCTACTACAAGGGAACCTTTTGAAACCTTTCAATTTTTATTATTAAAAGTAACTACACAACCCACATCATCGATTTGCCTTGTTGAAATTAAATTCCTACTTAGCCTTGAAACATGTCTCACCTCATGTAGTAGCCAATGATCCCATTCTGAAAATTAATCTTAACTTTTCCCTTTCTAGTAGGGTTCATTATCCCACAAATAAATAAGCCCAAAATCCCCTTAGACACAATCAATAAAATAAACTGTATAGGGTGCCCAAAATTTAGAACCAAAGAATCATCAACACTTTCTAAAGAAAGAGGTAGATCATCCTCTTTAGATTTGTTACTTGCCACATTTGCCTCCTTGTTCCCTTCTATTTTATCTCCTTCATTATTCTTTCAAGTCTAATAATCATTCTTCTTATGCCCTAGATTCCCATAGTATCAACAATCTCTTGGCCATTGGGATTGAAACCTCTTCCCCTTTGGTATTCCTCTTGATTTCCCATGATTTTCAATACTACTTCCTCTCTCTATCATTCTACCTCTACTTTGCACATTCAAAGCACTTCTTAATGTAGATCCACTAAGGTTTTCCTACGAGTCTCCTCACTTGGAATAACACCAATCACATCATCAAATTTTAGGGTATTAGATCCATAAATAGAATTACTCATAGTCATTACCAAGCCATTTCAACATCCAAACAAAGAACAAGAAATCAAGAGAGCCCTAATTTCATCATTGAAACTAACATTATCAGAAGATAATTGAGTAGTAACTATATTAATGATGAATGAGCATCTTCGATTTTCTTAGTGGCTATTTGGAGTTCATGGGAGGGGGCTCAATAGTTTCTTTGGAGGGTTCTTGGACTGGTATTTGGTTGAAGAAGATGTGCTTGATAGAGATTACTCGATCATCTCTTGGAATTTCTTGGTTGAGAACTCAGTGGATGAATGGACTAAGTGATATTGGAGGTTCTTAGTCATTGAAGGTGCTCAAAATAGCTTGGGGGATTCAGTCATTGAAAGTGCTCAAGGATGCTTGCAAGAACTTGACACAGACTAGGAGCTTAATGAATCTTGGTTGCAATGTTTCCCAAGTTGCTCAATCTTTGAAGGAGTTCAATTGTTAGAGGAGCTTAGTCTATGAAGTAGGAACTTGGCATATACTAAGGAGCTTGACTAGTTCAGTTGTTGTGTTGACTGTGTGGCTTGGTCAATGGAGAAGCTTGGTTATGCTTTATAGTTTGCTAATGCTCAAGGGTGGTTTTGACACTCAATCATGTCTTAATTTTTTGTGTTTCCTGAGTTGTCTATGAGCTAAAATTTTGGCATTTAATTTTTTTTATGTATTTAATTTTTGTTTCTATTGACTTGTGGCTTGCATGGGCATTTAATGTAAGGGTTTATTTTAATTTGTAATTTCTAGGATAACTTGTGGCTTAGTTGGGTATAAGTAAGGGGATCTTGTGGAGTCTTTAGGAATTCATTTAGTGAAGTGAGTCATAATGGACTATAGGATCTAGCATGGGGAAGATGGAATAGTTGAGTGAGTGAATTTTTCCTAAGTGTGTGGATAAAGCATCGAATGTGAGGCAGTTTACACCTAGATAATGGAAAAAGTTTGGGAAGGCTAATAGCTAAGGCTTGGGAAACAAGGAGATTTCTTCGTGGGCTTACAAGAACAAGTTTAGATCTTCCTTAAAGGTTTCTATTAGTGTGAATCTAAGCTAGCTAGTGTTGGGATTGGATCTTGAAGGATCTTGTAGAACTACTACTATATTGCTATTGTATTTGGTTATAATTGGGAAGGCCTTATAGCTTGACACATTGCATGTAATTAGTTATTTTATGAATAAAGAGTTGTGTTTGGTATTAGACTTTGTATCTTATATTATTTTTGCATTGTCAATTATTTATTGGGGGCTAGGACATCTTCTTTGGGCATTCTCCTACCTTGCACTACATCAGATGGTATCAAAGCACATCCATTCCTAAGTGTGTAGATATATCACTAAAGTTAAGGTAGTTTGCACCAAGACCTTGGATTGAGAGTGTTGGAATTATAAGAGGAAGGGGAAGGGAGTAAACTTTTGAGACGAGGGGGGTGAATCAGGAGTTTAAACTAGGACCCATAAAACTTTCACCATTTATTCACCACATGCATTAATATACTAAAATAACTTGTAAAGAATATGCATCTAAATCATGTAAACATGACATCAATCACACACATATCACCAGATATGATTACCCAGAAACCCTCCAAGTGGGAAGGTAAAATTGGGGTGGGGATGAAACCCAAAAATATTCACTACTATAGTAATAAAGTGTATCCAATGAAGGTTATAATGATTTGACCATGACTAATGGTCTACCCTTTGAAAGGTGTGCCCTGTTAAAGGCTCACAAAGACTATTAGGTCTCACCTTGTTAGATGATTTTAACACCCTATTAGAAGTGTGCCTAGTTAGAGGAAATCAACTTACAATTAAGTAAGCACCTTGTTAAAGGATTTCATACAACCTATTAGGACTACTATGCTAAGAGATTTAATTGAAGTTAGTTGTTAAAATGTCTCAGCATAGATCCTATGATTGGCACTTGTTTGCCCGATAACTTATCACCTCTACACAATTTCTAATCAATCCTTCACGATCAGATGTCTCCAATGTTGTATCCTTCTCTCTATCCTTTTTTATTCTCCAACTGGTTTTACAATTCACTCTTTCTTCTAAGTCTCCTGGAATGCTTTGCAAATTATCTTATTGCTATGAATCTATGACTGAGATTCATACATTTTTCCACTTAAACCTTCCCATTTTCTAATTAGCTACATGTAATTACATAGGGAATCCAAATATAGATTCATCTTTATCTCCAAAAGATCATAATCTATCCTTAAGTCAGCTAAGAAACAATTTACATAGTTGTTTGTACCATTACAAATGAATATGTCAAAACTATATCACTCAACATATGAAGTCTCTAATGCTTGACATACACTATTTTGTATACTATGAATCAATACCTACATTACTCAACATCCACTATTTACTTGTCTCTTGAATCACTTGGCATGGTCTATCTACTCAGCACTTGAGTGAGTCGTCACATGAGTGACTTGACACTCATTACAACTTGGCATAGTTTAGTATTTACATGTTGTGCTTAGCATGTATTAATAGTTTGGCATGAACTGATTCAATGGATTAAGTGTGTTGACACTCACTTATCAAAACTAGTCCAAGATCAATAGAGAGATGTTGATCTAAGGAGATCTTGATCTAGTGGTGGATTTGTTGAAGAGGGATTGCAAAGATCTTAGAAGATGGATCTGAGAGGATTGGACCCTGGGATGATTGAAAATCTCTATGATGTGGTAGAGAAGAGGCTTTCTAAGCTATTTTCTCAGTTAGTTAAAGAAGGGATGGTTGAAATCTGTAGATGTTTATGGAGCTGGAGGCTACTAATCTAGAAGAGAGTTGTCTAGCTGATTAGAGACTTGTCCATGAGAGAAGATGGCATAACAAGGTTGCAAAGGAGGTAACAAAGGTATGTGAGGCTTTTTTTGATTAGTTTGTCAAGTCTAATGTGAAACTTGTAGAAAAATTGGAAATTTTTGTTGAAATACCTGAGCTTACTGGGGAGATACGTAATCTTGTTGATGTTGAGGTTGATATTGTTTTTCATGATCAGTTGGTTATGTCTGACATGGAAATTTTAGAAAATCTTGTTGTGACCAATGAGACCATTAGTATTGTGATTTTGGCATGTGTTGATGGAGATCTATGTATTGTTGCTGATGTGGAGTTTGTTGTTGGTGGTGTGGATTCACTAGTTGCTGATGTGGGTGAGGTTTCGCTGATGAAGTATTATGTTCAGTTTGTTCCTAGGAGTGAGCATATTGATTGAATGGTTGAGATTTTGGTGTTTGATAGATGGATGTAGATGTGGATGATTTGCATGTTGATTTTCTTGTCCTTGTTGAGTGGATGCCTTTGGTGAAGATGAAGATGGTTGTTGATATTTATTTGCACATCAAAGTGTGGGAGACACTTTTTTATTTACCTAGGGAGTTTGATGCAAGAGCATCTTGGGTTTTCTCAGTGGCTTCTTTGGATGTCATGGGAGGAGGCTCAGTAGTTGCTTTGTAGGGTTCTTGGACTAGTACTCAATTGAAGAAGAGGTACTCAATAGAGGTTACTTGGTCATCTCTAGAAATTTCTTGGTTGAGAACTTAGTGGAAGAATGGACTCAGTGATCCTAGAGGTACTCTAGTGCTAAATGAGTTCAACATAGCTTGGGGCACTTGGTTGTCGAAGGTGCTTGGCAATGCTTGTGGGAACTTGACACACACTAGGAGCTTGATGAATCTTGGTTGTAGTGTTTCCTAAGTTATTTGGCCTTTGAAGGATCTCAGTTGCTAGAGGAACCTGGTCTATGATGGAGGAACTCAACATACACTAGGGAGCTTGGCTAGTTTGGTTGTTGTGCTTGGCCTTGGTCAATGAAGGGGTTTAGTTATGCTTGAGGATTTGTATATACTTGATGGTGTTTTTTGACACTTGGTCATGCCCTATTTTTCTATGTTGCCTCATTTGTCTATAAGCCAACCTTTTGGCATTTAATTTTGTTGTATGTATTTAATTTGTGTTTTTGCAGACTTGTTGCTTGCATAGACATTTAATTTAAGGGTTTATTTTAATTTGTAATTTCTAGGCTAACCTATGCCTTAGTTGAGTATAAGGGGGTCTTGTGGAGTCTTTAGGAAATTATTTTATGGAGTGAGTTATGATGGAGTGTGGGATCCAACATGGGGAAGATGGAGTAGCTGAGTGAGCGAAGTTTTCCAAAGAGTGTGGATAGAGTGTCAATGAGGTAGTGTACACGTAGATATTGGGTAAATTTTTGGAATGCTAGTAGTTCAGGCTTGGGAAACAAGGAGATTTCTTGGTGGGCTTACAAGCATAAGTTTAGATCTTGCTTGAAGGTTTCTACCAGTGTGGATATGGGCTAGCTAGTGTTTGGATTGGATCTTGAGGGTTCTTGCAAAACTATCATTGTGATTTCAATTGTATTTGGTTGTAACTAGGAAGGCCTTATAGCCTAGCACATTGCATGTAATCATTTATTTTATGAATAAAGAGTTGTGTTTGGTATCAAATCTTGTATCTTGTATTGTGTTTCTATTATGAGGTTATTTGTTGGGGGCAAGGAAATCTCCTTTGGGGATTCTCCTACCTTGCACTGCATCAATTAAACTCATTTAAATAATCTACAACAAATCCATCTTCTACCATCTTCATATTAAATAAATGCTTCATGAAAAATACCTTGTTTGAAGCAGAGGGGTTTTCATATAGTTTTGCTAGGGTTTGCACCAACTCTTTCATCATCTTTGCTTTTGTAATGTTAAATGTCATTGATGGTTCTAGGAATAATTGAATACTTTGAAGTTCCTTTCTATCAAAATTTTCTCACTCCTAATCTATCAAAGTTCCTTGTTTCCTAGGTTTTCCTTCCAATGGCCACCATAAATCCTTCTAATAAACATAGTAATCTATTTAAATTTTCCATAAGTAAAATTTTTGGCCATTAAACTTCTCGACCTTCATCTTACCATCATCTTCCATCACTCCCACTTAACTATGAGACCCTCCTATAGAGGATAGCTAAAACAAGTGCCGATTGTCTTGGCTACAAAAAAAAATAACAACAATTTGTCTTTGATACCACTTGTTAGGATTAACCATGGATAGAATTATTAGTTACATAAAAATATGACCAATATTAGATAATAATAAATCACACAGAAGAGAACAAAAGATACAAGGATTTAATGTAGTTCATCCAATCCCTAGGCTACATTGACCAATATTAAGTCCAATATTATTATTATATAGTTATTACAATCCATAATCCCTTACAGCTCAATATTGCCATAATAAGCTAAAATCTCATTATACATTATGAAATCCCTAACCCTAATCCATTTTATACAAGTTTTTGTTTCTTATAGAAGTAGGGTTAGAATAAGTTTTCTAATAGAAAAAATAAATGTCAACGCCTTTTACAAAAATAGAGTTACTTTTTACCCAAAAATGCTTTCTGGGGCATTTCCTCTCGACCCCACCCTATACTGTGACAAGGAGCACACCTGGGGCACTATCCAAGACCCCATAAGGAATGATGCTCCTTGAACCTATCTTGGGTATGCTACCCCAAAACCACAATAGAAATAATCTAGGGATAATTGTATCAAATAAACCTTTGAGTCTGATTAGGCACCACAACAAAATAGTAAATGATATAGCAAGAGAGATTATGACATTGGAAATTCAATTCTAGGAGTGATGAAGGAATGTTTCTTTGATATTCACTTGAAAGAAAAGAATATAAATTTTTAATCAAAGATTAAAGACTATTGTTGAAAGTATTAATGTGAGAGTTAGCAAAAATTTTAGAATTCAAGAAAGGATACTTGATTATAATTTTGATGAGGACACTAATCCAAGAACTAACAAGAAGAATGTTGAGTAGGAATTATTTTATGAAACTAACACTAATTTATACACTAAATTAAGAGAAGAATAAAGAGAAGAAGCTAGACCAATACATAGAGAAAAAGTCAAAATTAAACAAGTGATACCTGATAGGAATGTGGCAAAGAATCATCATGTTTAACAAATAATTAGAAGAAAAGACAAAGGAGTTATAACAAGAAACAAGGTACATAAAGAATTGTGTTTGATTTCTCAAGTTGAACCTAAAATTGTTTATGAAGTTTGTATAGATGATTATTGGATTAAAGCTATGAAAGAAGAGATAGATTGGATTGAAAAGAACAAGACTTGGGAATTGGGTTCTAGACCTAAAGTTAAGAATGTTGTTAGAACTAAACAGTTATTTTGAAACAAGATGAATGAACAAGGTGAGATTTGACAAACAAATAAATTTTGGTATGTAAAGGTTATTCATAGCAAGAGTGAATTAATTTTGAAGAAACTTTTGCATCTATTGCTAGACTAGATGCAATAAGAATGTTTTTGGCATATGTAGCTAACAAGAACTTTAAATATTATTATATGAATGTCAAATCAAGTATTTAAATGGAGAACTAGAAGAAGATGTATACATTAAACAACCTACTGAGTTTCCTTTGATAAATAAAGATGATCTTTTTTGCAAGTTAAATAAGGGATTGCGTGGATTGAAACAAGCACCTAGAGCCCAGTATGAAGATTGGATAAATACTTGAAATTTTTGGGATTTATGAAAGGAAATGATGATAGTAACTTGTATCTAAGAGATAATGATAAAGGGTTACTAATTGTTGTAGTATTTGTGGATGAATTTATTTTTGAAAGTGATGATGAAGCAAGTGAGGCATTTTCAAAAAAAATAAACAAAGAATTTGAGATGAGTATGATTTGAGAAATGAAATAATTCTTGGGATTACATATTTGTATAGAACAATGATGGAATTTTTACATCACATTTAAAGCATCTTAAATATTTTCTAGAAATATTTGGATTGGAAAAATGTAAACCTATTGGAACACCTATGGTAATTGGATGTAAATTATCTAAAAAAGATGAATCCCCTACTACCAAACATAAAAATTACAAATCTATGATTGGTTGATTACAACATTTGACACATACTAGACTTGATATAGCTAATGCATTTGGAATTGTAGGAAAATTTTAGGAAGATCCTAAAGAGACACATTTATTTGAAAGGAACACCTAATAATGAATTATGATATGAATGATCACATGATTTCCCTTTGTATGTATACATTGATGTTGATTGGGAACAAAGTGTAGATGATTAAAAGAGCACTAGTGGTGAAGCATTCTTCTTGGAAGGAAGATTGGTTTCTTGGCTATGCAATAAAGAGGATTGTATATCATAGAGTACAAAAAAAGTAGAGTATGTAGTAGTAATATATAATTGTAATTAAATTATTTGGATGAAGAATGTGTTGAAAGATATTGGGATAGAATTCACTGAACCTATTATCATATAGTGCAATAACACAACTACTATAATTATTTCAAAAAATCCATTATTATATTCAAAGAAAAAGCATATATCTAGTATCACTTTTTGAGAGAGAAAGTTGTAGAAAAAGAAATTAGATTTGAATGTACTAACCTAGAGTAGAAAATAGAAGATATATTCAAAAAACCTTTGGCTAAGGATACATTTGAGTAGTTGATAGGTATGTTTGGGGTTACGCCCCAACCTACTTTATAGTAGTTAATTTAGAGATTGCATCAATCTAGCTGGTAGCTAAACACTATTTCTTTATATGGACTAAATGTCTAATGCGTCCTCTATGGGGGAGTATATATGCTTGAGCTAAGTCATTGAGGACTCTTTGTATTGGTATTATATAGTGTCTTTGGACACTTGAGCTTGAACAGATTGTTTTGGAAATGATTAAACTTTAATAGTTGACATAATGATATCTTTGTCATTTTCGTCAATAAAGGAGAGATATATACATTGAAAAAAATGAGAGATATGAGTACATGAAAGATATTATACTTAATAAATCCTTTGGATATATGTGTATTTTATTAATGAAGAGGATTTATTGATTGGTGAAGAGGATTTAAGAAAGATGTTGATACATGGGGGAGATTAAAACCTTTTTTATGCATGTTAGTTACTTGATGACAAAAGGGATTCATGAGAAGTGTGAATGGGAGAGAAAAAGTAGATAAGGAAGAAGTAAATTTGGTATTCTTGAAAATTAGATTTTTTACATCTACATTTCCATCAATTCCAAAGGTGGAGATTATTATCATGAATGTTGATGGTATTCCTATGGGAGAATATATTACCATTTTTGTAGAAATAATTCAAAGCTTATGTGTTGCATTAATGAGAGTGTTTTTCATTGATTTCAACATGTTAGCATGAATGTTGATGATATTCCTACGAGGGAGTATCCTAGCATTGTTGGAGCATTGGAGAGATTGATAGCATGACCATGTATTACATTCATGACTATATTTTTCAATAATGTTAATATACTAAGAAGATGGAGGACTAGCAGATAGTGTTTGAGACCATATGGTTCAAGGATTAAATATGAGGTCAAGCGCCATTCGATACATGTTCTATAAAGTGTGTTGAGGATATGGCTAAGAGGGCATATATAAATTTGAAGACTGGTAATATTTATTTGAGATCTACAAAAGACAATTTATAGACAGAGTTTGTGAGAAGTAGTTTATGATGTTTGGATTATATCTCTTAACATGGATAGATTTTGGATGAGAAAAGTTAGATAGAGATAGAAGAAATCTTGATGATAATGCTAGCATGTGTGTGAAATTTAAGGTTACATATGTGAGAAGTTATAAATACTATGTGCCGAAAATATCATGTAATTATGAAAATATGTAATGTAGTGTATTATCTCAATGAGCTCTTATTGTAATTGTAATTGTGAAATCCTCAAGGTTGACTCAATGAATTATATTTAGGACTTGGTATAAAGGAAATTTATTTTCCTTGTGATGAGGTGTGAGAGTGTATAAAATGTTGTTGAAATAGAAAGTGAATTATAAGTGAAGCAGATTAGTACATGTTAAAAAGAAATCATACTAATTATTATGATGTGAGTTTGCAAATCTGATATTAAGACCTAGGAAGTATTCCATGTGGAAAAGTGATGCAGGTATGGATGGGAAAATTATGGCCAAAGAAACACCTAACTATCCAACTACCATGTAGAGTAAACACAATGGAAGAAAACAACACATAGAACAACACCACAGAGAGAAGGAACAACAAATTCTTATTTAATTCATCAACTTGTCTACATGCATTCCCAATTTTGAGGCCTTCCGAATTACAACCAAAAAGATTTACAAAATTTAAGACTTATAATTTTCATAGATACTTAATTCGGACTTCCAACTCCCTTAAATTTGTACTCCCAAAAAATTCCTAGCCTAAACCTAAATATCCCTATTTATACTTGACAAAATGGCTTACACAAGATTCTCAAATCATTACAAAATAGAAGGGAAATCTTAAAAAAATCTACACACATCCCAAGAAACTATCCTTACATTAAATTCATGAATTAGATTAACTACATATCAGCTCATACTAAGAACCAATCACAAAAAAAAATCTCTCAAAGAAGGAATTGAGCATCAACAAATATCAGGTTCGCTTGGCACGTGAAGGAACACTTGGCTACCAAAGAACTCAAATAATGTTGAGAAACTCGGCCAACACTAAAAAATTGTAGCTCAACAAAACTGAAACTCAGCACTAACTACAACTTGGCACTAAAAGGAAGAATGAAGAAAGATAATTAGGATACAAAGGCAACCCAAGATGCTTCTACATCAAAAAGGCATGATAAGAGGATAGAGGAAGACTTTAAGTTGTTGAGATCAGTTGTATATTATATTATTCTAAAAGAAATAATATTGAGGCCATTTTGGTAGTAAGTTCATTAGTTTTTCCTTTGAATCTATTCGGACAATGGGTTCTTATGTCTTCTATAACTCCTACCAGAGTTGTTACAACTCCTAATAGGGTTGGAATCTACTCACAGAGATACAAAGTCTCCTAATGAGGATTGATATATACTGAATGTATTTCATTGGCTCCTCATAGAGTCTTTTTAGAATGAGTTAGAATAAATAAGAAGGGGGTGAATCAATCATTCAAGGTCCAAAATGTACCAATTTAACTTTTAATCACTTCAAATACCTCATATCTAAACATTGAATAGGCCAGTCTCTATAGAAAATAATCTGTAACATAATCTTGCAATCCACTATCCTAATAGTAAAAAACTTGCAAAATGTAAAACATTAAAAGTAAAACATCTTAGATAACATCCACACAAGTATAACAATATGATTTAATGTAGAAACCCAATTTGGGAAAAACCACCAGTGACATGCCACCAATTTTTCAATCTTCTGAAGTGGGATATGTTAGGATCCAATCCTATTGAAGGTTTAAAAATACATTGTTAAATATAACCTATTTTAAGGATTTAATCACCCTATTAGGAGTGGCCTTATTAGGGGGCTTAAGAAATTCTATTAGAATGTCACCTTTACTAAAGGATTTACATATGATTGTTAGGTCAACCTTAATTAGAGTATTTCAATTCTAATATAATGGTTAGAAATTAATAGTAGGTTTGATTTGACAAATACAACTCATTTGGAAAATATAGATCATAATTTAGTTCACATGTTGATCCACTAACTAGCCTCCATATTCATCTCTATCTCTAATATTCTTGGCAACCCTTCAATCAATAAACTTCAGCTCTTCAGAACACTTCCTAGCCTCCTACTTAAGTTTGCCAATCAATAGCATCACCAACTACACCAACCTTATTAGGTCTTCACCAATTCTATTAACCTCTATAATTTTAGCTCGTGTACCTCTTTAAATCAATAATTTTGATCTTTGCTCACTTAAACAACACCATAGATCCTAGGATTTGGTCAAATTCATTAAATGCTTCCATCATTTTGTTTCCTCTTTTCTCTTCTAGAAGCTTCTTCGACCTTCCCCTTGAATTTTCACATAGAAATACTCAAAT
Source organism: Cupressus sempervirens (assembly GCA_028749045.1). Classification (NCBI taxonomy): domain Eukaryota; kingdom Viridiplantae; phylum Streptophyta; class Pinopsida; order Cupressales; family Cupressaceae; genus Cupressus; species Cupressus sempervirens. The sequence goes on along the minus strand of CM053790.1, from coordinate 549,432,510 downwards.
ATAGTTTCCCTTGAATTAAATGTTCCATGTTATCTAGCCTTATCTTCAAAATGCTTTACATATCTCAAAAAATCAACTATGTCAGCTAGAAAACATGATTTCCTTATTATCTATCAAATGTTGTCCCTTGGCTAACACTATATTCTGACAGTTAGTCATCACTAGATTACTCAGTTGCTGCTAAATTTTTCTTCAACACATATACTAACACTTGATCAATACTGATGCTTGGTCGATACTATAAGTTTTTCAATTTATATTAGCACTCAGTGAAATCTAGTATTAGTTGGCTTAAACTTCGAGTTCCTTAATCTTCTACTCTTTTTCTTGGTCAAGCCTATGCATTTGGTCATTTTTTGATCACTTCTTCTAAGCTTCAATACAACTATCTTCTTTACTTGTAACATGATTAAGCAATCACTTTATCTTGTCAAAGTCCAACTAATTCAAGTGCCCATTTGTAATTCCTCATAACTCAACCTTTCCTCTAGGTCCTTTTGTTACACCCTTGTTCTCAAATCCTCTTCATCAATCATCTTGATATGGCACTCTACTCATATAGAAAACTATCTTACCATAAAGCTTGACATCAATGACAACATAACAATTGTCTCGATTGTAGTTTCCAAGAATATCTCTCTTTGGTATTGATGGAAATACCTCTAGCTAACATGTAATCCAAAACATGTACTTGTTTCAAGTATCTCCCTCTAATTTTAGTATTACATCTTCATTAGTATCCTTAGTTTCATTCTTATTCTCATCTCTATGTCCAGCAATCTCTCTCTTTTATTTTCATTCTAATTCTCATCCATGCAGCTCATTTTTGTGTCCAAAATTCTCTCTTTCAATTTCATTATGATTCTCATCCATGCATCTCTAATATGAAATGTACATAAACTCATATTAGATCATGAAATTGCGCACTTTCCTCTATATTGTTGGCACCACCTTGCATAAATTTTCCCCTTTCATGTATGACTTCTCTTCATCTTTCATATTAATAATTTCCCTCACTTACATTCTCTCCCTATTCCATTGTAACTAACATACTCTCCCTCTTTTTTATTACAATGTAGGTAAATACTTCATAATCTCCCTCTTTGATAATAATGCCAAATACACTTCTTCCATCTCATACATCTCTATTATGTAGATATCCTCATCTCGATACTAGATTCATCTTCATCTATTTGACTAATACAATATTTTATTCTCCTTCCTTCACTACTTTAGGAAACTCCTAAAGTATGACTCTATGCACCAATTTTTAATATATTTTGGTCAACACATTTGATGTAGAGTTCTATCTCATCTTATGTATTCTTGTCTAGGGGAATTAACCCTAATTTACCTCTTAGATACTCATGTGTCTCCTTAAGTAAAGCCTTAATGAAAATATTAGTTCTTTTTTCCTTAGTGTTCACATACTCCAATCTCACTTCTTTGGCTTGAAAACTCTCTTAAGTAATGATACTTAATAGAAATATGCTTGTTCTTTGTGTGCATCACAAGGTTCTTTGATATATTTATAGCACTTTTGTAATCAAAATAGATAACAACAGGATCTGTGATCTCTTCCTTCATCCTTTTCAATAATTGATTGATCCATATGATATTAGAACAATTAACTCTTATTGTAACATATTCATCCTCAGTTGTTAATTGTGAAATGCAGTTATGCTTCTTTCTTATCCACAAGAATAGTCTCTTTCCTAGAAAGAAAGATCCATTACTTGTACTTTTCTATCATCAACATTGCCTGCTCAATCAACATATATATACACTTTCAGTTAAAACTTGTCATTCTTCTTGAAATATAAGCCATAGTCTTATGTTCCTTTTAGATATCTTAGTATCCTTTTCATTTCCATCATATGATTCTCCTTAAGAGTTGCAAAAAATATTGCAACAATCCCAACTAACAAGGCAATATCAGGTATGTTGTGAACAACATATTGTAACTTTCCAATCATTGATCTATAAAATGTCTAGTTCACATCAATAGAATCATTATTCTTAGATAGCTTATGTCAAGTATCCATAGGTGTGTTGAATGGTCTTGAACTCTTCCATCCAAAGAAAAAATCAGTATCTCCTTTATGTATTTTGATTGAGTAATATGCATACCTTGCTTCATCTTATATACTTGTAAAACCAACAAAGAATTTTATCTCTCCAAACATAGAGATTTTAAATTCCTTCTACATTGCATCTGCAAATGATTTACATAATGCTTCTTGTCTTCCAAATATGATATTATCAACAAATATCTTAGCTAACAATATCCCTTTACCACCTTTAGTCTTTAAGACTATTGTTGTCATTAGTTCTAGAAAATTTGATCTTTGCCTAATAATTATGCAGCCTTTCATACCATGCTCTAGGAGCTTGTTTCAATCCATATAGATCTTTGTGTAGCATACACACCATTTCAATACCTTTTTCTTGTGCATATCATTTGCACACCAGTCTATCCATTTTCCTTTTGACTTCATCTTTTTCATTTTTCTTTTTACTAAATACTCACTTTGTTCTTATATTGTTCTTGTGCTTAGGTCTAGGTACTAGTGTCCAAGTTTTTTTCTTCTCTATCTGTTGAATTTATTCATTCATTTATTGAATCCAATCCTCATTATCCAAAGCATATTTTACTGATTTAGTCTAAAATTCACAACGTAAACATTTATCACTCCTTAGTCTTTTCCTATTCATAACTCTCTCATCTGCTAAATCATTGACTGGCCTTCATTAACATCTTCATCACTAATTTTCTTGGCAACTCCTCAAGTATTCACACTTCACAAACTCTTTAGACTTCACCTCTCTTATTTTTCTCTAAACAGCTTCTCCTTATGATCACCAATAAACCATGAACCAACCTTAAAATTAATTCCTTAAACCTCCTTTAAAAAGTTATTTTGATTTTTTACCACTTAAACATCACTTTTGATCTTAGGGTTAGGTTAGATTCATTAAATCCTTCTGTCTTAGTGTTCTTCTTCTTATTCTAGAAACTTCTAATCAAATCCATGTCTTTGATCATGTAATAAACTCTCTTCATGCATTAAATATGTCATCTTAGCAATCATTATCATCCATACACTTTGAATAATTCAAAATTCTAACTACATCAGCCTCATATTCAAATTTATTTTAAACTATAACTTTTGCTATCACTCAACAATATTTATGTTCTTCTATTCGGTCATCACTATGTAGCTCAAAAATCCCTATACTTTCTCTCTCAGTGTTAATAGGCTCACTTGGCTATTAGTACACTTAGTCATTACTAATTTCCTTCATATATTTTCTTAGTGATAACTAACACTTAGCTTGAATTATTTCGCTCAACTTCTAGTTAAGTTCCTTAATTGTGTGCTTCATCTTCTTCATTAACTGTGCAACATTGATACTCGATCAAGCTTACCCATTTGACTTGTTTAACTCTTAGCTTCATCCAACTTTCTTCTTCACTTTATATATTGATTGAACAACACATTATCTTTTCATGGACTAACTTATCAAGGGCTCATTTTATTTCTATGATACATAACACATCTCAACTCAACCTTTCACTAGGTCATCTCATGATCTCTTCTTTTCAATTCCTCTTCATCAAACAAATCATATGGCACTCTACACTATTAGTAAATGTCTCTCTAGTAGATTTGACAATCTATCTTCACAATATATATTTTTTGATGAATAGTCTCTTTCTTATATATAAAAAAGAAATAAAGTTACATATTTTACAAAAAAAAGGGGCCGAGGGATATAGGATCACCCCACCAGTTCATATAGCCACTAGCTAAAAATTAGGTATTCATCAAAATACTGTAGAAAACAATAGAAAACAAAGAAATCCTCAAGCTTCCAGTGTAGTTCCAGATGAGGAAGGAGGATACTTATCATCCGAGCCCCACCCAAAAGTGGGGAGAGAAGATGGCTTAGGGGGAGCCCAACCATCATTTGCAGCAATAACATTATCTTCTTCTTTCTCTCCCTTAGACCTAGGAGGAGAAATTGCTAAATCTAGCTAGCAAAACACCCACTTGGGATCTAGGTGAGTAAAGGGCCAACTAGTAGTAGGAGAAACAAGAGGAGCCATTAGGGACCGCCCCAAACTAGACCTCTAGGGAGGCGAGGCCGAGCGGTGCCGATCACCAGAGCCTTCAAAAATGTGGCACTGACCAAAAGAACCACCACTAGGAGAGTGGCACTATTGAGAGTGAGGTGTGCATGAGTGGTATTGCTATGTCCTCAACGGTGACTACAAGGAGGGGTATGATCATTGGAGGCTAAATCTAGTAGAACACAAGCAACCATATAGGCGACATTACCATAATGAGCCAAAACCTCATGTAAATGTGACACCTCTAGAGAAACTTTATCTATCTGCACTTGAATTTGCAACATGACATTGTTATAAATGCATGCTTTAGAGTACATAGCCACATTAATGTCAAGTGTGTGGTGAGCATAAATGACTGCATTGTGATATTTCCAAATGGTAAATAAGATATCCAATCTAAAAGCATTCCATATCTATGCGTATTTGAAGGGTATCGAGGTATTATCACCACGAAGAACCACATGCCAAGAAAAAGGTTCTAGGCAAAAGGGGCAAAAGAGATCATGGATCCATCAACAGTAGCATTGAGCCCATCTAAAAAACCAAAAAATATGCAAAAAGGACTCTGATTGACCATAAAAAGGGTAACAGGGGTTAGGAATTCCTAGATGTTGCAACTAGGAGCCCATAGGCAAGCCCTAGAAAAGAATACACTAGGTGAAGTGTGCAATTTTGGGTTTAGTAATGGTGTGCCACATAGTAGAGAACATATGACTCCAAGTGCGATGTGAAGATTGCAAATGCCAATGTTGGTTGAGCACATCAACCATGAGCAGGTGAGGAACCAGTCATCAGTAGCCCAACCTAGGTTTATAGTTGGTTACCAAAGTATTTGGATACCACTTCCAATCTTTCCAACAAGGGAAAGAAGATTGAATGCCCACTTTATGTAACAAATGTGAAGGCACCAAAGAAATTAGAAGATCAAAAGTTTGTCGATCTGGACAAGTGAGCTAGAATTGTACTCGCATGTCTTCCCATGACTGCAAGCTCATAGGAACTCTAGAGAAGAGATCTTTAGGGGTCCTTATGCTACATTTAAAAAAATGCAGAGCACTAGCCCTATGCAACTTAGCTAGGGGAACACCTTGTATAGAAAATAAAGGTGACCACCAGAGATTATGTTGGTTCAAGGAAAGTTCTTTGAATCCATTGCCAACCTAGTGAAACTAGGGCTTAACTACTTCCTAGGCTTTGCAAATACTCTTGGTAACAAAAGTCCCTTGAGTTTGAATAGGTTTAAGGGTAATGAAAAGGGTTTGAAACCCAGTCCCCTTCTAGGCTGGCTAATGAATCAGAAAGCCTAAAGAAATATAATGCCTTAGTAGAATCTTCCAAGCTTCATTGCCAAAAAGAGCTCGAATCACCCATTTGGCACAAAAAAGAAGTACCTTGCTTCTGAATGGATAGAAAGCCAAGGCCACCAGACTCCTTGGGAAGACAATAAAAATCCTAGGCAACTCTATGAAGGTCTTGGTGAGAAGCATTTGATTCCCAAAGGAAGTCACATAAAAGGCATTCAATTTTGAGGTAAGAGGCCTTTGATGGAGCCCAAACAAGAAGAATAATAAACATGGGTGGTAGCTAGCACTTTGGAAAAAATTTGGAATTTTCCTACAAGTGAGAGAGGTTTGGTGATCCAATACTCCAGCTTCTTCTCTATTATGGCAAGAACTGCATTCCATAGCTCAACAACTAAGGCTTGGAATGTGAAGGGGATACCCAAGAAATGAAAAAATTCTCCATGTTGAACCCATTTCCATTAGTATTGCTCAAGCCAAGCAAGAAGAGGAAGGTAAGACTATCTATAATAAAGGGTTTTGTGTCACTGAATGGCAAACCTTGAACCAAGACAGAATGTGTCAAGACATTGCAAATTGGAGGCAACATTCTCTTCATCCTCAATGAGGGTGAGGAAAGAGTCATCTTCATAATGACCATTCACAATCTGGTCAAGGGAATCCATAAGGGAAATACCTTAGAACTTCCTTGGGAGATGGCATTTGTGAGAAAATACTCAAAATCTTCTACTACCAATACATATAATGAGGGCACCAATAGGCAGCCTTGGTGAGTTAAGCGATAAAGCCCAAATGCTTGAGACTAATGGCCATTAATAGAAATGCAAGTAGATGCATCTCCAAAGTGCATTTGGATTGAATACAAAAAGGTAGGGCCAAACCCAAGCACCTGAAGCATGGCCAGGATGAAAGGCCACTCAATCCTATCATAAGCTTTAGCAAAATCAAGTTTAAGAAAGATGGCCTATTTCTTAGAATAATGAGCCCATTCCATCCCTTCCCACACAAAAATTATATTATCCGAGATATAATAGGATTTGATAAAACTTTTTTGTTCAAGGAAAATGATCTGAGGAAGAAGATGTCAGGTTTTGAGCAAGAGAGCCTTGGCAATGATCTTGTAGAAAACATTCAACAATGTGATGGGCCTCCAATTGCATATGTTTTCTGGGTCACCTGCCTTAGGTATGAATTTAATATTTCCTTTGTTAATAAGATTACCTAGAGAATGGGAATTTTACTCCTCGATATAAACCTTTTATAGGTCTAGACCAATCTCATCTCAAAATACTTTGTGAAACTCATAAGGGAAGCCATCACAACTAAGGGCCTTATCATCCACCATGGAGAAGATAGCTTCCTTAAGGTCCTCCAGAATGAGCTTCTACTCATAGAATGCATATTTTTCTAGAGCAAGTTTCTTAGGTGTGACAACCAAACAAGCTTGCAAGGCTTGGTCCCTAGTCACCGAGGGACCTTGAGCTATGAAAAAAATTTCATAGAGGTGGACAAAGGCTTAAAGAATATTAGGAAGCTCACAGGGGGTATGTTGACCCTCCCAAATGCACTTGATCCCCACCATAGAGTGGCATGCCCTCAAAAAATTAAATAATTCCTTAGAAGCTTGATCGCCAACCTCTAGCTAGTGAATGCAGGCTTTGAGTTGAGCTCCTCGAATAACATAATTTTCTGCAACTTATTTTTGATGGCAAAGGTTGGCAAGCCAAACTTGAAGATCTGTATCAAATGGATTTATGGCAAGAGCTTCAGTGGCTATACAGAGATCTTTGATAGTGGCCTCATAGGATCTGTTGTGGTACATAGCCAATTGCCTCCCATAAATGCGAAGAAACCTCATAGTATGGGTGATAGCATCATTCCACCATTTGATCAACCTAAAGGATGAGTGGGGCCTAGGTTCAAGGTTCCAAGTTTGTAAAATATGGGCAGTGGTGGCTATATGGGATAACACAAAAGTATTAAGGTAAAATTGAGTTTGCAAATTATGAGGAGGGGTAGAATGCTAGGTAATGGAGAAGTGGATGGGAAATTGGTCTGAAAAAGTCATGTCAAGGAGCAGAGTGATAGGTAACAAACTCATGTGAGAAAAAGAAAAACAAATACTGAGCAAAAATTATAGCACGGTCCAGCCTTTGAGGACCCTATCAACTCCCTCTCAAAAATTGGACCATGTGTACCAGACACCATCAGTCTGGCAGTGATGAACATTGGGATAAAAAAAACTCAACTTGTTTTGAATTTAGAACTAGGCTTCTCACTCACCAGCTGACCATCGAAAAGGTAGAAGGCCTACTTTATCAACAATGAGCTCAACCATATTAATATCCTCATAGAATAACCAAGTGGTAGGTGGCAAAGAACTAGCTAGCCACCTCCACAAGTGTGAGCACTCAATCGCATCATTAGAAGCATAGATATTGACAATGCCAAAAGAATGGTTTTGAAAAGATAAGAAAATCCAAACTACTCTTTGCATGGGGTCAGAACCATGAGAAATAAAAAAGGAGAAAGTCTAGGGGAGAGGAGAGTAACTGCACCACCTTGACCAACATCATGTTGGGAAGAAAAACTAACACCATCTGGCCATATCAATCATGACAAGTTGAGTTGAGAAGAAAACTAGAGTCTTTACCTTCTTGCAAACACAGAACATCAAGATTGCCAAGCCTACGCTTGGTATCACAAATAGAATACTTTCTAGGGAGGTTTGTTAGCCCCCTCACATTCCATGAAAGAAAATTCACCATAAATTGGCTTGCATATTCTCCTCCTCATTCTCAACCGAGGAAAAACTATTATGCAAGAAAGCAGGAGGTTCAAACGAAGAGTCACCCAAAGTGATGGCTCTTCACTTATTGCATTCAAGGTTGTGAAAGCAACAGGGAGATGAAGATGAAATCATAGAAGCTGCTTGAGGTACCTGAAACTAGGTAGCTTGAACCTTTGGCTTAGCTATCCCCTGTGACGCAAGGTTTGAAATGGATAGTAGTGGCACACCCATAAGAGCCTTAGGTGTCGAGGTCACAAGAGGAGGTGCACTAGAATTGGGTTGGCTAGGTTCTTGTGAAATAGGGTTTGGCTTAGCAATGCCCTTGCCTTTCTTGACAACCATTGTCCACTCATCTTTTTTAATAGCCAGAGCTGGAATGGGTTCCTACACTAGAGAGTGATTGTGCTCAAGAAGAGGACAATCCTTAATCTTGTGACTTGCAGATTGACAGTGAAAGAAAGTAATCTCTATTGGAAAGATTCACAATATATTTGACATCAATGTCAATATAATAATTGCTTCAATTGTAGTTTCCAATAATCTCCCTCTTTTGCATTGATGGAAAAACCTCACATACTTTACTTACTATACTTGTTCTCATAAAAATTTCCTATAATAAATTATATAGAGTTGATTTCTAAAGAAATCGTCTCAATACTAACTAATTCCCTTAGTTCTTACTATGATAGTGGGATGGTTTGTGTGGGTGGTCAGGTTTTTGATTGATGTTTTCCCATTTTATTTCTCTTATTTAGGATATCATGTAAGTATGTCCTACCATAAACATTCTGAATTAACTAATAGCAAAAAATTGGAATATGCTTGATATATACTCATTAAATTTATGTAAGACAAATTACTTTAGGAAGCAACATGGTTACAAAGAGCCACTACAAATGAATCTTACTTGAACTATATTCAAGTAAATGGTCATATGTTGGGTCCTAAGGGAAAATGTGAATATATTCAGTTGAGATGGTAAACATGCAAGAACTCGAGTCCTTCTAGCAAAGGTAATGAAGCTCACTAAATTTATCATATTTTGCCAAACCTTTTCTTATAAATAGTTTTTTGTTAAAGGGGTATAATCTATTTTGAAATAGGACCTTGATTAAGCTATCAAAGAACTTGATGGAAAAACTACTGATGGTCCTAATAAAGGTCCTATGTTCAAAATACATGTTATTTTTAAAATTGTCATTCAAATAATTTTTTTCTTGTGCACCCTTCCATTGAATATCACTTTTATTATTTGAATATGATAGTTTTGTTTCTATTTTAAAAATCCTTTGTTTGTAGTGTTGAACTGGTATCAAAATATAGATTATAAAGTCCATTAAAATTCTCATTATCTTCATTGAATATTACCTCAAGTATGAAACCTTGGGCATGAAGACTCAGACAAATCTTGATGTTGTATGCTTTCGTGATATAGAAGCACATTATGATTGGTCATGAGTGCTAAAACAAAATTGTATGCTTGAATTGATTGCTCCTTGATTGTAGATCTATGCTCAATTTATTTGAATATGCTTAATTGGATTTTCTTGTAGGATCTAATAGTGATGGGACTTTGAAATGAGAGATTCTTTATTTCCAATGATTTTCTCATGTGCATAGTGTTTTCTCACATATTTTTCTAGTTTAGGTTCTCTTCTTCTTTCTTCTTCTATAGTTTCATCATGAAAATTAATTTCAAGTTCATTTTCTATCTCTGTTTCATACTATGGTTCAAGTTCTACTTTCTCAACATTGTCTTCCTGATGTTTAGCACTTGATCTTATTAGTTAATTATATTGATCCTTTACCTTTCACATGACATGGTGGTTCATTACCAAACTTAACACAACTACCTTTGTATTCTTTTATGGTTTCAAACTTACTTTTATCACCAATATTTTGATGTGAAAAACCACTATTTTGATGTGAACATTTCACCTTTACTCATATATGAAATTAATATAGTTTTCTCATCTTCATTAGAATATTCTTTCATAGCAACATAGACAACATCATCATCATTACTATCAGACTCATTATCAATTTCTTCTTCAACAATGTAACCATATTTCTTATCTTTGTCTTTGTAGTCCTTGTTTCTTTTATTGTCTTTGTCATCTCTTTTCCCTTTTTCATTGTCTTCCCTTCTTTCATCCTTGTCTTATTTGTTAGGACATCTTGTACCAATATGACCAACTTTGTTACATGAAAAATAGATTATAGAAAGTTCACCTTTTTTTTTTCCTCTGCCTCTCAAAATTATTCTTTCCATAAAAGCTTCAAGCTCATCAAGGTCACCATTTAAAACATTAGTGTCACTATTCACACATTTTCCTTTTCATTTCTTATGAAGAACCAATTGAGCTTTTAAAGTAGATTCTATAGTGGTAGGAATGAAATTATCAAAATTTGACATTTTAAAATAAGTAAAGATACCAATTACGCCTTCCAAAGTTAGGTTATTACCAAGGGTACATCTCATTGCAAAAACCCTAATAGCATAAATAGGAAGTAGAGTACTCAATACCTTGTTGATCATATTCTCATCATCAATCTTTCCATTTTCTCCTCTTGTAGCATTTATCACCTATTTGATCTTTCCATAATACTGAACAATATTCTCACCTTCCATCATTTTCATTTCATCAAATTCACCTCAAAAACTTTCTAATTGTCAATAATGAGATTTATGGATAAGATATCAATTTTTTTTTTATTAATATTCATGTATCTAATGTTTCACCTAGTTGTTGAGATTTGTGTATAGTTATAAGTGTTGGAAATAGTTGTCAAAATACAAATAAAGTGGTACTAAAGTATGGAATGATTATTATTTTTTGCATATATATTAAATTGTATAATATCTTACCTTCTCATATTCTATGATATAAAGAAAATGCAATCTTAAGGTGTTGTTTTTTGTTTTGATAACTTAGTAGTATGATTAGGGTTTTTGAAATAATTCTATCTTGGGAACATTTAAGAATGTTAGATGGATTATTGTAATCATGTTTAATGTTTAATAAAGATTTAATAAATTTATAACTTATCTTTATTTTTCGTTATTATGTAATTCTAGTGTAAACCAAAAAAATTAATGTTGAAAATTTATGTCTAGCTAGTGTTTTTTTCTCATGGGTTCTTGGATAGGGTGTTTTGGTTCCTCAAATTGTTGGTTGAAATCCTATGATCTTGTCACTCAATTTTCGGATGTTCAACACAATTTGGCCAATTAATGTATTTGATTCTTAGAGAGTCACATATCTTGACTCCTTCCAATCTTGTAACTGGGGAAAATATTTCCCCATAGTCAATACCTTCCTCTTGTGCATATCCTTTGCATACCAATCTATCCTTGTTCCTTTTGACTTCATTTTTTTCATTCATCTTGTTCCTAAAGACCCTTTTTGTTCCAATAGCATTCTTGTGCTTAGGTCTAGGTACCAGTGTCCAAGGTTTGTTCTTCTCTATCTGTTCAATTTCTTCATTCATTTCTTGAATCCAATCCTCATTGTCCAACGCATCTTTTACTGATTTAGGCTCAAATTCACAATGTAAACATGTATTACTCATTAGTATTTTCCTATTCATAACTCTATATTCTTTATTTCCAATGATTTTCTCATGTGCATTGTGTCTTCTCGTATATTTTTCTAGTGTAGCTTCTATTCTTCTTTCTTCTTCTTAAGGATCATCTTCAAAATTATTTCAAGTTCATTTTGTATCTCTACTTCATATTATGGTTCTAGTTCTTCTTGCTCAACATTGTCTTCCTGATGTTTGACATCTACTTCATGCATCTCAGTATCATTCCACTGACACTCAATAGCCAGTAGTTGTGACTTAGAATTCATAATTTTTTAATTGTTTGGTAGCTTTATTAACTAGTTTAGGTAAGGTGTAGGGAACACCTTAATTGACATATATGAATGTTTTTTAGTCTTTAAGTTGTATCTTGCATTCACCATCATTATTTTTTGCATATTCATCTGTTGGCGCTAAAAATTGCATGGTCAATTTTTGAGCCCTGTTGAGAAATTTGAGCCCTATAAACACTTTTAAATGAGATTGTACCCAGTTGTCAATTTGAGGCCTAAAAGGTGTTTAATGTTTCTAACACCTTCCATTCAGCCCGTCTACATGTTCCATGAAGTTAAATTTTCATTTCGAGCCATTCTGTGAAGTCTTGTTTTGAGAAATTGTCAAATCAGCATTTTGCCCCAAGTGTCAAACAGCAACAAGAGGCTGTGTTTGCCATTGAATATCTCGCACCCAGAAAGGTTTTGTAACTTTCCGCTTTGGGAGTGTCTAGTGTCCATACCCGAGAACTGTGTTTTAGATTTCAAGTCATTTTGAGTCTGTTTGACTAGGTTTTGAATCCCTCAAAGTTGGTTAGTTACTGTTTTCATTTTTTTGCAAAATATTCAAATTTTTGGGAAGCCCCATTTGACGTGTAATAAATTTTGACCAGTGGACCAAAATGAGAAAATTCCTTTTGCATTGTATTGTAGACGTCAGAGAATTATTATGTTCCAAGTTTTAGCTTATGACGAATCCGTTTGGTCAGTTTTCAAGCATGATTCCAAACACAATTTATAAGTTTTAACTGGTGTCAGTAATTGCAGATTGATTGTAACCACTATTCGAGATGTCATATCTCCTGATCTATGACAGGTGTGATCAAATGGTTGGTTTCCCTGTGTTCTATACTAAAAGTACTTTAAATGTGCCAGTTTGCAAGTTATGATGAATCCATTTGCACATTTTCCAAGTCAATTCCATTTGCAAAAAATTCTTTCTGTCAGCATGTCCAGTTTACAAAATTTTGACTAGCCCACTTTGACTGATCGCCATTTACACCCTGTTATTTTTCATGAGCCTAAATCATAGATCTGTAATTTCCTCATGACAAAGAATGAGTGTCCCAGTTTTCATTTTCCCATGTGCTAATTTGCCCAATTTTCAAGGTCAATTCCGAGAAGCGTTTATTATTTTTTGACATGTTTATTTGCAAGTAATTCTGAGCAGGCAACTTTGAAAACGAATATCTTTTGACCCCAAATTTTTCATGAGACAAGATTCGATAGGTTGAGAGTGTGTGGAACAAAGATTCAGTGTGCTAGTTTCTAGAGCCTAGTCAGTTGTCTGAATCAGTTCTCAAAGGCAGTCAACGGACCTGTTGGCACTAGTTTGACCAGTTGCATAAAATGATAACATGAGATTTTAATGATCAATTGATGATTGAAATAAATTATAGTGGATATTAAAAGGTCAGTTGATTAGTTTAGAATTTTCAGTTGTCTGAAAGTGAAAATGTTTTTAGCCGGACCCACTTAAGGGTCCGACTAATCTTGTCAAAATGATCGGGCTTTATGGGAAATGGTGATCAAGATAAAGATAAAGATTGCTTTGGTAATTTAACAGATCCATTTAAGTTCATTGATAAAGGGACAACACCTATGAAAGTGATAATTGAAGGAGGTTCGAAGTTCATGTGCCAAATTGATATTTTCCTCAAATTGAAAAGCCGTGTATGTGAGGAAGAGGGAGTTGACTAAGAGGGCAACATAGAATATCTTTAGAATATGCTAGTTTAAATTATAAATGATTTTATTTTTAAGACTCCATTGTTTTAGACCCAAGAGTCTAATTTCATTGAGTGAAAGACGCTCAACAGGCCAAGATTACTGTTGTTCCTGAGAGTCAAAGTCTGACCTCTGCAATTTGATCTTTATTAAAAGAATGAAGATAGCCAACCATAGGGCAAGGAGAGTTGCAAAGTTGCCCACCCCATTGAACAAGAACAAGAGAAAGAGAATCTTCACCAAATGCCTTGTGGGTAAAGCTTCCATATAAATGAGATATGCATTTGATGCAAGACCAAATTTAAAGTTGTTACGCATTGAAGATCAAGGTCAAACACAAATGCAAGTCTTGATTTTCAAACAAAGAATTCCACCTGTGAAGAAGAGTTTTCAAACAAACCATAGGCAGAGACGTTTCTTTTTTAAAACAACTCACCACAAATCAACCTGCAGGGAAGAAGCATCAAGCCATAGTAAAGACAAAAGGGCAATCAATTAAAGGCCACGCCTACTATAGAAAAGAAGCCACAAATTTGCAAGAAGATTCTTAGTGGTTTAAAACAGAATAGTCAAAGCTGCCCAAGTAAAGAAGACATCCAAAGAACGCATGGTAAAGGAGGTCAATGCTGCATTTGAAAAGATGCAGACCAAGAAGGACACCTCATGCATTGAAAGGGAGGAAGCCGCAGAGATAGAAAATTAAAAACCACAGCATTAGCAAGTGATGCTCGTGTGGTGGAGAAAAAAGATGCCACTGTCGGCAGAATAAAAAGATCTCCCTCGCAAGAAAAAGAAGATCCACAGTGAAGGAGGCAAGGGACGCAGGGGCAGCATGGAAGGACGCCTCGCACTAAGGACACGAGCTATAGCTTGGAGACAATGGGCCCAGCCGCTGATTTGAGAGGAAGGCCACGCCCACTAAACAAAGGTAGTCAATATGATAAGGAAAAGGCACATGGCAGTTAAAACATGGTAATCATAAGAAAACACCAGTCACGCATTGATGAAAGGAGCCACAGGTATCAGAAAGAAAAGCCCACGCAAGTCAAAGACAAGTAGACTTGAGACTAAAAAAATTGTGGCCAAAAAGAATAAATGGATTTGGAAGCCGCCCATCATGAAGATCGCGCAAGAAGTAAGCCGCTGGTCAAGAAAAATGTTGTAGGAGATGGCTTAAGGCAAGAAAAGATGCCAGTCAAAGAGGCACCTCCAAAACCTTTATCCCACATTGGGTATACAAGGAGGTTTGTAAACATTTATATACACTAGCGCTCAACATAAAGACTATCTTTAAGATATCGCTCTTTGGAAGAGCAGAGATCATGTGCGTGGGCCCGTAAACCATGGTCCGCAAGCCAGTTATAAACGCAGTCAGAGCATAATTTTGAAAAAACATGCAGTCCAAAAGTGGTGACGTCAGCATTCTAGGCGATCAAAAAAGGTAGGAAATCCGGCTAGTCGCTACCTCACTAGCCGAAAAATCTTTGCAACTCCGGCTAGCGAAGTAGCGAGGTTGCCGAAAAAACATTAAAATGTTTTTTTGGCAAGATCCAAAATGATGCGTGGGTTCCATATTAATGTCATAAGTGAATCAGGTCATGAAAAGTGGCAGTGAGCAAGAGGGGATGTGTCAAGTTTAGAGTAGTTGAACGAGATCGTGCCATGTGGCACATCCAGCGGTCCTCGCTTACTCATCAAGCGAAAGATGCACGAAAATTAGCATGGCGAAGTAGCGAGGAGATGACATGTGGCGGATGATGTAGATCAGGTGTCCAATCAGAGTGTGCCACATGGCATTGGTCAAACCTAGAGTTGACTCAAATTTCGAAAGGTTAGGAAAAATAAAATGATTTTAAAATTTTTTAAAAATTATTTTGCCATCAAACTGACATGACATGTAGGGTTTTTTAAATTGAAATTTTGATCTCCTAAACTTTAAACTTTAAAATTTTTGAAATTATTTTAAATACAGACCTGAACAATCTTAACCAGAGGAGTGTTTTTCAAATTAAGATTCTGGGCATTTCTAGAAGGTAAAGTATGCCTTATCATATACCGTCGAAATCGTGAAAGTCCGAATTTTCTGATTCTGAGATTAGTTTTTGCATAGGTAGTAGCTGGTTCAAGCTACAAGAGGTTTTCTTCCAAGTTCCCAGATTGCAACCATTTTTCAGATCAGGAAGTTCAGTTGTGATTTTGGCAAGTTAATAGCTTGAATATGTGTAAAAGATAAGGAGAATTCAGTTGGGGGCATTTCTGAGTCAGTTAAAGCAAGTTTTATCAGCATTTTTGATGCAAATCAGATATTTAGCAAATAAGGGATTTCATCATTCAGGAGGGGATATTTTTCAAAGCAGTTGCAATGTAATGATGAAACAGAAAATCAAATCAGATGGAAGAAAGAGGTTAGAGAGAGTCTTTTCTGTTGCAAGAGATGAAATTCTAAGGGGACACATGTCGATTGTAGGTTCAATCCGAGAATTCATCTTCATCCTATATTATTCTTTCTTTTTTCCATTATATCGGTTCCAGTTTTTGGGAAGAAAAAGTTCATTGCTGTGATACCATTAGGGATTCCAATTTTTGCACTGTGAGACCATTGGTTCTAGTATTTTGACATGTTTCCATGACTGTGACACCATTTTCTTCAGCAGAACTCTCATGTGAACAGTAGTTGTAGTGATAATATAGATAGTTCTGAGATATTAGGTTGTTTCATGTTTTAATTTTATGCATCTAAATGTATAGTTTCAAGGGAATGAATACATATGAGCAACAATTTCACTAGTTTTGTTCTGGTTCTTGTCTCCTATCTCAGCAATCTATAAGTCTTATGTGGTTTTGGAACAAAGATTTGAGACCCATTTGCATCCCTTTCAGGTTGTATGTTTGATATATTTTTTTGTTGGAACAAAGGGCCAAGTAAATGCTTGATATGTTTAACAAGGTTATTGGTTGTTTGAGAAGGATATTTTGTGAGAATGAGACCTAAATGAACACTGATGTCTGAATCACAAGGTGGTTGGATAGATCTGATGTCTAGGTCTATGAGATACATCCTGATGTCACAGATGTATGTTTTGAATTCATGGAATTTCCCAATGGATTAGGCACTGATCAGTTATAGGATCACTGGTTACACTGTTGCATTTTTGAGGTTTTGTTGAATCAACATCTTTAATCAAATGAATCTCCCTTTCATGTTGAAGAGCTATAAATAGAATGCCCTCACTCAGCTTATGAATTTCATTGCTTTGCATCTAGCTACTGTAGATATATGTTATTTCATAAGTTATTAGGAGAAATAAGGGTTTCTATCTGCTTTGTATTAGATTCAGTGTATGCTTTGATAACTGGTACCATATAAGGAATCTATAGGTTCACCTGCCTAGGTTTTGCAGAGCCTGAAAAAAAAGAAGGGTCATGCCTTATAGTTGGCCCTATGTTTGAAATGATATGTTGATAATGGGAATTAGCTACCCCTAGATGTGTCATATTCTCATGGGGATAATTGGAAATAGGTAACATTTTCAAACACCAACAAAATGGCGACTCTGCTGGGGAGATAAGATGGCAATCCATTTTGTTGAAAGGACAAGAATCTCTGGTGTTCATTGAAAATTTTAGTGCTACTCTCAGTTGGGTTTTTCCCATCCGAGTCACCAACAAAATGGCGACTCTGTTGGGGATTGTATTGAATCGGATTTAAGACAAACCTTGAAAATTTGAAAAGAAGAGATTCAATACAGCAGGAGAAGTGCACTAAAAAGTTTCAGTAGTAAGTTCTCTTATGTTCTTTCCAGTTTTCTTACTCCAAATCATGCACCCCGGTAAGTTTTTATCCATTTACAAAAGTATTTTTCAAGGTTGAATACATATTGTGCTGCTAAGAGTGTTCATCTTCAGTCATGTCAACCAGTTGTTGTTTTCAGAATACTGTTGTAATTCAGAGTCAGAATTGGTGAAAGATGTTTTCTCTCTTTTAAATGTTTTTAAAAGATTTACAAAGTTTTCAAGTTGAATTTTCAATTCAGACCTGTAGTGTTATGAATCATGTTTAAAATCTTTCTCACAATAATGAGTGGTGACTCTATCTAAAGGATCTCTGAATCATTATAGATCAGTGATGTATAAATTGTTTTCAAGAGTTTTCAGTGGAATCAAACAAATCTAAAAGTTAGATGAATTTGCAAGCAAGAAGGGAAATCTATTATAAGTTTTTGACAAATAAGTCTGGAAGTGTTGTTTGATCTGTTGTCATAAGAATTTGTAATGATAAAGATGAATCATAGCTGTGATTTCATTTCTCTCTTAAAGGAGATGGCGACTCTGTAAGGTTATGATCAGTGGTGTGAAGATTTTAGATTAGCACCAGGCCAATCAGTAGATCAATGGTTTCATACAGCAAGACTTGAGGTATTTTATGCTTTCATATGATTTCTTTTCAATGAAAGTGAGTTCCACATATGTGTTCTCCATCAAGTTAAGTTTTAGCACTAAGAAGAGGAGAATGATTTGATAAGTTTTGTGCACTTCATTAGATCGAGTTTCAATTGGTTATATTTAAAGTTTGTGAAGTGTGTTTGAAGTGTTCATTTGGTAGAGGGCTGTGAAAATCTGCTGCAAGTTATGAATTTTGAAAATGTTTAATGGTGAGTGAGTCTTGAATTTGAAGACTGTTAAATTCATTTCACTTAAAATGTTGTCGGTTAGTGAAGTTCCTAGATCCATCTCTACCAAGCGGTATATGCCATTGAATTTTAATGGTATTCATGTTTTCCCGAATACTATGCCTTGTAACCTCAGACAGTATTTGCCTAAGTTTGGTGGAGACCATGAAAACTCATCCAGTCATCATGTTCAGTTGTTTAGTGACTTGGTTGGTGATTTTGAAATTGCTCATGAAGACATTCAGATGAAATTGTTTGTTCAGACTTTAGAGGATGATGCTAGTGACTGGTTTTCATTTTTCCCAGCATGTTCAATTTCATCCTGTGATGAATTAATGTCAGCCTTCATGATGTAGTTCAGGGAAAGAGTAAGCATCTCTGAATATTTTGATAAGTTTTTGAAAATTCAAATCAGGAATGGTGAGTTAGTTCTTGAATTTAATATTAGATTTGCAAAGATTTTAAATGAAATTCCTGAAAGTTACAAGCCAGATGATCAAATGTGTTTAGTGGTTTATCTCGGTGCATTTGATAAAAAGATGAACTATCTATTGAGAGATAAGGAACCTAGAACTTTGCATCAGGCATTCATGACAGCTATAGAGATTGAGAATAACATAAAATATGGCTTAACTCGGAGTCACTTCTCTAGAAATATTGGCTGGCAATATGAGGTGCAAAGCACAAGTCAATGTCATAAGGAGTGTTTGATTTCAGATCAGCAAATAAGCACTCCTGCTGTTGTAAATAGTTTTGTTGAAGCCTCAGAAATAAAAACATGTGAACATGAAATCTCTCTGTTGCAAAGAAGAAATGATTCTATTATTGCTGAATTAAATGCACATGTTTATGGTATTACAACATTAGAACATAAATATAGTTCACTTGATGAATTGTACATGCAAGAAATAAATTTAGTTGTTTCTCCTCCTATTGATAATATGCCTTTGGTTGAGAATGTCGTAAACTTTGAAGTTGAAGGATATTCATCTCAGTATGAGGAGGAAGAAACCAGAAGTGATATATCAAGTGATAGAGGTGAAATTTCTGACCTGACATGCCATGGAGAGATGACACAAGATAAAGAATGTAAATCATATGTATCTCAGAAATAGTCAGAAGAACTAAGCTCATATGTTGATAATATTTCAACAATAGAGATGCATTCTCTTGACCAACAGGATAGGCCAGAAATGAATTATCTCATTGAGAGATTGCATCATGTTGAGAATGTTATTAAATCTGAAGTTGAAAGACAATCATATCAATGTGAGTATGATAAAGCTGAAAGTCATCTTTCAAGTGATAATGAAGTTGCTGATCTAATATATTATCAAGAGGTGTCATATGAAGCTGATGATGAGATTTATTACTCAAGTCAAGAAGAGGATAGTGCTAGTGTGTGTCCATATTCATGTGAATCAGATGCAGACTGGGAAGAAGAAAGTAATGATGAAAGTGAGTGCTCGTATGTCAGTAAAGGTATGAATTCTTTTCTTAAATCTGAAAGTGAGTGTCCATTTCAGAATTGTGTAAATCAGTTTGAGATTGAAAGTTATGAAGAAAATGTATCTAGAGACATATTACCTAATTGTGTAGAAGAGTGTCTTGAGGATGAGTGCAGTGATGATCAGTATGTGATTGATCCTGAGATTAATGCATCAACACCTATTGGCAAGATAAATGATGATTTTCTTGCAAGACATTGTAATCACCTATACGAAGACAATGAAAGCAACTTTGATTTGTATTCTACATGCTTCATTCACGGAGTGGATGTTGAGTCTTCATATGATTCTAATTTTTCTTCTTCATATGCTAAAAGTGTCCATGACAATGATGTTAGAAATGGTTTTAAAGTTTTCACTAATCCGTTATATGGTGAGGAGTTTGATGTTGATCAACACATCACTTGTCCTAATGTCCACAAAGGTGCTTTGCATGGAATTATCAATCCTCTTTTTGAAGAACACATGGGCAATTCAAATTTAGTTGAAAGTGAGTTTGATGATGATATCTTGTCTTACTGCTGTAAGAGATTAGAATGTTCTTCTTCCGAGTTTGATAGTGAAACTAATGATTATGTTGCATCTGAGGAGGTAAATGACAAGGTGTTTGATGAGACGGTTATTGAAAGTCTACCTATACCTTGCTATGATTTTTATGATGAACTCTCTGATGTGAAGACTAATCTGTTCGCTGATTGTGAAGAACCATTTGAAGGTTGTGGATTAGCTTCAGATTATGACATTGATGATATATGTGAGTACAAGTCAAAATGTTCATTTGAATATCATCTGGTTATGGATAAGGAAACACAGTTTGAAGGTATGAGTGGTCTTTTTCCCCAAGTTGAATATGAAGCCTTCATATTCGAGAATGATAGCATGCATGAGCCATTAAATGAAGAGGGTTTTCAGTTTTAGTCTGATATGTTTGAAGCATGCTGATCAATATTTTCATAATGAGCTAACGGTTGAAGGTGAAGTAAGTTTTTATATGCATTATGAAAGTAAGAGTGATGATTTTGTTTTGCCAAGTGATTTGTTATATGATGATAATATGATTGGTGAAACTGATAGGAGAGGAAATTTCAGTTTACCTCATGAAAGTTCATATGAGAATCATGTTTATGATAGAGGTAAACAATTTTGTTGAAGTTGGGTGGCCCGGGGTCATCGTTTTTCAATAGTAGAAGTAGTTGCTTCCTTGCTTTCAATAAGTTGTTCGAGAGAAGTTTTGTTATTTTAGGAATGGTTTGCTTCCTCCGGAGATCCGAATCCTTGCCATGCCCACAAGGGGCATGCATCCCCAGATAGAGCCACTGTTGATACTAAAAATTGTATGGTCAATTTTTGAGCCCTGTTGAGAAATTTGAGCCCTATAAACGCTTTTAAATGAGATTGTACCCAGCTATCAGTTTGAGGCCTAAAAGGTGTTTAATGTTTCTAACACCTTCCATTCAGCCCGTCTACATGTTCCATGAAGTTAAATTGTCATTTTGAGCCATTCTGTGAAGTCTTGTTTCGAGAAATTGTCAAATCAGCATTTTGCCCAAAGTGTCAAACAGTGACAGGAGGCTGTGTTTGTCATTGAATATCTCGCACCCAGAAAGGTTTTGTGACTTTCTACTTTGGGAGTGTCTACTGTCCATACTCAAGAACTTATGTTTTAGATTTCAAGTCATTTTGAGTCCGTTTGACTAGGTTTTGAATCCCTCAAAGTTGCTCAGTTACTGTTTTCATGTTTTTGGCAACATATTCAAATTTCTGGGAAGCCCTGTTTGACATGCAATAACTTTTGACCAGTTGACCAAAATGAGAAAATTTATTTTGCATTGTATTGTAGATGTTAGAGACTTATTATGGTCCAAGTTTCAGCTTATGAAGAATCCGTTTGGTCAGTTTTCAAGCGTGATTCCAAACGTAATTTATAAGTTTTAACTGGTGTCAGTAATTGCAGATTGATTGTAACCCCTGTTCAGGACGTCATATCTCCTGATTTGTGATAGGTGTGATCGAATGGTTGGTTTACCTGTGTTCTATACTAAAAGTACTTTAAATGTGCCAGTTTTCAAGTTATGACGAATCCATTTGCACATTTTCCAGGTCAATTCCATTCGCAAAAAATGCTTTCTGTCAGCATGTCCAATTTACAAAATTCTGAGTAGCTCACTTTGACTGATCGCCATTTGCGCCCTGTTATTTGTCATGAGCCTAAATCATAGATCTATAATGTCCTCATGACAAAGAATGAGTGTCCCAGTTTTCATTTTCCCATGTGCTAATTTGACCAGCTTTCAAGATCAATTCGAAGCAGGGTTTATTGTTTTATGACATGTTTATTTGCAGGTAATTCTGAGCAGGCAACTTTGACAACGAATATCTTTTGACCCCGAATTCATCATGAGATGATATTTGACAAGCTGAGAGTGTGTGAAACAGAGATTCAGTGTGCTAGTTTCAAGAGCCTGATTAGTTGAACGGACCTGCTGGCACCAGTTTGACCTGTTGCATAAAACGATAAGATGAGATTTTATTGATCAATTGATGATTGAAATAAATTATAGTGGATATTAAAAGGTCAGTGGATTAGTTTGGAATTTTCAGTTGTTCGAAAGTGAAATTTTTTTTAGCCGAACCCACTTAAGGGTCCGACTAATCTTGTCAAAATGATCGGGCTTTATGGGAAATGGTGATCAACATAAAGATAAAGATTGTTTTGGTTATTTAACAGAACCATTTAAGTTCATTGATAAAGGGACAACACCTATGAAAGTGATAATTGAAGGAGGTTCAAAGTTCATGTGCCAAATTGATATTTTCCTCAAATTGAAAAGTCGTGTATGTGAGGAAGAGGGAGTTGACTAAGAGGGCAACATAGAATATCTTTAGAATATGCTAGTTTAAACTATAAATGATTTTATTTTTAAGACTCCATTGTTTTAGACCCAAGAGTCTAATTTCCTTGAGTGAAAGATGCTCAACAAGCCAAGATCATTGTTGTTTCTGAGAGTCGAAGTTTGACCTTTGTAATTTTATCTTGATTAAAAGAATGAAGATAGCCAACCATAGGGCAAGGAGAGTTGCAAAGTTTTCCACCCCATTGAACAAGAACAAGAGAAAGAGAATCTTCACCAAATGCCCTGTGGGTAAAGCTTCCATATTAATGAGATATGCATTTGATGCAAGACCAAATTTAAATTTATTAAGCATTGAAGATCAAGGTCAAACACAAATGCAAGTCTTGATTTTCAAACAAAGAATTCCACCTGTAAAGAAGAGTTTTCAAACAAACCACAGGCAGAGACGTTTCTTTTTCAAAACAACTCACCACAAATCAACCTACAGGGAAGAAGCATCAAGCCACAGTAAAGACAAAAGGGCAATCAATTAAAGGCCACACCTACTGTAGAAAAGAAGCCACGAATTTGCAAGAAGATTCTTAGTGGTTTAAAATAGAATAGTCAAAGCCGCCCAAGTAAAGAAGATGTCCAAAGAATCCATGGTAAAATTTGGTCAACGCTACATTTGAAAAGATGCAAACCAAGAAGGATGCCTCACGCATTGAAAGGGAGGAAGCCGCAGATATAGAAAATTAAAAACCACGGCATTATCAAGTGATGCTCGCATGGTGGAGAAAAAAGAAGCCACTGCTGGTAGAATAAAAAGATCTCCCTCACAAGAAAAAGAAGATCCACGCTAAAGGAGGCAAGGGATGCAGGGGAAGCATGGAAGGACGCCTCGCACTAAGGACACGAGCTACAACTTGGAGACAATAGACCCAGCCGCTGATTTGAGAGGAAGGCCATGCCCACTAAACAAAGGTAGTCAATATGATAAGGAAAAGGCACATGGCAATTAAAACACGCTAATCATAAGAAAACACCAGTCATGCATTGATGAAAGGAGCCGCAGGTATCAGAAAGAAAAGCCCACGCAAGTCAAAGACAAGCAGACTTGAGACTAAATAAAACGTGGCCAAGAAGAATAAATGAATTTGGAAGCCGCCTATCATGAAGATCGCACAAGAAGTAAGCCGCTGGTCAAGAAAAATGTTGCAGGAGATGGCTTAAGCCAAGAAAAGATGCCAGTCAAAGAGGTGCCTCCAAAACCTTTATCCCACATTGAGTTTACAAGGAGGTTTGTAAACATTTATATACACTAGCGCTCAACATAAAGACTGTCTTTAAGACATCGCTCTTTGGAAGAGCAGAGATCATGTGCGTGGGCCTGTGAACCATGGTCGAAAGACAGTTATAAACGTAGTCAGAGCATAATTTTGAAAAAAAATGCAGTCCAAAAGTGGTGACGTCAGCATTCCAAGTGATCGAAAAAGGTAGGAAATCTAGCTAGTCGCTACCTCGCTAGCTGAAAAATCTTGGCAACTCTGGCTAGTGAAGTAGAGAGGTCAACGAAAAATCATAAAAAAAAAAAACCGGCAAGATCCAAAATGTTGCGTGGGTTCTATATTAGTGTCGTCAGCAAATCAGGTCATGACAAGTGGCAGCGAGCAAGAGGGGATGTGTCAAGTTCAGAGCAGTTGAACGAGATCGTGCCACATGGCACATCCAGTGGTCCTCGCTTACTCGTCAAGCAGAAGATGCACGATGATTAGCATGGCAAAGTAGCGAGGAGACAACACATGGTGGATGATGCAGATCAGGTGTCCAATCAGAGTGCGCCATATGACATTGGTCAAACCTAGAGTTGACTCAAATTTCGAAGGGCTAGGAAAAATAAAATGATTTTAAAATTATTTTTCCAACAAACTGATGTGACATGTAGGGTTTTTTAAATTGAAATTTTTATTTCCTAAACATTAAACTTTCAACTTTTTGAAAAAATTTTAAATACAGACCTGAACAATCTTAACCAGAGGAGTGTTTTTCAAATCAAGATTCTGGGCATTTTTGGAAGGTAAAGTATGCCTTATCATATACCGTCGAAATCATGAAAGTCTAAATTTTTTGATTCTGAGATTAGTTTTTGCACAGGTAGTAGCTAGTTCAAG
Organism: Cupressus sempervirens; assembly: GCA_028749045.1. Classification (NCBI taxonomy): domain Eukaryota; kingdom Viridiplantae; phylum Streptophyta; class Pinopsida; order Cupressales; family Cupressaceae; genus Cupressus; species Cupressus sempervirens. The sequence continues at coordinate 549,407,515 of CM053790.1, read as the reverse complement.
CTACAGGAGGTTTTCTTCCAGGTTCCTAGATTGCAACCATTTTTCAGATCAGGAAGATACCAATTACGCCTTCCAAAGTTAGATTATTACCAAGGGTACATCTCATTGCAAAAACCCTAATAGCATAAATAGGAAGTAGAGTACTCAATACTTTGTTTATCATAGTTTCATCATCAATCTTTCCATTTTCTCCTCTTGTAGCATTTATCACCTATTTGATCTTTCTACAATACTAAACAATATTCTCACCTTCCATCATTTTCATTTCATCAAATTCACCTCAAAAACTTTCTAATTGTCAATAATGAGATTTATGGATAAGATATCCAAAAAAAGTTTATTAATATTCTTGTATCTAATGTTTCACCTAGTTGTTGATATTTGTGTATAGTTATAAGTGTTGGACATAGTTTTCAAAATACAAAGAAAGTGGTACTAAAGTATGGAATGATTATTATTTTTTGCATATATATTAAATTGTATAATATCTTACCTTCTCATATTCTATGATATAAAGCAAATGCAATCTTAAGGTGTTTTTTTTTGTTTTGATAACTTAGTAGTATGATTAGGGTTTTTGAAATAATTCTATCTTGGGAACTTTTAAGAATGTTAGATGGATTATTGTAATCATGTTTAATGTTTAATAAAGATTTATAAAGTTATAACTTATCTTTATTTTTCATTATTATGTAATTCTAGTGTAAACCAAAAAAATTAATGTTGAGAATTTATGTCTAGCTAGTGTTTTTTTCTCATGGGTTCTTGGATAGGGTGTTTTGGTTCCTCAAATTGTTGGTTGAAATCCTATGATCTTGTCACTCAATGTTCGGATGTTCAACACAATTTGGCCAATTAATGTGTTTGATTCTTAGAGAATCACATACCTCAAAAACTTTCTAATTGTCAATAATGAGATTTATGGATAAGATATCAAAAAAAAGTTTATTAATATTCATGTATCTAATGTTTCACCTAGTTGTTGATATTTGTGTATAGTTATAAGTGTTGGACATAGTTTTGAAAGTACAAAGAAAGTGGTACTAAAGTATGGAATGATTATTATTTTTTGCATATATATTAAATTGTATAATATCTTACCTTCTCATATTCTATGATATAAAGCAAATGCAATCTTAAGGTGTTTTTTTTTGTTTTGATAACTTAGTAGTATGATTAGGGTTTTTGAAATAATTCTATCTTGGGAACCTTTAAGAATGTTAGATGGATTATTTTAATCATGTTTAATGTTTAATAAAGATTTAATAAAGTTATAACTTATCTTTATTTTTCATTAGTATGTAATTCTAGTGTAAACCAAAAAAATTAATGTTGAAAATTTATGTCTAGCTAGTGTTTTTTTCTCATGGGTTCTTGGATAGGGTGTTTTGGTTCCTCAAATTGTTGGTTGAAATCCTATGATCTTGTCACTCAATTTTCGGATGTTCAACACAATTTGGCCAATTAATGTGTTTGATTCTTAGAGAGTCACATACCTTGACTTCTTCCAATCTTGTAACTGGGGAAAATATTTCCCCATAGTCAATACCTTCCTCTTGTGCATATCCTTTGCATACCAATCTATCCTTGTTCCTTTTGACTTCATTTTTTTCATTCATCTTGTTCCTAAATACCCTTTTTGTTCCAATAGCATTCTTGTGCTTAGGTCTAGGTACCAATGTCCAAGGTTTGTTCTTCTCTATCTGTTCAATTTCTTCATTCCTTTCTTGAATCCAATCCTCATTGTCCAAAGCATCTTTTACTGATTTAGGCTCAAATTCACAATGTAAACATGTATTACTCATTAGTATTTTCCTATTCATAACTCTATATTCTTTATTTCCAATGATTTTCTCATGTGCATTGTGTCTTCTTGTATATTTTTCTAGTGTAGCTTCTCTCCTTCTTTCTTCTTCTTAAGGATCATCTTCAAAATTATTTGAAGTTCATTTTGTATCTCTACTTCATATTATGGTTCTAGTTCTTCTTGCTCAACATTGTCTTCCTAATCTTTGACATCTACTTCATGTATCTTAGTATCATTCCACTGACACTCGATAGCCAGTAGTTGTGACTTAGAATTCATAATTTTTTAATTGTTTGGTAGCTTTATTATCTAGTTTAGGTAAGGTGTAGGGAACACCTTCATTGACATATATGAATGTTTTTTTGTCTTTAAGTTGTATCTTGCATTCACCATCATTCTTTTTTGCATATTCATCAACTATCACATTTGTACTTTCCACAGCCTTTTTATTGTTAGAGTTAAAACACTTATAATCTTTTCTCTTAGTGGAATATCCTAGGAATATGCCTTTATCACTTTTAGCATCAAGTTTTTTATTTCTATTATCTTTCAGTATATAACACTTTTTTCCAAAAAAATTGAAATACTTCACATTAGGTGCATACCCATACCATAATTCAAAGGGTGTAATATTTGTACCTTTCTTGACTTGTGCTCTATTCAAGGTATAGACTATTTTACTGATAGATTCTCTTCAATTTCTCTATGATACATGCTTGTCCATTATCAATGTTCTAGCATGGTCCATGATTGATTTGTTTCTCCTTTCAACTATTCGATTTTGGAGAGAGGTCCTAGGTGCTAACATTTATCTATTGACTCCTCTATCATTCCAAAGTATGTTGAATTCATTAGAGATGAATTCTCCTCCTCTATGAGATCTCAAACACTTCAAACTCTTACCTTTTTCCTTCTCAATTCTAGCCAAATACCACTTAAGCAACTAAAAAGCATCATATTTTTCTTTAAGAAACATTATAGTCATCATTTTAGAGTAATCTTCAAAAAATAGAATGAAAAATGTGTCTCTATAGTATCTTGTACTCCAATAGTTTTGCAAAGGTCAATATCAACCAATTCCTAAAATATCATTAGATGAGTATGTCCTACTCTTAAGACTAGACTTCGTCATTTTTTCTAATTGATATTGTTTACACATAGAATTATTAGGTTTCTTCAATCTTTGTAATCCTCTTACTCTTTTCATCTTACTAATTCTTATCAAAATATAAAATTTAACATGACATAACCTCTTATGCCATAACCATATATCTTCATTTTATGCAAACAAACACGTCTCTTTAGATAAATCTAGATAGAACAAGTTACCTCTTGTCTGATCACCACTTTCAATCAATTCACCAATACCATCAAATGTCTTGGCCTTTTTGTGATGGAATTCAACTCTATATCTTGATTTGTTCAACTGTGAAACACTCAAAAAAGTATGTGCTAGTCCTTCAACCCAAGAAACATTGTCACACTTGATCTTATTAGTCAACTATATTGACCTTTTACCTTTCACAAGACATTGTGCATCATTACCAAACTTAACATAGGTACCTTTGTATTGTTCTATAGTTTTAAAATTACTTTTATCACCAATCATGTGATGTGAACAATCACTATCAATCCACCTATCACCTTTAATCACATATAAAATTAATGTAGTTTTCTCGTCTTCATCAAGATCTTCTTTTATAGCAATATAGACAAATTCTTCATCATTACTATTAGACACATTATTAGTTTCTTCTTCAGCAATGTAACATTATATCTTACCTTTGTCTTTGTAGTCCTTGTTTCTCCTATTTTCTATGTCATATCTTCTCCCTTTGTACTCTTTTTTCCCTTACTTCTTCCTTGTCTTCTTTGTGAGGACATCATGTAGCAATATAACCAACTTTGTTACATGAAAAATAGAATATAGAAAGTTTACTTTTGTATTTTCCTTTGCCTCTAAGAAATTTTTTTTCATAAAAGCTTCAAGCTCACCAAGACCACCATCAAAAACATTGTTGTTACTATTCACACATTTTTCTTTTCCTTTCTTACTGAGAACCAATTGAGATTTGAAAACATATTCAATAGTAGTAGGAGTGAGATTATCAAAATTTGACATTTCAAAATTAAAGTAGTAAGCCTACCAATTACACCTTCCAAAGTTAGGTTATTAACACTGTTGATGTATCAGTCAAGTTTTTAATTATTGACACACACTTATTCAGATTGTATGCAACCACCAAGCTTATTGAATAGTTTACAATGTTTTCCGTGTAATTTAGTTGCTACAGAGTACTTTGGATGTATCCTAGTGGTTACCAAGTAGATTCAGTCAGTGTGAAGTCTAGCAATTCAAACTGTGCATTTTAGTGTATGCCAAGTTTATCAGTGGTTACTGAGCATTGCAATATTTACCGACTTTGTAGTTCATGTGATGCAAAGCTAGTATCAACTAAGCTACTATATGCTAACCAAGTGATTCAATGTTTTCTAAGTTGCACAATATCTACCAAGACACCAGTGCAAACTTAGTTCAAGACTACTTCAAGTGATTAGTATGGACCAAGCTCCTACATCTATTGAGTACATGATGATGCCAAGCATTGACAATGGATGCCAAATATCAGAACCTCATCAAGTTAGTCTTTAGAACTTAAGTGTCTTCATGTGGGCTAACTTTGCAATATTTGTGTTAACTTGTATCATGGTCAACTTTGTAATTTGTATAGTTAGATTGTATATATGTAAATAATTGTATCATATCCAAGGTATGCATGAATGTAATATGAATATGGATGTGAAAAGTTCAACTTATGAATGTAGCAGAAAAAGAGTGAATTGTAAAGGCCATATCAGCATAAGTAATAGTAGAGACATATCTATCACAGAAAGGTGATTAGTACAAAAAAAGGAATCTCTTTCAACAAGCCCAGTTGCACATTGGAGATCTACTACTACTTCATCCTAATAGGTGAACCAGTCAAAATCTTTTAACAAGGTAGACCTAACAGTCTTTCATAAATCTCTTTATTGAGTGCATACTTCATTGTATGTTTGTAAATCCTCTCACAAGGTGAACCTAGCAATCCTAATTTCTCCTAATAGGGTAGATCATCATATGTGATCAATGTAAGCCTTACTAGGCTAACATTATACTACAGTGCTAAAGTTTGTGGGTATTGTCCCCACCTCAATTTTACTTTCTATTTGGAAGGTTTCTGGGTCACCAAATCTTTGTGTCAAAGTGTTATGGATGCTTTCATTTTTTTAGTTTCTCATGCATGCAATTAGATTGGATATGACAAATAAAGTGCTAATTGAATTATTGGATTAAGAATTGAAAGTGTTAAAGTTCTAGAATATAATAATTCACCCCTCCCCTCTTAGTTGCTTAGCATAGTCTTGAATATTTCCAACAATTGGTATTAGAGCTTTCTAGTTCTCAAGAGAAACTTTAACAACTTGAGCAAAGATCAAGGATATGGAGATATTTAGACTTGACAAAGTCATTGATAATGAAAATTTGGATCTATAAATGGCCATTTCTCAACTCAAGAAAGCTAAGGAGAAACTTTCCCAATCCTTAAAAAGAAGAAAGGAACTTGCAAATCAAATGAATGATCATCTCTACAATGAAGAAAGAATTAAAGACTTTCACCCTTCAAGAAGCTCAAATGAAGCAAATGATACAATCAAGGAACTCCTAGAGAAGAATGGTTATCTACAAGAGAAGTGAGGAAAATAAGAAGAGAAAAAGAGATTTAGTTAATAAGGTTATGTGAATTCTTGGAATAGAGAAACAAGATAAAAGAAGACATGGATGGAAGGAATAATTAAATCTAGAACCAATCCCTTCAGCAAGCAGACCTTATTGATCAGCTCTCCAACACAAATAAGGAAGTCATGAGTCTAAGATTTGAAAATGAAAGAATGAGGAATGATATAAATTCTGAAAGGAAAATCAATAAAAGAATAAAAAATGATCTAAATTTTGAAACACAAATCAATGAAAGATTAAGGAATGATCTAAACTTTGAGAAGTAGATCAATGAGAGAATGATGAAATCTAAGGTAGACATGAATCAATTGAATGAGAAAAACCTCTATAAGAAAAAAGGAAAAGCAAGAATTGGATACAAAGAAGAAGGTGAATCCTCCAGGCAAGGCGCTCAAAAGAATCAAAGACCTACTTGCAATCACTATGGTAAGATAGGTCATACATCAAACAAATGTTATTGATAAGATAAACAGGTTTTAAGGGATCCTAAAACCCATAAGTTTTACAAAAACAAGGCTGATAATAAGCCAAAGAAGCCCAGCAAAAAATGAGGTCCAATAGCTGAAAAAAAAAACCTGAAGGCCCAACCCAAAAAAAAGGCCCACAAAAAGGCTAGAAAAAAAACAAACTAAAACAAACTACAGAAAGCCTGTCCAAAATCCAAAAGCCAGGAAAACGAAAAGACAAAAGACAAGAAAACTAGTATTCAGTTATCTTCTCCATTTCTTGCATAGTCTGAGCTGCCTCGACTATCTACATCAAACAAATTTTGGAGCAATAGGAAAACAAAATTCAATGGAAAATGCTACAATTGCAATCAGAATGGTCATAGGGCTGATGAATGCAAATAAAAACCAAGATTTGAAGGCAACTGTCATAAATGTAGGAAACATCAACACAAGGCATCAAAATGCAAAACCAAGACATTGAATCCTACAAAGAAAATTGTGAAAGCAATATTTGGTTGGGACTACAACACCTGGTGTAGATGTCATTACTATGGAGAATTTGGATACATTGGTATGAATTGTGTTAAACATCATATGAGGAAAAGAGATACCACCAAAAGATGTTTCATTTGTATAGAACTTGGTCATCTTACCAAGAATTGTATGAATATTGGTAGAATGAAGATGAAAAGAAGGCAAAGGCTGATAGCATCCAAAAGAAAATGAGATAGCAATGAATTCCTAACTCTACCAAGGATACTAATCTAGGAAATGATGGTCAAGTCACTCAAGAATTGGATGACTCTGCCATTTCTAATTAAGTTCTCAAGGGAGAACTGGAACTAGGCTATCAAGAAGACATCCAAATTAGTTCCAATTGAAAGGTGACAAAGATCCAAATCTATATACAAGATACAAAGGGATCACTAAGCAAGATCAGTATTAGTTATTATTGAGTTACATTCTCTAATGAGCAAGGTTGGGTCATAGACTCTACCGAGCAATGTCGGGAGTAATAAAAACACCTATGGTTACTGGGTCATAAAGATGTCACCAAGTATTCAATGCCATGTACTGGATGACAGTCTGTCAACACATCTACTTTTGTACCAAGCATTAATGGTGAAATTTTATCAAAAGGCATGGAATCAAATCCATTTCTTATCATGAATTTTCAAGTGCTATTGCAAAAAGTGATTTTTAGTGCAATCAAAGCAATTTGAGTGAATTTCCAGCAAATTTTTTTTGGTAAGTGCACCAAGTTGTGGTGCCAAAAAGGTGACACATTTTTTTTTTTCAATTTTCAATAGCGTGTACATGCTATAGTATGCACGATCTATACCTTGGGTAACCCAAGCCATAACACATACACGCTATAGTGCATATGTGCTATAACGCGCATGCACTTTGTAAAAAGCCAAAATATTATAAATGGGTTGCATACGCATAGCCCATTCATTTCTTTCCTATTTTCCAATTTGCCCTCCTCACAACACATACAATGATTGAGAGAATACGACATTTTTGCCACCCACCTTCCTAATATGCCTCCTCGCCATCAAAGGTCGAGATCACAAGCACGTCGTATGTTATCTAACTTTGTTTTTGCATTATTTGATTTATTTTTTAATTAGTTTTTAGGTTTAAAAAAATAAAATTTAATTTGTTTATTTATTTAGATTTCAATTGATTCATTATCAAGAAATATCAATAATGAACTGGTAAATCCCCAAGAAGGTCAAAACCAAAACCCTCAACAAGATCAAAATGAAAACCCTCAAGAAGATCAAAACCAAAACCCCCCACAAGAAGAATAAAAAATTTTGCAACTTGAACCAATTGCAAGACCTCCCCCTGGCACACAAGAAAATATAATAAATGAAATAGAAAAAAGAAAAACTAAATTAGAAGGACTCATTGATTAGTTGAAAGAATGTGGACAAACCAATCCAATGAGAGCTCAATTGGCATCATCACTCAAATTCATTAAGACCCACATAGCTTATGTTAATGGTTAGTTAGATGTTTGGCAGGTTAAGAGGGAAGAACAAAAAAGATATTATGCAAATAAATTATCATATCATGATGTTAAAAAAATAGATATACCAAAAGATAGAATATGTGCATTATTTAAAAAATTTGGTGAACAAGATACTGTTAGAGAGGTTACTAAACAATTCCCCATCCATTGGTGCATACATGATGCTATTAGAAGTAATTTTTGCGATAGATGGTGGATGGTTTTTGATGCCCCTCCTTACAATAATCACGAGGTCCCCGTGTATTTCTTAAGGAAATTGTATTATGAGTTTGTCCTTGGAGAGATCCCCAATTATTTTGATAGATTAGACTCTCAAGGTAGAGGTGAGGGGCCATCATTTAAGAGGTTAGGGGCATGTCATGAACCTAATGTAGTTAAGGCATCTATGGTCAAGCCAGAGGGTGAGCATGTGACTATTCCTTCATGTGTTAAGGAACATGTAGAGGCCAGTGCTCTAGGGACTATTAGAGCTTTGATGCAGACCCTCATTCATTGCATGAGTCCAATAGTTGAGGAGGAGTATTCTGCACATTGTGGTCACATGTGCACATTATGCAGATCCTTATGAATATTTGGCAGTCATGTTGAAGATGGTGACTAATCAATTCCTGAATGAGACATTTGGCATTGAAACAAAGGTAAATTATAATTATAATAGTCATATGTATAGTGAATGACTAATTAATTAGCATGTATTGACATTGTTCAAAATTTAGGGCCAAAGTGTTGGCGGCCCTAGTAGCGATCCCCCAGCCCCATTTTTTGTCCCCTCAACAAGTCCAGAGGTATGTATCGATTTAGTCATTTAAATGAATACATATATTTATTAAGTAATCATATGAAGTATTGAAAAAAAAAAATTATGCATGTGCATCAATTCTCTATAGGACCATCGACGTTTAGTACATACTTTGAGCCTAGATGCAACACGAGCTTCATAGAGGTACATTTGTTTCATGTTTCATATTACATTTAACGTGTATTTTATGACATGTAGCTCTTGACATCAGAGACTCTCCTCATCTCTGGCAATCCATCAATCATGGAGTGGCTACAGCTATGGCTAGTTCACAGCCATTAACCAAGGTATGAAAGAATTTTCTTGGTTTTAGTTGTTGTTTATAATAGTTAGTATTGAAATTTCTAATGTTATTTATAAGTGATTATATTTGTTCAATTGTTGTAGGGTCTTGTCACACCTAATCATCCACGAGCCTTCAAGATGACTTGTAGAGTGAGTATATGATGGCGGTAAGAAAATAATTAATTTTGTGTGTACATATATTCGATTTCAATGTATAATAATTATTGATTCATATCTACTTTATTTGTATCAGCTCAAGTTAGAGAAGAGCCTCAACAAGAGGACAAGCGAGCATGTGAGGAAGACCCCATCATCTCCACTGTCTCCCTCCACATGATGACTGAAGGCCTCTAGAGATTTGTTTCCTCCCCCTTGTGGGAAGGAGAAGATATAGTTGATAGAAATGTACATGTATAGGCATCAACAGGCATATATGTGGGATTGTATGTCAGTGGACATATTCAATATACATTTGATGTATATATGACATTTTATATTTGATGTGTGACATTTTTTTGATCATTGACATTGTTAGACTTATTACATTATTGGTTAATAGATGATATGTTTCTTCATGTATGACATTATTGGTTATCATAATATATTATGTGTTTGTTAATGTACATGACATTATTGGTTATCATTTTATAATATATGTTTGTTCATGTATGATATTAAATTAGATATGTTCATTTATGAAATTAAATTCAATACCTAATCAGTTTGAAACTTTGATAGAATATTGATTAACAATCAACTTTATCATTGTTTAAGCATAAGTTTATCATTTCCAATATGTCATCGTCATATGATTTATGATCTTGTTCATGTTTAAAGTTTTCCTTCTCTATCATTTATTTATCAAGCTTAATTCAACACCTAATCAATTTGAATTTTTGATACAATATTGATCAGCAATAAACTTTACCAGTGTTAAAGCCAAAAATTTATCAATTGCAATTTATGTCATTGTGATATTGATTTATGATCTTCTTGTTCATGTTTAAAGCATGCCTTCTATGTTATGCATCTGAAGAATTATCATAAATTATTATTACAAATATATAACAAAACTGAAACTGAAAACAATACATTACATTAATTCTAAGGTTTAGTTATGATGTAGAGCCTAATAGGATTCTCAAGGTTTAGTTATGATGTAGGGCCTAATAGGATTCTCAAGGTTCCATTAATTCCATATGTTAGATCTACCATCATAGAATACCAATTGTAATGGGCACTCACATGTATTCTAATGCATATATTTCCTTATATGCACAATTGGTCAATGTTGTACCTTATAGAAGATAGAATTTTATAGGTAGAATTACTCAATCTTGTACTACACTAGACAAGATGTTCTCTATTATGCATAATGTTTAGCTCTAGCATTGTTTATAAGAGTGTTTCAAGGTTGGGAACCACTTCAACATCCTTTGCATGGTTTAGAGGTAATTTCATTGTGGCAAAGGCTTATGCAAGGGAATGAGGCTCATGATTTTGGCATTTACACAGAAGCAGAACTTGCTTCTTCTACTCCTTACACTCAACTCTTCATTGAAGTTAATCTTATAGTATTGAGAATAGTTGCTACAAATTCCTAGGAGCCAAGGTACCTTGAACCTATGCTACATTTTCTAGAGACACATGAGAAGTTACTACATGCTTCAGTACTTCATAACATTCTAGATCATATAGTGACACCCAAATTAATAATAGTAGTAGATACTTGGGATCCTTGCAGGGAGACTATGAAAATATATGCACGGTTACATCCTTGGCTTCCATTTTTGGGCCAGTGTATGGAACCTTTATATCCAACCATTTTTTATAATTTGGGGAATGTAGACATAGGATTCTTATGGCTCATTAAGTGCATCACTTCTTGAGATTTTACTTCAACCCAAGATCATGTCATCTGTTCCATATTTATCCTTATTTATGAGTTAGGGATGGGAGTGTCAATAATGTCATAAAGTCCTCCAAAAGTATCCCCAACAAACATTTAACTAGCTTTGTCTCAGTTAATGGCTATCGGTCAAAAGTTGGAAGCTTGACATGAATCCATTAATCAATCCAAATGAATTTGACCAACTAAATATATATAACTAACACTTTCTTATGATTATAAAATGATTAAAATTACACACAAGCATTTTTTTTAGTTTTATTTTATTTAGTATTGATACTAACTTTTTGTACATTATTGCCAATGAAACAAATAATAAAGCAATCAATTCAAAAATATGTGATTTCCAAAACAACTTCTTAGGATGAAACATTAAAGAAAATAATTCCTTGTTGTTAACAAACTAATATATAAAATTTATATGGTAGGTCTAGCCATCAATAGTTTTTCATCATTTTTTAAAGAATTGTAAAGTGTTTATATGTATTGCCAAATGGTAAGAATTATCTTTGAAAAAGTTAACCACGATTCAAATGTGCTACAAAATTAATAGAAACAAATAAAATCAATTTTGAACTACTTAAAGGCAAGACAAAGAAATTTAACTTCTGATTCCCTATCTAAATGCAAAGAGCTATTATCATTCACTCATTATGTTTGGGCATATCAAAATATTATCCCAGAAACAACAATATGATCCATCCCATAGAAACTTGTGGACTCAGACTTGTTGTAATTAAGGAGGAGAAGAACTTTGAAGAGGAATACTTTTATGGCATCATGTTGAGACAATTATGATGCAACTAGTTCCTAGTTCTTTGAATCTACACTATCTTGGCATTTCACCTATGCTAAATACAACCTACCTTTAGCCCTAATCTGAGTGGAAAATATGACATCACATTTTTTATGAGAATTGGACAAACATGCTCCCATAAAATTCCCAAACTTCCAGCCCAAAATTGGATGAATATTTTTAATGCTACACTTATGTTGATCCTATCACTTTAAAAAATAGACTGTACGTAATAAGATTCTCAAGATTTAATGAAATATTAATAAAGAAAAGGTCTAACTACTACAAAGGTCTAAAAAGTTATTCATCACACTCACTATTTTTGCCTTGAATATTTTCCTTTGATCTCATTCCTTCATAATGCCCTTACCTTATGCATTGATTATCATTAACATTGTCTCTATAGTGATGCATTGATTATTCCTTCATAAACCCTCATAATGATGAAAAATAGTGATCTCTATCATTCATTTGATAGTTTTGACACAATCTTATAAACCAATGGCACATTAGAATATGTGCCATATTAAGCCTACCTCTAATAAACTCTTAAGATCATGAGTTATGATGAGGAGGAAAAGTTATGAGCCCTTTATAATCTTATCCTTCTACACGTCACACCATGTTTTCTCCATCATATTTTCAATGTGGGGGAGATAAATTGAAACTTATGAAACTCTTGTAAGCCCCTTAATGTTGCATTATCTTTGTTAGGGATGTTTCATTTCAGCATGCCCAAGAACATTTGAGCACTCAATGGGATAGGAAGAGGTTGGGGCTAGTGTTTACCTAGCCTCCTAGAGCTAACAAAATAGACAATTTGATCCCAGGAGGAAAGGTGAGAGAGATTTGGCAGTTGGCAACTTTGTACTGGCCAACACTACAAGTTTCAACATCACCCGAGATGGCATCACAAAATCAAAATGGACTAAGATCTCCAAAAAGTGAGAGAGGTTACTGTAGGTCTCTACAACATAGTCCTATAGGAACTAGAATCATAATCCATAACTCACACAAACTCTAAGATATGCCCTATCAAAGATCACTACCCTATGGCATTTAGTGACCCTTAGGGATGTTTCAGTTCGGCATGCCCGAGAATGTTCAAGTGCTAAACAAGATGGGATAAGGTTAGTGATAGAGTTTACTTGGACACCCAGAGCTAATAGAGAAAATAGTTTGATCCCACGATGAAAGGTGAGAGAGATTTGGCAATTGGCAACTCTATACTGGCCAACACTACAAGTTTCAACATCACCCGAGATGGCCTCATTTAATAAAATAGAGTATGATCTCCAAAAAGTGAGAGAGGTTATTGTAGGTCTTTGCAACATGGTCCTATAGGAACTATAATCACATCTATACCTCACACGAGCTCCGAGATATGCCCCATCAAAGATCGCAACTCTATGGCATTTAGTGACCCTTAGGGATGTTCCAATTTGGGATGATCGAGAATGTTCAAGCACTGAACAAGATGGTATGAGGTTGGGGATAGGGTTTACCAAGCCACCCAAAGCTAACAGATTAGACAATTTGACCCCATGATGAAAGGTGAGAGAGATTTGGTAGTTGGCAACTTTGTACTAGCCAACACTACAAGTTTTAGTATCGCTCAAGATGGCATCACAAAATCAAAATGGAGTATGATTTCTAAAAAGTGAGAGATGTTATTGTAGGTCTCTATAGCACAATCCTATAGGAACTAGAATCACATCCATACCTCGTACGAGCTCCAAGATATGCCCCGTCAAAGATTGCAGCCCTATGGCATTTAGTGACCCTTAGGGATGTTCCAGTTTGGCATGCTCGAGAATGTTTGAGTACTAAACAAGATGGGATGAGGTTGGGGATAGGTTTTACCTAGCCACCTAGAGCTAACAGAGTAGACAATTTGATCCCATGACGAAAGATGAGAGAGATTTGGCAGTTGGCATCTTTGTACTGGCCAATACTATAAGTTTCAACATCACCTAAGATGCCATCGCAAAATCAAAACAATGTATGATCTCTAAAAAGTGAGAGAGGTTATTGTAGGTCTCTACAACATGATCCAATAGGAACTAGAATCACATGCATACCTCACATGAGGTCTGAGATATGCCCCATCAATGATCATAGCCCTATGGCATTTAATGACCCTTAGGGACATTTTGGTTTGGCATGCCTAAGAATTTTTGAGCACTAAATGGGATGGGACAAGGTTGGGCATAAGGTTTAACTGGCCACTCAGAGCTAACAGAGTAGATAGTTCAATCCCATGATGAAAGGTGAGAGAGATTTGGCAATTGGCAACTTTGTACTAACCAACACTACAAGTTTCAGCATCACCCAAGATGGCATCGCAAAATTAAAATAGAGTATGATCTCCAAAAAGTGAGAGATTTTATTGTAGGTCTCTACAACATGGTCCTACAAAAATTGTAATTGCATCCATACCTCACATGAGCTCTAAGATATGCCCTATCAAAGATCATAGCCCTATGACATTTAGTGACCCTTAGGGATGTTCTAGTTTGGCGTGTCTGAGAATGTTCAAGTGCTAAATAGGATGGGACAAGGTTGGGGATAGGGTTTACTTGGCCACCCAGGGCTAATGGAGCAGTCAGTTTGATCACATGACGAAAGATGAGAGAGATTTGGTAGTTGGCAACTTTGTACTGGCCAACACTACAAGTTTCAGCATCATCTGAGATGGTGTTGCAAAATCAAAATAGAGAATGATCTCCAAAAAGTGAGAGAAATTATTGTAGGTCTCTACAAAATGTTCCTATAGGAATTGGAATCGCATCCATACCTCACACGAGCTCCAAGATATGCCTCATCAAATATTTTAGTCCTATGACATTTAGTGACCCTTAGGGACATTCTGGTTCGGTGTGCCCAAGAATGTTCGGGTACTAAACAGGATGGGACAAGGTTGGGGATAGGGTTTACTCACCCACCTAGAGCTAATGGAATAGAAATTTTGATCCCACAACCCTTTTTCCACTAAATTGCAAATTTGAGCAACTTTTACAACTTTCAAGAATGCAACTTTGCACAAAAAGTGCGATTTTTACATTTTTCACTTGATTCCAATTCTACAACTTGGAAAAGATTTAGAAATAGTAAAATAACTTATTTCCAAATGCTCAGCCCTTCAGCAATTCCTAAAATTTTCTAAATTTGTTAGCCATTTTGCAATTTTGCTTTGACAACTTTTGCATTTTTTTGCAATTTTTGACATCTTAACTCCTAGACACCTAAAAGTTAACCTAATGACCCTAAGGACCTTTATAACATTCTAAGAAATATAAAAATATTTTTTTCTTTGAAAATCACCTATATTTCTCATTTTTATGCCTAAAAATTGGCCCATAGTGTAACAGCAGAGACTTGGTCCAAAACAACCACACCTCATCTTTTGATATGTTATAGAGGAGTGAAATGGGTATTCTAATCTGCAGTTTATTTTCTTGATGTTATCAAAAAATGTGGAGAAAAATGCAAGAGGATAGTATTTTATGTAAGAGTACAACATTTTATGCATTTTTTCTCTTTTTACATCATCACAAATAGAAGAAATGAGGAAGGAGCCTAATGTTTGAGTATAATAATCTATCTTTTGTTAGCTAGTGTTTTTTATGAGTTCAAGTATAATAATCTATCTTTTTTTATAATTGAGTTCAATATTTTAATGTTCTTATTGATTAGTGTTGAAAATGATTTAGAATTTGAGTTAGTGATGATATGAAGGCTCTAAATGGTATTGATGCTTCTTGTTTCTATTTGGTGTAGGGGCATGAAGTGGACACACAAAACTACAAGGTACACCAAGACCTATGATGTAGAACACTCCATTTTCACCTTAAGTATGCTAACTCAACTTGAGGATTGAAAGAGAAACTTGGAATCAACCCAAGGAATTAGTCCTACTCAAAGGTCAAATGGAGTTCTCTAACTTTTTAAATGACTTCCACAACCATACCAATCAAGTTCACCTTCCCACTTCCTTATTCCAATCTCTCATTTCACCAACTCTATCCTAGGCCACCTAGTGTACCTAGTGCCTCCAACACACCAAAACTCAATTTTGACCTCAACCCTTGATCCTAACACCCTAGACCATCTTAACATAATAAATTTTTCATGTTCCAACTCCCCATTCATTCGTATCAACCCATATTTCACCATTCTTCAACTATGGCCTTCTAGGCCTCTCTAGTAGCCTACCAACACCAAAATCAGCATTTCATTCCCAAGATTCTCAAACAACCTATGTATTTTTTCACACTTTTGAATACCCTTTTTCAGAGATATTAAATCTATATTAGTCTTACTTTCTAACCTTTAGACTAGTGAAGACTTCCTTCACAACCTACCCTTCAATTAGGTCCAATTAGCCCTTGCTCAAAGAAGAAAATTTTGTATCCCTTTACTTCCATGACTTCAAAACCAAAAATAGTCTTAGGAAATGTATTAAATACAAGGATTTTCAATTTTTTTTAAGCATCCATGCATATCTATGTAAAATTCCACCAAACCCTCATTTCTTGGGCTAGAAATCAAGGGTTTTAGAAAAATTTTGGTGCAGAAAACCTAATCTTCTTTATTTTCTTGATGTAATAAGGTCTAGGGATAGATCTAATGATCTCCCTATGGCCATCAAACTTTGTAATGATCACAAGACCCCATGGTGCAACTATAAGCCTTGGGCATCAATTGGTCCAATAAGTGGACTTTTGGTTATTTCTATGTTTTCTAGGCATGTCTAGCTATTTAGAACATTAACAAGGTCCCTAGGAGTTTGTAGAGTCTATTTGCAAACATATTTGAAATAAAAGTTTTCTTAGTGCAAAAATTGCAAAATTGCAAACAAGTTGCTTATCAACTTTTACAATTTCCTTGACAACTTTTCAAAATACAACTTTCAACAACTAAAACTAACCAAGGATTGGTTAAATCAGTTGTAAATAGCCTATATAGTCTCTGAGAATTTGAAGAGGGAGATATATAGAGGTTTCAATTGTATTTTCTTTCAAGAATCAATAAAATTCCTATTGTACAAAATCTGCTAATTGGGGGATGAATCTTCTATACTGAAAAATTGGAGTTACCTATTTAGAAGGTTTTGGCTTTGATTTGAAGAATTTATCATTTGTTTGGCAAAAGTTATCAATTTTTTTTCCTTGTTGGTCTATGAAACCCTTGTTTTGAGGGTTTGGAATATAAAATGACCCTAACTTGAGATTCCACCAATGGATTTCTCTCTTCTCTAGTATGGAGCAAGTTAGGGTTGTATATTATCTGATTTTTGCAATTTTGGAGCAGGAGGACAAGTTGGTGAATTTTGGAAGGAAGCCCTAGGTCAAATATCTACATGTATTTGACTTTATTTTGGAGAGATTAGAGTGGATAGAATGATGGAAAGAGTTTGAGGACTTGGTACTCCCTCAAAATCTTCCTATCATCCCTTGTACTTGTAGGTGAATGATGAATGTTATGTGAACAAATATGGAAAACTATTGATAAGTATAATAATTTGCTTGCACCTCATTTTGTGGTTGTAGTGTGTAGTTCTCTATGAAATCTACAACTAAAACAATGGTATCCAATAGAAACATATCCTTGCACAACTTGAATTGAAAATTCAGCCATCGAGCTCTATGTGTATGCCTTGCATACTCGTAAATAATCTTTTCATGAAAAATCTTCATGAACTCATACACTAGAATCTTTTCAATGACTAAATCACACTTTTTACCCTATTTCCCATCTTTTAGAGCATATGTCACTATCTTAAATTTTCTATAATCTACTATTTCATTTCCAATTGCATGTGTACTATCCATATGTTGACAAGTTGATAAAAGTTGCAAAGAATCATAAAATAAACATGTACCATCCAAGCATGATGTCTTGTAAAATTGTTGGTTGTCCCCTATTTCACATAAAATGTTAGCTATGAATTCCCTTTGAAGATCTTGGTGGCTCATTCATGTCACAATCTTGCAAAACAAACTCAAAATGCAAAAAGACACACATATGCCTAAAAACATCAAAATGGTTAGAAAATTCAATATGTATCCTACATCAAGAAGTTGTGCATGTGTGATTTATCTTCACATAAAAAGGTTTACCCATCTCAAAAAGAATTTGACTTATTCAAATTTGAGGATACATACCAATAAATTTTGCAAAAAATTTTGTTTGAGTTGAGTCCAAAAAATGTTTCGTATGTGGGTGACAATTTTGGCTACCAATCCTCCTTCTTACAACATCTCTTTGATTAGGGGAAACACGTGTGTTATTTTTCCAAAAAAAATTTCGATCAATGATTTCAAAGCTTCACTAATTTCTTTATCCTTTCGTAGTAGTCTATCGCTAAATGTACATAACTCATTTTTTGTTGGATCTTCCAATCTCTCATGCCTTAGCATGACTCTCCTTAGAGTACCTCTACCAATTTTTAATGTTTTTCTTGTCTTTCTCATGAGTCAAGCTTTCTTCATTTGGTTACTTACTATTGTGGTTGTAAGTACCTGCCTTGTGATATTACTATCTTTTGTGTGTGACTTAGAACCCACCTTTTCATAAACACTCATTAGATTCTTTACAATGTTTTTTTCACTTGAATCATCCATTGTTCTTAGCACAAGAATCTTCATGATAGGCCTAAATTTCAAATTCCTCATCATTTCAACAAATAATTGGCATTGACCTATAATATTTAATTCTTTAAAAAATAATCTCCACATATGATTAACTTTTCTTTCACAAGTATGCTTGCTAATCTTGTTAGGTATTGATTTCAAAATGTTAGTATCAATATCAATCAAATATTTTGGTCTTCTAAAATGAATTCTAGAAGGTGTTGTAATATTTTTCATTCCCTCAAAATTTTAACCATTTATATATGGTTGAGTGTATTGTGTACCTTGGACCGAAGTTGATGTGCCTTGGCAATAAGATGCAAAAGATGGAAATCACCTACTTGATGTGTTGATGTTGTTTCTTCAATGTGACATGATGGAGTGTGTACATCATCGGATCTACAAATTAGTGTCTCTTCAATATGAGAGGATGATATGACTCCAACATTGGAAGATGGTGTAGCTTCACAATTCAATTGTCTTCTTGAGCATAACAGTGTCATTCGTTCTCTTTTTCTTTTCAATTCTTCCTTTGTGTTTCTTTCTATCAGTGGTTCTTGATCATCTTCGAAAGTCAATTCTTCATTATTGTTTTGTAATTTTCTTTGTTCACATAGTAGTTTCATTTTATCTCTTTTAATTGCCAAATCTTTCTCCCTATCTTCATTTGTTTTAGTTTTTGGTTTCTTCCTTGGCATGATGATGATTTCTACATGTCAAATTATTCAAACATCTAAATTACTTACAATGTGTAAATTACAAATCATTGAAATACATATAAAAATTGTAATTATTTGAATGAATACATAATATATATCAAACAACTTGTCAAATTTCTAACCATTCCGAAATAATATTTCATTCAAACATACAAATTTTAATGAATTCACTATATATTAACCAACATGTCAAATTATAATCAAATTTGTACTTATATATCAACAAACAATACTTTAAAAGGATTGCATTAACCTTTTCTATACAAAGAATATTCAGGAAGTCTTCAAATCGTGTATCTAGTGATTGAATTTGGTGTTTGCTAGCTTTAAAAAGTCTTCAAATAGTGTTTGCTATGTTGAAACCCATGTTTTTTGTTGGAACAACAGAATGCACAATAGACCAAAAGAAGAGAATGGATGAAATGGGCCCCAAACTTGCTTTTGGACCATTTTTTGGTGATTTGACATAGTGTGTACACACTATGTCAAAACACATCTCTTCTTATCCCACCATCCCCCATCTCCTACTCTCTCTCTCCTCTCCCATCCCCTCCTCTCTCTTAGTCTCTCTCTCCTCTCCCATCCCCTACTCTCTGTCACTCTCCCTCTCCTACTCCCTCTCCCATCACCTGCTCTCTCTCACTCTCCCTCTCCTATTGCCTACTCTCTCTCCCATCCTCGACTCTCTCACTCTCTATCCTCTCCCATCCCCTACTCTCTCTTCTCTCCCATCCCCTACTCTCTCTATCTCACACACTCCATCCCCCCTCTCTCTCAGGCTACTCTCTCTCCCATCCCCTACTCTCTCTCTCTCTCTCTCTCTCTCTCTCTCTCTCTCTCTCTCCCTCCCCCCATCTTCTACTCTCTCTCTCCCCTCTCCCATCTCCTACTCTCTCTCTCCCCTCCCCCATCCCCTACTCTCTCTCTCTCACTCTCCCTCTCCCACTATCTACTCTTTGTGTCTCCCTCTCCCACCACCTACTCTCTCTCACCCTCTCTCCTCTCCCATCCTCTACTCTCTAGATCTCTCACACACACTCCCATCCCCCCTCTCTCCCCCTCTCCCACTCCCTCTCCCACCACCTACTATCTCTCTCTCTCTCAAGTTCTCTCTCTCTATACTCTCTCTCACATCCCGTACTCTTACTCTCCCTCTCCCATCCCCAACTCTCTCTCACACTCTCTCCCATCCCCTACTCTCTCTCTCTCATCTCGTACTCTCTCTCTGCCACCCCCTACTCTCTCTCACACTCTCACACTCTCTCCTATACCCTAATCTCTCTCTTTCACAGACACACACACTCTTATCCCCACTCTCTCTTCTCTCCCTTCCCCTACTCTCTAAATTGTCACACACACTCCCATCCCCCCATCTCTCTCCCTCTCCTACTCCCTCTCCCACTACCTACTATCTCTCTCTCTCAAGTTTTCTCTCTCCCTCTCTACTCTCTCTCTCCCATCCCTTTTACACTCTCTCTCCCATCCTCTACTCTCTCTCACACTCTCTCCCATTCCTTACTCTCACTCTCTTTCTCCCATCCTACACAAGCTCTCTCTGCCACCACCTACTCTCTCTCACAATCTCAGACTCTCTCCCATCCCCTACTCTCTCTCTTACACACATTCCCATTCCCCCTCTCTCTTCCGCTCCCACTCCCTCTCCCACCACCTACTCTCTCTCCCCCATACCCTACTCTCTCTCCCCCCTCTCCCATCCCCTACTCTCTCACTTTCATAGACACACACACTCCCATCCCCCCTCTCTCTCTCCCTCTCCCACTCCCTCTTACACCACCTAATATCTCTCTCTCAAGTACTCTCTCCCTCTCTACTTTCTCTCTCCCATCCCCTACTCTCACTCTCTCTCTCCCATGTCATACAAGCTCTCTTTACCACCCCCTACTCTCTCTTACACTCTCTCCCATCCCCTACTCTATCTCTCTTACATACATTCCCATTCTCCCTCTCTCTCTCTCCCACTCCCTCACCCACCACCTAATCTCTCCCATCCCCTACTCTATCTCTCTTAACACACTCCCATTCCCTCTCTCTCCCTCCCACTCCCTCTCCCACAACCTACTATCTCTCTCACACTCTCTCCCTCTCTATTCTGTCTCTCCCATCCCCTACTTTCTCTCTTACACACACTCTCATCCCCCCTCTCTCTCCCACTGTCTATTCTCTTTCTCTCCCATCCCCTACTCTCTCTATCTCTCTCCCCTCTCCCATTTCCTACTCTCTCTCTTTCTCACACACACCCATCCACCTTCTCTCTCCTCTCCCATCCCCTACTCTATCTCTCACTCACTCTCTCCCTCCCACTCCCTCTACCACCACCTACTCTCTCTCTTAGTCTCAATCTCATGCTCTCTCTCACTCTCACTCTCTCCCTCTCTACTCTCTCTCTTCAACCCCTACTCTCTCTCACATTCTCACACTCTCTCCCAACCCCTACTCTCTCTCTCTTACACACATTTCCATCCCCCCTCTCTCTCTCCCTCTCCCACTCCCTCTCCCATCACCTACTCTCTCCCTCTCTCTCAAGCTACTCTCTCTCCCCCCCTCTCCCATTCCCTACTCTCTCTTTCACACACATGCACTCCCATCCTCCTCTCTCTCATTCTCCCTCTCCCACTCCATCTCCCACTGCCTACTCTCTCTCCCCCATCCCCTACTCTCAATCTCTCTCTCCCATCCTGTAATCTCTCTCTCTTCCCATCTCCTACTCTTAATCTCTCTCTCCCACCCTGTACTCTCTCTCTACCACCCCTACTCTCTCTTGCACTTCCTTTCTCTCTTACACACATTCTCATTCCCCCCTCTATCTCCCTTTCCCACTCCCTCTCCCACCACCTACTCTCTCTCTCCCATCCCCTACTCTCTCACTCCCCTCTCCGATCTCCTACTCTCTCTTTCACACACACCACACACTCCCATCCCCCCTCTCTCTCCTCTCTCATCCCATACTCTCTAGATCTATCACACACTCTCTCATCCCCCCTCTCTCTCCCTCTCCCACTCCCTCTTCCACCACCTACTATCTCTCTCTCACTCTCTCCCTCTCTACTCTCTCTCTCTCCTCTCCCATCCCTTACTTTCTCTCTCTTCCACCCCTACTCTCTCTCACTCTCTCACTCTCACACTCTCTCCCATGCCCTACTCTCACACATAAAAACACATTCCCATCTTCCTCTCTCTCTCCATCTCTCACTCCCTCTCCCACTACCTAATCTCTCTACCATCCCCTACTCTCAATCTCTCTCTATCATCCCATACTCTCTCTGCCACCCCTACTCACTCTCTCACACTTCCTCTCAATCCCATCCCCTACTCTCAATCTCTCTCCCCCATCCCTTACTCTCTCTTTGCCACCCCTACTCTCTCTCACACTTCCTCTCTCTCCCATCCCCTACTCTTTGTCTCCCCTCTCCCATCCCTACTTTCTCTCTATCTCTCTCTCTCTCTCTCACATACACACATTCCCATCCTCCTCTCTCTCTCTCTCTCCATCTCTCACTCCCTCTCCCACTACCTAATCTCTCTCTGCCATCCCCTACTCTCAATATGTCTCTACCATCCCATACTCTCTCTACCACCCCTACTCACTCTCTCACACTTCCTCTCTCTCCCATCCCCTACTCTTAATCTCTCTCCCCCATCCCATACTCTCTCTTTGCCATCCCTACTCTCTCTCACACTTCCTCTCTCTCCCATCTCGTACTCTCTCTTCCACCCCTACTCTCTCTCACTTCCTCTCTCTCCCATCCCCTACTCTCTCTCTCCACTCTCCCATCCCTACTTTCTCTCTATCTCTCTCTCTCTCTCACACACACATAGCCATCTCCTCCTCTCTCTTGCTCTTGCTTTGCATCTCTTCTTCCTTCTCTATGTACTATTTAGGTATCAATAGTGTGTGTGCACTATAGCACACATGCTCTATTGAGACCCAAATTCAAAAGCTTTACATAGTGTGTGCATTCTATAGTGTGCATGTGTTATAGGGTGTATACGCTATTCAAAGATTTTCATTAAAACCAAGCCTAAGGCTTGGTTTTGCCTTGGAGATCTAGCCCAAAGGTTTGGAATTTATCAATAGGTCTGAGATGTGTTTTGTTTTAAACATACAAAAAATGATTTATTTTATTGTGTGCTCTCCTTCAAGATTCCTTGTGGTTTGGCATCGATAAGATCAGGTTATGTGACATTGTAGGTCTCTATGTTAGCTATATAACAATATAATTTATTTTTAATTTGAACTATTTCAAGCCTTTCATCTATAATTTATTTTGAATGTATGCCCATTTTTTGTTAAAAACCACCATGTACTAATTGGGTTGTAGATTTTAGCTCATTCATCAAATTTTGTAACAACTTAGTTTTTTAGAAACTAGACTCCATTCTACACACTTTTTAAAAAAAGAATTGATTTTAGATTAGTTTTCGATTATTTCTAGGGGAACACACAGATATTTCATTTTTTTGGGATGTGTCTAGTTAAAAAATTCATTTAAAAAAATACATATTATAAAATTACCTGAAAGATATGGGATAAACTACATAGCACTAAGTAACTTTTGACCAGAGTGATTAAAGAATTTCAAAAAAAATGTTAAAATTTTAGGGGGGCACACTTTGTACTATGTTATGTTTTTTTGGAATAAACAATACCACTTTCGATGGCCCCCTTTCTTGAGGACCTAAAACTAAACCATTTTGAAAAATATTAGTAGTTTAGAAACTAGATTCAAAGGACTACAATTTTTGTTTTTGTCATATCTTAAAATTTTGAGCATAACTATCTTCAAATTCTTGTTGAAGTTCAAAAATTGCTGATTTCAGGAAAAAGGTGTCCACTTGTACCCCCCTTTTGGCACCACAACTTGGTGCACTTACCCTTTTCAAAGTTCTCTCAATCTACAAAGTGAAAATCACATCCAGTAGTAGCAAGGTCAAGCGAGGATTTGACATGTTGGTTCATGGAATCAAATGGAAGGTGTCAGATTTCAAACTTACTCCCATAGTTGTTGAAACCCTAGATCCAAGTGAAGCTCAATGCCAAATTCCTCCTAAGGTATTTCTTATTAGCAACATTCATACTCATTTCAAATGTGCTATTATAGAAATTGGTACTCTAGAAATGGATGATGCCATAGGTTTGTTATGTGTGAATGGAGCCTTAAAACTCGAGCATCAACATCTGGAAGCAAAAGGGTTGACACATATCCCTCATATGCCCCAAGAATTTCAAATCAAATGGATTAGGTTTATCCTTAATAGGGTACATAATAGGTAGCTATAGTTAGAACAACCAATTTAGATAACAAATAAGATGATTCATTGAATCACTAGCCTACCTATGCTAGCCAAATCCAAAATAATGAAAACCCTAGGTTAGGTGTATTTGGAGAAGAAAACCCTAACTAAATGGGATGGCAGAGGAATGAAAATTAGTAGTGTCACTGATGTAGAATTAAAATTTGGAATTCATGTTATTACACACAAGATATATAGTTCAAGACGACTAAACAATGTGTCATGTAAAGCCATGCATTTGGCATTCAAGGTGATTAAGAACAACTTGTCATATGACCTTGCCAACCTATTGTTGAGAAAATTCAACAAAAACATGGAAAGCATAAGAACATCAAAGAACAACATGTACAAGTTTGGGTCATTTTCAACTTGCCTATTCTTTTATGTACATAAGTTCTTCCCTTCTAAAGGCACTATAGTTTGGAGAAAAGATGTGCCTGTGCTCTACCAAATTAATGAATATATTGCAGAGATGGGTGAAAACTACAATAGCACCATGGATAACTATTTGATGTATTCATGGAGAAAATAAACAATAGGTTCAGTATTCCTAAGAAGTTAGTCGAAGATTATAAGGATGATGTATGCTTCATGGTGGATAGTGACAAGGTGTATATCCAGACAGTTAAGCCTAGAGTTGTGTGGCTAAAACCTCTTGGCTATGAGGTGAACATTGATGAAACAAAGGACATCATTAAAGCCCTTGTCCATGAACTAGTTGATACTGAGGCCTCTTACTTTGGAATTTATGATGAAGCCAAGGCTAGGATTGAACTAGAAATAAAGTTCCCATAGGCAGTCAACAAAGGAAAGAGAAGGATAGCAAAGCTGAAATCAAGAGCACCTCTCTTGTTAACTAAGGGAAAAGGTGAGGATGTTGAGGAATCAGAGGATGAGGAAGAATCTAAGCAAGAAGAATAATCTTTAAAGAAAAAGGGAAAAGTGATCATCACCAAGTTGGTAAAGTCATCCACTGTAATATTCACAAGGAGGTCATGAAAGAAAGTTGACAAGGAAGGAAGTGACTTATATTCAATAGACCTCCACCCACCTTCCAAGACATGTTAAAGCAATTGGGAGGGGCAGGGATAACAAATTTTAAATCATTGAAATATGATATTAGGACTGAGGCTAAGAAAAAGAAAGTTGAAGACTTGGTGCTAAATAAAATAGGTAAATGGAAATACTCACTAGATCAAATCACTTCTCAAGTCCCCAATGAATTGTTAGAAAAGATAAAGCCAAGATGGGATTTTTCTATGCAAATATTCAAAGAGATATATGCACAAAACTTGAGGCAATTATTACCAAGCATAAAAGATGCTAAGGTTAAAGAGTCGTTAAAGAAAAATGAAGAAAAATTGACTCTAAAGCTTAATACTTGTCTGGTTTTGATTAAGGACATTGAGCATGTTGTTAGAAATGCTACAAACACTTGGAAAAATGTCTATCATCTTCACAAACCAAGTGAATTTCCAGCTGAAGTAAAGGATGATGATGATGAAGAAGATAAGGAGAAAGATGAGAAAGAGAATGTTGAAGAAGTGACTCACTTTGATAATGAAGAAGATAAAGAGGATCAAGGACTAGAGGTTGTTGAGGAAGAAAAGATCGATGATGAGGAGACTGACCTAGTCAAGATAGCTACAATAGTCATTGCCTCACTTCCTCACTCCATGAGAAAACCATTGAATATATCAAGTATGGAGACAACTTGAACAAGTTTGATTGTGACTACTAGTGATACATCAACTGTCCAATCACTCTTTGCCCCTACTTAGCTTAGTACACTGCTAATAGAAGTAACTTCCACTTCATCCATCGAGTTACAAACTCCTTCATCTATCAAGTTAAGTACTTCAGTTTTGACTTCTCCAATTTTGACTTCTTCAATTTTGAGTACATTAGTAGTAAGCACACCATCTTTGAATACTTCAATTTTGGGTACTACAATTTTTACTTCATCAATTTTGCATTCCTCAAGTATTTCTATAAGTATTCCATCAGTTAGTACAATATCATCTTTTATTGCAAGTCCAAGTATGTCTACAATTGTTTCCATTCCAAATACAAACACAATAAGTGCAAGGACAGTTGAGCCTAAGGTTCAACCAAGCACAAAATTTTTGGGGAAAGGAAAGGAGATATAGGAAGACATCAATTTAGATGAGGAAATAGTAATCTCCAAATGGGATATTTATAAGATTACTCCAAACCAAATGCAGACATTTGGTGAACTCCTCTAGAAAAAGGCTAAACAACAAAGACTAAGAGAGGAGAGAGATAAAGAGTATAAGATAATTGAAGATTCCAAGAACATTTTGATTGAGGGAATAGGAATTAAGCTTGATTCTTCTCAACCTATTTTGTATCAGCTAGTAGAAGTAGTCCAAA
This sequence comes from Cupressus sempervirens, assembly GCA_028749045.1. Classification (NCBI taxonomy): domain Eukaryota; kingdom Viridiplantae; phylum Streptophyta; class Pinopsida; order Cupressales; family Cupressaceae; genus Cupressus; species Cupressus sempervirens. The sequence continues at coordinate 549,380,587 of CM053790.1, read as the reverse complement.
AATTCAATGAGGACACCGATGGATAAGATAAGCTAGTGGAAAGGGCTGAAAAGAAATTTAATAATAAAGTGTTGGAGCACAATGCTCAACAAATAGCCATTTTGGCCAATCTTGAATCATCCTATTCAAATGTGTGATCACTTTTTGGGAAACTATGTGATGTCTCTGAGTATACAAAGGAAACAAAGGACAAATTGTCCAAAATATATATAGATATAAAGGCTAGTGCTCAGCAATTGCAACTTGACCCTAGTTCAAGCTTTGCACATGTCAAGAAAATCAGATTTTTTTCAGACATGCAAGCTAAATTTCTAAGAGAAGAATCAAGGATCCAATCAACATTAATTGACATACAAAATATGATCCTTCCAAACATGGATGCAATGCAAAAACATATTATATATTCAAAAACTATGATCCATGATAATAACTTCTCTATTGTAGACCATATGATTGAACTATCAGTAGAGGTACAAATTGATTATCATACATGCAAGGTCCTGCAAGAAAATTGGGATAAAAACTTGGCAATCATTATCAAGGTACATTCTAAATTCTTATCCCATTTTGGTGTTTCTATGTAAATAAGTTAGAATAAATCTTTGGCATTACTATAAAAAAGGCAGAGAGACACATAGTATGAGGAGGAAGAGAAGACAATATGAGGGAGAAACATGCTATGGGGGAAAACTTGTAACAAGTGTGAAATGATTAGTAAGACATGTTGTATATAGAAAGAGATGTATAGTATATTGTACATACCTTACAAAATCAATTTTGAAAAATCTCAAAAAATATAGTATACTCTACTGAGTATCACGTGGTGATGATTACAAGTATTTAGTTTTGGCTAATAAGTGTTTTTGTCACTAATGCCAAAGGGGGAGATTCTTGATTTATCAGTCAATTTTTTTATTAGTGGCACACACTTATTCAGATTGTATACATCCACTAAACTTATTGAACAATTTACAGTGTTTTCTATGTAATTCAGTTGCTACCACATCCTTTGGACAAATCCCAGTGGTTACTAAGAAGATTTAGTCAGTATGAAGTCTAGCAGTTCAAACTGTGCATTTTAGTATATGTCAAGTTTATTAGTGGTTACCAAGCATTATAATACTTAAAAAGTTCACAATTCATGTGATGCGAAGCCAATATTAACTAAGCTACTCTATGCTAGTTTCAAGTGATTTAATGTTTGCTGAGTTGTACAATATCTACTGAGTCACCAGTGCAAACTGAGTTCAAGACTACTTGAAGTGATTAGTATGGACCAAGCTTCTATGTCTACCAAGTGCATGGTGATGCCAAGCATTGACAATGGACGCCGAATATTAGAACCTCACCAAGTCAGTCTTTAGAACTCAACTTGTATCATGGCCGACTTTGTAATATTTGTGTTAACTTGTATCATGGCCAACTTTTTAATTTGTATAATTAGATTGATATATATGTAATGCACTATATCATATCCAAGGTATGCATGAATGTAATATGAATGTGGATGCAAAATTTTAAAGTTATGAATGTAGTAGAAAAAGAGCAAATTGTAAAGGCCATATCAGCATAAGAAGTAGCAAAGACATATCTATCATAGAAATGTGATCAGTACAAAAAAAAGAAATCTCTTTCAGCAAACCTAGTTGCACATCAAAGATCTATTGCTGCTTCATCCTAATAGGTGTCAAAATCCTTTAACAAGGTAGGCCTAATAGTCTTTCGTAAATCTCTTTACTGAGTGCATACTTCATTTTCTATTTGTAAATCCTCTGACAAGGTGGACCTAGCAGTCCTAATTGCTCCTAATAGGGTAGATCATCAGATGTGGTCAATGTAAGCCTTAACAAGCCCACTTTATGTTGTAGTACTAAAGTTTGTGGGTATCATCCCCAACCTAGTTTTACTTTCTATTTGAAAGGTTTTTGGGTCACCAAATATTTTTGTCAAAGTGTTATGGATGCTTTCATGTTTTTAGTTTCTCATGCATGCAATTAGCTTAGATATGATAAATTAAGTGTTAATTGAATTATTGAATTAGGAATTGAAAGTGTTAAAGTTCTAGAAGTTACTGATTCACTCCTCCCCTCTTAGTAACTTAGCATAGTCTTGAATATTTCCAACAAATAGGGGTACATCTCAATTCTTTTATTTCAAAAACCCTAATAGTGTAAATAGGAAGTAGAGCTCTCAATACCTTTTTTTATCATAGTCTCATCATCAATCTTTCCATTCGCTACTCTTGTACCATTTACCACTTGTTTGATCTTTCCACAATACTAAACAATATGCTCACCTTGCATCATTCTCACTTCATCAAATTTACCTCTCAAGCTTTCTAATTTCTCTCTCAAAATATTAGAAAGACCTTTTTAAAATATTTGGTTTAAAGAGACTGGTAATCCTATTGGTGCACCTATGGTAACTAATCATAATTTATCTAGCAAAGATGAGACACATATAATTGATCAAAAAAAGTACATATCCATGATTGGAGGTTTGCAATATTTGACTCCTTAAAAGACTAGACATAGATAATGTGGTTGGCATTGTTGTGAGATTTGAAGTTGATCCTAATGAAGCACATTATGCATCAATAAATAGGATTTTCAAATATTTGAAGGGTACACCTGAATTCGGGTTGTGGTATGATAGATCAAATGAATTTACCTTATGTGCATATACTGATGCATACTAGATAGGAAGTATGGATGATAGAAAGAGTACAACTAGTGGAACATTATTCTTGGGAGGAAGGTTTGTTTCTTGCCTAAGCAAGAAACAAGACTATATTTCATAGAGTATAGTAGAAGCAAAGTTTTTAGTAGTAGAAAACAATTGCAATCAGATCATGTGGATGAAATTGATGTTGAAAGATATTGGGGTAGAGTCTTTAGAACCTATAATCATACATTGTAATCACACAAGTATAGTAAGGATGTCTAAGAATCTTGTATTATATTCTAAGACAAAGCACATATCTATTAGGTATCATGTTTTGAGAGAGAAGGATGCAAAGAAAGAGATCAAATGATAATATGTTAGTAAAAGGGAGCTAATTATAAACATATTTACAAAGCCTTAACTAAGGATGCATTTGAGTATTTTCAAGGTATGCTTCAGTTATTCCCCTACCTACTTTAGGGTAGATGATGTAGAGATTGCATCAGTCCAGTGGTATAGAGATCTTTTGTTTACCAAGAGTCCTTCATGACATTAGTCCTTATAGTATAGTGGGTCATTCTACCTTCTATAACTCTTGCCAGGGTTGGCATAAATCCTAACGGGGTTGGAATCTCCTCACAAGGACTCAAATTCTCCTAATGGGGATTGATATTTACTAAGTGTATTCTATTGGCTCCAAATAGATTCCATTTTCTTACAAGGAACTTATATATTAGTACATCATTTTGTGGTTACCATCCCAACCAAGGTTTTCCCTCTGATCAAGGGTTTCCCTAATTAACATATATGGTGTTATTGTGTATGTGTATCTTCCTATAGTTTTTGTTTATATTGAACACATATTTGAGTTTTAAAAAGGTTAATAAAAGTTGTATTGATCTAATAATTGATTTAGCCCCCCTAATTATCTTGGTGGACTTTACTTTGTAACACAACATTTTTTTTTTTTATGAACAATGACATAGATAAAGAGGTAGAAGCACTTGGAATGGTTCAAGTATTGAAGATAAGATTACATGTACCTACAATTATGTTTATAGTATGTATAGATGCTATAGCTAAGAGTGTATATGAAAATATGAAGACTAGGCAGAGTTATTAAGATTTTAGTGAAGGCAACTTTTAGACAACATTTATGGAAAGCGAGTACTATTACTTTGATTCTATCTTCTCTTAGAGATGGAATTGGATTGAGTAGACTGAGAAAAAGGTTGAAGACATGTTCAAGATGCTTTGATTTAGAGGGCATAATCTAAAGATCATCAAATGAAAACTTTTGAAGACTATTAGCCAATAGTTTTTGTGTAATCTTGGATAAAGTATAAAATTGTAATGTAAAATGTATTGTAATATCTTAATATGGTCATATGTTATTATTGTAAAATGGGAATTCCTAAAGGCCAACTCAATTTTCAAAAAAAATGGACTTGGTATAAAGGAAATAAGTTTTCCTTAGTTATAATGATCAGTGACATCATATCTTTATTATAAGGTCGCTTCCCTAGTACACTATTATAAATCATAATAACATGAATATGATTAGATCTTTGAAGTGTAGGTAGATGTAATGTCATCTTCTTGCCTCTTATGTATAGATTGTGAATTTTATACTATTAAAATGCACCTTGTGATAGAGCAATGGTAAGTAGGCTCTGAGATTTAAGTATGCCATGACTAGGATTTCCCTTACCAATATGGACCTGAAATCTTATTGGGGCCAATAAAATTTTTATTCATTGTTAAGTATCATATTCAAAACTACATTAGGTTGATAAGCTAAGGCCTATGGGATAAAGGCTTGAGATGTCATAACTTACAACTACGTTGATGGGTGCGTGATATTTTTTGGCCTATTAGGATAATAAAATCAGGTGGCTAGTATGGAAAGATGAATCGACACCCACTCTTGTGAATAAAATTAATAGTCATAAGATGAAAATTGTTATCAAAATTAGATAAGGGTGTACGTGGTAGAACTCAGTGTGATGTAATGCAATAAATCAATTGTTATGGAAGTAGTATTAGGTGGATACGTTGATACTTGCGAGGAAAGATTTTATGGCTTAGTAAAATGTAATAGATTTATTCTATGATTGATTTTGAAAACTATGTGACTATGCAACCTCCTAATTACTTGACATAATTGATACACCTTATTATGTGTTTTATCTCATAATGATAATGGGATATAGTTAGTAATTAAACTATATTGAATCAAAAGGATACTAGTCATGATGTTTACATTTTGGAGATTTTGACCTAAGATATGTATTTGGAACTAATATTCATGTTGGCTGATTTAATAGTATAGATTCAACATTTCATGAATACAATTGGAAATGGGTCATGATGTGGTTCAGAATATTAGTCAGATTATTTAACTAGATAGTAATAATGATATGTAGATTCTAATATTTTAATGTTTTAGATTCTTTATATGAAAATGATTAGAAATAAAGTTGATTAGTATAATTGAGTATGCTAATCCAAATTATTCAATATGAATTTTTTCATGCACCTATATACATGCATTTTATATGATTTTTCATTGGGCTATTGATGTTTGAGTTTAGTGCATAGGCAATTGCGCCATGAAATTTTATTGGGGAAACAAGGTCCAAACTTATGTGGACATAGTATAGCCAAGGCGAATCTTTGGAAGATTCAAAGCCTCGTTGTGATGTGTTTATTTTGTAAATGTAAGTTGCATGTGTGTAGTAAATATATATTTATGAATGAATTAGGGGCATTTCATTGTGATGTGTAATGTGTTTTTAATGTGTCACTTGACACTTGTAAATTGTTTATTTGTTGATGACATGTCACCTAGGGTTTTGGTCATGGCAACACTTAACCTTAAACTAAATGCCCTTCAAAAGATTTAATCAAATCCACTTGGTGAGAGAATAGGATGGGTCACCATCAAGGGGAAATTTAAATTCAAACTTGACAAGGATTTTAGAGGGTCATGAGGTGGTCCCAAAGTTTTTTTTTTTTGCAAAAATAAGCTATCCATATGTTAGCATAACATGTTAGGGGCCTAAATTTGACCATTTTAGTGCTTAGCTAACCTAGGGGGGCCTTTAACCAATGCATTCTCCAGCCAATTCGAAATTTGAGTTGTCACATGACTTCAAGATTTCCTTCACATTTGATCAAGGTCCTATGGTTAGAATGGATAATAGTGTAAGAGAAAGTGGGCTTCATATTTTGCCAAAAAAAAAATGGAGATAGTGGGGTTGGAGATCTTCTTAAGGGAGTTTGGGACAAACTAGTTGGTGTTCACCCACTCTCTAAGTTTAGAGACAATTAGGGTTGGAGAGAAAGCTAAGGAAATAGGTGTTGGTGTTTTAAAATGGACTAAAACTACTGAGCAAAAAAATGCTTAATACCAAGATGATAGTACTCATACAATCTAAAGACTAGCCGATTCTTGTTAACAATTGCATGTGTTAAGCACTTGGGCCCAACTTCAACAAAACCAAAGGTGGTTTTCTACTCTTTAGGCTCTGCAAAACCAAGGTGGGTATACCTAGGGATGATTCAAGACTAGGAAAACTATATGAGGATTATTTCTAGTTTCATTCTGATTCTCATCTCAAATCCTTTAATACATACACAATTCGTGATAACTTGATAAACACATCCCATATAACAGATATGGCTGAAAATTCTTCTATAGATCTATAGACATTCTCAAAAATAGTGGCTAACTAAAGCTAAAACATTCCATGCAGACAAGTACAAGCCAACTTTTAAGATCTACAGGAAACAAAAGTAAAATTGATTTAATTCTGCATTTTTGACAACCATTTGTGATATATTCCTCTTTCAGCTGGATCAAATTCAATCAGTGCCTAATCCATTGGGATTCAGAGTCTACAAAAAATCCTTAGATCTAATTTTTTGCCTTACAAAATTTTTTATCAGCAATTCTTATCAGAATTTTATCATTCCAAACCCTTTTCACTACTATAGCAACCTTATCACATTCACCAAAACTTTTACTTAATCCATTGAATTAACAATGGTGATAAATAGATATACAACCTAACTAGATTGTATTCAATTGCATAGGCCTTTACCTATACAACATCAAGATAACCAAGTAATCAAAAGGAGACAAAGTTTAGAAAGAACTGATATAGGGATAGCTCAAAATTTGTATTCATTTTCCTTGAAAATTGTATGCAATTTACAATAGACTCAGAATGACCTTCAGAAAGAAACACATATCATTCTGTATTCATGTATTCTTAGAGAAATGATAGAGAAAATACATCACAAACTTTCTTTCAAAACATTGGACCAAAGACAGACTAAGCATATCACTTGGAAACATAGAATTCAGATCATTCTTTAGCCTTGGAATCTCACTTAAATAGTGTGAGATGCAACAAGCTTCAGGCTAAGAGAAAGTGATAGGTGTCTTTTACAAAAGGAAGACACAAACATCTATCAAAAAGATTAACATGAAGTTATACCAATCACACATTCTCTTGCAGGCTTCTGCCTATCACCTTCTTTCATTGATTTTGCTCCAACAGTGATTCTGTCATATATGTAACTGCTAAGCTTATCCCTGACAAAATCCATTCTAATGATTGCACTCTATCCTTGACCCATGGGTTTTTTCAAGATAACTAATTTGTGAAATTCATCTTTACTTCCCACTCTTCTCTGATCATGCCAGGCTTCAAAAATAGTGGAAAATTCACTTAGTGCACAACCTTGGAGCATGGAGACGATGCGGCTATCAAATATAACAAAATGGGTAACTCCTGTTCCCCAGCCACATCTGCTTTCTTAACCACCCTTTGACCAAAATTTTCCATCCACTGATACAACAAGGGTGCAGGCCAACAAAAAGCAAGAAAGATCATACCCGTGAGTATGAAATCTTCCTCATCTTCCTCAAAAACTATGCATAGGACCCCCCATATTTCTACTATCCTGGCATCAGGCTATGATATCTTAAAAATTTGTTTAAAAGATGATGTTACCACTGAGAGGGCTGTTATCTTACCAGTTTCATTCATTATCCTTCTCAAAACCTTGGTTATGTGACTATGATATCTTACCATATTTTCAAAGAAATGAAACTTTAAGAAAACACTTAGGATTACTAGTTTTCCTCTATCAAAAATCCAAATACTTCTACATGGGACAAAACATTTCTTTTCTACAAACCAGTTCAAACTGGTATGCAGGATATTACAATCCCAGGTCCAAGTATTTTTGCCTAGTAATCCCTCTACTATCCACAACCCAAGATCTAGTGAACTTTTTAGAACCATCCTTTGATTAAACCATACAAGACTGAATTTTTTTTCGGAAACTATGGCATGAGAACTTACTTGGAGTTTTTGGCTCTTTGTAATTCTATAATTTATCTTTGAACCAATCGCTTCACACTCATGCCAGATTTATCTCAGTCCTTTCAGTAATTATCTTCATTCAGAAAAGATTTCAAAATCTTTGTTCGTCCAAGGTGAAACTGAGAAAATCTTGCCTATTATACTCTGTTATTAACTTCACATGCAAAACTTTTCACATCTTATTAATGTGTAGAATGCCCCCACCTTCAGTATTTAAAACTTTTCTATCAATCTTAAAATTATACGATCGTGGGGTATAAAGAGAGACAACTAGGTATCACACTTGACAAATTGGCCCTCTAATCCAATGAGAATCTCCCACGTACAAAACTCTTTCCTTGATGGCACTTCTATCTAGATCCACTGGCAACTCAGGACACATGTTGGCAGGTCGCTACTTTGCTATGCATAAAGAACAAGCACCTTGCCACAGTGGAGCAGTGATAGCCATCGATCTGATCTTGATCTAGTAGATGATATGTTACTGTACTTTCTTAGAAAGATGGTGGTGGGTCCTTATTCACTATGTCACTAAGACTAAACATCATACAAATATTTATAGTGAGATGGCGAGGATTGTTGATTGAAACTTGATCTAGTGATTGGGATCTCTCAAATGCTTTTACGGGTCCAAGACATTGCTGACATAGGAGAAATTGCACTGCTGGCAATCTACAAAACCTTGTTTTGAGCCTCGTCAACCATCCACATTTCCTCAAGTCCCACCAGCTATTGGTTTTTGCGGTGCCTCGCTACTTTGCTAATAGTGAGGAGTTGGGAATTTTTCAATAGAAAAGTAGCGAGCTCTGATGACTTGAAAAGAACTCAACGATATGAAATACAAAGACCTATCAAATTGTTATCGTTCATGCCAACTGTTTCTGACAACAATTATTGCTTGTCATGCCAACTAGTCATACCATAGTTACTAATAAATTTCAAGGCCACTGTGCTTTTGATTTTGCGGAACCTCGCTACTTCGCTAACGGTGATATGGTAAACTTTTCTGATAGCAAGATAGCAAGATATCAGAGAAATCATCATTTTGGTGTTAATTTCTGATTGTTTCCAACTAGGTCCCTTTTCCTGATCCGACAACACTTGCCAAGTGTCTGTGACTGAATGATCAGTTAAAATTTTTCGCCTGCCATGTCTTCATCTTGTGGTCTTGTATTACATTTTTAGGCACTCACTACCTTGCTATGCATAAAAAGTGCTCATTTTTTCATAGCGAGGTAACGACAGTGGTGGATCTACTTAGATCGGATGTTTGGAGAATCTAAGAGGAAAGGTAGCTCGGGGGCGCAGAAGATAAAAAGACAATAGAATATTTTCCCTATTTGAAATTTCAAATATTTCACGCTTGACAATTTACGAATGGAATGAAACGTAGGGTTTTCACAAAAAATTTCAAAGGCTAGCAAATGGATGAATTATCTATAGACCCTATTATTCATTAATGGGTACAATCTAAATTTTCTATTCCTAGACAAAGGAATTTTATCAGGCAAAAATTCAGACCAACAATAGGGAGCTCTGCAACAACTTTCATTTCCATTAGCTTGGACAAAGGTTGGTGCCTATTCCATGATCCTGATTGCATGTGTTCATTGTGTAGAATATTTGTTCATATTACGAATGTAAATATGTAATGTATGTGGTGTTATAATTGTTGTTATGTGTAAATATTGTGTATGAAATTTCTCTTGCATTTTCTCTTGATTTTGTGTATGAAATGGTTATGGGTGTGAAGGCTTCACTCACCCTAGGGAGGGAAGAGATGCCTTGGGTGAAGGGGTTAGTTGGGCTCAACATTGAAGTTGAGAGATTCTCCTCTTATAGAGGGTTTTGTTGTTCATGGATTATGGGCTTTTTTGATGCCATATGCCTGGTTTGATAGCCTTGAAGAGACATTTATAATATGGGAGGTATAAGTGTATTGATGTGATGAGGAAGATGTATTTTGATAGCTTGGAAGAGGCATTGTACAATTGCAAATGTATAAGTGATTATGGAAATGGCATTCTCCTCTTTGGAGAGCCCACCTTCACCCATTGTTTCATGATTCCAATGGTGAATCATTTTGTTAAACCTTGGAGGGTTTGTAAATTTATTGTGAGATTAAGTTTTGTATGCATTGTGAAATGTTTGAGTGTAACTCGTTTGAGCCTTGTTTCCCCTACTCAATGGGTGGCTTCATAGAAGCCTAGGATGGGAGGTGAGCCTCCATGGTTCTTGATTTGAATATTTTGCAAGTTTTTGTGCTCTTGGATCCAAGAAGAAACTAGGGTTAATCCCTTGCAATGTTGAATCAAAAGGGACATGCCTTTGTGTAATGTGTTTAAGAGGATGAACCATACATTCTTATCTTTGTTGTAATGTATTGTGAGGAGAAAGGTCCATTGTTGTTTGGTTGTATTGTGTTGTAAAAATATCTCCATCTTATGTACATTTTGTAAATAATTATTTCATGAAGTAGATGTAGAAATTTTAGATATCTGTATGATAAGATTTAATGTTATGCATATAGTTGCATTGTAATAGAAAGATTATTTCATCTCCATAGTTGTAAATGAAAGAAAGGGAAGATTTCATGTAAAGGATTAGCCATTCCCTAAATGTCCATGTACTGATTATGTAAATGACGAATTTATTCTCATGTTGATTTGTGAATTAAAAATAAAATAATAATAATAGATATGTTTTTCATAGATTTCTTATGTGAAACAAATTCATTGTAATAGCGAATTTCATTAGAACTTAAGTGGTATATCTGTATTGTGTGTATACATTTGAAGTAAGGATTAGTACAAGTAAATTATTTTCTTTAAAAGAAATTGGTCATGAAAATGGTTTACAATGTATTCACCCAATAGTGACATTATGTAGGGTTCAATAATAAGGAGAAGGAAATATCCAAAGGATATATAGACTATATTTCATGACATTGTTTGAATAAGGATTTTGCTTCCATAGGAATTTAAATAACATTGTATAATTGACATTCATATTGGAATATCAACCAACATCATACCACCACTTGACCAAGGTCCATTATAGTATGGTAGAATCCATAAAAAAAGAATGAAATAGATAACAAGTAGGAAATTTGCACGAGAAAGCATGTTGTAGATGCATCCTTTAACTCTCTATTTTTTGTATGAGAAAAGTGAAATATGACTCCCAACAATATAGTCTATTATAATAATCAACAATATACTTGGAATCTCTACTATGGATTGCCCATAAAATATTTCCCCTAAACCAAGGTAGTTTTAAAATAAAATAAATACATAAATAAAAATTATCCAAGTCAAAGCCTAGGCTAATCAAATGTAGCTACAAAAAAGGAGGTAAAAGCACAAATGTCTTCACACATACCTGAAAAGTGAAATGAGATTTACAAGAATAACAATTTAAAATGCCATGCAAATTTGAACCCTTTGAAAGAAGAATAGAATGATAAAATAATATAGCTTTTGATAAGAAAAATAGGTTTTATAGGGATCCTGAAACCCACAAGTTAAAACATTTCAAATGGTTGATAATAAGCAACAAAAGCCCAACCAAAGAACAACAACCAAGCAAAAGGCCAGTACAATAGACAAGCAAAAAGCTAGAATCCAAATTCCCCTCAGAGTCCTTCTCTTTAGACCTCCTCTACTTTCTAGCCACTAGCTCCTCCTTATTATCCTCATCCTCTTCATTTTCATCATCAGTATTCATAGCCTCCTCTTCTTCATTGTATTCTTCATCTCCCTGACCGAAAGTTTTTGGCCCTATCCCTCTAGGGCTTTTCCTACACAGTGTTTTTAATGATGAAGGCAATTTCTTCTCCAAAGCCTTGGCCTTCTTTCTAGACAAAGTGTTAACTTCTTCATCCTCCAAACTAATACTCTAAATATACTCCATGTCAGAACAGAAGTATCCACAACCTGGGTGAGGGTTTTGCTTCTAGTCTAAGCCTTGAAATGCTCATATATCAGAAGTAGTAACCCCTCATGTAGGGTTAGATTAGCATAGGGCTTTTTCTTGTGCCCAAAAATACCATTAGACATGGAAGTATATAAATAAAAAGGGAAAGAAACCTTGACACCATAGCAAAAATGATTGAGTAAAACAAAATGGTGTGTTCTTACTCTATCAAATCTAGTGTCCAAAGAAATATACTCTATAATAGCTCTCAAAACATACCTCCATAACTTCTTGATAAAATCCATTTCGTAGTAAGTTTCACTCTTAACCAATTCCTTTCTCTCCTTTGTATTCTTTGCAAAGTCCTTCATAGTGTTTGCTGACACCTTCTTATCTCAATAAAACTTCAACCCCTCCATAAGAATTTTAGTTACATGAGTGATAATATCCTTAGTCACCTAAAACAAAACTCCATCCACTTTAACCCTCCCATTTTTCCATGAGTTTACCATACTATTAGTGATCATAGGATCGAATCCATGGAGTTTAGCAATATAATTAGCTATACCTCCCTTCTCTAACTTCTCCCATACTTTAGTCCTTTTCTTCCATTTGTCTGCCTCTCCAACTAGTTCTTTCCTACTTCTTTCCCCTACCATTTCAAACTTCTCAGCACTAACAATTCTTATAAACTTCATCCTCAGGTTACCTTTCTCAAACCTTTGAAAACCCTGATGGAAACCTCTCTAATAATCATCACTTTGTCTTTCTCTTTCCTGAAAATGGTAAAGAAGGAGAAAAAAATTGACCCAATAAATGTGTCAATTTGACACTGATAACATCATCTAACTTTGCCTTCTATAATTGTCATAATTACAATTACTCAAACCCATACTCCCATTAATATCCATAAATAACATTAAATATCTATCATACCTCCCTAGATTTTCATCAGCTCAATATGGCTTTTCACATCTTTCAAGATGTCCCCACCTAAATTCCAAATCATCACCTTTTCTCACTAAACTGCTTCATTGGCAAACCAATCTACCATGGAGTTTGCCTCCCTATATTCATTGTTGACATGGAATCTTTCAAAATTGCCAAGAGTAAAATGAATTTCTTCAATGATATTAGCAATGGTCCATGGTGCTTGGATAAACCCTTTAATACACCTTATGATGTTATTTGAATCCCCTTCCAACCATAAATTTTTGACTCCCATATCTAGAGCTAATTTTACTGTGTGGAAAGTTGCACTGGCTTCTGCATAGTGGTTTGTCTAATATCCAAAAGGGTAAGATATAGCCACAATCCCTCCACCATAGCAATTTCTAATGATACCTCCACATCTTGAAGGACTAGGGTTTCCTTTAACCACACCATCAAAATTTTCTTTATGCCATCCCTCGGGAGAGGGCATCCATTTCACCTCCTATATTTTAGTCCTCCTATTATTTTCCTTTTCCTTCTTCTTACCTCCATCATCAATGTCTCCCCCTTTCTAATTTGATAATTTTCCTTTATATTACTATATATTTTATTCACCAAAACAAAAGCAAGTTCCTCTCTATCCCTAAAAATTTGATTATTTTTTTCCTTTATTCATGCTATTCCATTGATTAAAAAAATCGTGTACATTACCTAGCTTGCACCAACTAACCCCAAAATTCTTAGTAATATTGTCCCAAACTTCCCTAGAATAAGCACAATGGTTAAACATATGATTGACCATTTCCATTTGATGTTTACATAGTATACATCTATTTGGAATATAACTTCCTCTTTTAATCAAATTTTTGTGAGTAAGATTTTTGTCTTGTAACCAACCAAAAAAATATATTAATCTTTGGAGTAAGGCTAGGTAACTAGGCTTTAGCCCAAGGTGGCTTCTCATTCAAGCTCCAAAGAGAATTATATCCTAAAGCAACTGAATAAAATCCATTAAGATTATTTTCCCATATTAATTCATCTCTTTTATTGTTTAGAATCATTGAGTTCAACATTATTATTATTGGCTTGAGATCATTTGAGATGAGAGACAGGTCTCTCTAACCCTAGTCAGTTCTATAGTCTCTAACTTTCAATCCAAATTGCTCAATACAGATATTTACCCAATTTACAAAGTTAGGATTATTAATTAGGGGGCCCTACATCAACCAATTATCATGCCAAAAGAGGATATCATCACCATTACCCACTTTCCACTTTATCTTAGCTTTGGCCAGGTCCCTTGCCCTGAGGATTCTATTCCATATGATAGGCCCATTTGATATGTCATCATTATTGAGTAAGAACTGAAGAGTAGGCCTTCTAACATACATCTTAACTAAAATATCTCTCCATTCCCCTATACTATTAAAAATGTGCAAAATCTATTTAGCTAGAAGAGCCTTATTGAGATGTTTTAATTTCCTAATACCCAGGCCCCCATAGCTCTTAGGAAGACAGACATAATCCCAAATCACAAGAAGATATATTTTTTGATCTTCAAGGTCAGACCATAGAAAATCTCTCTAGATATTTTCCATTTTTTAGAAAACTTAGCTAGTATCCCAAAGAGGCTCAGAGCATACATTGGGAGATTTTAAAGAGAGGACTTAACCAAAAGACATTTTCCTTCTTGACTAAGAGAAGACCCTTTCCACCCACCAAATTTTTGCTAAACCTATCAATAATCTCATTCTAGAAAGAATCAAAAGGCTTAGCACCCATTGGGAGACCAAGATAATTTTAAGGGAGCTTACCCACTCCACACCCAAGAATCCTAGCAATTTTCCTTTGTCTGACCTCTAGATTGTTGATGAAGAAGATGGAGCTTTTCTCCCAATTAATAAGTTGGCTTGATCCCCTAATATATATATTCAAAAGATCCCTCATCACCTTAGCCTCCTTAACTGAAGCTTCCCCTCCCATAATTGTATCATCCACAAACTACTGATGAGTAAAAGAAATATTCCCAGAGGAAGGCCTGATCCCTCTTAATCTTCCTTTCCATTTATTCTTCTCAATCAACCTTCCAAAATATTCAGCCATAATAATGAACAAAATAGGAGAGAGAGGATCCCCTTGTCTTATACCTCTTGAAGGTTTGAAAAAATTAGAAGGGGCTCCATTAATCAAAATAGCTAGAGAAGAAGTAGAAATAAGCTAAGATATAAGCTTGCAAACTTTTTGATCAAAGCCAAAAGCCTAGAAAATTGAACCAAGGAAAGTCTAGTCCACCCTGTCATAGGCTTTAGAAAGATCCAACTTAAGAAGCAAGCCTTCTCTTTTTCCTACTTCCAAGGAATGAATAACTTCATGAACCATCAAGATAGAATCCAAAATTTGTCTTCGAAGAACAAATCCCATTTGTTTCTAAGATATGATCAGAGGGAGAATTTTTAGAAGTCTAGACATTAACACCTTAGAAATGATCTCTCAAAAAGAGTTGCAGAGACTAATAGGTCTAAATTCATCCAAAGAATTAGCCCCATGAACTTTAGGAATGAGAACTAGGAATGTTGAGTTGATCTCTTTTAGGAGGCATCTTGCTCCAAAAATTTCCTGAATAGCCTTCACCACATCTACCATAACCACCTCCCAATAAGTCTGAAAAAAGATAGTTGGAAAACCAATCGGTCCAAGGGCTTTATCAATTGGAATAGAGAATAATGCATCTTTAACCTCCTGCACTTTAGGAATTGTCGTCAATATTTTGTTATGATGGTGTTGAATAATTTGGGGAAGGCAAGAAATAATTTCATTCTGATCCACTGTAGATAACATGGGGTCCTAGGATAGCAAAGAAGAGAAAAAAGAAATAGCTTCAGCAGAAATATCATTCTCTTTAGTTAATAAAGCCTGCTCCTTTTTAAACCAGATATTCTATTATTATCTCTATGCTTTACAGTAGAGAGATGAAAAAACCTAATGTTCTAATCCTCCTCTTTAAGCCAATTTATTCTTGATCTTTGTTTCCAAAACTTTTCTTCTTTAAATAAAATATTGTGCCTGTTAGTCAAAATAAACATCTCAACATTTCTATTCAAATCATTATACCCATCTTTTTGAATGGTGTCCTAAATTGAACTAAGCTTAACAAAAAACTCCTCTTTATCTTGAAAAATATGGCCAAAATTCATCTTGTTCCAAATTTTAATCATCTATTTTACATTACTCAGCTTCTTCATAAATTTGAACATAGCCATTCTATCCACTTCCATACCCCACCATGAGTAAATCCTATTCAATAAATATAGATGGGTAGTCCACATCTTTTCAAACTAAAAAGGGTATCTCCTCCTAGGTTCAAGAGAGACAACCAAGAGGGATATGGGGGAGTGATCCGATCTAACTCTAGGGAGAATGGACAACTTGCAAGAAAAAGAGCTCAACCAATCCAGAGATATAAGAGCCCTATCCAAGTGAACCTAAATACAATCACTTCCAATTCTTTTATTAGACCAAGTGTAAATCCCCCTTGAAAGATCCACATCAAAAAGAGCCAAATTATTAATAAAATTAGAATGACCCAACTTGCTATCCCAATCTGAGGCTAGACCTCCAAATTTTTCCTCATCAGAGAGAGGAGTATTGAAATCCCCCATAATAATACCTTTATTCAAATTACTATTCTAAATCATATCATAAATCTTGATCCAATAATACTTCCTTTACCTTTTAGAATTAGGAGCATAGACATTCAAAACGAACCAATAATCATTGGAATGCAAATGAAACACTTCACAAAAAAGCGTATTACCAGCATTGTATAAGGGAGAAAATATGAACTATTCATTATTAAAAAGAGTGAGTAAACCTCTCGATGCTCCTTTAGAATCTGTGGCCTCTCCAACCATATTGTTGCTAAAGGAAATCTTACTCAGGACCTCCTTCTTCATCTTAGTTTCTTAAATCAACATAATATCAGGTCTTTGATCTCTAATCATATTCCTAAGAATCTCTTGCTTATGGACCCCATTAAGTCCCCTAATATTTCAAAAAATTATCTTCATTTTCGATTAGAAGCACACTCCAAAATAGTTCTTTGGCTCCCATCCACCAAATTCCTTCTAGTCTCTTCTTGTAAAACTTGACTTTTAGTCCTCCTACCTACTAACTTAGGCCTCCCTCCCAAGTCCAATTTTCCATGAGTCCCGGTCTGAGTGGTGACACCAAGGAAGGATCCTGACTATTTTTCTTTTTGGGCTTTTCTTTTATTTCCTTCAAACAGTCATCAACCTTTTCCATCTTATCAGGAGATGAGAGATTACCCATAATCTCAAATCTCTCTTCCAAATTATAGGAAATAGATTGGTCCTTTTCATTATTCCCCTTTCTCTCCCTTTGAATTAAGGGAAAACTAATTTCCTAAGTTAGAAAAAAAAATATTTGTCCTATTCTCCTTCCTCTCCACTAGAGGTGAAACCAAATTAGCTTCTTGAGATTGATAATGCTTCTAACTCCTTTCCTCATTAGAATGAACAATCTCTATCCTATTCTCCTTCCTCTCCACTAGAGGTAAAACCAAACTAGCTTTCTGAGGATGATAATCCTTCTGAATCCTTTCCTCAATAATATCTTCTTTTGAATTTTCTTTTGTCAAAACAACAACTTTTCCTGAGTTCTCACTTTCCTTGGGAACCTCCACTTTTCTTCTCTAGGAAATCCACCTCATTAGCTTCAAAAGAGCCAGGAATCATAACTAGGCCTTCCATCTCTACAATCTTAGATCTAGATAAGACCAATTCCCCTGTCTTCTCTACCTTTAATTCATTTTGGGCTAGTTTATTCCCACCTTTAATAAGACCTTCCACTTTTGATTCTGATTTATTCCCTTCATTAAAAGGAACCTCCACTATTTTCTCTGAAATTTCTGGCCTTCCTTAATATCCTTTTTTTTCCAGATCTTATTCACCTTTCTCATTTTGGAAACAATATCTTTTCCTGTATTTTTAGCTTTTACATTAGGACATTGATTCACCTTATGCCCTGATTTCAAACAATGAAAATAAGCAAAAGGGATACTTTCATAGTCCAAATGTTGAGTATGCATTCCAAGAATAGAATGGAAACACACCACCTCTGGCATATCAACCCCTTCTCACACTCCAATAAAAATCCTAGCAAAAGTTAATCTTCTTCTGGAAGCCATTATTGGGTCTATTGATAGAAGTTCACCAAAGGATTTTGCCACTCCCACAAACACATCCTCATTCTAAAAATCTAGACGTAACTCTAGTAGTCTAACCCAGATTGGAGCTTGCACAAAAAAAGAGTCATTCAAATCTAGCTTTGAAGTCCACTTTTAGAGAACTAGGGTTGAGTGACCTATACTCCAAGGTCCTTCACACAAAATGCTAAAAAGGTCCTCGCTACATGAAAAAGTAAAAGATAGAAAGCTTTATGCCATTGCCATTACAGTAACCTGTCCCTTGAGCTTTCATTTTTTTTGGGTGAATGATCTAACAATATCTATATTAAGCCTTTGTCCAATAAACTTACCAACCAGGGTAGAAGCCATTAAAACAGTGCTATGATCACCCAACTCATCTAGTATAGCAATCACACAAGAATCCTTCTCCAAACTTGAGAATATTTTAACTGAAGGAAAGAAAGACTTACCGGTAGGCTTAACTCCAAAGAGAGAAGACCATTTTTCCAGAGAAGCCCCAAACTAATTTTCCTTGAAGGATGGAATAGACTTTTCCTAACCTTTAACTTTGTCATGTGGGTCCCTATCACCATTCTCTATCACATCCTCAATCTCTGTAGCCCCATGACACTTGTCAACCCCTCTCTATGATCCATGCTTTTGTTCCCCCCTCCCTGAGGAATCTTTCCCAGGATAGGTTATGAATTTTCAAAAGCCGCACTTCCCCATCCTCTTCCCGATCCACTCCCACTCACCATTGGCTAACAATATTTCATAAAATGATATAGTTAAAGGAAGCTTAATCTTCAATAAGCTCAAGTACCATTTGACTTTAGTACATCCTTGGAAGTTGGGTTAAAGTAGGGGCATCACCTGATGTCTTAAATAAAATTTAAACAAAAACATGTTTGCACTTGGGAAATCCAACCATCCCTCCCATCACATCTACTTTCTTTTCAAAACATTCATAGTTTTATGCCAAGCTAGGCTCATCTTGGGTCATGAGTTATATCTTCTTAAGGAGCTGACCAGCCACATGAATCTAAGATTCACATGATTTTAGGAGGATTGGTCATTTGGATAAGGTTGAAAAAGATGGTTTACTTAAAAAGTGTCAAAATGTAGTATAATTAGGGAAATTTAGTGGTGTAAATGTTAGGGAGTTAAAAAGGTTAGTGAATGGGAGGTTGTTAGAAAATGGGTAATAATGTTAGATGTTAGATAGATATTAGGATGTTCTTATGTTGGTAAGTACTTTGTGGCTATTTATTAATCATTGTTTAATAGTTAGTATTAGAGAGTAGTGAGCCATGAGAAAGTAAAGGGTAAGATGGTAGGATAGGTAGTTTAGTAGAGTGTAGTTGGGAAGTACTATTTAAGTTGGTATGTTGGAGAGTAATAGATAGAGTTAAAAAAAATTTACTAGCTAGTGGATTGTTTATTAGTAATTAAGCTAGTGACATGATTTGGTAATTGTATAAATAAAATTTAAAAATTTAATAATTAAGTAGTGTATTGGAAAATTAATTAGTAAGTAGAGAGATTAGTATGATAGTAAAAGTGGATGTTAGAAGTTTTTAATAAGAGAATTTGTTAGTAACCACTTTTGATAGTGGCAATAAATATAAAACAAATTAGTTAATAGATAATGTGAGGTGACTTAGTTCATAGTCACATTAGTAATAGTTGCACCATTGGAATTAAAAATTGAAAGGTAGTTAGCAAAATAGACATCTAAGCCTAAACATTTATTTGTTAAATCCTACTAGTGTCACACCCATTTATACCTTAATAAAATTTAATAAATACCCATGATATATAATACATAGAGACAAAGCCAGTTATGTATGAGCTATACAATTAGGTATCTTACAATGGAGTGTCATGAGTTGTGACCTAGGTTCATGAGTAAATGTTATAAACATGCTATTCATTATAATAGATGTCATATAATGTTTGAAATCAAGACAAATCCTATAGATATGCAAACACATGAATATTTTCCCCCATATTACCTAAAGCCTAGTTGGAAATGTTAATTCCATATGTGGCTTCAAAAGCTATTTTAAAAAAATAAAAATAAATGAAAAAATAAAATAAAATTATTAGTTGTGTTTTTGGCCCATAAAATTTTGGGCATGACATTTGTACTATCTATTGTACGAACTTACTTTAAAAACTTTTCAAGACCAAAGTAGAGTTTGATGTGGTTGAGACATGGTAAACTTACATGGAATTATATTTGGAAATAATTTTTTTTGGTTGGACAGTTATTCTTTCACATTGTATTATTCAGAAGGAATAGTACAAAGGCTATTTGGATGGTGTATTTGTGGTCTTACTTTCAACTCCTAATAGGGTTTAAATCTCCTAATAGGGATTCAGACTCTCTTAGTAGGGACTCATATGTATTGATTATATTTCATTGACTCCTAACAGAGTATATCCTCTAACAAGGAATTCTTATATTAGTACATTATTTTGTGGGTACCATCCCCATTATGGTTTTCCCTTTGATCAAAGGTTTTCCTAGTTAACATATCTGATATTATTATGTATGACTATCTTTCTATGGTTATTGCATCTACTATCTATATTTTTTAGAATTTATAAAGATATTGAGAGTCTTTTTAATTACATAATTCATTCACCACCCCCTCCCCCGCTAGTTATCTTGGTGAACTTTACTTTCTAACAGTTTGGTATGCAAAGCATAATGAATTCCCTTTTCACATTTTTTAGTATCGAGTAAGTAATATATTAGCCAAAAAAAGGATCATTTTTCCCATAGCTTGAAGAGAGTGATATGGGATTTTTCTCCCCTTACAAGGTTTTCTTATTTATGGTGACTGATCAGGCAAGTAGTGTACACTTTTCATAAGTTGTGGGGTTTAGGGCATTGCCCTAAAAAATATTTTTGAGTTGACTCATCAACCATTTCCTAATATTGACTCATCAAGTATGTTTAGAGTTAACTTTTAAGTTGACATTAGTCATGTAATATTGGCTTAAGGTTAGAGTTTTTTAATGTGGTTATATAGCTTTTGGTAGTAGTATTGAGTTATAAGGGAGATTAAATATTGTAACATGTTGAAGTTACTAGATAATAATATTAGAATTGATGTTTGTTGGATGAAACCCAGGAATTGGGTGAACCACATTAAATATTTGTGTCCTTTTTAATTTATGGGTGCTTTATTACTTTTTGATATTGGTTATATTTGCATGAAACTATTATTTTTTGTCTATATAATCCTAACAATTTTGTCTATATAATCCTAACAAGTGGTAACAAAACTAAGTTTTTTCAGTTATCCTCTGCACAATGATCACATAGTTGAGTGGGAGTCTCACAATTGAGTAGAAATAATGATAGATGAGGCTAAGATGAAGGTTGAGGATTCTAATGGAAAGAATTTTCAATTATAGAAAATCTAAATGTAGAACTATATTTATCAGAAGGATTATGGCAGCCACTAGGAGGAAAATTCAAGAAAGAACCAAATATGTCAGATGAGGACTGGGATATTTTGGATAGAAAGGAACTTGGAAGTACTCATTTTTTCTTTGCATAGCCAATTGCATTAAAGATTTTTTTTTTAAAAAGCAAAGACAACTAAAGAATTGATGGAAACCCTAGCAACATTGTATGAAAATTCTTCCACTTCAAACAAGGTCTCATTAAGCATTTATTTAATATGAATATGCTAGAAGGTGGGTCTATTGTTGATCATTTAAATATGTTTAATATAGTTACACATCAGTTATCTTCTATGTGTCATTTTTTTAATAAATTAGGGCTCTCTAAATTATGTGTTCTTTTCTTGAAATATGGAATGGCTTGATAATAGTTGTTAGTAACTCTATTTCTAGTTTAAATACCCTAAAATTTGATCATGGTGTTGTTGTTATTCTAAGAGAGGAAATTCATAGGAAACCCTCAAGTGGATCTAGATCAGATGATGTTTTGAATGCAAAAAGTAGGAGCAAAATGACAGAGAGAGGAAATAATTCTAGAAATCATGGGAAAATCAAAGGGAAAGAGGTTTCAATCCAAAGGACCAAGAGATTATTGGTACTATGGGAAATTGGGTCACAAGAAGAAATATTATTGGTCTTAGAAGAATAATAAATGAGACAAACAAGAAGGAAATAATTTGCCAAATATGATAAGTAATAAATCTGAAGAGGATACTTTGGTCCTTTACCTTAAAAATGTAGATGACTCACATGTTGTAGATTTAGGGACTTATTTTCATGCTACACCACATAGAAGTTATTTTATTGATTATGGTTTTGGGCTAGTCTATTTGGAAGATAATGAACCTTGTTAGATTGTTCAAAAGAGAAGAATTAAGATTAAGTTATAGAATGAGAATCATTTTCTATTACAAGAGGTGAGACATATTCCAAGGTTGAATGGGAATATAATCTTGATAGGAAAACTAAGTGATGAAGGTTACATAGTTACATTTGATGATAAAATTTGGAAGGTCACAAAAAGGTTCCTTAGTAGTAGAAAAATGTGTGAAATTAGGCACGTTATATCTTTGTATAGGTAATGCTATTCCTTCTACCTCAATTATTTTATAGAAAAGTAAATTTTTAGGAACAATTATATAGTTGAGCATGAAAAACATCAAAAAGTTGTTGAATAATTTGAAACAACACTAATGCACAATAGACTTTGACACATGAGTGAAAAAGGTATAAAATTATTTCATTCAAGGAGAATTTTACCTGGTCTAAAATGTATGAATAAGAATTTATGAGAAAGTTGTGTGTATGGAAAGCAAAAGAGAGTTAACTTTTTTTGAAGGCTGGGAAGGAAAAGAAAAATGAGAAATTAGAGCTTGTGCATATAAGGGGACTAGCTCATGCATCTTCACTTGGTGGCTCTTGCATTGTGTTGTGTTAATTGCTAATTCAACTACAAAAGTATGGATTGAATTCCTTAGATATAAATTTGATGTATTTAAAACTTATGGTGCCTCTCCAAACCTAACTCAACAAGGAGTTATGTTTGTAAGTAAACTCTCCATTCTATTTCAAATAAATGATAAGTTTGAATATGGTTAGTTATAATTACTAAATTTATATGTAAGTATTTATTAGCATAGATATGTGTGCATCTATATATAGATTTAAAGTCATAATGTGTACAAGTTTTCATGCTTATTTTACATATTGATTGATTATTCTAATAGTGAGCATAATACAATTTCAAAAATAAGAATGGAATCATACCACATAAATTTGTATCTTATGAGCTACTCTCAATACAATTATTTTGCCTCTCCAACTCTAACTTGTTATGAAACTATATTGGCAAGAGAACACTTTTAACTTTCTAGTAATCTATTAGTTTAATTTATGCTAGACTTTTGATAATCTAGAAATAGATGTATACATGGTTTTGTACCTGTTAGAACTCAAGTAGACATGTCAATCCATTCTTCGTTTATTTTGTGCAATATAATACTATATTTATTAAAAGAATTACTTAGTTTGATTATAAATGATCATTTTATTGACAAGGTAGATGTGTCTAACATCTTGGTTATCATTAATAGGATTAGATTGATGATTCATACATTATATAGATGTGTAGATACATTTAATATTTTTATGTTAGGTAGCACAAATTGAGAAAATGAAAATTAACGAATTATAATTTTAACTCTTAGTAAAATTATAACAAGATAAATGAAATATTTATTTATTTTTACAAATTTATTTTCTTAATATTAATAATACTTAAATATAAACAAAATAAAAGAAAATGTAGTATTCAAATCATTAAACTATTAGCCTATCATAAAATTACAAATCTTAATTAAAATATTATCTAATATTATAAATATCTTATTATTATAATTAATATAATTCATTTATTTTTAAGACTTTTCCATAAACACATTAAAATTTAATAGAAAACATGTCGAATAATAGATGGAAATCTTCCATTTTATAGAACAAGTTAAGTGCATCATTTTATAGTAAATAAAAGATATAGGAAATGTTACATGGGTCTATAGAGATGGGATTTTTCAAAGTTTAGAAACTAGAGTAATAGATAAGAAAGATTGATTTCTATAAAGAAAATTTATCAGTTGGCGTGGAGTTGCAAGAGGAAATGCTAGTTTTGGGTTGGCAGAATTGAAAGGCAAGTGAATATCCTTAACTCTTTCTCCGTTCTTCTTTTGTTCTCATTTTTGTATGGTTGTTTTATTTATATTTATAGCAATTGATGTTGTACGTGCTATCCATCTAGATTGAATTAAGGATCATAAATCTTTTATTGGGTGCTCCTTGCATATTTTTGATGTTTTTATAATACTTCAATAGTCCATGTTAATGCCTCTCAATCGTGCCCATAATCTTAAAAGAAATAATTAGTTGGATTGGATATTCATTTTTAGAACTTGGTTCATAGGTATATTTCCTTTAGAATGTATTCTTCCTTATTTGAAGATATTCTCCTTCTTACAAATAGCTATAGTTCTATTGTTAAGAATAAGCAAGTTAGTTTACAATATAGGTTATAGATTTAAGATTAGTTTTTTCTTTTGGGTTTATGATAAGATTAAATAAATTATCTTTTGGAAAGACACATATTATTTAAAAGAAAGAGGGTATTCTTAAAAGAGGTTCGAGCATTATTTAGTACCTTTAGATTAGTTTTATGTTACGTGTAACATTAGTTTCAAATGTAACTACTCTTTTCATGAGAGATTAAGAAAATTAGATTAATGAAAATTACATTTAAGAAACATTTAAAGATATAACTAGTTCAAAATGTGTTGAATGTAGTATAGTGCTAAATAATACGTCTTGCAAGGAAGCAAATACATATTCAAATATCATAAGAAATATTTGAATGAATCATTGATATAAAGCTATATTGATTAGTTAATTGATTACTTTTTAAATCTTTCTATACAATTTCACATTGTTATATCAATCAATATAGAAAATTCATAATGGTAGGATTACAAAGATGGGATTTAGTCTTTTACTATTAATAAATCAAGATGTCATTCCCTTGAAAATGTTGTTATCAGGTTGGATATGAGTATTAAGAAAGAAACTCATTTGAAATAGACCATGTTAGTATAGCTCATTTGTAGTGGGGAGTTTTCTTTTAAAAAGTTAGGGTCTAGCTCTATTTTCCCTTTGGTACCAATGTATGTTAAAAAATATAATTTTTAATCATATTTGAATATTTCTTGTTGGGTCTCTATAATCCATGGATTTTATAGTTTTTCTTTGAAATCTATGTTCTTAATTGTCGGAGTGTGTGTGTGTGTATGGGAGTTGGCTTATTTGATTATCTCTTGGGCATAGTTATACCACCCTGGGGAACGAGGGAATGATAGAACAAGGGGACAAATTTCCAAGGCAGGGGGATAGAGGGGCCTAAATTTGGGGACAATGGGGGAATGACAAAAAGGGACTAGGAGGGGGTTGTGTATACTACACTTATGGTACTTAAAATGTTAGTTATGAAAAGTTGTTTTGTAATATAATATATAAAGATGTAAAAGAGTAAATACTTGAACATTGCACTAAATTGGAACATCTAACATTGTACATAAATACTCAACACCAAGACGTACCATATACTTGACAAAGGTGGCAAAATTTGGTGGTGCCATTGGGGATAGGGGAATGAAGTCCCCAGTGTGTCTAGCCTCTAGGATGTGGCGAAGAAAGAGGGGGGATGCATCCCCATGTTACTATGCTCTTTGGTTACAACTCATTTCTATGCCTTATATATATGGAATATTTTTGTAAGATTGTGAATTAGTTTGAAAACTTTTCTACACTTTTAAGATTGTCCACATTTTTATATCTAATTAAATTATGCATCATTACTAGTTGTGATGATTTTGATTTGACAATTATTTGCATACACTTATTTTTATTGTTGTGCATTTCTAGATTAGTTCTTTAAATTCTTTGAATGATTCTTAGTTTAACTATGGATAACTTGTTTGTTTTCATCATAACTCAATTAATTTCAAGGAATGGATGATGTAATGATTATATGTCATGTTTTATGGGATTACATAAGTAGTTAGAGATTATGAAGATCATAGTGATTAACATAATATTAATTTATTGGTGACAATCATGATGATGGTTTTAATGTAAAGATATCTTAGGTTTTAGTTTTTAGTTGTATATCTTAGGTTTTAGTTTTTAGCTAGGTTTTCCTAGGATACATTTTGTTGAGTACTACAATTGAGGTGATTTCTTTGATCCTTTATTTTGAGCGTTTAAGGTCTAAATTGAGCTATGGGATTTGTGTCAAGTTATCAATTATTATTTTCCCACCTAAAAAGGTAGTAGATGATATGATATTTTTATAGGGGATAGGACCCTAGAAAGGGACATATATCTTCTTTCTTAATTTTCTAAACAGATGGTTTAGATGAGAACTATCAAACTACAACGTCTTTTAGTGTGAACGTAGGCAATGACATTAATGATTAGCCCCCAAGGTTTAGGTTCAGCCCCTTGGGGTTTGTCAATTATTTGAATGTATTTGTCTTATGTATTTTCAATAATGAGATATGTGGATAAGATATCAATAAAGTGTTTATTAATATTCATGTATCTAATGTTTTACCTAGTCATTGACATTCCTATATAGTAATAGGTGTTGGATGTAGTGGTCAAAATACAAGGTGTTGGTTGACTTCCAGGACAAAGTCAAAGCCTAGTGGGGGAGGGTGTCATGCCTGACCTTTATTTCAGTTTTACTGTATTTTAGACTTTGTGACTATAAGTTCTTTTTGGATGATTATGTTTCTATTTCAGAAATTCCTCAATTTTATTTTGATAAACACATATATGAATATGATAAACTCATGAGATTTCTAGTTTTAAAGTTATTGTTCTATACTATTTTCAAGAAGATTATGATTGGAAAACAATTCTGAGAAAACTTTAAAGGTAGTTTAGGCTTTATGGCTATCGTTTTCATATTCTATGGTGTGTCAGCATAATGTAAGTTTATCATGTTTTCTTTTAATGCATCAGCATTAGGATAATTCATTGTTTAGTGGATATTCATTGATCATAAGTATTTCCCTAATACTCTTTCTTTTCTTGTCATATTTATATATGTGTGTGGCATATTAAGTTTATGTTGTAATAAATTGTTAATATGTTAAATGTTACAATGTTAATTTATAGAAATTATATATATATATATATAGTTTCATATTTTGAGGTTTCATCGATATCTAAAAATTGTATATTTATTGTTTCTATGTTATTAATTAAGTTGGGGTTTAAAAACCCGCTGTGGTTACTAGCATTGTGCATAGCATATTATATTTTCTAAATATCTAAGGGTACTAACCTAAAACCCTAATTGGAACTCGATGCTTTGAATTAGTTTTATTGTTGAAGTTTTAAAAGCCATATATGGCGGTGGCAAGTAAACTGATTGTGTACTTGGTAGTGAAGTGTCTCATTTGTATTCAATTTTTATTTATGAGGAATTATTTCATTGAAGTAGTTGACCATTTTTTGTTTGCGAATGTTTTAGTTTTAGTTGTGTTTGGGCTGAGAATTTGGCCGTATTGCTCTATATGTTATGCATCTGTGAAGCTTATTGCTAAGATTCAGCATCATGGAGGATTTGGTGGATAAGGCATTCATGCTTATAAAGCCGTGTATTGTTGGATTCTGGATTATCAATTATTATCAGTGTTTCTAGTTTGGAAGATTGGTTTTGTTTGGTATCTGGGGCTTTGGCAGCGATTTGTGGTTGCAGAGAATTTTTGGGCATCAACTGTTTATTTTAGGTAGGGGGCTTTTCTTTATCCTTATCCCTATGCTATTGTGTATGTTCTATATTGAAAATTATAAATTTTTGAATGTTAGGGTTGTTCTGTTGAAGGATTTGCATGTCGACACCCAAGGGTGGGAGTATGCAGGGTTCAACAATGAAGTTGCTGAGTTTTGTGTATCTCCACACTCAGATGTGGGTATGGAAGTTACTTTGTTATAATCTTGACATTTTGTCATACATTTTTCATACGACTTATGTTACAGTTACATTTTGAAATGGCTTTAGTTTGGCTTGGGTCTATTGGCAAAAGTAGGGTATTTACATACTCGTGTTCAACATATGATACGTATGGTTGTGTCATTGTTTATATATAATTTGTGGTTTCACAAGGTCAAACCCTATAAGAAATACGTGCTAGTTATTGTATAAACTCACATGAACTGAGTGTTTAGTGTAAGAAAAACCAATTTTCATGAACTCAAGGCATAAATATGGATTAGAGTGGTTTTGCTAGTTATGATGCGTAAAAAAAAGTTTTAAAAAAAAATGAAAATATTGGGTTGTATTTAACTAATATTTTGAGAAATTATTCACAACAAAATATGGTAATATTAGATAAACCAGAACATTGATAGTTACTGTTGTTTCAATAACTACATGGCCATTATGTGAACAGTCAGTATGCATCTTATGATATAGGGATTTTACATTCTAATTTACTATTGGAAATTGGCATGCTGAAACTCTCATTGCATTTTGTGAATTGTATTTTAAATTGAGTTCAGATATTATGTCTTTATATGCTGTTATAATTTAAAGTGTGTGGTGGCTTATTGTCAAACAACGGTGTAACTTCTATAGATGCTTGCATTTTATTAACCTCATTAATGGTTTATTTTTTAAGTAATGACTGAACTTAGTTTCTATTATGTTTAATTTTGGTTTTGAAGTGCTTAATGGTATTTATGGATCATTTTGACTTATGATGTTTAAACAAAATTCGTTTATTATAAAGGTGTATTTCAGTTTATAATTGAAATGGGAAGTTGTTTCGTATATGAGGCAGATTTATGATATATGTTTGACGATGTGTCAATTAAAGCAAGACTATCATATGACCATTGTTTTATTATCTTGGTCAGTTTGAAAGATAAGTTTAGTTTATTATGATAGTAGGAATAAGTAGTATAGTACTATGACTAGTAAATATCATTAATCTGATGTATCAATTTAGTTATATTTACGAGAATGTAATATTGTAGTATTTAATTCTATTGTTATAATAGTCTAAGTTACTTTTAAATTTGGTAGTAAAAGATAAGACTTGCACAAGATGAAGAATGTAATATCATGAGAAAACTGAATCGTTATTCGTTGCTTGTGCATTCTTAGAATATATGTTTGATGTGTGTTTTAAGGATAGCTGTAATGAACGTATATCGAGGTGGCTGAATATCGATTTATTTTATTCAGTTAATTAATTCAGTGATAACTTTAAAATAAATTGGGTGGGTTAATTTCATATAAAAGATAATTGGCCTTACCTATGACTTAAACCTATATGGTTAAGTACAGAGAATAGGGCATATCTCTATTCTTTCATTGACAAGTATAATAGAGATTTCCGTTATGTGTTGACTTTGAGCATATCGTACATGGATGCAGAATCTTATCTCCATAACGATGACACCTTAGTATATATATGCTTCATTTACGGGTTATTCTTAGTGTGAGTTTAATTTTGCATTGTTAAGTAAATGTTTACTTCTTGCATATTAATTTCAGAATTGCACTATGTTAAGTGGATCAGATATCTGCATTATGGATATGTATATGTTTATTCTAACATGTATGCAGGTGGATTACGCCTTTTAACTTAGTATGTACTGAGCCCCCCCTTCTTTGTGTTGTGTTCTACTTCTGTGTGTTTTTACAGGTGCTTCGAGTTGATTAACATGTAGCTTAAGGATGAATACTGAAGTTACTTCTTATAGCAGAAATTGTATCTTGTAGAGTCCATATGATGGACATTAGTGTTAAAGGAAAAAATGTTGTACTTCATTATTCTACTAAACTCTATGTGTATTAACAATTTTGTAAAATGTACTTGGATGATATCATCTTCCATTTTGAGGATTTCAGATTGAGCAAAGCTCAATCATTGTACTATGGTAGTCATAAGTTGATTTAAAAAAAAAATTGTTGCATTTTTGGAATTGTTTTATTTTGTTTATAGATTCTTTCGATTTTGTCTTGTGAGGCTTTACATTTTGGTATCAGAGCACGGTTTAGTATAACCAGGACTCTTGGGTTATAGGGTTTAACCGAACATCAATGTATTATTAATAGATTTTTTTGTTTTTAGGTTGCTATCATGCCTCCCGTCACTAGAGGAACTCGTGGATGCAGCATACCTAAGGATAACTTTGCTTGCAAATTCAGAGGCAGAGGTAGGGGCAGGGGTCGTGGTAGAGGTCCTAGGTACTAGAATGATGCTGGGAATGATCAGTTTGATCAGAATGCTAGGGTTGGAAACAACTAGGATAACCAAGTTGAGCAGGCTATGGTGCTTCAGAGGATAATGGAATGTCTTGATACTATTGAGGCTAATAACCAGATTCCTAGTGGGGGAGCGAATGATAGGAGACCTCTTGTACAGGGCATTAACCTTCTTGTAGAGGAAGATCCAGTGGCAAGAGCTCAGCTCAAAGATCTTTCCAAGATGAAAGGACCTTTGTTCTATGGTATGAAACAGGGTACAGCGGCAGAAGCTTGGCTGCTTAATATTGAGCGATGTTTTGTCTTACACTGTTACCTGAGTAATGTGAAGGTTAGATGGAAAGTTATGCATTTGAGAGGATTTGGTTCCTTGTGGTGGGAATAGGAGTTGGAAAAGCTTGGCATAGATATCTCTCTAGTCACTTGGGAGCTCTTTGTTGAGCATTTCAAGGAGAGATTCATGTCAGAGTATTGGCGTTAGGCTCGTACTGAGGAGTTCTTTCAAATTATGCAGTCTGGCTCTACAGTGGAAGCTTATGAATGAAGGTTCTATGAGCTTAAGAAGTTTTTTGGGTGGGCAAAAAATGATAAGGCCATGATACAACACTTCATCAGAGGTCTTATGCCCAAGATTGGGGAGGAAGTGAGAACTTTCAAATCGTTGACTATGCAGGAAGCTTCAGAGTGAGCAAACCTCATTGAAATGAAGTTTGGATATCATGGGGCTTCATACAAAACTAGCATGAATCCACCTACTCTGGATGTTAGTAAGAATCAAAAGCCTCCGCAGAGTAGTGCGAAATCAAGATTTTTCGATGGGAAATTCAAGAAGAGGAAGTTCGATAAGAATTCCAAGGTTTTAGAACAGCCTAAAACATCTCAACCACCTTAAAGTGGACAGAGTAGCAAGCTATTTCCTAATCCTTCTAGTCAGAACATGGGATTCAAGAAATCTGTTGAGTGTTTCCATTGTGGACAGCTAGGGCATTATCAGTCTCAATGTCCTAATTGGGATAAACTGAAGGTTGGACCTAAGCCAGCTAGGTTTGAAGTGACAGTTGGTGATTCTACTAGGAACCACCGTATCTTTGCAACTTTGGATTAGAAGTAGGCCAAATACTAGAACTCGATTATAGAAGCTCAAGGTATTACTCATGGTATGAAAGTTTCTATCTTATTCGACTCAAGAGCTATAGACTCATTCATTTCTTCTACTTTAGTTGCACATTGTGGTATACCAGTGGTCAAGGCAAGGAATAGATGGCAAGTGGAGTTAACATCGGGGTCTTAGGTAAACGTTGATATTACTACTCCTAATTGTAAGATTTGTATGAAATCCTTCTCAACTTCAGTGAACCTTAGGGTTATACCTTTAGGATCGTATGACTTAGTTTAGGGTATGGATTGGTTAGAACAACATCAAGCTATTTTGGATTACAAAGATAAGTCAATCAGTTGCATTGATGATTCTGGATCAGCCAGAGTTATCACAGGAATCAAGAGACCTATCTCTTTGCGAGAAATTTCTGCCAAGCAATTAGCAAGGTGTGCTCAGAAAGGCTGCAGTTTGTTTGCCATTTCGGTAAGCAACTTAGAAGATTTCTTAGTTAAGAGTTCTTCTCTTGATCATCTAGTTTTGCAAAAAAATTTGGATGTTTTTGTTGAGGAAATTCTCGGGATACCTTCGAAGAGAGGAATTGATTTTTGAATCGATTTAGTGCTAGGAACGGAACCAATTTCCAAGAATCCATATAGAATGATAGCTCAACAGCTGGTTGAACTTAAATTTTAGTTGGAAGAGCTTTTGGAAAAAGGTTTGATTCATCCTAGTGTTTCGCCTTGGGGTGCTCCAGTGATCTGTGTCAAGAAATAAGACAGTTCCTTTAGACTTTGTATTGATTATAGGCAGTTAACCAAGGTCACAATTAAGAACAGGTATCCTTTCCCTAGAATTGATAACTTGTTTGACAAAGTCAAGGGTGCTCGAATCTTTTCAAAGATTGATCTGAAATCTGGGTATCATCAACCTAGAATCCAAGAAGCTAATATCCATAAGACAACTTTTCACACCAAGTATGAACACTACGAGTTCACAGTGGTACCTTTTGGGTTAACTAATGCACCTTCTGTATTCATGAGCTTAATGAATGGTGTATTTAAGACTTACCTAGATAAATTTGTACTGGTATTTCTGGATGATATTTTTGTGTATTCTAACTCTGTTGAGGAGCATGAGCAGCATATAGAGCAGGTTTTGGAATGCCTTCATAGGAACAGATTGTATGCCAATCCTGAGAAGTGCGAATTTTTCAAATCGGAGATTTCCTACTTAGGACATATCATTTCAGGAGATGGAATCTTGGTAGATCCATCAAAAATTTGAGCTATTGTTGATTGGCCAGCACCTACGAATCTATCTGAGGTTCGAAGTTTCATGGGTTTAGCAGGCTATTATAGTAGATTTGTATTAAATTTCTCTAGTATAGCACATCCTATCACATCTCTTAAGAGAAAAGGGAAGAAATTTTTGTGGACAGATGAGTGCAAGGAAACATTTCAGTTTCTTAAGGAATGTTTGACCAGTGCACCAGTTCTAGCAGTCCCTGATTCTTCTAAGGAGTTCGTGGTTTGTACTGAGGCATCATTGGATGGCTTAGGGGCAGTTTTGATGCAAGAGGGATGTGTCATAGCTTATGAGTCCAAAAAACTAAAGAGTCATGAGGTGAATTACCCTACTCATGATCTTGAACTTGCTGCGATTATGCATGCTTTGACCAAGTGGCGACATTTTCTTCTAGGTCAACATTTTGAGTTACATTCTGATCATCGAAGTCTTCAGTGTCTTTTCACGCAACCAGACCTCAACGCTAGACAACGAAGATGGATGGAATTCTTGTGTGAATACGCCTTCGAGATTAAATATGTGCAAGGGAAGGAGAACGTGGTTGCTAATGCTCTTAGCAGAAGGCGACATGAACTATCTTCTTTGATCTTAACTATGGATCTTAAGGATAGGATCTTACATAACCTTTTCACAGATCGTTGGTTTCAGGATGTTAAGGGAATTGTTAATAGTGGCATTGTTTTGGAAGGACGTTTTGAGGGTTATTCAGTGAATCCTAAAGGTTTGCTGCTGTATAGAGGGAGTGTGTACGTTCTAGAGTTGGGAGATTTGGGAGTTTTGGTTATGGTTGAGGCCCACAAAGCACCATATTCGGCACATTCGGGTGTTAAGAAAATGCATGTTGATCTTAAGCAGCATTACTATTGGCCTGGAATGAAGAGAGACATAGTAGATTTTGTGGCTCGATGCTTGGAATGTCAGTGAGTTAAGGCTAAACATCAGCACCCTGCAAGTTTATTGCAGCCACATAGCATTCCAGAATGGAAATGGGACACCATTTCGATAGATTTTATTACTGGATTACCTATGACAACTCGAAGGCATGATGCTATTATGGTGGTAGTGGACCATTTTTCGAAGGTTGCTCATTTTATTCCTGTTAGGTCATCCTATAATGCAGCAATGGTTGCCAAAGTTTATATGGAATAGATAGTTAAGTTACACGGAATTCCTAAAAAGATTATTTCTAATAGGGATCTAGTGTTTACTTCATCTTTATGGAGATCCATGTAGCGAGAGTTAGGTACTCAGCTGAATTTTAGTTTAGCCTATCACCCTGAGATGGATGGACAAACTGAACGTGTCAACTAGATTCTAGAAGACATGCTTAGGATGTACGTAATGGATAGACAGAATAAATGGGAGGAGTATTTACACTTAGTTGAGTTCGCCTATAACAATGGATATCACAGTTCCATAGGTATGGAACCATTTCAAGCATTGTATGGAAGACCCTATAGGATGCCTCTCAGTTGGGATAATTTGGAGGACAGAACTCTTCTAGGACCTGATATGTTGCTATATTTTGAGTAGTAGGTTAAGAGGATCAGAGAGCATCTTATTACTACTCAGGATAGGTAGAAGAAATATGCTGATAAGAATAGAATCGACCGTTAATTTTTGGTTGGAGATAAAGTGTTTCTTCGAGTTAGGCCGCATAAGAGTCTGATTCGTTATGGAAAGGGATGCAAGTTAGCACCATGATTTGTTGGTCCGTTTGAAATTCTAGAACGGATTGAACCTGTTGCCTACAAACTTGCCTTGCCACTGAGTCTTTCATGCATTCATAATGTTTTTCATGTTTCTATATTGTGTAAGTATATTCCTGATATTGCTCATGTGCTGAACTGGAAAAATTTGCAGATTGTGGATGGTCAGATCATGCCAGAACCAGTGCAAATCATGCAAAGCAGAACTATGAGTCTAAGAGGAAGAGATATAAGGCAGGTAAAAGTCCTTTGCGATCCCAATGATGATTCATCTGCAACCTAGGAGGACACTGAATTGATGAGAGCAACTCATCCGCATTTGTTTGCTGACTTCCAGGAGAAAGTCAAAGCCTAGTGGGGGAGGGTGTCATGCCTGACCGTTATTTTAGTTTTACTACATTTTAAACTTTGTGACTATAAGTTCTTTTTGAATGATTATGTTTCTGTTTCAGAAATTCCTCAATTTTATTTTGATAAAGACATATATGAATCTGATAAACTCATGAGATTTCTAGTTTTAAAGTTATTGTTCTATACTGTTTTCAAGAAGATTATGATTGGAAAACAATTCTGAGAAAACTTTAAAGGTAGTTCAGACTTTATGGTTATCATTTTCATATTCTATGGTGCATCAGTATTAGGATAATTCACTATTTAGTGGATATTCATTGATCATAAGTATTTCCCTAACACTCTTTCTTTTTTTGTAATATTTATATATGTGTGTGGCATATTAAGTTTATGTTGTAATAAATTGTTAATATGTTAAATGTTACAATGTTCATTTATAGAAATTATATATATATATATAATATATATATATATATATATATATATATATATATATATATATATATATATATATATATATATATAGTTTCATATTTTGAGGTTTCATCGATATCTAAAAATTATATATTTATTCTTTATATGTTATTAATTAAGTTGGGGTTTAAAAACCCGCTATGGTTACTAGCATTATGCATAGCATATTATATTTTCTAAATATCTAAGGGTACTAACCTAAAACCCTAATTGGAACTCGATGCTTTGAATCAGTTTTATTGTTGAAGTTTTAAAAGCCCTATATGGCGGTGGCAAGTAAACTGATTGTGTACTTGGTAGTGAAGTGTCTCAATTGTATTCAATGTTTATTTATGAGGAATTATTTCATTGAAGTAGTCGGCCATTTTTGTTTGCGAATGTTTGAGTTTTAGTTGTGTTTGGGCCAAGAATTTGGCCGTATTGCTCTGTATGTTATGCATCTGTGAAGCTTATTGCTAAGATTTAGCATCATGGAGGATTTGGTGGATAAGGAATTCATGCTTATGAAGCCGTGTATTGTTGGATTCTAGATTATCAATTATTATCAGTGTTTCTAGTTTGGAAGATTGGTTTTGTTTGGTATCTGGGGCTTTGGCAATGATTTTTGGTTGCAGAGCATCTTTGGGCATCGACTGTTTATTTTAGGTAGGGGGCTTTTCTTTATCCTTATCCCTATGTTGTTGTGTATGTTCTATATTGACAATTGTAAATTTTTGAATGTTAGGGTTGTTCTGTTGAAGGATTTTCATGTCGACACCTAAGGGTGGGAGTATGCAGGGTTCAGCAATGAAGTTGCTGAGTTATGTGTATCTCCACACTCGGATGTGGTTATGGAAGTTACTTTGGTATAATCTTGACATTTTGTCATACATTTGTCATACGACTTATGTTATAGTTACATTTTGAAATGGCTTTAGTTTGGCTCATGTCTATTTGCAAAAGCAGGGTATTTACATACTCATGTTCAATATATGATACGTATGGTTGTGTCATTGTTTATATATAATTTATGGTTTCACAAGGTCGAACCCTGTAAGAAATACGTGCTAGTTATTGTATAAACTCACATGAACTAAGTGTTTAGTGTAAGAACAACCATTTTCATGAACTCAAGGCATAAATATGGATTAGAGTGGTTTTTCTAGTTATGATGCGTAAAAATTTTTTTTTTTTAAAATGAAAAAATTGGGTTGTATTTAACTAATATTTTGAGAAATTGTTCACAACAGAATATGGTAATATCAGATAAACCAGAACATTGATAGTTACTATTATTTCAATAACTACATGGCTATTATGTGAACAGTCAGTATGCATCTTATGATATAGGGATTTTACATTCTAATTTACTATTGGAAATTGGTATGCTGAAAGTCTCATTGCATTTTGTGAATTGTATTTTAAATTGAGTTTACATATTATGTCTTTATATGTTGTTATAATTCAAAGTGGGTGGTGGCTTATTGTAAAACAACGATGTAACTTCTATAGACGCTTGCCTTTTATTAACCTCATTAATGGTTTTTTTTTAAAAGTAATGACTGAACTTAGTTTCTATTATGTTTAATTTTTGTTTTGAAGTGCTTAATGGTATTTATGGATCATTTTGACTTAAGATGTTTCAAACAGAATTTGTTTATTATAAAGATGTATTTCAGTTTATAATTGAAATGGGAAGTTGTTTCGTATATGAGGCAGATTTATGATATATGTTTGATGATGTGTCAATTAAACCAAGAATATC
Source organism: Cupressus sempervirens (assembly GCA_028749045.1). Classification (NCBI taxonomy): domain Eukaryota; kingdom Viridiplantae; phylum Streptophyta; class Pinopsida; order Cupressales; family Cupressaceae; genus Cupressus; species Cupressus sempervirens. The sequence goes on along the minus strand of CM053790.1, from coordinate 549,343,481 downwards.
ATATGAGCATTTTTTTTTTATCCTAGTCAGTTCGAAAGATAAATTTAGTTTATTATGACAGTAGGAATAAGTAGTATAGTACTATGACTGGTAAATATCATTAATATGATGTATTGGTTTAGTTATATTTACGAGAACATAATATTGTAGTATTTAATTCTATTGTTATAATAGTCTAAGTTACTTTTGAATTTGGCAGTAATAGATAAGACTTTCACAAGATGAAGAATGTAATATCATGAGAAAACTAAATGGTTATTTTTTGCTTGTGCATTCTTAGAATATCTGTTTGATGTGGATTTTAAGGATAGCTGTAATGAACGTATATCGAGGTGGTTGAATATCGATTTATTTTATTCAGTTAATTAATTCAGTGATAACTTTAAAATAAATTGGGTGGGTTAATTTCATATAAAAGATAATTGGCCTTACCTATGACTTAAACATATATGGTTAAGTATGGAGAACAAGGCATATCTCTATTCTGCCATTAAAAAGTATAATAAAGATTTTCGTTATGTGTTGACTTTGAGCATACAGTACAAGGATGCAGAATCTTAGTGCCATAACGATGACACCTCAGTATATATATGCTTCATTTACGGGTTATTCTTAGTGTGAGTTTAAGTTTGCATTTTTAGGTAAATGTTTACTTCTTGCATATTAATTTCAGAATTGCACTATGTTAAGTGGATCAGATATCTACATTATGGATATGTATATGTTTATTCTAACATGTATGCAGGCAGATTAAGCTTTTTAACTCAGTGTGTACTGAGCTCTCCCTTCTTTGTGTTGTGTTGTACTTCTGTTTGTTTTTATAGTGCTTCGAGTTGATTAACATGTAGCTTAAGGATGAATACTGAAGTTACTTCTTATAGAAAAAATTGTATCTTGTATAGTCCATATGATGGACATTAGTGTTAAAGGAAAAAATGTTGTACTTAATTATTGTACTAAACTCTGTGTATTCACATTATTGTAAAATGTACTTGGATGATATCATCTTTCGTTTTGAGGATTTCAGATCGAGCGAAGCTCAATCATTGTACTATGGTAGCCATAAGTTGATTTCAAAAAAAAAATTGTTGCATTTTTGGAATTGTTTTATTTTGTTTATAGAGTCTTTCGGTTTTGTCTTGTGAGGCTTTACATTTTGGTATCAGAGCGCAGTTTAGTATAACCAGGACTCTGGGGTTATAGGGTTTAACCCGACATCGATGCGTTATTAATAGATTTTTTTTGTTTTTAGGTTGCTATCATGCCTCTTGTCACTAGAGGAACTCGTGGATGTGGCATACCTGAGGACAACTTTGCTGGCAAAGTCAAAGGCTGAGGTAGGGGCAGGGGTTGTGGTAGAGGTCCTAGGTACTAGAATGATGCTGGGAATGATCAGTTTGATCAGAATGTTGGGGTTGGAAACAACCAGGATAACCAAGCTGAGCAGGCTATGGTGCTTCAGAGGATAATGGAACATGTTGATACTATTGAGGCTAATAACGAAATTCCTGGTGGGGGAGCGAATGATAGGAGACCTCTTGTGCAGGGCATTAACCTTCCTGTAGAGGAAGATCCAGTGGCAAGAGCTCAGCTCAAAGATCTTTCCAAGATGAAAGGACCTTTGTTCTATGGTACGGAACAGGGTACAGCGGCATAATCTTTGCTGCTTAATATTGAGCGATGTTTTGTCTTACACTGTTGCCTGAGTAACGTGAAGGTTAGATGGATAGTTATGCATTTGAGAGGATTTGGTTGCTTGTGGTGGGAATAGGAGTTGGAAAAGCTTGGCATAGATATCTCTCTGGTCACTTGGGAGCTCTCTGTTGAGCGTTTCAAGGAGAGATTCATGTCAGAGTATTAGCGTCAGGCCCGTGCTGAGGAGTTCTTTCAAATTATGTAGTCTGGCTCTATAGTGGAAGCTTATGAATGGAGCTTCTACGAGCTTAAGAAGTTTTTTGGGTGGGCAGAAAATAATAAGGCTTTGATACAGCACTTCATCAGAGCTCTTATGCCCAAGATCGGGGAGGAAGTGAGAACTTTCAAACCATTGACTATGCAGGAAGCTTTGGAGCGAGCAAAGCTCATTGAAATGAAGTCTAGATATCATGGGGCTTCATACAAAACCAGCATGAATCCACCTACTCCCCTTAATCATTATGACTTACATTTTAGCAATGTTATATGTTTTGGTCTTTTTAAGTGCCTCAGCTTCACCCCAAATACCTGTTATGCTCTTATGCCTTTATTCCACATCCTGTTTTGTATTTAGAATGGGATATTAGATATTATTGTTCTTGGTTCACCCTTGTTCCATGTATTTTATGGAAAATGCAATAGTCTATGTCTACTCACATCTTATGGGACTCGATGGTAATGATCTCCTTCTTTAATGTGCTTTGGCCACATGGAATCTGTGATGATCTTCCCTATGTCCATGATTTGACCACAGATGGAACTTATTATGCCATCCTTCATATCTTTAATGTTGATGCTGACACTTTCCTTGCTCCACGTATTTAATACGAATTTGATGTCTTTCCTTAATCTGTCTTTCATTACATGGTTCAGTGAATATCTTTTTTTTTCAATGTGTCCTTCGTTACCTCTGCTTTTATATGTGTTGCTTAGTGTGGGCCAATAGTCACGTCCTTAGGTGTTAACTAATTAATTTGTTATAGTTATGTTAGATTATATATTATATCATATATTGTTATTATTATTATATGTTATTTAAATATTATTGTTATCATATATATTTATATATGTTATATAATATTATATGTTATGATAACATATTTAAATATATGTTATGTAAATATAATACCATATTGTATTATCATTTATATTAATTCTTGTATCATTAATATATATAATATTATATTGATTAATTTATTAATCGATTTATTATCATTAGTTATTAATATTGTATATAGTCAAATGTGATAATATTTAAATATATTATAATCTTTATTGGTTTATATTGTAATTATAATATTTATTATTAAAATATATGTCAAAATTTGGGATATTACAGCTACCTTTGTAGCAGCAACATACTCTACCTCTATAGTGGATAAAGCATTAACCTTCTATAACCTAGAAACCCAGCTCATGGCTGCCCCACCAACAATAAATACATAACCTATAGTACTTCGGCTAGTATCAATATCCCCTACCAAATCTAAGTCAACATATCACTGTAAATTAGTAGTAGAGCCCCCAAAGTGTAAACACTTACTGGATGTTCCTCTCAAACATCTAAAAATCCAGTTTACTGCATTTAATGCTCAATTCCTAGATGACTCATATGCATGTTCTGAAATATCTATCCATGTACATACCATAGCATACATCAAGCTTCCTAGAGCTAAACTATAAGATACCATAGACATCTTATCCTCCTCTTCTTGTGTCTTGGGACACATCTCCTTAGTCAACTTCAAATGACTAGGTAAAAGTGTTTTGACAACTTTAGCATTCTCCATAGAGATACATTGCAACACCTTTGCAATATAATCAACCTGAGATAATGTCAATTTCCTATTCTTCGTATCTCTAGAAATCTTCATACCAAGAATTTTCTTTTCTATCCGCAAATCCTTCATAGAAAATGCATGTGCTAATTGGCATTTCAGCCCCTTAATGCGATCCATGTTAGACCCAACTACAAGCATATCATCAACATATAAACATCAAACTAGCAGTTGCATGCTTTTGTGCATGCAACAATGAGCCAATAGGAAAGACAAACTAAAATTTAAGATAAATTTTCTATGTAAACTTAAAATAGAGTTAAGAAATAGTCAAAATCAAACCCCATGTACTTATTGTAAAGTTACCAACAGAAAATGACATTCATTCATGTGATACATGGAACATGAAAAAATATGGTATAAGCTTCATGGAAAATAAGCTTACAATTTCAATTGAAATTTTGTAATGTAGATCTTTGAATCTCTAAAATGTTACAATTGAGTGCTCCAAAAAAATTTGAGTTAGCACATAAGATCAACAAATAAAAAGTCAACCCAATAATGGAAGTGTAACCATTGATCATGGAAATATGATTTTATTTCCCTGATATAATTTGTATTGGTTGTTCCAATTGATCATATCCATTGGTGCATTTGGAAGCCATAGAAAACCACGCATATGAGTGGAAGTTTGTTGTTTCCACTCGTTCCTACACTAATAATCATTTATAGGACCAACACTTTTAGGTAGCTCAACTTCCATGCGAGGTAGGTGGATACCAAATTTTGTGATTTGGTTGGGTGAGAAAGGTGATTTCTCTTCTTACATATTTTTTCTAAGTATGTACAACACAAATAAAATTTATAAGAAATTAAAAATGTAATTAAAAACCAATTTCTTATAAATTACTATAAGTGTATACTTTTTGGCAAGTGTTCTATACTATATGTTACAATCAATGATAACAATTAAATATATAAATACAATAGATTCATACAAAAAATAGATTCATATTTTTAAAAAAATACTAATAGATTCATATTAATTCTATTAATTTGTTATTTAGTCAAAGAAAAATAAGAAATAATTTTTTATTTCAAACTACACACTTCAGAATTTACAATATAAGTAAAACAAATTTGAAATATAAAAAAATTAAAGTTTTACTATACTTACGTAAAAGGGTAAAGTAAAATGAATAATAATATTTTATTTAATTCTATTAATTTTTAATTTAATCAAAGAAAAATAAGAAATCAATTGAGTTTTCAAACTAAACTTCAGAATTTAGAATGTAAGTAAAATAAATTTTTAAAAATTAAAAGTAAATTTACTATTGCTACTTTATCATAATTAAATTATGCATTGCTGATAGAAGTGCAACAAACTTCGTTATTTATTTATTTAATCATAATTTAAAAAGTGCCTTGAAGTAAATTTATTTAAGTTCTAAATGCAATTTTGAAAAAATGTGAATGGAAACTCACTAGATTATTTGTCCCCCTTTCATTTGTAGGAACATATCTCACATCATTTGACACCTCATTTGACATTGTATCTTATAGAGTATTTGATATTGAAGACCAAAGACATCAAAACTTAGTGACATAGACATGCATATGGAAAATACAGTTACATATAAGAATATTAAAATTTAATGGAAAATGATTCAATGACATTACAATTGACATGCATATGGAGATTATAATTTTAAAATTTAAATGATAACTTATAGTAATTGTGGTTCCTTCATTGCTCAAGTTTATGGTTAGTGCATGGTTGGAATTCATGGAGGTTGTAGGTGTCGACATAGTAACTTGAATGAATAGGAAAGCAACATACAAACATGTCAATAAATAGAATGAAAACTATCCGATTTAAAATGTCAATAAATTAAATTAACCCTATCGACTTCAAAATTATGAAGTGTAGTTTTAAATTTCTTTTATATAAATTTTTTAATTAAATAATTAATTTATAGATGAATAGAGTTATTATATTTAATTTGTATCACATTCTATTATATAATTTATATCTTTACAATAAATTGAAGTGTATATTTTGAAATCATTTTATATTTTATATCAATTGATTGTAAATGATGGTTATATACATAAATAATAATAATTTTTAAATATGCATTGAAATTTATATATAATATATAGTTTAAAATAAAATTACACCATACTATTCATTTTTAATTATTATATTTTATTTTTTATTATATAAACTTTAATAATATTTATTTACAATTTTATATGATATGATATATAGTTTAAAATTACTTAATTTATTATAATATAATAATGAATAAAATTTATTTTTTAGAAAACAATTAATAATTGTAAATAAAGTGATAGAGTTAAATCAATAATGGTTCCTACCTCTTCTCTATTTATTTACAAAAATTAGATAGTTTAGAATAAAATTACACTCTATTATTCATTTATAATAATTATATTATTTATTTATGTCACATACAATTTAATAATATTTATTTAAATGTTCATATAATGTATAGTTTTAAATTAGTTCACATATTATAACATAATTTTTATTTTTAAAGAAATATTTTTAAAAATTACAAATTGTTCTAATAAAAAATATTGTTGTGATCAAAAGATCAAAAAATAGAAAACTAAAACTTTCAGTTTATTTGAGAAGTAATCTAGCTCATTTTCATAGATTGCAGATACTATAAATAATTATTTTGAAAATGTTTACTTGATCAGACATGTCTATTGCTACTTTAAATTCGATAGAAGCAACAACAGACAGTCACGAATGGTGAAACACTAGTCACGTTAATAGAACAAATTAAAAATTTAAACAATTTAAATTTTTTAATTTTCAGAACAATTTCTAGATTATTCTATAGATTTTTTTCAATCAACTTTTGAAATTATACTTATTAGAATTAATATCAACAGAATGAAAATAAGGAAATACGAGATAACTAATTAATGTTGCAAACGTGAAAGTTAAAGTTATTGTTTTTAACAAAAAAATGTGTCATGCCACCTAGGCAAACTAAAATTTGTAGGAAAAACCTACAAAAATCAGATCAGGAGCAAACATTCCCAAAGCTACAACCAAAACCTTTTCTGAAAAATACATAATACTGAACATTTTGACTTTCTTTATACTCAAACAACAATTATATTTTTCTCAAAAAATATTCAAGCAAAGCAAAAACAAAATTCTGAAGCCACATATGATGACTATTTCTAAAAGAAAATGACAACAGAACAATAGAAAAAATAAATGAGAAGAAATACAAATACCTTCATAGCAGAATCGCTCGCCTTTGCATCCATATCAGAAACTTAAAGGAAAAAGCTCATAAATTAATTTAATTAAAATTGATGAAAGATTAGACAGTGAATTTTCTTCAACGTGTAGATTGCATAAGAAAGTTGAAGCTATCGATAGACATTTATAGAAATTAACAAAAAGCATTAGAGAATTAGCAAGTTAAATAAAATTAGAAAGGAGAGAATTAGAAACGTAATAGTAAAATAGAAAGTTTATAAAAAAAGGATATTATTTTAAAAAAATGCAAAAAAAATCGTTTATAGAATATTTCTAAAAAATGACTTCTATTGGAAAAGCTCCCATCAAATAGAAATCCATTTGGGCTGACAACTTTTCCATCGAAATTAAGTTTTTTGGGGAGCAAAGCTCCCACATAAAGCCTATCGGCTTAATAATGTAGCTATCATTATCCAACCTCTTCAAATAAACACAACGATTTGAATGACACCTATTGTATCTATGCTCATGCATGAACCTATCAAATTTCAAATACCATTGCTGAGGTGTTGCTTTAAGCCATATAAAATTTTCTTCAATGGTGTAGGGGCATCTGAGGGTCAAGGTTGTTGACTCAGATGAGGGTTTTGGTCAAGATTTAATTCTAAGGATCATAACTTTTGACTTGGATATGGGTTTTAGCTGAAATTTTACAGGTAGTTGCACCAAAAGGAGTTATTTGGATTGTCGATGAGCTTAGCTCGATAGGTGGTCATTTTGACATTTTTTCGGGAGCCTAAAATCTCATCTTGACCTTTGAAATTGGCTTTTTGTGTTTTTTTCCAATTTTTTTAGAAATTTGTTTTTGAAATAAATACAAAATCATATTTTTTGATTTTGTTTATTAGTTGGCAATTTGTCTTGCTTTAGTTGGGGGCTTTTCCTAGGAAAAATTGGGATTCGTAGGATGAGTTCTAAAAATTACTAAAAATGAAAAAATCTATTTTTCCTAAAAATCTGTAATGCTACACTAAGCATAAATCAAAAACTTAAAAAGAAAGAACAAGTACCATAAACATAACAATTTTTTTTATTTAAATCAACTTATTGAAAGAACAAATACACAGATTGAATCACTCTCAATCTGAAAACCTCAAAATGAAAGATGATATCATCCTAGTACATATCCATTATAATGTGAATACATATAGAGTTTAGTAAAATACTGAAGTACAATTTCATTTCTAATCACCTACGTCCAACATAGGGAATCTAAATACTGTTTCAAGAAGTAACATCAATAGTTATTCTTATCTACTTGCTAAACAACTTGAAGCACCTGTAAAACACACAAAAATACAACACAACACAAAAGGGGGCTCAGTACACACTGAGTTGAAAAGCATAATCCACCTGCATACATGTTAGAATAAACATATATATATCCATAATGCAGATATCTGATCCATTTAACATAGTGCAATTTCGAACTTAATATGCACAAAGTAAACATTTACTTAACAATGCAAATTTAAACTTGCACTACGAATAACTCGTAAATGAATCATATATATACTAAGGTGTCATTGTTATGGCACTAAGATTCTGCGTCCATGTATGGTATGCTTATAGTAATCACATAACGGTATTCTCTATTATACTTGTTAATGATAGAATAGAGATATGCCTTGTTCTCCATACTTAACCATATAGGTTTAAGTCATAGGTAAGGCCAATTATCTTTTATATGTAATTAACCCACCCAATTCATTTTAAAGTTATCACTAAATTAATTAACTGAATAGGATAAACCAAATTCAGCCACCTCGATATATATTCATCACATGTAACGCCCCGCAAAGGGATCCAAAGAATTAACATAGAGTTTCACTAAGTTTGGTAACACAAATTTTTTTTTTTTTTTTACATGAAAGTAAATACCATACATAACTTATTCTCAATAATGGAAGCAATAGCAATGTCCATCTGAGAGTAAACATAACATACATAACATATTACATTCTTTAAAGATCCCTTAACATTGAATTACATACAAGAATCCATCTAGTACAACATCCACATGAAATAATAATGATAAGTCCAATGTTTAAACGTTACATTTCCAAATGCTCAATCATCCACTATACATGTCACAAGGTATGACAAGCTCAAAGAATATACATATGTGAAATAAGGTACATCATCCTATTCTAATCCATGATACATCAAAGACAATCACATGATACACATGATACACCATCATAGAATACATATACATCCATCATAAAATAAAACATAATAAACTAAGTGCATGGTTCCTCCCAATCGTCAATAGCATCATTAGACCATCGTGGGCCCTAGCCATCCCTCTGTGCGTAACATCCCAAATCATCTAAGAGATCATCGATATTAACATAGTAGGAATGTCAGTCCTAATATATACAACATCATGTGTAGAAAGTAATCTAACATGCAAATATAAGCATAAGATAACATCATCTAACATATGCTAATCATCAATGAAAGGATACATATCCACCATCACGAAGGACGCATCAACCACGATGTCTCAATGAGTCTCAAATGATAAGAGTGGAAAATACACTATCACCCGACCGCGTGGTACCTAAGTGGTCCACTCCCATCGTGCTGAGGAGATAATCCCAAGTCCAAAACAAGCTATCCAAAATGACATAGCACAAATCTCTATAAGTCCAGGAATCCTAAAAGTATACTAACTCAAAGGTTCCAATCACAAAACTGACATCTACTTCCCAGAGGCACACAATGACATGTAGGAACCTACTATGCAAGCGGGAAAGTGTCATCGCATTTATCACGTACAAGTTACCCTGGCAGTTAGCTAAACTCCATGGGTCCATACTGATCTCATGCGGCCACTAGGATCCTCTCATACTGACAAGCCATACTATGGAATGCAAGGTCGCAACCATGCATCTCACTACTCCCATCCTAGCCTGTACAAGCACTCAAGGCATGGGCAAGAACAAAACACTTATCTTTTTAGGTTCATTTAGTTAGTATTAGGTGTGAATGTTATCACTTATTAATCCAACTTACAATGAGTTACCCTGGCAGCCTCTTAGGACCCCAGCCCCCATTGCAAGTCACTTCCCGTAACTACATGCAGATATCCTACCCTAATGCTCATGGACTCATAAATATCAAAATTACAAAAGATAATCCATAATAAAATCATCAAATATGCATAAAAGCATCAAATCTCCATGAGCAAACATCCATAGAAAATCATGAACACAATAGCTCTCTATTGGCAACTGAAGTATCATTGATAATCAAATATCCAATGGTTCTCAATAACCAAAATATATCTCAATCATACTGATCAAAGACTCCAAAAATGATTGAGTCAAACATGTCACAACATAACATCATCAAGAATAAATCCACATTTCAGTCCCATCATGGCGACTAGAAAATAACCAACGATAACTGATCGATGACCAAAAATAATGGTTAAGTCAAGTGTCTCATAAATAAGAACCTCAACTATAACAATCAGTATTCACATACAATACATAGAGCATTCCATCACATAACCATGGTTGGGTTTATAAAGATCGAGATTAAAACATCATCATGACATCACAATCACAAAACCCCCAAGCCTCTGGTAGACGTCCTATAACTGGTTAACACTAGTCAACCCAAAACCCAAAATAATAGCTTAAAGAATACACAATGTAAACACATGTTTTGGTTTTGCTAAGTTTTCAATTTTGAATTCAAATGCAAAAGTCTCAGTTTACGTTTCCAAGTTTAGAGAAAGAATTAGAGGAACATTTTGTATGTTTTTCCATGTATTGTTTTTGGATGGATAAAAGTTTTCCTTTAAAAGTCTAAAATCCAATTTCCAATTACAATATTATGTTGACCCACCAACTTTTAATTAAATTTCATATACTTTATATATTTTATAATTTAAAACTATCAATTAAATTTTAATAGTTAAATTATAAAATTATAAACTTATTCATTATTATAAACAAAGAATTCTTAAATCTTTTATCAAATAATTTTAAATTTATTAATAAAATATTTACATATTACATATATACATATATATATATTTATATTTAAATATATATATACATACATATATAATATATAAATATTTATTATTATTGAATAACATCGATATTTATTATTATCGCATTTTATAAAATCGAATAACATCGAATTCGATTGAAACGAAATAACATATGAAAATCGATTACGATTCCATTTATATCAAATGTTAAAAGAAATTTTAAACAAGCATATATATGTGACCCGCGAATCGCAGGGTACACTGCGGTCGCAGGTACACTGCAGACCGCAGGTACTCTACGGTACTGCAGTCAGTTTGGCATTGCCACCAACAGGGGTGGGAAAAAATTCACGTCCCCTCCGCCCATTCACATTTTAAATTATATTTTTAAATGTTGCATTTTATTAAAACGCCTTCCTTGATCGTGATGCGTCATTCGCTCGCTGTGAAATATGTGACATTCAGATTTTTAATGAAATACATATATATATATGTATATATGCATACATATATGTATATATATATATATATATTAAAGTATATATGTATATATATATACAAAATTTAATCAAATATCATAGTTTATAGACATATATATATATATATATAATTGAATATGTGTGTGTGTGTGTGTGTGTGTGTGTGTGTGTGTGTATTCAGATTTGGAAATATATATATATAAATTTCAGTTCTCAAAATTTTCCTATAAGTTTTTAAATCACAAAATTATCCAAATATTAATCTAATGGATTTGGCCACAATTTAAAACCCTAGCCCAATCTTCCTTTAAGATCTATGCAAATAAAATTCTCAAATAAATTTAATTGCCCATATTGAAAATGCATAAAAATATGAAATTCCTCAGAAGACATACGGAAGACACGAAGAAGACAGGGAAAGCAAGATGCGAAAATAGCATAAGTAAAATCACAAGAATCTACCCAGATTTTGATGCTAAATCGCTCTTCCTTAGAAAACCCGTAGAGCAAGCTCCCTTCTTCAGAACTCTCGAATCATCCAATGCTCCAATTGCACTCCAAACGCTATGTCTAAGCTTCTAGGAATGCCTGAATATAAAGAGCTCTCAGGAAACCTCTAGAATGCTTCTAGAAATAGCTAGAAGGTGTCACCAACTAAGCATGGGTCTTTTCCAACCTTTTTGATGAGCCATAGGGCTGTAGACACCATGTGCTTAATTGATGCACTAACCCCCATGTTGTTGACACAAGAGAAATAGAAAATGCGTTAATTCCCATGCAAGCTTATAACTCCAATTTACTTTTTAAATAATTTCTATTTAAATTTTATAACTTTCATTTTAATTTTTATAACTTTTATTATTATTATTTTATTTATTACTTTATTATTATTTTATAATTATTATTAATTTTAATTTACTAATTTTCTTTTGTTTAATTCTTTTTCCTCAATTAATTCTCATTTAATTAATTATAATCACAATAACAAAAATCATGATATTTTATTATTTTTCTCAAATAATTAATTTATTAATTAAATCCATTTATTAAGACTTAATTAATAGAAAATTCACCATAGACCCCCAAGATAAAATATGAAAACCCATCATAGAGCAAATCATACAAAATCAGTCTAAAGAGTTAAAAATCATGAAATATGTCATCCGACACATTCAGTGGGTATTCAACTCAGATACTTGTCCTAACTCACTAGGACAAATGGTTTTAGGGTTTGGGATTTGGACTTGAGAATTTATCTCCCTTCTCTTATCATTGAGATAGTATAATAGGGTACGCTCATCCTGGCAATTCATGGAAGTCGATACCCGATACCTGCAACCTTCAAAAAAACCATGCATGTACATACAATATATATATAGTGCTAAGCTAAACAAACAATGGTAGGAAGTGGTGCATCGTGTAGATCCCGACTAAGCAGGTGACTATGACTCCCTTCCTTAACCACATCAAAAATGCCATACAATAAGAAAACACACACACCATACACATGCAAGTATGGGATAAGTATCCATAATAAAACACATGAGATAATAAACCATCTAACTAATCATCATTAACAACTGAAAATAATATAATGATCATCATGTATGCATGAAATGTAAAGTCTAAATGATCACATCATATAACCACTGAATCCATAACATAATGTCTGATAGTCTCAAAACAATACCACTAATCCATCAACATAATACTAGTGAATCAAAGTCTGATAATAACAACAACAATGAGTCTAGAAAAGATGTGAATGAGGGTAGGCACTATATCACAAATATTCTTAAATACACATCAAACAGATATACTAAGAATGTACATGCAGCAGATATAAAATCAGTATACAACATGATACTACATCCTATAATCCATTTGTAACACATCTTATTCTGCCAATTTCAAAGGTAAATATAGATAATTAAAATAGCAGAAATTAAACCTATAATATCAAGATCACGTAAATACAATTGAACTATTGTCTCAGCTCAATGATACTTACAAAATCTTCACACTATACATTCAATTTCCTGTCGACCTAACCATCTACTCTTAACTTCGAAATGACCAAGATAATAAATCAAAATGCACATGCTATTCTTGCTTTAAATGATATATCATCAAACATATATCATAATCTGCCTCAATACTTGAAACGAATTTCTATTTCAATTATGAACTGAAAACATCTTTATAATAAAAGAATTCTGTTTCAAACATCTTATGTCAGAATGATTCATAAATGCTATTAAAATATTTCATAATCAAAATTAAACATAATAAAAATTAAGTACAGTCAATACTTATCAAATGATCATTAACGAGGTTATTAAAATACAAGTGTCTATTGAAGTTTCACCTTTGTTTGACAAAAAGCCACCACTCATTTATAAATACAACAACATATAAAAACACAATATCTGAAAACATTATAAAATGTGATTCATAGAATTTGCATTGCAACTTCATCATGCCAATAATCAAAATAGTTAGGATGTAATTTTCCCTCTACTATAAGATGTAAACTATTTGTTCACATAATGACTACATTGACATTGAAACAACAACATATCCCTATATCTTTATTTATAAAATAATGTCATATATAGTTGCAAACTATTTCACTAAACATCAGTTATATAAAACCCAGTTTTCCATCAAATTTTAATGGACAAATTATGCTATCTCTATGTTGTCTCTATTAGTTTCGAGTTTCACATAAAAAGTTCACATAATGCTACCCTCGATAACTATTCACAATAGAAACCATGTTTATCCAACAACTAAAACTCAACTAAGCATATATCCATATTTTCTTATTGAAAACAATTTCAATTTTAATAATACTAAATTATGTTGTCGCAACTAAATTTCTATTTGATTCGAACTCTCTCTTAACTGTCTGATACAATGTCACGACTGGTGTTAGCAATTAAATAAGTTCCAAATGTCATATGATTACCATAATATTTGATAAGCAATTTGAACCTCATTACATTTCAAAAAGTATCGGCAATCAACAACATATTAATCACCAAACAACACTATAACACAATATCGATAACTGTTGGTTCAAACATAATTTACGTTTCATGCTAACTATTTGATGTAATGTCTGCTCTCATTTTTAAATAGTTGCTTGATAGTTGGTTTATGTTATGTAATTTGCCTACCATTTAAGACTTTCTTAATACCCATGTTTTAATACAATCACTGTGGGTCAAACATAACTTAGCACCCGTGATTGATATTTTCATAAGTCAAGCTCGGATTTTACATCCCCAACCTTATGCAAACTGAATAAAAATAACAGTACCTCTATCATCAAGTAAGTTATTTGATATTACAACTAAACTCTTAGTCCATGCTACTATATAAGAACGCAAGCACATAATGCTTACTGGTTCAACTTGGTGATACCACATATGAATTCAAACAACGATACATGAATAAATCTAAACTATTTTACATAAAAACTGAGCCCAAACCAAAACCATTTCATAATGTAACTGCGTTCTATGTCATATGTCATCTATATGAAACAATGCCAACATCACACATGGAGGTAAATCACACAAAAGAGAGCCTCATATTTATATATTTGAACATGGAAAAACTCGATTTAAAACAACATGTAAATCCAAAAGAAAACACAATGCTTGTAAGCATATAATACCCATAATCCAAATATGGATATATACAGAGCTTGACACTATTTGACCAATCTTGCATACACCCATACTTGGGTATCGATATACTTTTTAAAACTGCAGCATTTCCTATTTCCTTCAAACCACTCGACACCCAAATAACAGTAAAGAGATAGGTTAGAGAATGCCCCCTACCTCAAATCACAGCAGGAGGAAAAGCCCCAATATAATCCAACTAGAATCCCTCGAACCAGCTCGAGTCCAACACCAAGGCTTCTCAATACTTGACCAAAACAACAATGAACACCGATATGCAACTATGAGATATTGAATGATAGATAGAAACCCAAACTTGCTCAACTTCATAAGCAAGGACTTCTTTCCAACCGAAACCCTTCATGATGTCGATACTCCAGTAACAGAACACAAATGCTATGCGTTCACAAAGCAATGAGGCCAAATTATCGGCATTTCTTCCTTAGAAATCCAACTAGCAAAGGTATGGCAATCAAAACCATCAGTGCCATAAAACCTCATTAATCTTGCATTGAATTCACCAGTGACATAATGCAGACCAAGTACATATGATAGTCCCATTACCACCACCATATTCTGGCTTTCAAAACAATAAACATTTTACCTTATTCAAAGCTTTCGAGACCCATTTAGGGTTATATGTATTAAGAGATAATAAGCCCTTTTTAACAAAATAGAAAATAGAAAATATTTTTGCCATCTCAACTTAGGGTATTTAAACCCTTTCAAAAACAAGCATATACATATGCAATGCCTACTAAAGTTATAAAAACAAATTAATATAATTTATATACTCAAAACCATCTAAGGATTATATATACTTAGAAGAATTTAAATCCCTACTCAGTCACCCATACGCAAATACAATGACAAGCTCCAAACACATAGAGCATTTTAACATACAATTGAAATTGCAATACAAGTTATACATACAACTTAAAACTTTCTTTCCAATATCTTTTCAACACAGAATGCAGTTTGCATCAAGTTTGAAACCTAATAAACATAGTTGTTACCAAAAAACACATAAATATAAATATAAATATAAATATAAATATAAATATATATATATATATATATATATATATATATATATATATATATATATATATATATATATATATATATATATATATATATATATATATATATATATATATATATATATATATATATATATATATATATATAAGTATACTAGTATCACATCTTGAATACATAAGTATCCTTCAAACTAATAAAATAGTTTTGAACCAAGTTCTGCAATGAAAGACAACATATCAACTAAAATGAACTCCAAACAATAAAGTCTTAAAATGTTGTTGAACAGAAGTAGTGGTTAGGCATGACAAAATCTACCAAATATGGTAATTTTTTAAATTGCAATAATTAGATGGCAGTTTTCATTGTAGAGGTAGCGTAGAGTTGCAAAAGCTTTAATAAAGAGTTATGGTATTCTAATCATCTATCTTGTGTTAATTTTTGAATTGTTCTTTAATGAGATTGTGTTACATCATTCAATCTACACACTAAGCTCTCCTCGCCATTAACCTCAAATCCTTGTGGTTGTGCCATATATATCTTTTCATCTAAAACACCATGAAGGAAGGTTGTTTTAACATCAAGCTACTCCAAATGCAAATCTTTAGTAGCCACAATACTTAAAATAGTGTGAATAGAAGTCATTTTAACAATAGGAGAGAATATCTTATCAAAATCAATGCCTTTTTTCTGTACAAATCCTTTTATAGCTAACCTGGATTTAAAATATTTTATCAACTCCATCCTCTTCTTTTAACCTGTAAATACATTTATTCTGTAAAGCCCTTTTACCTATATGAAACTTTCATAAATTTCATGTCTTATTTTCAGCAAAGAGTTCATTTTGTGTTTTATTATAGACTCTCACTGAATCTTTATATCCACATGCATAGCTTCATCATAACATTCAAGTTCACTAGCATCAGTAAGTGAAGTAGAGTATAAAGAGGGAGAAAATCTTGAAGGAGGTTTACTTAGCCTTGTTGATCATCTAACATTCACTAGAGTGTGTGGTATTTGTTGTGGTTGTTGCAAATCATGAGGAACTATTGGAACATCATCTTTTGGAGTATCATCCAGCACTACATAATCATTTTATTTCTTCTCATGTTGCTGCAATAGATCTTTATACAACACCTTCTCATTAAATATGACATCCCTACTTCTTAAAATTTTATGATTTTCAAAATCCCAAACCCTAACCAAATTCATTAATTCTATATTCAACAAGTATGCATTTCTTTGACTTCACTTCTAGCTTGGTTCTATTTTTAGAATCTATATGGGCAAATGCTTCACAACTGAAGGTCTTGAGAAAAGAATAACTCACCTTCTCACTAATCCATGCTTCCTCTGGAATACCACAACCTAACGGAGTAGAGGAACCTCTATTAATCAAATGTATAGTAGTATTGATAGCCTCCTCCCACATGTTTAAGGGAAACACTGCATGCAACCTCATGCTTGTTGCACACTCAATTATAGTCTTGTTCATACCTTTAGACACTCCATTTTCTTGTTGAGTCCTTGAAACAATTTTGTGTCTAAAAATACCGTTAGTGGAGCTATAATCTTCAAATTCATGACTACAATACTCACCATCATTATCAAACTTGAGATATTTTAATTTATTTCTAGTCTTATTTTTAACCAAGCATTTCCATTTATTAAAAGTTTGAAGTACATCATATTTTTATCTAAGGAAACAAACCCATATTTTTGTAGTTGCATCATCAATAAATGTAACATAATAATGAGACCCGCCAAGGGAAGATACCTAAGCCGATCCCCATACATTTGTATGCACAAGCTCTAATCTCTCACTATTCTTTTCCTTCTCAATCTTAACGAAACTCACTCTCTTTTGTTTTCCATACACAACTTTCACAAAAATTCATATTGACACATTTTAGACCTAGTAAAACTTGCTTTGAATGAAGTACTTTCATACCTTTCTCACACATGTGCCCAAGTTTGTTGTGCCACATTAGTGTATTAGAATATATAGTAGCAATTTGTTCTCCCTACTCAACTATAGCAATTGTTCTTGAACATTCATCTTTTTTTGAAACAATCAAAGTAGAAGTAACAATATGACCTATACAAAGATATAAGGTTCCTACTTTCACACCTTTTACTACTACAAGGGAAGCTTTTGAAACCTTCCAATTTTTATCATTAAAAGTAACTATACAACCCTCATCACCAAGTTGTCATGTTGAAATTAAATTCCTACTCAGCCTTGGAACATGTCTTACCTCGTGTAATACGCAATGATTCTCATTCTGCAACTTAATCTTAACTTTTCCCTTTCCAACATCTAACAAGGTTCATTATCCCCAAAATAAAAAAGCCCAAAATCTCCTTAGACATAATCAATAAAATAACCTCTATGAGGTGTAGGATAAAATGAAGCACTAGAATCTAAAACCCATGAATCATCAACACTTTTTAAAGAAAGAAGTAAAGCATCCTTTTCAAATTTGTTACTTACCACATTTTCCTGCTTGTCGCCATCTTGCTTTTCTCCTTCATTTTTTTTTGAGTCAAGCAATCTTTCTATTTATGCTCTAGTTTCCCACAGCACCAGTAATCATTTGATCCTCTCAATTGAGACCTCTTCTCCTTTGATTTTCCTCTTGATTTCCCATAATTTCGAGAATTTTTTCCTCTCTCAATCATTGTGCCTCAGCTTTGTGCATTCAAAGCACTTTCTAACATAGATCCACTTGAGGTTTTCCTATGAGTTTCCTCACTCAAAATAACATCAATCACACCATCATATTTTAGCGTATTAGATCTAAAAATAGAGTTACTCACAATCTTTACCAAGTCATTCTAGCTTTCAAGAAAAGAACACAAAATCAAGAGAGCCCTAATTTCTTCATCAAAATTTATACCCATAGAAGATAAGTGACTAGTAATAGTATTAAACTCATTTAAATGATTCGCAATAGATCCACCTTCTATCATTTTCATATTAAATAAATGCTTCATGAAAATATCTTATTTGAAGCTGAGGGCTTTTCATATAATTTCACTTGGGTTTCCATCAACTCTTCTGTCATCTTTTCTTTTGTAATGTTAAATGTCACTAATGGTGCCAGACATAACTGAATGCTTCCAAGTGCCTTTTTGTCTAAAATATTTCATTCTACATTTATCATAGTTCCCTGGTTTTTAGTTTTTTCTTGCAATGGCTTCTATAAATCCTTCTAATAGAGGTAGTCCTCCGTTTGTATCTTCCATAACTGAAAGTTCTGCCCATTAAACATGTCAACCCTCAACTTACCTTCATCTACTATCACTCCCACTCAACTATGAGACTTTCCTACAAAGGATAACTTAAAAAAAAACCTCACTCTAATATGAATTATTAGGATTAACTTTAGATAGAAATAATTGTTACATGCAAATATAAAAAATATCAAAAAATAATAGATTGAATAGAAGAGATCACAAGACACCAAGATTTAACATGGTTCACCCAATTCCTAGGTTACGTCCACCAACAACAAGTCCAATATTATTATTATCTACTGATTATAACCTAATTATAATCTATAATCCCTTACCTCTCAATATTACCACAAGAACCAATTTTCACATCACCCACAATGAAACAATCCCTAACCCTAAGCCCTTTTATACAAGTATTTTTGCTACTTTAGGGTTAAAATTAGTTACAACATGTTGGCCATAAAATTTTGATAAAATATCCCCAAACTTTGTTGTGGAATTATGGAGTATGTACAATACTTGATCAGTCACCACAATATATTAGGAGTGGTTTGTACTTTTAAAGGGTCCTTTGATCATGTAGTCATGAGGCAAAAATCTTAAGCCAAGTAGAAGACTCGTACTCAAAAAAATAGTTTAAAGTTCACAAACAATAACATCATTGCATAGTCACACAAATAAAAGATTAAAAGGGAATAAAGGTAGCAACACTTTGAAATCAGAGTTATAAAAGGTTTTTGTCTGGTCATGAATAAGAAATGTTAATGTTGATATTAAGGCACGACCATGCAATATAGTATAGAAGGTGCCAAATTTTATGCAGGCACTTAGTTGCATAGTTAATTTCTTAAAGCATGGAATAATTTGTGAAGCAGCAATAAGGACTTAGAAGCAGTGATCATTGGGGCATAGGCTTGAAAGGTTCAATCTAAAGATAGACCATGAAGTAGAAACTAAAGGCAATCACACAATAATAGACTAGAACATAAAATGATAAAAGGGCCTTGTGAAGCTATGAATAAGCTAACCAGTTTGTAGTGGTCATCGGGTCGCAAGCATAGGTTATTAATACAAAAGTGACTATTAGAATCTCATGATGCTAAGAAGAGATGTACTCTCAAAAAGTGCAATGAAAGGTTTTGAAAGGCTAGCAATACAACTTGTTTTCAATGCTTTTGAAGTTTTTGAGAACTCTCATGCATGCTAACTTAAAGACACCATAAATGTTGTTCTATTGCTCAAATTTCTTTTAAAGAGATAATGTAATAGATTTCTAATTACAAAATTCATATGATTTAGAGCCAAGAGATTGAGCACAAAGATTTGTAAGAGTTTGCAAAGGTTTTAGTTGCAAGGATTTTTGAGAAGTTGAATTCATAACAATGGTGCAAGAAGAAGGAAAGATAATTTCTCATGTTGACATAGAAGAGGCTTCATAGAGTGCTAAGAAATCAAAACCTAAGTTGGCTAGTTTATATGTTGAAGAATGGGTATACTTCCTCCCATGGTCATCCCATGTGCAAATCATGAACTCTCATAATTTTAAGGATACATAAAGATTTTGTACGGATGCCATTGTACCTAATACAAATAGGAATAAGCTATTTTGGTATTTCTAAAATAACAGGTTCAAAAAGCCACCAATATGTAACCCGTGGGTTAGGAACTTGGAAAAATTGATCATGTCAGAGGACATAGTGGATGTAAACCTAATGAAAGCACTAATAAAATATTATAATCCTTCCACCCTTGATTTCCCCAAGAAGGATATGAGTATCCTTTGCAATTTGGATAGGGAAACAATGTTTACTTTAAGAAACCCCTCTCAAAAAAAATGCCTAAAATGTTGGTGAATCCAACATTTTGTGGGCAAGAAAATTTTAATGTCGAGGGCAATTATTTGTTCCATATAGGGAAATAAAATATTATATGTTGTAAAAAAAAACTCTTGCCCTAGAAAAAATCATTTTAAATATGGAAAATTATTATTTTTTCTTGCTGACATATAAATAAATGATGGCTATTTTTTACCTTTCCAAAAATAAATTAATAATATTGTTTTGTAGGAAAATAAATAATAATTGTCTTGGCTAATCTTTAGTGGTAAACTAAAAATTTGTATAATGTAAAAGTAAATTAGTATTCATTTCAAGTTTCAACTTGTGTACTATCTTAGGTCTATTATTAATAATCTCATAATGCCATTATGTCAATATCACTATTACCAAGTTAGCTACCATCACTTTCAAGTTTTGTATTGTTAATACAATAGTTTTACCAACTATTGATTAATTAGAGATCAATGACAGAAGATGCATTTCGAGGACACTCACTTGAAAAAACTTGGAATCGTATCAAATTCTCTGGAATGAAGACACATGGGAAGTTTTGCACAAAAACCATTAACTAGAATGTACTCAATGTCACGCACTTTTGACTGACTAACATTAATGCTAGTACATTTTGCACACTTGAAAATTAATAGGAATATGAAAAAATAAGATATGAAAGATTGCAAATGCCAAACAATTTAATGCAACTACCATTAAATAGCCTCTTCAATTCCTCTTTCATAATCATTTCTCAAATTCTTCAATCTGAATTCAATTTGCAAAGTTTTTTCAATCTTAGTCATGGATATGCTAATTTTCCTAAAATGCACTATAATGGCTCTGCAAAGGCCCTTTTTGGGCAGAATACCTAATGGTTTCCTTACCATGGTTTGCTAGTCAGATGCCCAAAGTCCTTTCATCTACTATGCTATATTCATGGTCCTTGGCCATGAATTATTTAGAAATAATAAGAGGCACCATGTGTCCACGGATATTACCTTCCACTTCCTTGCATCTCTTCTCAACCTAGGAGGCAATCAAATAGACATTTTGATGCTTCTACATGACATTTTTAAGGAAATATTTTTAGAAGATGATGTTAAAATTCTTCTATTGGTCGAGTAGGTACCCAGGTTAGGAATTGGCATCCCTTTTGCAAATGTAGCAGACAAGTGCTGGAAGCAAGGCATAGGGAGAATTGTACAAAAGAATCCCTTTCTACTCAGCATGAATGAACAACAATTGACTCACCATCGAAAGTGGGTGTGGCTCAGAAGGAATTTTCTATGGAAGTGGTTGTTGTTGGATGATGTCAATGAAATTGACTTCACATGGTTAAACAATTTCAGCGAGATCATCTTATCCAATAGATTCCTCGTGAAAGGACTTGAAGACCTTTCTGATTGAAGGCTTCAAGCCCTCAACCCCTCAGCTCGCTAATGCTTCCAACCTCCGTGTTCCCTATATCCCTATTCCTTGTTTCTTGAATGTTTTTTCCTTAATGCTTGCCTTTTGGGCAAAAAAATGTTTTTCAGATATCTATTATTTCTTTGGATTGGGCCTTTCCCTTTAATGTAAATTACAAAATAGTAAAACCAAGCTAATTTAATCAGCTATTTTGAA
Organism: Cupressus sempervirens; assembly: GCA_028749045.1. NCBI lineage: Eukaryota > Viridiplantae > Streptophyta > Pinopsida > Cupressales > Cupressaceae > Cupressus > Cupressus sempervirens. The sequence goes on along the minus strand of CM053790.1, from coordinate 549,320,773 downwards.
TATCCATGCTATGAATCAGTATTATGTACATTGTACATTTTAAAATATTATCAATGAAAAAAATAGTTTTTGGCTTCTCAAATCGTTGTTCCTGTTAGTCTATGACTTTGTTTTTGGCATCTCAATGCACTGTTGAAATGTTAGTCTATGACTTTTTTATAAAAAATTAACTGTTAATAGTTATAAACTTAGAACTTGGAAAGAAAAAAAGGTTTCAACAATCCCTTTATGGTTTCATATTTGATTAACAATTTATAGTAAAAATTTATTCAACTAAAGTTATCCAATTTAAATTTTTATAATTTTGAAAACTATTTTTCTTTAATCTGAGTGGTTAAAACAAATGGAGCGATAAGAGTGGATCTCAAGGAAAACTAAAGATTATAACCTTAACAAAGTTAAATAAAATTTTGATAATTTATGTGTCAATTTTTTATTTCATACCTATCTTGTCACTTAACTTTTTTTTATTATGAAATATTTTAAATGATGAAGAATAGTTTATAAACAATTATCACAATTTTAAATATATGTTAATAAATTATAGATAATTAAACTATATTACATTTTAATTTTGAAACTAAATAATAAATATGAATAAAAATATACATTTGTAATTATATTTTAAAATTTGTAATTATTTTATTCAAATTAAACTATTTTCATTATTATTTCATATCTTGCACCAATTTCTTTTTATAAGATTTAATATATCTTCATTGAATTTTTCATATTATTTTTACTATAAAAATTTTATGATAGAAAACAAAATCATTTCTATAATACAAAAGAAAGTCATTTATTTATATTGTATTATAACTATTATAATATTTATTATAAATTATATTTTATATAAATAATTAAATTAACATAATGATTTTGACATGCTCAAACTTAAAAATAAAATAATAATAATTAATACCAATTTCTTTGACAATATTTATTTCAATATTTTTCTTTATATTAATTAATATGCTATTTAGATTCTTTTCATGCTAATATTTTTTTAAATCTAATTCTATCATTTTTTTTTTGCTACGAACGTAGTTGCTATGGAATCTTGTTTAAGTAATAAATATTAGTTATTCAAAAGGTTTAGGTTTTAGTGATTCACGATTTGATCTAGTGTAACACACCACAAACAAAAATAAAAATAAAACTAAGCTATTAACAAACATAAAGAACCATGGAAATTTTAAATCATTAGATTTCAAGATCAAGTACGAAGATTAAATCATTCTAAGAAATATAAACCTCTACAATAAAGAATATATCATCACAATATATTTCCATAAAGATATCTATACATAAAGAGTTCAGTACAATATTGATGAACGGTATCATTCAAAGACGCCTAGGTCCAACAAATTAAATTTTACAAGTATCCAATTCAGTTTCATGAAGTAACTTCAACAGTCTTCCTTCAAACCAGATATTCAACTTGAACACCTGAAAATAACACAAACATACAACACAACACACACAGAGGGCTCAGTACACACTGAGTTAAAAAGCGTAGTCCACCTGCATACATGTCAGAATTTAACATATATATATATATATATACATATATATATATATATATACATATATGTATACATATATATATATATATATATACATATATGTATATATATATATATATATATCTATACATATATGTATATATATATATATATATACATATATGTATATATATATATATGTATACATATATGTATATATATATATATATATACATATATGTATATATATATATATATATACATATATGTATATATATATATATATATACATATATGTATATATATATATATATATATATACATATATGTATATATATATATATATATATATAACCTTAAAGCAGATATGCAACTACATAACATACTTCAATTCTAATATTACTATGCAAGAAGTAATACCTTCTAAACAATGCAAAATTAAACTCGCACTAAGAATAACTAGTTAATGAACCATATATATACTGAGGTGTCATTACTATGGTGCTAAGATATTGCATCCGTATATGGTACACCCTTAGATATCTCATAGTGGGGTTCTCTATAATACTCGTGAAATGACGAAATAGAGACTTGCCTTGTTCTCCGTACTTAACCTTACTAGTTTAAGTCATAGGTAAGGCCAATTATCTTTTATTTATAATTAACCCCCCCAATTTCATTTTAAAATTATCACTGAATTTAATTAACTGAATAGAATAAGTCAATATTCATCCACCTCGATATATGTTCACTACAGCTATCCTTAACATACACATCAAATAGATATTCTAAGAATGTACATATAACTAATAACAAGTCCGTTTTCTCATGATATTACATTCTTCATCTTTTAAAACTTTTTTCTTCTGTTGTCAATTTGAAAGTAACTTAGGTTATTATAATAACAGAAATAAATAATACAATATCACAATCTTGTAAATATCATTAAACTGCTATATTAGTTGAATGATATTTACCAGTCGTAGTACTGTACTACTTATCTATACTATCATAACAAATCAAGCTTAACCTCCGAATTGGCCAAGATAATAATATAATGAACATATGATACCCTTGTTTCATCACATCAACATATATCATAATCCGTCTCTTATCTTAAAATGACATTCCATTTTCTCTAAGAACAGAATTACATCTTATTGCAAAACAATCTGAAAATTATTATTAAAAAAATTGTATACTAAAATCAAGTATTACTAATTCCAAGTACAATCAATGCTGAACAAAAGATAATTTACTAGGTTAATGAATATTCAAGTGTCCATTGTTGTTTTACCACTGTTTGACGGTGAGATATCACCCTATTTTAACCACAATCAACATTTAAAATACAATATCTGAATCAAATTTGAAATATGACTCACAACATGTAAAATAACTTATATTACAATAATGACCAAAAATGACTAAAATGCAAAATCCCAAAAACAGTAAGATGCTCCCAAGCTGTTCGCATAATGACCTTGGTGATACTACAACATATTCCTATATCTACATTCTCAAATTAATGTCTTGTTTATTTGCAACTAATTTTCACAACAACAATTATTCATAACTCTATTGTCCAACATAAATTATGAAGAAAATTTATACTATCACAGAGTTTCTGTTCAGAACAAATTTTCTTTTAAAACATTTAACAAATTGTCATATCCAAAACCATTATGAACAGTTTACTAGGTTATTGTTTTCAATAAATAATTCAACTATATTATTAGTTTTGACACATTTCTAAAATAAAAATAAATAAATGAGATAACCCTCGAATTACTTATCATTATCATAAAACAAGATATCTGTCATAAGAGATTCGAATTAACTATGTTCAGACTGTAAATCGACAATGATTCATGAAGAAATTCCATACATTTTGTTACCCATAAAATGTTAAGCAAGTTAACATGACAGTTTTAACATTGCTATGGTTTCACACAAACCATTTGACAAAATGTCTCTGCCCTCAACAGCAGACACGAGCACATATAAAACATTCTCAAGTCTGAGGCCGAGCCTCTCAAAATTTGTTATATATTACCATGCAAGCTAGAGGTATAGGTTCTCACAAGACCATACTAATGACAGCGCAAACTTGCTCACTGTTACACAAGAACCGACATGCTCAATGCCGCAACCATATGTTTCTCCCAAAAATCAACTTGGTGGGAAACATATGTTTGGGCAAAGCTTTGTAATCATAAATAAAACAACTTCCAAACATATCTCTCCACAACTTCCACATTCAAAGGTGAATACATGCAGAACTTTGCATAGCATGCAATGAACATACTCATCTTTGAATGTAAAATTTCACAATATGCAAATCTGATAACTTTTACATTATGAAAATGAAAGCAAGATGGCATTTGCAAACAGAGTGAAAGAGTAGGGTAAGAAATTTCCCCCTACCTAAACAATTGAAGATGGAAGATTTTTCCACAAACCAACTTGATGCCAAAACCCCAAAAATAGAATCCAACACCGATGAGCAAAACTCCACAATGCCAACTCATACAATTAGTAGAGGACTTCACAATAGAGTGAAACAAAAAATCCATAAACCACAACAGCCAAACTCTGAGAAATAACTCCATCGAATTAAACCAAATATGTATGTTAACCTTCCAACCAATTCCCATTAAAATGCTGATAGCTCAGCATGAAATCACAAATGTAAAATCAACAGAGCAATGTGACTCAAAAATCGGCCCGTAACCAGAAAAAACTCGACTCTCATCAAGGTATGGCCGATTGTAACTTCAGTGCCATAAGTTCGGCAGTTCCAAGTCCACCGCCATAAAAATGGCTCCAAACAAAATAACAATGTTACCCTCCTTCATAGTAACCGATACCCATTTAGGGTTACATCATTGCTAATTGCATATGAGGTGTTTTTAACTCTCTTTTTAAAAAAAATACAAATGTATGCCAAGCTCCACTAAGGTGTTGAACCTTAATCATAAGACAATACATATATAAATATATTTATATAAATGTAGACCATGGTTCCTTCAATTACAATCCAACATGAGTCAAGAAATGAAACCATCTTAAGGGTTAACACAATCTAAACATTAAATCCCTATATAGTTACATGTATAAAAGTACAATAAAGGATTCTGATTAAATACAACATATAACCATTTATAAATATCTGCAACATTGCATCATCATACAACATGAAACAGAATGCAATAAACAAAGAATCAAAAACTTAATAACTAATCGTTAATCTATCAACTTGAACTTAATGATATGCCAAATTCAATTCATAAAATCCTAAATCACATTTACTGCTAAAACATAGTTCTTCAAAGAAAATGCGTTCAACATTAGTCTCATTATTCAACAATAGTATTATAACCAAATTCTACAGAAATTCGATGATAACATCAGAAAGAAATCTTAAGATAGAAAAGTCCTAATTGGTAGAAAAACCCGGAGTAGTGGTTAGGCATGACACCCTCCCCCTCTAGGTTTCGACTTTCTCTTGGAAGTCAGTAAACAAGAACAGATGAGCTGCTCTCATCATTTCAGTGTCCTCCCAGGTAGCAGATGTTTCATCATCAGGGTCCCATAGGACCTTTACTTATCTTATTTTTCTCCCTCTTAAACTCATAGTTCTGCTTTGAATGATCTGCACTGGTTCCAGCATGATTTGTCCATCCATAATCTGCAAATTTTTCCAATCAAGAACATGAGCAATATCAAGTATATAATTACGCAGAACTGAAACATGAAATACATTATGAATTTGTGAAAGACTTGGTGGCAAGGCAAGTTTATAGGCAACTGGTCCAACCCGCTCCAAAATTTCAAATGGACCCACAAATTGAGGTGCTAACTTGGATCCCTTTCCATATCGAATTGGACTTTTATGCAGTCTTACCCGGAGAAACACTTTATCACGCACCAAGAATTGATGATCAATTCTATGCTTATCAGCATATTTCTTCTGTCTATCTTGAGCAGTAATGAGGTGTTCTCTGATCCTTTTAACTTGCTGCTCCAAATCTAGCAACATAACAGGTCCTAAAAGAAACCTGTCCTCCAAATTATCCCAACTAAGAGGTGTTCTACAAGGTCTACCATACAATGCTTGAAATGGTGCCATACCTATGGAACTATGATATCCATTATTATTAGCGAACTCTACCAAATGTAGATACTCCTCCCATTTATTCTACCTATCCATTACGTACATCCTAAGCATGTCTTCCAAAATCTGATTGACACGTTTAGTTTGTCTGTCTGTCTCTTGGTGATAAGCTGAACTAAAATTCAGCTGAGTTCCTAACTCTCACTGCATGGATCTCCAAAGAGATGAAGTAAACACTAGATCCCTATTAGATATAATCTTTTTAGAAATTTTGTGTAACTTAACTACCTGCTTCATAAAAATCTTGGCAACCATTGCTGCATTATAGGATGATCTAACTGGAATAAAGTGGACAACCTTAGACAAACGGTCCACTACCACCATAATAGTGTCATGCCTATGAGTTGTAATAGGCAATCCAGTAATAAAATATATAGAAATGGTGTCCCATTTCCATTCTGGAACATTATGTGGTTGCAATAGTCCTGCAAGGTGCTGATGTTTAGCCTTAACCTGCTAACACTCCAAGCAACAAGCCACAAAATATACTATGTCTATCTTCATTCCAGGCCAATAATAATGTCGCTTAAGGTCAGCATGCATTTTCTTGACACTCGAATGAGCTGAATATGGTGCTTTGTGAGCCTCAAACATAACCAAATTTCTCAAATCACCTAAAATAGGAATGTACACACTCCCTCTAAAAAGCAGTAAACCTTCAGAATTTACTGAATACCCCTCAAATCACCCTTCCAAGATGCTACCACTTTCGATAACTGCCTTAACATCTTGAAACCAATGATCTATAGAAATAATCTAAAGAATCTTATTCCTAAGATCCACTGTTAAGATCAAAGAAGATAATTCATGTCGCCTTCTGCTAAGTGCATCAGCAACAACATTTTCCTTCCCTTGCACATACTTAATCCCAAAGTCATATTCACACAAGAATTCCATCCATCTTCATTACCTAGCATTTAGGTCTGGTTGTGTGAAAAGATACTAAAGGCTTCGGTGATCAGTATGCAACTCAAATCGTTGTCCCAAAAGAAAATGCCACCACTTCGTCAAAGCATGCATGATTGCTGCAAGTTTGAGATCATGAGTAGGGTAATTCACCTCATGACTCTTAAGCTTTCTGGACTCATAAGCTATAACACATCCTTCCTACATCAACACTTCCCCTAAGCCATCTAAAGATGCATCAGTGCAAACCACGAACCTTTTAGCTGAATCAGGGACTGCCAGAACAGGTGTACTAGACAAACATTCCTTAAGTTTATAAAATGCTACCTCACACTCCTCTATCCAAAAAAAATTTTTCCCTTTTATCTGAAGAGACATGATAGGATGCGCTATGCTGGAAAAGTTTGACACAAATCTGTGGTAATAGCTTGCTAAGCCCATAAAACTTCGGACCTCGGACACATTCGCAGGTGTTGGCCAATCTACAATAGCTCAAATTTTGGATGGATCTAGAGAAATTCCATCCCCAAAAATGATATGACCTAAGTAACAAATCTCAGACTTGCATAATTTGCACTTCAAAGGATTGGCAAAAAGTTTATTCCTACGAAGGCATTCCAAAACTTGCTCTAAATGCTGATCATGCTCCTCCACAAAGCTAGAATATACCAAAATATCATCTAGAAAAACCACTACAAACTTATCAAGGAAAGTTCTAAGCACACTATTCATAAGGCTCATAAAAATAGAAGGTGCATTAGTTAACCCAAATGGTACTACCATGAATTCATAGTGCCCATACCTGGTGTGAAAAGTTGTCTTATGAATATCTGCTTCCTGGATTCTAAGTTGATGATATCTAGATTTCAAATCAATTTTCAAAAAGACTTGGGCACCCTTGACTTGATCAAACAAGTCATCAATTCTAGGCAAAGGATACCTGTTCTTAACAGTGACCTTGTTTAACTGTCTATAGTCTATACAAAGTCTTAAAGAACCATCTTTCTTCTTGACAAAAATTACCAGAGCACTCCAAGGTGATACACTAGGATGAATCAAACCTTTCTCCAAAAGCTCCTCCAACTGAAATTTAAGTTCAACTAGTTCCTGAGCTATCATCCTGTAAGGAGTCTTGGAAATTGGTTTCGTTCTTGGTACTAATTCAATCCAAAAATCAATTTCTCTTCTCGGGGGGTATTCTCAGAATCTCTTCAACAAATACATCTGAAAAACTCTCCAAATTGGATGATTGGGAGAAGAATCCTTATACATGGAATCACTTAAGTCATTTACCGATATGGCAAACAAACTGTAGCCTTTTCGAGCACACTTTGCCAATTGTTTGGCAGAAATTGTCCACAAAGAGATGGGTCTCTTGATTCCAGTAATAACTCTAGCTGATCCAACATCATCCAAATAAGAGATTATCTTATCCTTGCAATCCAAAATAGCTTGATGTTGTTCTAACCAATCCATTCCCAAAACTATGTCATACGATCTTAAAGGTATAACCCTAAGGTTTGCTGAAGTAGTAAAAGGTTTCATTTGAATCTTACAATCAGGAGCAACTATATCAGCGTTCACCCTAAAGCCTGACACTAACTCCACTTGCCATCTATTCCTTGCCTTAACCACAGGAATTCCACTAAATGCAACTAAGGTAGAAGAAATAAAGGAATCTGTAGCTCTAGAGTCAAATAAAATAGATACATGCATACCTTGAGTATTACCTTGAGCTTCAATAATTGTGTTCTAATGTTCTGCTTGCTTTTGATCCAGGGTAGCAAAAACACGATGGTTCCTGGCAGTATCACCAACTGTCACTTCAAACCTAGCTGGCTTAGGTCCAACCTTTGGCTTGTCCCAATTAGGGCACTGAGACTAGTAATTACCTATTTGACCACAATCATAACACTCAACAGATTTCTAGAATCCCATATTCTAACCAAAAAGATTAGGAGATGGGTTATTACTCTGCACACTTTGAGGTGGTTGAGATGATTTAAGCTGTTCTGAACCCTTGGAGTTCTTACCAAACTTTCTCTTCCTGAATTTCCCACCTGAAAAACCTGATTTTGAACTGCCTTGTGGAGGCTTTTGATTCCTACTAAATTCCAAAGTAGGTGGATTCATGCTAGTTTTGTATGAAGCCACATAATATCCAAACTTCATCTCAATCAGCTTTGCTCATTCCGTAGCTTCTTGCATAGACACATGTCTGAAACTTCTCACTTTCTCCCTTATCTTGGGCATAAGCCTCCTGATGAAATGTTGAATCATGGCTTTATCATTTTTTGCCCAGCCAGAAAACTTCTTAAGCGCATAGAACCTACGTTCATAAGCTTCCACTCTAGAGCCAGACTGCATAATCTGAAAGAACTCCTCTGCATGAGCTTGTCGCCAATATTCTGACATAAACCTCTCCTTGAATCACTCTACAAAGAGCTCCCAAGTAACTAGAGAGATGTCAATGCCCAGCTTCTCCAACTCTTGCTCCCACCACAAGGAACCAAATCCTCTCAAATGCATAACCGTCCATCTTACCTTCACGTTACTTAAGTAACAATGTAAGACAAAGCATCGCTCAATGTTCAACAGCCAAGCTTCTGCTACTATACCCTATTTCGTACCATAGAATAATGGCCCTTTCATCTTGGAAAGATCCTTGAGCTGAGCTCTTGCCACTGGATCTTCCTCGATAGGAAGGTTAATAACTTGCACAAAAGGTACCCGCAAATTTGCACCCCCACTAGGAATCTGATTATTAGTCTCAATATTATCAAGACGTTCTAGTATCCATTGAAGTACCATAGCTTGATCTGCCTGGTTATCTTGATTGTTTCCAACCCCAGCATTATGATCAAACTGATCATCCCCAACATTTACTTGGTGCCTAGGACCTCTACCATGGCCCTTGCCTCTACCTTTGCCTCTGCTAGCAAGGTCATCTTCAGGAATACCGCGACCACGAGTTCCTCTAGTGACGGGAGGCATGGTAACAACCTAAAACAATTAACTGTTAAAAATGCATCGAAGACGAGAAAAATCCTAAAACCCAAGATTCCTAGTTAATCTAAAGTTGGCTCTGATACCAAATGTAACACACCACAAAGAAAAATAAAAATAAAACTAAGCTATTAACAAACATAAAGAACCATGGAATTTTTAAATCATCAGATTTCAAGATCAAGTATGAAGATTGAATCATTCTCAAAAATATAAACCTCTACAATAAAGAATATATCATCACAATATATTTCCATAAAGATATCTATACATAAAGAGTTGAGTACAATATTGATGAACAATATCATTCAAAGATGCCTAGGTCCAACAAATGAAATTTTACAAGTATCAAATTCAGGTTCATGAAGTAACTTCAACAATCTTCCTTCAAACTAGATATCAACTTGAACACCTTAAAATAACAAAAACATACAACAAAACACACACAAAGGGCTCAGTACACACTAAGTTAAAAAGTGTAGCACACCCGCATACATGTCAAAATTTAACATATATATATATATATATTTATATATATATATATATATATATAATCTTAAAGCAGATATCCAACTACATAACATAGTGCAATTCTAATATTACTATGCAAGAAGTAATACCTTCTAAACAATGCAAAATTAAACTCACACTAAGAATAACTAGTTAATAAACCATATATATACTAAGGTGTCATCACTATGCTGCTAAGATACTACATCTGTATATAGTATGCCCTTAGATATCTCATAGTGGGGTTCTCTATAATACTTGTGAAATGATGAAATAGAGACTTGCCTTGTTCTCCGTACTTAACCTTATTGGTTTAAGTCATAGGTAAGGCCAATTATCTTTTATTTATAATGAACCCTACCAATTTCATTTTAAAATTATCATTGAATTTAATTAACTGAATAGAATAAGTCGATATTCAGCCACCTCGATATACGTTCACTATAGCTATCCTTAACATACACATCAAATAGATATTCTAAGAATGTACATGTAACTAATAACAAGTCAGTTTTCTCATGACATTACATTCTTCATCTTTTAAAACTTCCATCTTCTACTATCAATTTGAAAGTAACTTAGGTTATTATAATAACAAAAGTAAATACTACAATATTACAACCTCGTAAATATCATTAAACTACTATATCAGTTGAATGATATTTACCAATCGCAATACTGTACTACTTATCTCTACTATCATAACAAATCACGCTTAACCTCCGAATTGGCCAAGATAATAATATAATGAACATATGATACTCTTGCTTCATCACATCAACATATATCATAATCCGTCTCCTATCTTAAAACAACTTTCCATTTTCTCTAAGAACAGAATTACATCTTGTTGCAAAACAATTTGAAAATTCTTATTAAAAACATTGTATACTAAAATCAAGTATTACTAATTCCAAGTACAATCAATGCTGAACAAAAGATAATTTACTAGGTTAATGAATATCCAAGTGTCCATTGTTGTTTTACCACTGTTTGACAGTGAGATATCACCCTGTTTTAACCACAATCAGCATTTAAAATACAATATCTAAATCAAATTTGAAATACGACTCACAACATGTAAAATAGCTTATATCAAAATAATGACAAAAAATGACTAAACTGCAAAATCCCAAAAACGGTAAGATGCTCCCATGCTGTTCGCATAATGACCTTGGTGATACTACAACAACTTCCTATATCTACATTCTCAAATTAATGTCTTGGTTATTTGCAACTAATTTTCACAACAACAGTTATTCATAACTCTATTGTCCAACATAAATTATGAAGAAAATTTATACTATCACAGAGTTTCTGTTCAGAACAAATTTTCTTTTAAAACATTTAACAAATTGTCATATCCAAAACCATTATGAACAGTTTACTAGGTTATTTTTTTCAATAAATAATTCAACTATATTATTAGTTTTGACACATTTCTAAAATAAAAATAAATAAATGAGATAACCCTCGAATTACTTATCATTATCATAAAACAAGATATCTGTCATAAGAGATTCAAATTAACTATGTTCAGACTGTAAATCGACAATGATTCATGAAGAAATTTCATACATTTTGTTACCCATAAAATGTTATGCAAGTTAACATGACGGTTTTAACATTGCTATGGTTTCACACAAACCATTTGACAAAATGTCTCTGCCCGCAACAGCAGACACGAGCACATATAAAACATTCTCAAGTTTGAGGCCGAGCCTCTCAAAATTTGTTATATATTACCATGCAAGCTAGAGGTATAGGTTCTCACAAGACCATACTAATGACAGCACAAACTTGCTCACTCTTACACAACAGCCGACATGCTGATTGTAGCAACCATATGTTTCTCCCAAAACTCAACTTGGTGGGAAACATATGTTTGGGCAAAGCTTTGTAATCATAAATAAAACAACTTCCAAACATATCTCTCCACAACTTCCACATTCAAAGGTGAATACATGCAGAACTTTGCATAGCACGCAATGAACATACTCATCTTTGAATGTAAAATTTCACAATATGCAAATCTGATAACTTTTACATTATGAAAATGAAAGCAAGATGGCATTTGCAAACAGAGTGAAAGAGTAGGGTAAGAAATTGCCCCCTACCTAAACAATTGAAGATGGAAGATTGTTCCACAAACCAACTTGATGGCAAAACCCCAAAAATAGAATCCAACACCGATGAGCAAAACTCCACAATGTCGACTCACACAATTAGTAGAGGACTTCACAATAGAGTGAAACAAAAACTCCATAAACCACAACAGCCAAACTCTAAGAAATAACTCCATCGAATTAAACCAAATATGTATGTTAACCTTGCAACCAATTCCCATTAAAATGCTGATATCTCAGCATGAAATCACAGATGTAAAATCAACAGAGAAATGTGACTCAAAAATCGGCCCGTAACCAGAAAAAACTTGACTCTCATCAAGGTATGGCCGACTGTAACTTCAGTGCCATAATTTCGGCAGTTCCAAGTCCACCGCCATAAAAATGGCTCCAAACAAAATAACAATGTTACCCTCCTTCATAGTAACCGATACCCATTTAGGGTTACATCATTGCTAATTGCATATGAGGTGTTTTTAACTCTCTTTTTAAAAAAAATACAAATGTATGCCAAGCTCCACTAAGGTGTTGAACCTTAATCATAAGACAATACATATATAAATATATTTATATAAATGTAGACCATGGTTCCTTCAATTACAATCCAACATGAGTCAAGAAATGAAACCATCTTAAGGGTTAACACAATCTAAACATTAAATCCCTATATAGTTACATGTATGAAAGTACAATAAAGGATTCTGATTAAATACAACATATAACCATTTATAAATATCTGCAACATTGCATCATCATACAACATGAAACAGAATGCAATAAACAAAGAATCAAAAACTTAATAACTAATCGTTAATCTATCAACTTGAACTTAATGATATGCCAAATTCAATTCATAAAATCCTAAATCACATTTACTGCTAAAACATAGTTCTTCACAGAAAATGCGTTCAAAATTAGTCTCATTATTCAACAATAGTATTATAACCAAATTCTACAGAAATTCGATGATAACATCAGAAAGAAATCTTAAGATAGAAAAGTCCTAATTGGTAGAAAAACCCGGAGTAGTGGTTAGGCATGACACCCTCCCCCTCTAGGTTTCAACTTTCTCTTGGAAGTCAGTAAACAAGAACAGATGAGCTGCTCTCATCATTTCAATGTCCTCCCAGGTAGTAGATGTTTCATCATCAGGGTCCCATAGGACCTTTACTTATCTTATTTCTCTCCCTCTTAAACTCATAGTTCTGCTTTGAATGATCTGCACTGGTTCCAGCATGATTTGTCTATCCATAATCTGCAATTTTTTCCAATCAAGAACATGAGCAATATCAGGTATATAATTACGCAGAACTGAAACATGAAATACATTATGAATTTGTGACTTGGTGGCAAGGCAAGTTTATAGGCAACTGGTCCAACCCGGTCCAAAATTTCAAATGGACCCACAAATTGAGGTGCTAACTTGGATCCCTTTCCATATCGAATTGGTCTTTTATGCAGTCTTACCCGGAGAAACACTTTATCACGCACCAAGAATTGACGATCAATTCTATGCTTATCAGCATATTTCTTTTGTCTATCTTGAGCAGTAATGAGGTGTTCTCTGATCCTTTTAACTTGCTGCTCTAAATCTAGCAACATAACAGGTCCTAAAAGAAACCTGTCCTCCAAATTATCCCAACTAAGAGGCGTTCTACAAGGTCTACCATACAATGCTTGAAATGGTGCCATACCTATGGAACTATGATATCCATTATTATTAGTGAACTCTACCAAATGTAGATACTCCTCCCATTTATTCTGCCTATCCATTACGTACATCCTAAGCATGTCTTCCAGAATCTGATTGACACGTTTAGTTTTTCTGTCTGTCTCTTGGTGATAAGCTGAACTAAAATTCAGCTGAGTTCCTAACTCTCGCTGCATGGATCTCCAAAGAGATGAAGTAAACACTGGATCCCTATCAGATATAATCTTTTTAGAAATTTTGTGTAACTTAACTACCTGCTTCATAAAAATCTTGGCAACCATTGCTGCATTATAGGATGATCTAACTGGAATAAAGTGGGCAACCTTAGACAAACGGTCCACTACCACCATAATAGTGTCATGCCTATGAGTTGTAATAGGCAATCCAGTAATAAACTATATAGAAATGGTGTCCCATTTCCATTCTGGAACATTATGTGGTTGCAATAGTCCTACAAGGTGCTGATGTTTAGCCTTAACCTGCTGACACTCCAAGCAACAAGCCACAAAATATACTATGTCTATCTTCATTCCAGGCCAATAATAATGTCACTTAAGGTCAGCATGCATTTTCTTGACACTCGAATGAGCTGAATATGGTGCTTTGTGAGCCTCAAACATAACCAAATTTCTCAAATCACCTAAAATAAGAATGTACACACTCCCTCTAAAAAGCAGTAAACCTTCAGAATTTATTGAATACCCCTCAAATCACCCTTCCAAGATGCTACCACTTTCGATAACTGCCTTAACATCCTGAAACCAATGATCTATAGAAATAATCTAAAGAATCTTATTCCTAACATCCACTGTTAAGATCAAAGAAGATAATTCATGTCGCCTTCTACTAAGTGCATCAGCAAAAATATTTTCCTTCCCTTGCACATACTTAATCCCAAAGTCATATTCACACAAGAATTCCATCCATCTTCATTACCTAGCATTGAGGTCTGGTTGTGTGAAAAGATACTAAAGGCTTCGGTGATCAGTATGTAACTCAAATTGTTGTCCCAAAAGAAAATGCCACCACTTCGTCAAAGCATGCATGATTGCTGCAAGTTCGAGATCATGAGTAGGGTAATTCACCTCATGACTCTTAAGCTTTCTGGACTCATAAGCTATAACATGTCCTTCCTACATCAACACTTCCCCTAAGCCATCTAAAGATGCATCAGTGCAAACCACGAACCTTTTAGCTGAATCAGGGACTGCCAGAACAGGTGTACTAGACAAACATTCCTTAAGTTTCTAAAATGCTACCTCGCACTCCTCTATCCAAAATTTTTTTTTCCCTTTTATCTGAAGAGACGTGATAGGATGCGCTATGCTGGAAAAGTTTGACACAAATCTATGGTAATAGCTTGCTAAGCCCATAAAACATCGGACCTCGGACACATTCGCAGGTGCTGGCCAATCTACAATAGCTCAAATTTTGGATGGATCTAGAGAAATTCCATCCCCAGAAATGATATGACCTAAGTAACAAATCTCAGACTTGCATAATTTGCACTTCAAAGGATTGGCAAAAAATTTATTCCTACGAAGGCATTCCAAAACTTGCTCTAAATGTTGATCATGCTCCTCCACAAAGCTAGAATATACCAAAATATCATCTAGAAAAACCACTACGAACTTATCAAGGAAAGTTTTAAGAACACTATTCATAAGGCTCATAAAAATAGAAGGTGCATTAGTTAACCCAAATGGTACTACCATGAATTCATAGTGCCCATACCTAGTGTGAAAAGCTGTCTTATGAATATCCGCTTCCTGGATTCTAAGTTGATGATATCTGGATTTCAAATCAATTTTCAAAAAGACTTGGGCACCCTTGACTTGATCAAACAAGTCATCAATTCTAAGCAAAGGATACCTGTTCTTAACAGTGACCTTGTTTAACTGTCTATAGTCTATACAAAGTCTTAAAGAACCATCTTTCTTCTTGACAAAAATTACCAGAGCACCCCAAGGTGATACACTAGGATGAATCAAACCTTTCTCCAAAAGCTCCTCCAACTGAAATTTAAGTTCAACTAGTTCCTGAGCTATCATCCTGTAAGGAGTCTTGGAAATTGGTTCCGTTCCTGGTACTAATTCAATCCAAAAATCAATTTCTCTTCTCGGGGGGTATTCTCAGAATCTCTTCAACAAATACATCCGAAAAACTCTCCAAATTGGATGATTGGGAGAAGAATCCTTATCCATGGAATCACTTAAGTCATTTACCAATATGGCAAACAAACTGTAGCCTTTTTGAGCACACTTTGCCAATTGTTTGGCAGAAATTGTCCACAAAGAGATGGGTCTCTTGATTCCAGTAATAACTCTAGCTGATCCAACATCATCCAAACAAGAGATTATCTTATCCTTGCAATCCAAAATAGCTTGATGTTGTTCTAACCAATCCATTCCCAAAACTATGTCATATGATCCTAAAGGTATAACCCTAAGGTTTGCTGAAGTAGTAAAAGGTTTCATTTGAATCTTACAATCAGGAGCAACTATATCAGCGTTCACCCTAAAGCCTGACACTAACTCCACTTGCCATCTATTCCTTGCCTTAACCACAGGAATTCCACTAAATGCAACTAAGGTAGAAGAAATAAAGGAATCTATAGCTCTAGAGTCAAATAAAATAGATACATGCATACCTTGAGTATTACCTTGAGCTTCAATAATTGTGTTCTAATGTTCTGCTTGCTTTTGATCCAGGGTAGCAAAAACATGGTGGTTCCTAGCAGAATCACCAACTATCACTTCAGACCTAGCTGGCTTAGGTCCAACCTTTGGCTTGTCCCAATTAGGGCACTGAGACTGGTAATTACCTATTTGACCACAATCATAACACTCAAGAGATTTCTAGAATCCCATATTTTGACCAAAAAGATTAGGAGATGGGTTATTACTCTGCACACTTTGATGTGGTTGAGATGATTTAAGCTATTCTGAACCCTTGGAGTTCTTACCAAACTTTCTCTTCCTGAATTTCCCACCTAAAAAACCTGATTTCGAACTGCCTTGTGGAGGCTTTTGATTCCTACTAACATCCAATGTAGGTGGATTCATGCTAGTTTTTTATGAAGCCCCATGATATCCAAACTTCATCTCAATCAGCTTTGCTCATTCCATAGCTTCTTGCATAAACACAGGTCCTAAACTTCTCACATTCTCCCTTATCTTGGGCATAAGCCTCTTGATGAAATGTTGAATCATGGCTTTATCATTTTTTGCCCAGCTAGAAAACTTCTTAAGCGCATAGAACCTACGTTCATAAGCTTCCACTATAGAGCCAGACTGCATAATCTAAAAGAACTCCTCTGCATGAGCTTGTCGCCAATATTCTGACATAAACCTCTCCTTGAATCACTCTACAAAGAGCTCCCAAGTAACTAGAGAGATGTCAATGCCCAGCTTCTCCAACTCTTGCTCCCACCACAAGGAACCAAATCCTCTCAAATGCATAAGCGTCCATCTTACCTTCATGTTACTTAAGTAACAATGTAAGACAAAGCATCGCTCAATGTTCAACAGCCAAGCTTCTGCTACTATACCCTATTTCGTGCCATAGAATAATGGCCCTTTCATCTTGGAAAGATCCTTGAGCTGAGCTCTTGCCACTGGATCTTCCTCGATAGGAAGGTTAATAACTTGCACAAAAGGTACCCGCAGATTTGCACCCCCACTAGGAATCTGATTATTAGTCTCAATATTATCAAGACATTCTAGTATCCATTGAAGTACCATAGCTTGATCTGCCTGGTTATCTTGATTGTTTCCAACCCCAGCATTATGATCAAACTGATCATCCCCAACATTTACTTGGTGCCTAGGACCTCTACCATGGCCCTTGCCTCTACCTTTGCCTCTGCTAGCAAGGTCATCTTCAGGAATACCGCGACCGTGAGTTCCTCTAGTGATGGGAGGCATGGTAACAACCTAAAACAATTAACTGTTAAAAATGCATCGAAGACGAGAAAAATCCTAAAACCCAAGAGTCCTAGTTAATCTAAAGTTGGCTCGGATACCAAATGTAACACACCACAAAGAAAAATAAAAATAAAACTAAGCTATTAACAAACATAAAGAACCATGGAATCTTTAAATCATCAGATTTCAAGATCATGTACGAAGATTGAATCATTCTCAAAAATATAAACCTCTACAATAAAGAATATATCATCACAATATATTTCCATAAAGATATCTATACATAAAGAGTTGAGTACAATATTGATGAACAATATCATTCAAAGATGCCTAGGTCCAACAAATGAAATTTTACAAGTATCAAATTCAGGTTCATGAAGTAACTTCAACAGTCTTCCTTCAAACTAGATATCAACTTGAACACCTGAAAATAACAAAAACATACAACAAAACACACACAAAGGGCTCAATACACACTATGTTAAAAAGCGTAGCACACCCGCATACATGTCAAAATTTAACATATATATATATATAGATATATATATATATATATATATATATATATATATATATATATATATATATATATATATATATATATATATATATATATATATATATATATATATATATATATATATATATATATATATATATATATATATATATATATATATATAACCTTAAAGCAGATATCCAACTACATAACATAGTGCAATTCTAATATTACTATGCAAGAAGTAATACCTTCTAAACAATGCAAAATTAAACTCACACTAAGAATAACTAGTTAATAAACCATATATATACTGAGGTGTCATCACTATGGTGCTAAGATACTACATCTGTATATAGTACGCCCTTAGATATCTCATAGTGGGGTTCTCTATAATACTTGTGAAATGATGAAATAGAGACTTGCCTTGTTCTCCGTACTTGACCTTATTGTTTTAAGTCATAGGTAAGGCCAATTATCTTTTATTTATAATGAACCCTCCCAATTTCATTTTAAAATTATCATTGAATTTAATTAACTGAATAGAATAAGTCGATATTCAGCCACCTCGATATACGTTCACTATAGCTATCCTTAACATACACATCAAATAGATATTCTAAGAATGTACATGTAACTAATAACAAGTCAGTTTTCTCATGACATTACATTCTTCATCTTTTAAAACTTCCATCTTCTAATATCAATTTGAAAGTAACTTAGGTTATTATAATAACAAAAGTAAATACTACAATATTACAACCTCGTAAATATCATTAAACTACTATATCAGTTGAATGATATTTACCAATCGCAATACTATACTACTTATCTCTACTATCATAACAAATCACGCTTAACCTCCGAATTGGCCAAGATAATAATATAATGAACATATGATACTCTTGTTTCATCACATCAACATATATCATAATCCGTCTCCTATCTTAAAACGACTTTCCATTTTCTCTAAGAACAGAATTACATCTTGTTGCAAAACAATTTGAAAATGCTTATTAAAAACATTGTATACTAAAATCAAGTATTACTAATTCCAAGTACAATCAATGCTGAACAAAAGATAATTTACTAGGTTAATGAATATCCAAGTGTCCATTGTTGTTTTACCACTATTTGACAGTGAGATATCACCCTATTTTAACCACAATCAGCATTTAAAATACAATATCTAAATCAAATTTGAAATATGACTCACAACATGTAAAATAGCTTATATTACAATAATGACCAAAAATGACTAAAATGCAAAATCCCAAAAACAGTAAGATGCTCCCAAGTTGTTTGCATAATGACCTTGGTGATACTATAGCATCTTCCTATATCTATGTTCTCAAATTAATGTCTTGTTTATTTGCAACTAATTTTCACAACAACAATTATTCATAACTCTACTCTCCAACATAAATTATGAAGAAAATTTATACTATCACAGAGTTTCTGTTCAGAACAAATTTTCTTTTAAAACATTTAACAAATTGTCATATCCAAAACCATTATCAACAGTTTACTAATTTATTCTTTTCAATAAATAATTCAACTATATCATCGGTTTTGACACATTTCTAAAATAAAAATAAATAAATGAGTTAACCCTCGAATTACTTATCATTATCATAAAACAAGATATTTTTCATAAGAGATTCGAATTAACTATGTTCAGACTATAAATTGACAGTGATTCATAAAGAAATTTGATACATTTTGTTACCCATAAAATGTTATGCAAGTTAACATGACAGTTTTAACATTGCTATGGTTTCACGCAAACCATTTGACAAAATGTCTCTGCCCGCAACAGCAGACACGAGCACATATAAAACATTCTCAAGTCTGAGGCCAAGCCTCTCGAAATTAGTTATATATTATCATGCAAGTTGGAGGTATAGGTTCTCACAAGCCCATGCTAATGAAAGCACAAACTTGCTTGCTATTACACAACAGCCGACATGCTCAATGCCGTAACCATATGTTTCTCCCAAAACTCAACTTGGTGGTATACATATGTTTGGGCAAAGCTTTGTAATCATAAATAAAACAACTTCCAAAAATATCTCTCCACAACTTCCACATTCAAAGGTGAATACATGCAGAACTTTGCATAGCACGCAATGAACATACTCATCTTTGAATGTAAAATTTTACAATATGCAAATCTGATAACATTTACATTATGCAAATGAAAGCTAGATGGCATTTGCAAACAGAGTGAAAGAGTAGGGTAAGAAATTTCCCCCTACCTGAACAACTGAAGATGGAAGATTGTTGCACAAACCAACTTGATTCCAAAACCCTAAAAATAGAATCCAACACCGGTGAGCAAAACTCCACAATGTCGACTCACACAATTAGTAGAGGACTTCACAATAGAGTGAAACAAAAACTCCATAAACCACAACAGCCAAACTTTGAGAAATAACTCCATCAAATTAAACCAAATATGCACATTAACCTTCCAAACAATTCCCATTAAAATGCCGATATCTCAACATGAAACCACAGATGTAAAATCAATAGTGCAATGTGGCTCAAAAACTGGCCCGTAAGCAGCAAAAACTTGACTCTCATCAAGGTATGGCCGATTGTAACTTTAGTGCCATAAGTTCGGCAGTTTCAAGTCCACTGCCATAAAAATGGCTCCAAACAAAATAACAATGTTATCCTCCTTCATAGCAACCGATACCCATTTAGGGTTACATCATTGCTAATTGCATATGAGATGTTTTTAACTCTCTTTTTAAAACAAATACAAATATATGCCAAGCTCCACTAAGGTGTTGAACCTTAATCATAAGACAATACATATATAAATATATTTATATAAATGCAAACCATGGTTCCTTCAATTACAATCCAACATGAGTCAAGAAACGAAACCATCTTAAGGGTTAACACAATCTAAACATTAAATCCATGTATAGTTACATGTATGAAAGTACAACAAAGGATTCTGATTAAATACAACATATAACCATTTATAAATATCTGCAACATCACGTCATCATACAACATGAAATAGAATGCAGTAAACAAAGAATCAAAAACTTAATAACTAATTGTTAATCTATCAACTTGAACTTAATGATATGCCTAATGCAATTCATAAAATCCTACATCACATTTACTGCTAAAACATAGTTCTTCACAGAAAATACGTTCAGCATCAGTCTCATTATTCAACAACAGTATTATAACCAAATTCTACAAAAATTCAATCATAACATTAGAAAGAAATCTTAAGACAGTAAAGTCGTAATTGGTAGAAAAACCCAGAGTAGTGGTTAAGCATGACACCTAGACCATTCAATGAACAATAGATCAATGACCGCAGCTCTATTTTGGGTCAAATTTTAAAAGATTTAAGTTAAATCCTATTTCTACTTGAAATTGAGACATGTGTACTCAAAAATTCTACCTGAAATCCTGACCATTGAGTAAAAGAAAGATCGATGGCCTGAGATGAATTTTGGGCCGATTTGGGGAATGTTTTCCCATGTGCCTAGATTCATCTAGAATTGTGACATATATCTGGTCATTGCAAAGCTCAATTAAGTGTTACGAATCGATTAATATTAATAATAATTAGCTACATACCCAAAATTTGTGTCAATAATATGCATCAGATTATCTTTTCTTTATTAAATCTTTTAGAGCATGAACCTTCTCAAGTCCCTATTCCACTTGTGGTTAATCCTTCCTCTACCACTCCCAATCTTACTCTTAAGATTGGTAATTTTTCTTCCATGGTAGGGGATACAGAGGAATAATTTTATTTGGTTCTTGTGGTTTTTTGGTTTTGTGTTTTGCACTCTTTTTGTGAGTAGGTATCTACATGGAGTTTTTTAGCACTCTAGACATCTATTAGATTAGCCGACTAGCTTGGCTTTGTAGCAGTTTTCTGTTGATATTTAGTGACAGATTATAATTGTAAATACTTGTACATTCAAGATACATCATACATTCTAGCTATATGTTTTTCCTCCTCATATTCTTTTGAAGCACTTTTTTAATTTGGAAGTCTCATTCCTGGATCGTTATAACCAGGCCTGTGTAACTTCCATCTTCTTTCTTCCTTTCTTATCTTTTTTCTTCTTCTTGATGGGGTAATGAACGGACTTTTCCTTCTCAATTCTTTTCTCCAGGAGCTCCATATCTTAGAATCAATTAAAATATAACAAATATTAAATTTATATATAAATATATTAAGTGGTTTTGCCACTATTTACTTATATATATAAACAATTATCACAATTATCAATATATGTTAATAATTTATAGATAATTAAACTATATTATATTTTAATTTTGAAACTAAATAATAAATATGAATAAAATATAGCATTTGTAATTATATTTTTAAATTTAAATTATTTTATTTAAATTAAACTATTGTCATTATTATTTCATATCTTACACCAATTTCATTTTATAAAATTTAATATATCTTCATTGAATTTTTCATATCATATTTACAATAAAAAGTTTATGATAGAAAAGAAAATTATTTCTATAATAGAAAAGAAAATCCTTTATTTATATTATATTATAACTATTATAAAAATTATTATAAATTATATTTTATATAAATAATTAAATTAGCATCATGATTTTGACATGCTCATTGGTCAAACTTAAAAATAAAAAAATAATAATTAATAATAATTTCTTTAACAATATTTATTTCAATATTTTTCTCTATATTAATTAGTATGTTATTTAAATTCTTTTCATGCCAATTTTTTTTAATCAATTTTTTACTAATTCTATCAATTTTTTTGCCACGAACTTAGTTGCTATGGAACTTTGTTTAAATAATTAATATTAGTTATTCAAAAGATTTAAGTTTTAACGATTCATGATTTGATTAAGACCATTCAATGAATGATAGATCAATGACTACGACTCTATTTTGGGCCAAATTTTAAAAGATTAAAGTTAAATTATATTTCTACCCAAAATCAAGACACATGTACTCAAAGATTCTACCCAAAATCCCAATTGTTGACTAAAAGAAAGATCAACGGCCCGAGATGAATTCTGGGCCAATTTGGGAAATATTTTCCCATGTGCCTAGACTCATTTAGAATCGTGACAGATGTTAGGTCATTGAAAAGCTCAATTAAGTGTCAGGTTTCAGTTAATATTAATAATTATTATGTTCAGTCTTTTGAAAAATTATTACTTAATCCTGACTTGGCAATGTTGTGATTGTTAAGTAAAAGGCAAGTCAACACCAATGGCAATAGACTGAGATGTATTTTGGGAAAAATTTGGGTTTGTTATCAATGTTTTCAAGAAATATCTAGAATTCTAACATGTGTCCTTGACAAGTGTCACAATTCTAGAAGACTCTTGAGAACAATGATAGCATTGCACAAATTGACCCGAAAATCATATCGATAGTTAAGTTTAATTTTTATTTATTTATTTATTTAAAATGAAAAAATTTAAAAATTCAAATGTACATTAATGTAATATATTTTTACTTTTTATTATTATAGTTATGTTCATTACTGCATTATTGAGTTTTTATGTTATTTACATGTACATTGTACATACTATTAGTAAAGTACCTAAAACCATTAACTACTTAATACTTTTGCTTTAACTTTTAAGTATTCACCTTCTATGTTTTTAAAGTATGAAGTTGAAAGTTCTCCAAGTTGAGGGGAGAGTTTGATACAATAGGATTTTCAAATTTCAACTTTGCAAAGACTAACTAAATTCCATTTTGTGTTCTGAAGACTGAAACTATGAAACTTGAGTATCACAGGACAACACCAATTATTGAATCTTGATTCTGGGTATTTAAATTTTATATAAAAAAATTCATTGCAATTTATAGCAATAAAAATCTTGATTTTAATTGTCTTAGGTTTACACTTTACAATTTTTTTAATAGGGCTTGAAGAAGATTTTTGTGTAATAACTAGTAGTAGGCATAGGCAAAACAAAGTCAAAAACCTTTAGTACAACTGCAAGCATAAAGGAAAAGAATGACATTATAGAACTTAGGCAAGTGCTACAAACTTCAGATTTCACTGATGAATGTCATGATATTTTTTATCTTGTTATCCATGGAGATTTTGGAATCATGAGAATTAGACATCCATTGTTTAATAAGCGGAAAGATCCATAGAAGGGGAGAAATTATTGCAAATATAACAACACTATTCATGCATATACAAATAAACTAGCTACTTTGGTCACTGGATTAGCAAACCTCACTAAACCTAAAATATTTCCTTGCCCTAAAATTGTAATGTTATGTGATCAAAGTTATGATGAAAATATAAAGGCAATTGTAAACCAAAACACTCAAGAGGAATTTTATCCATAATTGAGAGTGAATTTTTCACTCTATTAGACCTAGGGCTAGGGTTTAAACTAGAAAACTTTAACGAGTGCATTGACTTGGATAAACTAGCATAGGCTTATGAAAAATCAGAAAGATTTTTTCAAGATTCATATATTAAGGGTTTAATAAACTCTGAGTCGTCTACTAGTGTTACACTGGACATAGACCATAAGCCTCCTTATCAGTATGATATTTTTGTGCCATGGGTTTAGAATACTATTTCTTTGTTATTTTTTTCTCTAGGATTGCACAATAACAAGGAAGTGGGGGCCAGTGTTCTTGAAATGATTTATAATATCCATTGTCGAAGTCAATCAGTTGAGAAGGTAGATGTAAGATATAATTTTGTTCAGCACATTGTTGAATCTATGCAACCACAATTACTAATGATTAATAAAAGTACAACTATAGAAAATATGAAGACATTTAGGGTCACAAGTTACTTGTTCTACCTTCTTTTAGCGAAGCATTGCCCAATATTTGAGACAGAGAACAACAAGCTTACTATTGAGGTCTATAAGTTTGATGAGAAAACCTAGAAAAAATTAGAGACTTCAAGTCCAGTATATGAGTGGACACATAAGATGAGGATGATTGCTAACAATAATAACTACAACCATTTTGTAGACTTCTTTTTTATACCTATTTACCAAAAAATTACAGGCACTTTGATGCCTAGATTGCTTGTGTCTTGTAAAGATTACATTCAATTTGGAAATCAGATTCAACTGGTTGACTGGTTCTTTATGAAAGAGTACACTATCTTAAGGTTTTATCGATCAACAGTTGAATGCTACAAACTTCCAATGCATGTTATAGAAAGGGTTTTTGCATTAGAATATGTATGACAGATGAAAAACACAGATAAACTTTTCATTGGACAAAAAAAAAAATGATATTTCCTTCCTTTCCTTTCACAATTAGAGGCCTCATATTTGAGGGAAAGGCTTTCAAAGTGGCAAATGAATTGTTAACTTTGTTTTTGCTTTGATTTTGTCAGTCACTAGAATTATGATCCACTGAACATAATAAAACAAGACTTATTGCCAATGGAAATTTTGCAATCAAATATCAACATCCGGATATGTCATTGATAGAAAAGTTAAAAAATAAAGATTCATGGGATGAGGTTAAGAAAGAGATGGAGAAACATGCAATAGAGAATAATATTTCATTGCAAGAATTTTCATCCCAAATTACAACATTGCACATATCAGAGTCACACAAATCAAAGCCTCTGACATGCTTAAATTTCTACAAGAAAGCATCTCAACCTTCTAAGAGGTCTATTCTAAAAGCAACTAAAGAGGCATCCACATCTAAATTGTGGTGTCAAACCAAGATAACTGATTTTTGGAAAATGAGGCAAAATTTGGATGAACCAAAGACATCAGTAGGTTTTGAGAAAATTGAGGAGGATGAACTTTTCAGCGATTATTGGAATAAAGAGCATCCAACTGTAGTCTATCATTTTGGAAATTACAATGACAGTGATATTCAAAGATAGAAGGACCTTGAGTCTAATGTTGACATTCAAGGTATTCAAGATTCTAGGTCAACTAGGGGTAGACATATTGTTAATCTTCAAATGAGTGATTCTATTAAATAAACATATAGTAAAGGGACAACTATGATACAAAAAATGAGTTATGCAAGTATAGGGCCCATTGGTGCAAGCGGTGAAGGGATTTGGAATCTAGTTCTAGTACCAGACCCACCCAAAAGAGGAAATAAACCAATCATTGGACTCTTCGATGAGATTGAAGATGATTCCAAAGGTCATCCCATTGATCCCAACACATTATTTCTTAAATCTTCACATCTAGTTGTATTTGATCCCACTCGTACTAGCACCGACACTAGAATGGATGAACCTTGTGCAAAAAAGAAAAAAGTTATGACAATTACATTGCAAGAAATGTTAGTGGTTACTCCATCAATGTATGCACCAGTAGCACTAGCTTTTGTTTAAAATCCTAAAAATAGTCATAAAATGCCAGGATTTGGAATGGGCCATCTTCAATATGTTGGTGATCCTCAAAATACAATTATAGATGGAGTAATTTCAACTGGAATTGGAGGAGCATACAAGAATACAACTGATAATTCACCTTTAGAAAACTCAATTATGTCATCAAACCCAAATTTTAGTTTGAATGAGTTTGCATCAAAGTTTGATTAGACAAGCGAAAGAAATAGGAAAATTATGAAGACTTTGAAAAGTGATGCAGTTGCTAAATGTTAGGGATCTACTAATAAAATATTTCCAACATATGATCTAAATAATGAAATGATGAACTTCATCATTGTTATGCCACTAGCTAGAGATAATAATCAACCAAAAAATGTAATAAATCATAATGATGTACAAGTTACTAGTCTTTAAATGGATTTGTCAAAAGTAAAAAATATTGACAAAATCAATTTATCAAAAGAGAGCAACAAAATGGTCTACTCTACACTTCTGAGAATGGAGAGGCAAAATAAAAAGATTACAAAGAAAATAGAAAATTTATAGGTAGACATTGATAATGTGAAGGCCAAGCAGAAAGTAGCAGACAATAGGTTCAAAGAATTGCAAAATAGGATAAAGAATTCTTCTCCTATAGAGGCAATTATCTAGCAAGAAAAGATGAATGAACAAGTGCAAAATTTGACTAAACAATTGGATGAGTGCCAAAAAAGAATTCAGCATGAAAAAGTGTAGTGCCTGCCCCTAGGTCACATTTTTCTATCATTGTCGAGCTCTTTTAGGGCTAGTTTTATGATGATGATTATTAGCAACATTATTTTGAGATTATCAGATATTGTTTTAGATTCAGTTTATTATATGATGAGATTGCTTGGTACTTTATATTTCATGTATGCATGATGATTATTACATTGCTTTCAGTTATTGATGATGATTAGATTAGATGGTTTATTATCACATGTGTTTTCTTATGGATACTTACCCCATACTTGCATGTGTATGGTGTGTGTGTTTGTTCTTGGATAGTGTTTCTGATGTGGTTAAGGAAGTGAGTCCTAGTGACCTGCTAGTTGGGATCTACACGATGCACCACTTCCTACCATTGCCTGTTTAGCTTAGCATATATATATATATATATATATATATATATATATATATATATATATTGTATGCACATGCATGGTTTTTATGCAAGTTGTAGGTATCGGGTATTGACTTCTTTAAATTGTCAGGATGAGCGTACCCTATCACATTATCTTAATGGTAAGAGAGGGGGGATAAATTCTCAAGTCCAAATTCCAACCCTTTAAGCCATTTGTCCAAATTGGTTCTTAGGACAAGTATCTGAGTTGAGTACCCTCCGAATGCGTCGGATGACGTAATTCATGATATCAACCCTTTTGATTTGATTTTGTATGTGTTTTGCTATAATAGGTTTTCATATTTTATTTTATGAGTTTTTAGTGTATTTTATATTAATTAAGCCTAATTAAAAGATTTAATTAATGGTTTAATTTAATGGAAATTTAATATGATATTTTAATATTTATTTTATTAAATTAATTGGAAAATTAATTACATTAAAAAAATTTGAACATAAAAGTTATGATTTTAAAGTTGGAAAGTGATAATATTTATTTAAGTTAGTAAATATTTTAGCAATTAAGTTTTGGAAATGAATTTAAAAGTGGAAAAGATATTAAAATTATTAAAAGATTCTAGATTGCATGCCATGTACATGTGATTAAAATATAAATATATTAAGATAAAACAAGTGGAGTTATTAAAGTGAGTGCATGAGATTTAAAAATTAATAAATTAAATTGGAAAGAGTAAAGTGAATACTAAATAAATTAATGTGCATTATTTTATTTTCTCATATAGGAGTTTGCAAGTTCTCGGGAGTTGTCATGTAGACAACACAAGAGTTTGTACTCTAAGTATGCACAAGTTGTCTACACTTAGGAGTTAGCATGTTATTTGAGCACATGGTGTCTACAACCTTATGACTTATCTAGAAGGTTGGAGTAGACTCATGCTTAGTTGGCATGCTTATCTTCTAGTTGTTTCTAGAGACATTCTAGATGCATCTTAGAGGTCTTTAAATAGAGGCTCTCCTAGTGTGTTTGGACAAGCTTCAAAGCTTACATGCATTTGAGAAGCTCATATGCTTCTACATGCTCATATGCTTTTACAAGCACTTCTATTCATTTGGAGGTTTTCGGTTGGCTTGGATCTTGGAGGAATTGTGAATGTTGGAGAAGGAAGGGATTTTTTTTTTTATAGACTTCTAAGGCATGGAAAATTAGCATCAGTGTCTAAGTGCACTCGTGATTTTCACATATTCTATTTGCACTCTTTCTCTCTCTGTCTTCTTCGTGATTTTTATACGTGTTTGATTATTTTCTATGATTGAATCTGTAATTTGAAATTGGAATCTAGATATGTTATTTGGTTGCGATGAAAATAAAAGAAAACACTAGCTTCAATTTAGAAAAGAAATTAGTTCTAAATCGGGTTTGGGTATGAATTAGAATTGAATTGAGAAATAGATTTTAAAAAGGTTTTAAATTTTATAATCAAATCTATTAGAAGAATTAATGGGTTAATTACCCTTTTGGAGAAATTCTTAACTCGTCTAAATAAAAAGCCCTCCTTGTATAAATTAAATATATATGTTCTCTTTTTATTTATATACATATATATATAAATGCAATAATGCTTGATAAAGTGCATGTCTATGTATGTATATATATATATATATATATATATATATATATATATATATACATACATACATATATATATATATATATATATACATACATACATATATATATATATATATATATACATACATACATATATATATATATATATATATATATATATATATATATGTATGTATACATACATATATACATATATATACATATATATATACACACATATATACATATATCTATATATATATATGTATATATACATATACGTATATACATATATATACATATATGTATATACTTGTTTAAATCGCAGTAGAGACTTATAAATTTCTAATTCGCATGAAAATGTTACTTGAAACGTTACTTAAAAAATGCATTTTTTTTAAAAAATAATATAAATGTTGGGGAGGCGGGGTTCTCACCCCACCCAACCCACTTTTTCCCTTACGTTTGTCGTCGACGCTTCTGTCAGCAGCACTGTGCAGTCGCAGTGTACCTACGATGCGACAGGGCCGCACGGCTTATAAAGCCCGGCAGCAATTTTAAATCGCTTAAAATTTTAATTGCCCTTCATTATTATATTGTAAATTTTAATATTGAATTTTTTATTAGTTTATTAATATTAATTAAAAGGTTTAATAATATTAGAATTAATAATATTATTATTAAGGATTTTGGTAATAGCAATTAATTAATTAATAATTATTAATTGGTAATGTAAATGAACATTGAAATTAACTTGAATTAATGATGGATATCATTTAATAATTTTTAATTATATTTAGAAATCCAATTGGGTTGAGAATTTTATTTATTTATTTAGTAATCAATTATTATGATTACTTTTAAGTCGTAATATGAATTGGAATATAGTTGACTTTTAATATTAATTTTATTTAATGTATATTAAATACTATTTAATATATACTAAATAATTAAGAGATGGTAATTTATAGTATGTTAAGATGTTTAATGATGATTATTATAATGATGTAAATTAAGAGACTTTATATGATATTGGATTAAGATTTAATTGACAAGGGTCATAGTCATTGTTATAACATTTAATAACATTGCTATAATTTGGATTGTTATGTTATTATTAATACGTTATGTATTATTAAATAACTTAATGATATGCCTTAATGGTGTTGAGAGTTAGTTAAATATTAACAAATGAAGTTTTTGGAAGGATTCTATATATCGATTATTTATAGTTTTGATGAGTTTATTATTTATTAATGTTTGTTGGGTCTAAAAAACTATTAATAAATAATGGTATAAATGGTTTAAATAGTTATTAATTCGGTCATTGATATGGATATGTAATTATTAATTAAATTAATTAATTAGAGTTAATTAAATTTAGTTGATAATTAAGTTATGTAATAGAGTTTTTAATTGATATGATTCTTTTAACAAAGTTGTTAAGTATTTACATCGAAATGGATAAGTCTTATTCCAATGACTTGAATAATGACCTTAGGTATTTTAATGGTTGTTAGTGATGAGACTTAAGTTTTAGTGATATTTAATTGAGTTTTAATTAAGTATTGTTAGAATGATAAAGGGTCATACCTATGTTCATTATTAATTGATTTAATTAAGATTAATTAATTAAAGCGAATGATTTTATTAAGTGTCAAATGATTTAATGAGTAAATATTTATCCTTCAGTTATTCTTAGAATGTAAATTTTAAATAATGGAAGGATAATGTTATCGAGGGAACAAACAGGTTGACTTGTAGGTCAAATGATTAATCTTACACTCTTGAAGTATACTTGCAAATAGAAACTGAAGCTCCACACATTATTCAATTATGTCATTTTAACAAACCAAAACATGTGTTTGCATTGTGTTTTCTCTATGCTTCTTGTTTTGGGTTTTTGGGTTGACTAGTTTTGACCAGTCTTAGGTTGTTACCAGAGGCTCGGGGGTTATGTGAATATGATGGCATGTTGATGTTATTTGGTCTCGATTCTTTTAAAACCCAACCATGGTAATTTGATGGCATACTCTGTGAGATGTTTGTATTTACTGGTTGTTATTGCTCATCAGTCTTCTTGAGTGAAGCTGAGCTATATGTGTATGAGACACTTGACCTAATCATTTTTGAGTCATCGATCAGTTATCCTTGGATTACTTTCCAGTGGCAATGATGGGATTGAAATGCTGATTTATTTCTTGATGATGTCATGTTGTGACATGTTTTGAATCAACCATTTTGGAGTCTTCGATCAGTATGATTTTGAGATATATTTTGGTTATTGAGAACCAATGGATACTTTTGATTATCAGTTATACCTTTAGTTGCCAATAGAGAACTGTTGTGGTCATGATTATCTATGGATGCTTTTCAGATGCTCATGGAGATTTGATGCTTTTATTATGGATATTTGATGATTCTTATTGTGGATTATCTTTTGTTATTTTTTTCCAGTTGCTTGTATAGGACTGGTGATTATGTAATTTATGATTCCATGAGCTTAGGGTAGGTTATCTACTTGTAGTGTCGAAAAGTGGCTTGCAATGGGGGCTGGGGCCCTAAGTGGCTGCCAAGGTAACTCATTGTAAGTTTTGTTAATAAGTAATAACATTTACACTAAATGGGGATTAAATGAACCTAAAAAGATAATTATTTTGGTTCTTGCCCATGCCTCGAGTGCTTGTACATACTAGGATGGGAGTAGAGAGAACGCTTGGTTGCGACCATGCATTCCATAGTAGGCCTTGTCAGTATGAGAGGATACTAATGCTTGCATGAGGATCAGTAGGGATCCATGGAGTTGTAAGCTAACTGCCAGGGTAACTTCTACATGATATATGTGATGACACTTTCCCACTTGCAGAGTAGGTTTCCTACATGTCTTTGTGTGCCTCTAGGATTAGATGTCATTTTTTTGTTGGAACCTTCAGTTAGTATACTTTTTGTGTGCCCTGCCATCCTCACTGGATCTATAAAACATGGGAATGGATGGCTAATCAAAAATGTCTGATATGTAGGCGTCATCCCAGCATGTGCTATCACTAGCAAGTAGTCCCACTGAATTGCATCTAGGCTATAGATGTCTATCATGGATCCCCCTAGATCCATTCATGTTGGCCACCCCCACTCAATGTCCTTCTGCAACCTAGCATAGGCGCAGAACTTAGGTGAAATATCCTGTGGTCGGCCATACTGCCATCACACTCGAGAGATCACAAATCTCTCCATAACAGATGTCGTCCTGCCCACCAGTGGTCGAGAACTGAACATCCATGATAACTCTCTGGGAGCATCATCCCAGCCCTCTGTCTCTCGCCAGGGTCGCCATACAATAGACACTAGGTCATCAAGACGTATCCTCCACTACTCTATCTTACCCAGGTGGGCCTGGGTAATATGCCCTCAATATCTGCATATGTAGGGCTCCATGGGCTCTCGGGCATCCTCAAAAATTGGCCTACATATGGGAAGATGCTCCCAAGCCCAGATCTGCAAAACATAAACTCTCATTGCCATGGTCTTCTTCTCATGGAAGACAACCTTGTGCATCTCATGCAAAAGGTGAGCCAGCATGCACTGACCCCACCCAAAGATCTCGGGTGCCTCAACCATCCTGCGGAGCATGACTCCCCACCCACACTCCAAACCATGTTGTCCTCTGTCAGGACATAGGAAACAACTCAAAAATATAGCCAGCACAACTACCAGCCTGTGTGTCATTTTTTAAGTATGCATGAGCTCATCCCAGCTGATGGCCCTACCCCTTTGTAGCTCTCTCCAGAACAAAATTGATAATGCCTCTGTCCCTGCTCAGGGCAATGTATCATAGATGACCCGAGTGTTGTGGAAAGGAATCTGCAAAATCCTCCATATATCCTCTGGTGTAATGGTCATGTCACCCATCGGCAAGTGAAAGGTGCTCGTCTCCAAATGGAAATGCTCCACCAAAGTTGTGAGTAAGCCATGATTCACCATCACGACTAGAATCTGGCAAAGAGAAGAAAAACCCAATCGGGCAATGTGTGCCCGATCTGCATCATCAAGACTTCGCAATAACTCCCCATATGGTCAGAAATGAGATCTAAATGCAACATCTCCAAAGACCTCCTACACGCACAACAAGAAATGACAAACAAACGATCAGTATCATGTCAAAATGAAGCATCAGAATGAACTAAAATGCAATTTTTAAGTGCAAAAATCAAACTTTTATACATAACTGTCATGGAATTTTGCATGAAATTCTACAGTTTCATGCAAAGACATTCTTTCTTCATGCGAAGAATCACGCATTCATGCGAAAAAAGAGATCCTCGCGCGAAGAAAGCAATTTTTACACGAGAAAAGAGGATTTCGTGCAAAAACCAAATCACCTCGCTCCAAGAATCTCTTTCTTCGTGCAAAACCAAATGCCTCCCACGCAAAGATCCTCACTGCCATGTATGAAGAAATAGACAACTCTAAATATTCGCTTAAAGAAAGAAGATATTCATGCGAGAAGAGATTGGTCTCGTGCGAAGAAATATTTGACCCCTAAAAAAAATGCTAAAATGAGTAATAAATGACCACGAAATGAATGAAAACAAAAGTACGAAGATGGAAAATTGATGACTCACCGGTGGTCCATAGTCTACTGGCTAGGTATGTCATCTAGAGCGCTCAAAATGATGATATCTCATGTTCACTACCATGTCTCTATCAGAGCTCAAAATCACTACAAGACAAAAGCACAAATGAATTGAAAATGACCCCTTAAGCCCTTATATAGTTGTTGACCAAATTTTTCAAAGTGCTCATGTTTGCGCAAAAATCACACCCCTGGCTAATATGACCATTCTAGATCCATTTTTGGGATCAAATTCAAAATCTAATACACCTAAGAGCCTCAAAATTGATTTTTAAAATTTTAGGGACTGATGCAATCGAATGCTTGTGCAGCCCAAATCTTTCTGATACTTTGTGATTCTTGGAATCCTTTCAACTTTTCATTCTCCATATTTTCAAAATTCATTTCAAAATTAGTCAACTCATGTCAACTAGTCAACTTTTGGTCAAACTTGGTCTTTGCGACTTCGCAATCATTTCAAATCAACCCTGAATCTTCTTTAGATCATTCTGATCTCTTCTAGATTCTGCTGAATCTTAGATTTCTTCTATATCTCAAGATATATTGCTTCAAATCACATTTTTGGTGTGTCATCTTTCAATTTCGCTCCTGAGGGGGCAGGATGATTACATCATTGAATACTTATTGCTCGAGGCATCTAGTTTCCATCTTATGTTCTCATCACTTGGGGCATCTCATCACTTAGGGCATCTTGTTCCCCTATTTCTGGCATCACTATCATTTATTTCATCTTTTCATCAATTGATCAAACCTATAACAACTCTTCTCAGAGTTTGATGGAAAGGTATTGGGACAGTCTAAACCCCAACTCCTGAGGATCAAGCCTCATTTTGGGGATGATTCTATGACTCATGATTGGACCTTGTTATCCTTTTAGTTGAATCTTGGGTATCTAGGTGTTCTATCTAGATGCTTGAAGGTTAAGCTCCATTCTGGAGATAATCTTCTAAATGCTATCAATCTCAGGTATCTAGATGTTCTATCTGGATCCTTAAATATTACGCTCCATTTTGGAGATTGTCTTTTAAATGCTATCAATCTTAGGTATCTAAGTGTTCTGCTTAGATTCCTTAGGATTAAGCTCTATTCTAGAGATGGTCCTTAAAAGCTTACCAATTGGTCTCCGTAGAATCAATTTCGGAACCAATCTCATCTTTGCATCATACTTTCTGATTTTCTTTGAATTGAACGTGCTACTCACACATTCATTCAAAATTGGCTCATTGCCATCTCAACCAATTCTAGTCTATTCCTGATCAATCCTAAAGTCCTATTACATCTAGGTAAATTCTTATTCGGCTAGTCACTACTTGACTTAATTGTTAGATGCAGAAAACCCTAATCTGCATTCATCATGATTATTCTTTAATTCCTGTAGTATTTGCTCATATTAGTCACATTAAACCTATTGATTAATATTTAATTTAATTACTAAGTATTTATACTTTAATTAAATTAAATTATATCCTAAGGCTAATGTACTATGGAATTAAATTTATTTAATTTAGTAATGTGCCTATTTTAATTAATTAAACAAAATTATTTAATTAAATGGAGAACTTACTTCTAATTTATTAAATAAAGGTATTTAATTAATGGGAAGCCATTCCTAATTAATTAAATGAAGTTATTTAATTAAATAAGAAAAGTGTCTCTAATTAATCAAAAGATTATTTAATTAAATAGAAAAGGTAATTATGAGAGCATATTTCATTTTATTAAATTAAATATCTCACCAAAATATCTCTTCAGTTCAAAAAAGGAAATTTCTAGTTCACTATTGATAAAAAATAAGTTAAATTAGTTAACTCCTTATTCTATTCAAATTGAATCAGTTAACTCCTTATTTTACTCAAATTGAATCAGTTAATTCCTTATTTTACTCAAATTAAATTAGTTAACTCCCTTTAATTTGGGAATCTTCCTTTATGACTGAACTTCACCTTTAATCCTAACCGTTGATTGAAATCAATCTCAACCGTTGATGGATTCCAAGAAAGTCTATTTAAGAGACTCTCATCTCTTCATTTTGGGAGGAGGATGAATTAGAATTTGCATTGAATTGCTATTGAAATTCATACTCACATTTGCTCACATTTTCTCACATTCTTGCATACATCTTGCATTCTTATTTTAAATTCATTTAGCTTAATATGCATAGTTTAATCTAGTTTTGTTTCAATTATTCCTAGATTAGAATACATTTTTTATTCTAGATTAATCTGCACAATCATATAGATTAGCTGCATTTCCTTAAATCCTTCATTCTTAGAGGGTCTAGTTGCCTGCACTTTGATTCTAAGGATTTTAATAGGCAAAATCCCTTTAGATAGAAGGCAATAGGTCACCTTGCCGACCAATTTTTGGATGAACAATCCAATGTTCATTCTGGGATGAATCTGCAAACAAAGACCATGTTGAAAAGTGTGTGTTAGCAGAGGCCACATATTCACGCATACATTTCTGGCGCCCACTGTGGGCCACGAAAATCAATTTTTTTGGCCTCTTTCTGTATTTTTTTAATCATTTTTTTGTTCTTTGTCAGTACTGTTCCATACAGATTTGAGAATCTTCGTGCGAGACTATTCATTATCGTGTGAGGATCTAGAATCTTTGCACGAAGATTCTTTCTGCATCGCACAAGAAAGTTCTTGAGCATGCAAAACTTCGTGCATAACCTATTTCTTCGCACGAGCCGAATATAATTTTGCGCAGGTCGTAAAACTTCTTCGTATGAACTGTCAGGAATTTCGCATGAGATTCTGCTGATAAAGCCTATTTTTGCATTGATTTTTATGTTTTTTGGTTTTTTCTGCTAATTGCTTACTGTTTCTAGTGTTTTTGTTTTTTCTAATTTTTTGGAACAGCATAACAGTGGTTTTCGGGACAATTGGAAAAGTGTGATAAAGTTACCAAAAATAGGTAAAACATCTACTAAGCACGTTGCGAGGATTACCAGGTAATTCTCTTTGACTGATAACACTTCATTTGGAGCTAAAATGAACATCTCTTGTGTCAAGCTTGTGTGTATTTCCTTTCATGTTCTCATTTTACAACACATACATAATTTGATACTAGGTTGTGATCTCTATTAGTTTCATCTAGCAGGCTTAGTTTTTAATGATAGATCTAATTAGCTATCTTGGGTTATTGGACTCACTAATCTGCCAGCCCCTCATTCCACCCTGTGGTTACAAGATCAGCACCACATTAAAGGGGAGGGGTCTACAGGATAGAAGCGTTAAAGGCTCCACAAGGCAACCCTTTTGTGCTTTCTAGAACTCACTAGTTTCTGAGTTGTGGACTCGTGTTAGCTTGTGTGAGGGGTTAAATGTTCCACATCTTTCAACTCACCTCACATTAGTTAAAGTGTTAAGTGTACCACCTTATTGTCTTTGATTGCTTTTGGATAGATTTGCTTTCGGAAATTGACATCTGTACAGACATAGTAATTAAACCCCCATGAACACTATTCGTGGATCTTGAGGGAGTCGGTTCCTAGTGAAACTTTTTTCTAAGATAGATTCCTTGTAGGTGGAGAGGATACTTTGAGCATCTTGTAGATAGATGAATCTTCAACTTGTTGATTAAGGCATCCTTTCTCCGGAGAGGTTGATAGATCACTAGGAGATGATATCATAGATCTTTAAGAGATAATCTTAGTTTAGCGTGTCAGATTAATTTGTCTACTTTGATTGGGCTAAAGGTGAAAAGGTGTCAAAACCTTGAATCTGGAAGCTAAGTCCCCTTGTGGTACACTATTGTGAGTCAATCACCTTTAGAGAGGGTTAACCATAGTAGACAATCCCTCTATAGGGAAAAATGTGATGACGAAACCTCAAGCGATAATAGCCATTTTTGACGTGGTAGTGACAACCGCTATATAAATGTCCTTGTGGAAGAAATTTCCATGGGTGTGGTTCATTGTGGGTTGTCAAATCTCCCTAGTAGCTCTTGAAGATTAAGTTCTCAGACTGTGTCAAAACCTTAGTGCACCGGGGTTGGAGGTCACCCCTGTGAGTCATAAAAGTTGCATAGTCAAACCATTACTAGAAACCTTAGAGAGGCCAACTTTTATTTTCTAGGGATGTATGCATGATTGCAAAACCTTTTGAAAACATACACAAATAGCTCTCTTAGGGATTAGCACAAACTAAGTCACTTGATTGTTCATGCGCAAGGTTGCTTTTGCTCTTGCTCATTGTTTTCAGATGTGCTTAAAATCACCTGCTTGCTATTCTACATGCCTGTTTATCTGCCTAGTTATTGGAAAAAAATTTTTTTTTGTCAAAATCAATCACTATTGTGAAACTATTCTGCCCTTTCGTGCGAAATCATTTGGCTCTCGTGCGAAATCATCTAATACTCACGTGAAGCCATTTTGTCCCCGTGCAAAATTAAACTATTGTTGTGCATCTTTGCGCGGCCCTACAAACTTCTTCGTGCTAAATTAAATTGCTATCACTGACCTTCGTGTAAGACAAGAACTTCTTTGTGCGGCCTATAAAACTTCTTTGTGCGACCCAGAAAGGTTTTTCGAGTGAGACTTTGTATCAGCATTACCAATTTGGGTTTGTTTTGGCTAACTGGGGCGTGCACATTGTCATTTTCTACATCTATTTACCATTTGCTATTTGCAAACAGTCCTAAAATAGTGACACTTCACTTAGATGAAGACTTGTGTCTTATACCTTGACTAGTCTCGTCTCATAAGTAATTTTTTGTTGGTCTTTGTCTTAATGCTTGTCATATTTTGTGTTGCAGTGGTCATAATCTCTGGTTGTTCTAGCCTCTAAATCAGACCATTTGTGCCTTAGTAAATAGCATTCTTGCTATTATCTTGTCCTTTTTGAGGCTCAGTCTTAGTGTAGTCCTTGTCCAAGTTCTAGCTTCTTGTCCTTTTCTATGACTGTCACAACCAGAAGTGGTAGCGTATTTTATCCCGATAACATTAGATGTGGTCATGCTAGGGGTTGTAATCACAACAGATGTTGCTTACCTTTCGTTATGCAATCTATATCCAGTTTGAATAGTGAGGCATCTTCACGGTCTTCCTCACCTACCAGATCATCTCAAGCTCAATGATCATTTTCCAATTTGCAACAAATTAAGAATCCTTTTTACCAAGAGGATACTGAGATAGGTAGAGGTCCTGCATTCCCAAATACAATGTATGATCCTTTCTCCATAGACCCTTTTGAAACACAACATACAAAAATTGAACACATTCCTATTATGACTAATCGTGAACCTGAACAAGGTAGTCATAGTCGATATCAAGAACTACCTAGGGATGACAAAGAGAAAGAAAAAGAATATGACACTGATGAGGAATAGGAATAAGTGGAAATCCTCCCTGAACACATAGAAAAATGTTGAAGAGACAAAAACTTTCAGAAGGTCATGGGAATCCTAATCAACGAAGAGAAAGAAAAATACTTTCTCAAACTTTCCCAAGAGGGAGCGAAGTTACCTTCTCATTTCAATGTAGAAACTATTGTGAAAACTGAAGAAGAAACTAGGACTTCCAAACTCCAAAAACAATTAAAAATTATGCAAGACCAAATGGCTCAGATGATGCAAGAGAAAGAGAAACCCACAAAGATATACACATTGGATGCTCTTTGGTAATTCCCATTTGACAAAACTATAAACATGCCGCCTTTCCCACAAGGTGTAGAACTACCCAAATATGACAAGTACTTTGGTACTACTGATCCCTATGATCACTTGAGGGAATTTGGTGCTTTGTATATGGAGTTTATACATAATCAAATGTACCTCATGCGTTTATTCCCTAGAAGCCTAGGTGGTCAGGCTTTGGAGTGGTTCTCACATTTACCTCCTAGTATCAAGACGTTTGATGAAATTTCTAATTCATTTGTTCAACAATATTCTCATAACATTCAACATTCTGTAAATATTCAAGATCTATGCTACCTTTAACAGAAGGTTGGTGAGCCTTTTCTAACTTTCCTCCAACAGTAGAGACAACTATACACTAAGTATTCCCGTAAAATTTTAGAAACAGAGAAGCTCGACATTTTCACAAATAACCTCTTACCTAATTTCAGGTATAGAGTCCAACTAAAAGGTCCACGTACCTTTGAAGACATGATTACACAGGCTATCCGTATCGAAGAATTTATGGTCAAGAAAGGTGAGCTCACTCTTCAGAGAGACACAAAACAAGTTTCCACTTCCAACAGGGATAAAACCAAACATGTCAACAAGAACCGAGAAATTGTACATGATGGGGTTATTGATACTGTCACACCCAAACCTGCTAAAGCAATATTTAATCTCATAGATTGCCTCAAAGCGACCAAAAATGCTGAGAAGCCTCCTCCTAACAATAAGATGTCTGGAAACAAACTGAGAAACTCATGGGCAACACGACCCAAGTGAGAGTATACGCCTTTGGGAGAACATTTGGATGTGGTTTACAAAACATTGCTACAACACAAGCTTATCTCACCAATGGATAACCCTCATCCCTATGATCCACAACCACATCCACCATGGTGGAATGAGACATCATTTTGTGAGTATCACCAAAACAAGGGACACAAAACCAACAACTGTATAAACTTCTGTCATAAAGTCTAGGACATGATTGATGCTGATGAACTTGTGGTATATGGACATAAAAAAAACTCAGACCATAAGGCATTCAAAGAGCCTTTCCCAGCTTATGAACAAGGAGAGACTTCGAAGCCAGAACCCTACAATAAGGTCAACTATACATATTCCAATGATGACAATGTCATTCACACGGTTGAACCTGTAGATTCTAAATACTGCAATGTTATTACCAAAAGGGTAAGCAAGATAACGACAAACCCAAGACACCATTCGTCTTGAGGGGCCCTACTTCCAATAACATGGATAATGCATCTTCGTAACACTTTTCTAACACTGTTACTCACTCTCATGCGAAGTTGGTGCTCAAAGGCCCTGCACCTCCTACTTCAAATCTTGAACAACACAAAGAAAAAGCCCTTGCTGGTCCATCTGGTAAAGGTGCAAAACACACAACGAACTTGACTGCGACTAGTTATAGTGCTCTAGATCAGTTGAAATGAACTAATGCTCACATTTCCATATTTGAGCTGCTTAAAATCTCACCTGCTCACAGGAAATTTTTTGACAAAGCCCTTACTAAGGCAAACATTCCTCAAGATCTTGATCTTGAGTGATTTCAATCCATGGTATGTCACCTGACCTCACCTCATCTTATGACCTTCTCCGAGGAGGATAAAAACTCACTGAATCACCCACACAATCAGCCTCTACACATTGAGGTTATGATCCACTAGACACATGTTCATCGGGAACTCATTGACAATGGTGCTAGCCTAAATATTGTTTCTACTACTCTACTTAGACAAGTGGAGTATTCTGAGGACTTTGTTGATCCTCGACAAAAGATCACTATTAAAGCATACCATGAAGTAGAACAAAAGTCACTAGGTCTTGTGACTTTACCAATTCACATCGGTCCTGTCGAAAGGGATGTCACCTGTCAGGAGCTTGACATTCCCTTAGCCTACAACATTCTATTGGTACAGCCATGGATACATGAGATGCGTGCTGTGCAATCCACATATCATCAATGCATTAAATTCCCATTTCATGGTTTCAAAGTTACTATTCCTGCCACTACTAGCTACACCTGCAATATGCTCAAAGTTGCTGATTCTTTTGTCCCTGCTAACTGTGAGTCTACTAATTGTCACAACAATAAGCTGAAACAAATTGAGTAGTCATTTAAATTGAAAGAAATTGGTATGGGAGAGTACCACATGGAACTAGTGTTGCCATTAATATCTCTTCCAGAGTCCCCTCAAAATTTTGGGAGACCCTCAGAAGCAAAGAAGCCATTCGTGTTGACACCTCATACCAAGTTTAATGGCTCTTTTTTCAAGGCTACAGTTCCCTTAGAAGATGAAAGTGAAAACAGAGCCATTGATGCATGGCTTTACAAAGAAGAGGCTCTAGTAGAACTAATAGAACAAGCTCAAGAAATCACTTCTAAGAAATATGGACTTGGTCTTAAGCTTATGAAGTGTTTTGGTTACAAGGGAACCAGCCCTATTGGGTGCAATAACAATGGTCTAATGGATCCTATCAAAGCAAAAGCTCGAAGAAACAGTAACACAACTAGCCTAGGGTTTAAGAAGCTCCCTTTCCATTTGGGATCCAATAAATTCATACCTGTACCTAAGAGTTTATCTGAAAATGAGTCACAATCTAAGTCAGGAACTCGAAAGGAAGAATCTGATGATGAGAATTCTTACCCTCATCCTATTCCTTATGATCTCGCTAAATTCTTTGCTGAGCCAGATGACTTTGTGCCATGTGTTAGCACTGTGGATGATACTAGTGATTCTTTTGAGGACAATACTGAGCAACTCAAATATCATTTAGAAAAGGGAGAATCTAGTCAGTCATGCTGTATTGAGTATTTCTGTAAGAATCCAGAGGCTGAAGGAGAGTATGTCCCTATCACTGTTGGGGAGTTCTATAGTCTCTCATCATGTAGCACTGATTCTCATGAATATGAGTTTAACAATCT
This sequence comes from Cupressus sempervirens, assembly GCA_028749045.1. Taxonomy (NCBI): domain Eukaryota; kingdom Viridiplantae; phylum Streptophyta; class Pinopsida; order Cupressales; family Cupressaceae; genus Cupressus; species Cupressus sempervirens. The sequence continues at coordinate 549,278,140 of CM053790.1, read as the reverse complement.
TTTAGAAGCTACTACTGATAAAGACATTAACCAAGTGCATGTCTATGAAAATTGAATCAAAGTGGGTGAAATGTCTAGGGTTAGGTCATGGTGGTCTGATCCAACTAGTGTCCTAGAATCGTCAATTACCAACGTTCGTACTCTAAGGCATTTGAATACACCTATGGATGAGGTCACCGTAGGTCTCGAATTGCTGGTCCATACACTTAATGACTATACTATGAATGCATTTGAACCAGCCACTACACTCTCTCGCACATCCTGAGCTTATAAACTGGAACCCCAATGCATCTAACAAAGTCCCCACATTCCAGAATCACTATGCTCTTGCCTATTACCTAAATGCTATCGAACCTGTAATGTCTTCCACCAATGAGAAAAGTATCAACATGACTGAGGCCGACATCAAATATCTTAGTCACATAATTAAAAAGAAAAAATGCAAGAGGTCCGATGGTGAAAACCACATTATGGCAGTGTTAGATCCCAAAAAAGTAAAAACAAAAGACGTATCCAAGGGTGAAAACCTTTCTGAGGTGCCTGCGGATGAGATATTTGATGTCCTTCCTAGTCAATTTTAGGAGAGATCGTCAGTGTTAATAGAGCTGACGTAGCCAATTAACCTAGGCATAGAAGAACATCCTCATGTGATACATCTGGCGTAGTCACTGTCACCTAAAGAGAAGCAACAATTCATTGTCTTTTTCAAGGAAAAGAAAACAATTTTTTCTTGGACATATTCTGACATGCCAGGATTGGATCTTGATCTTATTATGCATCACTTTTCCATAGCACCAGGCATCAAACCAGTTAAACAGAAGCTTCAAAAAATGCACCCTCACGTTGCATTGCTCGTCAAAGCCAAATTGGAGAAAATTTTGAAGGCTGGTTTCATCTGTGCAATTGATTATGCTGAGTGGATATCCAATATTGTTCCTGTGTCCAAGCACGATAAATCTATCAACGTTTGTACAGACTTTCATGATCTTAACTTGGCATGTCCTAAAGATGACTTTTCGCTCCCTAATATTGATATGATCGTAGACATGATGGTTGGCTATGAGATGTACTCACTAATGGATGGTTTTTTTGGATACAATCAGATAAAAATTATGCCAAAAGACCAAGAGAAAACGGTTTTCACATGTGCATGGGGAACGCTTTTTTGGAATGTGATGCCATTTGGTTTAAAGAATGCTGGTGCTACATATCAATGGGCTGTTACTACAATTATTTATGACATGATGCATAGAACCATGGAGGACTATGTTGATGGTACCTTTGTCAAAAGCGCTAAACGCAATACTCTTCTACAAGATTTGGGTCCAATCCTAGATCGTATGGAAAAATTCAGTCTTCGGCTCAATCCTAAGAAATGTGCATTTGGTGTCACATCAGGGAAATTGTTAAGATATATTATTTTTGCAAAGGGAATTGAAGTAGATCCAAAAAAAGTACAAGCAATAATGGACATGCCATCACCTCGAAACATCAGTCAAATGAGAGGACTGTAGGGAAGGCTTCAATCTATTCACAGGTTTACTTCACAATTGGCAGATAAATCACAACCCTTCATAAAAACCTTACATAAGCGTGTGAAATTCAATTTGAGCCAAGATTGTGAGCAAAGCTTAACAGAGATCAAACAATATCTTATCTATCCATCGATCCTAATGCCTCCTATGCATGGGAAGCCTTTGCTTTTATACATTTCAGCCACTAAAACATCTTTTGAAATCCTGTTGGCTCAGGAAGACAATGACAAAAAAGAAAGAGCTATTTATTACTTGAGCCGAACATTGGTCTCTTATGAGAAAAACTACATCATTATTAAGAAAGCTTGCTTGGTAGTTGTCTTTGCTTCCCAGAAATTGAGACACTACATGCTTGCCCACACTACATGGCTTGTGGCTAAAATAGACCCATTAAAGTACTTGCTCAGTAAGGCAGTTCTCACAAGAAGATTGGCTAAATGGGTCATGATACTAAGTGAGTTTGACATCCAATATGTTGAATGCAAAGCTATAAAGGGACAGGCAATTGTAGACCAACTGGCCGAGGCACCCATACAGAGTCTTCTAGCAATAAATATTGATTTTTTAGATGAGTCAATTCTAACACTCACTCAACATACATGGGTTATGTTCTTTGATGGGTCCTTCACACAAAAAGGATCAGGTGCTAGATTACTCTTCATTACACCACAGAGATACTCATTGCCCAAAGCGTACAAAATTCTGTTTCCTTGTACAAATAACATTGCTGAATGTGAAGCTTTGATCAATGGTATGAAAGTTGCAACTGAATGGAGAGTAGATCAGTTGGACATCTTTGGTGAGTCTCAGCTTGTTATCAACCAAGTAAATGATATGTATCAAACAAAGGATGAGAAACTAATTCCTTACAAATGCATGGTTGATGACTTGACGAATTATTTTGAACACATCACCTTCCAACAAGTTCTACGCGCAGTTAATAAAGCAGCTGATGCCATGGCCACTCTAGCCTCCCTGCTACAAATCCTAGAAAATGATCTCTGACATGAGTTCTTGCTGGAAGCGTTACACTACCCAACCTATGACACACCTGATTCTAGGATGATCTATTCTATCATAGGACAAGAATCATCTCGCTACCATCACATCTATTCCTACCTTCGTAATCAAACCATTCTGGAAGGTCTGACCCAGAATGAGAAACATTACCTAATCCGTAACGCTTCACATTATGTCATTATTACTGACGATCTATATAGGAGAGGTCTCGATGGAACACTCCTTAGGTGTTTAGAACCCCACAAGTCCAAGTGCACACTAATTGACGTTCATGAAGGCATTTGCGGATCTCATTACAATGGTCTGACACTAGCTTGCAAACTCCTTCGTGCTGGTTACTACTAGCCCAAAATGGAGCAAGAAGCTGTTAAGTATGCTAGGTCCTGCAAGTAGTGTCAGCTACATAGGAATCTCATTCATGCTCCAGCCAGAGAGTTGATTCCATCTACTACAACATGACCATTTCAACAATGGGCCTTCAACTTGGTGGGGCAAATTCACCCAACCTCTTCCAATGGACATAAGTTCATTATCATGGCTACAGATTATTTCACAAAATGGGTAGAGGTAGTCCCTCTCCTAGTTGTTGATGGAAAAATTGTAGTGCTTTTCATTAAAAACTACATCATCTGTAGATATGGTGTAGCATCCTCAATCATTACTGATAATGGAGGATAGTTCAAAAATAAAGACCTCAAGGAACTATGCAAGAAATTCAAGATCACATAACATTGGTCTTCCATTTATTATCCGCAGGGTAATGGCCAAGCTAAGGCATCCAATAAGGCGATCCTCAAAATTCTTCATTGCATAGTCAGTAAGTCAAGGAGAGACTAGCATCTCTAGATCAACCTAGCCCTGTGGACATATAGGAAAAGCATTAGAACTCCAACGGGCATGACTCCTTTTATGTTGGTGTATGGGGCAGATGTTGTTCTTCCATTAGAGGTCAAGATTCCTACCTTGAGAATCTCTATGAAAGGCCTTATCACTGATGATGACTATCAGATAGCTTGGCTTCAAGAGCTTGTGTTACTGGATGAACCATGATAAGTGGCATGTGATCATTTCTGAGCATATCAACAAAGAATGGCACGAAGTTACAATGGAAAGATCAAGCCACGTGACTTCCAGCTTGGGTGACCTCGTTTTGAGAGAGAACCCTAAGAATCAAAAATAACGAATGCAAAAGGGAAAGTTTGAACCAAACTAGCTAGGTCCTTACATCATTACTGTAGTATATGGATCTGGTGCCTATCAACTTTCCACAATTGAAGGAGAAGTGCTTAAAGAGCCTATCAACACTCTCCACTTGAAGCAATTTTATAGTTGATTTAATCTCAGCAAGCTCTATGTACATATCTAAAAGTCCTGAAAAAAATCTAAAAATCAAATAAAATCTCAAAAAAGAAAAAGAAAAGAGAAAAATACAAAAAAATTGAAAAATAAGAAAAGTGCCATTGGTGAAAACCTGGAAACAAGCATCATGGTAGCAAAAAGAAGGAAATCCTGCCAAGAAGGTAAAAACCTGGTAAACAGGTGCCTCTTGTTTCCAATGCTCCATCTTGCAATGCATCTTCTAGCTATTCTGTACAGTCACTTTCATGCTTTCACTTTCCTACTTTTCTTGCTCATTTATCCATGGATTGAGTCTTGTCACAGCTCGGGGGCATTCCCCCTTAGTATCACTATTTTTTGAGATTCTTCTCATAGAATCTCCTTCGTGACAGTCACCAGTGGTCCTCACTGTGTCTGCCTACTGTTGCTAGTGTCACTCTTTTTGAGATTCTACTCATAGAATCTCCTTCATGAAAATCACCAGTGGTACTCACTTCGTCTGCCTACTATCGCTAGTGTCACTCCTTTTGAGATTTTCCTCATAGAATCTCCTTCACGACTGTCACCAATGGTCCTCGTTGTGTCTGCCTACTATCACTAGTATCACTATTTTCGAGATTCTCCTCATAGAATCTTCTTCATGATAGTCACTAGTGGTCCTCACTGCATCTGCCTACTATTGTTAGTGTGACTCATTTCAAGATCCCTCTCATAGGATCTTTTTTGCAATAGTCACCAATTGTTTCAGCTGTGTCTACCTACTATTGCTCAGGTCATGTCTCTAGATTCCTTTTGGAAAATCTCTCTTGCGTCGGTCACCAGTCATCTTGGCTGTGTCTATCTACTGTCACTTAGTCCTCTTTAGGTTCTTCATCATGAAGTTTCCTCTTTGACCTCAATCACCAGTCATTTTGACTACGTCTGCCTACTATTGTCACCCTACTGAATAGATTTCTTTCAAATGTATTTTGGACATTGGCATTTGACATCAATCCCAAAACATTGAACTAAAAAATGATATACTTTTTTGGATATGTTGAGCAGTTTCTTTGTTTGCTTTGTTTTTTCTTTATGATATCTCCTTGAGCAACTCCATGATGTCATCTTCGACTAGAGAAGTAATGACTAGGGTCATGATCTTTTCTTTGCTTTCTATTTGTAATTTAGTTCCAATAAGTTGATCTATTCCTATAAGAGGGGTGTCGACTATAAGAACCTCCATCTCGTATTGGATGGTCGTGTGTACCTCGACTCTTTTTATATGAATACATCAATAATGTTGGTGCTTCTCCTTGTTTTTTGGAGTGAAATATTCATGCTATAGTACATACTGATACTCGTCCTACTAAGTGAACGTACAGATCACTGCGAGTATATCTAGCACACTTCTATCAAAGGTTACAAATGCAAGGGTCATTGCGGATAGAATGAATACTGAGTACTTAGCATAAGAGGGATCTCCCATGTGTTTGGTTTGCCTATTATGCAAGCAACATTCAGGTTATCCTAGCATTTATGCTCTGATGCTTATGTTAACTTGCTACATTAAAAGGGATAAATGTTCTGGTCATTCTAGCTTCTTGTGCCTTGAATGCTTACATTTAATCCCGAAAACCCAATAATTTATGTTATATTCATATTTTCATGATTGCAATGTCAGTGGGAATTGTATAATATACAAGCTTTATTTTATATCCAGTGATGATTATATATCGAGGCTTGGTAACCAGACCTAGGGTTGCATTTAACATAGTGTTGCATTACATAATTCTTTTGTATTAGCATGCAATTCGATGGTCATTCTATTTATACTACACATACATCAGATTCCTCCACAGTTGCACAGGCATTTGGTTCATCAACTCATGCTCCTCAATGGAATACCTATGACTATCAAGCAAAAACACACAACACTACATGAGATGTCAGTTCATACATATACATTCTATCTAAGTACAACATACATCTCATGTACATCAAAGTAAAAAAAAAATAGACAATGACATGTACACAAGAATACTTGGCTCAAAATCTTTTATATTATATCAAATAATGGGTCAGTACAAAAATGGGCACTACTCGAGCGCAATCGATCAAAAATGATACATGTGGTGCTGGCATACCAATCGATACATAGCCAAAGATCGAAATAAAAAATTAGGTATAGAGTGTCTAACTCTATACCAAACCATCACCTCCAGGAGAAGTAGGAGGAGCAGGTGCAGCAGGTGGTAGAGGCGGTGGTGGCATATCTGACCTGACAGGAGGTCGTATGCCTCCAGACTCTCGCGCGTACTGAGAGAATCGCCAAACCTGCAATGTCTCATCTGGTACCGTGCTGGTATATGCAGCATAATAATAAGTTGCTCGTGCTGACTGAAGGCAGATCTCATCCTGTGCTAGCTCCAGCCTTCACTCTGCAGTCTCCATGCACTCCCTCTGACGATCTGTTACCCTTTGTCTCTCCACTAGCTATTCATCTCAGACTGCTACTACAATATGCAACTCTCTCAACTATCAGGAGGCCGCATGAACCCACTCCAAATACCTCTGTGCTGCATCCTACATCCCACCTGCTAGCTGATCTGACATATCCTCATCTAACAACTTAGGTGCCTGTGACTGTGGTGGCACCTTCTGCTATGGAGCCTCCTACTGAGAATCCTTCTCCTCTATCCTCTGCCTACGACATCGGCTCTGTCCACTCCCACTACCCCGGGCACATAGGTTTGATCCCATCTAATGTGGGGGAATCTACATTTGCTGAACCCGGTGCTGGACTCATGATTTCTGTTGTGGCTGAACTGGTGGCTGTCATTGTGCCTACTATTGCTAGGGTGCCTATCTCTCTGTGTGCACTGCTTGCCTTGCCATCCCCACTGGATCTGTAAAACATGGAAATGGATGGCTAATCCAAAATGCCTGATATGTAGGCATCATCCCAGCATCTGGTATCGCCGATAGGTAGTCCCACTGAACTGCAGCTAGGTTGTGGACGTCTATCATGGATTGCCCTGGATCCATCCTTGCTGGCCACCCCCGCTCAATGTTCTTCTGCAACCTGGCATAGGCGCAGAACTCAGGTGAAATATCTTGTGGTTGGCCATACTACTGCCACACTCAAGAGATCACAAATCTCTCCATAATAGTTGTCATCCTGCCCACTAGTGGTCAAGAACTAAACATCCACGATAACTCTCTAGGAGCATCATCCTAGTCCTCTGTCTCTCGCCAAGGTCACCATACAACAAACACCAGGTCATCAAGACATATCCTCCACTACTCTGTCTTACCCAGGTGGGCCTGGGTAATATGCCCTCGATATCTACATATGTAGGGCTCCATGGGCTCCCGAGCATCCTCAAGAATTGGCCTACATATGGGAAGATGCTCCCAGGCCCAGATCTGCAAAACATAAACTCTCGCTACCATGGTCTTCTTCTCATGGAAGATGACCTTGTGCATCTCATGAAAAAGGTGACCCAGTATGCACTAACACCACCCAAAGATCTCCGGTGCCTCAACCATCCTACGGAGCATGACTCCCCAACCGCACTCCAAACCATGCTATCCTCTGTCAGGACATAGGAAATAGCTCAAAAATATAGCCAGCATAGCTGCTAGCCTGTGTGTTGGTCCGTAAGTATGCATGAGCTCATCCCAAGTGATGGCCTTGCCCCTTGGTAGCTCTCTCCCAAACACAACTGATAATGCCTCTGTCCCTACTCGGGGCACTGTATCATAGATCACCCGAGTGCCGTGCAAAGGAATCCGCAAAATCCTCCATATATCCTCTAGTGTGATGGTCATCTCACCCATCAGGAAGTGAAAGATGTTTGTCTCAGAATGGAAACGCTCCACCAAAGATGTGAGTAACCCATGATTCACCATCACAGCTGGAATCTGGCAAAGAGAAGAAAAACCCAATCGGGCAATGTGTGCCCAATCTATGTCATCAAGACTCCGCAATAACTCCCCATATGGTGGGAAATGAGATCTAAATGCAATGTCTCCAAAGACCACTTGCATCCACAACAAGAAAGAACAAACAAATGATCGGTATCAAGTCAAAATGAAGCATCAAAATGAACTAAAATACAATTTCTAAGTGCAAAAATTGATATTTTATACATAACTGTATCGAATTTCGTGCAAAATTCATGAAATCTCACACAAAATTCTACAGTTTCACATGAAGGCATTCTTTCTTCGCATGAACAATCACACATTTGCACGAAAAAAGAGTTTCTCGCATGAAGAAAGTAATTTTTGCACAAGAAAAGAGGATTTCGTGTGAAAATCGAATCACCGCACGCGAAACCAAATGCCTCCCACGTGAAGATCCTCACCGCCACGCACAAAACAATAGAAAACTCTGAATGTTCGCACAAAGAAAGAAGATCTTTGTACAAGAAAAGATTGGTCTCACGTGAAGAAAGATTTGACCCCTAAAAAAATGCTAAAACGTGCAATAAATGACCTCGAGATCCATGAAAACAAAAGTACAAAGATGGGAAATCGACGACTCACCGGTGGTCCATAGTCTGCTGGCTGGCTGTGTCGTCTGGAGCGCTCAAAATGATGATATCTCACCTTCACTGCCATGTCTCTATCAGAGCTCAAAATCACTACAAGACAAAAGCACAAATGAATTGAAAATGACCCCTCAAGCCCTTACATAGCTTTTGACCAAAATTTTCAAAGTGCACGGATTTGGGCAAAAATCACACCCTTGGCTAATTGGACCGTTCTAGATCCATTTTTGGGATGAAATTCAAAATTTGACACACCTAAGAGCCTAAAAAATGCATTTTAAAATTTTAGGGACCGACGCAATCAAACGCTTGTGCAGCCCAAATCATTCTGATACTTTGTGATTCTTGGAATCCTTTAAAATTTTCATTCTCTATATTTTCAAAATTCATTTCAAAAATAGTCAAATCAAGTCAACTATGGCTAAATCTGGTCAACTTTTGGTCAAACTTGGTCTTTGCAACTTCACAATCATTTCAAATCAACCCTGAATCTTCTTTAGATCGTTCTGATCTCTTCTGGATTGTGCTGAATCTCAGATTTCTTCTATATCTCATGATATACTGCTTCAAATCATATTTCTAGTGTGTCATCTTTCAATTTTGCTCTCGAGGGGGTAGGATGATTACATCATTGAATACTTATTACTTGGGGCATCTAGTTCCCATCTTATGTTCTCATCACTTAGAGCATCTCATCACTCGGGGCATCTTGTTCCCCTCTTTCTAGCATCATTGTCATTTGTTTCATCTTTTCATCAATTGATCAAACTTATAACAACTCTTCTCAGAGTTCGATGGACAGGTATTGGGACAGTCAAAACCCCAACTCCTGAGGATCAAGCCTCGTTCTGGGTATGATTCTATGACTCATGATTGGACCTTGTTATCTTTTCAGTTGAATCTTGGGTATCTAGGTGTTCTATCTGGATCCTTGAAGGTTAAGCTCTGTTTTGGAGATAATCTTCTAAATGCTATCAATCTCAGGTATCTAGATGTTCCATCTAGATCCTTAAAGATTACGCTCCATTCTGGAGATAGTCTTTTAAATGCTATCAATCTTAGGTATCTAAGTGTTCTGCTTGGATTCCTTAGGATTAAGCTCTGTTCTAGAGATGGTCCTTAAAAGCTTATCAATTGGTCTTCGTAGAATCAATTTCAGAACCAATCTCAACTTCACATCATACTTTCTGATTTTCTTTGAATTGAACATGCTACTCGCACATTCATTCAAAGAGGGGCAAAGTGTAATACCCCAAAATTGGCTCATTGTCATCTCAACTGATTCTGGTCTATTCCTGATCAATCCTAAAGTCCTATTACATTTAGGCAAATTCTCATTCGGCTACTCGCTACTTGAATTAATTGTCAAATGCAAAAAACTCTAATCTGCATTCATCATGCTTATTATTTAATTCCTATAGTATTTACTCATATTAGTCACATTAAACCTATTGATTAATATTTAATTTAATTACTAAGTATTTATACTTTAGTTAAATTAAATTATATCCTAAGGCTAATGTACTATGGAATTAAATTTATTTTATTTAATAATGTACCTATTTTAATTAATTAAACAAAATTATTTAATTAAATGGAGAACTTACTTGTAATTAATTAAACAATGTTTTTTAATTAATGGGAAGCCATTCCTAATTAATTAAATGAAGTTATTTAATTAAATAAGAAAAGTGTCTCTAATTAATTAAAAGATTATTTAATTAAATAGAAAAGGTAATTATGAGAGCATATTTCATTTTATTAAATTAAATATCTCACCAAAATCTCTCTTTAGTTCCAAAAAGAAAATTTCCAGTTCACTATTGATCAAAAATAAGTTAAATCAGTTAACTCCTTATTCTACTCAAATTGAATCAGTTAACTCTTTATTTTACTTAAATTGAATCAGTTAACTCCTTATTTTACTCAAATTAAATCAGTCAACTCCCTTTAATTTGGGAATCTTCCTTTATGATTGAATTTCACCTTTAATCCAGACCGTTGATTGAAATCGATCTCAACCGTTGATGGATTTTAGGAAAGTCTATTTAAGAGACTCTCATCTCTTCATTTTGGGAGGAGGATGAATTAGAATTTGCATTGAATTGCTGTTGAAATTCATACTCACATTTGCTCACATTTGCTCAAATTCTTGCATACATCTTGCATTCTTAGTTTAAATTCATTTAGCTTAATATGCATAGTTTAATCTAGTTTTGTTTCAATTGTTCCTAGATTAGAATGCATTTCTCATTCTAGATTGATCTACACAATCATATAGATTAGTTGCATTTCTTTAAATCCTTCGTTCTTAGAGGGTTTCGTTGCCTGCACTTTGATTTTGAGGATATTAACAGGCAAAATCCCTTTAGATAGAAGGCAATAGGTCGCCTTGCCAGCTGATTTTCGGATGAACAATCCAATGTTCATTCCAGGATGAATCCACAAACAAAGACTATGTTGAAGTGTGTGTGTTAGCAGAGGCTGCATATTTAGGCATACAATAGTGTTTCTTTACTCTTACCATTTGACATCCATCTGAGACACCGTGGCTGATGCATTCTCTTCTTCGTATCTATCTTCATTATGTTCATGGATTATGATGGTGGACATGTATCCTCACATTGGTGATTTTTATAGGTTAGATGATGTTATCTTATGCTTTACTATGTTAATAGTCAATGATCTCTTCGGTGCTTTGGGATGTTACACACGGAGGGATGGCTAGGATCCATGATAGTCTAATGATGCTATTTATGGTTGGGAGGAACCGTGCACTTAGTTAGTTATGTTTGTGATCTATGGTTATCTGTTACGATGGATGTTTATATTTTCTATGATGATGATGTATCATGTATGTTTTGTGGTTTCATTTATGTTATTACATCATGCATTAGAGTAAGTATGATGATGTAGTTTATTTTCACACATGTATATACTTTTAAGCCTTTCATACCCTGTGGCATGTACAGTGGATGATTGAGTAATCAAAAATGTAATTTATGAATGTTGGACTTATCATTATTATTTCATGTGGTTGTAGTGTTAGATGGAATTCATTAATAGTTAATTTTGATATGATACAACGTTAAGGGATCTTTAAGAATGTAACATGTTTTGTGTTATGTTATGTTTACTTTCACTTCTATTGTTACTATTGCTTCCACAAATGTTATGAATGGTTTTACTTTAATGTTTAAAAAAAAAATGCTACCAAACTTGGTGAAACTTTAGGTTAATTCTTTTGGTTCTCTTGGCGGGGCATTACAAAAAGCCTCTATTTCACAGTTGTTCAAGTTTGTAGAGAGTAGTGTACAGGTCAACAATAAATTGAAAACTAACCTAGACTCTACTATCAAGGAAAATAATAATTTGAAGATTCAATTGGAGAATGAAAAGAAAAAAGAGGAGTCTAAGGCAAGGATAATTGATAATTTTAAGAATGAATTGGGGAATGAGAAGAAAAAAGAGGAGTCTAGTGCAAACACAATCCATAATTTGAAGAAGCAATTGGAGAATATGAAGAAAAAGAGGAGTCAATTGCAAAAATAATCTTTGATTTGAAGAAGGAATTAGAGAATGTGAAGAAAATAGAGTTTAGTACTACTACAAACAATAACACAATCCACCATATGAAGAAGGAATTAGAGAATGCAAAGAAAAGAGAGGAGTTAGCTACAAAGAAAATCTAGGATTTGAAGAAGGAATTGGAGAACGTGAAGAAAGAGGAATCTACTCAAACACTCCATGATTTGAAGAAGGAATTGGACAATGTGAAGAAAAAGGAGGAGTCCACTATGAAGAAAATCCATGATTTGAAAAGTGTAGTGCCTACCCCTAAGTCGCATTTCAGTTTTCCGTGCCAAACTCTTTTAGGCCAGTTTTATACTTGATATTTAGTAGCATTGCTTTCAGATTTTTAGATATTATTTCAAATTTAGTTGATTATATGATGTGATTACTTAGTACTCTATATATCATGCATGGATGATGATTATTTAGTGTTTTCAGTTATCAATGATGATTAGTTAGATGGTTTATTATCACATGTGCTTTCTTATGGATATTTACCCCATACTGCATGTGTATCGTGTGCGTGTTTGTTTTCTTTATTGTTAGAGTAAATAATTAATTATTAATTATTTATTCTATTGCTTAAGCTTACTTAGGTTATACATTTATTTAATATTTCATATTTAATGCATGTTGTGGTTAGTTGGTGACAACACGAGAGTTTGTTCCCTTCTTGTTGTCATCCTTATCTTCTACCTCCTTCCAGCTTGTTCTACAAGCTTCCATGAGCTCTTTATATTCGGGCTCTCCCTCATTGTAAGAACAACAACAACATCACATTATTGTAAATACATTTCTTCTTGTGTTCTCATTCATGGTGTCTCTCATGTCCGTTTAGGGTTTTTCCCGTGCTCCATGCTCTTCCCCTTCTATGGCTTCTCTTTGACAGGTTTCACATGTAGGTGATCTTGGCGTCTTCGGAGTTGGCTTTCCTCAACTCCAACATGGTATCAGAGCCTTCCTGCTGCAGCTTCGTTGAAGAATTTTGAAGCCGTGATTTGGAGTCACAAACCCTAGTTTGTTTGTGCAATTTTTCTTCAAATCAGGGGATCAACAATTTTTTGGAGTACTTTGGGACCAAACGAACATCACCATTGGATCCGGAAGGCCGTTTGCAGTCAGGATTCATATAAAACTTGTCATTTTTAGAGACAGGGCATTTTTGGAGATTTTTTGAAGCCTCCAGGGTCTGTCGTACAGGCCGTACGGACGAAAATGGTTCATTTATTGCAATTTTTGTTTTAAATTGCAGCGCCGCCACTGTGCCACCGTGGGGCCACTGCCGCGCCAACTGCGCGCAGCCCACAGTGGCCGCAGCAGGCAGCGTCGCCCGTGAACCACCGCGGCCCGGCCGCCTCCCGGCCGCTGCCCTCCACCGGCGGCTCCTCCGAAGTTCGCCGCTTCCTCCCGGCGGCGCCTCTCCAGTTCTCCGCCCGCCGCTCCGACAGCTCCGCTTCCAATCAGCGCCAGCTCTGCAACATTTTTTGCACAGTCAGCGACACGTGGCGTCTTCTGCCGCGTCTTGTGACTGACACGTGGCAGGTGTGCCACGTGGCACATTGCCACGTGGCCCCTGCCATGTCATCATCTGTACTGCCACGTGGCACTCTTTTTTGCTGCGACGGCCACCAAACCATCAAATTTAATCGGCTGACTTGCTGACGTCAGCGCTGCATCAGCCCTTGCATGCACCTCTCCCGATTGCTTTTGGACCTACTTGTGGTTTTTTGGCCATAACTTTTGCATACGAAGGTATTTTTCTGATCTGAAAGAAGCACCGGAAAGCTGGTTCTAAGATGGAGATTTTAATTCAGGTATTTTTTGGTTTTGATGCATTTTTATTGCCTATTTTTTCTGTTGAAGTCTGAAGTCCTATTTTTTACTCCGACATGCATATCTTTTGCGTCACATGTCAGTTTTTTGAAAACTTTATATTTCTGGAAAGCTGGTTTTCTCATCTTTTTAAAAATGTAGTCCTTTTTCTTTTTTTTTGGCCTCTGCTCTTTCTATCATAGTTTTGGCATTTTAGCTATATGGTAGATATTTTGACTGTTTTAGGCCCGAGGATCATTTTCCTAGCATGGTTTGCTTTTTTTTCAGCTGTACTTTCTTTTGGTTCAGCTCTTTTTCAGTTATGATCTTTGTAGCTATCTTTTTGAAGAACTTTTTTGTTTTGCACTGAGATAAAATGTCACTTTTGCATTCTGGGAGTCATGAACGTTGTTTTGAGTCAGTTGTACTTGCACTATTTCATAAAGCACCATGGGGGGGATTATTTGTTTGCTGTTTTAGGCATTCTCCCTTTGTCAAGTAAGTGTCCCTTCCACGACATTAGCCCATGCAGAGTCAGTTAGACCGTGTCTTTATCGGTGTCTGTACCTCTTTTCCTCTCTCCTCATTCTTGGTTCGTTTGCAGGAGATTTAGCTCACCTTCTCAGTTGCCTGTCATCACACCTCGTCTGCATTAACGGGGGGTTATGTTGTTGTTCTAATGCATCCATGGTTCGATGGTTCGATAGTGTGAACTATGTATTCAGCGGTTGGCTACCTATGCATTTCGGTGAGATGGATCATCTACCATATAGACATGCTCAGTTCGTGCCTTCTTCTTCCATGGAGGTTTCTTCAGATCAGCAGTTTGGCAGATTTGCAACTTCTTCATGCTTCAGTGATGCTGCTTCTTCATGATCATTCCTTGTTCCTGTTTTAGGGGACATTTTCCCTAGTTGGAGACTTCTTCGGCTCTTCATTGGGTTCTTACCTCTTTTTAGGGGAGGGTTTTTCCCATGTGGTTTTCTCTCTTTCCCTGCTTACAGAGGTTGCATTTTCTTGTATTGTACTTGGGTACCTAAAATGGCCTCGTTGCCGGGACCCATTATGCATTTCATCTTTGTTTTGTGAGCTTAAGGCATTTCCCTAAGTTGCACTTAAGGGGGGGTGTTAGAGTAAATAATTAATTATTAATTATTTATTCTATTGCTTAAGCTTACTTAGGTCATGCATTTATTTAATATTTCGTATTTAATGCATGTTGTGGTTAGTTGGTGACAACACGGGAGTTTGTTCCCTTCTTGTTGTCATCCTTATCTTCTGCCTCCTTCCAGCTTGTTCTACAAGCTTCCATGAGCTCTTTATATTCGGGCTCTCTCTCATTGTAAGAACAATAACAACATCACATTATTGTAAATACATTTCTTCTTGTGTTTTCATTCATGGTGTCTCTCATGTTCGTTTAGGATTTTTTCCGTGCTCCATGCTCTTCCCCTTCTATGGCTT
Organism: Cupressus sempervirens; assembly: GCA_028749045.1. Taxonomy (NCBI): domain Eukaryota; kingdom Viridiplantae; phylum Streptophyta; class Pinopsida; order Cupressales; family Cupressaceae; genus Cupressus; species Cupressus sempervirens. The sequence continues at coordinate 549,262,863 of CM053790.1, read as the reverse complement.
CTCTTTGACAGGTTTCGCATGCAGGTGATCTTGGCATCTTCGGAGTTGGCTTTCCTCAACTCCAACATTTATGTATGGTGTTTCTGATGTGGTTAAGGAAGGGAGTCGTAGTCACTTGCTAGTCGGGATCTACACAATGCACCACTTTCTGCCATTATCTGTTTAGCTTAAAATATTGTGTCTGTACATGTGTAGATTTTATGCAGGTTGTAGGTACCGGGTATCGGCTTCCCTGAATTGCCAGGATGAGCGTACCCTATTGCATTATCTCAATGGTAAGAGAGGGGAGATAAACTCTTAAGTCCAAATCCTAAACCCTTTAGCCAATTGTCCTAATTGATAATTAGGACAGGTATTTGAGTTAAGTACCCTTTGAATGCATCAAATTGTGATTATAAACCTTTGTTGCTTTATTATGTGTTTTTCTATGTTGGATTTTCGTATGTTGTTTCATGAGTCCCTGGTGTATTTTCTATTAATTAAGTTTAATTAAAAAGATTAAATTAATGATTTAATTTAATGTGAATTATTATGACACTTTAATATTTAATGGTATTTAGTTAATTGAGAAATTAATTAATAAAAAGAATTAAATTTGGAGATTAAAGTTGTAAGGATAAAATTTAGAATGTGATAATATTAATTTAATTTAATAATAATATATTTAGAGTTCATTTTTAAATAAATGCTAAATATTATTGTTATTTAATGTTGGATACAATTGGTTAATTGAGTGTTGTCTTTGATGTTATACAAATGTCATATCAATCATCAGACAGAGTCTACCGAGCTCAGAAGGTAAGCATAGTCGTTTACAAAGTCTACCAAGAGGTAAGCATAGTCGTTTACAGAGTCTACCAAGAATTGATGTATATTACACTATAAAGATAGCTTCTACCAAGCTAACTTGGTTAAATGAAAGAAGTTCAGTACTTACCGAGCTCACTCGGTGATCGAAGGAAACTGTGACAGAGTGTTTACCGAGCTGGGAAGGTAAGCAAAGAAAAGTTAGTGTTTACCGAGCTGGGAAGGTAACCGAAGAAAAGTTAGTGTTTACCGATTTGGGAAGGTAAACAAAGGAAAGTTAGTGTTTACCGAGTTCACTTGGTGTCCAAAGGGAATTTGGCAAAGATAGTTTCTACCGAGCTCACTCAGTCATCTATACTTATCGAGTTGTCCCGGCGATTGAAGGGATGTCACGGAGTTCGCTGTATTAACCGAGCTCAGTCAGTTAAACAGGAATTATTTTCTGAACAGTATTAACCAAGCAGTGTTGGCCAGTAAAGGGATTTGTTGGTTTGTAATTTTTTTTTAGCCGACTATTGTATTTGTTTGATTATTGATCAGTGATTAGAGCCGACTAAGATAATCTGTAAGGTATATATGAAAGATCAAGTTGTGAATTCATAAGATGCAAGAATTTGGCTGCATAAGAGTGTGAATATTGAACATATGAGCAAATGTTGAAAAAGTGTGATGGGGGATCAGATGCGTTGAAGTAGCTGCAAAGTTGTATGTGATCAGTAAGGATCCAGTCAAGCATAACAAAGATCTGCAATCAGCAAAGATAAGTTGCACATTATATCAGGTCACTTCATTGTTGCTTTCTAACCATTGTAACAGTGAACTCAAAATCTCTTAACAGAGTGGGTTTAACAGCCCTATTGTAAATCCTCTAACAAGGTGATAGTTCTGTTGAATTGTTCTAAAGACCTCTAGCAAGGCCACTCCTAACAGGGTGATTAAATCCTCTAACAGGGTCACACCTAACAGTGTGTTTTGTAACCTTTGACAGGGTTGGCTCCTAACAGTGCTCACTTCAGAAGAGTGAAAAACAGTAACTAGTTACATTGGTGGTTTTTCCCATATTGGGTTTCCACATTAAATCTGGTGTCTTTTGTGTTCATGATTGCTGAATTGTTTTGGTTACCAGTTCTTAATAATTATTAGTAAATGCTGCATTATCAAGTTTTAGTAATCTGTAACCAAGATCAAGATTTTAGACATCTAAGGGACTGTGAAATGTTTTTGTAGTAACTGATTCACCCCCTCCCCCTCTCAGTTACTCCATTCTCATTTCCAACAATATAAGTTAATTAAATATTTTATCAATTAAGTTTCTAAAATAAATTAAAAAGTGAAAATATTTTAATTATTAAAAAAGTTGTAAGATCGCATGATGCGTGCATAAGATTAAATAAAATTAATTAATTAAAAAGATAAAATAAGTGAAAATAATAATGTTATTTTAATTTCATAAAGTGCACATGGATTTAAAAGTAATAAACATTAAAAATAGAAGTCAAGTGGAGAATTAAAATAAAGTTATTTAATAATTCATTTAATGTGCATTAAAAGATTAAGTAAAGATTAATACAAGTTAATTTTAGAGTTAACTCAGTTGAGCAAAGAGTCCTCTCGGGTGAATGCACAATTAGTGCCTCGAATTGAGGAGAAAACTCCTTATCACAACTTTGGGGTTCATTTTTGGGGGACACGAATTTGGACGGTCAATCTTGGGGAGACAGAAATTTTGGGAGACAACTTTTGGAAGCGAATTTCAGAAGGCAAATTCTAAGAAAGATTTTCAGAAGAAAGTTATTGAAGAGGAGCGAATTCTCTTACAGCTCCTGGAGATTGCATAATAGCATCAAATTCAGGTAGGGTCTTGAGTTTTGATCATCGATTAATTATGCAATTATCCTTTCCTGTCTTCTGCGTGCCTATGGATTGTATATCCAAATTCTCTATTATGAAAGCTTAAATATTTGAATATTGTAAATTAATAGATGCTTGTCAATTAATCTTCTGTTCATGTAGGGATTAGAAAAAAAAATGGAGAAACCCTCGCTTCTGGATTAAAGAATTATTGTATTTATTTGGGGGGGTCTGAAATTAAAAAGAAAATTCATAGGGTTGGAATTATTTTTTCTATCAGATTAAAGAAAGAAACAATTTCAAATAATAATAATAATAATAATTTGTTTACTAAATTTGTTTATTTATAAATTTTATAACATAAATAAATAAATTTCAAAAAAGAAATTAATCAATACTAGAAGAAAGCTTTTATATATTTTTAAAAAAAACTTTAAAAAATAACAATAAAAATTATTGGGCGGGGGGTATACCCCCACCCGTGCCTTTTAATTAAGGCAAGCCGACTGTTGTGCAGTCATACCTACTGACGTAGGCTGACTACGACAGCAGTCGTGGGCTGCAGTACCGCAGCGATTATATTAATCGCGTGCGATCTTTTTTTTAAAACAAAAAACAAACTTTATTTATGACCATTCCAATATTAATTGGAATATGATTTTATTAAATTGCATTAATTCATATTAAATTTTAATTATTATTTGAATTACTATTAATTAATAAAAAGATTTTTTTAAATTTATAATGTTAATATATTAATTTTACTTAATAGTTTTAATTAACATTTAATACTTTTTAAATATAGTTTTGTAAATATTAATTTATTAATAGTTTTTGGTTAATATTAATAAATTATTAATTAATGAAGATATTAATATGAGTGTTTAGAGTTATAATTATTAATTTCTTTGATTAAAAATTTATTTAATTAAAGTTAGTTAATGATGAATACTATTTGGTAAAATTGTAGAATTATTGTTTTAAAATATGATAGGAGGGTAATCGTATTTTCATTCGAATAAGTGAATGGGTCAACCTGTAGAATTATCTAGAAATCTTTTGAACTTGAAACATACCTTGAAACAAAATGGAAACCTCATTGATTAACATGTTTTCAATCGAACCAAAACTTGATACCTACGTTTTGTTTTATATATGATGTTTTTGTTTTGGGGTTTTTGGGGATTGATTAGATGTTGACCAGTTTAGGTTGTTACCAGAGGCTTGGGGGTTTATGTGATTGAGATGTTATGTTGATTTGGGCTCGATCTTTTAAACCCAACCATGGTGATGTGATCAGTATGCTTTATGACATGTTTGTATTTACTGTTTGTTTTTGCTTCCCAGTTTCCTTGTGTGAAACTGAGGTGTATGGTTATGAGATACCTAACTTAACTAATTTTGAGTCTTCGATCAGTATTGTGATCTATTATTGGGATACTTGTTGGTTTCTTGTTGGAGAACCATTGGATATTGTGACTTATCATTGATGCCTTTAGTTGCTGATAGAGAACTGTTGTGATCATTATGATTACTATTTGATGCATTCCAATTTCTTGTGGAGAACTAATGTGACTATTGTGGTTTATCTTTTGATGCTATCCAGTCGCTTGTATAGGACTGAGGTGATTTTGTGTTTTTTGATTTCATGAGCTTAGGGTAGGTTATCTATGTGTAGTGTCAGGAAGTGGCTTCCAATGAGGGACAAGAGACCTGAAGTGGCTCTGGGGATGACTCATTATAAGTTGTTTGTTTTAATAAGTGAAAACATCTCACCTAAATACTAACTTAAATGAACCTAATAAGATAACTGTATGTTCTCTCCCATGCCTTGAGTGCTAGTACAGACTAGGATGGGGTGGAGAGAACAATTGGTTGCGACCTTGCATTCCATAGTATGCCTCGTCAGTACAAGAGGATACTATTGACCGCAGGATTACTAGGGATCCGAGATTCCTGAGGGATTTCTTGGGTAACTTCCAATGTGATTCATGTGATGACACTTTTCTACTTACATAGTAGGTTTCCTATGTGTCTTGTGTGCCTCTGGGTCTAGATGTCTATCTATGTTGGAACCTTTTAGTGTACTTTTAGGATTTCCCAGACTTAGAGAGTACTTGTGTTTTTGTTTTGATACCTTTCTTGGGACTTGAGACTATCTCCTCAGCGCGGTGGGAGTGGACCATTTAGGTTCCACACAGTCAGGTGGTAGTGCTTTTACTCTTACCATTGAGATCCGTCTGTAGTTGTCGTGGTTGGAGCTTTCTTGGTTGGCATTTACCTTCACTATGTTCTTGGATTATTATGATGGATGGTTAGATTTTATGATAGATGTTTTATCATTATGGATGTATCGATGTATCATGTATGGTGAATGGTTTCATTTATTTTTATTATACTTTGTATCATGGATTCGTGGAGGTTGATGCATCTCTATTTTTACATATGTATATTCTTTTAAGCCTTTCATACCCTGTGACATGTACAGTGGATGATTGAGCATTTCGAATTAATTTAACAAGAGGCATTCGGAGCAAATGTAAATTATGGACATTGGACTTTATTATTATTCTTTCATGTGGATGTGGTAGTTGTTAGACTTAAAATTAATTAAATTTAAATGTGACTCAACGTCTTGGGATCCTTAAGGAATGTAACCTATTATGTATGTTTGTTGATGATTACATGTTATTACTTCCGCTACTATGTGTTTGATGTGTATGTTATACATTCTTACTTTTAAAAAAAAAAATGTTTAGCAAACTTAGTAAAACTTTTGATTAATTCTTTTGGATCCCTTGGCGGGGCATTACATCTGGTATCTTAGCTCGAGTTTCAAAATTGGGAGCTCTAGGTATATTGAAATGCCACTAGTGTTAACTAGTTGAACAAGAACGAAAACTTTAAACTATTATGTGTATCTCATTCAAATTGAAACTTGAAACTAGTTGAACTAAAACATGATGTAAACTATTAGTTGCATATTTTTCATACTTCAACAATTAGACTTCAAAACTGAAATTATAAGCAAACTGAAAATTGAAACTATCTTGTTTGCAAAACATGTGTCTTTTATCTATGTGTCTCAGTAGTATGTTTCATGGTTATTATAGCATCTTGTATCTTGGATATTATTGTAGAATGGTATCTGGAACAAGGTCTTCCATTAGAGGTCATGGTAGGGGCCATAGATGAGGTAGAGCTATAAGTGTCCATGAGTCTACCCACAAAGACCTTAATCAGGAATAGAATAGGGAAGAGCATGTCAGTGAGCATCAAGAAGAGAACCATAGAGAGGAGCATGCTGACTCAGAGGAGGTTGACATGAGGCAAATGATGCGAACCATCATTGATTGCCTACCTCCTGTTCATGAGCAGGATAGAGCACATTGAGCAGGACATGAGCATAAACCTAGGTCTAGGAGCCCTCTAAGGGATCAACATAGATCCATTGTATCTTCACAGATGAAGGACCTTCAGAGGTCCAAGGTCAAGCCCTTTAACGGGAAAGGTTCTTGATATGTAGTTCAGCAGTGGCTTATTGCCCTTGACATGATTTTTGCTATGTAGGACTTTGACAGCAATGTCAAAGCGAGGTTTGCTATTACCAACCTAGAGTTCTTTGGGGCCACTTGGTGGACAATCAAGGAAAAGAAGTTGGGCTTAACCATGAATAGTGTTACATGGGAGTTATTCTTAGAGATCTTCTGTGAGCAATTCCTAACAAAGGAATGGAAGAAGCATAGAGAAAATGAGTTCCATAACCTAAGACAGTACACTATGACCGTTATAGAATATGAGTGCAAGTTCTTTGAGCTCATGCCCTTTTCGGGATTCAGTGACAACCCAGCACACTTGGAACAACATTTCATTAGAGGTTTGAACAACCGTTTAATTGGGGGTGTTAAGGTATTTGAACCTAAAACCCTCAAGGATGTGGTACATCGAGCCATCCTTGTAGAGCAGAGTGTGAACTTAGGACATGGCAGTTTTGTAGGAGCACCTTCAACATCAGGATCGAAGGGTGGTCAGGGAGTAGGTGGCAATAGGAAACCTCCTTCTGGGGGTAATCACAAGGCTCATCGCAACAAGCCCAACCAGTATGATCGACCATCTCAGAGTGTTCAGTCTTATCCTAGTGGGGGTTGCTTTTAGCAGTCAAGTGCACCTAGAGTTCAGAGGAGCTTCGATGGAGAGTGTTTCACATGTGTACAACATGGACACAAATCATCTCATTACTCTCAAAGGAAACCACAGTTTTCAGGCCAGGGGCTCGCAACTTCAAAACCTACAGTTGGTGACATGGGTAGAGCCCAGAGAGTGTACTCAGTGGAGTCATATCCTCCTATAGGGGGAAAGGGTCCAATGGGACCTGCATAGTGAGTCCTTAGCTTTTATTTTATTGTAGGCTTCCAAGAGTAAGCCTAAGTCTAGGGGGGGTTGATGTAGTGCCTACCCCTAAGTCGCATTTTAGTTATCCTTGCCAAACTCTTTTAGGCCAGATTTATACTTGATATTTAGTAGCATTGCTTTCAGATTTTTAGATATTATTTCAAACTTAGTTGATTATATGATGAGATTTCTTAGTACTCTATATTTCATGCATGGATGATGATTATTCAGTGTTTTCAGTTATCGATGATGATTAGTTAGATGGTTTATTATCATATGTGTTTTCTTATGGATATTTACCCCATACTGCATGTGTATGGTGTGCGTGTTTGTTTTCTTTATGTATGGTGTTTCTGATGTGGTTAAGAAAGGGAGTTGTAGTCACCTGCTAGTCGGGATCTACACGATGCACCACTTCTTTCCATTGTCTATTTAGCTTAGAATATTGTGTTTGTACATGCATGGATTTTATGCAGGTTGTAGGTACCAGGTATCGACTTCCCTGAATTGCCAAGATGAGCGTACCCTATCGCATTATCTCAATGGTAAGAGAGGGGAGATAAACTCTTAAGTCAAAATCATAAACCCTTTAGCCAATTGTCCTAATTGATAATTAGGACAAGTATCTGAGTTAAGTACCCTCTGAATGCATCAAATGATGTTATTTGTGATTATAAACCTTTGTTGCTTTAGTATGTGTTTTTCTATGTTTGATTTTCGTATGTTGTTTCATGAGTCCTTGGTGTATTTTCTATTAATTAAGTTTAATTAAAAAGATTAAATTAATGATTTAATTTAATGTGAATTATTATGAAACTTTAATATTTAATGGTATTTAGTTAATAGAGAAATTAATTAATAAAAAGAATTAAATTTGGAGATTAAAGTTGTAAGGATAAAATTTAGAATGTGATAATATTTATTTAATTTAATAATAATATATTTAGAGTTCATTTTTAAATAAATGCTAAATATTATTGTTATTTAAGTTAATTAAATATTTTATCAATTAAGTTTCTAAAATAAATTAAAAAGTGAAAATATATTAATTATTAAAAAAGTTGTAAGACCGCATGATGTGTGCATAAGATTAAATAAAATTAATTAATTAAAAAGATAAAATAAGTAAAAATAATAATGTTATTTTAATTTCATAAAGTGTGCATGGATTTAAAAGTAATAAAGATTAAAAATAGATGTCAAGTAGAGAATTAAAATACAGTTATTTAATAATTCATTTAATGTGCATTAAAAGATTAAGCAAAGATTAATACTAGTTAATCTTAGAGTTAACTCAGTTGAGCAAAGAGTCCTCTCGGGTGAACGCACAATTAGTGCCCCGATTTGAGGAGAAAACTCCTTATCACAACTTTGGGGTTCATTTTTGGGGGACACGAATTTGGACGGTGAATCTTGGGGAGACAAAAATTTTGGGAGACAACTTTTGGAAGCGAATTTCAGAAGGCAAATTCTAAGAAAGATTTTTAGAAGAAGGTTATTGAAGACGAGCGAATTCTCTTATAGCTCTTGGGGATTGCATAATAGCATCAGACTTAGGTAGGGTCTTGAGTTTTAATCATTGATTATTTGCACAATTATCCTTTCCTATCTTCTTCGTGCCTATGGATTATATATCCAAATTCTCTGTGATGAAAGATTAAATATTTCAATATTGTAAATTAATAGATGCTTGTCAATTAATCTTCTGTACACATAGGGATTAGAAAGGAAAAATGGAGAAACCCTCGTTTCTGGATTAAAGAATTATTGTATTTATTTGGGGGGGGGGGGGGTCTGAAATTAAAAATAAAATTCGTAGGGTTGGAATTATTTTCTCTATCAGATTAAAGAAAGAAACAATTTCAAATAATAATAATTTGTTTAATAAATTTGTTTATTTATAAACTTTATAACATAAATAAATAAATTTCAAAAAAGAAATTAATTAATATTGGATGAAAGCTTTTCTATATTAAAAAAAACATATTAAAAAAATAATAATAAAAATTATTGGACGGGGGGGTATACTAATGGCCGCAAGATTACTAGGGACCCGAGATTCCTGAGGGATTGCCTAGGTAACTTCCAATGTGATTCATGTGATGACACTTTCTCACTTGCATAGTAGGTTTCCTACATATCTTGTGTGCCTCTGGATCTAGATGTCTATCTATGTTGGAACCTTTGAGTTAGTGTACTTTTAGGATTTCCCAGACTTAAAGAGTACTTGTGTTTTGTGTTTTGATACCTTGCTTGGGACTTGAGACTATCTCCTCAGCACAGTGGGAGTGGACCATTTAGGTTCCACGTGGTCGGGTGGTAGTGCTTTTACTCTTACCATTGAGATCCGTCTGTAGTCACCGTGGTTGGAGCTTTCTTGGTTGGCATTTACCTTCACTATGTTCATGGATTATCATAATGGATGGTTAGATTTTATGATAGATGTTTTATCATTATGGATGTACAGATGTATCATGTATCGTGAATGGTTTCATTTATTTTTACTGTACTTTGTATCATGGATTCGTGGAGGTTGATGCATTTCTATTTTTACATATGTATATTCTTTTAAGCCTTTCATACCCTATGACATGTACAGTGGATGATTGAGCATTCCAAATTAATTTTCCAAGAGGCATTTGAAGAAAATGTATATTATGGACATTGGACTTTATTATTATTCTTTCATGTGGATGTGGTAGTTGTTAGACTTAAAATTAATTAAATTTAAATGTGACTCAACATCTTGGGATCCTTAAGGAATGTAACCTGTTATGTATGTTTGTTGATGATTACATGTTATTGCTTTCGCTACTATGTGTTTTTATGTGTATGTTATACATTCTTAATTTTAAAAAAAAATGTTTAGCAAACTTCGTAAAAATTTAGGTTAATTCTTTTGGATCCCTTGGCGGGGCGTTACAAAAAGAGAACTCAAGGATGAGAGGAAGAGAGCAACTAATTGGCAAGAGAAACTAGAGGAAATACAGAAAAATAGTGAAATAGAGATGTCTAAAATGAAGAAAAAGATGGAGAATATAGGTACACAAAATAGAATGACATCTTCCAAAGACCATCATGTTAAGGATACTATAATGAATATGGTTAAGCTAGGCAAACAAGAAAATTGGGACAAAATAATGAAGAATAGTGATAGTTTGTTTGAATAGAAATCTTAGACTTGTCTTTGAAAATGTCAAAAAAAGATGTTGGGGATAAAAGAGGAATCTTCACCAATTCCTTAAGAAATATTGCTAAAAAAATTTTGAATAAATTATAGAGATCCAGTGACAGGGATTTGGCGAACCATGGAATAAACAACCGCTTGGATACTTCTGTAATGACCTTTGTAGTTTGTCAGAATTGTGAACTAGTAATGGAAATAGATGAAGCTCTCAAATCTACTTCCAAAGACTTGATGAAAATGAATCACATCATACTAAACTTGCTAAATGTTAGATTACCAAATCTAGCTTACTTAGAAAATTCATTGGAAAAGAAGATTACATGAAAAAGTTGTAGAACAGCATGAATTCTTATTTAGGCAACTTGCCTAAGGAAACCACTCGAGAAAGAATTGCAAGTTGCATCAAACCACTACTAATAATGAATGTAGTTATAGATAAATTCCTTGTTTCATATAAAACTAACTCTGTGAACTATTCATTATTGAGGAGGTTACAACTATTTAGCTACAACCTCAAATAATTGGAGCTTCCAAATGATGCAGAATGGAGCACCCTAAAGAACTTCATTGGAATCGGGTCATCTTCTCAAACTGATAATGTTTCTATTAGTTGTAGTCATAGCTGATGGCACTAAGTAACAACTTAGTAAGTGATAGTATTATAATCATTTTTTTACTTGTTGTTTTTTAATTTCAAATTTTGGATTTAATTTTAACTTTGTTTAATGTTAATTGTTATAGGAATCAAGAGCCAACATATCAGAAGAGTTGAACAACCAAGCACTGGCATACTATTACTACATAGAGCATATGGAAAAAATTTCCCTACTCCTTGAAAAAATTGTACAAAATATAATGTGGCAAATTGGCAATGTGATTGTACACACATAATGTATTATGTAGTAATAATTTAATTATATATGCAATTACAAACCAGCTTATAGCTATTGTTGCTCCCTTGTATCTACAAAAGGGAATTCAAGGTCATTTCAATTTGATATTGAGTCATTTGCAAAGGGTTGTAATTTTTTGTAATTGTTAAATGTATTATGTTACAAGCTCATTTATAATTATAAATTATAATACATTTTTTTTTTAAATAGAGCTTATTTTTCAAAATGCATTATGTTACAATTTCATAAAGAAACCAGAATCAATGAAAATCTAAAAGTAAAAATGTCTAAAAACTAGAATGAATAAAAATCTCAAGTTAAACATGTACTCTTGTATTAAAACTAGAATCAATGGAAATCTCAACATGTTTAAAAAATACAATCAACGAAAATCTCAACATGTGTAGACTCTAAAAGTAAAAACTAGTTTTAATGAAAATCTCAATATGTAAGTTTGTAACATCAACATGTTTTTTAGAAAAATTAAGCATCTATAAAAGGACAGTGAATGAAGGCTATAAATTAACTTCTACAAACATAATTAATTAGTAGATATAATCTTAGATAAAAGCTACTAGCCTACTATTTGACTCACACGGAAGTTAGAACTTGAAATTGAGAAGTTGTTATAGTTGTCACTCTTCCTGGACTGGCTCAGCATCACTATCATTAGAATCCTTCTCATTTATTTCATATAAAAATTCATTATCTTTTGTGTTTTCTTCATAGTCACTATCAGTGTCAGTATGCATGCCAAAGTCAACATCATCTTTATTGCTTCCAATATGAGGACATGAACCACTACCACCACCACTGACACTGCCACCACCATTACCACAGCCACCGCCACCACCACCACCACTGCCACTACCACTTGGGGTTTGAAATGTTGGCCATCCCTCTTCTTTGACATTGGTTTCTCCAAATGTTGAGAGCCTTGTCATAAGGGAAACTATCTACCTCATACCTAGAATTATAAAGCCTCAAATAATTATCCAAATTATTATTTAACTTGTTTCTAACCTTTGACATCAAGAAGCCTAAAGTACTCAAAATTCTCGCATCCTCCATTGAACCCAATATCATTTTCAAACATAAATTGGTAAGCTTGAAATATTCTAGTATTGACTCTCTCAACTGATTACTCTCGCCAAGGTTTTTTCAAAGCTTTTTTATTGCTCCCTCTTCATTTGGATTCTCCATAAGAACATATTGTTCCCTCATTATGTTTGCAAAAGAATATGATTGATCTCTCATTCGAGATTCATCTAAAATTCTATGTATAGTTACTTCATTGATTACTTTAGGTTTGTAAAAATATTCAATCAAAGTTGTCATCCTTCTTCAAAAATTGGCCAAAAAATTTAGAGATCAATATTGAGGAAAAACAATTAACATTTCTTTGAGCAGTTCCTCTGGAGGAAATCTGAATCTAATTTCTAATGAAAGATTGTAGCAAACTCGCTTGATAGAGTCAAGCATAGAGTCTTTGATCTTCTTGAAGTCTTCACTTGTAACACATGAAAGTACCTTATCTAGTTCTAATTCTACTACACTTGCTTTTTTGTTGGGGTTGAAGTCAAGGTTGATGCGAGCGCAGTACTGCATTGGTATGTCAACTCCACATACCCTAGCACATATCTTATCATTTGCACCAATATGTAAAAAGTTCCTAGCATTCTTCAAATCTATGATTTCTATTCACTTTGCAAACTTTGATTCATCTAATGGTAGTAATCAATACAGAGTATCTAGGCTATTACATATCATTTTACATAGATTATTATATTCTGCAATAGACATAGCTCTTTTTTGAACCCTTTTTATAATATTTCTCATGTCTTGTAGCATTGGGAGACTAGCTACTAAAGTTAGGAGTATCTTAAAATTAGTTAGACTTGAATATAATTGAGGGAATCTATCTCGCATAGAGTGGATTAGTTTAAGAAATGATGGATATTCAAAGGTTACTCGATGCACTAGTCCATCCAAAGAGATCCATTTGGTATCATTGTCCTTAAGGTGCTTCCTCTCATCAGTAAGTCCTTGAGAAAAGTGTTGAAATTCCCAGACTCATTTTGGACTTTGACAAAAGTATTGGTAAATCTCTTTGATTAGAGATTCCACTTTATTTACACAACCAAAATCGCTGACAATTTCAAAAGCTAGATTCATTCAATGGGTGATGCAATGAATGGGAATAGCGTAGAGTACCAAATCATTCTTGATATTTTTGTAAAGATTACCTTTATGACCTTGCATAACCAAAGCTCCATTCGCTCCAACACACACCAACTTTTTGGTAGTCTCCATCTTATCCAAACCTCCACATTCAATCAGAGTACTCTTTAAGAAAACTATAAATTTTTAGTTATCACACTACAATTCAATTTAGCAATAGATAGTAGAAAGGGTTGATGACAAAGATCGTTTATAGTATAAACATGCATGCACACCCAGGGAGGTTTTATCAATTACTGTAACTTCATCTAGAGACAATGCAATAAAATTTGAGTACTTTATTTTTTCCTTCATATCTTCTTTTTCAACATTTGTAAGACATCTAGCCCATTCCAACCTGTTGTTTACTGACCAATGACTATTCATATAGTTTCAAATTTTGAAAAAGCACAATAAGGTAGTAATTGAAGGGTAGTCCATCATAGGATGTCCTCTACTCAAATAATAAAAGACCACACTTAATTAAAAAAAAAATTCCATATTTTTCACTTCCATTGCTTTCCCAAGAACCTTTTACTGCAAAATGCTTCTCTTGTAATTACTGGTGTAACTCATATATTTTAGCATTCCTGATATGTAGTTAGTTATCCTTTATTTTCCAAGTTAGCACATATTTTTCAACTCCATCTATATTTTCTTTTTTGTAAACTTTACTGACATGCTTTTCTATGGTATCAAGTTTAAGTTTTAACCTCTTCTCCTTCTTTGTTATCTATGTGCAAATCTTACACCTACATTCTATAAGAGGCTCACCATCAATTAGATTGGACATTAGTTTGATGAACTAGTACTTTTCCACCCATTCTAATTGAAAATTCCTTTTGGATAGATCCTAGGGAGATTGATCTTTCTTTTATTCCAATTTTCTTTTTCCCTTTTGTGCATGAACATGATTTATGGAATCACTTTTGGTTTTCTCACCTAACTGGTCTAGAACCAACTCCAACTCTATAATATCAATTTGTGACTTCCTACTCAAAGGAAGTTCCTCCAAATCATGTTCAAGTTCATCCTCGACTAAGAAATCAGGTTCAACAATTTGAACTTATTCAATATGATCTAAATCTCCAACTTGTGATTAATCTCCTTTTTCAATAAGCACTAGAGATCTAACTTGTGAATCTTGTAGGTTGCCAACATTTCTACCACCAAAATATGCTGATATAGTTCTACATTTTGGTAATGGTGGCCTCTCTTGGCTTTCAGAAATCCTACCAAAACCCCTATTAGCCCTCTTGTTTAACATTGCAAACCAATGAAGGCTACAAAAAATAAATCAAATTAGTTGAAACAAAAGACTCAAATATAGACAAGTCAAAGACTATGAACAGTGATAGTAGACTACTTAGACTACATATAATAACAATAATATGATTCATTCTCATAAAAAGGATACTTCTACTATGTTACTATAGTCTACAATACTACCCAATATAATTTGCAAACCTATAGGCTACCTTAGCATGTGAGATGTCTAATCACTAGTAGACACTAGATAGTAAAACTAAAAAAATAACCAGTACCATTGTACCAGTACCACTATTGAAATATAAAATAAATTAAAAATCACTTTCTTTTTACAAAAACCATGATCCACAAGTCAATGTGCAATGCACTCAGCACTCTGAAACTTCAGCAACAATCAAAAATGCTAGTCTCTTGATTAGAAAAGAGCAAATTGTGCAGAATAATAATATCTTATAGTCTAATCTAGGTTGGAAAATTATGCAAGATTAACAAGTGGGAATGTCAAATGTAGGTGAAATGCACATTCCTATGCAAGCTCACAATAGGAAAAAGTTGGCTAAATGGGGCTGGTGGTCAACACACGTCAGGAAAATGGTAGGCAATGCCCAACCCAAGGGAAAATTATTTGGTTTTAGTAATGGTTAAAGAACATGGGCCAATAACAAACAACATGCAAAGGATGGCGAAATCTTTAAAATAAATGTATCCAAAATGTATATTGCATTGGCGATTGGATGGATATTTTTGACCAATCATGTGATAACTAATGGATGACTACCATAGGCATTGAACTTAAATCTAATAAATATTTGGTGATGTGGTTGACCTACGTTGCATGTGCTATTTGCCAAATGATGATTGGCCCATGGGATGGGATTGCCAAAGGCTGAAGATTCACTACTAAAGTAATCTCTGAGGGAACCTTCATTGAAGAATTTAACCTTGGAGGACCCATGACAAGGCATATCGAGTAAGAATAGATGAGTGAGACAATCAGAAATTAGAAGAGTGCCTTCACCAATAAATTCATGAGAAGATACATTCCTATGGAAAAGAAGGAAAAGGGTGAGCTACCAAGAAGGTGGGAGATTTTATGCCTCTGGAATTTTTCTGCAAACATTTCCAATATATTTTATTCGAGGTTGAAAAAGTAATTGAATTAGATGGAACCAAGAATGCTCCTAGATAAATCTATATCATGGCTATAGATATAAAATATTCACACCACAATACTAGATATTACTTTGTGACACAAATAATTAATGTGATGCATAATGAAATTGTGGCTGCCAAAAAAGGACATATGGGGAATTTCAAGTTATTCCACTATTCATTACTGATGCACATTATATTGTATAAGAACATAGGGCACATTAGTCTATAATTCATTAAAGCAACTAAAGGGAATGGATAAAAATTACTTGTGCATCTGTGGACTCAACCCTAGCAGAAGTTTTATCCTTACTCAAATGCCATTGCCTTTTATAATGATTTTTTTTCCTATTTCTAAAATGTTGGTTGATACAACTAAAAGGTTTCCTCGAGGGTAAAAATATTGATAAAACCTTCTGCCTACCCAAATGGGGATAGGATACTTAGCCATGATTGGTCTAGTCTATTTATTTATGATAATTTTCCATTAATAAGAGTTTTTGGATGTCCCTAGCCCCCCATGTATTTCCTAGGTATATCCTAGAAAGATTAGGACAATTAGAATTCTTCTAGCAACTAATTATGATGAATAGGGAATATTTAGGTCTAGTAGTAAAGAAGGGTTCCTTTGTTGCTAGGAACATAAAAGTTGGGGATTTTGTAATAGGGAAAGATGTAGCAAAAGAAATAGATGCATGTATTAGTGATTTTATGTTTCCCACGGCCCCTACCAGAGGCATATCCTCAAAAAAATGAGGAAGTACACTCTCCCAAATAGAACACCTTGCTAGGAAGAGGATGTAATAATGAACTGCCTAGAAATAGAAGATTGCAAAATTTGAACTCAAAGGTGGAGTGAGATCAAGGGGGTAGAGGAGGCCATGAAGGAATTAGGTCCCTCATTCAAGGGTTTCTACTATGAAGAGAAATATTTGGATATTTACAAAAAGTGCCTAGGTAATTTTGATGAAATAATGTCCCAATTGCTTGAAGAGATAAGGGACAAAATAAAGCCACAATCCCCTCAGTAGGATGATGTAATTGAGCTACAAATACAAATGTTAGATGAAAGAATAATCCAACCCCATAAATTTATGAAGGATGATGACTTCATACATTTAGAGGAGTTCAAGTCATTCCTATTTAAATTCAAATAGAGTGAACTTACACTGCAACTTCAACCAGGAGATTCACCTAAAAAAATTGTTGAATTAGTGCAAAGAATGCAAGAATATAACCCTAAGAGTGAGAAACTCACTATTGATAAAGCCAGAGAGCTAGTGCAAAGAAGAGGAATGCTACTCTTTCTAGGAGGGATAAATTAGTCTCATTTGAGGAGACCAACATTATTGAAGAGTTATAGGGGCTAGGATTTAATATAGATAGCAAAACAATGGAAGTTTGGAGCATGGTACTGAATCTGATAAACCAACCCTTTTAGAAATAAGGGACTCACGACAAGGAAATGTGATATTTTGGAATGTCACTACTATCTGTAGTGACCTGATACATAATTTGATGAACACAACATTGTTGATGGGGAAGAGAAAAATGGATATGCTTGAAGGACAATTGTATGAAACATACAACATATCCATTGATGCTAGAAGATAGTATAAGATCTTTAAATGACCTATGTGCTAAAGCAAAAATTTGCTAGCCTCAAGGAAGAGGTAAGAAATTTAAGAAATGTGACAAGGCCTATCATAGAGGTCAAGGACCAAGAAGCCCAAACAGAAACTGATGCAAAAGATGTGGGAGAGAGACAAAAAATGGACATTGATGAGTTGGATGGTCCAAAAGAAGTAGAAATTAGGACAATATAGAACCTATTGATGGACAAAATAGGTGCCCTGAAGTATGCCTCACAAAATGTGCATAGTAGTTTATTGTTTTGTACAGAGCTCAATTTCAATGATCAAAGGCATTATCCTTATTATCCCCTCTATTTATAACATGGGGCCCTTATACACAATTATTTGATAGTCTTGTACCATTTCTAACACAAAAGAAGGAATTACCTAAGGGAGTAATTATCCTTGTTAGAAAACTAATTAATAAAGTAAAAGAATTGAATGGTTTTTTCACAAGAAAAATTTAATTAGTCCAAAATAGAATAAAGGCAACTTCCACAAGGACTCCTAATTTTGTACCAAGTATAATTGATGAGAAGGGAAGTATAAGGGGATGGCAAGAATGGTCCTCTTATTTTGATGATATTTTGAAATATCCAAGGTTTGTTGCAAACTGCAATAATAAAACAGATGCCATAGTTGTATATGACATGATTGGTTTGCTTTAAAATATTGAGTCAGATAGACATGGATAAAGTTACTACAAAGGTAAAGGCAATGATGGATACAAAATGGAATAAGTGATTAGATGAGTTGAACACAATCAGAGATGCCACCTGGCTAGATATTAAAACTAACATTTCTATCTAAGAGGTTGTAGCTAGGATAAAGTGTTGGAAGCATGAATGTTGATGATATTCCTAAGGGGGAGTTTTGTAGATATGTTAGTGATATGTTACATTCATGACTGAGTTTGTCATTGATGTCAACATAGCAATTTTCTATGGTATCTTACAGAAGAATAACGGAAAGATCAAGTTGGTATGTATAGCTAATTGATTATTCTCACTATTCAAGGTTACGAGAGATACTTCTAAGTATCTAGTATATGTATTTAACATCAGATGAAGAAATGTTAAGTCTGGAAGAAGTTATGTAAGTTCTTGTCATGTTTGTTTTGATATAGAGTTTACAAAGGCATGTCCTGGTAAACTTGTTATATCTCTTAGCAGAATTGTTATTCTAAAAATTGAGATTTAGGATATGAAGAAAACATGTTGGTGATGACATGGTTAAGTTCTCTCATCATAATGAAATGTGTATGGAAAGTTATTCAAGTTGTAAGATGGAAGATTAATGTTATCACTAAGTGTAACGTGTTCTTAATGTGGTCATATAATAATTAATTAAGAAGGTCTAACAGCTGACTCAAGGAATTGTTTTATGGACTCAATATAAAGGAAGGACATTTTCCTTTATCATGAAGTATGTAATTGTATTTATTAGAAGTGATTCTAAGTAGAAGAGAGAGAAGAATGGGAAGTTGAGCAAAGCAGAGAAAAAGTGAAGGAAACTTCACTACTGAGGTTTTGTTAAGTGATCTGAGGTTTGATATTTGGATCTGAGGTTTATAACCTAGTCTACAAGTCCTAACAATGATTTATTTGGTTGACAAAATAGAAGAAATAATAACATAATAGTAAATTACATGTTTGAGCAATGAGCTCTTCTAGTAGTTGAAATTTCAAGTTTGGGTAGTGGGCTCTTCTTGCATACATTGTACTATAACTCCTAATAGGGTTGGCACAACTCCTAACAGGGTTGGAATATCCTAATAGAGATTCAAATTCTCCTAACAGGGACACATATGTACTAAATCTTGTATAGACTCCTAACAAGGTCCATCCTCTAACAAGGAATATTTATATTATTACATCATCTTGTGGGCATCACTCCCACTATGGTTTTTCCTCTAATCAAAGGCTTCCCTAGTTAACATATCTAGTGTAATTGTTTATGTGCATCTTTGTATGGTTATTCTTTACTTTGGTTGAATGGTTAAGCTTTTTTAAATAAGATAAATATTTTAATTGTTGGATAATGTATTCACCCCCCCCTCTCAGTTATCTTGGTGGACTATTATTTCTAAAAATTAGTATTAGTGCATCAAATCCTTCAAGATAAAGTTTAATAACTTTGGGAGATCCATGGTGAGCACATTCAGGAAAGATAGTCCAAAGTTTGAATGAACAAATTATGACAGCTAGAAAGAAAAGATGAAGAGACATCTACTATGTATGGGTTTGGGATATTGGATCTTGACAAAAATAACAAAGAAAATCATTGTTGAAAAGGATTTGGAAACTTGTACCAAGGCATAAAGAGATCTTTTTATGTGCGACATGAGAGCTAGAGAAGTATTATTGACTACACTTACTAAAATTGAATACAATCAGGTAAAGTCACTTACTACTTCTCATTTGATTTGGAAATCTTTGGAATATAGTTTTGAAGGTGATGAAAATTCTAAGAAATTGAGGTTAAAAAGTTGGATTTGTGCATTTCAAGATGCTAAGATGATGGAAGATGAAACTGTAAGAACATATGCAGGCAAGATATCAAAAATTACTGCAAGTATTAGATCTCAAGGAGGTACCAAAGAATTTTATAAGGTTATATGGAAGATATTGTAGAGCTTCACACCACCATTTAAGCTAGTAGTTCAAATGATACAGTTGTTGATATCTCATACCAAATATTTCACAAAGGAGACATTACTCTAAAGACTTGAAGTAGTTGAGAATGAGCTTAGTTAGTCTAGCGAATTGACCAAAACTAAAATAACTTTTAGTGCCTTGAATATTTGACCTATTTTATCAAGGAGTACAAGTGCTAGATAAGATTTTTCTAGTAGTCTAAGGAGGATAGAAATATTGAAGAAGGAGTAGCCCTTTTGGTAAGAAGAGAAAAAGGTGGTAAGAAAATCTTTGAATGTTGGACTTGTGATGAATATGGTCATTATATATCTAAATGTCCTAAAAGAGTGAAAAATTATAAATGAAATTTAAAACCTAGAAGAGATAGAGAGTGTTTGTATGAAAATGAAGGAAATAATTTTGATGAACAAGTAGTAAGTGCTAGTGATGATGGAATAGGATTTGTGGCAATTAAAGAAGAAAGTCCAGAGAAAGTGGCTTTGGTATCACATGTTGCAAAGAAATATGATTGGATAATTGATAATGGTTCTTCACATCATATGATTGATGATGTGAACAAGTTTTTTGACTTCAAAAGTTAGGATGGAGGCATTGTTAGAGTTGGAAATAGTGCAGCATGCCAAGTTAAAGGTATTGGATCTATAACTCTTGATGGTAAAACTAATAATGATGTATTTTTTTTGATGGTCTAAAGCACAATCTTATCAGTGTTGGACAACTAGTTAACAAAGATTATCAATTACAGCTCACAGAGAAGACATGCATGATTAGAGATAGAGATGGAAAGGTAATTTGAATAGGAACCAAATCTAGAGGTAATGTATTTTAGTTGAATCCTAGTGAAATGACATGTTTGGTTGCAAAGGTAGATGAAATTTGGTTATGGCATAAAATATTTTGTCAAATTAACTTTGACAGTATTGTGAATACTAGTAGTATGTTTTTAGTTAGAGATTTTCCTAAGATTGTAAAACCTACTAACACAATTTGCAAGGAGTGTGTTTTGCCAAAGCATAATAGGACTTCTTTTCGTAGCAAGACTTTTACTACTACAACATAATTGGAGATTATACACACAAATCTTAGTGGTCCTAAAAAGACTAAAGGATTCTATGGTGAAAGTTATTTTATGATTCTAGGTGATGACATTTCTAGAATGATGTGGGTTGCATTTCTTAAATAGAAATATAAGGCATTTGATGAGTTCAAGATATTCAAGAATAGAGTTGAGAATGAATATAGTATGAAGATTAAATATTTAAGATTAGATAGAGGAGAAGAATTTACTTCAAATGAGTTTAACATGTTCTATGAAGATAATGGAAAAGATAGTTATCAGCTCCAAGAACCCCTGAACAGAATGGTATAGCAGAAAGAAGAGAAAAAAATTAGTAACAGAAGTAGCAAGGGCTATGTTAGCTAAAAATGATGTATCCAAGATGTTTTTTGAATACAATAGTCTACACTAGGAATAGAGAGCAAGAAAGGAAACACACAAATAAGACCCCTTATGAACTATGGTTTGGTCACTCACCTACAGTTAAGTATTTCAAAATTTTTGGTAGTAAGTGTTATATCAAAGAGATACTAATATTGGTATGTTTTATGCTAGAAGATGAAGGTATGTTTCTTAGTTATTCATTGGAAAGAAAGGCTTATAGATGTCTAAATAGTAAAGTAAGATACCCTCTGCCATGGCATCAGTTCATTAGTTTCAGCTGAGTGGCCCTGACAAGTAATGAATCAAATCCACAACTATAGTAGTAGTTGCTATTTGAAGCTAGCCCTTTAAATAGTAGGGGGCTAGCCTTAGAATAGTAGGGGGAAACATCCCATAGAATTGGAGGGGTCCCATACCCCCCTCAAATTATGCCCTACTATTCTAAAGTGGGGGGGGTTGACCTAGCCTATAATGGCTATAATCCAAGAACAAAGACTATCATTGAAGGTGCTAATGTGAGAATTGATGAGAAATTTAGGATACAAGAAAAAATGATTGATTACAATTTAGATGATGGTGTTGTTACTAAGCCAAGGAATGATGAAGTATTTCTTGAGACTAACAATGATTTACAGAATGAAGGAGAGTCAAGGGAGGAACAAAGCTTAGAATCTTCAATAGAGACAAGAGTTGAGATAGCAACTCCTACTTCGGGAAAGAATATGATAAAGAATCACCCATCTAAGCAAATCATTAAAAGAAGAGATAAAGTTGTGATGACAAGAAGTAGAGTCAATGAAGAACTATGTTTGATATCTCAAGTTGAACCTAAGAATGCAGATGAAGCATGAAAAGATGATTATTGGAAACAAGCTATAATAGAGGAATTGGATCATATAGTAAAGAATGAGACATGGGAATTGGTCCCCAAACCAACAAACAAGAATGTGATAGGAACTAAATGGGTATTCAAGAACAAGATGTATGAGCAAGGAAAAGTTGTAAGGAACAAAGAAAGATTTCTATGTAAAGGTTATTCACAGCAAGAAGGAATAGACTTGAGATAGAAACTCCTACTTTGGGCAAGAATATGATAAAGAATAACCTATCTAAGAAAATCATTAAAAGAAGAGATAAAGGCATGATGACAAGAAGTAGAGTCAATGAAGAACTATGTTTGATATCTTATGTTGAATCCAAGAATGTAGATGAACCATGTAAAGATGATTACTCAAAACATGTTAGATTATGGTGATTGATTAGGAAAGTATTGTACATACTTCATAAAATCTTCAGGGCTTGGGGCATCACCTCAAAAAAAATTCGGGCCCTATTTTATCAAGATTTTTGGCCAACATGTAATTATCAATCATAACCCTAGAGGGGTAAAAATTCTTGTATAAAAAGAGCTTAGGGTTAGGCATTATTTTTAAGTAGTGATGCAAAATTGGTTCTTGTGGTGGTATTGAGCTGTAAGGGATTACAAATTGTAATCAAGTTGTAATCACTGGATCATAATAATATTGGACTTGTTGTTTGGTGGACATAGCCTAGGGATTGGATGAACCATGTTAAATCTTGGTGTCTTGCATTCTTATTTGTGTGATCTATTATTTTTTGATATTGCTTATATTTTCATGTAATTGTTATTTCTGTCCATGGTTTAATCCTAACAAGCGGTATCAAAGCGAGGTTTTTTTTTTAGTTATCCTCTATAGGAAAGTCTCATGGTTGAGTGGGAGTGATGGTAAATGAGGGTAAGCTAAGGGTTGATAGGTTTAATGGGAAAAAATTCTAGCTATGGAAGATGCAAATAGAAGACTATCTTTATCAAAAGGATTTATGGAAGTCGTTAGAAGGCAAAGCAGAAGAATCAAGGATCTATGTCAAATGACAAATGGGATCTTTTAGATAGAAAGGCACTTGGAAGCATTCGATTATGCGTGGCACCATTGGTGGCATTTAATATTAAAAGAGAGAAAACAATAGAAGAGTTGATGAAAACCCTAATGACACTATGTGAAAAGCCCTTCACTTCAAACAAGGTATTTCTTAGAAAGTATTTATTTAATATGAAAATGACAAAAGGTAGATCTATTTTACATCATTTAAATGAGTTTAATACTATTACTAGTCAGTTATCTTCTACGAGTATCAATTTTGAAGAATAAATTAGGGCTCTCTTGATTTTGTGTTCTTTGCCTGAAAGTTGGAATGGCTTGGTAATGGTTGTGAATAATTTTTTTCGTGGATCTAGTACCCTAAAATATGATGATGTGATTGGAGTTGTTTTGAGTGAGGAAAATCATACGAAATCCTCAGGTGGATCTACATTAGGAAGTGCTTTGAATGGACAAAGTAGGGGAAAAATAACTAAGAGAGGAAGTAATTCCAGAAATCATGGGAAATCAAGAGGAAATTCAAAGGGGAGGAGGTCTCAATCGAGAGAACCAAATGGCTGCTGGTACTATGAAAAACGCAGTCATAAAAATAAAGATTGTTGGAATTGAAAGAAAAATGAAGGAGATAAACCAGATGGAGACAAGGAGGAAAATGTGGTAAGTAACAAACTTGAAGAGGATGCTTTGCTTCTATCTTTAGAAAGTCTTGATGATTCATGGATTTTAGATTATGGTGCTTCATTTCATGGTACACCTCATAGAGGTTATTTCATTGATTATGTCCAAGGAGATTTTGGGCTTGTTTATTTACGGTATAATGAGCCTTGTCAGATTGTTGGAAAGGGAAAAATTAAGATTAAGTTGTAGAATGGGAATCATTGGCTACTACATGAGGTAAGACATGTTCCAAGGCTGAGTAGGAATTTCATTTCAGCAGGGCAACTCAATGATGAGGGTTGTGTAATTACTTTTAATGATAAAAATTGGAAGGTTTCAAAAGGTTCCCTTGTAGTAGAAAAAGGTGTGAAAGTGGGCACCTTATATCTTTGTACAAATTATATTGTTCGTTCTACTTTAATTGTTTCAGAGAAAAATGAATGTTCAGGAACAATTATTGTAGTTGAGTAGGGAGAACAAATAGCTACTGTAGATTTTGATACAGCATTGTGGCATAATAGACTTGGGCACATGAGTGAGAAAGGTATGAAACTAATTCATTCAAAGCAATTTTTACCAGGTCTAAAATGTGTTAATATGGATTTCTATGAAAGTTTTTATATCTTTTAGGAGAATTGTTTTCATGAGAATCAAGGTTTAGGATATGAAGAAGACATGTTGGTGATGACATGGCTAAGTTTTCTTTTCATAATGACATGTGTATGGAAAGTTATTTGAGTTGCAAGATGGAAGATTAATGTTATCTCTAAGTGTAACATGTTCTTAGTGTGGTCCTATAAAAATTAATTGAGAAGATCTAATAGCTGACTCAAGGAATTTTTTTATGGACTCGTTATAAAGGAAGGATATTTTCCTTTACCATGAAGTATGGAGCTGTATTGATTAGAAGTGGTTGTAAGTAGAAGAGAGAGCGGAATGCAAAGTTGGGTAGAGAAGAATGGAAGTGAAGGAAACTTCATTGCTGAGGTTTTGCTAAGTGATTCAAGGTTTCATATTTGGATCTAAGGTTCATGACCTAGTCTACAAGTCTAACAATGATTGGTTTAGTTGATAGAATAGAGGAAAGAATAACATAACTTTAAATTTCATGTTTGAGCAATGAGATCTTCTTGTAGTTGAAATTGCATGTTTAGATAGTGGGCTCTTCTTGCATACAATGTACTACAACTCCCAACAAGGTTGCCATGACTCCTAACAAGGTTGGGATCTTTTAACAGGGATTCAAACGCTCCTAATAGGGACTCATATATACTAAATGTTGTAATAGGCTCCCAACAGGGTCCATCATCTAACAAGGAATATTTATAGTAGTACATCATCTTGTGGGCATCACTCCCAAAGGTTTTCCCTCTGATCAAGGGTTTCCCTAGTTAACATATCTTGTGTAATTGTTTATGTACATCTTTGTATGGTTGTTGTTTACTTTGGTTGAATGGTTAAGTTTATTTAAAGAAGATAAATGTTTTAATTTTTGGATAACTAATCACCCCCACCCCCCCCCCCCCCCACCCCCCCCCCCCCCCCAAAGTTATCTTGGTGGACTATTGCTTCTAACATAAAGGCCTTTCCATCTAGAGATAGCAACTGAGCATGTAGAAAAGTCAAAGAATTTCAAGAGGGAGGATAGGTACTTGATGGAGACAATTTATCTTTGTGTTTTACCTGCTAGGGGTGTGCTCCTATTACAAACTTCAGAGTTGATCCTAAACATCAGAACTAATGGCTACTCAATTTTTGGTTATCTCCAATATTCTATTTGTAACTCTTTTTTCTTATTTACAACAAAATGTAACTAGATTTTGAACATATGTCCTCCCATCTTAAAGTTGTTGAAATCCTTTTTTTATATAAAAGGATTTCCAAGATGTGGAGTAAGGGTCTAAATTTTGGTTTTTATACTAAGTTTCTATTCTCTAGTCGGCCCATGCCTACTATAATTTTGTTCTAAAATTGAATATGAAAGTTAAGAGTTGTTGGTCTGCTTGTGTTATTTTTTGATAGGGATAATCATTGGATTGTATCCAATTTCAAAGAAGTTAATACAAATACAAAGAGCTAGTTGTTCATCCCAAATATTATCTCTTCTCTTATTTCCATTATGTTCTCTAAAATTTAGTAGAAAATTTTATTAGGTTTTAGTTATAATTCATTTTGAATTAAATTCCAATTTACTTTTACTAATAATCTAATGGGCTATGTAAATGCTTAATGTGAATTGGAAGAACTTTATGGTTTTCATTGAAGATATGATAAATATGAGATCTGGAAATCAATATTGATGGTCTTCTCACAAAGTTTCAAGATTAGATCCATAAATAGGTGTATAATCCCTATGGGTTTATATCCTAATAGATAAGGCCCTAGTCATTCTTAAGGGTTGATCTAGTTCGGATGTTTTACATGATGTAGAAATTCATATCAATCAATCATTTAATATCTTGTTGTTGAAGTTTAAAATTTTATCCTACGCTTGATTCATGGAGTCTAGGGTTTGATAAAATGGCTAGTTATCATCTCTTTGTTACCATAGAATTAGAAGGAAGAAGGCTAGATCATCTTTTATTTCTTGAATTCATGTTCTGAGTTTGAGTACTAAGTGAATAAGAATGAATTCCTTGGTAAACCCACCTGAATCTTGTAGAATTCAAAGTGGAGAAGACCTCAAAGTCTTATTAGTTGGTCCTTTTACTATTTTTCTTAGAATGCTCATTATGGTATTTAGCTAATTCCTAGGTCTTCTGATACTATAAAAAGGTTGTTGAAATTCCTTCAAATTAGAAGCCAACACAAATAAAGTGGTACTCAGATATGTAATGATTATTATTTGTTGGGTATATAAAATTGTATAATATATTACCTTCTCATATTCTATGATATAAAGCAAATGCAGTCTTAAGGTGTTGATTTCCATTTTGACAATTTAGTACTATGATTAGGGTGCTTGAAGTAACTTTATCTTGGAAACCTTTAAGAATGTTAGATGGATTATTCTAATCATATTTAATGTTTAATAAGGATTTAATAAATTTATAAATCATCTTTATTTTGCATTATTGTGTAATTTTAGTGTAAACAAAAAAATTAGTCTATCAAATTTATGTCTAGTTTTTTTTCTCATGGGTTCTGGGGAAGGGTGTATTGGTTCCTCAAATTGTTGGTTGAAATCCTATGATCTTTCCACTCAATTCTAGGATGTTCAACACAATTTGGTCAATCAATGGGTTTGATCCTTAGAGAATCAAATACCATAACTCTTTAGACCCTACTCTTGAAAATGGAAATTGCTCTTTCAAGGAAAAATCAAAATTATTGATTAAATGATTTTGGAAAAATATTGAGAATTTATAGTGTGTGCAAAGTATGCAAATGGATATAGTATTAAATATCACCAAACACAAAATGATACCAATCTTGATGAACTAATAATACCAATTCCTTATTTGATTGGGAAATAGAGTCCAATTCAAGATAAGTTGCAAATATCAAAATGCTTGGAGACATGCAAATTTCCATCAATCACTAGATAGAGAGTTTTATATTACATAATCCTAGTTAATTATTTTTAACTTTGATTAATCAATACCAATTAAATAAATCTTATGCATGCATATGACCTTTGATAATCAAGGGTTTCCACCAATTTCAATCTATCAATAGTAATATGTAACCAAGAGGAATTTTCACAAATGTTGGTTATGAGGATTGAATTCCTTCTTTGGAATAGAAAATAGTGTATTTTTATCAATGAAAAAGATTAAGTACAATAGGGTCATGACTACTCTCAATACCTATCTAAGAACTGTAAAAAAATTTAATCATTCATGGTAGTATTTGTATATCTATATTGTTAGAATAAGTAATATTTTCTTGTATGTATTATTTATTAAATGGGATAAACCAAGGTATCCCTTATGTTTTTTGTCCTCTAGTCCACATGTGAGGACATTTCATTTAATTTTCATTTCTCCATGTGTGGGGACAACTCATTTTTGTAATTCCTTTTATAAGGAAATTATTTTATCTTCCTTAAGAGGATCTTGACACTTATTATGCACACACTTATGAATGTGGCAACCATTCATATGGGGATTACTAAATAACTCCTCTTCTCATCTCTATATAAGAGATGCTTCTCTCTTATTATTTAGACTACACACTCACTAAGTAGTTTTTGTAATGACCCTGTGGCTTCATCTCTCATTTTCTCTCTCTTTCATTCTTTAGGCTTTTTCCTCATTCATATAATTCACAAGGGGTTTTCTTTGCTTTTCCCTTTCAAAATATTTGTCTCCTCTTATTGATTAATCATGGTTATTCCTTGAACTTTTCTCATTCAATGCTCTCTTTGGATTAGAGTTTATGGTAACTATTTTCATATCAAGCCCTCTTGGATTTATTTCATTTCATTTTATTATTAATCTTCTTTAATATATTTCTTAATGTATCATCCTTATATCTTATTTATCAAAGGTCCTAGTACCCATTCTTATAAATATTAAGGGGTGCACAAAGCTTCAGACCTCTTTAAAATTGTAATTAATTATAAACTAACTACAACCAATAACTAATATTTACAATCATAAACAAAACTAAATTCCCCATGAGGGCTAAATTTCTTGCATCATTTGAATAATTTCAACAAATTTTGTTTGTTTCCATGTAAGTCCTAGAACTTTATCTACTAAACCTTGGCTTTATCTTCTTCAAGTTCTAATTTATGGAAGTCAATTGTGTAGCTTGCACATGTCCTCAATTCCCAAGTGGTAGTGTACATACTGTGAAGAAATTCCAATTGGTCCTTCTTTTCTAGAGTTTTCTTTGTCTACATTAGTGGTTTTTGCTCCTCATCTACTAGATACCCTCGAATTAAAAGTCTCGGTGTTGCCAATCAAAAACCTACGACAACAAAATGAAAAATATTCAATTTGTACATCAAGATTTTTGCTCCGATATTGAATTGGTATGCTCTCATAATATAATAGATGAATTTGATGATCATTGAATTTGAATTTCACTTCAAAAAATTCTACATGATTCACGTTCATTTGTGCCTTCAAAATTTATCACATCTGATCATTCATTTAATTTGATTTTGTACTTCTCAAGATAGATTTCCAAATTTTATGTCTTGCATGCTTCTCCTACCATGGGTTCCAAAACTATGATCAATGCTTTCTCCATTTTATGTTTTCCGATCACTTTGGAGCTCTTTCAATCATCCTCTCTCATTCCATGAAATTTTTCTATTTCAAAACCTTCCATAGTCATGCCTTGTGAAATCATAGTTTTAGAGGATTGTTTCTAAGTCTCTTGTGAAATGGGAAAAAAATGTTATTCCACTAAGCCTTGAAATAGACGCTAAGTTGTTTTCTTCCTATTAATGAAATAGATAAATTTATCTATTTTCTTGGGTTATTGAATTCATCCTTCCAAAAATATAAAAAAATCTTTTTTATGGTAGTTTTCATGAAAACTTTAGAGACTACATTAGTGGCTCTTTATGAGGACAAATATTTCATGCAAATATGACAAAAATATAGCTATCCGTGGGGAGAGAAAAAAAAGAAACATCAAAAATATTAATCATAAGCTAATAATAATACATATAAAATCATATATTGATTAAAAGATGAATGGTTTGAGATATTGTCCATGGAGAGGAAATTCTTGGATGTTCCCATCAATGTCTTGCACAAAGAAGGAATGCTCTCCTTTGTTTAATATGAAAAAAGGACCTAGCCACAAATCATCAAACTTGTCATGCTTCCCCTTGTCTTGATCTTTGACACTCCATTTCAAGATCCAATCTCTAATGTTGAAGAACCTTTTTATTGATTTCTTGTCATGAAGATACTTGACCCTTTTCTACTTCTCAATATTAAGTTTGAATGTTTATCACTTGATTTCATCTATTTCCTCCAATACATCTATCCTCTCTTCGATAAAATCCATTTCTTCAAACTTCTCCTCATTTATGAACTTATATACTGGTAACAAGTTGTTCATAGGGAGCTTGGCCTCTTTTCCATAAACTAGTTCAAATAGAGAGAAACTAGTAGATTTTATACTATGATTTGGTCCACCCATAATACAAAGTTCAACTTAGTGTACCATGATCTTTTATTTTTATCCAACACCCTTTTGATATTCTTAAGTATTTTTTGTTACTTGATTCATCATGGAAATTCCCTTGGGGATAAGAGAAAGAATAAGAAATATTTATGCCATACTTACTATAAAAGTCAGAAAATTCCTCTGATCCAAAGCACATACCATTATATATATAAATTATCAGCCTCTACCCATTTAGTGAAATAATCAGTGACTACTAAAATATAATTGTGTCCCCCACTTGATTTAGTGTTGATTCGCCCTATAAAATTAAACCCCCACATTTGAAAACGTTCCTCTATCTGCAAAGTCCTTAAAGGGAAAGCCCCATTGTACTTTAGTTTTGCTAAGAATATTTGGCATGCTTCACATTTTCTAATATAAGCACAACAACCTTTAAATATATGTGGTGAATAATATATTCCATGTAAAACCTTGTGTGGCCTCCACAAACTCCTTCATTAAACTTTTTTAAAATGTATCCATCTTGATAGATGTCTAGTCAAAAAAGTAGTACCTCATCCCTATTTTTCTAGTAGAGGTCACCTTGTATAACAATGTATGTTGAGGCCTAAATCTTTTTAGTTCTTTGATGATTCTCATCCAAGTAATCATGGCATCTCATATATCTCAAATAGTATATTATTTCATTACACCATGTACATCTCTCAATACTTACTTCCATGTGTTCAAGATCTATTTGATTTACCTGAGTCACTTCCAATTTTACATCAACCATAAGTTTATCCAACCCTTGACCTCTTGCCAATGTGGTTATTTGGATGTTGATGTTGAATTATTGAGTTTGATTTATCCATCTACATCTTCTCCTTGTAGTTTTTGTTTGTCTAAAGATATCCTTGTTAGTAACATTTGGCACATATTCAATTATATCCTCACCAACAAAGTAAGGTATGAATAATTTTACTACCATTACTAATTCAAAAGCGTGTTTCTCTTTTATGTCATAGTTAATCTTAAACATTTTCAAAAAAAATCTAGAGAATATAAGAGGTTATTCATTTCCTATTTCATTCTTCTAAAGCATGATTGCAACAATAGTATGATAGGATGTAATCAAAAAATCTAGAAGGTTTTTTGAAATTGAGAGTTTTGAGCACATGTGCCTCTTTGGTTGCTCTCTTTATATTAGAAAAATATTGTAATTTTTCTTCATCTCATAACACCTTTACTCCTTTCTTTAATATCTTGGACATATGATTGATTATTTCTATAAAACTAGACACGAATCTTCTCACAAAGTTAAATTGGCTAAAAAAAATTGAATGGCCTTAACTTTTTTCAGAACTTTTATGCTATCAATCACAACTAATCTCTTAGGGTTAATCATAACTCCATGTTTAGATACAATATGCTCTAGGACATTCCCTTCTATTACCTCAAATTGGTATTTCTTGGGATTAAGTGATATTCCATACTCAAGAGCTATCTTCAATTTTTTTTACAAATGACTCCAATGGTCTTCTACCCTTTTTGAGTAGGTAGTGATATTGTCATGATAAACAACTAGAATAAATTCACTAAGTTCCTAAAATGCAACACCCATCACCTGATGAAATATAGCACTATAGTTCATCAATCCAAATGGCATCCTTTCATATACATAGGTGCCCAAAGGAGTGATAAATGGTGTCTTGTATTACTCTATTTCCTTAACTTTTACCTGATTATACCCAAAGAAACCATCCATCATAGATAGCAATTCATTTCTAGTGACCTTTTGTAATAATGCTTCCATGTTAGGTAAAGCATAGTTATCCTTCAAAGATGATATATTTAAATTTATGAAGTCAACACATAACCTTGTATCATCAAAAAATGGAAGCAATTCCATTTAGGACTATTTTAGCCCCCTGAGTAAGTGGTTTGGGGCCATGTAAAGTGCCTTGAATGGATCCTCAACTTAGATCTGGCTATTTCCTTTGATTCTGCCCCCTTTTCCACTTTCTTTCTACATTTTCCTAGCATTTTAGATTAAGGTCATAAGATTTTTGACCTCAGGATCAAGGATGACCTCGTAGGTCAAGGTCAACCTTCACCCTGACCTAGGGTAGTTTTGATCTAGTCCTTGACCCCTTGTCCAAATTTCAATGCTCCATGATTTTTAGATGTCAGGTTTCAAAAAGTTTCATTTTCCCACTTCTGGGTTGGCTATTTTCATCTCTAAAATGGTAAAATCTTAAATTGCATTTAATCTAGGTGCATTTCTAGGGGTTAAGGTTAATTGGGATTTAATTCTCCAACATCAACCTCTCTAGAATTTTATGCCTTAGATCACTATATAAGGAAGCCTTCTCCTCTTATTTTCTCTAATGCATGATATCGGATGATCCATTATTTCCAAGAAAGAATTACATCAAGAATTTTCAAAGAAGTATCCATGCCATTTTCTCCATTCAAGCTCTCCATTGAAGATCAAGGATTTATTCATTCAAGCCTTTGAAGGTATTTGGTTCAAACATTCAAGATTTATCGTTCAAACCCTAGATCTATCCATCATGGTGGTGTAATCTTCCTTCAAGATCCTTTGTTAATCTTTAAGATCTATTCATTCTTCCCTCAAGGTGGATTCTAAGCACACAATCATGGAGGTTTTGATTTATATTTATGGTTTTTATTTACATTATTGAGTCCAAGATTTCATATCAATATAGTTATTTATATTTCAAATACAATTTTATAGCTATCGAATATCATAGCTTCATTGTTAGATTTACTTCTACTACCTGCTAGCAATCTCTATTTAAATTTCATTATTAAGCTTGATTCCAAACTGGGGTTTGACCAAGGAAAACCTCTCATCCAAAAAAAAACTCTTTTTCTTGTAGGTACAGGTACAAGATAACGAATATCAATGTAGATTTCAGTACCCTTTTGGTGACCTTTCAGGATCTGGGAACAATTTTTTTGTCAAAGTAGCGTAGGTCAAGGTCAATTTTTTGGGGTCAAGGTTGACTTTTTGGGGTCAGGGGTGACCTTCAATGAGGGTTACAATTGTGCCTTGGCGTAATATTGTTCCCTAATATATGGGTCAAGGTCAATCTACCCTCAGAAAAGAAACAGATTCCTGGGTTTTGTAGAACTCATAGTTTCCATCTTGGAATGCAAAAATCAACAATTTCTAAGATTCTTTGGTAGGGTTTTTAGTCGATTATTTTATGGAGGTAAGTACCTTTTATTTCTTCATTTCAATATTAGTCATCTAGATTTACTTTTCATATCATAAGAATTTATATGTATGTGTAAAATATGGGTTTAGGGTCTCTTTCATGTGCATTATTCTAGACCTTATTCATCCATATTTTATCCTATTCATTTTGGTGAACCTAACAAGCTTACCCCCTCTCTTTTATGGAATTAGATTCCCTATTTTGTTTTTGGTGTTAGATTTCCCTTCATATTATCTTGTGTATTTACCTTCATATTACATTTTGGTGAACCCGTTTACAAAAACTCTTTCTTTTTTGTGTTAGATTTAAATCTTGCATTTCTTTCATTTATATTTCAAAAATATGAAAAAAAAAAAAAAGAAGAAAAAAAAAACTTTAAAAATAAAAAAACATTTACATTTTCATGCTTTTAGTATATCAATAAGTATGATTCTTCTTTTGAATACTTTGATAAGTCTTTTATTGCAAAAGAGGATAGATTCCCTAATGAGGTACATGGTAGTGAGGATGAAGATGGTTCAAATAAGATCTCCATTGATCCTATTCCTATTTCACAGTCCTCCACAATCTCTCTAATTGACTTTTACCTTAGGGTGTGTGCATGGTTGTTTTAATGTTCCACTATTTTCAAAATTGATAAACCTAAAATGATATTTCCTAGTATGTGTGATGTTTCTTTGTCCTCTTTTGAATTACCTTGTTAGGATATATTAGAGCAAGAAGATGACTTTAATCTATCTCTTCATCATATTTATCTTTATGGACACGAGTTGAGGATTGATGTTAATTCTTCTCCTAATATATGTCCTTTCTATCAGCCTACTTTATAATATAATTTACTTTCTTCCCCCTTTTGGTATCATGCCTTAGTGATTTATGACACTCCTACAATGTGTTTTATTTATAGGAATGATAATCCTCCTATTTAGGATAAACCTTTGGATTTAGATGTTGATTACTCTCTTCCTCATGAAACCATTGTGACTAAATTTACTTTTTGGGATGAACCCTTGGATAAAAACATTGATTTATCCCCTCCTCACAAAGAATCTTTAATACAAGAGGGAGATTTATTAATGGATGACATATTCATACATGATGATAACTCTTTTTCTAAAATACACTCTCCTTATGTAGAGATTTTGGTAAAAGAAGATGACATTATAGATGCTTTACCTCCATTTGAGATTGCTTCTAGTGATGGGGCATTAGTGGAGAATGATATGTTTTCCCTTAATTCTCTCCCTCTTAGTGATGATTTTATGGAGAATCAAGATTCTACTTCATCTTCTCCTAGGATGTCTTATTTTCTTTCTTCTTATGAATTTATTTGTAGTGTTGAGACAACTAACATGATTTATCCATAACCTTTTTTAACACTTAAAGGTTGTCCTCACATTACTATCAAAGGTAAATCAATAGAGTATTTTCATCACCATGATTCTATAGCTCACACATATCGTACAAGGAGCAACCTTCAACCTAATCTAGTGGTTTCTACTTCATTGTCACCTTCTCAACCCATCCTTCCTCTTCCACCCCATCTTCCTAGCAAGGAATATGATTTGATAAACCAATTGCAAAATACCCTCACCAAGATATCTTTATGGAAGCTTCTTCAAACTTCACATACCTACTATGAATCCTTTCAAAAAGTTCTAGGAACTCTTCCCACTCCATGTCCTAATGAAGAGAACATCAATAACTTCTTACAATACATGCTTGGATATATCAATTATAACCTTCTTTTGAGTAGACCTTTGTTGCATGAGATGTACACTATCCCTTCCACCCTTCACCGTAAATTCAAGTTTATATATAAAAACATGATGTATACACTTCATGAAGATGATATGACAAATCCTTGCCTAAATATTCAAACCCATATTACTCCTATTTCTAATAGTAATCCTTATTCCTCTAATGTTCTTCCTAGTGATGATTAGGGAACCTTGGATTTTACTCCTATCTTTATTGGAGGGTATAAGTTTTTTTATCTTGATTTTATGAAGTGACAAAGAGAGTTTGAACAATGAGTTTTTACTTCTAAAGCTCTTCATAACAACTTTGTCACTACTTCTATCTATAATGAAATTGTCAAACCTAATAATGATGACATAGTGACTAATGAAGTTTCATTGACTCCTTTTGATATGGCTTCTCATTATGGTCCTAGTTATCATTTCCTATCTAAACAAGGATTCAATAGTCAATCATGTGTTAAGCATAAATAGGGAATTCAAATGCCCTTATAGAATGGTGGGCATGAGTATTCTTATGTATTGAATTTAATCCTCAAAAACAAATCAATGTTAACAACATCTCAAATAACACTTCAAAATAAGGTGAAACTATGAAGAATTTTGACCAAGAAGTTCTTTTTCCTAAACTCCTTTGTACTAAGATGATTACTAGACCTAAATGCAAAAAGAAATGTAGTCCACACTTGAAGACTCTATTGAAAATAGATTGATACAACTATAGGAATGTGTTTCTCTCATTGTTTTGTCACTAATGTCAAACCTACTACTTGCTAGTAAGACAATTTCTTAGATGATTTGAGTACTATCATTTGTTTGATTGATGAAGAGGATTTGATCAAATGATATAACAATAGCACCAGAGGAAAGCTTGAGTTATGATATGGAAAAGGAGTACAAGGATCAGTAAATGTATTGATATTATAGTGTATTGATTATCTACTTAAGGTTGCAAAGGATGGACACATTGATCAAGTTTAGAAGAACAAGTAAAATGAATTGTGTCTGCCAAGCTTAATGATCTATACAATAGGTGCTGACAAAAGTTAGTGTGAGTTGAGAAAAAAATTAGATGGAGCTGGGAAAAGTCAAATTTTAGTATATTCCAAGTGATACAGTGTTAGCTAAGTAAAGTTTAGTTGATTTTGAGCACTAGTAAACTTTAGTTTGTGCTGAGTGATTTGATAGTGGATGTTAAGCAATGTTGTATGTGTCAAGCATCAGAAACAAGTTAATGTCAAGTATTAGCATTATAAGAAACATCATGAATTCAATGAATCTGAGCCAACAAGTTTAATTTCTTAGATTGTGTGAATCATGTGGAAGATAAGGTTGATGAGGTGGTGGCACAGAATTCAAGATGAACCATTTTGAGGTGAATTCAAAGAGGATTAAAGTAGAAGTTTCTAGAAGGAAATGAAATGAAAAGATGGATAGATTCATTGAGTCCTACCTAATCCTACCTAACGCTAAAATGGACAATAGAGGATGAATAGAAAAAGACCTATTTTTTTCTATTTATAGAGATGGCTAGTCAAAAGAAAAAATTGTCATGTTCAAGAACCTAAGGAAGACAAGGATTCTAAGGTATTGTTTCATTCAATAACCAAAGAGAAGAAACTACTATTGGAGGGAAAAGAAAGAAGGCTCAAGGGTATGGATGCTTGAAGGGT
This sequence comes from Cupressus sempervirens, assembly GCA_028749045.1. Classification (NCBI taxonomy): domain Eukaryota; kingdom Viridiplantae; phylum Streptophyta; class Pinopsida; order Cupressales; family Cupressaceae; genus Cupressus; species Cupressus sempervirens. The sequence continues at coordinate 549,226,046 of CM053790.1, read as the reverse complement.
GGACAAGCTATTAGAGCTAAAGTGTGTGAAAGCCAAGTAGAATGGAGGACTGAAATAGAGATTTGTAATCTACAAGTCTGTTGTAAGTTGTTATAAGATCAAGCATTATTGTTACTTTCTAATCATTGTACCAATGTAGGGTAAATCCTTTGGATTAAGGTTAACTTAATAGTCATTTGTAAATCCTTTAAGCGGGTGACATTCCAAGTGAATGATCTAAATTCCTCTAACAAGGCTCAATCCTAACAAGGTGATTGAAATCCTCTAACCAAGTTAATAGTGTGCATTGTAACCTTAAATAGAGCTGGACTTTCATAGGGCATCACTTCATAAGAGTGAGAATGAGTAGCATGTTACTGGTGGTTTTTCCCAAATTGGGTTTCCATGTAAAATCATTGTGTCAAATGTGTTATTAAATCTATTATGTTTCATTCTTACATTTTTTCAAATTTGATTTGAAAGTAATCTACAAGTTTAAGTGATTATATGATATAATGGATGGATGCATGATAAATATGTTTTATGGACATGTGTTTACTAAGCTATAAAAAAAAAAAATGTTATGTCTGGACCTTGGATAATTGATTCACTCCCACCTCAATTTTTCTAAAGAATTTCAACAAACTCTTCCTTTTTATTTATATCATATATTTCATGATCACTGTACTAATGAATGTCAAGCTTTAAATTATAAGATTAGGTAGCTCATTGATAGCAAGGTTATTTATATATCATGTAACAATGAGTTGTATTTTAATTCTATTTTCTCTAAATAGCATTTATGTTCCTATCATGGAGCTCCACACTATGTAAACAATCTTAGCTTAATCTTTGGGGGCTTGTTGTTTTGTATAGTATTGTGAGTGATATAATAGGTCCCCTTTCACCCTTGTTCCTATGCTTGGGGGGCAAGGATGTCATCTCCTTCTTTTCTATCTTTCTACGATTCATGTTTCCTTGGTTAAGTAGTATCTATCTATTAAGTGATATCCAAACATACATGAAAATTTTGGTTTGCATTGAGGATTTATGTCCTTAATTATAACCTATTTTGTTGTTTGAAATTGGGTTTCCATCATTGAGAAATCTCTCACCTTCGAAGCTGGATTGCATGCTATCCCACACAAGGGTTACTTTTTCTCTTGTTACATGATATCTATTTGCATTCATCCCTTCCATGGCCTCATAGGAATTGTGACCTTCTTGGGTTGGACTAGTTTTTGTCTATGGATATTGTCTTGATGTTGAAGAAGGTTTTATCCTTGTTCTTTTCTTTCCTTGACATGTCAAAATAGTATGTATTTTTTCCATCTTAAGGAGGGGGCATATATAGAGCCTCCCTTGTTCTAAATTATGAATTTTCATTCTAACCTTTTTTTTTTTAGCATGCTAAATCTTGGAAGGTAATGAACATACGTTGTTAAATCTTGAAGAGACGCATATTTTCAATATCCTAAATCTTCCAAAGGTAATGCACATAAGTTGTTAAATCTTGAGGAGACACACATTTCATATTCATAATGATACAAGAAGATGGATCTATGTATATTTATAGAAGCCATTAGAAGATGTGTTACAATTGTAAGTATAGCTTATGGGTGAACTATCAGGTTTGGCCGGCTGTTTGGATCTCCCTCTTCCTTGGTGATTCACAGTAAGGTGGGCATCTGACTGGGCAAGGTAATCACTTCCTCTTTTCTCTCTTTTCACTTTCATGCTAGTAGGACTGGATCATGAAGCTATGTTATTTATAGTGTTTCTCTTCTTTCTTATGTGATCATTTATGTTTTTATGATATCTTTCCAAATATGATATTAGTATGAGAAATATTTCTTAGCAAGGTTTCTTGTGCTAGTTGATTTGAGTTTATTTAGTACTAACCCTTCTTCTGTGTTGTTTTGATTTTGTTTTTTTTTTTGCACTCTTGTGTGTGTATTTTGATATAGAATCCTTAGCCTAGGGGCTCTTTTCATTAGCTAAGTGTTATTTTATCTTATTTTGAATCTACTTAGATCTCTTCTTTCTTCTCCTTTGCCAAGAGTTTGCATCGAGCCCATACTCTTGCTAAAGTGGGGGCTAAATGTATCATCAGAAAATGGAAGCACTTCTATTTAGGACTAGTTTAACCTTCCAAGTAAGTGGTTTGGGGTCATGTCAAGAACCTTGAGTGGGTCCTTGGCTTAGATCTAGCTTTTTCCCCTGATTCTACCCCCTTTCTACTTTTGTTCTACATTTTCTTAGCATTCTGGATAGAGATCGTAAGATTTTTGACCTCAGGGTCAAGGATGACCTTTTACGTTAAGGTCAACCTTGACCCTAACCTAGATTAAGGATGACCTCAACCCTAACCCAGGGCAGGGCCGGCCTCGTACCTGACCCAATGTCCAAAAGGTTCCATGATTTTTTGGATGTTAGGTATCAGAATGTTTCATTTTCTCGCTTCCAGGTCAATTGTTTTGTTCTCTAAAATGGTAAACTCTTAAATTATATTTAATCTAGGTATATTTTTATGGGTTAAGGTTAATTTTTATTTAATTCTCCAATATTGTCCTCTCTAGAAGTTTGTGCCTTAGATCACTATATAAGGAAGCTTTTTCCTCTCATTTTCTCTAACGCATGATATTGGATGATCCATTATTTCCAAGAAAGTATTCGATCAAGAATTTTCAAGGAAGTATCCAAGTCATTATCTCCATTCAAGTTCTCCATTGAAGATCAAGGACTCAAGCGTTCAATCCTTTAAAGGGATTTGGTTCAAGCATTCAAGATTCATCATTCAAACACTAGATCTATCCGTCATGGTGGTGTGATCTTCCTTCAAGATCCTTTTGTTCATCTTCAAGATCTATTCATTCTTCCCTCAAGGTGGATTCCAAGCATACAATCATTGAGGTTTCCATTTACATTTATGGTTTTGATTTACATTATTGAGTCCAAGCTTTCATATCAATATACTTGTTTACATTTCAAATACAATTGCATATCTATCCCATATCATAGCTTCATTGTTAGATTTACTTCTACTACTTGCTAGAATTTTCTATTTCAATTTCATTATTAAAGTTGATTCTAAACTAGGGTTTGACCAAGGCAAACTCCTCCTCCAAACAAGAAAACCCTTTTTCTTGTAGGTACAAGTACAGGACATCGAATATCAATACAAATTTGAGTACCCTTTTCAATGAACTTTTGGGATCTAAATACAAAATTTTGTTTGGACAAGTTTATGTCAAGATCAACTTTTTTGGGTCAAGGTTGACTTTCTAGGGTCAAGGTAACCTTTTTGGGGTCGGGGATGACCTTTAGTGACGGGTAAATTTGTGCCCCGAGATAAGATTGTGCCCCACTATCTAGGTCAAGGTCAACCTACCATCAAAAAAGAAAAATATTTATAGATTTTGTAGAACTCATAGTTTCAGTCTAGGAAGGTGAAACTGAATAGTTTATGAGATCATTTTATAGGGTTTTCGGTAGATTCATTTTCGGAGGTAAGTACCTTTTATTTTTTTATTTCAATATTAGCATTTCTAGATTTACGTTCCATCCCCTTACAATTCAAATGTATGTGTAAAAATTTGGGTTTAGGGTCTCTTTCATCTATATTATTCTAAACCCTATTCATCTACATTTTTATCCTATACAGCCTTATATCCTCATTCTTCTTTCTAATATAGACAAGGTTTGTAACCCATGTACAATTCTTAATAGGGTTAATGATCTCAACAACTTTAATTTTTATCAACTCTTTTTTCATTTCAAAAGCCAACATTGGGTTAATAGGTCTTCATTTTTTCTTAAGGCTTTAGTATATGGCTTTAAAGGTATTTCATGCTGAAATAAGTAATCTATTTAAGCTTTTAATTCATCACAAGATCATGCAAATACATGTCTATACTTTCTCAAATGGGATTAGCCTTTAGGAATGAAAATTTCCTTTGGATAATTCTCATTCCCAATATTAACTTTTATATTTCTTATAAGTATTGAGAATCTCATGCTCATCAATAGTTCTCTCCAATGTCACCAATCCCTTTGCTATCTTATTGGTCTTAAGTTGCATAGATTATTCCACAAACAAGGTCTCATTACCGTCATGATTATCTACAAACTCATTTGAATCAATCCCTTGATCTTGGTATTTCCTTTCACATAATGAAAAATTAAGAAAATATCTTTCATCATCAAAAACTTTCCAATTATGAACATTATGTTAGAATATTTAGAATAACTAGGTGGTGAATGTTGATATCTGATCGAAAAGATCATTGATTAGAAATATTGTTGAGGAAGACTATGTTTCAATCATTTTTTTGTCACTGATGTCAAACCTACTATTTTTTGGTAAGACAATTGCATATATGTTTCAATTACTATCACTTAGTTGATTTATGAGGAAGATTTGATCAACATGTTGTAAGAAAAGTAACTAGAGGAAAGGTTGAGTTATGATTATGGATGAAGTACAAGGATCAATTAAGATAGTGACAATATAATCTATTGATGATCTACTTGAGGTTACAAAATGGCTAGCTACACTTAGAGATTTTACAAGAATAAGTTAAACAAAGTTCTTTTCCCAAGCTTGACCAAGTGAATAGTAGGTGCCAAGTAAAGTTAGTTCAAGCCGAGCAAAAAGTTAGTTGAAGCTGAGTGAAAAAAAATTCTAGTGGATGTTGAGAAAGATAGTAGATGCCGAGTAATTTTAAAAATATGCTAAGCTCCAGTAAAATCTAGTTTATGCCAAGTGATTTTATAGTTGGTGTAAAGTGATGTAGTATGTTTCAAGCATTAGAAGATTGATAATGTTGAGCTACTGCATTATGACTAAGATCAAAGATTCATCAAATCAAAGTTGACAAGTTTGTTTTCTTGGAACTTGTGAATCAAGAGGAATATAAGGTTGATGATCTGGTGGTACAAAATCTTATGTAAACCATTTTGGAGGTGAATTCAAATGGATTCTAAGAGAAGTTTCTAGAGAAGACAAGATATGGGGTAGATACATTGTATCCTACCTAATCCATCCAAAAAACCTAATTTAGATGATGGATAATGAGTGGGAAAATATTTTAATTTCCTTTATATAGGAACGTCTAGTCATGAAGAAAAAGAGTTTGAGAGTTTGATGCAAAAATCTGAAAAAGAAAATGAGAAAGGGGTTTTGCTTCATAAAGTGACCCAAGAGAAAAGTTTGCAATGGCGTACTCAGAAAGAAGGCTTAAGAGGATGAATGCTTGAAGGATGAACAAGCTATCAGAGCTGTAAAGAATGAAAGCCAAGTAGAGTTGAGGACTAAATAGAGATTTTTAATTTGCAAGTAAGGTTGTAAGTCATACTAGATCAAAGCTCTACTATTACTCTCTAACTATTGTATCAGTCTAGGGTAAATCCTTTGGAGTAAGGTTGACTTAATAGTCATTAGAAAATCTTTTAACAAGGTCGTATTCCAAGTTAATGGTTTAAAGTCCTCTAACAAGGCTCACTTTTAATAGGGTGACTGAAATCCCTTAACCGATTCACATTTAACAATGTGTATTGTAACCTTTAACAGGGTTGGCCTTTAACAAGGCATCACTTTGGAAGAGAGAAAAAGGAGTAGCATGTTACTGGTGGTTTTTCCCAAATTGGGTTTCCATGTTGGTTCATTTTTTCAAATGTGCTGATGGATGTGTTGTGTTTCATGTTTTACATTTTTGTAAGTTGATTTGACAGTAACATATAAGTTTTAGTTGATACACAATGAATGCATGCATGAGTATGAATATTTTATGGGTTCACTGAATTGTGAAAAAAATTATTTGTACATCTAGACCTTGAATAACTAATTCACCCCCCCCCCCCCCCCCCCCCCCTCAGTTATTCTAAAAAGAATTCCAACAATTTGTATCAAAGCCATCTACTTAAGAGGATTAGTTTTAAATTACTAGAAGCACAAAGATCAAGATGTCAAAAAGATAAATACCCAAGCTCAATAGAGATAACTTTCCTACATGGAAAATTTTGATGAAGCTACATGTTGGAGGACTTGGAGATCATGCACAATCTTGCATTTTAGTGGAGTATGTTGATCCAGCAGGAGCCCTAACTGTTGAAGATATGAAGAAAAAGAAAGAACACAATCAAGCAATGTTGGAGATTGCCTCTACCCTTAGCTATGCCAAATTTGATGATATCAAAGCTCTTAATAGTGCAAAGAAGATGTGGGATGCCTTGGCCACCATCTATGGAGGAGACAAAATTGTTCAAAGAGCCAAGTCAAAGAGTCTTAGAGGTAATTTTGATGACATGAGAATGGAAGAAGCTAAGAATATTGCTCAATATGTTGCTAGGACAAAAGAACTTATTAGTGCAATAAAAGGTGCTACTAGTAAAATAGATAATGATATTGTGTTAAGTAAATTCTTGAGACATTATTACCTATTTATGCCATTAAATTTTTTGCAATCTAAGAGTTAATATGTATACCATGAAATGATCTAAACCTTGAAGGTGTGGTAGGTAGACTCACTACTTTTGAGCTATGTAATTTTGACAACTATAAACCCGAGAGTATTGAATCAACTTTCAAAGAAAAATTGTTATTGAAGGATTCTAAGGAGGTAAAGAAAAAGAAGAAAAGAAAGATAAAATATGCATCCAGGGACAGCAACATAGATGAGGAAGATATTGAACAATTGGAAGCATTGTTGGCAAGAATATTTCACAAAAGAAAAGGCAAGTTCAAAGGTAAGTTACCCATCATTTGTTTCAATTGCAATGAAGTTGGTCATATTGCTTAAAGATGCATACAGAAAGAACTACTAAGAAGGAAACAAGCACAAAAATAAAAGAGAAGATGATGGAAGAGACTACAAAGACAAAGGCAAGAAGTCGTGCTACATTTCTGATGAACATGATAATGAAGTAGTATATGTTGCAATGACTGATGAATCTAATCAGGATGAGGCAACTACACTTGTGACTTGTGTAAACAAGAATGATAAAGGGATTATTGATAGTGGGTGATCACATCACATGACTAGAGACAAAAGTAAGTTTGTTACCTTAAGTTGTTATTATGGAAATAGTGTAAGGTTTGGTAAGGATGCACCATGTTTGATAAAAGGAAAAAGGTATATCAAACTCACAGACAAGATTTTATGTGATAATGCTTAGAATGTTGAAGGATTGAATTATAACTTGTTAAATGTGTCACAATTGAATAATTTGGGATGCAAAGTTGAGTTTAAAAATAAAACTGCCAAGATATATGACACAAATGGAAACTTGATTTGAAAAGGTGATTGAACTAGAAGTAATCTATTCTATCTAGACATAGAAGATGCTACTTGTCTTATTGCAAAATTTGATGATGTATGGCTTTGGCACAAGAGATTATGTCATGTTAATTTTGATAATCTGATTAATATCAATAATATGAAAAGAGTTAGAGGTTTTCCTAAGTTGAAGAAACCTGATAATATAATATGCAAACAATGCCAACTAGACAAGATGACAAAGTCAAGCTTTAAAAGTAAAGCTTATACCTCTAATGAAATACTAGAATTGTTCATACTGACTTGTGTGGACAAATTGAAGTGAAAAGCTACAAAGGAGATTAGTATATAATGCTATTTGTTGATGATAACTCTATGATTGTGACAGTCATGTTTCTAAAACAAAAATTGGATGCTTTTCAAATATTTAAGTGGTACTTGGCAAGAGTTGAAAAAGAGACAGGTAAAAGTTTGAAATGCTTGAAATTAGATAGAGGAGGAGAATTTGGTCCAAATGAGTTTGAGATGTTCTATAATGACAGAGGAATCAAAAGATAGACATCTGCACCTATGACCCCTCCATAAAATGGAATTGATGAAAGAAGAAATATGTCTATAATGGACTATGTTAGAACACTTATGATGGAGAATAATGTTGCTCTAAAATTCTAGAGAGAAGCTATAAGTACTATTGTATATACCTTGAAACATGTGCAATTCGAGAAAGGTACTCATTCAACACCTTTTGAACTATAGTATGGATATCCACCTAATGTGAAATATTTTAAGGTATTTGGAAGCAAATGTTATATTCTTAAAGATGTTAGGAGTGGAAAGTTTGATGCAAAAAGTGAAGAAGGTATATTCCTTGGTTACTCTACAAGAAGTAAAGCTTACAAGTGTTTAAATATTAACACTAACAAAATTGTGGAAAGTGCAAATGTGGATTTTATTGAGTTTACAGAAGTACATAAGGTTGAACCTACAAAGGAACTAGAAGAATAAAAAATATTTCTATACTTCTATGATGGAATGCCTGCAAAAGAAGATGCTACAAATCAAGTTACAAACCAATAACAAGTCTCAACCTGAGTCACAACCTATGAATGTTGAGTTGCATTCAGGAATAGAGTTGCATTCAAATGTCGAGTTGCAAAATGAAGAAAATGAACATTCTAATTCTGAGATTAGCATACATAAAAGAGATGCTAAAACACCTAATAGAGATGTACTCAATTACACTAAAGTTGAAAGACAAAATATAGTAACAAGAACTGAGCCAAGATTGTCAAAATATGTCAAAAGACATCATCATGTTGATCAAATCATTGGAGACAAAGATGCAAGGCCAATGACAAGAAATAGATTGAGAAGTGAATCATGTTTGTTAAGCATGAAGGAACCCAAGACATTGAAAGATACATTGGAAGATGATGATTGGTACAAGGCTATGGAAGAAGAAATTTAGCAAATAGAGAAGAACAAGACATGGAGTCTAGTTCCTAGACTAGAAGACAAGAATGTGATTGGCACCAAATGGGTATTAAGAAACAAGCTATATGAGAATGGTGAAGTGACAAGGAACAAATAAAGACTAGTTTGCAAATGATATGCACAAGAAGAAGGAATTGACTATGGTGAGACATTTTACCTTGTTACAAGAATGGAAGGAGTGAGAATTATGCTTGCTTAAGCTTCATATAAAGTTTTTAAAATTTATCAAATGGATGTTAAGTCTACGTTCATAAATGGCATACTAGAAGAAGAAGTCTACATAGAACAGCCAAAAGGATTTGTTGACAAAAATAACAAGAACATGGTACGTAGACTGCACAAAGCCTTATATGGATTTAAACAAGCACTAAGAGCATAGTATAAATGAATTCATACTTATCTTGTGAAGATTAGATTTGAAAGGATTGGTGATAACCGCATTTTGAACATGAAGATAGATAAGGAAAAAGGTATACTATTATATTAAATATTTGTTGATGATATCATATTTGGAGGACAAGATTCTTTGTGTAAAGACTTTGCAAATTAGATGAAGCAAGAATTTGAAATGTCAATGATTGGTGAGATCAAATTCTTTTTGGGACTACAAGTATATTAGATGAAGTATGGTATATATATCACTCAGTCAAAATATGTGAAAGAGATATTGAAGACATTTGGACTAGAGGATTCCAAACTAGTAAGTACACCTATGGTGACAACACTCAAGCTATCAAAGAATGATGATTTAGCTGAGATAAATCAAACATTATACAAATCCATGGTTAGAAAATTGCAATATGTAGTACATAGCAGACTTGATATTGCATTAGTAGTGGGGATAGTTGCAAGATTCTCTGTTAATCCTAGAGAGAATCATTTGATGGCTGTGAAAAGAATAATGAGATACTTGAAAGGAACAGAAGAGTTTGGTTTATACTATAAGAAGAATGAAAAGTTTGAACTAAGAACCTACACTAATGTTGATTGCACTAGAAACATTAATAATAGAAAAAGTACCAATGGAGGAGCATTCTTTTTAGGTAAATGACTTGTTACTGCATAAACATTGTATGGATCAAATAGCTACTTAAAGGAATGAAGAAAAAAAATCATAGAACCAGTGACACTTTTTTGTGATAATACAAGTGCTATAAATATATCAAAGAATCATGTGATGCATACAAAGAAAAAGCACATTGCAATCATGCATCATTGTGTAAGGGAATTCATTCAAGATAAAGAGGTCACGATGGAATATATTACCACAAAGGAGCAAATTGCTAATATCTTCACAAAAGCATTACCTAAGGATGCTTATGAGTATCTAAGAGGTAAACTAGGGTTGATAACCCTATCAAAGGCTATGTAAAAGACAAAGGGAGTGCCTTGCATCAAACAAGCTAATATTTATTTAATACAAATTGATGCAGTGGATCTTGCTTTAGGAATTGCCTAAAGTAATCACAAAATTGGAACTAAAAAATAGTCACAAGCAAGGTGACAAAGGGAGAAATTGAAGAACTTTCAAAATCCTATATCTACATATATTAAAGATGCCAAGTGATTGAGTACATGTCTTTGGCATTGTTTTCAAAGAGGGAGCAAGTACATTAGAATGATCAAGTGCAAGAGGAATAGTGGAGAAAGTACATCATCAAAAGATGAAGAAATTTAGAGGGAGAAAGTAGAAAGCAATTAGAGAAAGGATCAAAACAAAGAGGGAGATATTCTTCTGATCAATTCAGTATGAAAGAGAGAATTAAGAAGGAACTCAGAGGGATTTATATTTTGTAACCCAATCAGAAGATGGAAGTCATTGATAGAGGGAGAAATTTCAATACAAGTTTTTTTTTTGGTATTGGCTTACTATTTTAACCTAGTTAGCTTGATGGAACAAGATGTTCATCATTTACTTGACTTGGTTGATTAGTTTGGTTTTCCATCAATGCCAAAGAGGGAGATTTTTGATAGCTAATTGAAAAGATCATTGATTAGAAAGATTGTTGTAGAAGACTATGTGTTTCAATCATTGTTTTGTCATTGATGTCAAACCTACTATTTGTTGGTAAGATAATTGCTTATATGTTTCAAGTACTATCACTTAGTTGATTGATGAGGAAGATCTATTCAACCAGATGTAACAAAAGTATCTAGAGGAAAGGTTGAGTTATGATTATGAATAAAGTACAAGAATCAGTCAAGATAGTGACAATATAATCTATTGATGATCTACTTGAGGTTACAAAATGGCTAGTTACACTTAGAAAGTTCAAAAGAAAAAGTTAAATAAAGTTCATTTTCCAAGCTTGACCAAGTGAATAGTAGGTGTTGAGAAAAGTTAGTTCAAGCCGAGCAAAAATTTAGTTGGAGCTGAGTGAAAACAAATTCTAGTGGATGTCGACCAAGATAGTAGATGATAAGTAATTTTCAATTGATGTCAAGCACTAGTAAAATCTAGTTGATGCTGAGTGATTTTATAGTTGATGCCAAGTGACGTAGTATATGTCGAGCATCAAAAGATTTATAATGCCAAGTGACTACATTATGACTAAGATCAAAGGTTCACCAAATAAAAGTTTTTTTTTTTGGAACTTGTATATGAGGAGGAAAATAGGGTTGATGAGTTGGTGGTACAGAATCTTATGTAAACCATTTTGGAGGTGAATTCAAATGGATTCTAAGAGAAGTTTTTAGAGAAGACAAGATATGGGGTAGATACATTGTATCCAACCTAATCCATCCAAAAACCCTAATTTAGACAATGGATAATGAGAAGGAAAAAGTTCTAATTTCCTGTATATAGGAATGTCTAGTCATGAAGCAAAAGACTTAGAGAGTATGATGTGAAAATATAAAAAAGAGAAGGAGAAAGGGGTTTTGCTTCATCAAGTGATCCAAGAGAAGAGTCTGCAATGGCATAATGAGCAAAAAGGCTTAAGAAGATGAATTCTTTAAGGGTGAACAAGCTATCAATGCTACAAAGAATGAAAGCCAAGCAGAGTTGAGGACTGAATAGAGATCTATAATCTACAAGTGAGGTTGTAAGTTGTATTAGATCAAAGCTCTACTATTACTTTCTAACAATTATATCAGTCTAGGGTAAATTCTTTGGAGTAAGGTTGACTTAATAGTCATTGGAAAATCCTTTAATAGGGTGGCATTCCGAGTGAATGGCCTAAAGTCCTCTAAAAAGGTTCACTTTTAATAGGGTGACTGAAATCCCTTAATGGGGTCACATTTAATAGTGTGTATTGTAACCTTTAATAGGGTTAGCCTTTAACAGGGCATCACTTCAAAAAAGTGAAAAAGGAGTAGCATGCTACTAGTGGTTTTTTCCAAATTGGGTTTCCACATTAAATAATCATGTCAAATGTGTTCATGGATGTGTTGTGTTTCATGTTTTACATTTCTATAAGTTGATTTGATAGTAACATATAAGTTTTCGTTGATACACAATGAATGCATGCATGAGTTTGAATATTTAACGGGTTCATTGAATTGTGAAAAGTTTTATTTGTACATCTAAACCTTGATTAACTAATTCACCCCCCTCTTAGTTATTCTAAAAATAATTCCAACAATGAATCAATTATCCTTGGGCCTAGATGTACCAATTCAACTTTCACTAACTTTAAACAACTTAAACAAACTCATAAAACCACTTGGTTGATATAGCATACCATCATCAACTTAACATATTCATTCATCACTTAGCTCAAAGTCTAATATATGTTGACTAATAGTAAATAGCATGCATCACAGAGTAACATTCACACATGTTTGGGGCCAGGATTCAACGTGGAAACCCAATTTGGGAAAAACACCAAATAGCATGCTACTACTTTTTCACTCTTCTGAAGTGAGCTTGATTAAGAGTCAACCATATTAAAGGTTACAAAACACATTGTTAAGTGTGACCATATTAAAGGATTTAATCACCCTCTTAGGATTGGCTTGGTCAAAGGATTTTGGATCATTCCATTAGAATGTCACCTTGATTAAAGGATTTACAAAATGATTGTTATGTCAACCTTGATTAAAAGATTTTCACTGTCAAAATGGTTAGAAAGTAATGATATGTTTTATTTGTTAAGATACAACTCACTTTGAAAATTTAGATCTCCATTTGTTTCATTTACTGGTTCATTGAGTGGACCTCATTAATATCTCCATCTCTGGTTTTCTTGGAAACCCTTCACTAATCATCTTATGATTTTTGTCTATTACTCATTCTTCAAATGTTCTCCATAAAATCACTAATAAATAATGAACCAACCTTGGAATATATCTCTTATGCCTCCTTAAATAGGTAGACTCGCTCTTTTTTTCTTAAACATTGTCCTAGATCTTAGGGTTTGGTTAGATTCAACAAATCTATTTGTCATTTTGTCCTTCTACTCCTTTCTTGATACTTATAGAAATTTCATTTAAATCCTTACCTTTTATTGCATAAAAACTCAATATGTGCATTAAATATGCTATCTCATCAATCCTTATCAACCACACATTTTGACTAATTTGAAAATTCAACTATGTCAGCCTCAAACTCAATTCTTTCACAAATTATTATTTTGTTGATACTCAGTCATCATTGTGTTCTTCTCAGTCAATATATTGTAGCTCTGTCTCTATTATTTTATCTCACTCAGCTTTCAATAGCTTGCTCTATCTTCACTCTGTTCATCCATAACCATACTTTCCTTCTTCAACTTGCTCATCCATAACTATAACTCAGTCGATATTGTTTACTTTTATAACTCTTAAGTTCCTTAATCTTCTACTTCATTAGCCTTCATTGACTTATTATAGTTCACTAGGCTTTTCTTGTTTAACTCAATAACTCTACACATCATAAAATGATTAAACAATACATCATCTTGTCAAAGACTAACTAATCAAGTACTCATTGTAATTCCATCATACTTGCTCCTCTTTACTCAACAACTTCACTAGTTGATCTAGTTATCTCTCCTTTCAAATCCTCTTCATCAATCAATAGATATGGAACTATACACTATTATTAAATGTCTCTCCAGTAGGTTTTACATCAATGATAACACAACAATTGTTGTAATTGTAGTTTTCAACAATCTCCCTCCTTGGCATTGATGGAAAAATGTCTAGCTACAATGCAAATTTAAAAGACATTATTATGATTTATCATTACTAGCTCCCATTATCATATCCCTCTAATTTGATCTTCATTGATATCCTTATTTTTATTTTTATTCTCATCCATACAACCTCTTACATTTCTCCTGCTATGATACCAACTATATTTTCTTCCTCTTTCACATCACTACTCATAACTATCATATCTCCCTATTAGATCTTAGTGCATACTCTCCCTTTAGATTATGAATGGTAACTGCATACATATATCTCCCTCACTCATTATGATATAAGATGGTAAATGTACACATAGCTCCCTCTTTAACAATAATGCAAAAGACATCATCTATCACCTTTCTTTGATTTCATCATACATATCATCTTCATTTCACTATTCTATCTAATATTGAAATATCACTTCACATTTCATCTTTCTTCATGAATTCTTGTAGCTTAATCTACTCATATTTATGGTCTTTCTCTTCATAGCTTTAGGCAGTTCCTAAAATGTGACTTCCTACATCAATGTTTAAGATATTTTGTTCATAACATTTGATGCAATACTGCATCACTTCTCATCTTGCCTCAAATAGAGGAATGGCCCTTAACTTGCCTCTCAGATACTCATAAGCATCCATAGGTAAGGCCTTAGTTAATATAGCAGTTACTTGCTCCTTTGTGAACCAATTTTTTTAATTCTCTTAGACTAGTTTTTATATCTTCTGCTTCAACTTAACATAATATGCAATCCTATAGGCTTTCCATTTTTTGGTAATATCTAGCACTGCTTGAAGCTATCATCCTTTTAGTTTTTCTATCTACATTATGCTTTGTAATCCCTATTACTACTCTATCTCTATTGACTTCCTCTTATTTTGGTGACTCTATTTTCTAACACTTCTATGTGCTCTTTACATTCTTTTTTTATTTCCAAATTTTTTTCCATATTAGAAGTCTGATTTAGTATCTTTTTTTGTTTAGTTGAGTCCATATATTGAATTTTCTTGAGTTTCCCTTCATATTTAGTCAAGGATATATTATATATAGGCCTATTTGTTATAATATTTTTCTTAATCTCCTTGTTTTTTCCTTCTAAATTCAGTAATACTTTGATGTCACTCTATAGGTAATCACCTTCTTCTAAACATATGATATTGCCCAAGTCTCTGCTAATTTAATCTATAATGTGTGGTTCATTTGATTTTGGGGATATGGATTTGTAACATAGCCATGTTGGAATCATATTCAAAATTTCTTTGAGCTCATTAAAATTGGGTTCCCAAGGAAAAAATTTTAAGGTGTGACCTTTAAAGAACCATACCAAACTCAAAATTATCTTGTGTCTAACACTACTATTTTTACAATAAAAATAAATTAATTTATTTAAGATGACATACATACTTTTTCATCCTCCTTGTATACACTTTTTAATTTGTGGATATTCTAACCTAGGCCATTCCAATATCCATATATCCCAACTTTTTGACAGACTTTCCACCTTTGTTCACAATTAGTGTGTATCGCAAGATTCTTGGATATGTTTATAACACTTGCATTATCAGGATATATCATTATAGATTTAATACTAGCTTCCTTCATAATTTTCAAAATTTTCCTGATTTGTAGAATATTTAAACAACTAACTGCTACAAGAACATACTCAGCCTCTATTGTGGATTGAGAAATACATTTTTTCTTCTTTCTTGTCCATTCAATCTCCTACATAGAAATAAAGCACCTCCACTTGTACCCTTTTTATCATTAATCTTTCCTCCCCAATTAACATTTGTATAAACCTTTATCTCAAACTTGTCATTTTCTTGTACCATAATCCATATTACTCTATTCCTTTTAGATATCTCAGTATCCTTTTCACATCCATTATGTGATTTTCTCTAGAAAATTTAACAACAATACCAATTGTTAATGCAATTTTAGGCATACTATGTACAATTTATTGTAATTTTTCAATCATTGACCTATATAATGTTTGATTCACCTCAACAGAATCATCATTCTTTGAAATTTTCTGACAAGAAACTATAGGTGTTCTAACTAGTCTTGAGTCTTCCATTCAAAAAGTCTTCAATATCTCCTTCATATACTTTGATTGTATAATTTAAATACCTTTCTTCATCTAATAGACTTGTAGGCCATCAAAGAACTTGATCTCTCCAAAAATTGACATGTCAAATTCTTTCTTCATCTCATTATCAAATGACTTACAAAACATATAATGTCCTTCAAATATGATATCATCAACAAAAAATTTAGGTAGCAATATCTTGTTCTCATATTCACTTGTACATATTTCTATTTTCATTTGTTCTTGCAAAACTAATTTAACCAAATAAGGGTTAAACCTTTCATATCATACTCTAGGGGCTTTCTTCAAACCATATAATGCTTTGTGCAACTTGTATACTATATTTCTCCTACTAGGATCAACAAATACTTCAAATTTTTCAATTTCGGCTTCTTTTTCTTCTAAGGTTCAATTCATAAATGTAGATTTCACATCCATTTGGTATACTTTAAATCCTTTGTAAGAAGAATATGCAAGAAAATTTCTCACTCATTCCAACCTTTCAATTGGGGAAAACATTTCTCTATAGTCAATTCCTTCCTCTTGTGCATATCCATTATAAACTAGTCTTGCCTTGTTCCTTGTGACTTTACCTTTCTCATTCAGCTTCATTCTAAATATCCACTAATTGCCAATCATAATATTTTCCTTTGTTCTAGATACCAATTTCCATGTCTTGTTCTTTTCTATTTGATCAATTCCCTCATTCCTTGCCTTTATCCAATCTTCATTCTCCAAACCATATTTAACTAATTTAGGTTCAAATTCATGTAATTAACATGTGCCATTCTTAAATTTTACTTTTTTCATGACTCCTATATATTTTATTCGAATGATTTGGTTTGGTGTATGGTTTCTTCTCACATATTTTACTAAAATAGGTTCAAGTGTTCTTTCTTCTTATTGTGATTCACCCAGTTTTCTATGTTTATCTTCATCATGTATCTCTAGTTGTCACTCGACATTGTTTATTTGATGTTTAGTTTCTTCTCTTTGATGTTTGGCTTCTTCATTTTGTGACTTGACTCATGTAGCTTGATATTCGATAGCCTACTAATGCTTGATGGAACTTTTTTTATTGAACCTCAGCAATGTCTATCTTTTTTCTTGGAAATGTAAGAGGAGTAACTCAAAGGGGAGGGGTGAATTATTTACCACAAAAAAAAATCCAAGATCCCTTAAGATGTCAATACCATTCAAAACCAAACTCTATTGATACTAAAATATTGTTGTAACTTGATCAATAATGCAACACTCGGTTAACACAATAAATCAGTTTACACTAAGAATGATTGTCACTCAATAAACACTCAATTAATACTGAATATATACATTTTTACTTTGTTAACACTAAACATGAAGATCTTATTATATTAAGTGTGATTAACCATAATTAGCTTAGTTGAAGAATCATAAAGAAAATAACATGAACACAAGAGACACCAAGATTTAACGTGGAAACCCAATTTAGAAACAACCACCAATTGCAACTAGCTATTTTTTTTTCACTCTTATGAAGTGAGCCCTATTAGGATCCAACCCTGTTAAAGGATTTAGTTCACCCTATTAGGATTGGCCTTCTTAGAGGTCTTTAGAGACTTCAATCTAGAAATGCAACCTTGTTAGAGGATTTAGCAAATAGCTATTAAGCTAATTCTATTAGGAAATTTGATTTGTTGCTACAATTATTATAGAGTAACAAGGATATGACCTAATTATTTTTTATTAGGAAAATAGGTTTTACAGGGATCTTGAAACCCAAAGTTTTACAGCATAAAACAACTTAAAGAAAAAAAGACAGAAAAAAAAAGCTGCCTCAAAAGGCCAGAAACAAAAAGGCTCGAAGCTTCAGAAACAAAGGCAAGGAACAGAGCCTGGCGGGCAGACTAGTGTCCCTTCTTTTCCATTGCCTACAGGGTTTCTGCAGCGTCACTTTCATTCCGGTTGGCCTCTTCCTCCTAGATCGTGGGGAGGAAATGCATCTAGTCCCCTTGACTTTCCTAGATTCCAGTCTCTTTCTAAGGATCTTCCCGGTTGGTTCCATGCTCTGTACTTTGCTCCACATTCCCCACAAGACCGGCATTGGTCAGACAGTCCCCTAGATTAACAATTTTTTCATTCAAGGTATGGAGGGTATCCACAATCTGTTTAGTCACAACCTGGTGGATGGAATCTAGCCTTTGGACCTTCTGCTCGAGCCGGGTGATTCTGTCCTCCTGATTGTCTCTGGGGTCCTGGCTTCTATCTTTTTCCTAGCTGCCCACCTGGTCTTTACTACCTCTAGCCTCGTGATCCTTGACATCCCCCCTGTTGGTGGTCTAGTTGGACCTGTCCTTCAGAGTCCCAATTTCCTGAAAAAGCCACTTAATGGAGCAAAAATTGTCAATTAGGTTGTTCTTTGCATTGTTGAGAAAGTTGAAACCCATTTCACGAACATTGTCAGAGAGAACCAGAAGAGTCGGGTCAAGGAGCTCATCATAGTGGGTGCTACTATTGAGATCCCCCAACACCTAGATTTTAGCAGTTTCTCTAACAATGCCCATACTGATACTATCCATAGTGAAATTTCTCTAGGCTCTTCTCTTATTTTTCTTGATGGCTTCCCCCCCCTTTTCAACCATGATTTCTATCATCTCTTTTAGGGGCGAAATGGGGACCTCCAGGGGGGAGGTGGGCACAGTAGGGCTGGGGGGAAAATCAATGTTGTCACTGAGATGATCTTGGGTTGGGGTTTGGTCCAATTGTCTTTTCTTGGTGTTATCCTAGGTTACCAAGGGGGTCACCTCCTTCTTGTCATTATCTTTCTCCTTGTCGTCTTCCAACTCACTTTCCTTCTCTGCCACTGAATCCACCTCCTCCGACTCCGTATCCAACTCATCACTAGAATCCTTAGGATGAGGGGTAGGGGGGTTAGGGGGAGGGCACCTGGGGCTCTTCCTGCTATGGAAGCAGGGAGAGGGTTTAGCTTTTGGGGTTTCAGACTTGACAGATTTTACAACGCGCACTTGACTCTAGTCTAGGTTTTTAGAAACTCAAAAATGAGGAGCAGAAGACCTTCATGAAGGGCGAGGTTCTTGACAGGAAATTTCTTGTGACTCTCTATATTCTTAGTCATAGAAGTATAAATATAGAAAGGAAAGGATATTTTCACTTTATGTCTAAAATGATTAAGCAGAACAAAGTGATGGGTGCTGATTCTATCAAACCTGGGCTCCAAAGTGACATACTCTATGATGATCCTTAGAACAAGCCCCCAGAACTTCTTGATGGACTCAATGTCATAGTAGGTGTCAATCTTTACCAGTTTGCTTTTCTCCTTGTCATTCTTGAAAAAAGTGTTGACAACATTGATGGACATCTTCTTATCCCTGAAGAAACTCATGCCTTCCTAGGATAAGCCTGTCACCTCCACGATGAGACCCTCTATGATTTGGTGGGAGACACCATAAATTTTGACCTTTCCATTGTGCCAAGTATCAACTATAATCTTGGTAACCCCTACGTCAAAACCATGGAGCCTCTCCATGAAGCTGGTTATGCCACCCTTCTGGAGTTTTTTCCAAACCTTCCCTTTTTCTTTCCAGCTCTCCATTTCTCCCCATGGCTCCCTTCTAATCCTTTCTCCCACCATTGTGATATTATGCCTCTCTAACCCTAAACCCTTAATAGAATTGCAGAGCTCAAAGATGAAAAATCACTAAGGACGAGAGCTTTAATGCAAGTGTTATTGGGTTTAACTCTAGTTTTCTTCTGCTCGTGTAATCCGTACACGTTATTATGAAATGGTGGGGGTTCCGCATAACTCCAAATAATTCCCTTTTTAAAACATGATTTAGCATGTCTCATCATCATAAAAAGATTTTGAGTTGGTACCTTGAATTTTATCCTTTTGGATGAGCTCCATAGCCACTGCCAAAAAATGATTATTGTTTCCCCACGTCATCACCGAATTGAATGTGACCGCAGTGTTTGCGAACCAATCAGCTACCACGTTAGCTTCACGATAGACATTGCTGACGCGGTAATTTTTAAATTTTCTCAAGTCCATTTTTAGGTCCTCAATTATGCTTTCAATGGTCCATGATGGTTTGGTTACTCCTAAAATACAATTTATTATATTTAGGGAGTCTCCTTCAAGCCACATTTGTTTGATCATTGAGTCCAAGGCTAGCTTAACAGTGAGTCTAGCCACACTAGCTTCAGCCAAATGGTTGGTTTGGTGACCAATAGGAGAGGAGATAGCAGAAATGCCCCCTCCCAAGCTGTTTCTTATGATTCCACCACATCCAGCAGGACCAGGGTTCCCCTTAGCCACTCCATCGAAATTAGCTTTATGCTAGTTTTCGGGGGGGAAGGACCAAGTAGCCTGCTGTCTTCTTTTGATTCTGTCTTCTTTCCTGGTCTTAATTTTCCCTCCTTCCTTTATGTTTCCATCTCTAGTTGTTGAATGGTTCTCTTTCATGAGGCCATCAATTTTCTTTGCTATAATACCCTCAGGAGCTTCTCTGTCTCTAAAATATCCTATTGTTGTGCTCCTTTCAGATTCCCTAGCAAAAGTGTGGGATAATTTAGGAACTCAAAATTTGGGATTCTAGGCCTTTGTGGTTGCTATTCCACTGAATGAAGACATCCTGGATACTGGCTGGCGGGCACTAGTAGAAGTTCATATTGGAAGTTAGAAGACTCCACACTCTAGAGGAAAAGGGGCACTAAATGAAAATGTGATTAACCGTTTCTAGGTCATGCTTAGAGAGGTAGCATCTGCTGGGAATAATTTGGCCCCTCTTGGCTAAATTATCCAGGGTAAGGATTTTGTCTTGCAAGAGGAGCCAAAAGAAAATGTTAATTTTGGGCATTAATCCAGGGGTCCAGGCCTTGGCCCAAATAGGTTTCTCCCCGTGCCTACAAGGGAAAGATAGCCTAAGGCTACAGTATAATGGCCTCCAGAAGAGTCTCCCCAGACTAAGGCATCACCTATCTGGTTGATTTTGATAGTGTACAAAGAGGCCATCAAAGGCTCAAGATCCTATGAAAGCTCCACCAGATTGTGCCATTTATTCCCATTTCTATAGTTCCTAACCAACATACCATATTTTCCTATTGCCTAATCAACCCACCTGCTGAATGAAGGATGGTTATTGAGAGGTTCCTGAAAAAGCCAGCTGTCCTACCAAAAAAGGATTTTGTCTCCCATTCCAGCTTTCCATTTGGCCTTGGATTTAGCAAGGGGAAGGGCCTTCAAGATACCATTCCAAATGTTAGAACCCAATGGCAGCTCGGCCCCCTAGAAAATGGAGGAGAGAGACAAGCCTCCCAGGTACTTCTCAGCCAAGATGTCCCTCCAAACCCATGTGCCTTGGAAGATGCACCAAGGGAGTTTAGCTAAGAGGGATTGATTGAGGTGAGAAATTTTCCTGATTCCAAGACCTCCTTGGCTTTTGGGCAAGCAAACTTGGTCCTAGGCTACCAGGTGGTATCTCTTGTGGTCATCAGTTCCAGTCCAGATAAAGTCCCTCTAAATCCTCTCCATTCTGTCTGCAAACTTAACCAGAATCCCAAAGAGACTTAGGGCATAGGTGGGGAGGTTCTGGAGAATCGAGTTAACCAAGGTGCATTTACCTGCCCGACTAAGGGTGGCCCCTTTCCAACGAGGAAGATTCTTGATGAAGTTGTCGATAATGCTTGTCCAAAAGGAGTCTGAGGGTTTGGAGCCTAGAGGAAGCCCAAGATAAATTGTCAGCAGGGACCCAATGCCAGAACCCAGAATACAAGAAATTTTCCTCTGCCTCTCTACAGGAGTGTTGAGGAAGAAGACAGAGCTCTTGTCTAAGTTAATAGCTTGTCCAGTACCCCTGGTGTAGGAATTAAGAATTCTTTTGAAGGTCCTAGCCTCCCGAACTGAAGCTTCGCCCCCCAAAATTGTGTCATCCACAAATTTCTAATGAGTGAAAGTGGATGGACCTAAAGAGGGCCTGAAACCCACTAAACACCTGTCCCTGATCTTCTTCTGGATGATTCTTCCAAGGCATTCCACCATGATAACAAACAGGACCAGAGAGATGGGGTCTCCTTGCCTTAGACCCCTAGAGGGGGAGAAGAAAGGAGAGGGGTGGTCATTGACTAGAACTGACAAAGAGGGTAAAGACACAAGCTGGGAGATGAGCTTGCAAACCTAATCATCGAGGCTAAAGGCATGAAGAACAACAAAGAGGAACTTCTAGTCAACCCTATTGTACGCTTTTGATAGGTCCAAATTAAGAAGGAAGCCTTCCTTTTTGCCCACCTCAAGAGAGTAGATGTCCTCATGAACCAAAACAATTGAATCAAGGATCTGCTTGCCTAGGACAAAGCCGAATTGCTGAGGAAAGATAATCAGAGGAAGAACTCTGAGGAGCCTGGAAGTGAGAACCTTGGAAATAATCTTATAGAAGGAATTGCAGAGGCTAATGGGCCTAAATTTATCCAGAGAATCAGCACCCGAGATTTTAGGGATGAGGACCAGAAAGGTAGCATTAAGTTCTTTAAGCAAATTTCTGGCTCCAAAGAACTCCTGAACCACTTTAACCACATCCTTTTTCACTACATTCCAAAAGATCTGAAAGAAAAAAGTTGGTAAACCATCCAAGCCAGGAGCTTTATCTCCTGGGAGAGAGAAGAGGGCCTGATGAATTTCCTCCAAGGAGGGGATTGCCTTCAGCACGGAGTTGTGGTGAACTTGAAGAATGGGGGGAATGGTCACCAGAATTTCCTCTTGTTCAGACCCAAAGAGGGAAGGATCAACTGAGAGGAGAGATGAGAAGCAGCATACAGCTTCCTTCTCAATTTCATCCTCTTTGGTAACCTGAACCTGGCCCTTAACAATGTTGGTTGTTCTATTATTAGCCTGGTCCTTAATGGTGGTCAGGTGAAAAAATTTGGTGTTGCGGTCTCCTTCCTTCAACCAGCTAACACTTGATCTCTGTTTCCAGTAAAGCTCTTCCTTAAATATGATGTTGTGCAGATCCGAAAGGATGGCCTTTTCTTGTTGGCTATTATGAGCATTGTATCCTGAATGTTGGATTTCATCCTGAATAGAAGAGAGCTGATCAGATATCTTGTCTTTCTCCTGGAAGATGTGGCCAAAGTCAGTTCTATTCCAAGATTTGATGTTTCCTTTCACATTTTTCAGCTTTTGGGCAACTCTGTACATTGTAGTGCCTTCAACCTCAATGCTCCACTAGTGGGAAATATTACCTTCTAGCGCAAGGTGTGAGAGCCACATTTTCTCAAAGTAGAAAGGGAAGGCCTTGTTGCTGGAAAGGGGGGAGGCAGAAAGAGAAATTGAGGAATGATCAGAGCCCACCCTAGAGAGGAGAGATAATCTACAGGAGTGGGAGAGGAGCCATTCGGGGGAGATGAGGGCTCTATCAAGATGAACTTGAATACTATCACCCCCCAATTCTTCTGTTAGACCAAGTGAAGCTGCCACCTTGAAGGTCCAAATCTAGGAAGGCGAGATTCTAAATGAACAAAGTAAGGTCACATTTACTATCCTGATCTGGGGCATGACCCCCCCTTTTGTCTACATCACATAGAGGTGAGTTGAAGTCCCCCATTATAATCCCTTTATTCAAGTTACAATTAGATAAGATGCCAAGGAGCTTGGTCTAGAAGCAGTTCCTTTCTTTCTTGGTATTGGGGGCGTACAGGTTAAGGATTAGCCAAGATTCATTGCTTTGGATGTGAAAAACCTTACAAAGAAGAGCATTAGTAGAGTTGTAAAGAGTAGTTAAATTGAAAGCTCTGGTATTATACAAGGTTAGGACACCACCTGAAGCTCCATCTGAATCAGAAGCTTCGCAGCAAAAAGTTTTACTGAAAGATATCCTTCTTACCAGGTCCCTTTTCATCTTAGTTTCCTGTAACATCAGAAAGTCAGGTCTTTGGTCTCTAATCATATTTCTAATGAGTTCCTGTTTGTGAGCCCCATTAAGGCCCCTTATGTTCCATGAGATAACTTTCATTTCTTACTTCCTAAGAAATCCTTGATGGACCTCTGGCTTCCATCTGCCAGGTTCCTTCTTTTTGCTTCTTGCAGAATCTGATTAAAGTTCTTTCTTCCTGCTCCCTTGGGGGATTTGTCTTCTGGTTCTTCTTTTTCTTCTTGACCATGTACCAATCATCAAGGCTATCCGTCGCACTATTATCTAACCTATCTTCCCATAGGGTGAGCTGTGTTGGATCAGTGTTCTTTATGAGGAGATGAAGCTTCACCTTAATTCCTATAGGGGTAGAAGAATATCCCCCCTTGCCAGTGATGACCCCTGGTGAAGCTAGAGTGTCCTCAAGGGGTAGACACTTAGCTTGGATATCCTTTTCTTGGGTCGTGGATTCCCATTCCAGGCGATTCAGCATTGTAGCTCTAAAAAGAGGGACTTCCTCCATTGCGGGAGAAGACTGCAGTATAGTTTCTAGAGGGAGATTCTGCTCCACAATGGGACCCGTGGCTAAGGAGGGGGAGCATACCTACACCTTTGGGTCCTCCAACGGGTCTGAGATTTTCTTTTCCAAAATAGGGCCCCATTCAAGGGGGGGGAACTAGCATTCTCCTTGGGGGGATCCTTCTGAATAGTGACCTTCGATGCTGTGTCTTTTAGGCTAACAACCTTTCTCCCCTGTGCCACAAAAATTTTGCGCCTCCAGAGTAGCTTCATCTTTCCCTTTCCAGAAGGGTGAGAAGCAAGCTTCATGGTATGATTAGGGATGACTGGTTTCATGATCTTCTTCTTTGCCTCATTGGGGCATTGGTGGGCCTTATGACCAGCCTTCAGGCAGAGGAAGCACACAAAGGGGATCATTTCATGGATGATTTCTAGTTGTGCACTCCAAGTTTGGAATGAAGTTCAATGAACTTAGGCATGTCTATTCTGTCTCTCACCCCAATGCAGATGAGTGCAAAATTGAGGTGACACTTGGATGCAGTAATCGGATCCATAGAGAGGAGTTCCCCAAAGGTCCTAGCTATTCCCCCAAAGATGTCCTCATTCCAATATTCAAGTGGCCGTTTTGGACGTCTTACCCACATAGGAGCTTGCGCGAAAAAAGAATCATTCAAGCTCATGCTAGATGACCACTTCTGGAGCACAAGGGAAGAATGACCCATGGCCCATTGCCCTTTACTCAGAATGCTAGCAAGGTCTTCCGAGCAAGTGAAATTGAAAGACATAAAGCCTTTCGCCATAGCCATGACCGAGACTTGGCCCTTGAGAGATTATTTTTGTTTTATGAGCTACCTAACTTCGTCAATGCTCAGTCTAGGCCCCAGAAATTTTCCAACCAAAGTAGAAGCCATAGTCTAAATATTGTGGTCCACAATTTCATCCAGGATGGCTATCGCACAAGAACCTATCACCAAATTCTGAATTGTTTTAACAGGCAGGAAAGAGGACTTATCAGAAGGTTTAACCCCAAAAGGTGAGGACCATTTTGTAGTTCCTTGCACGTTTGTTTTGGAAACCAAAGGAGACTTGGCTGCTTCCTTGATTAGGATAGTTGGACCCCCAACTACGCTTTTTGACCTATCCCCAGTGCCAGGAGTAGCCAGACAGCCTCCATCTTGATGTTTGTGCTCCAGTCTAGGGACCCGGAATAGACCATCCATAGAACTCCTGCTCTTGCATGAATTCAAATTTTGAAAACACCTGCTCCCTCTACTCTCATTGCTATCGCTTTCCATCACTTGTATATATGACCTAATTGTTGATGCAATTATATTTTTTGATTTTAGAACATTGTTTTGAATTGAATACTTGATCGTCCTTGATCAGAATGTTCTTTGCAACTCAATCAACTCAAATACTCTGAAATCCTTCCAATTTGCTTCCTTGATTTATCTTTTCAATCACATGATTCTTCTCCAATTCAATCCTCAACTTGACCTTATATTTATATGTTTTACCTTATCAAGTTGACTTGAATATAATTTCAAACAAATGAAATTCATCTCATGAGTTGGCTAGAACTAACCAACAAAATTGTCAGATCAAATAAACTAATATAGGAAAATCCTTCATTAGCCAACCCAACTCAATCAACACTAACTCAAAAATTAATTTCCTTCATACTTCCTTGGTAACCAAGTGATCTCAGTTAACACTCATTCCATGCTAACTATTCTTTGGCAACCAAGTGAGCTCAGTAGACACTGTCCCCCTATGAACTCCCTTTGGTAGTTGAGTGAGCTTGGTTAACACTAGATTTAAACTTGTTTAATATAGAAATGCTCATCATACAATGTAACTTCTTTTGACTCCTAAGTGATCTTGGAAAACACTAATTTCTCATTATATACTCTACTTTTGTATAACACCAAAGACAACATACAATTAAATGATTGTATCCAACAATCTCCCTCTTTGGAATTGATAGCAACACAACATGTCATGATACATAGAAAATTCAGAGCAAAATAGAAGTAATGATAATATCCTTAGTTTAATTCTAATTCTCATCCATGAAAACTCCCTCTATGAGTATGAACTCCCTTTGTCATCAATCTCTAATTGCAATGACTATAATAGGAAACTCTCCCTCTTTGATATCAAATCAAATTCATTCTCCCTCTTTGACATTTCAAACATTCACAAAAATTTCTCTAATATATGATAGAAAAATCTCCCTCTTTGACATCTCATGCCAAAGACAACAATCAATGTAGTTTCCATGTATCTACTGTACAAATTCATATGCAATCTGCTCTGAAAATACTGTATCAACTTGTCTAATCTTCAACATGCTCGGTTGATGCATCACTGGAATATGATTAGTGAGCTTTAGATAAGGGAATGACCCATAGTTTACCTCTTAGATACAAAAATGCATCCTTATGCAATGGCTTGGTGAATATGTCTGCAATTTTTTCTTTTGTATTCACATATTCTAGTCTCACCTCTTTGTCTTGCACCAATTCTCTCAAGAAATGATATTTTATTGTAATATGTTTGGCCTTGGTATGCATCACTAGATTCTTGGATATATTGATTGCACTGGTGTTATCACAAAAGATAATAGTTGGGTACTTGATCTCCTCATTCATACCTGACAATAGTTTCTTGAGCCATAAAATGTTGGAATAGTTGACTATTGCAACAACATACTCTTATTTTCTTGTAGACTAAGAGATATAGTTATGCTTCTTTCTTCTCCAAGATATTATCCTATTTCTAAGAAAAAGTGCTCCACCACTAGTTCTCTTTCTATCATCGATGCTTCCTGCCCAATCTGCATTAGTGAATGCCTTTAATTCAAATTTTTCTCCTTTCTTATACCACAAATCATAATCTTAAGTACCTTTCAAATACCTAATTATTCTCTTGATTTCCATCATGTGATTTTCTTTAGGATTAGTAGAGAATCTATACCAACTACTAATGTTATATTAGGTCTTGTGTGCACTACATACTAAATTTTTCCAATCATTGATAGGTATATAGTTTGATCTACCTCCTTGGAATCATCATTTTTTTAAATCTTATGTCCAATAGACATAGGTGTTACAATTGGTCTAGAATCCTTGATTCCAAATTTCTACAATATCTCCTTGATGTATTTTGATTGAATAATGTAGATACCATCCTTCATCTATTGAAATTGTAAGCCAACAAAGAATTTTATCTCTCCAAATATTGACATTTCAAATTCCTTACTCATTTCCACAGAAAAATATTTGCACAAATCATCATTTCTAGTAAATAATGTATCATCCACAAAGATTTTTGCCAACACAATCTTCTTATCCGATCCTTCTTTGATGTATAGGATGATGTTATCTTTAGTTCTTTGAAAACCAATCTTTATGAGATAATTATGTAATCTTTCATACCATGCTTTGGGGGCTTGTTTGAGACCATACAAATCTTTGTGTACTCTAAAAACCATGTCCCTTTTGCTAAGATCAATGAATCATCCTGGTTGCTCAATGTAGACTTCCTCTTCTAAGATTCCATTTAAGAATGTTGATTTCACATCCATCTAATATACTTTGAGTCCTTTGTGTGTTGGATATGCAAGTAGTGTTATTACACCTTCTATTCTAGCAATAAGAGCAAAATATTCTCCATAGTCAATACCTTCCTTTTGAGCATAACCCTTGCAAACTAACCTTGCCTTATTTCTTGAAACTTCTCTATTCTCATTCAATTTATTTCTAAATACCCATTTTGTGTCAATTACATTCTTGTCCTTGGGTCTAGGAATAAGAGTCCAAGTTTTATTCCTTTCAATCTAATCAATCTCTTCATTCTTTTCCTATATCCATCTTTCATTTTCTAATGCATCTTTGACAGTCCTAGGTTCAAATTTAGTAAGTAAACATGTACCTTCTAATTTTTTCCTTGTCATTGTACCATCTGACTGATCTCTAATGATTTTTTTGGGTGCATGATGCCTTCTGATATATCCAACAAGTCTTGGCACCAGGTCTACCATGATCTTTTGATTTATGCTTGGGTCCTATTATCTATGATTTGGGTCCATTAGATATCTCCATTTTCACTTTCTAAAACTCAAGTCCTTCTGACTTTGACTCAAGTTGCATTGGCTGCAACTCAAGTCGAACTGGGGATTTTAGGGACTCGGGTGGTGAAGACTAACGATTGGCATTTGCTTGAACTTTAGGTAAAGTATCAGGCTCATATTAGACAAATTTTTTATAGTCTTTAAGTTCTTTCCTACTTTATTCTTAATACTCTTCTACAAAATCATCAATCTTCACATGTGCACTTTCTATAACTTTGTGAGTAGATAGATTCAAATATTTGTATGGTTTTCTCTTATTGGAGTATCCCAAGAATATGCATTCATCACTTTTCACATCAAATTTTTCTTTTATTGACTCCTAAAAATATAGCATTTTCTTTCAAACACTTTGAAATAAAACACATTAGTTTTATAGCCATACCATAATTCAAAAGGTGTTTGATTTGAATCCTTCTTCAACTAAACTCAGTTCAAGGTATAAACTGTAGTGTTGATTGCTTCCTTCTAGTATTTGATAGGAACGTTTTTCTCTATCATTAGTATCCTTGCACAATCCATGATTGATCTATTCCTTCTCTCAAAAATATCATTTTATTGAGGTGTACCTCATGTAGATACCTACCTTTTGATTCCTCTTTCATTTCAGAATTCATTGAATTCATTTGAGATGAATTCACTCCTCTAGCTAATCTTAAACATTTTAGTTACTTTCTTATTTCTTTCTCGACTCTAGCCAGATACCATTTGAGCTTCTAAAAAGCTTCTAATTTATCCTTTAAATTCATAATTTTCATCATCCTAGAATAATCGTCAACAAACAAAATAAAGTAATTATCTCTAGTGTAGCTTTGTATGCCAATAGGTCCACAAAGGTCTGTATGAAGCATCTCCAAGACTTCTTCAAAATGATAGTTCTTCCTTTTGAAAATTATCTTTCTCATCATTCCAATTTGACAATTCTTGCACATGCTAATATTAGGCTTCTTTAGGTTGGAATGCCTCTAACCCTTTTGTTGTTGCTTATGTTGAACAAGTTATCAAAATTCATAATTCATAACCTTTTATGCCACAACCATTTATGTCATAACATAAATTTATAGTTAGATATAGGTAGAATAGATTACCTCTTGTTTGATTACCAATCCCAACTAGATTTCCATTTCCATCCAGTAGCTTGGCTTTCCTATTCATTAATTCTACCTTAAATCCAATGTTATTCAATTGTACCACACTAAGTAGATTATGTTTCAGTCCTTCAACCCAATAAGCATTGTCACATCTGAGATCATTGGTTAGTGCAATAAAACCTTTTCCCTTTACATAACAAGGTTCATCATTTCCAAATCTGACACTCCCACCATCATAGTGTTCCAAGTGCTCAAATTTAGATTTATAACCAATCATATGTTGAAAACAAACACTATCAATAATCCATGTATCATTCTTACTAACATGTGAGATAGGCTCATCTTATCATTCTCATCATCTGATTCATCCTTAACAACAATGTAAACCATTTCATCTTCTTCACTACTATCAAAATCTTTAGACATGTAACAAGATTTCTTACCTTTTTCCTTATAGTCTTTATAGCTTTTGAAATCCTTCTTGCCTTTGTACCTAAGTTCATGCTTCTTTTCTTCTTTTCCTTCTTTGTTTGGACAACTTGTAGCAATGTGACCAACTTCTTCACAAGAAAAGAAGACCAAAGGATTTTTCCCTTTGTACTTTTATTTTACTTTTGGAAATCTTCTTGAAAGCATTGATTCAATGACTTCAAGATCATCATCAAAACCATCTGTATCTTAACTGTCACACTTCTTTCATTTAGACTTTGTAGCTTTCTTCTTGAGTGATAGCTTGGCTTGGAATGAAAAATCAAGGTTACTAGAGTTAGGAACATAATTATTAAAATTATCTAACTCAAATGATGTCAACCTTCGCTCTAGTGCATTCAAAGTTATATCATTCTTAGGATCACATTTCATTTCTTGAACAACTAACACTCTGATTGCATAAATAGGAAGGAGGGTTTTGAGTACCTTGTTTACCACTATTACATGATCAATTTTACCACCTAAGGCTATGATTGCACATGCTGGCTTTGATTCTTTCACTATATTGTGTAATATTCTCATCTTATTTCATCTTCATCTAATCAAATTGACCTCTAAGACTTTCTACCTTAGCTCTCCTTACATTGTCATCTCCTCCATAGATAGCTTTCAGCTTGATCCACATCTCATAAGCAGTAGCACAATATTTTACTTCATAAAATTTAGCATAACTAAGAGTGGAAGAAATCTCAATCATCATAATGTTATGGTTCTTCTTTTCTATAATTTCTTTTACAGTCACAGTTCTAGTATGTGCCACATACTTAGTGTTTAGATATTTCATGCCTAATTCTCCAATTGTTAGAAAATGCATCTTCATGAGTTCCTACCATGCTTGCAAGTTATCTATGTTCATCTTTGAAATCTCCCTTCTATAAGACATCTTGATCTTTATCTTAGGTCCTTGAAACCTTCTCTGCAAGAACCAAAAGCTCTAATACCAATTGTTGGAAATGTAAGAGGAGCAATTGAGAGGGGAGGGGTGAATTAGTTACCAAAAAAGAAAATCCACAATCTCTTAAGACGTCAATACCATTCAAAACCAAATTCTCTTGAAACTGAAATACTATTGTAACTTGGTTAGCACTGAAATGCTCAGTTAACATAGTAACTTGATGTACATTAAGAATGATTATCACTCAGTAAACATTTAATTAATACTGAATATATGCATTGTTGTTTTTTTAACATTGAACATGAAAATCTTATGATATTAAGTGTGATCAACTTTAATTAACTTAGATATATAATCACAAAGAAAATAACATGAACACAAGAGACACCAAGATTTAATGTGGAAACCCAATTTGGGAAAAACTACCAATTGCAACTAGTTACTATTTTTCACTCTTCTAAAGTGAGCCTTGTTAGGAGATAACCTTGTTAAAGGTTAAAAAACATGTTGTTAGGTATGACCCTGTTAAAGGATTTAGTTCACCCTATTAGGAGTGGCCTTGTTAGAGGTCTTTAAACACTTCAATCTAGAAATGTGACCTTGTTAGAGGATTTTGAAAATAGTTGTTAAGCTAACTGATGCAGGAGCATTCTGGGTTTCTTTGTAATCCTGTACATTAGTTCATTCTACCTAGTTCCAATTGGGCCAACTTTTCTCACATTTAATTTTGGTATAGTTAATTATATTTTATGAGGGCCGACTTGTGGTTTCTCTATGTTCTAGAATTATTCGTAAGCCATTTTGGCAAGAATAAGTAGGGTGTTTAGGTTTAGGGTTAGGGCAGATTTTCAAGGAGAGTTCAAAAGAAAAGAGATATGTGGATTTAAAAAGCTGATTTAGAGATCTAGAAGTTGTACATTTGTAATTGGTCGTAACCCAGAAGGCTTTACAGCTAGGCATGTATGCTGAATATTTGATTAATCAATAAATATATCCTTGTTCTATCTTTGCTTGGTGTTGTTCCTCGTGTTTTCTTCCGTTGTGTTAACTCTTGCAGGGTGGTTTGGATAGCTGGGTGTGCCTTTGTCCCTAGTTATTCATCCCTTTCTTGCATCACTAACTCTGTTAACAAATTTGATTCATTGCTACAATTATTAAAGAGTACCAATTATATGACTTGATTGTTGATGCAATTGTATTTGTTGATTTCAGATCCCTATTCTGGCTTGAATACTTTATCCTCCTTGATATTTTTAGCTTGGTCAACTTAGATATTCTAATATCCTTCCAATTCACTTCCTTGATTTATCTTTTCAATCCCATGCTTCTTCTCCAATTTAATCCTCAACTTGACTTCATATGTTTTAACTTGTCAAGTCGGCTTGAATACAATTTCAAAAAAACAAAATTCATCCAATGAGTCAACTATAACTAACCAAAAAATTTATCAGATTGAATAAATTAATACAGGAAAATCCTTCATTAGCTGACCCAATTCAATCAACACTAACTCAAAAAAAAATTTCCTTCAAACTTCCTTTGGTAATCGAGTGAGCTTGGTTAACACTCATTTTATGCCAACTATTCTTTAGTAACTAAGTGAGCTTGGTAGACACTATCTTCCTACAAAATCCCTTTGGTAGTTGACTGAGCTTGGTTAACACTAGCTCTAAACTTGGTCAATACAGAAATGCTCGCCATACACTACAACTTCTTTTGACTCTTGAGTGAGCTCAACAAATATTGATTTCATAGTATATACTTGATAGGTGTGTAACATCAAAACAACATACAATTGAATGGTTGTATCCAACATTCTTATGCTCAACAATCTCTTTCTCTAGTTCAAATAATGTACTAATTTCTTCCTCATATATGTAGACAAAACTTTTGTAGTCTTCAAGTTCTTTCTTTCATTTCTCTTCATTCTTTTCTACAGATTCATCCACTCTAACATTTTCACTTTCCATGATTTTTTTAGTGTTAAATTCAAACACTTATATGCCTTTCTTTTAGTGGAATATCCTACAATTATACCTTTATCACTCTTTGCATCATGGTTTCCTTTCCTTGCATCTTTCAATGTGTAGCACTTGCTTCCAAAAACTTTGAAATAATTCACATTAGGTACATAGCCATACAAAATTTCAAAAGGGTTTTTGTTTCTACATTTCTTAACTTGAACTCAATTTAGAGTATAGACCATAGTACTTATAGCTTCTCTCCAATACTTTTGTGAAATATTATTCTCCATCGTTAGTGTCCTTGTACATTACTTGATTGATCTATTTCTTATTTCAAATATTCCATTTTGTGGTGGAGTCCTTGGTGCACTCATTTGTCTCTTGATTCCTTTGTCATTGTAAAATATGTTGAACTCATTTGATATGAATTCACCTCCTCTATCTGATCTCAAGCACTTTAGACTTTTTGTTTATTTTATTTTCAACTCTAGACAAATACCACATAAACATTTGAAATGCATTAGATTTTTCTTTAGGAAACATTGCAGTCATCATTCTAGAGAAGTCATCAACAAGTAGAATGAAATATGTGTCACCATAATATCTTTTCACTCCCCAATAGGACCACATAAATCAGAATGAACTAACTGCAAAATATCATAAAAATAATAAGTCTTGCTCTTAAAACTAGACTTTGTCATTTTTCCCATTTGACATTTTTTTCACATCACCTTATTAGATTTTCTTAATCTTGGTAACCCTCTTACTCTTTTCATCCTACTAATGCTTATCAAATTAATCGAAATTCATATGAAATAGCCTTATATACCATAACCAAATATCTTTAAATTTTGCAAATAGAGATGTATCTTCAAAAAAATTTAAATAGAACAATTTACCTCTTGTTTGATCATCACTTCCAATTAGTTCACTAGTAACATCATAAATCTTTTCCTTTCTATTTTTAAATTCCACTCAATATTCTAAACTAATCAATTAAATCACAAGCAGCAAGTTATATTTAAAACCACCAACCCAATATGCATTATCACATCTTACCTTATCATTTAGTATAATTAATCATTTACCTTTCACATAAAATGGTGCATCATTTCCAAACTTGACACTACTTCCATTATGATGTTCTAATTATTCAAATTTACTTCTATTACCAGTCAAATGATGTGAGAAATTATTATCAACTACCCATCTTCCATTCTTATTCACATGTGAAATCAATACAATTTTTTCATCCTTGTCAAATTCATCTTTTATTGCAACATAAACAACTTCTTCATCATTTTCATTAGAATCACTATTAGAACCATCTTCTTCAACAATGTAACAAGATTTCTTACATTTTCCTTTGTAGTCTTTTTTACCTTGATTGTCTTTGTTATCTCTACCTCCTCGATAATTTTTGTCATTCCTTTCTTCCTTCTCATCTCTATTAGGACACCTTGCATCAACATGACTAACTTTGTTATATGTAAAACATATTATAGGGAGTTTACCTTTTTATTTCTCTTTTCCTTTTAGTATCCCTCTTGCTAATAAAGCTTCTAACTCATCAAGATCATCATTTGATTCACTATCATTGTCCACATGCTTACTATTTTTCTTTCTTTTAGATCCATCAAGGATTAGTTGAGAATTGAAAGAACATTCAATACTAGATGGTGTATGATAATCAAAATTTGACAATTCAAATGTAGTCAGTCTACCAATCAAACTATCCAAAGTTAGATCATGACTAGGTGTGCATCTCAGTTACTAAATTGTAGATAATCTAATAACATAGATAGGAAGTAAAGTCTTTAATACCTTGTCACGGTCTCATCATATATGATTCCTCTAACTCCTTTGGTAGCATTCAAAACCTCCTCAATTTAGTGACAATAATGTGCAATAGTTTCACCTTCTTTCATTCTCATGCAATCAAATTCACCTCTCAAAATTTATACCTTATCCCTTAACACATTTTTATCTCTTCCATGGATTTGAACCAACATATGCCACATTTTCTTTGTAGTAGTGCATTCTTTTACATCATCAAATTTAGCACAACTCAGTGAAGATGTCAGATCTATCATCATTTTATTATGCTCCCACTTCTCCTTCATTTGTTCAATAGTCATTAGTCTAGGTACTTCAATGTATTCATTTTCCATAAAGTATAATGCAGAATCTCTAGCTCTAGATAGATGCAATTTCATCAGTTGTTGCCATGCTGGGAAGTTCTCCTTGTTCAACTTAGGTGCCTCTCTTTTGTACATCTTTATCTTTACCTTAAGCCCCTTAAAAATTTCCTTCCAAGTATCATAATCTCTAATACCAATTGTTAGAATATTTAGAATAACAAAGAGGGGGAGGTACTTGAATCAATTATCCTTAGGCCTAGATATACCAATTCAACTTATACTAACTCTAAACTATACCTATGAAATGTGGGCCTCTGAACCTCACAGACACTTCAACACGGTCATTGTATGCAGATTCATCCCAAAATGAACATTGGATTATTCATCCGAAAATCAGCCCTGCAAAGCGACCTGTAGCCTTCTATCTAAAGGGAATTGCTTATCAGATATCCTCAGATTCGAGGTGTTTAAGCAACCAGACTCTCTAAGAATGAAGGATTTGTAAGAAAGTATGACTAATCTATATGAGAATGCAAATTAATCTAGAATGAAAGATGCAATGTAATCTAAGAACAAATAAAGTAAACTAGATTAAGCATATGCATGATTAAACTAAAATGAGATCAAACTAAGAATGAGAATGCATGCAAGAAATGTAAGTGAGCATGAATTTCAACAGCAATCTGATAGCAAATCAATTCATCCTTTTTGAAATGAAGGGAGAAGGATCTCTTAAATAGACTTTCCTAGAATCCATCAACGGTTGAGATTGATTTCAATCAACGATGAGGATTGAGGTCATTATTACCTCTTACGCATGTCCCTGTTTGACTTACTCATCATAGATTCTTGGCTTTAAGTGGGTTGAGGAATCTTATGATGCGTCATAGATTCTCTTCCAAATTTAATTTAATAAAATGAGATATGCTCTCGTAATTACCTTTTTCATTTAATTAAATAATTTTATTTAATTAATAAAATATTGCTTTTCTCATTTAATTAAATGACTTCATTTAATTAATTAGGAATGATTTCCCATTTAATTAAATAACTTTACTTAATTAATTAGAAATAGCTTTCTCTATTTAATTAAATAATTTTATTTAATTAATTAAAATAGGCACATTTATTAAATTAAATAAATTTAATTCCATAGTACATTAGCCTTAGGATATGATTTAATTTAATTAAAGTATAAATACTTAGTAATTAAATTAAATATTAATCAATAGGTTTAATGTGAATAATATAAGTCAATGCTATAGGAATTAAATAAAGAGTATGATGAATGCAGATTTGGGTTTTCTGCATCTAACAATTAAGTCAAGTAGCGAGTAGTCGGATAAGGATTGCCTATTAGAATAGGTCTTAGGATTGATCAAAAATAGACCAGAATTGGTTGAAATGGCAATGAGCCAATTTTGGGGTATTACATAAACAACTTAACAAACTCATTAAACTACTTGGTTCATATAGCATACCATCATCAGAATAACATATTCATTCATCATTTAACTCTCTATTCATTACATGTTGACATTACATTCACACATGTTTGACACCAAGATTTAACATGGAAACCCGCTTTGAGAAAAACCACTAAGTAACATGCTACCACTTTTTCACTCTTCTAAAGTGAGCTCAGTTAGGTGTGGCCCTATTAGGTGTGACCTTGTTAAAGGATTTAATCACATAGTTAGGAGTGTCCTAGTTCGAGGAATTTGGATCATTCTGTTAGAATATCAACTTGATTAAAGGATTTACAAAATGACTATTAGGTCAACCTTAATTAAAGGATTTTCACTATCATAGTGGTTAGAAAGTAACACTAGGTTTGATCTATTAAGATACAACTCACTTTGAAATTTTAGATCTTCATTTAGTTCATTATTTGGTTCATTGACTAGACTTCCTTAACATATCCTTCTTTGATCTTCTTGGTAACCATTCAAGAAATCACTCTTCAACAATCTTACTTTTCGTTTGCTACATTGTTCTTCACAACTTCTCCAAAAAATTGTCAATCAACAATGAAAAAACCTTAGAAAACATCTCTTATGCCTCCTTAAATAAGTAGCTTTTATCTTTTGTCTCTTAAACATCACTGTAGATGTCAACGAATCTATCAATCATTTTTTCCTTCTACTCCTTCTTTGATACTTCTATAAACTTCACTTTAAATCATTACCTTTGATTTTGTAAAAAACTCAATTCATGCATTCAATATGCTAGATCATTAATCCTTATCATCCTTTCATTTTGACTAATCCAAAAATTAAACTATGTCAGCCTCAAACTCTATTCTTTCACATTATTTTGCTAATGCTCATTCATCATTGTGTTCTTCTACTCAATCCACACTTTGTAGCTCAGTCTCTATAGTTATTTCTCCCTCAGATTTTAATAATAACTTGCTTAGTCTCCACTATTCTTGGCCATAACTATACTTTCCTTCTTCAACTTTCTCAACCACAACTATCACTCGATTGATACTATATACTTAGCTAACTCTTAAGTTCCTTAATCATTTTCTTCATTAGCCTTCATTGACCAGCTATAGTTCACTAGGCTTTACTTGTGTTTAACTGAATACATCTACACTCATATGATGATTAAACAATACACCATCTTGTCAAAGACTAGCCAATCAAATACTTGTTATAATTCCATTAGACCTTCTTGTCTTTACTTAACAACTTCACTAGTTCACCTAGTTATCTCCCTTTTTAAATCATCTTCGTCAATAAATAGTTATGGCACTCTACAGTGTTAGTAAATATCTTTCCAGTAGGTTGGACATCAATAATAGTATATCAATTATTCCAATTGTAGTTTCAAACACATTATCTGGTACAGATGGCCTATTTTTCATCTCATCTTGTGCATTTTCTTGCAATGGGATGTCAATATACTTGATAGCTATATTATCCATCATGTCTTCTAGAAAATTGTCAACTCTATCAATCCATCTTATTGAAAATGCATCAAAAAATGTAATGATCCTAACATAGTTCATATATTTATTTAGTATTGATTTTTAGGTGGTAAATTTACTTCTAATCTGATATACAATTAACTCTAAATCACCAAAAAATGAAATATTTTTTATCTTGTGCATTTTTTTGATAATTAATGCTTTATACTCTGATATATTATTGGTGCATTCAAAGTTTAACAAGAAATAATATTTAAATCTTTTAACAAAAAGAATATGTAAGAACAACTCCTACACCATTACATTCCTTACAGGATCCATCAAAATTCATTTTTCATAGTCCATCACTTTCATCCTATAGATACACTTCATTAGGTTCATTAATATTCTAAATTATTTTATTTAAGCTTACCCAAAAAAAAATTATGTCTATTTGACAAAAATGTAATTCGTAGTCCAGATTGAAACTTTTGACCAAATATGTAATCTTTGATTTTCTATCAATTTTTATATATCTTCCATTTACAGGTATGGTTTTATAAGAAAAATCTAACTGAATATTCCCTCTAACCTAAGTGGGTCATTTCCTAAAGAGAAGCATACCATAATAGGTTGATATTTCACCACAATAAAATTCATTTTGTATGACACATCTGGACATGCGAGAAATTTGAATTCAACACCTCTCATGATTCCTACTATAGGAGTTGATCAGTTATCCATCACATAACACCTTCCATACAATTTATCTACAGTTAACCCTAATTATTTCATGATATATGCATGCATTATAGTTTTAGCAACAACTAAATCTTGTAGATAGTAGTTTTCCACAATCCATGAGAATTTTTTGTTGTAGATTGTATTCCAATTTATTTATTTTTGCAAAAACATTGCACCTTCTTTCAGATAAATACACTTGCAAAATTTTATCGTGTAACCCTTGCACCAAAATTTTAAAGAAGGTCAAGGTAGAAATATCTTTCTCTTCACTAAATGATGAGACCAAAAAGCATCTCATACCTTCCAAGGAAATAGCCCCCGCATTTATGGTGCACCAAAAATTCATAAAATAGGGGTCCTCTTAGACCCATTTTCGACACCATGAAATCCCCTACTTATCCTCTTGCTTCTTTCCTTTCCAAACACATTGCACCATTAGTCAGAAATGCTCCTCGAGGATTCTTTCCATTTTTTTGAGTTCATCAAGGACAAAAACCTTGCCGATTTCAACCTCCTAGTGAGTTTTGATGTCATTTCTCTCTTTACTAAAGTTCCAGTGCAAGATTCCTTAGAGATTGTTAAGTGAAAGACTAATGATAAAATTGCCACATTAGTTGAATTATGCCTTAGATCCACACTTTTCTCATTCCAACATATTATCTATGAACAAGTAGATGGGGTTTCCATGGGCTTACTTCTATCTCCCATTATTGTAAACCTATACTTGGAACAATTAAAAGAAATTGTGCTCAATTATTTTCCCCTCAAACCTATATGGTGGAATAGATATCTAGAAAACACAAACATTTGTTGGCCTCATGACATAGATAAATGCCAAGACTTCCACACCCATCTCAATAGCATCACACCTTGCATTACCTTCATGTTAGAGATTGAGTCGGACAACCAACTCCATTTTGTTGACATCCTACTCGTCAAGAAAATTGATGGCTTCATAGATTGTTGAGTCTTTCAAAAATCAACCCACATAGATTTGTACCTCCATTCATCTTCACACCACCACCCTAGTCAAAAAATTGGTGTTCTTAAAATTCTCATCTTGAGAGCCTTCCACATTTGTGATGATGAACACTTAGACCTTGAGCTCTCACATCTTTGTAATGTCTTCAAAATGAATGGGTACACAAGTAGAAAATTCATAAA
This sequence comes from Cupressus sempervirens, assembly GCA_028749045.1. Taxonomy (NCBI): domain Eukaryota; kingdom Viridiplantae; phylum Streptophyta; class Pinopsida; order Cupressales; family Cupressaceae; genus Cupressus; species Cupressus sempervirens. Next base: position 549,186,141 of record CM053790.1, on the reverse strand, counting down.
AGCTATGAAAGATTTCTCTCACATCTCCTTCTCTCATAGGGTCTCATTACCCTTTATCAATGGTCTCTCGCACAAGATTGCCAAAATTATTTCCAACAAAGGTATTTGTAGTACTTTTAAAACCTTCTCATTGGTTAAACATTGTATCCCCTCTCTAAAAGATTCAAAAGAGACCCTTCTTTAATCTAGAGTCTAAAAGATCAAATTCTCATGTGGTTTTTCTTATATAGGAGAAATGGGATGCTCTACCAAAACTCAATTAAAAGAACATGGTGTTGACATAAAATACGAGAGTTTCCAAGTCAGCCCTAGCTAAACACTCCTCAACCACTAAACACCACATTTTCTATGAGAAGGCTCAAGTCTTGCGTAAAAAAAGATAACTTCTTCAAGAAAAAAATAAAAGAGATCATTGAAATTGTAAATTTCTTATCCATTCCTAGAAACCCTTATTATCCTCTATTAGAAACAATTCTTCTCTCTCTATATATGCAACCTCCCCCACATCTCACCCTATCATGTTTTCATCTCTTGAGCTCTATTTTTCTTCTTTTGTCTCCCTCCATATTTTTAGGGTGTATCCCAAGATGTATATTTTTATGCTCTTTTCTATATATTTTTATTTCTTTTTATTCTTTCTATTTAGATAGATGCATAGTCAACTAAATTGTATATTTTATTGTACATATTATATTTTCCTTTAGCCTCTGGTTTTTACTCAATTTTTTTTTCTAATCTATAAGTTTTATATTCTCTCTTATTTATATTTTCCATCTTGTTCTTTATTTTTATATCTATATTATCATTTTTTTCTCATATATAAATATAAAGTCATAGAATATGCTAAAAAATAAAATTAAAACATAATAAAAATCTGTGTGTGTGTGTGTGTGTGTGTGTGTGTGTGTGTGTGTGTGTGTGTGTGTGTGTGTGCACGTCTGTGCATGCATGTGTGTGGGCATGCACATACACACACGTGTGTGTGTGTGTGTGTGTGTACATTATTTTTATATAGCTAGTCCTTATTCTTAATGGCATGGTTATTATTCCTCAATTTATATATATTATTTTATATTAAGTTTATATATCTTATCCTTATTCTTAAGTTTAGGGTTATTATTCTTGACTTTCTATATATACATATACATATACATTTATATAGTCACTTTTATTTGTACCATTCTCTTTTCTTATATAGTTTTTCCTTTGTGTGTGTGTGTGTGTGTGTATGTGTGTAATTTTAATTTTATTATTTTCTTTTTTTATATTGCATGTCCTTATTCTTAACTTTATGGTTATTATTCTTGACATTATATATATATATATATATATATATATAAAGGGCACACTTTATAAGCAAAAGAGTGTTGGAATAATTTAGAATAACTGAGAGGGGGGTGAATCAGTTATCCAATGTCCAAATGTATAGATAAAACTTTTAAGTGCTTGACAAATATATGTGCATGCATTGATTAGATCAACCAATATCTCAAACCTTAGTATATTGTTGTCCTAGGTCAAATGAACTTTGTAGAAATGAAAATATGAAATATCAAAAATTCAATCCCACAATTTTCCATAGGGATTTAACGTAGAAACCCGATTTAGAAAAAACCACTAGTAACTGCCTACCAAATCTCACTCTTCTGAAGTGAGCCCTGTGAGGAGCGAAACCTTTTAAATGTGATCTTGATTAAAGGATTTCAATCACCGTAGAAAGAGTGAGCCTTGTTAGAGGACTTTAGAACATTAAATTAGAATGTCACCGTGTTAAAGGATTTACTCATGACTATTAGGTAAACCTTAATCTTAAGGATTTATCTAGAGTAATACACTTGTTAGTTAGTAATAGTAGGACTTAATTTGATAACAAAATAACTCACTTGCAAATTATAGATCTCTTATTCAGCTCTCCATTCTACTTGGCATTAATTCCCCATCATCTTTGATAGTTTTTTCACCCTTCAAGCCTTCGCCTCCTTAAGCCTTCATGCATAGTATGTTAGTTGTAGGTTCATTCCTTCGACCACCAAATGAAGCAAAACCTTGCTTATGCACTTCACACATTACTTCAGGCCTATTATCTCCTGATATAGAGAATTTTGATCTTTTTCCCCTTCATCACAATCATCCATATTAGGGTTAGGTTAGATATATTGAATCTACCCTTTTTTCCATTTTATTCCCTCTAGAAACTTCTCTTACAATTATCTTCAAATTCATCTTCAAATGATTTATCTTTAATTTAGTGCCACTAGCTCAAAATAGTTATCTTCAACATGCTTCACATAATTCAAGAAATAAACTTTGTCAACTCAGATT